>CM053027.1:151860010-153091001 GCA_028564925.1 Lithobates sylvaticus
AGAGAGCAAAGCTTAATCTAGAGCTGGCACCATCTTGGAAGAGAGGTCCCACTGATGGGTAGAATTTGTGAGCTGCTCTGGCAGGGAGTGGGGAAGACAAGAATATATAGATGACTGGAAACAACAGTAATTAGTGGCATAAACCATTATTTTATATTTAGAGGGCTAGGACATAACCTTATGTGCATAACATAACTTTTTTAAGTGGTTCTAAAGGCAGAAGGTTTTTTTATCCTAATGCATTCTATGCATTAAGATACAAAAACCTTCTGTGTGCAGCAGCCCCCCTAATACTTACCTGAGCCCCATTTGGATCCAACGATGTTGCACAAGAGATTTCCCCCAATCCCATGTTAGCAGTGAATCGAATTTCATTCCTTGCTGTCATATTGACACTTTTATCTCCATACAATTAGTCATAAATCTGAAAGCAAAAAAGGGCTTCAAAACTTAATCTTGTCTTTTTTGTATATGTGTTCTTGCTCAGTGCTTTAAAAGGTACTAAAGTCCCCAAAACAGCCAGTCAACTAGCATTTTCAGAAGGTTAGATTCGTAGGCATAACCTCTGTATTTTTCTCTTAATGGTTTTGCTTTAAATATGGATGCACGTGTTCAGTTGATTATTCTCATTCCACTAAATAAAAAAAATGGATTTGAAAGTCATTATTTTGAAACAGAGACTTTTCTCACTGTTGAAGCTGTGACAGCATTATTAAAGCACCATGTGAGGTTTTTATATTATTGTCTCTGCTGAGAAAGATTGTGTGTTGACACTAAAGTTAATAGACATATGAGCCTTAAACTGCTACCATTTTTACTTCTAATCACATTCCAATATTGCTACAGTTTTCATATCCGTGCATCCATTCTTAACTGCACTTTTCTTGTCTGTGTAGTTTCTTACTTTTTATAGCTGCTGCTTTAGTTCAGTTTCCTGCCAGCTGTAGGATGATGAATATCTAATGATGTACATTTTTTCTTACCCATTTAAAATTTATGGTTAAGAATTTCTTAGTGTGGATAACACTGTGTTTCTTGAAGGAGATGTACTTACTAGAAGAAGAAGCAACTACTTGAAGCAAGATGTACTATAATTTCAATAAATTAGGGAAAAGTAGTGTCAGTGATTGTCCAGACAGGGAATCAATTTAAATGTATTTATTTTTTTTTTCTTTCAATAGTTTTTATTGATATGTCAAATAGAAAGGAAAAAAGTACAATGTTTCATCATACAAATACAAGATAGTCAAAAATAATACATTAGCGTGGAAGAATTATGATAGAGAAAGAACCATCTAACCACAAATATTTTCAATACAAAAGTATAACTAAATGATTGCTACAAAGGATCTTGTACTAAAAGAAAAGATGTCCCTAATGCCGCATACACACGATCGGAATTATGGCCAGAAAAAGACAGATGAGAGCCTTTCATCGGAAAATGCGACCGTGTGTAGGCTTCATCTGAATATTGCTGGCCGATTTCCAACAGCAAAAAATTGAGAGCATGTTCTCAATTTTTCAGACGGAAAAGGAATCGGAAATTTCGATCGTCTGTAGCAATTCTGAGGTGCAAAATTCCTACGCATGCTCGGAAGCATTGAACTCGGCTCATTGTAGTGTTGCACGGCACCGCGTTCTTGGCGGTCGGAATTTGGTGTGACTGTGTGTAGGCAAGACAGTTTGAGCGGAATTCCGTCGGGAAAACCATCAGAGCTTTTTTCGACGAGAATTCTGATCGTGTGTAAGCGGCATAAGAGAGACATCTCAAACATAAACAGAAGGAGTGGAGGAAAGTCCAATAAAGAGAGAAAAGAAAAGAAAACAGAAAATAGAGAGTACTGAAAATGAGTACACTTTAAGGAATCAGTGTAAAACCGATTACAGTAATATTATATTATAAACAATCAGATAAATAGTCAATCCAGGGTTTCCATATTTTGTCAAAATAACATTGTCTGTCTATATTGCTGTTATAAGCTTATTATAAGCTTGAAAACGGTGGTGATATGCGGGAGCCGGTCAGAACATGTCCGATCCCAGGCAACTATTTGTATTTATTTTATTTAAAAATGTCTAGGCTAGAAAGACAGTGAGGAGATTTGATTTTCCAAAATTGGAATGACATTGCAGATTGACAACATAGAACTCAAGCAGTTTGTAACTCTACAGCTTTTTTACATCAACTTTGGTTACCAAGTTAAAGGATGCCTATTATAAACCAGTTAGTATTCATCTCTTTGCTATCTACCCATAGACTGCTCGAAAAGATGAAAAAATATAGATTGTATATGTAGGAAATGTTCCTTATTTTATGTATTCTGTAGTTAGAAGTGGGCAGTAGCCAACATAATTGTTTCTTTTTACAGGTGTTAACAATGTTAAGCATTTTCTAGTGGGTTGTATTTGAGAAGTAATAGTTTGAATTATGGATATTTAATAACCTAGCTGATTACTATGAATCTTCCCTTGGTGATATAAACTAAGAAAAGGTGTTAAATATTTGGAAAACCCCTTGCCTCACAGTCTTTTCTCCTGGAATAAGGCCCTGAGATTAGGGATGAGCCGAACACCCCCCCCGTTCGGCTCGCACCAGAACCCGCGAACGGACCTAAAGTCCGTGCGAGCTTTAGAACCCTATTAGTTATAATTGATGCGAACGTTCGAAATTAAAAGTGCTAATTTTAAAGGTTATATGCATGTTAATGTCATAAAAAGTGTTTGGGGACCTGGGTCCTGCCCCAGGGGACATGTATTAATGCAAATTTTTTTTTAAAAACGCCCGTTTTTTCAGGAGCAGTGATTTTAATAATGCTTAAATTGAAACAATAAAAGTGTAATATTCCTTTAAATTTCGTACCTGGGGGGTGTCTATAGTATGCATGTAAAGGGGCGCATGTTTCCCGTGTTTAGAACTGTCTCTGCGCAAAGTGTCATTTTTGAAAGTAAAAAAGCTATTTAAAATCACTCGCGGCTAATGTTAATTGACGGCTCCCGTAATACAGAGAACAGTCATTCATTGAAACTCATTCATAAAAAAAAGTCATTGATAAAAAAATAAAAAAATGAAAAAAAAAAGCGTAGGGGTCCCCCCAAATTCAATAACCAGGCCCTTCAGGTCTGGGATGGATATTAAGGGGAACCCCAGCCAAAAAAAATAAATGGCGTAGGGTCCCCCTCAAAATCCATACCAGACCCTTATCCGAGCACGCAACCTGGCAGGCCGCAGGAAAAGAGGGGGGATGAGAGCGGCCCCCCTCCCGTCTAAGACCCCTAAAGCACCTTGTCCCCATGTTGATGAGGACAAGGGCCTCTTCCCCACAACCCTGGCCATTTCACCAAAAAAGTGGCAAAAATGGTAAAAATGACAGGAGACGGTCTTTGACAATTCCTTTATTAAAATCTTCTTTCTTTCTTCATCCTTCGGTTTCTTCATCTTCTCCTTCCGTCATCTTCTTCCATCTTCTTCCATCTTCTTCTTCCTCAGATCCGCTTCTTCTTGCGCTGGTCTTCTCATCCTTCTCGCCTGGCATCTTCTTCCGTCGGCGTCGGCATCGGTGTCTTCTTGGGCCGCTCCGCGCAATGGGAGGCTCCCGCTATGTGAGGGCACCTGGTGACCCCGCCCCCCTCTGACGTCATGGGGAAAGCCATCATGGAATTCCCCATGACGTCCCCGTGCGTCAGAGGGGGCGGGGTCACCAGGTGCCCTCCATTATAAAAGACCTGTCAGACGGAGCGGAGCCTCACACATCGGGAGTCTCCCATTGCGCGGAGCGGCCCAAGAAGAGACAGAGACACCAACACCGACGCCGACGCCGACGGAAGAAGATGCCGGACGAGAAGGACGAGAAGACCAGCGCAAGAAGAAGCGGATCGGAGGAAGAAGAAAATGGAAGAAGAAGATGGAAGAAGATGACGGAAGGAGAAGATGAAGAAACCAAAGGATGAAGAAAGAAGAAAGAAGATTTTAATAAAGGAATTGTCAAAGACTGTCTCCTGTCATTTTTACCATTTTTGCCACTTTTTTGGTGAAATGGTAGGGGTACTTTTGTACCCCCTTACCATTTCACACAGGGGGGGGGCGGGATCTGGGGGTCCCCTTGTTAAAGGGGGCTTCCAGATTCCGATAAGCCCCCCGCCCGCAGACCCCCACAACCACCGGGCACGGTTGTGGGGAAGAGGCCCTTGTCCTCATCAACATGGGGACAAGGTGCTTTGGGGGTCTTAGACCCCCAAAGCATCCTCCCAATGTTGAGGGCATGTGGCCTGGTATGGTTCAGGCGGGAGGGGGGGCCGCTCTCGTCCCCCCCTCTTTTCCTGCGGCCTGCCAGGTTGCGTGCTCGGATAAGGGTCTGGTATGGATTTTGAGGGGGACCCCACGCCATTTTTTTTGGCTAGGGTTCCCCTTAAAATCCATACCAGACCTCAAGGGTCTGGTATGGATTTTGAGGGGGACCCTACGCCATTTTTTTTTTTTTTGGCTGGGGTTCCCCTTAATATCCATCCCAGACCTGAAGGGCCTGGTTATTGAATTTGGGGGGACCCCCACGCTTTTTTTTTGTTTTTTATTAATGAATGACAGTTCTCTGTGTTACAGGAGCCATCAATTCATTAGCCGCAAGTGCTTTTAAATAGCTTTTTTCCTGCAAAAATGACACTTTTTTTCAGGGAAAGTTCTAAGCACAGGAAACCTGCCCCCCTTCACAGGCCACCTATAGACACCCCCCAGATGTTATACTGCAATGCTGTTCTAACAGCACGCACACACATATCCCCAGAAATAGAGCACATATTGTCAGCATCACACTGACACGCTGACACTGACTGAAACAGAATATGCGAGGCCGCCGGCGCGGCGGTCTCTTATACCATGGGGCGTGTACTAAAGCCCCTGAGCTATAATTGGCTACAGGCATCCTGCCTGTAGCCAATTATGGCTCTCCTCGCTGCCGGCGCTGTGATTGGCCAAGCATGCGGGGTCACAGTGCATGCTTGGCCAATCATCAGCCAGCATTGCACTGCGTGGGCCGCAATGCATTGCGGGGCCGCTCGCATCACACGAATTTGATGCGAGCGGCCCCAATAGTTCTGGGCTCGCCGAGCGAGCGAACGCCCGGTGCTCGATTCGAACATGGGTTCGAATCGAACACCGGGCCCATCCCTACCTGAGATGATGTGTTGGTGAGCTCTCTTACTATCCTA
The DNA here is from genome assembly GCA_028564925.1 of Lithobates sylvaticus. Lineage (NCBI taxonomy): Eukaryota > Metazoa > Chordata > Amphibia > Anura > Ranidae > Lithobates > Lithobates sylvaticus. Next base: position 151,865,213 of record CM053027.1, read on the forward strand.
GGCTTTAGTTGTAGGAAAATTCTTATGCAGGGTTCTTCCCTTCTGGGAGGCCCCTGTTTGTGTTGAAAGCAGAACCTTAAGGTAGTACCTGCAACTTTCCAAACTAAATTCACATGGTTAGTGACTGGCTAAGTGGAAAGATACCACAGAACTTTCTCAACACTCCTCCTGAATAAAAAGTCTTTGGTCAAGACAATACTAGAACCTTAATCTATGGAGCCAAGTCCACATGGCAGCTAGTCAGTAGAGTCTGTAGGAGCGGATTGAGAGATAATGAGTAACACCTTTAAATATAATTTGAGCCTAGTTTCCTGATTAAAATGAACTGCTTTTTGTGGTTTACAGGGTCTTTCCTCACCCTCATTTCCATAGTTATTAAACTTGTTATTAAACCAATTTGTTTTTTGGTGCCCATTTTACTAAATAGCCTGAGAAAGCACTACCTGGGAGACTGGATATTCCTGAGGCATTTTACCAGGTTGGTGTGCTTGGGACATTCATAATGGGGGGTAATTGCCAAGCTAAAGGTCACTATTTGTTAAAAGAAATCATTGATAGCACTACATATACAAACAGTATACTATTTGCACTTTTGATCAGTATACTAGTCAAGATGCTATGCAACATGTATCATTAATGGTATATAGAGAGTGTTTCTAGTAGTTTGCTAGTATTTCAAACAATTTTACATGAAATGCCCAAGTAAAGTAAGACAAAATATAAAGGCACCAAAAAAAGGGCAACCTCTGATAACCACGTTCTACCTTGCTAAAATGCAATGAAATTTTTGCTTGAAATGTTTAGAACCTCCTATGCCATCATTCCTATAACTAGCACTGCAGACAAGAGGGTGGCCATCATTCCCCGCAAGCCAGACCACTTTTCTGCAGCTGGAGCTGATTATAGGTGTCTCAGCATGGAAGATTCAAATCACAGTGTGCAGGTTGCATGAAGCAAAGGTACTGTAGCCAGCGAGAGTCCGTAAAGCGGACCTTCAGTCATTTTTTCAATGTTCCATCTATTAAATCTTCTGCCCTTGTTGTTTTAAATTTGGATAGTACATTTTTTTTTCTGCCAGTAAATACCTTATACAGCCCTACCTCAAATACAACCACTGCCTCCACACTGCTAAACAAACCTACTATAACACACTCATCAAAACCCTCTCATCCAAAAATCGTCAACTCTTTTCCACCCTTAATTCCTTACTTCACCCCTCCCCCCCACTACCCCCACCCATCAACTTGCTTACCACTCAAGAGATTGCCAAATCGATACAATTCACAAGGAGGTTTCCAGCATTTAACTTCCTCCCCTATCCAACACATCATGTCCAACACCGCACTCAATACTCTCCTCCTTCTGCCCGGTTACCACCAATGAAGTTGATAAACTCCTCTCCATGGCCCACCTCACCACCTGTCCCCTGGACCCTGTCCCCTCACAATTACTGTAACCACCTTCCCTCTCTATTCTAAACTCCCTAACCCACATCTTCAACCTCTCCCTCTGCTCCGGCACTTTTTCTTTCCCGCTCAAACATGCACTGGTTACCCCCATACTTAAAAAACCCTCACTAGACCCCACCTGTTTGAATAACTTAAGACCCATCTCTCTGCTCCCGTTTGCCTCCGGGCTCATTGAACGCCTTGTCTATGACCAAATGAGTTGCTACCTCACTGACAACAACCTTCTCGACCCCCAACATTTCACTGAAACTGCCCTACTAAAACTCACCAATGACCTACTAACTGCTAAAACCAAATGCCAATACTCCATACTCATACTCTTAGACCTCTCTGCTGCTTTTGACACCGTTGACCACCTGCTCCTTCTCAGAAAATTACACTCCCTTGGCCTCCGTAATTCTGCTTTATCCTGGTTCTCCTCCTAACTATCTCAGCTCACTTTCAGTGTCAGTTACAACTCCAACTCCAACTTCTCTGCTCCCCTTCTTCTTTTTGTTGGGGTACCCCAAGTCTCTGTCCTTGGGCCCCTCCTATTATGGCTCTATATCTCTTCCCTGGGCCAGTTGATAACTTCCCATGGCTTCCAATACCACCTCTACACCAACGACATCCAGATCTATCTGTCCACTTCTCAACTCACCCCCTCAATCTACTCACGGATCTACAACTTACTGAATGACATATCAGTATGGATGTCATACCACTTTCTCAAACTCAATCTTTCTAAAACTGAGCTTGTTATATTTCCTCCTTCCCAGTCCCCCCCCCCCCCCTATGACTTTACCATTAGGATAAACAGCACAACCATTGGTCCCTCCACACATGCCATGGTGCTGGGTGTAATCCTTGACTCTGACCTCTCCTTCAGCCCCCACATCTGATCACTACTACCGATCGCTACATCTTGCCGCCTTAACCTCTCCAGAATTAGACCCTTCCTGACTTACGACACCACAAAACAACGTATTCACTCCTTGTTTATTTCCTGCCTTGACTATTGCAACTCTCTCCTTAATGGCCTATCCTTATGCAGACTACCCCCTCTTCAGTCTATTATGAATGCTGCTGCTAGACTAATACACCTCACTAACCGATCCGTGACTGCTGCTGCTCTCTGCCAATCCCTTCACTGGTTTCCCCTACCCCACCGTATAAAATTCAAAATACTAAACACAACATACGCCATGCACACCATTGCCCCCAGCTACATTACTAACCTCATTTGCAGATATCGCCCAAACCGTCCCCTCCGCTCCTCCCATGATCTCCTGCTCTCTAGCTCCCTTGTTACCTCCTCCCATGCTCACCTTCAGGACTTCTCCAGAGCCTCTCCCATCCACTAGAACTCCCTGCCACGGTAAGTACGATCAGCCCCTAACCTGTCCACCTTTAGGAGATCCCTGAAAACTAATTTATTCATGGAAGCCTATCCCACACCCACCTAAGAACTGTCCCAGAGTCACCCCATCAAATCATCCCCCGCAACTGTTACCTTTTGTACCACCACCCCCTCCCTTTAGAATGTAAGCTGTACAAGCAGGGCCCTCCTGTCCCTTCTGCATTGAACTGTACTGTAATTGTGTTGCCCCCCCTCTACATTGTAAAGCGAGGCATAAACTGTTGGCGCTATATAAATTGTGTATAATAATAATAATACAGCCCATTTCCTGTTTCTTGTCTGGTAAAAAGCCTAGGCTTATGACATCCCGCACAGCTCTCTCTCTCACTCTCATGAGAGTTTGCCAGGAGGGAAGGGGGGATGAGTGATAAGAGGACCAATGAAAGCTGCAGGGCTGCAGAGCTGGAGGTGTGCCTCTGTGTCTCTGTGTAAATCCAGGAAGTGAACAGGCAGCAGCTTCATCTGCCCACAGTTAAAATGGATGCAGCCAGACTTAGTGGAGGGAGATTTCTGCAGCATATTTGGCAAGTACAGAATCACAGTATATATAAAATAATATGTGCTTTGTCCTTGCAGATTTTACTCCCTTGCTTCAGGACTAAAATGATAGTCCTGTGCAAGTCCTGTGCAAGCTACTAGCCGCTGGAATTGTAGCTTTCTCAGGGCTCTGAGCTCCCTGTATGACTGTCTCGCCCACAGCTGTCATATGGATCGATTCACATTTTTTCTATACCCAGAAGTGTTGTTTTTTTTTTTTTTAATGTTTTTTTTGTTGTTTTTTTTTAGCTCCTGGCTCCATGCTGCTTGCCTTCACCAGAGTAATAGGGGAGGAAAAGAAATGTAAGTATATGCTGCTGGTTATGGGGGATTAAGACCCCTTTCACACTGAGGCAGTTTTCTGGTGTTTTAGCACTAGAAATAGTACCTGGAAAGCGCCTGAAAACTGCCTCCTATTCATTGCTTTCACACCCAGGTGGTGCACTTGCGGGATATTAGAAAAAGTCCTGCATGAAGAATCTTTGGGGCATTTTGGGTCGCACTGTATACAATGAAAAGCGATTCGGAAGCGCCGCAACGCGGATGTTTTTAACCCTTTTTTTGGGGTTAAAAATCGACACTTAAACAGCAGTAAAGCACTGCTAAAACGAACAGCGCTTTACAGCAAATGAACGGGCGGCCCCTGTGTGAAAGTGGTTTAATACAAACTTGTTGCTGTGCTATGAATGGGCAAAACACATATTTTCTTGAATTCCTGCTGGCAAAGTAGGGAGCAGCTCTCTGATGTTAACATAGCAATTTTATATACAGGTGCATCTCATAAAATTAGAATATCATCAAAAAGTTAATTTACTTCAGTAATTCAATTTGAAAAGTAAAACTCGTATATTATATATAGATGTGTTACACACAGAGTGATATATTTCTAGCATTCCTTTTTTCTTTTTTGATGATTATGGCATACAGCTAGTGAAAACTCAAAAGTCATTATCTCAGAAAATTTGAATATTACATAAGACCAATAAAAAAAGTATTTCTAATACAGAAATGTTGGCTTACTGAAAAGTATGTCCATGTACGGTATAGTAGGCAATATACCAATACTTGGTTGGAACTCTTTTTGCATGAATTACTGCATCAATGCGGCGTGGCAGCCTATGGCACTGCTGAGGTGTTATGGAAGCCCAGGTTTCTTTGATAGCGGCCTTCAGCTTGTCTGCATTGTTGGGTCTGGTGTCTCTTGTCTTCCTCTTGACAATATCCCACAGATTCTCTATGGGGTTTAGGTATTGGTATTTTTAGCAGTGTGGGGAGGGATCCAAGTCCTGCCTGAAAATGAAATCAGCATCTCCATAAAGCTGGTCAGCAGAGGGAAGCTTGAAGAGCTCTAGAAATTCCTGGTAGAGGGCAGCGCTGATTTTGGACTTGATAAAACACAGTGGACCAACACCAGAAGATGACATGTCTCCCCAAATCAAAATGTTGCATTTCATTTGAAAATCAAGGTCCCAGAGTGTGGAGGAAGCGTGGGGAGGCACAGAATCCAAGTTGCATGAGGTCCAGTGTGAAGTTTCCATAGTCAGTGATGATTTGGGGAGCCATGTCATCTGCTGGTGTTTGTTCACTGTATTTTATCAAGTCCAAAGTCAGCCAACCCTCTACCAGGAAATTCTAGAGCACTTCATGCTTCCCTCTGCTGGCCAGCTTTATGGAGATGCCGATTTCATTATCCAGCAGGACATGGCATCTGCCCACACTGCCAAAAGTACCAATACTTGGTTTAATGATCATGATATCACTGTGCGTGATTGGCCAGCAAACTCACCTGACCTAAACCCCAAAGAGAATCTGTTGGGTATTGTCCAGAGGACGATGAGAGACACCAGACCCAACAATGTAGATGAGCTGAAGGCTGCTATCAAAGCAACCTGGGCTTTGATAACACCTCAGTAGTGCCACAGGCTGATCACCTCCATGCCATGCCGCATTGATGCAGTCATTCCTGTAAAAGGAGCCCCAACCAAGTATTGGTATAGTGCATACTATACTGTACATAGACTTGCTTTTCAGTAAGCCAACATTTCTGTGTTAAAAATCTTTTTTTTTATTGGTCTTATGTAATATTATAATTTTCTGAGATATTGAATTTGGGGTTTTCACTAGCTGTAAGCCATAATCATCACAATTTAAAAAAAGAAATGCTTGAAATATGTCACTCTGTGTGTAACACACCTATATCAAATATGTGAGTTTCACTTTTGAATTGAATCACTGAAATAAATGAACTTTTTGATGATATTCACATTTTTTGAGATGCACCTGTATGTACAATCATTATTTAGGGGAAATTGTACTAAGTATTTTATTTACAACTAAATTGTCAGAAATCAAAATAAATGCACCAACAGAAAGATACAACCATTTATGCACTTCTATTCAAATGAAAGATATGAATTTACAATATTAAACTATTATTACCTAATACATATTTTGTAATGCACACCAATGGGGCATAGTCCCACATTATGACACTATACTAATTGACTTTCATCCTATGCATTCTAGCCTTCACATTGAAAATAAAATTATGGTGCACTTTCATAAGTACATATTTTGAGCTATTCTTGTGAAATCTGTCTAAAATACATTTTTGATACTACTAATTCTTTTTTGCACACTGCTCCATAGATTGTATGCTTTTATGAGCCTTGCCCTCATAACCCTCTTGTATTTTATTGTATTGTAAATGTACTGTAATTTTACTGTCTCCCTTAGATTGTACAGTGCTGTACAAACTGTTGGCGCTATAAAAATCCTGTATAATAATAATATACTATAAAAATATGTCATTCTTGAATTTACTGTATAGATTTATAAATGCTTCTACTAGGGACCCTGTGTTTATTTACTAAAATAGTAGGAGCAGCAGGCACAGAAGGCTAGATAAATGAATGGACAATTAAAAGAAACATTTTGTATATTAGGTAATTTGATTAGCAGTACTACATATCAGTTTAAATCTACAGTGACTCTGTTTTCAGCATTTAAACAGCCCAGGGGGATTGTGAATATGATACATATATACATGCACAGAAAGTGAAAAATAGACTGTCCAAAATTATATCTGATTGTAATGTATCACTAAAGGTTAATAAAGCAAAATATCCACTCAGGTACTTAAACTCTCAAAGACAGTGGCAGCCTTTTGCAGTGTTAATATTCTTAGGCCCTTAACACTTCCCAGGTGCAGGTTGCATTTGCATAGTAACTCTGCATAGACTATAATAAATCAGTACACCAACACTACAGACTCAAGGAGTAAAGCCCCATTCGGGGTCCATACGGAGGTACTGTCCAGGAACAGCCAGAGATTGGGCCAGAGATTGTAAACACCTGAGAAGGCATGGAAAGTCATCTTGAGATTTCATGTCTGCATAGATGTCAGCTATGCAGGCACAACATTTTGCCACTTACTGACCTGCAGCCATCTAAGATATGTGATGGGAAAGTCCCCATGAAGCTGTGGACAGCTAAGGGTACATAGCTTAGCCAAGATTAGAAGTGAAAAAGAAGGCTGTCACCAGCAGAAATAAGGAAGCGGGAGGATGCAGCGGCTAAAAGAATATAATACTATATTTATAAATAATAAATCATGAAAATTGTTAGCAATTAATATAAAAAAGAGGCAAAAGGGAGGGAATGACAATGTACAATGAATTTAAAGGTATATTTAACTTAGTATTGACAAGTAAAACATTCCTAACCATAACTTAACATAAAAAAATAAAAATAAAAAAAAAGGAATCTATCTATCTATCTATCTATCTATCTATCTATCTATCTATCTATCTATCTATCTATCTATCTATCTATCTATCTATCTATCTACTTTCAATTGCATAAGTGGTAATTTCAATTTAGGACTCCACAGATGTTCAGGTTGGCCTGTAATGTATAGTAATGGAAGAAAATAGCCTGCTCTGTTATGGATGGATCATTTCTTGAAAACTTACTGGTGGAATATGATTGCATTTTTATGAGTTCTTCTGCGGATATAACACAGGGAAATTTACATTTGAAGGAAAAATCACTGCAATGCAATATTAGCCTTCCTTATCCCATGGCTATCAATCCTCTAGGGACAATGATTACTAATCTTAGTATAAGCCTATATAGCAGTTGATTGCTGGCAACTGAGAACAATTGTTTGCTTTTTAATACAGAGGCTGGATTTCATCAAATGTTGCATATGCCAGTCGTGTTTCATATGGCTTCTCACTTTATCTAGTGGTTTGAAATACTGTACATAGCCTCCTTTAACTTTTTTTTACCCCCTAAGGATACTCCTAGGTAAAACTGATTTAGACAATACTAGTTTTTCTACATCTAATACATTTTTTCTAAATTATGTTGCGTAGCACTAAGGGGTTGATTTACTAAAGGAGAAGAGACCATTTTTAAAATGAACATTCAGTAAACGTTAGTTGCATTCATTTTAAACAGCAAACCATGTGCAAGGGATTTTCTTAGACTAAATAATAAACATGATAAAGAAAAATCTATTTTGCCTTACTCTTGAAGCAAAGCAAACTTTCATCATGCAAAGCCAACATTCCCTACTCCTGATATATCTACTATTGATTAATCAACTGGTATAGTATATCATATGGGATTCTGTATATGTAAAAAAGCTTGACAATTATGTTAATACATCTGTTGTGATCACCAAAAGTTATTCCAGGTCCAATTAAAATTTCTAGCTAGGAAGGAGAAGCTGCATTCTGTATTATAGTTTCTCCGACTTGAGAGTAGGGATGGACGATCAGTTCAGCCTGAGCATAAGTTGGGGCTGAATTTTCGCTGTTCGGATGTTTGACAAACAGCCGAACAAACGGGTCATTCGACCGTTTGTTGGCCCCCCCGAACCGACCACAATGCATTGCGGCACTGAACAATGCATTGCAAGCCCTCATTGGCTGAAGTAGTGCAAGCTTTAGCCAATCAGGGAGCAGAGCACTGTCAGAGTCATGATTGGACACTGTCATCATGACTTTATCCAATCATGGCTCATTCCCGCCCCACAGTATAAAAGTATTCTTTCAGAGGCAGCCATTTTGCAGTGTGATTTTGACGTGGAGAGAGATAGAACAGGGCTCTGTTCAGTGCTATTAGTGTGCTATACTGTGCTATGTTGCATCAATTGTCAGTGTAGAATATTAGTTTAGTGTCAGTCTAGGGATAGTGTGAGTGTAGTGAGGAGGACCATCATTCAGCTTTGCATAGTGTGCAGCTAGAGTAGGGACAGCTCAGATAGTTTTACTGTAGTGTAGTGAGACCGTGCCATTCTTACATACATTAGTGTATAGTTGGGTCAGCTCAGATAGTTTCAATGTAGTGTAGTGAGACCGTGTCAGTAATCTTTACATTAGTGTATAGCTAGAGTAGGGACAGTTCAGATAGCGTCAGTGTAGTGACGGTTGGACACCACCTATTTGATTGCGTTACTGCCAGTTTAACGCCATTTACTTCTGTGTGCGTTACTACCAGTTTAACGCAATATAGATTTGTGTGCGTTACTGGTACTTTCATAGGCTTTGAAGAAGAGGAATAAATGCGTCAATCTGTGAGCGATTGCTTTCCAATCCCAGGACCCTTGGGAGTAGTACGTGGCTGGGAGGAGGAAGTTCCAGATGCTGTCATCCTGAGTGACCACGAGGAGTCCGCTTCTCAAGCCTTGGCAAATTTGCGGCGCATGGGCAACCTCATGCTTCAAAGCCTGCGAAAGGACCCAAGAATACATGGCATAAAGGAGAAGGATGATTACTGGTTGGCAACCCTCCTTGACCACCGTTATAAGGGGAAGGTCTCAGAACTCATCCCGTCCCCACAGAGAGTGCAAAAGGTAAAATCTCTTGAGGACACGTTAATGAGAATTTTATTTAACATTTTTCGTAACTCCAGTAGGTTACTGTGTAGTGGAAAACATAGTTTAGAGTCTTCTGTTGGTCAAGAGAGGAGCATTGGAGGAGGCGTCCATCTAAGTGAGGCATTTCGGAATTTTTTAGTCCACGCCGCCCAGGGCTGTCAGCTTCCACATCCCATCGGCAACGTCTGTATCACATGGTGTACGATTACCTCTGGGCCAAAACAGAGATGGTGAGCTTTCCAGCTGACGATCCACTGACTTAATGGATCATGAGAATAGACCACTTGGCAGAACTTGCCCAGTATGCTATTGAGTTGTTGGGCTGCCCTGCATCCAGAGTGCTTTCAGAATGGGCATTCAGTGCTGCAAGAGGTTTTGTTACTGATCATAGAACGTGTCTGTCCACAGACTCCGTGGACCGTTTGACTTTTATAAAAATGAATCTGTTCTGGATTACCAGCTATGAAGCCCCTGATGCCAATTTCACTGGTTAAGTCTTTTTGGGATGTGGCATATCTGTGGGACTTTGAGGCTGCCTATCTTTGAGGATGTTCAATCATTTCATCTGGAAGAATGTTTTTGGTATAGGTTTCATGGGCACAATTAACACCCAAAGACCAATTTTTCAGCACCTGTTTGACGGGTGCATATCATTGCAATTTTTTTGCCTTCATCAAGAGCACCTCTATAGGGTTACAGTGGGAAGGCACCCCCGACACCCAAAGAGTAATTTTTCTGCACCTGTTTGACAGGTGCATATCATGGCGATTTTTTACAGCAAGGCCAATTCTTGATTTCATCAAGAGTACCTCTATAGGGTTATGGTGGGAAGGCGCCACCGACACCCAAAGACCAATTTTTCTGCACCTGTTTGACAGGTGCATATCATTGCAATTTTTTACAGCAAGACCAATTCTTGCTTTCATCAAGAGTACCTCTATAGGGTTATGGTGGGAAGGCGCCACCAACATCCAAAGACTAATTTTTCAGCACCTGTTTGACAGGTGCATATCATTGCAATTTTTTTACTGCAAGGCCAATTTTTGCTTTCATCAAGATTTTGGGCTTTAGAAATGAAATTATTGCTGCAGCAGATTCTAGACATGGTACAGATCTGCCACTTTACAGGTAGACTAAGGGGACCCCTCAGGCACTATGTTGGAAGGAATTTTTCATTTTTAGGCTTTCACTTTAAAAATCCAAAAATCACTGCTCATTTAAAAATAAAGTTTTCACAAATTTTTTGTTTATTGATAAATGTCCCTCAGGGCAAGACCCGGACCCCTATAACCATTGTATGCCCAATTACATGCATATAAGCCTTCAAAATGGGCACTTTTGATTTTTGAAGTTCAGGTCCCATTGACTTTAATGAGGTTCGTTATTCGGGTCCGAACTTTGCAGTGTTCGAAGTTTTGGTGCAAACCAAACAGGGGTCCATTCGACTCATTCCTATTAGGGAGTAGATAGTGGTGGATTCTAAAAGTGGTGCTGAGTAATAGTATATTCCTTTACCTTCTTTTGTGTCGATCCCTTAACCAGATTTAAAAGATCTTCAGCGTTATCAAAACTTATAGAACCCATTCCAGGAGATGACATTTAAAATAACTCTGAAGATTTATCCAAGACGAGAAGAATTTTGTTACCCAGGATGACGAGTTAGTGGAAATTTAAGAGGATTGTTATAAATACTGTAGTTTTTATGTTTAAAGATAGGACTGATAAACCTTATACAACACGTTACAATGACAGAAAATGTGCCATTAAAAAGAAGAGACATACATTGTTTATTAATCATTAATTTATTGTCTTTCTGAAGAATAAGATATATTTTCCTGATAAATACTAATTAATTTTGCTTTAAATTAGATAACTTACTCCCTGCAACCTTCCTTTACATTGTAAATAATGCAATGGGGACCACCCAAAAAACAAACCAGACCCCCAACCTTCTTGACGAGGGTCTGGTATATATTGTTAGGATCCTCATTGCTCTATTTCTGTCAGAGTAATGGCCGTAGGACAGGGAATTCTGCCAGTACCCGTCACGGCTGCACCAGGCGCATCCCCCGGGAACGCACACTGGTGCACACGTGCATGCTAATGTGCGTGCTAATGTGCGTGCTAGCGCACGTACGAGCATTAGCGGTAATCTTTGTCGCCCCCTGATCTATTTAAGCCTGCTGCTGAAACATGCTGGCTGCTAGATTATCGTCAGCTTCCATGTCCCTTGTTCCTGTTGTTTACCTGCTTCCTGTTATCACCTGGCTTGCCTGACTGCTCCTGTTTTCTGCCTGCATTTGACCCTGGCTTGGACCTGACCACTCTCCTGCTCTGCACCTGTACCTTGATCGTTCTCTTGTGTTTGACCCCTGGCTTGGCTACTGACTCCGTTCCTGATTATCCTGCTGTACCGTCACCTTGGACTGATTCCTGCTGTATAGGACCTCTGGCTTGGCTCTGACTCCGTTCCTGGTTGCTCCACGGCTCCATACCTGGGATCTCTCCTCGCAGGGTTGCCCCATCAACCACACCTGCGCACCCCAGCAGCTCCCTGCTACCAGCTACCCAGCTCAGCACTCGGCAACCCGTGCACCTTTGGGCACAGTACTCCCTGTCTCATTACCAGAGTTATGCTGCACTTAGCCGCAAGGGGCGCCCTCTCCGCAATCCGGCCTCACATACAGGAATCTGACAATTTCCAAAATAAGCTTGCATGGAAATGTGAATTTGAAATGGCTTTATCCCTTTATAAATTTCACTTTTGCTATACCAATTTGTTTACATTTCACAGTTTTGCCACTTCAAGGTAGGTTTATGGGACTCCTCAACCAGGTTTTCCAAAGGAGTAGTGCATTTTTAATGTTGCAATGTAAGGATTATAAATACCATTTGTTATGCGTTTGTGTCAGAAATTTCCTGACCGATAATTATAGCGAGTATTTTTACCAATCAAATTTCTTTTTAAAAGCTCAAACGATATGAATACAGAAAAAATATGGAATATTTATTCATTGGATATGTATTCACAATAAATAATTAAATTTAGGGGTGACATAAATAAAATCTTACATAAAATACAAAATTATTTGCAACACTCACTAATGGGTTTTACTAAGCAATGTGAATGAAATGAAAGGTTTAATTCCCCCCCGTGGACACAAAAAACATATATATATATATATATATATATATATATATATAGAATTAATTATCAGACCAAAAGTCTGCTATTTACATAGCCAACAGTTACCCCTCTGCAGCAGGAGAAAGAGTAAAACTGGTACGCTAATATAGTGCCAAACCAAAGATGGTAAAATTCAGAAAAACAAAAATAAAGTTAAAGAAAAATCCTCAATGGTTGTTACATCGGGGTAGGGATGAGCCGAACACCCCCTGGTTCGGTTCGCAGCAGAACATGCAAACAGGCAAAAAATTAGTTCGAACACGCGGAACACCATTAAAGTCTATGGGACACGAACATGAAAAATCAAAAAATCAAAAATCAAAAGTGCTAAAAAGTGTTTGGGGACCTTTGTCCTGCCCCAGGGCACAGTTTTAAAAATGGAAGTTTTTTCGAGAGTAGTGATTTTAATAATGCTGAAACAATAAAAGTGAACAACAATAAAAGTGAAACAAACTGAAACAATAAAAGTGAAATATTCCTTTACATTTCCTACCTGGGGGGTGTCTATACTATGCCTGTAAAGTGGCGCATTTTTCCTGTGTTTAGAACAGTCCGAGAGCAAAATTAAATTTCTAAAGGAAAAAAAGTCATTTAAAAGTACTCGCGGCTATAATGAATTGTCGGTCCCGGCAATACACATAAAAGTAATTGAAAAAAAACAGCATGGGATTCCCCCACAGGGGAACCCCAAACCAAATTTTTTTAAAAAAATGCGCGGGGGTCCCCCCAAATTCCATACCAGGCCCTTCAGGTCTGGTATGGATTTTAAGGGGAACTTCGCACCAAAATTAAAAAAAAAAGAGGCCGGTCATTACAGTGGATTCCTCCCATGGAAACAGATCGGTGGCGGTGTGCAGGTTTTTTTTTTTTTGTTCCGTCGGAGCGAGATAAGAAGAAGTTGAATGGACTTAATGGGACACTTATTTTTTTATTTTTTAATAAAGGACTTGTCCCAAGCCGTGTCTTTTTTTTTACCATTTTCACACTTTTTTGTGAAATGGTAGGGGTACATTTGTACCCTGTTACCATTTCACACAGGGGGGGAGGCCGGGATCTGGGGGTCACCTTGTTAAAGAGGGCTTCCAGATTCCAATAAGCCCCCCACCCGCAGACCCCCACAACCACCGGGCCTCCCCCCCTCCCCCAAGGGTTGTGGGGATGAGGCCCTTGTCCCCATCTCTCATCCCCCTCTTTTCTTGTGGTCTGCCAGGTTGCGTGCTCAGATAAGGGAGGTCTGGTATGGACTTTTGGGGGGACCCCACGCCATTCTTTAAAAAAAAACGGGGGTTCCCCTTAATATCCATACCAGTGTATTGCCAGGACCGACAATTCATTATAGCCGCAAGCACTTTTACATTACTTTTTTTCCTTTAGAAATGCCATCTTGCTCTCGGACTGTTCTAAACATGGGAAAACTTTCATCCAATTTCTAAATTGCTGCTTTTGTGAATTCCAAAAGCCAAAAGCTACCAAAGCCAATATAAAGGAATAGTAATGTTAAAAATGCACTTGTGGGTTTAACTAAAACTTTTTTTGTACAATTCTTCTTTAAGGGGGGTGTGGCAGGGATGTGTCCTATGCCTTAAAATGTTTGCTAATAGGTTTCCCTCATTCTCATTTCAGAAAGTTGGGAGGTATGAGGAACAATACACAACACACACTGGAGCATAGCAACCACAAAACAGGAGATTCTAGAGTGGTACTCTAGTTCAAGCTCTCTGCAGGACTGCTTTATACCAACATGGCCTCCAGGCACTTAACCTGCACAGAGCATAACTCTCTAAGCCCAAGCTCCAACCATGATGCTTGTCTCCAGGCACACTGCCTGCATGAATGCTTAGCCCTCCAGACCCTGACACCCTACAACAGCCACACAGCCCGTTCACAGGGGAACCTCCTCTCAGCTAAGAAAAATTCCAGAAGAGTGCCTCCCTCTTTTGTCAAAGCCTGATGATACACTCACCTGGGGTTGGTCAGCTGAAAAAAGTGACAAGATTCTCTGTACCCACCTCATCACAGAACTCTGGAACCTTCTCAACAGAGCCTGCCAAGTTTTGCAGTACAGATTGTCCTTGGGCAAAATGTTTTACAAGTAGCTTTGCAATAATTAAAAACAAACACTACCCAGTAAGGCTAACAGGGAGCACATGTCAGAAACAATGAATCAGACTGAGACAGAAGTACAGTTAAATCACACTTGTTTAATAATAATAAAAAATGTAAACCTTTGCAAAACATGTGCCAGTGTTCAGGAACCGGAACAGATAGTCAGACAAGCCAAAACATCAGGGAGCCAGAAGGAATGTCAGCTAAGCAAGTCTTTAACAGGAACACAGGACAGCGTCTCTAGAGATGTGACCAAGGCGAAGGCAGAGATCGTCTGGACTGGACAGTTTAAGTAGGCAGGACCGATGAGCAGGATCACCAACAGGTGAGTCACTGTGGAGAGATAAGAGCTGGAAATTAGCCGACAGCTGAGTGGCCAGTTCAGAGAAGGAAGGGCTGGGCCCAGCCCTGACAGTACCCCCTCCTCAATGACCCCCCCCCTCAGAGAACCACCAGGCTTGAGGTGGAAATGTCTATGAAAATCACGGAGGAGAACAGGGGCATGTATGTCCGAGGATGGGACCCAAGAGCGTTCCTCCGGACCGTACCCTTTCCAATGCACCAGGTACTGTATGTGCCCACGGAACCTACGGGAGTCAACAATGGACTGTACTTCATACTCCTCATGGTTCTCAACCTGAACAAGATGAGGACGTGGCACTGAGGTGGTAAAGCGTTTGCAGACCAAAGGTTTTAATAAGGAGACATGAAATACATTTGAGATACACATAATAGAAGGAAGGTTTAATCCAGTTAAGAATACGGAAAGGCCCAATAAACCGAGGTGCGAACTTCAGAGAGGGAACACAAAGTCAGAGGTTGTGAGATGACTGCCAGACCCTGTCCCCACCCTTGTAGGAAAGCGCGGGCAGGCGTCTGCGGTCAGCATGGAGTCTGTACCTATCATTAGCATGTCACAAAGCCTCCTGGACTTGTGCCCAAGTGGAACAAAGACCATGGAGATGCTCCTCTAATGCAGGAATACTCTGCGGAACAAAAGAGTACGGCAACGTGGAAGTCTGGAAACAATAGTTCGCCATAAACAGGGACAATCAGGAAGCAGAATTCAAGGCACTATTGTGAGCAAACTCTGCCCACGATAAGAGGTCTGACCAGTTGTTATGATGGTCAGAAATATAGCAACGTAGGAATTGCTCAAAGGAGTGATTGGCTCGTTCTGCAGCCCCATTAGACTGCGGGTGATACGCAGAGGAGAAAGCAAGCTGAATTCCCAACTGTGCACAAAAGGCTCGCCAGAACCAGGAACAAACTGACTACCCCTGTCCGAGACAATCACCTTGGTTAGCCCATGTAAGTGAAAGATCTCCCGAGCAAAAATGGAAGCCAGTTCCTTAGAAGTGGGCAACTTCTTAAGTGGAATACAATGAGACATTTTCGAGAACTGGTCAACCACCATAAGGATAACTGTGTTGCCCTGGGAATTGGGTAATTCCACAATGAAATCCATAGACAGGTGGGTCTAGGGCCTCTCTTCATTGGGCATGGGTTGTAGAAGACCCACTGGAAGGTATCGTGGAGTCTTACTCTGAGCACACATGGAACAGGTAGCTATGAAGGCGGTTACATCAGCACATAGACTAGGCCATCAGAATTGTTGGGAAATGGCCCAAAAGAGGTGATTCTTCCCAGGGTGGCCAGCAGCCTTGGGAGAATGGTAAGTCTGGAGCACGGCAGTACAGAGACTCTCTGGGACAAAGCAGTGGTCACAAGGTTTCTCAGGAGGAACATGGACCTAAGCAGCAAGAATTTTGTCACCCAAAGGAGAAGTGAGACAGAATATGATCAGGAGGAATCACAGGAACCGGAACCGACTCCATCTTGGAAGTGGAGGAAAATTGTCGTGACAAATTGTCAGCCCTTACATTCTTAGCACTGAGTAAGAATGAGACAATGTAATTGAAACTTGACAAGAAAAGAGCTTATCACACCCTTCTGGGAGAGAGGTGTTTAGCCTCAGACAAGAATGTGATATTCTTATGGTCAATAAGAATGAGAACCAGCACAATGGGACCTTTGAGGAGATGTCTCCATTCTTTCAGGGCTAAAATGGTCGCTAACATCTCTCTGCCAACAATCCACCAATCTCGTCATTGCACTCTGAAGGTGACAATTTCTTGGAAAAGTAGCCACAAGGATGCATAGTGCTCTCAGAGGTAGGACGTTGAGACAGAAGGGCGCCAACTCCAGTCTTAGAAGCATCAACCTCATGGATAAAAGGTAATGTAGGATCGGGATTTGCCAACACAGGAGCAGAAACAAAGGCAGCCTTCAGACTTTCAAAGGCTTTAATGGACTCCGAAGACCAACTCTGTGAGCTACCGTTCTTTCTGGTCATATCAGTCAGGGGCTTGACCAGAGACGAGAAGTTACGAATAATCTTCTGATATTAGTTGGCAAAGCCAAGAAAACGCTGCAGAGGACGTAAACCCACAGGCAGGGCCACTGCAAGACTTCTAAAAAGTTTCTCTGGGTCCATCGAAAAACCAGCAGTGGAACTTACATAACCAAGGAATTGAACCTGTTCTCGATGGAATTCGCACTTCTCCAATTTAAAATAGAGATTGTTCTATCTTAGTTCTGTGTGGTGGCTCTCCGGGGACTTGGAAAATATGAGAATATCGTCGAGATAAACCACCACACATAACTGCAACAAATCTCGGAGGACATCATTAATAAATTCCTGGAAAACCGACGGGGCATTACAAAGGCCAAAAGGCATTGCAAGGTATTCATAATGGCCTGTTCTGGTATTAAACGCAGTTTTCCACCCGTCGCCTTCCTTAATCCTCATGAGATTGTATGCCCCACTCATATCAAGCTTTGTGAAATACGTTGCTCCCTTGAGGTTGTCAAATAACTCCGTAATCAATGGAATCGTATAGGCATTCTTAATCGTGAAACGATTGACACCCTTATAATCAATACAAGGTCTCAGTTCACCACTCTTCTTCTTCACAAAGAATAAACCAGCACCAGCAGGAGACGAGGATTTGCGGATGAAACCTCGAGAAAGTGCATCTGCAACATACTCCTCCATGGCCTTATCCTCCAAGACCGACAAAGGGTAAACCTGGCCACGAGGGGGTATGGCACCAGGTTGAAGGTCAATAATGCAATCATACGTCCGGTGTGGAGGCAAACTACCGGCTTGAACTTTGTCAAAAACATCGCTAAAATCACGGTACTCCTCTGGCAGGGAGGAGAGTGAAGAGGTGCACAGGACCTTGGCTACCTTCAGCATTTAGCATGGAGCCAATCAAAAGAGGGGTTTTGCCTCTGTAACCAAGGATAACAAATAATCAGTGGAAACTGGAAGAGCTTACAATCTAAAAGGGAGGGTATATTTTCATATAAGCTTATTTTTGTCATGCATGTCATATGAATATTCATGTTAAAAAGGCTATTACTGTAGATTAGAGGATTTTTATTCTAAATTTCCTGTTTCACATGTAAAGAATGTAGCCTTTTAATAAACACTGCCAATCATTTTAATGTGATTTTATGTTCAAAATATTACATGCACAGATTTCAAAGTATACAAAAGATTTAAGGCACAGTGACTTTTGTAAGGTCACTAGGCACCACTATAAAAATGAAAACAGGCTTCCTGCTTCTGAATTTTTTTATTTTTTTCCAGACTTGGTGTATCTACCTGTCAGGTCACTTCCAAAACTAGCTATTAACTCAGGTGGAAATACAGCACAGCAATAAACCATTCTGCAAAATAACGAACTACAGCAATAGCACAACTGCTTAAATGACATTGAAAAAAGGAGAAAGCAGTGAATAGAAAGCAATAAGTTCACCTGAAAGGACTTTTAGAAACCAGTTCTACTGCAAATATACCTCTTAGAAAAGTTGCTAAATTAAAGAATAAGAAAAGAAATTAAATAGTTTCACAGTAAGCACATCTTATGTGCAATACTTTTTAGCGGGAAGATTAATAGCACTGGAAAGCCTGTGATGATAATGACTTCATGAGTGCAAGCAGTTCGCTAAATGCTAAAATCCTTAAAGCGGTACTTTACCCATAACGACTTAATAAAAACAATGTTCTTTAAGAAGGAACATGCATTTCACATTAATAAATATGCTACCAATACTAGTGCGGGCTGTAAATTGCCTCCATCATTGCTCCTGTTTTTTCTGCTATTTTGCTGAAGCCCAGAGCTTCTGAGCAGCAGTAAATCTTTAGACTGTCAGCAGATTTTAATGTTTTACACAGCTATACCTGCAAAAGAAGCCATCCTGAAGTGATCTAGCGGGATGTAATTTACTGACTAAAGCTCCACAGTAATGCCCCGTACACACGATCGGACATTGATCGGACATTCCGACAACAAAACCCATAGATTTTTTCCAACGGATGTTGGCTCAAACTTGTCTTGAATACACACCGTCACACAAAGTTGGTCGGAAAATACAAACGTCAATAACGCGGTGATGTTCAACACGTACCACGAGTCGATAAAAATGAAGTTCAATAGCCAGTGCGGCTCTTCCACTTGATTCCGAGCATGCATGGAACTTTGTGCGTCGGAATTGTGTACACACGATCGGAATTTCCAACAACGGATTTTGTCTCAAATTTTGTGTGACGGAAATTCCGATGGAAAATGTCTGATGGAGCCTACACACGGTCGTAATTTCTGACAAAAAGCTCCCATCGAACATTTTCTGTCAGAAAATTCGACCTTGTGTACGCGGCATAAGTCTAAAAAAAATATATACTGTAGTGCTCCCGCGCTATCACTTTAGATGTGGTAATAACTAACTGCCGCAGGCACTTGTTAGCTGATCTGTGGCTAATGGGATGTGATATTTGATACGGTGATAGTGCTGCGCTATTAGGTGCCAACATATGAAATTTTAACCACTTTAAGACCGGGCCTTTTTTAGATGTGGTATTTACAAGTTAAAAAATGTTTTTTTTGCTAGAAAATTACTTAGAACCCCCAAACATTATACATTTTTTTTCTAACATTCTAGAGAATAAAATGGCGGTCGTTGCCGTATTTGCGCAGCGGTCTTACAAGCGCACTTTTTTTTAAAAAAATACACTTTTTTTGAATAAAAAAATAAGACAACAGTAAAGTTAGCCCAATTTTTTTATATTGTGAAAGATAATGTTATGCCAAGTAAATTGAAACCCAACATGTCACGCTTCAAAATTGCGCCCGCTCGTGGATTGGCGACAAACGTTTACCCTTAAAAATCTCCATAGGCGACATTTAAAAATTCTACTGGTTGCATGTCTAGGTCCAAGGCTAGAATTATTGCTCTCACACTAGTGATCGCGGCGATACTTCACATGTGTGGTTTGAACACTGTTTTCATATGCGGGCGCTACTTACGTATGTGTTCGCTTCTGCACGCGAGCCTGGCGGGACGGGCACGTTTTTACATTTTTTTTTCTTATTTATTTTACCTTTTACTTTTTATTTTTACACTGTTTTAAACAAAATTAAAAATGTATCACTTTTATTCCTATTAAGGGAATGTAAACATCCCTTGTAACAGAAAAAAAGCATGACAGGACCTCTCAAATATGAGATCTGGGGTCAAAAAGACCTCAGATCTCATATTTACACTAAAATGCAAAAAAAAAAAAAATGTTGTCATTTAAAAAAAATAGATAACAAAAAATGGCCCTTTAAGAGCTATGGGCGAAAGTGACATTTTGAAGTTGCTTCTGTTATTCAGTGTCATGGAGACGGGTGGGGGCCATCTTCCCCTCACTTATCTCCATATCAGCCCAGGGGACCCTCTCCCACCATAGATTAAAAGTAATATTGCAGCAAATCTGCCACAGATACCACTTTTTTCTTGTACCAGACCGCCGGCCAAACACGGGGATACCGGGGTAATGGCAGCTAGCTGCTGCCATAACAACAATATCTGTCCCCAAATTAGGGATGTACATCGGCGTGCAGCAGTCTGGAAGTGGTTAAGTATTGATAAGTGAATTTCTCTAAACATATATACAATATCTCACAAAAGTGAGTAGACCCCTCACATTTTTTTTTATCTTTTTATGTGACAACACTGAAGAAATGTCACTTTGCTACAATGTAAAGTAGTGAGGTACAGCTTGTATAACAGTGTAGATTTGCTGTACCCTCAAAATAACTCAACACATTAATGTCTACAACGCTGGCAACAAAAGTGAGTACACCCCTAAGTTCCCTCCCTGGTGTCATGTGACTCGTTAGCTCTCAGGCGTAAATGGGGAGCAGGTGTGTTAAATTTGGTGTTATCACTCTCACTCTCTCATACTGGTCACTGGAAGTTCAACATGGCACCTCATGGCAAAGAACTCTCTTAAGATCTGAAAAAAAAAGATTGTTGCTCTACATAAAGATGGCCTTGGCTAAAAGAAGATTGCCAAGACCCTGAAACTGAGCTGCAGCATGGTGGCCAAGACCATACAGCGGACTAACAGGACAGGTTCCACTCAGAACAGGCCTCGCCATGGTCAACCAAAGAAGTTGAGTACACATGCTCAGTGGCATATCCAGAGGTTGTCTTTGGGAAACAGACGTTTGAGTGCTGCCAGCCTTGCTGCAGAGGTTGAAGGGGTGTTGGTCAGCCTGTCAGTGCTCAGACCATATGCCGCACACTGCACCAAATTGGTCTGCATGGCTGTCATCCCAGAAGGAAGCCTCTTCCAAAGATGATGCACAAAAAAAGTCTGCAAACTGTTTTCTGAAGACAAGCAGACTAAGGACATGGATTACTGGAACCATGTCCTGTGGTCTGATGAGACCAAGATAAACTTATTTGGTTCAGATGTTGTCAAGTGTGTGTGGTGGCAACCAGGTGAGGAGTACAAAGACAAGTGTGTCTTGCCTACAGTCAAGCATGGTGGTGGGAGTGTCAGGGTCTGCAGCTGAATGAGTGCTGCTGGCACTGGGGAGCTACAGTTCATTGAGGGAACCATGAATGCCAACATTTACTGTGACATACTAAAACAGAGCATGATGAACTCCCTTTGGAGACTGGGCCCCAGGGCATTATTCCAACATGATAATTACCCCAAACACACCTCCAAGACAACCACTGCCTTGCTAAAGCGTGTATCCATACCTAAACCCTATTGAGCATCTGTGTCCTCAAATGGAATGTAGAGGAACGCAAGGGCTCTAACATCCACCAGCTCTTTGATGTTGTCATGGAGGAGTGGAAGAGGACTCCAGTGGCAACCTGTGAAGCTCTGGTGAACTCCATGCCCAAGAGGGTTAAGGCAATGCTGGAAAATAATGGAGGCCTCAAAAAATATTGACACTTTGGGCCCAATTTGGACATTTTCACTTAGGGGTCTATTCACTTTTATTGCCATTGGTCTGGTGATCCAGTTTTTGACACACACATATATATATATATAAATTTCATTTAATTATTTTAATCATCATAATTGATATACTTTTCACTGTCTTCCGTATATGAGTCTGTCTTTATATGTTCACAGAGTACAGTCGCATTTCTTGTATTCTATTAACATCTATTTACAAATGTTTCTTCTATTTATGTTCTCTTTTGTAAGTAATGTATTGTATTGAAGAGGCCGCAGATGTCTTCTTTTTACCATCCACTAGATGGTGCATGGGCTATAGACATATGTGGGGTGGTATTGCCTTTTGTTGTTCCTTACATACTGTTGTATGATTTCCGGGATTGGCCTGCTCCTTTGATTGGCTATTGCGGCCTCTTCATGTGCTTTATGTTGCGCATGATGTACCAAGATGGCAGCGCCTCTGGTGACGTCCGTATGATGAAACGCGTAAGTCGGGACTACACTTGGTATGCAATACGTCACTTCCTGCTCGTTTTGTCTTCCGGTTTCGACTAGCGTGTCTGTGGAACGCATGCGATAGGAGCCAGATAGCGGAAGTTTCGTTCTTTGTTAGTTGCAAAGTTCTAAGGGTGTTGCGGCCCCTTGTTTTTAAACTTATACAGCATTTTTAAATAAATCGTTTTTACTTTACGGATTCACGCTATGAGTGCCATCCTTTTTGGATTCATGTGGATTGCCCGCTGCTGAGTGATCTCACTCTATGTGAGTGGAAGCCCCATTGATAAACCGGAGCCACTGGGAGTCCAAGGTGCCCTGATAGGAGGTTCACCACCACTTGGATTTGGAAGTTTTACGCCTGTTACCCCAGCAGGGGTGAGGCGCTCTAGTGAGTGCATATACAAGAGGGGCCACTGGAGGAAGGAGGGGAGCACTGAAAAGTCACCTTTATTTCCAGTGCAAAGTCACCTGTATTCCCAGCGTCAAAATTCACTTTTATTTACAGTGGTTGCACAAGATTTTTTCACCTTTGGACATTTATTTAAGTGGTCATCTTTTGGGACATTTTCTGAATATAGTCATTTCTCTTGGTGTTTGTATATAAACACATTTTTTAGTATTTTTGATTCGCACACATTTTCCATATATATATTTTTTTTTTTTTTATATATATATATTTTTTTTTCATATATATTTATTTGGACATGTATTTTACCATTAAGATTGTGGTTTCATAGATATATATATTTTCCTATGAGTGAATATAGTGAATGTACAGGATTACTTAGATATTTATATGTCATTTTGCACTTGTTCACTTTATATACATATTTGAAGCACTTTATTATCCCTGCGTTGCACTATATTATTTTTATGCACATTGCACTTTCCACGCTCAGTGGTTTATATACACTTGTTTACATATATATATAATTATATTTAGAGGTGGGGCTTATTAGTGCACCCACCGCATATGATTATACTTTTAGAACAGCGCCATCATCCCTTAATTGATTTTTTCCTTATATATTGACTCCACCTTGGTGTAGTTTTGTAGGGAGGCTGCAGTTCTCTTTTTTTCCCTTAGCGTGGATTTCTAGAGTATTTACAATTATAGGTTTAGACATTAATGGCTGTGTGTTGACTTATTTTGAGGGGACAGCAAATTAACACTGTTATACAAGCTGTACACTCACTACTTTACATTGTAGCAAAGTGTTATTTCTTCAGTGTTGTACATGAAAAGATATAATAAAATATTTAATAATAAAATATTTACAAAAATGTAAGGGGTGTACTCACTTTTGTGAGACACTGTATATATAACATGTGCAAATAAAACGACACACGCAAAAAAAAAAATGTGTATCCACAAGGTGAGTAATAGCCAATGTACCAATCAATGCCTGTACCCAGAGTTCCTAAAATGTATTAATTATTAGTGACTGGTGTGTGCACAACATGAAACCAATAACCAACATATACTGTATAAGTATATATAAAAATTACTCGATTAATAATAAGTGATAAAAAAAATAATAAAAAATAATCTGGTGTGGTAGTTTTAGAAAATTATAAATCCCTTTACCGTTCAAGGCAGTGAATAAGTGACTGGTGTCTTTTCTTTCAAGTGCTGTGGCACCTAAATGCTCTCAAGCCTCTCACCTTACTGCTGTAAGATAATAGCGTAGGTAAGTCTTTCTGAAGGTCTGTGTATTTTCACTTGCTTCTAGGGGTCCGTCTATGGTTGGCCCAGCTTGTGGGTCTCCATGGTGGGTAGTGCCTTCCAAGTTTATTAAATAAAAGATGTCTGGTTTTCTCACTTTTTACAAAGGTTAAAAAAACATATACTCCACGAGCAACGAGCTTGTACTCCCTCCCACACTTATGGTATGCCTGTCACTCAATCCTGGCATGTAACGTCACGTCCACGTGACTTCATCAGTGCAATCCACATTAAGTATAGATGCTGATGGATTGAATAACCCACTGTGCTTTCATGAGTTCAAGTACTCTAATGTACACAGCTCTTCTTCTCACTCTCTTTGTTGCAGCAAACATCTCTGTCCTTGTGCTACAATATCTGTAATTAGGCCTGGACTGGGACAAAAAATAGGACTGGGCTTTTTAGACTGAGCAGCTAATTTTTACAGGGACCAGGGGGGGGGGGGGGCTGCGGTTGGAAACGGGACATTCATGGAGTCAGAGGACTTGAGAAAAATGCAGGAAATTCCAAAATTCCATTGTTTTTAAAACTCAACTCCAGGTAAATTACAATTACAAATGAATCCATCTCTGTAATTTTCAATACATCATTAACATCATTGCGTAAATGAAATCAATTTAATGAATGCATGTACTTAATCTGACCTGGTATTAGCCTCTTGCAAACCACATACAGCAAAACTCAGACTGGAAGGAGAAACATCACAAGCAGCAGTTGTGCTGTAATGTTTATGTCCTAACAAGAGCATGCTGATAGAAGAGAAAGGAGTGACAGACAGATGAGTTCATCAGCCTGCTGCTTCTTCTTTATGGTCCAGTCACAGACTGTTGGATTGACAAGAGCTTTGACTGTTTCTTAACTACAACAGAGAAAGTCTCCTGCCCTTACAGACATGACTGCAGTGTGTAGTGTTGCTATGTAAATCTCAGGACTAAATGGACAGAAATGCCAATTTATTTGGCAGCTAAAGCAGTTCTCTTTTATGTATTTCATCTGTGTATTTTGTTTTTGGATGGAGTTCAGCTTTAAAGAGGAAGTAAACCCTCAGCAAAAAAATGGAAAAAAAAAAACCCTGCAAGACAAAGGCATAATTAGCTAGTATGCTATGCATACTAGCTAATTATGTATCACTTACCTCAGATCGAAGCCCCCGCATATAGCGCCATTGCTTCAGTTGTCTTATGTGAGCATGTGCCGCATGACGTTGGCACATGCAAATACAGGGATGTCTCCTAAACCGTATCCTTGTTAGCTACAGGTAAGCCTTAATATAGGCTTACCTGTAACATAAAGTTGTAAACAAGGGTTTACAACCACTTTAAAGGTAAATATTCTAAGGCTATCTGTCCTATTTTTACTTTACCGCTAAAGCCCCCTTTACACTGGTGCGACTTGAAAGTCACACAATTTTCACGCGATTTTGTGGCTGTGACTTTGCCACAATTTTGCAGCGATTTCAGAGAATGCCTGTGTAAACTTGAGGTCTATGAACCTCAACTCGCATCAAAGTCAGACCAAAGTAGTACAGGGACTACTTTGAAGTCGTTGCGACTTGAAGTCGCACAGATATAAATGGTTATCATTGGGAATCATGGTGTACAACTTGTCATGTGACTCTGATGTCCAAAGTCGCAGGAAAAGTTGCACAAGTGTGAAAGGGGCCTAATCATTTACCTGAGACAAACAAGCAGATCAGGGGTCCTGACACTTCAGTGGCTACACCCTGATCCATGTCAGTAACTCACTCAATTGTGATTCAGATTTTTTTTTTTATAACAGCCTAGGGTCATACATCTTTAAAAGGAAAGCAACAATGATAGCTCATGTATGTTTTTCCTGACAAAGAATGCATCATAGAATATAAGATCTCTTGAAATGTCCGAAGCATTTGCAGATAAAACTGGGAACTTATGGTGCAGAATAGAGAGTAAGCTATTTAGTTTCAGGGAATGTAAGAAGACACGCTTCCACTCAATGAAATTGGAGGAGAAGAGGTTTAACCTAAAACTGTGTAGTTTTTTTAACTGTACTTGGAAGTGCAGTGACTTTAGATCTGAGGGGAAGATCTGAAATGAGGGGAAGCTCTACTGATTTTATCATCCAATCATGTACAAGCAAAAATGCTGTTTTTTATTTTCCTTGCATGGCCCCCTCAGATCTACAGCGACTGCACTTCCAAGTGCACTTCCAAGTTCACTTGCAGTGCAAAGTGGAGTTGCCTTTAGTAAATCAACCTCTATATCTATGAAATAGATTAGGTCTAAATGGATCTTTACTCAAGGTAACATATTTGCCCCCTTCCCTTTGACTGATTTTAATATGGATTGCAATAAGCACATAGGATGAGCCTAATTGCTTTGTTTGTACTGGCACTGTGCCATAAGTGACAAACAAGTACATCCATCCTTGTTAGGTGGCAAGCATCCAGATTTGACTAATTGTGCTCTGCCCATGGTTTACTGCATACTCTATCTACATTGCATCTGTACATGCTTCTAATTCTGAAACTATGCTGCCACTGACAGCTGAAGGTCACAGATTGGTTCCTTGCTTACACCATTCAATGTTGTGGGATCATAGACAGAACATTCATACTAATAAAACACAAGACTGCAGCACCTGTGGTGTAATAGGCCGTGGCCCTTTATTATAGATATAATATATTTAAAATTATTATTAACATCTTTTACTTCAAATATTTAATTCACTTAAATGTATTAAGTACAACTTATAATATGTATCATATCCCATATGCCAGGCATAATTAAAGATCCTGGCAAACCACCTGGGCGACAGCCAATTCAACACAGGTCTGCATATCAAGGTTGAAAATGTCCAGAGCAATGTCAGATAAATGGACATTATCATATCTGTAGAAGCCTGACAGTCCTCCCTTCAAGTTAACATGCCGGAAAGAGAAACCTGCCACAGAAGGCATACATTTAGCCATTGCTCTATTTATCCACTTGCGTTTTTCTTGAAGTAACGAAACTCTGAAGAAATAAGCCAAGCCAAACGAGGGACTATTTCGGAAAAAAACAAAATCATATTAGGTAAAACAGTATGTATGCATTGCAAATCCAATTTAATCTTAGCAATCAACTCCAATGTATTACATTTACCGATATCATTTCCTGACAAATGTAAAATAGGAACATTAGGCATCGGCCACCTCTCATGTAAGCGAGACAAGGTGTCGCCAAGCATTTTCCATTGCATTCCTTTTCTTCCAAACCAATGAACTTTAAATGAGTCAAATGCCATACTCAGGTTAGAACCATAGTTCCTACTGTCAGCTATGCTTGGCCCAAAATACTAAAGAATGGCCGATTATCCAGATATTAACAACTTGACCTGAAATTAAAAAGAAGCATTAGATCTAACATAGGAACGAAAGCAGTTAGATTTCCATCTACCAATACGTTTAATCATCTCATCATTTAAACCTAGCTTAGCTGCTTCGGTGGCTGCTCCTATGTGGAATGAGTGAGAAGTGATATGTAGATGACCTAACTTCAAGTGTAACAGACATTTCTACAACATCGCCTTAAATTGATAGACAGTTAAAGGATTCCCATTCTCATGTAGTAGAAAGAAAGAGGAAACAGATGGATGTAACTGCAAATATCTATGAACCAAATCTAAAACACAAACATTAGATCCTACATTTCTTTTTAACTTGATCCAACGTCCTTTCCCGAAGGAATCAGTTTTTCTTTTTCTCAACAGGATAGAAGGAGAGTTATATCAGTACACACGGTCGGAAATTCAGACGGAAAATGTCCGATCGGACCATGTTGTCGGAAAATCCGCCTGTGTGTGGGCTCCATCAGACTTTTTCCGTCGGAATTTCCGCGGTAAAAAATTTGAGATCCTGCTCTCAAATTTTCTGACAACAAAATCCGATCTGACTTTTTCCGATCGTGTGTAGAGAATTCGGACGGACAAAGTGCCACGCATGCTCAGATCAAATTACGAGACCAAAGCTATTGGCTACTAGCCTCTACGTAGTTCCGTCATACGCAAAGAACGTCACCACGTTCAGAATGATTGGATTTTACGACAACTTTGTCCGACCGTGTGTATGCAACACCAGTGTCGGACAAAATCCGTCGGAAAAAATCAGATGGATTTTGTGGTCGGAATTTCCGACCGTGTGTATGGGGGCTTAGACTCTAAATAAACATCCTGGAACAAAATACCATAGCCATCCCCAATTTTCATAGGCAAAAGCTCAGAAACCCTAAAAACCCAGAAAAACATAAGTAAAAAGCCAACTTAAACAGCAAAGCCTCAAATGGAGAGAAACAGACATTGCTGGTAGAATCACCAATTCTAAACAATAAATCAGTTGATATAACATAAGGTTCTTTCAATATCCTTTTAAAGCACACTTGGCAGCAAACAATTGCATGCATGAAGCTGCTCCCGTCAAACGCTTAAAAAAGGATATCACAGCCAATGTCTTTACTATGTATGAGTGTGAGTGAGAGTGAGAAGCTGACATTAAATAATCCAAAAATGACAACACCAAATTCTCAGAAAAAGGATCATGAGCTAAATTAGAAGAGGCTAAAAAGGAATGCCATAAATTTAACGCTGAACAGGAAGATGACCACGGGGGTCACACCACCGCCCATAAGTGCGGAGGACAATCCAGACCTACTTGATCTGCACCCGGTACCAACTTCCAAAATTCTTGAATCTGTGAATGGGACAAAGAATCCACTATATTATTCTCAATACCAGGAATATATTTAGCTTTTAACCAAATATTAAACATCAAACATCTAAATACAATCTGTCTTGGTATAGAAATAACAACAGGTAAAGATTTTAACGATAAACAGTTGATCGCAAAAACAACGCCTTTTATTATCTGAATGACTTAATATCTGCCTATTAACCAACTGAGATCCCCAAAGACCTAGAGCCACTAAAACTGGAAACAATTCCAATAATACAATATTACATGTCAAACCTCTAGATTTCCACGCATAAGGCCAAACAGCAGTCGACCAATGGCCATTCCAAAATGCACCGTAACCACATGATCCCGCAGCATCAGTGTGCAAATGTAAAGCTGAAGCTGAACAAAAAGGAAATTGCCACATGGAACAACCATTGTACTTACATATAAACTCATGCCAAACCCGTTAATTCCGCAACAATGTCAGAAGTAACACGCACAAAATGAGATGGAGATGAACAACCGGAAATCGCATGATAAAGACGTTTAGAGAAAACCCTACCAATTGGCATAATCCTGGATGCAAATGCCAGCAAACCCAGCAACGATTGTAGGATCTTCAAACACGCACCTTCGTCCTAGAGATGACAAAAACTAACAGTTTTTGAATGCGCAAAACTTTATCAATCAGCAGTCTAAATTCCATGGCAACTGTATCAATTTGAATGCCTAGAAATTCTAGACAAGAAGTAGGATATACAGACTTCTCCTCCGCCAAAGGAACACCAAAGTCATTGCAAACAATTCGAAACTCAGTGAAAAGAAACAAACAATCATTAGAATCAGATTTACCAATAAACAAGAAATCATCAAGATAATGTAAAACTGAGTCCAAACCGGTCTTATGGCGAACCACCCAATCAATAAAGGAGGAGGACAATTCAAAATAATGGCAGGACAGAGAACACCCCATAGTGAGACAGCGATCAAAATAAAACTCATTGTCAAATCGAAAACCCAGGGAATTAAAGGCCAAAGGGTGTATGGGCAGCAGACTAAATGCCGACTTAATATCAGCTTTCGCAAGTAAGGCTAAAACCACCAACGCTTCTAATTATGCGTAAAGCATCATCGAATGAGGAATAATAAACCAAGCAAAAATTTGAATCAATGTCATCATTCAATGAAAACCGTAAGGATACGACAAGTGGTGTATCAGTCTATAACTATTTGGTTCCTTCTTAGGTATAAATCCTAAAGGGGATACCCGAAAATTTGGAAAAGGAGGTTCCTGAAAAGGGCCAGCAATCCTGCCATCACCAATCTCCTTCAACAATTTTGCTTGCACAGTATCCAAATGTAGTACTATAGACCCTAGATTCTCAAAAAACACACAACCAGAGCCCTTAAAGGAAGGCAGCATAAAACCAAACAAAAAAACCATCATGTAAAATTTCCACTTTCTAACGTTCTGGGTGCTGACAGAGCCATGGCAACATATTTGTCAGCCTCACCAGTTACTTTTGAGAAAGGGCTCTTTAGCAGAGACTGATACATTAGCAGAAGATCTCCTAAAGCAACGTGATGCAGGATAAGAACTCACACAAAAATTACACTCTTGTTTATACTTGCACGAGTTGGGCCATTTACACGGCCCGTCATTAAAGTGGAAACAAACTCCACGTCGATAAATATGCGTATTAGGTACTTGAGGTTTAGGAAATTGCTTTTGTGGAATTAAAAGATTAAGCCACAAACCCACATCTTTAAAGCCCACTTCATCGATCTATGTACTGACAACTTTTGGCAAAACGATTCTTCATAAGCAAACCATGAGAGGCCTGGAAAATTCTTATAAGCCTCAAGTATTATCTCAACATGCTGAAATAAACCGCAGCATAAGTCAGGGCGCTTTTCCCCCAGCACACTCGAATAAATGCAAAATGCTTGCAGCCAATTGTTAAACGATCGAGGGGGTGACTTACGTTTATCGGCATTAGATATATCACCATCCTTCTTATCAGGTCTAAATTCATATGCAAAGGGAGTAGACTTAGAATGTCGACATAATCACCCTTCCATATTTTCTCTTTTAATGTATTATTTAAATGGAATCCCAAAGGTGACAATGTATACATGTAATAACTTCTAAGTATCAGGAATAAAAGAAGAACTAGAAGCAACAGGAGGCTCAATACAAACATTTGCCGCAGTCGCCGAGGGCCTAAGTAAATGACCCTCTGTAGGAGCCAGCCATACTTGAGCAACTCCCATGTCTGAATGGTCATTTTGTGTATGTACATTTTGTGTCGCTGTAAATTTATTAATTAAGTCTTGAAAAGAAGAAAAAATTGCTTTTAATTAAGACACATCTTCCGACTCACCACTTGGGTGAATAGCAGCAGGGATGGATGCATTCTTAGCTTCAGGTAGCACAGGGTGCAATGCCATCACATCCGATTCAATAGGAACACGTCC
Source organism: Lithobates sylvaticus (assembly GCA_028564925.1). NCBI lineage: Eukaryota > Metazoa > Chordata > Amphibia > Anura > Ranidae > Lithobates > Lithobates sylvaticus. Next base: position 151,896,505 of record CM053027.1, read on the forward strand.
CATGTCTGAAAACATATCATACTCAGAAAGATTACAATCAACACTCCTTAAAGACTGTAGAATAGAAGAGGATCCAATATTTCTCTTTTTACAAAATCTTGTAGCATAATAATCATCCTGAGAATTCATTGTATCAATGACATTACCTTTTTTCTTTTTTCCTTTATCCCCAGTCACACGACCTACAGGGGATTCAAACTGGCGAGGTCTCTTCAGCGTCCTCTGTAATTTCCTTCCAGGCCTATCTGCGCCATCGCCCTGTCCATCAAGCCGATCAGCAGGCAGAGCTATGACGCACTCAAGACGGGCCCGAAGTAACAATGGCTGAAGGTGGACCTGTAGAAGATAAACACGCCTCTAAGCCTGACCTGGAACCAGAAGCAGTAGGGGCGGGTAGAGTAAAGGAAAACATCCTGGGTTCTGAAATCATAATACCGTCCCTTAGGCATCAGTCGCGTCCATGTCAGCCCTAGAAACATCACGCCAGACATCAGGCAATGGAGCCGACATGTTCAGCGACAAGCAGCAATGCATCCAGGCATCCCCATCATCGGCGGCGGTGCGATCCATCATCCTACGCAACAAGGATTCCATAACAGCAGGTACAACAACAAGATATCTTCTGTCTTCTTCTTTCCATCTGCCTGCTAGTGACGCATCGTTTTCTTTATAAGGATACCTGCTCGTGACAGCCAGTCTTTAATTGGTTAACTAACAATCAACTGCCAATCAGGTATTTTTTTTTTTTTATATTAAACTTTAATATAACTTATTATCTGTCTGTCTTGATCCCATAGGTGTTAGGATGGAGACATTCTGCCCCACCTTTTACCCTTATTCCTACACATGGGGTCACCATGACTGCTAATCACAATGATCATTGGAAGTTTGTTTACAAACATCTCCAGTCTTCAGATGGCACTGTTTCTCTTTCTCTGTGCACTTGCTGTGTACAAAGAAAGGGGTACAGTAGAAGAAATCATTACAGTGTGTAAAAAAAAACATTTAATTTTAAAAACTGTGTAAAATAAACAAAAAATGAATTTCTTATAAAACAAAACATATGCTTCTTATATACTAAATAAATGTACTAATTAAAAGACTCACATGTTTCTACCAAGCAATGTAAACATTATTTAGGTAGGCCAATTATCAATAAAGATATTGTCAAGTTAACAGACACATACTAAAGTTTCTCATTTGCTCTGTGATTGCTGTTCATCTTTACCATTTTTTCTTTTTGATATATAATATCTTTGCATTTTCATATGGACAACTTTCAAGATGTGCATTATGCCTGGAAGAAAAAAAAAATGGTGTTGGGTTTGGCAGTACACTATTACCATCTGACCTGAGGCCAGTTGCTAGATGTAAAGGTTATTGATGGAGCTAAAAGGATGTGAGAAAATAAAGAAAGCTTACTTTTCAATTCAAATAGAATGAAAATGGGGGGAACAATTAGGGGCCCACCTACTTGAGATTGGGGCCACCCCACCTTGTGCTAGGCTAAGAAACATTTTTCATATGTAATATGCAGATTAGTTAGTTAGGGTTACTGACACTTTAAGAATTAGGAATGAAGATTCCAGGATCCAATGGGAATCATTGGAATTCTCTGGAAACTGTGATAGGCTATTTAAGGGCTGCTGCTGTGGGGCTTATTCCTTTCCCCCAGGACCAGAGCAGGTGCACAAAAGCTCAGTAAGTTTAACCTGCGGTAATGGAGTCACTGGTCAGGCAGTTCTTGGACAGGGCTGGCAGTGAAAGAGGGGAAGAATGGCTGAGATTGGGGAAGAGCAAACAGAGTGCAGGGGGAGCGAAATGTTGGCAGAAGGTCCGTGTTTGCAGCAAAAAGGACAGGCCGGCAGGAAGAAGAGCTTGCATGGTCATGAGAGACCACGCTGCTGCAGCCCAATGGAGAGACGAGCCCCTCGTTGGAGGTAACAGGGGAAGGGCAGGCACATTGGAGCAGAGTGGCAGAGAATAGCAGCAGCCTGGAGGGCCAGGGCCGCCATGCTTGCAAGACGAAATGGTTGTTTTCTTCTTCACCAGCCAGCAGGGGAAGAAGGCGGGGCAGTACCAGACAGCCTGCAGGGATAGAAAATAGGGGATGGCCTTGTCACCACAAGCCCCTAGAACACAGAAGGGTGCATCTCATCAGCAAGCAGCAGAGTATGCAGGTGACAGGCAGCTTGCGTCCTTGGCTGTGCAGAATCCACAGGTTCCTGAACCAAGTGTGCTACTTGAGGGGATGGCTCAGCAAACGGCTCAACCTCCAGCAGCTGGTGAGTCAGCTAATTTAATGCCTTATCTGAATAAGTGGTTTCTCTGTCTTCTTTGGTTAAAAATGTATCTCTGCTGTTTAAATCTGCTCAATCTCCTCCTGTATCTTTCTCAACCCCTTCTATTGCTCAGGGCTTTAATCCTTCCCATTTATTCTCTCAGCAGAATGTAGTTTCATTGGTGGATAGTGGGTTGCAGACTACATTAGTTGTCCCTGAATCTGTGGAGGCTGCTGCACCTGTCAGGAATAATGTCCCTGAGGCTTGCATGAAGGAGGTTATGCCATGCAAGATTTCACGCCTGGGTTATCATTTGAATCAGTCACTAAAGGAGAGGATATGGAAGGGGGAGTTTATGGAGCTATTTTCAATCCTCCCTTTTCACAAGGATGCTATGTTTAAAGCAGACAGAAAAGGGGAAGAGAAGCAGGAGGGCGACAGGCGTAGGCATATATCAAGGTCTTTTCACAATTGGTTGCAGGTCTTCTGTATATATGATGGCATGATGGTGGAGAAACACCCGGAGTTGTGTGGGGATATGTTCCAGCACTTAGATCACATTTTGGAGGCTTACAAACATTTTGGGGCCTGGGGTGGTATGTGTACGACAAGTCTTTTAGACAGAAATTGTCCATACACCCCACCCTTAGATGGGGCATGAAGGATGTGGGTCTGTGGCTGAATTAGATTTTGCCCCAGAAACCAGTCACGCCAAAGCAGGGAGTGGTTAACCCTTTACCAACAAAATATAGGAGAGGTTGTTGTTTCGCTTTCAATGAGAGCCAATGCCGCTGGAACGCTTCCTGTAAATATAGGCATGAATGTGCCTTTTGCGCTGGAGCACATCCGGTGGCTAAGTGTTTTGGGAAAAAAATGAACGCCGGGTCCGGTATCGCACATAGGGATATTTTTCTAAAAAGCCTGCACACCAGTGAGTCTGGAAAGAATGCGCAAATGGTTGGACAGGTGCCCAAACAAGTTTTGTTTTTTCATTGCCCCCCTTTTTGGGTAAAAGTTGTGAGGTGGTGGGTAACTTGAAGTTTGTTCAGATTTTTCCCAAGGTGGATAGGGATAAAGTGTTAAAAGAGATCACTGAGGGGCATGTGGAGGGCCCGTTTAGGGATCCAGCTTTTCAGAATTTCCGCATTTCTCTGGGAGTCGTTCCTAAGCGGGAACCCAATGCTTTCTGCCTCATACATCACTTGTCCTTTCCGAAAGGGAATTCTCTAAACTAAAAGATTGATGTGGCCTCATGCTCAGTCTCTTAGGCGACATTTGAGGATGCTATTGTTAAAATAAGGTCATTTGGGGTGGGAGCTGTAATGGCTAAAGCGGATATAAAATTAGCGTTCTGCCTCTTGCCGATCTCTCCGGAAGCCTTCAGTTCTCTAGGTTTTCATTTTGAGGAGTGTTTTTTTCTTTGATAAGTGTCTCTCTATGGGATGTTCCTTGTCATGTTTAGATTTCTAAGCTTTCTCTACTTTCCTTCATTGGGTGGTTTGTTTTCAGTCAGGAAGGGACAGTGTGATACATTATTTGGATGATGTTTTATTTATAGGACCACCTGTCTCTAATTGCTGTGCAGATTTGTTGCAAACGTTCCGTTTGTGGAGGAAAAAACATGCTTGCCTACCTTATCATTAGAATATTTGGAGATTTACATAGACACATGTAGAAGGGAATTACGTTTGCCTGAGGCAAAGCTTGTGAAATTAAAGTTTTTGCTGGCACGTTTCTTACAGAAGAAGAAAGTGCTTCTGAAGGACATGCAATCGCTTCTAGGAAATTTTGCTTTTGCATGCCTGATCATGCCGGTAGGTCAAATTTTTTCTTGACGCTTGTACCTTTTTGTATCAGGACTCAAGTCTCCATTTGCACATATCAGCCTGTGTAATCCCCTTAAGGAGGATTTTTTGGTATGGGCTAGGTCTCTGGATACTTATAACGGGCGGTCTTTCTTTCAGAGTGAGTTTGTGTTTGCCTCAGATTTTTGCTTGTTTACGGATGCGGCCAGTATGAAGGGTTTCGCTGCTATTTGGGGTAGGCATTGGTGTTGTGCGGCTTGGCCGGATTCCTGGATTAGCAAAAACGCTACGAAGAATGTAGTATTATTGGAATTGTTCCAAATTTTGGTAGCTATGGTGATTTGGGGAGCTTATTTTGCAAATAGGAGGATTTTAATGAAAACGGATAAAAAGGGAGTTATTTTTGAATTGAATTGCCTTCCTTCTAGTTCTTTATTTGTAATTACGGTAATGAGACAGATTGATTTGTTATGTCTTAAAGAGGAGTTCCACCCATTTTTTAGTTTATTAAAAGTCAGCAGCTACAAAAAGTATAGCTGCTTACTTTTAATAAACAAACACTTACCTGCCCCACGGTCCAGTGATGTGGCAAGCAGAGCCTCACTCCTCCCCCCTCCTTTCCACTGCACTGTCATAGCAACTGTGGGCACCCGGTCATGACAGCTTATGGCTTCATGGCCGGGCGCGCACTGCGCATGTGCAAGTCGTGCTGCGCCCTGTTATTGGCCAGGCAATCTTCTGGGATCTATGACATATCCCAGAAGATGTCTGACAGGGAGGGGCCACCTAGGACGAGAGGAGGAGTTGTATATTATATCTGATTCCTTGTCCTAGTTTCAGATGGACCGCTTTCGTCAGATGCAGACAAGCAGTGCATATGGTGCCCGGAGGGCCTATTACAGATAATACGAAACTGGTGTCAGAAGCTATATTGGGATCGGTTGCTCCAAAGACATAGGCGAGTTATTCCTCTGCCTGAAGGAGTTGGCTGTCATTTGAGAGCGATAAGGGTTTTGTTGGTGTCAGACCAACGGAAGGAAGTGTATTGGCTTTTATGACATCCCTCATGCAACAACAAATTTCCAGCAGTCATTTAGTAAAGACTTTGGCGGATCTCTCCTTTTTCTTTCAGGTGAGGATTTTCTTTTCTGTATATCTTATTTTTCAGTTAAGCAGGCGGTTAAAGGTTACAAAAGAATGATGGTGGAGCCGGGTGGCATGAGGCCTATTTCTTTAGAAATCTTGGGTGGACTGGGATCGGCAACGCCTGCAGTCTGTGCTTCTGCATATGAAGCTTTGCTGTTTAGGACTACCTTTTTTCTCGCATTTTTTGGCAGGGCATCTACTCATACATTTGAATTTAACACCACTAACGAAGTACCAGTTTGATTTTATTTTGCATAATTGCCTCAGACACATGGGGTTACATGAGTTTAAGTTCTCTTCCCATTAATTTAGAATTGGTGCACCTTCAGAGGCAGCCAGGAGGGGTTTGGATGAATCGGCCTTTAAAGAAATGGGGAGGTGGAAGTCAAAATTAGAATTATCAGCATCATAATCAGAATTATGTTGCACGGTGTGGATTCTGGGACACTCTTGTTTACTGGGCACAAAAAAGAGCAGCTCAACATAATTATTCTTTAAATTTGTCATTGCATCTGGAATCCTTTAATGTATTTTGGAAAGGAGTAAGAGATCTTCAGTGGTTATACTTCCACTTAGGTTATTGCAGGTTTGGCCCCTGTGTTTTGTATATGGTAAAATGTTGAGGCTTTGCTGCTCAAGTTCTCATAACTGGGCAGTTTAATAGTGTTTGTTTTCATTAAAGTTATGCTGAAAGTTATTATTTACAATAAAACTGTAATGTATTGAAATATGTAAACCAATAAAGGTTCCGTGGCCAAAATTTTGCCAAAATTCAATCTTGTTTGTTTATTTATTTGGTGGTATCTGGGAAAAAGGTTTATTTGAGGTGAGTGTGGCCTTCAGTTTCATAGAAGGCATGTGTAAAGGGGCTTTTTTTTTTTAGGTCTTTTTTTTTAGGTCTTTGGGGCAAAAGTTTTTTTAGCTACACATAGAAGATACATACAGGCATACCCCACTTTTAAGTACACAATGGGGTTTATTTACTAAAGCTGGAAAGTGCAAAATCAGGCTCCCTTCTGCATAGAAACCAATGAGATTCTAACCCCAGCTTGTTAAATTAAGCTTTGGTAATAAAACCTGGAAGCTCATTGGTTTCTATGCAGAAGTGAGCCTGATTTTGCACTTTGCAGCTTTAGTAAATAAACCCCATTGTGTACTTAAAAGTGGGGTATGCCTGTATAGAATATTTGGTTGTATTCATTCCTCAAAGAACAAGTAGAGAGCAGTATCTGTCTTCTAGCTATAATAATGGCTTTAAAAAAAACACAGTTTTAATTATACACTCCAATGATTTAGCTTCCACACTTCAGGGGTCTGCTCACTGTCTACGCAAGTATGCAAAAGAGTAAAAAATGCTCTGTGTTATAGTGTTAACATTATATGTTTTCTTTCAATTACAAAGAATATCATTGTGTAAATGGCAAGTGTGTCATTTGCTATCAGAGCACATATGCCATTTCTACCATATATTATCAATTTCTCTACCGTGCATATTGTCATGACACCAATACCATCTTTTAGACTACAGCTAGGACTTCTGTCATCACATTTTAATTGTTAACATGTTTTGTACAAGTAATGCAGATTTATGTAGCTATGTTCATGGTTTAGCCGGGGTTATTTGCAGTACATCAAGAATAGTTGAAGATTATGTCTGTGGGTAATTTAAGTCATACATTTGAATGGTGTGAATAACTGTTGCTACAGGTTATGATAACAAAAATATTATAATGCTATCTTGGTAGTGCGATTTGAAAATGTTTATGTTATTATGCTACTTGTAGATGACATTAGGGAAAACAAAAAAAATATGTTTATAAAAGACAGCCTGCCCTGAGAAGTCTTCCATCTTATCATTGACATAGAGGATGGTACATGGAGGGTGATTAAGTTGCTTTCCTACACTCCTTAAATGTGACTAATGATTCATTGCAAAAAAATTTATTTTAACATCAACCACAGCTCTCTCACCATTATTTCTTTCCACAAAACACATAAAATGTAAAACTATAAATATTATAGTTGGACTTTTGCTTCAGATCACACAGTTTGCAATGACAAATGTTGTCCAGCAAGTGCACAGAAACAATTATGTTACCAGCAATTCTTTGGGTTTTAGTAGACCAATAGTTCACTTTTTGAAAAGAAAAAGAACATCCAAAGTCATAATTAGATATTTTATTTTTTCTCTGTATCTCTCCATCAACTAAGGCTTCATCATCACTAACACTACTGGAGAGGAGAATATTTAAAAACTTCCTGTTTAAGAAAAGTCAAAACCAGGTAAACTATTTTCTTTACTGCACAATGAGAAATGGGAGTGCAAGCATTTCAGCATATTGTAATGTTTCCTTTGATTCGGGCATATCCAACTTTTTTATGTAATTCACTGAGCTTCTGAAATGTCGTCATCTCTGTCAGGTCATTACACACTGGGCACAGATTGAAGATGAAAGCGCCTTTCTTGTAAACCCATTTGGTGACCTTCTGTCTTTTGTATAATCATGATGAAAAGATCCCTGTGTATGTTGCTATATTTGAAGTAATTAAACCACATTAAAGTCACCGATTTATACAACCCGAAGGTTAATTATGAAAGTGTGAAGTTGGAGATATGCAGTGGAATAACTGTCATTTATTGACTGTTATGCTGCCTGCAGTCTTGCCTCCCTGATTAACCATTTGGAAAGATGGTTTCTCAGTATATTTTTGTGTAGTCTCAGAAGAAATAAACCTGCTTTGTGTGTTTTTTTAAAAATATACTTGATATACAGTATACTTCTATAATGTGACACATGCCAGTAATCTAGAAGGTGCATGGCAGCATGTATAAGATTTGATAAATATACTAATACACTGTATATGTTGTGAAAGGCAGACAATCCGTCACTGTCTTTTTTTTTTTTTTTTTTTAAATATGTTCATTGAACTTTTACAATCAAAAGTACATAGTTCGAAGATGTAGGAATAATTAGTTCAGCATATCTGTGACTAGATTCAGGTAGGTGCTGCCCAGCAAAAGGGAACCAGTCTTCTTGAACAGGGCCCTCCTTCCCTCTCTTCCCGGGTAAGTCATGCTGCAGAAAGTGGCGTGTGTGGACATTCATGTAGGTGTGTCCAGGCCTGGAACAAAGCACTTTGACTAGACTGGTGTCTGATGGGCAGTGAGTGGGTCACTGTCATGTACAGTGAGAGATGATGTTTAAACAGGCAGGAAGCTGTACATTATATGCTCAATAGCCAGGAGGCTGAGTGGCCATCTGTATTGACAGACTGAGTCTGAGTGGACCAAAATAGCCATTCAGAAATGTAAAGGCTGAAAGCATTGCACGGTGCTGTGTTCTATATAATGGTGACCCTTCTATACAAGAATTTTTCGTTTAAATAAAAGTGGACAAAACAGCCTTAAAAAGGTTAATTGGTGGCTGGACTGGGTCTTTAAAAGCTGTACACTTAAAGCGATATCCCACATATGGCAGGGATATTTAAAGGGCAGAACTGGCGTCTGTTTATCCCAGTTGATAGGTAAGTTCTACTATGATGAATGTCTTTACAATTAATGTTACAATTATTGTTAATGTAAATTAATAGTTTTAAATGCAAAACTAATCTGTGCTTTTTCACATCTTTGCGGTGCATTACCATATGCATGTTAATGTCAGTTGCAATAAAGCAGACCATTCATTTTAAATGGGTTGGCAGAGTATCTCAACACACTAAAAAAACGTACATGATTTTTTTTAATTTTTTTTTTTAATACAAATGCCTTTATTGAACAAACACAACATAACAAAGAAAAGCAGTACACAGGATATAGTTCGTACATAGGAGAGTAAAATGGGCATATCCAAGGCACATGAGTGCAATGAATATAACCATTAAAGACCATAGAATATGCTAAAAGTCAGTTCATAGTCCATTCTGTGGAATCAAAAAGGCAACAGTACCTATAATAGTTACATTTCTGTTTCCTGGATCAAATTATGTATATATGTATGCGTATATATATATATATATATATATATATATATATATATATATATCCCATTCAAATTTTGCGTTCATGGCTTGAAGGGGTTAAATCGGGGTGATGCCTGCAGCTGCAGGCATTACCCCAGTACCATTTTTTAGAGTGGGCGGTTGGCCCTTTAGTGATAACAACTAATGCGGATTTGGCTCTAATCGGGTCTCTGATATAAAATTCTGAAAGCAACGTCACAACGTCATTTCTGGTTTACTTGGCTGCCAATGGCGCCTATTTAAAAAAAAATGACAGTATTTAGAATCGCTGATTTTGGTGATCTGAATACTTTTAAGTGCAAAGGAGGGATATGGGGTCTTTTAGACTCCTGATCCCTCCATAAAGAGTACCTGTCACCACCTATTAATGTCACAAGGGATGCTTACATTCCTTGTGACAGCAATAAAAGTGATCACATTTTTATTTTTAAAGGGACAATGTAACAAAAAAAATAAAAATATATATGTTTGGGGTTCTAAGTAATTTTCGTGCAAAAAATACTGATTTTAACTTAAGCAACAAATGTCAGAAATAGGCTTAGGCGTGAAAGGGATAAGATAAAAAGGAGAGTAGCTGAGGTACATGATTTTTTTAATGCTACACACCACAATGCATTGTCCAATATTGTAACAATTATAACAATGCGGGGTGTCATTCTGAATTATTGGCACCAAAACACAATAGATGCACACTGTTGAATGCATTATTGTACATGGCAGTATTGTGTGGTAAAGCATGCATTTAAGCACGCATTCATTTGGAGCGGGGGGGGGGGGGGTTGTCACTTGGGGTACCTTATTGTTCCTAAGTTGAGTACCACGGATTTAAATGAATAAACCTGGGGGGAATATTGTTGTGCAGGCTATGGTTTTTACATATCAAACTTCTGTGTTTAAAAGAGAGAGTCCCCGTTCGGTTCGCACCAGAACATGCGAATAGGCAAAAAATTTGTTTGAACACGCGAACACGGTTAAAGTCTATGGGACACGAACATGAATAATCAAAAGTTCTCATTTTAAAGGCTTATATGCATGGTATTGTCATAAAAAGTGTTTTTATTGTCATAAAAAGTGTTTGGGGACCTGGGTCCTGTCCCAGGGGACATGTATCAATGCAAAAAAGTTTTAAAAATGGAAGTTTTTTTGGGAGCAATGATTTTAATAATGCTTAAAGTGAAACAATAAAAGTGTAATATTCCTTTAAATTTTGTACCTGGGGGTGTCTATAGTATGCCTGTAAAGGAGCACATGTTTCCCGTGTTTAAAACTACTCGCGGCTACAATAAATTGTCGGGTCCGACAATACACATAACAGTTCATTGATAAAAACTGCATGGGGATTTCCCCACAGGGGAACCTCAAACCAAAATAAAAAAAAAATGCGTGGCATGGGTTCCCCCCAGTCCATTACCAGGCCCTTCAGGTCTGGTATGGATATTAAGGGGAACCCCGTGACAATTTATTTTTTAAAAATGGCGTGGGGGTCCCCCTCAAAATCCAGGGTAGCCCCTCAAAGCACCTTGTCCCCATGTTGATGGAGAGAAGGGCCTCATCCCCACAACCCTTGCCCGGTGGTTGTGGGGGTCTGCGGGCGGGGGGCTTATCGGAATCTGGAAGAACCTTTAACAAGGGGACCACCAGATCCCGCCCCCCTGTGTGAACAGTCACTCCTTTCGTAGCCCCACCATCATGCACGGAGGAGTCCCCAGAATTATTCGAGCACAGTGTTGGGTACATGCAACTGGAGGATGTGCAGCGATTTGAAAGCTCCGATGTTGGTTCCCGGGTTGAGGAAGGGAGTAACATGACCCTAGACAGAGGGGGTGCCCAAGAAGTACAAGAAACTAGCAGTCATGTTCCCCCAGCTGCAGCATACTGCCAAGTTTGCTCCAGTGACGAGGAGGGAGGGGATGGTGAGGTCACTGACTGTACTTGGGTGCCTGAGAGAAGAGAGAAGGAGGAGGAGGAGGCACAACTCCAAAGAGGCAGGATGTCCTCTAGGGGCAGCTTAAGGGCAGCCACCCTAATGCATTACACCGCAGAGATCCGCAGGTGCAGGGCGCTGCTGACTTCCTGCTGAATTTTAAATGTTCCTTGGTGTGGGCCTTTTTTTGACACGTGTGCAGCAGATCACACCTTTGCTGTTTGCAACCTATGTCTGAAGTGGATCAAGCATGGCCAGAACAGCAGATGCTTGGGCACCACATGCTTCACTAGACATATGATGACCTGCCATGCAGTCCTTTGGCAACAGCACTTGAAAGACCCACATCAAAGAAAAAGGTGGACTTCTACTTACTCCTCATCTGGGATCCCAGCCCTACTATACCTCTAGTCCTCTCAACAACCTGCACTAAGAGGAATGAAGGTATAGCAATAGGTGTCCCAAGAACTTCTGTCAAACTGCTAGCAGTACACAATATCTGATTTTAGCAGGCAAATTTCCCTACCCCAGTTGCTGAACTGTAAAAAGAAATTCGGACCCAGACATCCACATGTTCTGCATCTAAATGCTGGCTTGGCCAAATTGCTAGCACTGCAACTGCTGCTTTTTCAGCTGGTAGACTCTGCCCCCTTTCGTGAATTTGTGGAATGTGCTGTACCTCAGTGGCAGGTTCCAAAACGCCATTTCTTTTCACAGAAGGCCATTCTGGCTCTCTACCAGCATGTGAAAGCCAATGTTTTGGCCTCGTTGGACAGGGCGGTCAGCAGTTAGGTGCATATTACCGCTGAATCATGGTCCAGCAGGCATGGGTAGGGACGTTACCTTTCCTTCACGGTGCACTGGATAACTCTGCTGGCAGCTGGGAAGGATGCAGGACAGGGTTCAGTGTTGTTGGATCTTGTTCCACCACCATGCCTCCAAAAAGCTAGTAAAGATTCTGCCACAGCTCTCTCCTCAACCCCTTCCTCTTCTTCTTCCTCTATGACCTCTTCTATAAATTTGTCCTCTGAACCAGCTGTGTTCCATAAGCATTCAAGGGGCTACACAAGCAGTCAGGCTCAAAGATGCCATGTGCTTGAGTTGGTCTGCCTAGGGGACAGGAGCCACACTGGGGCAGAGATTCTGTCAGCTCTGCAGGGGCAGGCTCAGAGGTCGTTGACGCCATGCCAGTTCAGCCAGGAATGGTTGTATGCAACAATGGCACCAACCTTCTCTCCGCCCTCCGACAGGGACACTTGACCCATGCTCCATGTTTGGCACCCGTCCTGCATCTTCTCCCTGCACATATCTCCGTTATCTGTCAGGCTAGGGATCGTGGCTGGGGGGGAGCAGTGCGGGTGGGGGTGAAGTTGGGGCGTGTTTACTAAGATCCCCCCAGTAGATGAGAGGGGACATGCACCGATCACTACTGATTGCTGGTATGTGCCCACTGACACTAACAGCTGATATATTGTAACCGCGAGTGTTGCAATGTATCAGACTGTAATTTTTTGAATGAATTGAATCTCTATACAGATTCTCATTCATTCACGTAAAGTGATACAGTGAAAGGGACTATCTTCAGTCCCTTTCTCTGTCTCAAAAAAAGAGATATGGGGTCTGTTTAGACCTCTGAAATCTCACCAAAGACCCCCCAAAAAAATAATCTAATTAAATGACTGTAAAAAAAATCTTTTAAATAACAAACACAAAGAGCCCTTTCACACTGGCAGCGCCCGGGCACCAGCGGTAAAGCGTTGCTAGTTTTAGCGGAGCTTTACCGTCATTTTTGCGGTGCTTTGCAGGTGCTTCGGTGGCGCTGCCCACATGATTTCAATGGGCTGGGGGCGCTTCAGGAGCGGTGTACAAAGAAGCTGCTTGCAGGACTTTTTTTGATGTCCTGCCAGCGCAGCGCCCCAGTTGGAAAGCACTCAGGCTTTCACACTGGGATTGCATATGAGGCTTGTTTCAGGTGCTTTACACAGTAAGACCCCCAGGTCCGCCCGCACTCACCTCCTCCACGGTGACGCCCCCCCCCCCAAAAAAAATATTAAATGACTGTAAAAAAAGTGTCAAAAGTAAAAAAAAATTGATTGGCCAGGAGGATAAACCATAAGATGATAGCGAATATTAATTTTCTATTGTCACAACTCAAAAGTGGGTGGGTTCGGGTGCAATGCTATGTGCCCGAGCCCAACCTTTTTTAAGCCAATGAGAGCCTCAGGCTCTAATCATGTGGCTTGAAAAAAAAAACTCATACAAACGGAGCTCCAGTGCCCCTAATGGACCAGCCGCTCCTGGTAAGACCCTTTTCTCATGGAGCGGACTCTGAGAAAGCAGATCCGCCCACTCTGCTGATCCCAGCTTAGCAGGCGGATTACAGGTCCGTGTCCGCTGATGCACAGCTCGCTATTCTCTATGGGACGGTTGGATGGAAACGGACCGCCTGTTCATTTCCATCGGATACCATCCAATCTGATCTGCTAGATGGATGGAGAATGGAATCCCCAGCCATCTGTTTTTAGCGGACTGGATTAGATGCAGGCGGGTGTAAACGAACACATGTCCATTTACATCAGTCTCTCCATAGAGAACAATGGGTGGTCTGATTGGGCCCGCCTTAAAAATTGACAGGCAGACCCGATCTGCGTGCTTGTGTGAAAGCCTAAGGCCTTGTTCACACAGGGCATACACAGAATACCTTTACAGGGATGCATAGGTGTTTCATGCATCTCTGTGCAGGCAGTCCCATTGATGTAATTTGGGATGTAGCAACTACACGAACAGAGCCGTTGCTCCCAATTTTGCATCCATGTAGATCTGCATGCATGTCCCTGAGCTTACACTGCCTGCGTTCGGGGTCATGTACCCACACCCACACGGATGTCTGATTGGGAACACAAGCTATGCCTGTGCAACCGTTGCATCCCAATTGACATAAATGAGATTGCCTGTACGGGGATGCATGGAACACCTGTGCATCCCTGTGCGGGTAAACATAGCCCCCCACGGGTTAGCAGGAATTTTGTAAGCGATGTTGTGTTTTTGTGCAATATTAATGATTTTAGTGTATTTTTTTTGTGAAAATAGCGATATTATGAACATTTGCGCAATTATTGTGGGGCCCAAAAAATCAGTAGCACTTTTTTTAAATTCTACCGGCCATGTGTTTTAGAAAATCTCTAGTTTGAGAGGTCTTTTCAAATTCTGAAAGCTGTAAGGGAAAAATGAAAACCTCCATATTTTTTGAGAAATTTTTGAGTAAGTTCGATTTTCACAATTTTGCAAAAAGGCGCAATTTAAAATTTACAAATATTTGTTATTTATTAACTCCATACAGGTTAAGCTTTTATATTTAGTAGGGATTTAGCGGGAATTTTGTAAAATTAGCTGTGTTTTTATCTGCTAATAATGGTTTTAGTGTATTTTTTGCCAATATATTGATTTGATAAACATTTGCGCAAATACCGCAGGGTCTTATAAATCTGTAGGACCTTCTTTTTATTCTAGAGGTCATATGCTTTCAGAAAATATATGGTTTTGGGGGTCATTCACAAATTCTGAAAGCTGTAAGGGAAAAATGAACACCTTCCGATTTTTTGAGAAATTTGGATATTTACACTTTTGCGTCTGTTCAATTTTTTCAGTGTACAAAATGGAGCACAGGGCCTGAGAGCGAAAGGGTTAAATCTAATTTGCCATTTCGTTGCGCACTCCATTATTTTGTTCAGATCTTTCTGTAAAATTTCTATATCCTGATGTGAAGTTATTGCCCTACATGTGTCATCCACAAAAACAGATTGAGCTATTTATCCCATTATCTATATTATTTATGAATAAATTGAATAGAATTGGTCCCAAGGCAGAACCTTGGGGTGCCCCACTTACCACTCTAGACCAGTGTGAGTACACGTTATTTATCACCACCCTCTGGACAAGCCCCAGTAACCAGTTTTTTATCCAAGATCAAACCTTATGGTCCATGCCTGCAGACCTCAGCTTGTAAATTAAGCGTTTATGGGGGACTGTATCAAACGCTTTTGCAAAATCCAGGTACACTAAATTCACAGGCCCTCCCCTGTCTAGATGGCAGCTCACTTCCGTACATTGTAGAATGTTATCAGATTGGTCTGGCAGGAACAACCTTTCGTAAACTCATGCTGATTACTACTAATGATATATTTTTTTTCAGTACATTTTTGGATATAGTCCCTTATCATCCCCTCCAATAATTTACCTACCATTGATGTTAATCTGACTGGCCTGTAGTTTCCAGGGATATGTCTCTGCCCTTTTTTTAAATATTGGTACCACGCTTGCCACACAGAGGACTCACAGGTGTAAGCCATCTGGTCCTGGTGATTTATTTGTATTAAGTTTATTAAGTATTTCCTTCACTCCAGCCTCTGCTAGCCACAACGGTATGCCCTGTGGCATGTCACTAACAGTAATGTCATGGTTGGTAAACCCCTCTTTTTCCTGCATAGAAACTGAGGAGAAGAAGGCATTTAGTACAATTGCCTTCTCTGTGTCATCTGTAACCACCCTCCAATCCTCGTCTTTTATGTGGGCAATGTGCACTGATCTTGCCTTTTTGAGACTGGGGCGGAGGTTCACCTTCCAGCAGGACAACAACCTTGATCTAAACCTTGAATGGTTTAGATCAAAGCATATTCATGTATTAGAATAGCCCAGTCATTAGTCCAGACCTAAATCGAATTGAGAATCTGTGGCAAGACTTGAAAATAGCTAATCTGACAGAGCTTGAGCTTTTTTTCAAAGAAGAATGGGCAGAATGTCACTCTCTAGATGTGAAAATCTGGTAGAGACATACCCAAAAAGACTTGCAGCTGTAATTGCAGTGAAAGGTGGTTCTATAAAATATTGACTCAGGGGGCTGAATACAAATGCATACCACACTTTTCACACATTTATTTGTAAAAAATTTTAAAACCATTTATCTTGCACTTCACAATTGTGTGCCACTTTGTGTTGGTCTATCACATAAAATCCCAATAAAATACATTTATGTGTTTGTTATATGTCTTTCCAATGACTATACTTATTAAGCTGCTAATGGTTCGACATTTACTACCTGTTTGTATTTCCTGATAAAAAATATTAGTCCTTAATAAAGATACAATTTAACAAAAAAAATACATTTACGTTTTTGGTTGTAACATGACAAAATGTGGACAATTTCAGGGGGTATGAATACCTTTTTAAGGCACGGTAAGCTGTGAGCAGACAGACTATCAAGGAAACAGGCACCTATTCCAGAGTGAGGGCCTGACATCACCCTAGGAAGGTGCTCTGGGAATCTTGGCATGGCAAGGATGCCAATAATGCAGCACAGACTGAGCATAAGCAAGTGTATGTCACCATCTAAATCAGAAAGGGGATTGCTTTAAACTACTTGGGTACTATGTTAGTATTGTATAATAGCTTTACTTTGATATGGGGCAAAGTCACATTTTAACAAAATCTTATAAACTAATATACTTGGTAAACTGATACACCTGCTTTTGCTTACTGGTAAATAGACATAATAGTCTTAAATAGGCAGAAGGGCATGAGAGATGTATCATGGTTTTATAAGTTATTGTGTCATATTAGGTCAAAATGTTTCTTACAAAGTCCAATTATCGCTTATCTTTATTATTACATGGTAATTCATATTGCAGTAATAATACCCAGGCTACACCATAAAAAAGTTTTTCTTAATATGCAGCGAATGCACATAACATTAGGATACATTCCCACAAGTGCAAGTTTTGTATATTATGCCATATATTTACAAGTGAATCACATTAAACATAGTAATAGTGCAAACATGAAACAGGTGTTCTATCTTCATTCTGCTTATACTGAAATGTGCTAGATAAGATAAATAATATACCATGCCCGGATAAATATACTGGTTTTCTTATTTTACAGCCTTTCCATAAATCAGTTTTGACAAAGTTAAATGATCATTTTTAAACTGTTGTATAACTACAGTCTTAGGGGTAACAAACAGGCCAGTTATTCCAGAAATTCAAAGCATATGTTCATTATCCTTAACTAAATATAATTACTGCAAATTATGCAAATAAGGCTTTCGATGAGCTGTGCTAAAACCCTGTCTTGTTTACGGTCTCATAAGTACCTGAGTTGGACACTGCTGATAAAAAAGAAAAGAAATCACTTTCTTACAGTTTTAGTTGGAAGATCTTATTTCTTCATGTTGCAATACATTTTCGATAATTATTCACCAGAAAGCCTCCATTTAGTTTACAATTTCAGCGTTAATGTTTTTCCAGTGCCGATTTGAAGATGAGAAACTGTTTAAAATGATTTGAGAATCAGAAAATCCCATTGTCATTCTGATCGCAGCATAGTCTAGCCACTTTCTCTGCCTGCTCAGATGCTAAAGCACAGCTGTGAGTCGATCCATTAACGTAACAAAAATGAAATGAGAGAAAAAATACTAAAGGCAATTAAAATAATCAAACTCTCAGAAATGCATTATAGGTTAAAATGGAAAGGTCGCCACAGAAAAAAAGCCAAAGTGTATGTGTGTTTGGTTTTGGAATATTTGAATATCACATTGGAAGGAGATGGAAGAACATATATTGATGGGGAAACAATTATAATTTTCTGACTACAATGCAAAAGGTGCTTTATGCATTTTTCCAACCCACAGTTTATGGGATTAAAGAGTTCATAAAAATGGTACGAATGGGATAAAAAACATTAGATTTGCAGAACTACTAAATCTGCAAAGCACATTTTTATATTGCCTTTTTTAACCAAAGTCTGAGGAGTATTTAAGCAGTCTCAACATTATTTTATGTGTGAGAATAGAGAGACTCGTGGTTGGTTTTGTTTGCTTATTGCACCTGTTGAAGTTAAATTGGAAGTAAAGTGCATTCTTATGTTAAATAGATAAAGTCTCATAATCATAAATTAGGAATTTTATTTATTTACTATATATTTAAAAATGCTACTTGTGTCAAAGACCAAATAGGAAATCCAGTTTAAAAATGAAATATAATAAACATATAATGGTTCTAGATTGTAATAACTAAATATGAAAGAACAGAACTGTGTTATGTACATTGGGGTCATATTTTATGGGTACTGAAAATATGATTTATAAACATTTATTATAGCTAAACTCCAGTCAACATATACTCTTACCTTATTCCTCTCTTCCCTATCAGCCAGTGCTCTCCTTCACTCGTCTCCAATCCTGTAATGTGGACAGGTGCTTGATGTGCTCACATGCAATACAGGACTGCTGGTCTTGCATTCTACATGATGATGCCAGCAAGGTGGTACCACCACCAGCAAAGAGGAGAGGCTGTATGGGACTATTCTGTCGGGTGGGGAGGAAGTCTGGTGAAATGAGGAATAGCTGACTGGAGTTCAGCTTTAAGTTGTAGGTCCTTTAATTACAGTATGTTTTACATTAACCACAGGCATTTTTACCCCCTTCCTGTCAAGGCCAATTTTCAGCGCTGTTGCATTTTGAATGACAATTGCATATCTCCCAACTTTTTGAGATGGAATGAGGGACACCTATCAGCACAAGTATGCAGGCATAGAACACACCCCCTGCCACACCCCCTTAAAGGAGAATTGTACAAAAAAAACAAGATTGGTTACACCCACAAGTGCTTTTTTTAACACTACTATCCCTTTATATATTGGCTTTTGGAATTTACAAATGCAGCAATTTAGAAATCAGATGAAAGGTTTACCCCTGGAAAACACTTTTTGATAGATAAAAAGTGCATTTTATATACATCTATATAGATCAGATCAAAATGAGGGACAAATGAAGAGGAATGAGGGACAGAGGGACATTGCTCCAAATCAGGGACAGTTGGGAGCTATGCAATTGCACAGTCATACAACACTGTATCCAAATGAAATGTTTATCATTTTGTTCACACAACTAGAGCTTTCTTTTGGTGGTACCGTATATACTCGAGTATAAGCCGAGTTTTTCAGCACATTTTTTTGTGCTGAAAGTGCCCCCCTCGGCTTATAGAGTCAAGCACTTTTCTGCAGCAAAAAAAAAAAAATTCCGACCCGACTTTGGGGCCCCGTATCTCGGGGCCACTTGGGTCTAGGAATTTGGTGAGCCAACCCAGTGGACCTAGCACTATAACATATCCAAATATGGGGTTCCTAGCACTAAGTGGCCCCGAGATACAGGGCCCCAAAGTCAGTTCAGAAAATGTCATTCTCTGCTGCAGAAAAGTGCTTGAGATTTTCTGACCCGAATTTGGGGCCCCATATCTCGGGGACACTTGGTGCTAGGAACCCAAAATGTTGTATTCCAACCCAGTGGAATTAGCACTACAACATATCCAAAGATGGGGTTCCTAGCACTAAGTGACCCCGAGATACAGGGCCCCAAATCGGTCAACTGTGTCCATCTGCATGGGCACAGTGAGGCTGCAAATGGGCATCGTTGACCCTCTTTTCCACTTACAGTAGCTGCGCATTTCTCACCCTAGGCTTATACTCGAGTCAATAAGTTTTCCCAGTTGTTTGTGGTATAATTAGGTGCCTCGGCTTATATTCGGGTCGGCCTATACTCGAGTATATACGGTATTTAATCATGGCTCGGTTTTTCACTTTTTGCTAAATAAATAAAAAAAGACTGAAAATTTTGAAAAAAAAAACACGTTCTGTTATAGATTTTTTGCAAACAAATAATTGTTCTTCATACATTTAGGTCAACAGGTATTCTGCTACATGGGATAGCACAAAGTATATATATTATAAAAATAAAGAGTCTGACAACACCAATAAGTTTAAATGGTTATAACTGGCCACGGTGTTTATTTAAGGGTAACCCAGGTTTAATAATTACAATAACCAAACTTAAATCTCTGCATATTAAAATTTTCATATGCCTCAAATTAGCAAATACATCAAAACAAATACCGCTGTCCATCCAGACTAGACTGGATGTCAATGCCTATAAACAACAACGTGACATAGAGAAAGGAGGGTGGGAGGGAGCGTGATCCATTCCTCTTCAGGTGGTTAGAGTGTGAGGGGAGAATCCAGTTTATAAAGTCTCCAGAACGGCGTGAATACAGACCCGCCAAAAGGCACCAATTAGCTGCGTGTTGCTGTGACAGAAATGGCAGGAGAAACCAATAGCAACCTAAACCAGGAAAGGAGAGCAAGGCAAAACTGCACTTTGTACTCTACCATGAGGGTCCCTGCTTATTGCAAGGGACCCGGACATTCCTTTGGTGAAAATAACCCAAATCAGTGTATATTATTTAGTATGTGTGAAAGTTATAGAGTCAACAAACTATGGCATATACTGTATATCTAAAAATTGATCAATCCTGATGTACTGATGGCCTATCTCATTTCTTGAGGTCCAAAACCATCAGAACAGTACAAATACCCCCCAAATGACCCCTTTTTGGAAAATAGACAACCCAAGGTATTTACTAAGAGGCATGGTGAGTTTTTTAAAGTTGTAATTTTCTGTAATTTTTGGGGTAAAATAAAGAAATAAAAAAAAAGAAAAATTGTAATTCCCCTAAAGTGGGTTTTTTAACGACAACAACACCACCAAGGTTATATCAATCCAAAGTTTATTTGAACATGTTTAAAAATATGATCACTCACACAAGTGGTGATTTGTAAAAACACATAAAACAAGATTAAATTGCATAGTCATTACAAGCATTTCAAAGTGCATGAATATACGTGTTTTGTATAAATTCTCTCCAGTAATCCAAAAGTAGCCAACGCGTTTCAGGTCCAAGCCCTTCGTCAGGGTAGTTAAACAGGAGGATATACGTTCAACAACTTGTCTAATAAATAGAGAAAGCAAAATGTTGTGATACAGACACAGAAAAAAGAACATATTAAATAAGCACCCCTCCCATACTCGAGGGCACCTACCAACATAAGGTGAATGGTACAATGCTCAGGTATGCAATTTTTCAGACGGGCTGATAGTCACTGCCATAGATGGAGTGATTGGAGGTTTGATGCGGCCCCTGAGCCAGACAGGATACCCCACGGAGGTCTCCACTATAGAAGGTCACAAGCGCAGATGTACAAAATGTAACAGGAGCTGAAACAAAAAAGGGGATACATACTAGATCCCACCTCCCTTACAAAAATGACTAAATGAAAAAGAAGAAGAATATAACAGAAATACTGTGGCCACCCGTGGAAAACCACAGAGTCATTCAATACACTCTGTTTATCAGAAAGGTGTAAGAGGTTATTGTTTTTTACCCTAATAGTGAGAGAGGGATGATATTGTAAAGTGTTGCTTAAACTGTTGGTGATATATAAATCCTGTATAATAATAATAATAATATAGTAGAGCCAAAAAGAGCCCTCTGTAGTCCATCAATGGAGAGTGTAGTATGAGCACAGCCTCCAATCCTCCCCCTGCAAAAATGAGATGTGTCAGAGTGGTGTTTTTGGCTTACATCCAATTCATAGGTACTTCCAAGTCATAAGAAACATTAAAAATCAAAAGCACTGGAAGTAAACAAGAAGGGGGGAAAAAGGGGTGAAAGGGAAGAGGGAGGGGAGTTAAGTGGGTAGGGGGACCATCACTATACCTGCTTTCTACTTGTCCTGTGCGTCGTTCTCCCTGGCAGTGCCTGCTGTGTGCACTGACCCAGGGATCTAAATATGGCACTGGACGTCTGCACATGCAAACGGCATCACTGGCACTGCGCATGCTCGGGACCAACAGCCGTGCGCTCCATGGACTGTTGATACCATTGGTCGTGTCTAGGGATGAGCCGAACACCCGAACATCGGTTCGGTTCACAGCAGAACATGCGAACAGGCAAAAAATGTGTTCGAACATGCGAACACCATTAAAGTCTATGGGACACGAACATATAAAATTTTAAGTGCTAATTTTAAGGGTTAATATGCAAGTTATTGTCATAAAAAGTGTTTTGGGGACCTGGGTCCTGCCCCAGGGGACATGTATCAATGCAAAAAATAGTTTTAAAAACGGTTGTTTTTCTGGAGCAGTGATTTTAATAATGCTTAAAGTGAAACAAAAAAAGTGAAATATTCCTTGTATCTATAGTATGCCTGTAAAGTGGCGCATGTTTCCCGTGTTTAGAACAGTCCGTGCACAAAATTACATTTCTAAAGGAGAAAAAGTAATTCAAAACTACTCGTGGCTATAATGAATTGTCGGGTCCCGGCAATACTTAAAAATGTCATTGAAAAAAAATGGCATGTGATCCCCCCAGCCCATTACCGGGCCCTTTGAGTTGAATATTAAGGGGAACCCTGAACCAAAATTTAAAAACAAAATTGCGTGGGGGTCCACCCAAATTCCATACCAGGCCCTTCAGGTCTGGTATGGATATTAAGGGGAACCCTGCACCCATTTTTTTTTAAATGGCATAGGGGTCCCCCTCAAAATCCATACCAGACCCTTTAGGTCTGGTATGGATTTTAAGGGGAACCCCATTCCAAAATAAAAAAAATGGCATGGGGGTCCCCCCAAAAATCCATACCAGACCCTTATCCGAGCACGCAACCTGGCAGGCCTGAACCGTAGCCCCCCAAAGCACCTTGTCCCCGTGTTGATGGGGACAAGGGCCTCATCCCCACAACCCTTGCCCGGTGGTTTTGGGGGTCTGCGGGCGGGGGGCTTATCGGAATCTGGAAGCCCTCTTTAACAAGGGGACCACAAGATCCCTGCCCCCCCTGTTTGAAATGGTAACGGGTACATTGTACCCATACCATTTCACAAAAAAAAGTGTCAAAATGTTTAAAAAAAACAAGGCACACCTTTTGACAAGTCCTTTATTAACCACTTCTCACCCGGCCAATGTACATAAATGGCCGGGTGGGTGCTTTCTCCTGGGTGGACCTTCAGGAATGTCCCTCAGAAAGAGAGGGATTGTGTGCGCATGATCCCGATGCGCTTGTGTCACCCGGACACAGCGCATCTCCGATCGGCAGGAGGGCTCTGTGATTGGCCCTCCTGATCACACGACGCCCGTGTCCAATCACAGCAGTCATGTGATGTAAACACAGAGCCGGTTGCTAGGAAATTGTCTCTCCTCTCCTCACACAGAAGTTGTTGGTGAGGAGAGGAGAGGGGATCTGTCACGTACCTGGTGGTGCGAGCCCGAGATTGCAGGGAGAGGCCTCCCTTGCGTCTCCCACTCCTGGTCCCCTGGTGTGGGAACAGGAGAGCCAGGAGTGAGGAGGAGCACGGGTGCCTGGCAGGATCAACAGACCGGTGGGAAGGAAACAGGTTAGCTGAGCAGGCTGGATCTCTGGAAAGCAGGTTCACAGGAAAACCGGATAGCAGAGCTGGCAGGATCACAGGAAGCAGGCTCACAGGTAAACTGGATAGCAGAACTGGCAGGATCACAGGAAAGCAGGCTCACAGGTAAACCGGATAGCAGAGATGGCAGGATCACAGGAAGCAGGCTCACAGGTAAACTGGATAGCAGAGCTGGCAGGATCACAGGAAGCAGGCTCACAGGTAAACTGGATAGCAGAGCTGGCAGGATCACAGGAAGCAGGCTCACAGGTAAACTGGATAGCAGAGCTGGCAGGATCACAGGAAAGCAGGCTCACAGGTAAACCGGATAGCAGAGCTGGCAGGATCACGGGAAGCAGGCTCACAGGTAGACTGGATAGCAGAGCTGGCAGGATCACAGGAAAGCAGGCTCACAGGTAAACCGGATAGCAGAGCTGGCAGGATCACAGGAAAGCAGGCTCACAGGTAAACTGGATAGCAGAGCTGGCAGGATCACAGGAAAGCAGGCTCACAGGTAAACTGGATAGCAGAGCTGGCAGGATCACAGGAAGCAGGCTCACAGGTAAACTGGATAGCGGAGCTGGCAGGATCACAGGAAGCAGGCTCACAGGTAAACTGGATAGCGGAGCTGGCAGGATCACAGGAAGCAGGCTCACAGGTAAACTGGATAGCAGCGCTGGCAGGATCACTGGAAAGCAGGCTCACAGGTAAACTGGATAGCAGCGCTGGCAGGATCACTGGAAAGCAGGCTCACAGGTAAACTGGATAGCAGAGCTGACAGGAACTGGACAACGGCTTGGCAGGTAAGTTCACAGGTAAGCTTGGATAGCAGAGCTGACAGGAACTGGACAACGGCTTGGCAAGCAGGTTCACAGGTAAGCTTGGATAGCAGAGCTGACAGGAACTGGACAACGGCTTGGCAGGTAAGTTCACAGGTAAGCTTGGATAGCAGAGCTGACAGGAACTGGACAACGGCTTGGCAAGCAGGTTCACAGGTAAGCTTGGATAGCAGAGCTGACAGGAACTGGACAACGGCTTGGCAGGTAAGTTCACAGGTAAGCTTGGATAGCAGAGCTGACAGGAACTGAACACAGGAAACGGAACCACAGAATGGACTGGAACCAACAGGTGAACAGGCTCGTTACAGAGGGTCAGACTGCAGACTGGACAAAGGCTAAACAAGGAACCAAAGTTCATCAAGAAATCAGGTAATGAATCTGAACTAGAACAAGGTACAAGGGATCAGGCAGGAGGATGGTCACTGGAAGCCGGGGTCGGGTACAGGCAGAAAGCAGGATAGTCTTTATGGCAAGCCGGGTCAAAGGAACAGGTACAACAGGATCAGGTTTCTTTACTACACCACAACGCTGTAGAGCAGACAGCAAAGACCGTCTGCTCAAGTCAGGCTTAAATAGGCCGGCTGGTGCTAACTAGGGCGCGCGCCCGTCTCCCTGTGTGCGGTTGTGCACGTGCCCGCGCCCGGGCGCGCATGCGCATGCGCAATGGAATCTGAGGGCCAGGACGGCCCGGGTTTAGATTTCTGGCAGGATCTTCATGACAGGATCGCTGCAGCCGACTGGTGATCAGTGAGTATGAGCTGTTTTTTACAGCTTTTTACTCACTGATCACCAACCTAGTGTCACCACACAATGTAAAACACACATGTCCCCAAAACACATGTCTCCAAATAATAAAAACACATGTCCCCCACATATGTCCCACTAAAATCACATGCCCCAATGATTATCTGCACACATATGTCCGTGATCACCTGCGTACATCTGTACATGATCATTTGCGTACATATGTTCGAGATCACACAAACCAATTATTATACACTTAACGCATTTTTTTTACCAAAAACATGTAACAGAATAAATGTTGGCCTAAATTTACGACAAAATTTGATTTGATTGGATTTCTTTTAAAATAGAAAGACGAAAATATAGTTTTTTTTCCAAATTTCCGCTCTTTTTTCGCTTATATCGCAAAGAGTCGTGATAAAAATACCACCAAAAGAAAGCTCTATTTGTGCAAACAAAATGATAGAAATTTTATTTGGGTACAGCGTAGCATGACCGCACAATTGTCATTGAAAGTGCGAAAGCGCTGAAAGCTGAAAATTGGTCTGGGAAGGAAGGGGGCGAAAGTGTCCAGTATTGTAGTGGTTAAAAAAAAAAAAAATGTTGCACGAAGTCCATACATCTTCTTCTATGGCTCTGCCGACAGACCAAAAAATAAAATAAAAAAGATCTGCCTCCATGGGAGGCACCCACTTCAGCGCAATGATAGTTCTTTTTTACACGGTGATGTACCTGGGTGACCCCACCCCCCTCTGATACACAGGACTACCCAATGGCTTTCCTGTGGCATCAGAAGGGGCAGAGCCAACTGTTTACGTACCCGGGTGGACCCGCCCCCTCTGACGCCACAGTGGAAGCCATTGGGAAGTCCCAGTGCATCAGAGGGGGGCGGGGTCACCCGGGGATGTCACTGTGTGGCCCCTCCCTCAGTTATAAAATAACTGTCCTCGTGCTGAAGCATCATAAGGCGGGTTCCTCCCATGGAGGTGGATCTTTTTTATTTTATTTTTTAGTCCATCAGCCATAGAAGAAGATGAATGGACTTTGTGGGACATTTGTATTTTGATTTTTTTTAATAAAGGAGTGTCTTGTGTTTTTTTAACATTTTGACACTTTTTTGTGAAATTGTATGGTATGTAATGTACCTGTTACCATTTCAAACAGGGGGGCCGAGATCTGGGGGTTCCCTTTTTATAGGGGGCTTCCAGATTCCGATAAGCCCCCCGCCCCGCAGACCCCCAAAACCACCGGGCAAGGGTTACAGGGATGAGGCCCTTGTCCCCATCAACATGAGGACAAGGTGCTTTGGGGGGATCCCCATGTTGAGGGCATGTGGCCTGGTACGGTTCAGGAGGAGGGGCGCTCTCTCGCTCCCATCTTTTCCTGCGGCCTGCCAGGTGCTTAGATAAGGGTCTGGTATGGATTTTTGGGGGGACCCCCACACCAGTTATTCTTTAAATTTTGGTGCAGGGTTCTCCTTAAAATCCATACCAGACCTAAAGGGTCTGGTATGGATTTTGAGGGGGACCCCTATGCCATTTAAAAAAAAAAATTGGCACAGGGCTCCCCTTAATATCCATACCAGACCTGAAGGGCCTAGTAATGGACTAGGGTGGATCCCATGCCGTTTTTTTCAAATACTTTTATCTGTATTGCCGGGACCCGACAATTCATTATATATTATATAACTTACATTCAACTCGAACATCTGGCTCATCCCTAGTCGTGTCCTGATCATGCGCAGATTCATTTATTTTTATATATTTTTTATATTTATTTTTTTTTTTTTATTTTTTTTTTCTTTGGTTATAAGTTTTTTAGCTGCCATGTACTTTACTGAAATCCTTTCTCTTATCTTATTCCGGGTCCTAATAATTGTTCATGAGATTATTCCTCTTTTTAGCAATTTAGAATTTGTACACAATATGGCAATTTGTTGAGGCGATGGCCCTGTCTAATCTTGCTGCGAAGGCAGCTCTTGCAGACATTCTATGCTTTACTTAATTGTGAGCATGTGCACTTATTCCGCTCCATGTCCCGGCTAGTATAAAAGGTCTTTCGGCGTGACGCCTCCTCATGGCCACTCCACCTGATGAACTCCTTGGTGATGAAATGCATCAGGTTGGGCCAACGAGACTGACGTGATAACGCCAGCCGGGACCTGGAAGTCAGACGCACAACAAGAAGAAGGAATTAGGAAGTCTGTATTTTGAGATTATACACTGCTTGTTTTGTTATATTGGCCTTGCGAGTATGTTTTAATCTTCATAATGAATAGATTTTAACCAAATACTACACCATGAGAGCCTTCTTGCTTTTCTCTTAACCTAGATGGATTCCTTTGGCGTGTTTATATGAATGAATGAATGAATTAATGATTTGTATAGCGCTGCAACTGCAAACTGAATCGCCGCAAGGCGCTTGATCGGACCTGCGTTGATTCCTTCTTAGAAGAGGTGGGTCTTGAGTTTTTCCCTGAAGGCCTGATGGTTTCCTTCCAAGCGGATGTTCGTAGGTAGAGTGTTCCATAGCCGTGGTGCTTGGACTGCAAATCTTCGTTGTCCCCTTTATTTGTTCCGGGATTTGGGGATGAGGGGAGGTTTTGGTTGGTTGATCAGAGGTTGTAATTGGGAGTGTAGTGTTTTATTTTTTTGCATAAGTATTGAGGAGCATCTCCTTGTGTGCATTTGTGGGTCAGGCAGAGGGTCTTGAATGTGATCCGATCCTTTACGGTTAGCCAGTGTAGGATCCTCAGGGAGGGGGAGATGGATTCCCATGTTTTTTTCCTGTGACTAGTCTTGCTGCCGTATTTTGAACGACTTGTAGGTGTGCAATCTGGAATTTAGGTAGTCCTATGTAGAGGGAGTTTGCGTAGTCGAGTCGAGAGTTGATGATTGTTCCTACCACTATTGCTTTTTCCTTTTCTGGAATGAAGGGGATGCGTCTACATAGCAGGCGTAGAAGGTGGTAGGATCTGCTGACTACTGATCCTATTTGTGCATCCATTGACATTTCTGAATCGAAGATGACTCAGAGACTTTTGGCTTTTATGCTTAGGGGATGGTCTGTCCAAGGATGGTGGGTGGAGTCCATGGTGTCGTAGATTTAATATTTCGTTTTGCATTTATGTTTTGGATCCATTAAGTTTGAGGGAGCTTGTGGACATCCAATCATCTATTGATGTGAGGCATTTTTCTAATTCCTGATATTGGTCTTTTTGTCCGGGGATCCGAAGGTAGAGTTGAGTATCATCCGCGTATGAGTGGAAGCATAGGTCTGATTTGCTGATGATTTTGAGGAGTAGACGGATGTAAATGTTGAAGAGCACGGGTGACAAAGGTGATCCTTGAGGGACTCCATAGGTGACTGCGTGAGATTCAGAGGTGAAGGCTCCAAGTTTCACTGTCTGTGACCGATTTCCTAAGAAGGAAGCGAACCATAGTAGGTCTGAATCTGTGACTCCTGCTACTTCTTTGAGGCGGATGAGTAGAGTGTTGTGATCCAGTGTGTCGAACGCTGCACTAAGGTCCAGGAGTACCAGGAGACATGATTCTCCATCATATGCTGCTTCCAAGGCATCGTCCCATATTTTGAGGAGTGCTGTTTCTGTGCCATGGCCCGGGTGGAAGCCTGATTGCAGAGGGTCCAGGAGATTGTGTGTGTCCAGATGGAGTTGTAGCTGTTGTACTACTGCTTTCTCCATAATCTTGGAGATGGTGTTCAGGCTAGTTATCGGTCTTCGGTGGTTAGGGTTTTTTGGGTCCAGGTTGGGTTTCTTTAGGAGGTGTTTGACTATGCCTTGCTTGAGGGAGTTCGGAACAATTCCTTCTTTGAATGACTGATTTATGAGTAGTGTTATAGTAGGTGCAAGAATGTCGGAGCATTCTTTCAGAAGTTTTGTGGGGATGATATCATTGGGTGATGTGCTGTCTCGGAGGCTTCTGATGATGTTTTTGGTGGTGTCTGTGGCGATCGGGGTCAGCAAAAAATGTGGTGGTTGTGTGATGTTTGAATCGGTTTCCTCTTTGTGGATAGTGTTGATTGTATTTTTCTGTTGAATTTTTTCCCGAATGTTGTCGATTTTGTCAATAAAAAAATCCGATGCAAAATTCTTGAGTTTCGTTTGTTGAGGGCTCTAGGCAGGTAGGGTTCATAGTCTGGGCGACTAGTTTGAATAGTTCATGAGGGCGGTTTAGGGCTTTTGTGATGGTGTTTGAGAAGTGTTCTTTTTTAGCTTTGAAGATTGCTTTGTGATATTTCATTGTGAGTGTATTGTAGTTTGTGTGGTTTTCCTTTGTAGAGTTTCTTCTCCAGGCTCTTTCAGCTCTTCTATGTTCCTGCTTCAGTAGAGTAAGAGTGCCATTAAACCATCCGGAATTTTTGTTGCGGATAAGTGTTCTGTATGGAGAGCTGATGAAGTCATGTGACAGTGACGAACATGTACGGGAACACGAGGCACCGGAAGTGACGTGGGCGAGCTCGCAGCTCGTTTGTTATATGCCTGTTTGATACTTCTTATTGTGAGCACTTTGATTTTACTTTTACTGTTTTGTCAATAAACATTTGGAAATACTACACTATCGTACATCCCCCCATGCCCCATTGCGAGGTTCATTGGATGCAGACACACCAGGGACAATACGGGGACTCTGATTCCAGACTAGAGACACACACCAGTGGAGATGGATACGCCATACTGGGAGGCTGCCAAGAAACACATTGAGATATACCCACATGCTGTTACCTTACAGTGGTAAGGTAAGGGTACATCTATATACTGTTGGTAAAAACTATATTAAATAATGACCTGCCCTCTATATTTTTTACCCCCACCGCGCCAACTAATAGTGAAAATTTTAATATTAAATAAATTGGTGACTATAAGGGGGCTACTTATAATGATATACCATTTCAATAGTGATTGAAATTAATATGCTTAAGCTTTCAGACTAACAGCTTTGGAACAAAGGCATATATACACTTATAGTGTATGTAACAAACTGCTTGACAAGTGTTGACATCTCAGGAAGCATCTGTTTGAGGTTTTTATCTTTGTACTTTACCAGAGGATGTGAAACTAGCTAGGACCAGTCGCGTAGGAATTTGTGGTCAGTCAGCAGATGTACACAGACAAGAAGAACAAACTGTCAGATGAATGTACTAACCTTTGGTCTATATTCTATATTGCAAACTAACGACCATCACATGACAAGAAATTGCTGATGTATGCTTATGTGTAATACCCTGATTGGCCCCACATAGGGTAGGGTTTTCTGGAGTAGCACATAAAAGACGGTGTTCTCCTCAATAAACTTGGTAATCATTCTTCACGTACTACCGAGTGTATGTGTGTTGATTATCCACCGGTGACCGGGACCTCCGCTCTACCATCCTGGCCTAGGCATTTAGAACACAAGGAGAAAGACGTGTACCTTACAGCAGTGGTGTCAGAAGTGGGATATCTTGTGACAGGTAAGTGATTTTGCCCTTTTTACCTTTTAAGGTGAATAGGTGTAAATGCTTACGCTGTCCAGATCATCGCCACGAATTTAGTTTAAAGGGGTTGTTGTGCCTTCGCGGCGGACTAGGTTGGTCCCCCGGGAGGTTAAAAGGACACGCAGGTAGCAATTTAGGTTATTTTAGGTATTTAAAGAGAGTCCGACTAGGTTGGTCTGACTATAAACTATTGTAAAAGAGATTATTATTATTATTTTAATCACCGGGAAGTAGCAGATTACGCCCGTGATAAAAGGTTTGGTTGAGCGGACGCCCATTACGTTTTTGAGAAACAAAAAGTGCACTATAAAATTGAACAAATGTATGGTTTTATAATGATCATTTAAAATAATTCTGTTCATAAGATTTACAGTATAAGACCTATAGAAATAAGTATAAAGTTTTGTTTAAGATATATATATATATGTGAGACTTCTTTTTCCACAGACAGCGTAAGTATCTAAAAATGCCATGCTGTATAAAGTATAAGAGTTAAATGACTTCTGAATATGCAGAACCTGACTGTAGTGACATAGCTCCACCTTGTCCACATTGTACTATAAGATTACTGTTTTTTAAAATAGAAAATAGGTGGGTTCTATTAACCAATAGACCAGGGGGCTATTCCTGTAGATTAGGGGTAAGAGGAATATATCCCGCCACAAAGAAAGGAACCCTAAATCGAGTACTAAGGGTAAACCTTCACAGTCCCATTAGTCCATCTAATTTGACAGACCAAGCAGACTACCCAATTGTTCGACAACAAATAATTGACCGAAAGGGTTGTTTTCACTTGTGCCCACATACTAGTCATACCCTTCCCACTTTGTTAGATGGGGAATTCTGTGGCCACCCCAGGATCGGACATAGGGATCCCGTGCCCGTATGAATATATTAAAAACAATCTACCCGGACCACAGGTGGAACCTTTCTGGGCTCAAGTCCGGGAAAGATGCCACCAGTTAGGCATTCATGATCCGGGACCACAAGGTCCTTGTTCAGAGGAAGATTGGAAGGAAGTTAGCAAAATTTGTCAGACGCATAAGCATTCCTACCCCCCGGGTAAATCTAATGACCCTCAATACATGAAAGATTGTTATCACTCATGGAGCAAATGTTTAAAAGATTATAGAAAGAAATATGCTAAAAAGACTCCTGCAGTTAAGGCAAATGTATCCGCCCCTACCTTTGAACCTCCTCCACCTTATGTCACTGTAAAAATGGACTCAGGAGAGCCTGGTCCTCGCCTCCAATTATATCCCTCACTAGAACCTCATGTCCTCGCAAGTATGGTATATGGTGCAGCAGGTGATGATCAAATAACTAAATGGGAACAAGATGGCAGAATAAAAAGAGAAAATGAAAGAATAGAAGCTGAAAGTATCAGAGAAAGAGAAAGGCAAAGAAACCTAACCCCTAAAGAGAAACAGTATGAGAAAGAAAAAGAACAGTTTGAATTAGACAGACTGGAAGCGGAGGAACGAATATATAAACAAAGGGAGGAACTAGAACAGTATAGGAAAGCTCTTGAAAAGAAGGCAGAGGAATTAAAGAAAGCTGAGGAGTCCATTATTTCACAACCCTCTATGGCCACACGTAGCCAAACTAAAAGAAGGGAAGAGATTCCCCCCAAAGGGGAAAAATCCGGGGACATTACACAAACAGAGAGCCCCATGATAGGTTCTGGCAATGCCTCAGAAAAAGAGGGAGAAGCATATGATGTTAAAACGCCTTTAATGCATATTGGCACTACTCAGGTACACATCCCCTTGCCTCTGGGAACCCTTTCTAAAATAAAGGAGTTATGCCCAAATCCAAAGAAAAGCCCCCGAGAAGCAGCTGCCTTTTTGGCAAAATACAGTATTGGGTCAAGCTTAGATAAAGAGGATGTCCAAGGCATACTTAGTATAATAGACCCTGACAGCCCCGAAGAAACCCCTATAGAAACTCTATGGGCAACCCACGTCCAAGGTGTAAATGACTGGACTTCCTTTTGGAAGGGTATAGGTAGTCACTGGTCAACCTTATACAAAGGTTCATCAGCTCTGCAAGAGTTAATTCTAGCCAAGCAAGGACCTAAAGAGAAATTCTTTGACTTTTGTACCAGAGTCTACCATTTATGGAAAGCGGTAGACAAACCTTCACCACAAATTTTTACAACCACAGTTATGTCTGGTGGTGACCCTAAAGTTACCCAGCTCCTTAAATTTACAAATCCAAAATGGACTGAACAAACGCCCGAAGATTTTATGAAAGATGCAAGATCCAGAGAATGCTCTGGAGTCTTTGAACAGAAAGGGGGAATTTTTACTTCCATTGGCATGGGGCCAGAGACAGTGTCCCCAGTTCCCCTTATGACCATGCAACCGTATCCTGATCCAGCTGCTATATACCCCCCGGACCAGGGCTGTTATAATTGTGGCCAACAAGGACATTGGAAATCTCAATGTCCCTATAGGACAGGACAGAATAGGGGTAGGGGTAGGGGAAGAGGAAGAGGATTTTACCCCCCGACCCAGTTTCCACGTTACCCATCCTATCAGGGTCCTCGCCAGCCACAACAATATCCTTCTCAACAACAACATATGTCACCTCAGCCTCCTAATGGACCACCACCTTTTGTCCCTAACACTCCACGGATCCCTATGCAGTGGCCATCAAACCGCCAGCAGCCACCCCCCCTATAGGGATGCCTAGAGTATGTCCCTTCCCTCAGTCTAGTGTGTTATAACCTCTCATGGAAGAGTCTTCCCCAAGTTGTATTAAATGTTGATGGGCAGCGTGTCTGTTTCTTAATCGACACTGGCGCCACATCAAGTTCAGTGAATAATGTAATTTTTGACACACCACAATGTACTGAGGGAAACTCTATTGGTATAAATGGGACCCCTGTTACCCATCCCATCACTCCACCATTACCTGTAACCACTCCCGAGGGGCAACATTTGTGCGATCAATCTTTTGCTGTGTTGACCTCCTGTCCTGTATCCCTTATGGGAAGGGACCTGTTATCCAGTTTAAGTATCACTATTAAATTTGACAAAAAAGGCTCACTAACTGCAAGTTCCCCTTTCTGTGACCTGACTGGTCCTAAACGACACACATATAAAGGATTCTTTATGCTACTGCCCGCTACTTTAGAGACTCACAAAATCTGGGCCGAAAACAAAGGTAGCGTAGGATTTATCAACTGCACACCCTACACTCCCCAATTACGTCCAGACGCACAAGCTCAATACCACAAGCAGTATCCCTTACCTCCAGAAAAAAACAATGGAATAGCCCCTCAAATCGAAGAATATATACGTTCAGGAATCTTGAAACCAGTTATCAGCCCCTGGAACACACCCATTTACCCCGTAAAAAAGGCCAGTGGCGAATGGAGATTAGTCCAAGATCTAAGGGCAGTTAATAAGCAAGTACTACCCCTCCCGCCCTTGGTATCTGATATAACATTCATTTTTTCATGCATACCTGCAGACTCCCTATGCTACACAGTGATTGATTTGGCAAATGCATTTTTTAGCATCCCTATTGCCGAAGAGGCTCAGCCTATATTTGCCTTCTCATGGGCCGGGAGTCAGTTAACTTGGTCGCGTTTACCGCAAGGGTATGTAGACAGCCCCGCCGCCTTCTCCATGGTACTCAACGAGACCGTCAAGTCTTGGACTTCCGAGCATGGGTCGGTACTAATACAGTATGTGGACGACTTGCTCTTGTGCAGTCGTTCTGCTGAAGATTGTGCGGTCGATTCAATATTACTGTTAGAACATCTGGCCAAAGCCGGCCACCTAGCCTCAAGGAAGAAAATACAGTGGTGTCTACCACAAGTAGAATACCTAGGATGTATTCTGGACAAGGGAACCAGGCTAGTGTCCCCCAAACGTGCTGCAGCCTTACAAGCTCTCAGTCCTCCAAAAGACAAAGCAGCTTTGTTGTCATTTTTGGGCGCAATTGTATATTGTCGCCAGTGGATTCCTGACTGTTCTCATTATGACAGTATCCTACGAGAGGCTGCCGGGTCAAACGCCCCTAAATTGATAGACTGGACAGAAGACAGGAAAAATGCTTTTGATGCTCTTATTAAGAGTTTGTCCCCCGCCCCCGCCCTGGGATTGGTAGATTATGGTAAAGCTTTCTAATTGTACTGTGTAGTTTCAGGAAAATCTTTTGCTGCAGTACTTGCACAATCTCATTGTTCAGGGTATCGTCCAGTGTCATATTTATCTAGAAAACTCCCTGTCCAAGTCCAGGGCATGCCGTCCTGTCTTCAGAATGTCGCTGCCTGTGCCATGTCTGCACAGGATGCCAACAAAATAGTATTGGGACACAAAATGACACTGTACACCACTCATTCAGTTACCCATCTCATACAGAATATGAACACACAACACATGACTTCCCAAAGACTCAGTGGATACAAGATCACTTTGTTAAATACTGACAACTTGGTACCTAAATATGTTCCGAATAGCAATCCAGTTGTACGTTTACTACATTCCATGTTACGTTTACCACACGAACCTGATCACACACATAATTGTGTAGAAAAAGTGGAACAAGTCACTTCACCAAGACCTGATCTTTCTGACATTCCAATTATAAATGCCGAAAATGTTTTTGTAGATGGTAGTTGTTCCCGTCCCTCTGACTCTACATTTTTAACTGGCTATGCTGTAGTTCAGCTGCCACATACAGTACTAGAGGCAAAACCATTGCCCCCTGCTTCTGCCCAAGTAGCAGAACTAGAAGCTCTGACCAGAGCCTGTATTCTGTTCACAAACAAGGAAGTCAACATTTATACAGACAGCAGATATGCATTTGGAGTGGTACATGATTTTGGTGTGATATGGGCCAATAGAGGATTTAAAACAGCAGACAACAAACAGATAGCTAATTCAGAGCAGATCCTTAATCTACTACAAGCAATTCTGCTCCCTAAAAAGGTTGCTGTTATAAAAGTAAAAGCCCACTCATCAGATAATAGTATAGTATCAAAAGGAAATGCTTTCGCAGACAGAGAAGCAAAAAAGGCTGCTGCCAGTTCACCCAATTCACCAGCCCCTACCACAATCTTCTTTAAAGAGCACTTCTCATCCCCTGATTTCAAAACTGTTGTGGCCCAAATGCAATCAATGGCCACAGACTCAGATGTCCATTTCTGGGTAGATGAAGGTTTGTCCAAAGACTCTGAAGGTCTTTGGACAAAAGAGGGGAAGATCCTGGGTATACCTGAAGCTAATTGTATCCTAATTTTATCCTACCTCCATGGCCCAGGACACATAGGACCCGCCACTCTTGTAAATATATATTCAAAATCTTTTTGCACAAATAATTTACAAAAGCAAACTAAGCTTCTAACTAGAAGCTGCCTAACTTGTGCCCAGAACAATGTTCAAGGAAAAAGACATGGCCTACATGGCCATCTACCTCCACCCTTGGGACCATTAACAGATTTACAAATAGACTTCACACACCTACCAAAGCAAAAGGGAAACTTGAGGTGCCTCTGCGTGATCGTTGACAAATGGTCAGGATGGGTTGAGGCAATTCCCTGTACCGGAGAAACCGCAAATATAGCAGCAAGATGCTTGTTAAATTATTGGATCTGTAGGTTCGGGATACCCACAACCATATGGTCCGACAGAGGACCCGCATTTAGTTCCTCAGTGACCCAAGTTGTAGCCAAATCTCTGGGGATGCAATGGAAACTACATATTCCCTATCATCCCCAGAGTGCAGGAGTAGTAGAGAGAATGAACAGGAACATCAAAGACAAATTAAAAAAGGCTACAGGAGGTACTCTAAAAGGTTGGTTGGAACACTTACCTTCTGTCCTTTTTCAGATAAGAACCACCCCCCATTCCAGGACAGGATTGTCCCCTTTTGAAATTCTAATGGGAATCCCTGAAAATATAGAATTACCCCCATTAGACCCAAATTCTGACATTAACGTTTATTCCCAACAGGAAGTGTATGTGAAAAGTCTGGTAAGTATGCTTCATGAAATAAATGAACAAGTTTCTGTCACCTTCTCTCCTCTTTCAACAGAACCTACCCACCCCTTCATCCCAGGGGACAAAGTACTGATTAAGCAGCTGGCTCACAGGAAAAGAATTGGACCAATCTACTCCGGACCGTGGAAGGTGGAAAAGGTATCCAGGACCGCGGTACTAACGGACCTAGGCAACACCTGGATCCACGCCAGCCGACTGAAGAAGTGTCCCCAGCTCCCCTCAACTCCAGAGCCCCTAACAGTAACCGAGGATACACTCCCTTCATAACAACGACAAAATCTACAAGATATTCAGGAAGGCATAGGACAAATCTCCCTGAAGGACACGATGATTTTACCTGGAAACAAAACAGATCTTTCTATCATCAGGACAAGTGAAGAAGAAGAAGAAGAATAGTGAATTTTGAGGACATTGAAAAAAAAAAATATATATATATAATGCTTTCAACATCAGTATCAAGGAAGGCCTTGTGCCTCTGGTGCTGTCTAATTCTGGTAGTGTTCTTACCCACTTGGCTGATAGCTAACTGTATATACCACCCAGAGGATTTGGGACCACTAAAAGGGATATGTGGGATTCCCGAGTCAAATAACACACCTATTGTAAGACACAGAAGAAGTGAACCCCCCCCCAAGAGTTTTCTGATAAAATGTTGTTGTTGAAATTTAAATACAGCTATGCCCAAAA
Organism: Lithobates sylvaticus; assembly: GCA_028564925.1. NCBI lineage: Eukaryota > Metazoa > Chordata > Amphibia > Anura > Ranidae > Lithobates > Lithobates sylvaticus. Next base: position 151,933,754 of record CM053027.1, read on the forward strand.
ATCAGGTTTTGAAAAGTGCTGGATATGTAGCAAGCTACATCCCAGTACTGCCAGAATTCCTTTAATGGCCATACCTTTAAATTTTACCTCACTCCTAAACGGCACACCCCCAATAGTTCTTACCAACGTTACAAGGAAGAGTCCTAACAAAACCCTCACTTTTCAAATCATAGGTAGAAGCCATTATCCAGACTGGTGTTTCAGGTTAGGGAATACCACCAAAGGAGCCGAAGTTTGTAAACAATCAAAGCTTAATATCTCAATGACAACATTAAATGATACATTCTATGTAACCCAAGATCTTACTCTTAATACCACCCTGTATCAATTTCTGAGTATTAATACCACTTCTCCCATGGCTCAGCTTCTGGCTACTCTTACACTATCTGGTTTGTCAGACCAAATGTATAAGGTACTGCGTGCACGCCCTTTAGCACTAGGGAACAATACTTACATTTGTTGTGGAAAGCTCTGTCATCCCTGGATTCCTATCCAGCCCCAAGGATGGTGTTATCTAGCAGCCCTGGCCCCACTCATGGGTGTATTGGGAAACAATGAAGGTACTCACCTCCTTGAGGCCAGCATCCACCCCAGGTATCCCCTTAAACATCGCAATAAGAGAGAGATATTCCTGGAAAAAGACATGGCATGGGCATGGTTCCCCTCCTGGACAGGATGGGGAATAGATTTAATGAAGAGACTAAACAATTACACTGGAATCATTGATGAGATCTTGGAAAAGAATTCCGATGACATCACAAAATTAAACATAGAAACCAGGGCAATAAGAAAACAATTAGAACTACATGATTTAGCTATAGAAAGCATGAGCGCAGCCCTTACCGGCCTTTGTGAAATTACTGAAGATTATGAATGCTGCACTTGGATTCATAATACCAGTATTGAAGTACCAGATTATTATGACATAGTTGCCCAACATCGCAAGGAGGTAAATAAACTCCAGGATGAGGCAAGGAATATTGGAAAAACGTGGGATCCCTTCTCCACAGGTTTTGGCCTAGGGGGACTAACCTCCTGGTTAAAAAATACTGCCATGACCATTGTTATGATATTGCTTTTTATTTTGTTCTTATATGCTTGTTGTAAAATAGCTAGATGTATCTGTAAGAAGGGTGTAAAAGCAGGTTCAGAGAGTTTAAAACTGACCTCTATCACCAAGGAACAGACTGTGTGGTATGAGAATCAAGAACACGAAACCACAGAGTACCAGACCTGTGCTATAAAATAAGGAAAGGGATGATCATTATGTTAAAACAGAATGATCAAAGGGAGGATTATAAGGGGGCTACTTATAATGATATACCATTTCAATAGTGATTGAAATTAATATGCTTAAGCTTTCAGACTAACAGCTTTGGAACAAAGGCATATATACACTTATAGTGTATGTAACAAACTGCTTGACAAGTGTTGACATCTCAGGAAGCATCTGTTTGAGGTTTTTATCTTTGTACTTTACCAGAGGATGTGAAACTAGCTAGGACCAGTCGCGTAGGAATTTGTGGTCAGTCAGCAGATGTACACAGACAAGAAGAACAAACTGTCAGATGAATGTACTAACCTTTGGTCTATATTCTATATTGCAAACTAACGACCATCACATGACAAGAAATTGCTGATGTATGCTTATGTGTAATACCCTGATTGGCCCCACATAGGGTAGGGTTTTCTGGAGTAGCACATAAAATACGGTGTTCTCCTCAATAAACTTGGTAATCATTCTTCACGTACTACCGAGTGTATGTGTGTTGATTATCCACCGGTGACCGGGACCTCCGCTCTACCATCCTGGCCTAGGCATTTAGAACACAAGGAGAAAGACGTGTACCTTACAGTGACAATAAATAAATAAATAAATTGGTGTAAATAGCTGCTACTTAAATAATATAGAAATGTAAAAAACTGCAATTTATCCTAAAAATATATAAATATATCCTTGGAGAAAATTAGTAGCGCTTATGTGTAAAAACTCATACAAATTTCAAAGTACAATAATAAGATAAGTGAATAATTTTCATATAAAATACTAATAAAATTCAACATATAAGTGTAAATATAGATATATATCACCCTAGTGAAAAAGTGATAAAATGCATATATATATAGTGATAATGAAATATAAAGTCCAAATATGTGAGCAATGACGTGAAAAAGAAGCAAAGTATCTCTTCAAAGTGTGTTTTCAGTACAAAAATCTTCAAACAAATCTTGGAACATCCACCACACCACGTGCTCTGTGACACCTCTCCCTCTGAAGAGCAAACTCACCAGATCACAATGCCTCCCACTCTCGTGTTTGGCCAAAGCGCTTTTTTCCACTTCAGGGGTTAATAGTATCCGTCCACTCGTTCTATTTATTGTACGTTAGTATGACTCCATATGTAAGAAAAAGTAAGTGCTCCACATAGTGTAATAAAATTCAACCAGTTTAATATATCACACTAAAAACTTCCAATGGTACAACTCACATTTTTCCAAATAAAATCATGCCTTTCAAATAAAATCACAGCAACCGAACCATAGTGGACAAATGGTAAACTGCGGCCACGGCGGACCAGTGGTGTGCGTTCAACCGTCGTATCTCACCCACTCCAAGGTCTCTCCGTTTGAAGCAGCAGTAAAAATTTAGCAGAGCAGCGTCTCACATCAGTACAAACACTTGTCCTGTAGCCACGCCCCCGACATGTTTCGTCGTAATGACTTCCTCATGGGGTTGGCTACACAATAAATTTATAGCTACGCTATAAATCATTGAGTGCTGGGTTGTGATCTGGTGAGTTTGCTCCTCAGAGGGAGAGGTGTCACAGAGCACGTGGTGTGGTGGATGTTTCAAGATTTGTTTGAAGATTTTTGTACTGAAGACACACTTTGAAGAGATACTTTGCTTCTTTTTCACGTCATTGCTCACATATTTGGACTTTATATTTCGTTATCACTATATATATATATATATATATGCAGTTTATCACTTTTTCACTAGGGTGATATATATCTATATTTACACTTATATCTTGGATTTTATTAGTATTTTATATGAAAATTATTCACTTATCTTATTATTGTACTTTGAAATTTGTATGAGTTTTTACACATAAGCGCTACTAATTTTCTCCTAGGATATATTTATATATTTTTAGGATAAATTGCAGATTTTACAAGGGTACATCTATACATTACTCTGCACAGGAACCAGGAAGTGACCCATCATCAGCACTTTATGCCAGAGGATTGTCACCAGCATATACAGCCACTTACCTACCTTGCACCTTATATGGACACTACTTATCTTTTTTGCTTTCACCTATAAGAACATTTGCAGCATATACCTATATGGAGGAAACTTAAGCTTTTATGCTTTTATATGCCGTTTAGGATTTCACCTATTCCTTCAGGATTTATTGCAATTGTAGTGCACCTTCTTTTGAGCACTGTTTTTTTCACTTCATTTGTACACCATATGGATATACAGTGGTGTGAAAAAGTGTTTGCCCCCTTCCTCATTTCCTGTTCCTTTGCATGTTTGTCACACTTAAGTGTTTCGGAACATCAAACCAATTTAAACAATAGTCAAGGACAACACAAGTAAACACAAAATGCAATTTGTAAATGAAGGTGTTTATTATTAAAGGTGAAAAAAAATCCAAACCATCATGGCCCTGTGTGAAAAAGTGATTGCCCCCTTTGTTAAAACATACTATAACTGTGGTTGTCCACACCTGAGTTCAATTTCTCTAGCCACACCCAGGCCTGATTATTGCCACACCTGTTCACAATCAAGGCATCACTTAAATAGGAGCTGCTTGACACAGTAAGGTCCACCAGAAGATCCTTAAAAGCTACACATCATGTCGAGACCCAAAGAAATTCAGGAACAATTGAGAAAGAAAGTAATTGAGATCTATCAGTCTGGAAAGGGTTATAAAGCCATTTCCAAAGCTTTGGGAATCCAGCGAACCACAGTGAGAGCAATTATCCACAAATGGCGAAGACATGGAACAGTGGCGAACCTTCCAAGGAGTGGCCGGCCGCCCAAAATTACCCCAAGAGCGCAGCGACGACTCATCCAAGAGGTCACAAAAGACCCCACAACAACGTCCAAGGAACTGCAGGCCTCACTTGCCTCAGTTAAGGTCAGCGTTCATGCCTCCACCATCAGGAAAAGACTGGGCAAAAATGGCCTGCATGGCAGAGTTCCAAGGAGAAAACCACTGCTGAGCAAAAAGAACATCAAAGCTCGTCTCAATTTCTCCACAACACATCTTGATGATCCCCAAGACTTTTGGGAGAAAATTCTGTGGACCGATGAGACAAAAGTGGAACTCTTTGGAAGGTGTGTGTCCAAGTATATCTGGCGTAGAAGGAACACTGCATTTCAGAAAAAGAACATTATACCAACTGTAAAATATGGTGGTGGTAGTGTGATGGTCTGGGGCTGTTTTGCTGCTTCAGGACCTGGAAGACTTGCCGTGATAAAAGGAACTATGAATTCTGCTGTCTACCAAGAGATCCTGAAGGAGAATGTCCGACCATCTGTTCGTGTACTCAAGCTGAAACGAACTTGGGTTCTGCAGCAGGACAATGATCCTAAACACACCAGCAAGTCCACCACCGAATGGCTGAAGAAAAACAAAATGAAGACTTTGGAGTGGCCTAGCCAAAGTCCTGACCTGAATCCTATTGAGATGTTGTGGTATGACCTTATATGTGGTATGGCTCGAAAACCCTCTAATGTAACTGAATTAGGACAATTCTGCAAAGATGAGTGGGCCAAAATTCCTCCAGGACGCTGTAAAAGCCTCATTGCACATTATCGCAAACGCTTGGTTGCAGTTGTTGCTGCTAAGGGTGGCCCAACCAGTTATTAGGTTTAGGGGGCAATCACTTTTTCACACAGGGCCATGATGGTTTGGATTTTTTTTCACCTTTAATAATAAACACCTTCATTTACAAATTGCATTTTGTGTTTACTTGTGTTGTCCTTGACTATTGTTTAAATTGGTTTGATGTTCCGAAACACTTAAGTGTGACAAACATGCAAAGGAACAGGAAATGAGGAAGGGGGCAAACGCTTTTTCACACCACTGTATTTACTATCACTGTTCTATGAAGAATCATTTGAGTGTTTTATATACTTTTATTGTCTTATTGATACACTTTTATTGTTTTATCCGAAGAAATCGATAGGCATGCAATATGTTTTTATACTGCCTAGGATTGGATATATTTTGACCTTATAACATTGCCTCTTTCAACCATATGTTTTATTGAGCACCTTTGCACTTTATTATGCACAGTATTTAGGTTCATAGCGCAGCACTACCTTCACTTTATTTATATGGAGAGCTGTTGTCTGGAGGTTTGATGATTCTCTACCACTTGGAATATACACAAAGCTTGTTTGGTCATCTGTAATAGGTGGTCAAAGATTCTGGTAAGGTGCATTAACTAGAGCACGTTTGTGTGGTGGAGGGTTATTTTACTTTGCTTGCCTGCAGAAAAGCTGCTTTGGAAGATTTGTAATTAAACTGCTGGAATTCCTTAAAAATAACTATTCTGTATGGATTTATCACATATATGGACTTTATGTATATACAGTAATTTTCACATGTTTTTTCAGTTCTGTGGAGTGTTTTGTCTCCTCTTAGATGGACTTATCTTTTTTTCACGTTTTTTTCCACTTGATTTAAAATCAATTATTTTTTATTTAATTTGCCCACATATCAATTCTTGAGCGCTACACTTCTTTATGAATCTGTATAGCAGTGTTGCCAACCTACCAGATTTAAATTTACTGACACAACACCCAAAATTTACTGGCACAGCCACGTTTTTACTGGCATTTCCAAAAGTTACAAAATTAAACTTTTAAGTGCAAATTTGAGTATTTAGGCTACAAATAAATACAATATGCAATTAGCAATATGATTTGAGGTGGATAATAAGGCAAAAAAACATATTTTTTATTTTATTTTCAATATAGTAAGTAAGTAGCTCAGGGACAGGAGACAGAAGGGCAAGAAATTAGAATGGGCGGCACACACACATAAAATTGACTCTCGCAGTGACACTGACAGCAGTGTGCAGCAGCACAGATGATATGACACCTCACCGACACGACACGTCCCCTTCTAAGTCACAGTGACAGTCTCTTTCCAAGCCAATTGGTCCCTCCAGTCCACTCCAGTCTAAACAGCACTGACAGTCGCAGTCCCAGCTTGCCTTGTTCCAATACCGCAGACCCGCCCACGAGGCTCTGGCCGCTCTGCTTGGCTCCATTGCACCATGACATGGCACGACAAGCTCAGGCACCGCCTCTGCCAGAGCCGGCCAATCACACTGTAGCAGGCACTCGGATGGTCTGAGCCATATTTTTTACTGGCAACCTTTTACTTTTACTGGCATTTACTGGCAGGAGAAAATTGCCTGTTTTTTACTGGCTGCCAGTAAAAATACTGATGGTTGGCAACACTGCTGTATAGGATTTTGTATCAGAATCTTTAAGTGCCGGCAGCTATTTTTGCACTTTTGTCCTAAACTAAGAGTTTTTTTCTTTTAAGTAACAGATTACTACTTTTTTTTTTTTACACAAGCCGCTTCATCAGGAGCAGTACATATTTTAGAATCAATTTTTTTTATATCAGCTAGAGATCTGAGGATAAGGTCACCACATCCCAAACTTAAATAGTAATTTTTGGAAGTACACAAATGGGATTTTTAAGGTGCAAAAAGATATCACTATACAGAGCAGTATACAATTATGTAAATGTTATTCTATATGTTCCAAGATCAAAATCAAACACTTTTTTTATAAAAAAACATTCAAGACTGCGAGCCTGGCCTTCTCGTCCAACATCAGTGCCTGACCTCACAAATTCACTTCCTGAAGAATGGTCAAATGTTCCTATAGACACAGTCCTAAACTTCCCAAAAAAGTTGAAGCGGTTATAGCAGCAAAGGGTGGGCCAGCTCATTATTGAACCCTATGGACTAAGACTTGGATGCCATTAAAGTTCATGGATGTGTAAAGCCAGGCGTCCCAATACTTTTTACAAAATAGTGTGTGCGTGTGTATATATATATATATATATATATATATATATATATATATATATATATAGTTACTATTTATTGACTCCAGAGACTGGGTGTAAGTGGTATTACAAAGTAATTGTGCTATAATTAGGGATGTACAAACCACAGTATTTTTCATCTAGAGTTAATGGGTCAATGTGGGTCGTATGGCCGCATATGGGGTAGAGGTTGTTGGAGTAGCCGGAGATACAACAGAGTGAACAGGCTGGATGGGAGATGGGGCCACCAGAATCGTGCTTGTGTGTTCACAGCTGGAGATGTCATCGTCTTCAGGGGTAAACGTATTGAGAGTCCCATAGTAGGAGAAAGAGAGGCTTTCAAAAGACTGTAATTCTGTTTGAGTCAGGGTCGCTTGCATGAAAGCCCACCATCTGGAATAGAAACGGGTATGGGATTTTCCATGTTTGAAGTCGGTATTAAGTTTATCCTTATGAAGCAAGTGTAGGAGCTCCCGTTTGAGTTGTGAAATACGTGGGCTATGCGATGAAGTCCAGCTTTTCAAGATAAGTCTTCTGGCTAGTAAGAGACAGGTCAATGTCCAGTCTTTATAGAGGGGGCGAGTAGATGAAGACCATGGTAGTAGTTGATCATCCCAGTATCCAAAAATGAGAAGTAAGGGGTCTTTAGGCAGTTTAAGTAGTGTTATTTCAAAAATGAAGGAGATAACGTGTTCCCAAAAGGTGGAGATAGAGGAACAAGCCCAGAATCGGTGAGAGAGGGATGGTTTTGGCTGATGACATTTGGGGCAGCAGGCTGCACCTTGGACATTCTTATCCGACAGGAAGGGTATGTGGGCCCGGTGCATAATCTTGAGAGTTGTTTCTCTCCAGACCTCGTTGGGGATCAACTGGTGCGACTTGTTATAACCTTGAAGGATCTTATTCACTAAGTCTGGGTCAGTAAAGTCTTTCCCCCAGTTTGCCACAGATGAGGTGACAATCGAGGGGATGATTTTTGGTAAGAGAGTTTGGTATATATCCGAGATTTTATAGGACTCCCCTTGTAGCAACTTATCTGTGAAGGATGACCGAAACCTCTGGTTTTCATCTTTGCATGAGTTTCTCATATAGCTGACACATTGCATATAATAGAAGGCATGAGATTGGGGGAGGGAGAATGTTTCTGCGATGTCAGAGAAGAGAAGAGGGCGACCCGTTTCCGAGTTGCATAGGTCGGAGAATTTTGAAAGGCCTTTTTGTTGCCAGAGAGAGAAGGTTTTGTATTCCAATCCCGGTGGGAAGCTAGGATTTCCTTGAATCGGGAGGTGTTTGGATATAAAAGGCGATAACTTTAATGCTTTTCTCACTTCCCTCCATGCTATGGCTGTGTCTCTGAGGAGAAGGTTGTGTTGTAAGGGTATAGGAGTAATTTTCCATCTGCAGTGAAGAAGGGCTGCCAATGAGTAGGGATGTGCCATGGAGGATTCCATAGAATAATTGGAGTAGCGAGAGAGTTGCGAAATCCAATCTAAACCTACCCTCAATAAGCAAGAAAGATTATATGCTCTGATATTTGGAAGACTAATGCCCCCTTCGCGTCTGGGAAGACACAGTTTCGCAAAGGCTATACGTGGTCTTTTGTTTTGCCATAAAAATTTAGAAATGGCTTTGTTAAGAGTTAAGGTATCTTTGTGTTTCAGAAGCAACGGTATCGTTTGGAGTGGGTATAGTAATCGAGCAAAACTGACCATTTTTAGAAGATGACATCTTCCCAGAAGCGAAAGAGGCAGATCCATCCAGTTACCCAATTCATGAGTTATTTTTTTTATCAAAGGGGGATAGTTGAGGTGATAGATAGAAGAGGGTGTTTTCCCTATCTTAACACCTAGATACGTAATGAAGGATTGGGCTACCGTGAAGGGTGAGTGATGGGCCCATGGAGGAATAGATGATGTGCCTATAGGGAGAATTTCGCTCTTGCCGTAATTTATGCAGAGACCCGAACAGATCCTAAATTCATCAAAGATTGTTTTGATGATGGGCATGTCGGAGGATGGGCTGGTTGAGAAAATGAATATGTCGTCCGCGAAGAGGGAAGTACGGAGTTCTTGAGTCCCAATTTTGATGCCGTGCAGAGGAGCCCGCTGGGAGAGATATCGTGAGAGGGGTTCCAGAGCAATGTTGAAGAGGAGGGGGGATAGTGGGTAGCCCTGTCTCATGCCTTTATAGAGACGGAATTCATCCGAGAGGAGACCAGCCACCACCAACCTGGCCGCCGGAGAGGCGTACATGGCATGTATGAGATGCTTAAAGGGACCCGTAAAGCCCATTTTTGCCAGGACCATCGATAGCCAATCGAAGCTGACATTATCAAAGGCCTTCTCCGCGTCCAGGGTGATGATGGCATGATCCCCCCCCGGGTTACATTTGGCATGTTCGAGAGCCAGCAGAACTTTCCGAATGTTTGTGGTAGCCGTTCTCCCTTTCACAAATCCTGATTGGGCCGGGTGGATCAGGGAGGGGATGATGGTGGCTAGTCTAGAAGCTATTATTTTTGAGAGAATTTTTACATCAAGATTTAAGAGTGAGATGGGTCGGTATGAGCCTGGCTCTTGGGGGTCCTTGCCTTTTTTTGGAAGTAGTTTTATGATAGCCTGGTTCCCGGTCGGCAGATAAGGACCACCGGACCATATACCATTATAGACTGCGAGGAGAGTGGGCTCGGTTATAGATTGTAGTGTTTTATAAAATTCCCCTGTAAACCCGTCAGGGCCTGGAGCTTTAGAGGGAGCTAAGTTCCGAATGGCGGTGGATAATTCGGGCAGGGAGATAGGTGCATTGAGAGTTTCGAGTTGGGAGGGAGAAACCTCGGGCATGCATATTTTGTCCAAGAATGATTTTGCAGTATTCTCATCTATGGGATCCGTGGCATATAGCGAGGAATAATATTGAAGCATAAGTTTATTTATACCCTGTTGTGAGGTTGTAGTGTTACCTGTAGAATCCCGTAAGGAGGTGATGTGGGACGGGCGAAAGGGGCCTTTGCAGAGTCTCGCTAACAATTTGCCGGATTTATTTCCAAATTTATGGAAGGAAGCTTCCCAATGTGCCCTATGTATCCTTTCAAGGGTGTCTGCCCAAGTGTCGAATGCCCTCTTTGCTACCTGCCAATTTTCCCTGTTCTCCGGAGAGTCCTTAGAACAAAGAGAGCATTGTGCCAAACGCAGGTCAGCACTTGCCTTCTTGTATTTCGCCAAGGTACGTCTCTTGAGGGAAGCAGCATATGAAATGATGCGTCCCCTGAGAAAGGCTTTACCGGCCTCCCAGAAGAGGTTCGGATTAACCGTGTGGGGAGAGTTGGCAGCAGAGAATTCGGACCAGGCTTCCTCCATATATTGTTGAAAGTCAGAATTGTTTTGGAGATATGAGGGAAAGCGCCAGAGTTGGGGAGGGGGCTTTGAGTCAGGGGTATCTAGCGATAACGAGATGGGGGCGTGGTCAGAGATGGCGATATCATGGATATCTGCCCCTGAGATCATCGGTATGAGGTGGTCAGTACAAAATAAGTAGTCAATTCTAGTAAAAATATTGTGAGGGTTGGAATAGAAAGTGTATTCCCTGTCAGCTGGGTGGTGAAGCCGCCAGATGTCATGTAAGTGAAGGGAGTCCATTGTGGACGTGAAGTGTGAAGTTCCGGAGGTTGTGTGAGATGAGCGGGCACGTTTGGAGGAAGATCTGTCTTCTAGTGGATGCATGGTGGTGTTGAAATCTCCCCCAACAATATGGGGTAGGTGCGGGGCGCGTAACAGCCAGGTGGTCAGTTCACTGAGAAACTGCTTGCTGGGATTGTTCGGGGCATATACATTGGAAATTATTAGCTCTCTAGTCCCTAGTTTCAGATGAGCGGAAATGAAGCGGCCCTGATTATCAGTGTCAACGGACAGCACCTCACAAGGGAGGTTCTTGTGGATGAGGATGACAACCCCTGCTCTACGCTTGAGTGAACTGGAACCCAGAACAGTGCCTACCCACAGCTTTTTCATCCGATGGAAGTCTGAGAGATTAAGGTGAGTTTCCTGGAGCAGGGCAATATCTGTTTTCAGTCTTTTAAGGTGCCGGAGTATCTTGAGTCTTTTAAAGGGTGACCTAAGCCCTTTAACATTCCAAGAGGTAACTCTCATGTGAGTGTAGGCCTGCATGTGGTATGGGGCAGTGTATTGTGTACAGCAGCTGGAGGCCTTAGAGACTGAAGTAATTTGTCAGCATGGGTGGTCTGGTGTTTTGAAAGGACTGATGGCTGTTCATCTGGTGTTTGACGGGTGCCGGTAGTAAGAGGGAATAAAAAAGAGGGATAGATAGAGAGGGTGGGGGAGGGTAACAAAACCAATACAAAACATTGGAAGAACTCCACTTTTTTCCGCATGGAATCACTGTGTGAACCAGCTCTCTTGGCAATCCAGCGTCAAGGTGGGTATTTGCCCTTCGTACTTTAGTGACAATAGCCGCTGTGGCGGGAAATACATAAGTGCCAGATCGGGAGGAGGGTGAACACAGTGAGGCTAATGGGGGTGATGTATATCAGCAATATGGGAGTGCATATAAATACAGTAAAATAGATCATATATGTGCAAGAGCAGGAGAACAGTTAGGTGGGGATACCTGTGTATTCCGTGTAAGTAGGCTCAAGGGTCACGGGCTGAGCAGCGTACGTGTCCCATGTTGAAGGCATGGCGGATGTTCAGGCTGTGCGTCAGCGTGGGGAATTCCGGTGATTAGGTCCTGATGACCTAAAGCGTTTTGGGGAATCCTTTCGCGGGCTTCGTTGATCCAGAGAGCGATGTTGTGGGGAAGGTCCAGACCGGGAGTCGGAGTGTGCGTCAGCCCGCATTGATCGTAGAAAGACTTCCGCTTCCTGGGGATCTTGAAAAGAGAGCTGGTCCCCATTTGGGGCTTTGAGGCGGAGGGTTGCGGGAAAGGCTAGCGTAAATTTAATCTGTTGTTGATGGAGCTCCGAACAGATGTTTTGGAACGCTTTCCTTTTCTTTGAGACCTCCAAAGAATAGTCTGCGAAGATCAGAACTTTGATGCCGTCGATGAGAAGGGATCTGGACTGCCTGAACTTTTGCAGAATGATCGTTTTGTCAGCGTAATTAAGATATTTCGCGATTATTGGGCGAGGAGATTTGCGGTCTGGGGTATAGGTTCCCATGCGATGGGCCCGTTCGACCATGCAAGGGCCAGGAAGTCCTAGCGCCTCTGGAATGCGGTTGGCACAGAATTCCATAATGGCCGACGTCTGCAAAGATTCTGGGACCCCTACGAATCTCAGATTACTCCTTCTGGATCGGTTTTCAAGGTCATCCAATTTTTGGAGTATATATTGATTGGTTTTGTCTTGTGCTTGTTCGGTAGCTTGCGCCTGATATACCTCTTCTTCCAAACTGGAGAGGCGATGTTCCACCTCATGTAGTCTAGTAGAGTGTTCCCCTATTTGGGCCTTAATTTGCCTCATCCCCGCATCTATGGCTTTTTCCACTGAGGCGGCTATCATGGGGGATAGGAGCGCTGCAACAGCTTGGGCGATACGGTCGGTGTTATCGTCCCCCAGGCTTGATGAGGAATTTGAAGGATGTGGGGGGAGAGGAGATTGTATTAAGGAGGGGGGTGTAGTGTGGTTGAGAGTGCTCACCTCCATTGCTGGTTGGTCCCCCGCGTTGGTCAGGGAGGCTGTGGCTGAGGCCTCAGGATGCGACTGGGCCTGAGACATCAGAGCGGGTGTGAGGGAACGTGGGCCAGTCTTTTCCAGAAAGCGGTCCATGGAGAAAAAAAAAAAAGTTAAAAAAAAATGTAGGGTCCCCCAAGGGGTTGTTGGCAGCTGGGGGGGATAGGCGAGACAGCGTTTCCAGCCCCTCTAAGGAAATTGTTGAACGAGAAGGCCGAGTTCAGATCCTCTATCTGCTCTTGTGACAGGAGGGATGTGGTTTTAGCACTCAGCAGGCAAAGATCAGGCTGCTGGAGGATTGGGGGGGGTTCATTAAGGCAGCAGGTGGTGTGGGAGGCGGCGTTTTTTCTTGAACAGGCCGCGTGTTGGAGCAGGACCGGCCGTGTAGGCCGAAGCCGGGGCCTCGATTTTTGGTCCGGCCGGCGGCGGTTCTTGTGGCCCTGCAGGCGGCGATTTCGGTCTGCTGGAGGCTTGGGTGGGGGTCCGTTGAGGCAGTAGGCGGCGTAGGAGGCGGCGGTTTGCTCCAACAGGCCGCGTATTTTGCTGGATACAGTATATTTATACCACCATGTAGGGTACGCTGCCAATGTTGGAGGTTGGTAAGGCCCAGTCTGTCCTAGTATGCTCCAATGGTCTCGCTTTAGGGCATGGCGCATGGTTTCGGGGGTGTCTTGTCCCCTCTGGGGGGGTCTTTTGCTGATGGTTATGCCTAAAGTGGCAAAGAAAAAATGTGATGTGCATTTGTGTTTATATTGTTATACTCTGTTATTGTATACACTTACTGTTTTTTTTTTTATAGATCGTAATATTGATTCTGATATGTACACAAACAGGAAACAATATATCAATTTACAGAGCAATATAAAATCATGTAAATTATATATTCCAAGATCAAACCCTTTTTTTTAAATAAAAAAACAATTGAAGAAAAATGTGTATGTATGTATGTACAATGGTTTCAGCTCAACATGTTTCACCATAAAATGGCTTCTTCAGGAGTCTCATGAAGCCCTGTACAGAATATCAATACAAATAAATAGAAAATAATGTTATAAGTTCAATTCATAAACTTTATAACTGCACATGCCATCATATATATCTATACATTCAATATTTTTGTGACATAAAGGAAACGACAGAGGATGAGCCACAAATGCTGCCATGAGATCGGCGACTTACTCTACGATTGGTGGCAGAGTAATTGGGCATTAGCAAGGACATGGTGTGCGCCATCGTCCCCAAATATTTAGGTACATTTTTGCTGCACAAGCTGACAGACGATTAGTAAGCAAAACAGATGGAAATCTCTGGAGATTTCATTACCATGTGTGACCAGGATCCATCCTTTCTGTAAATCATCATTACAGGGGATGGGACCTGGTGCTACCAGTTCAATCTGGAATAGAAGCAGCAATCGCGGCCACCTCAGGGCACCAGGGTGGGGGGGGGGGGGGTAATATATGCACCTTCGCCTGTGTAGACAAAAATCTTTGCAGGCAGGTAGGTATATTTTATTGCAGGAGAGACATTGCATGATTCTTCTGCAATAAAATGTCTGCTTGCCCACAGTGTATCATAGTAGAACTTTATTTCCGCTTTATGGTAGCAGCATACTGTATAATATATGGTCTATAAATACCAGTCCTGTGTCTTGTACCGTACAATTAATATACAGTATGTCACAAAAGTGAGTACACCCTTCACGTTCTTTTCATTTGACAACAGTGAAGAAATTACACTTTGCTACAATGTAAAGTAGTGAGTGTATAGCTTGTATAACAGTGTAAATTTGCTGTCCCCTCAAAATAACTCAACACACAGCCATTAATGTCTAAACCGCTGGCAACAAAAGTGAGTACACTCCTAAGTGAAAATGTCCAAATTGGGCTCAAAGTGTCAATATTTTGTGTGGCCACCATAATTTTCCAGCACTGCCTTAACCCTTATGGGCATGGAGTTCACCAGAGCTTCACATGTTGCCATTTTTCCACTCCTCCATAACGACATCACAGAGCTGGTGCAGGTTAGAGATGTGTTTGGGGCCGTTATCATGTTGGAATACTGCCCTTTGGCCCAGTCTCCGAAGGGAGGGGACCATGCTCTGCTTCAGTAGGCCACAGTACATATTGGCATTCATGGTTCCCTCAATGAACTGTAGTGCCCCAGTGCTGGCAGCACTAATGTAGCCACAGACCATGACACTCCCACCACCATCCTTGACTGTAGGCAAGACACACTTGTCTTTGTACTCCTCATCTGGTTGCCACCACACACGCTTGACAACATTTCAACCAGATACGTTTATCTTGGTCTCATCAGACCACAGGACATGGTTCCAATAATCCATGTCCTTAGTCTGCTTGTCTTCAGAAAACTGTTTGCAGGCTTTCTTGTGCATCATCTTTAGAAGAGGCTTCCTTCTGGGATAACAGCAATGCAGACCAATTTGATGCAGTGTACAGCATATGGTCTGAGCACTGACAGGCTGACCCCCAACCCATTTAACCTCTGCAGGAATATTTGCAGCACTCATACATCTATTTATGTAGAGCAACATTTTTTTTTTCAGATCTTCAGAGAGTTCTTTACCACGAGGTGCCATGTTGAAATTCTAGTGACCAGTATGAGAGAGTGAGAGCAATAAGAACCAAATTTAACACACCTGCTCCCCAGTCACACCTGAGATCTTATAACACTAACGAGTCACATGACACCGGGGAAGGGAAAATGGCTAATTGGGCCCAATTTTGACATTTTCACTTAGGGGTGTACTCACACTTATTGCCAGCGGCTTAGACATTAATGGCTGTGTGTTGAGTTATTTTGAGGGGACAGCAAATTTACAATGTTCAACAAGCTGTACAATCACTACTTTACATTGTAGAAAAGTGTTGTCACATGAAAAAGATATAATAAATATCACTTTTGTGAGATACTGTATATAGTTTAACTAAGTTTATTTTGCTAGATTTTTTTCATGAATGCATCATATCAAAGTGGTATACATTTTCAGTAATATTTTTAGCTAAAACATCTTTGCAAATCTGTCTACCAAACAGATGTCAATGGATTGTATTGTCAAAATATGGTAAAAGATCACAGAAATTGCCCCAAGCAGTTTTAGAAATGCACAATGTAGTCAAAATCAATATTTCCTGTAAAAAATAGTAAGATATTGATTTTAACCTTTTATAATTCAGCCTTGTATTTCTTCTGTGTGCGATCTATATTTGAGTCTATTTTGCCAATGTTTTCCCCTTACTGTGTTCAGAATAACATAATTTGCAGAATTTAGCACCCAGTCCTATTAACCACAAATTGAAGGTGGATGCTCTACATTTTTCAAGTTACTTTTGGTCTTTTATAAATGGTTACTTTTAGGAATATGTTTATTCTTCCTCCGTCAGGCTGCATGCAATGCAGAGAAATACAAATCACTTTGCACTCTATTTACAGGACTTATGTAAATGCTAGACTGAACTCTGCATAAATTGTTTTCTTGTTTTCAACATGCATTATTTGCTTTTAAATGGTTCTTGGAAAGTAATTCGCTGACACAGTAAGCAATATTTGACTTAGTGATTACTGTATTATATTACAAAAGAAATAAATTGTTATTCGATCCTCACTGGACATCACTGTCAGTATCAAAATGCTTTAACTTACAATGCCATGCTTCATTTTCTTCTACTAACAGTAGCTAAAATAATAATTTTTTGGGCATCAGGACCTTTATGCTGTAGTAGGTTTGACAGCCATAAAGGTAAGTATGGGTTTTTAGAGTTAAAGCCTAACTCCATATTTAATGTCCCTTTATAGTTTGTTTGGGTCAAGCCAGCCAAAACAAACTATTTACTGCACTAACAGGTGCGTTTTTGGGCTCAGCTACATACAGTATACAGCGCTGCGTTCCAGCAGTGGGATGGGAACTTCCCGCACCACTCCTGGAGCAAAATTAAGTTGACCTGAGTGCTACTCATCTATTCGAAAGAAGCTTTGCATTCTATGAATGAATACAAAGCTTCCTCTGATTGGTTGAAGCGGAGAGGAGTGGGGATGATGTCACAATTTCTGCCCCATTCCTTAAAGCTTATAATTCTGAGTTGTCAGGCAATGAACCTCTAAAATCATATGTATGCTTATCAAAATACTGAAAGTAAATTTATGATACTTATTTTATGTCTTATGTTATAGAACAGAGTTAATATCATTTAGTAAAAAAAAAAAAAAATGCATTATTCTACTTGTTCTGAACTTTGAATTGAATGCATTTGTCTTTGTAAACATGGCGGAAAATTAAAAGCAGTATTATTCCTCATAACATATTACTGTAAAGCTTAGAGTATAGAAAGTGATATATAGATATTTTTGCATGTGCTAGCATTATACTTTATGTTGTACATGGTTTTGAATACCTTATTACTGAGAAGAAAAAACCTCTTAAATAATTCTGGAGGAAAAAATTGATGGATGTGTTGATCTACATGCATCACAGCCAAAGTATTTCAGATGTATGACAGAAGACAAATGTTTGGCACTTAGAGCAAAGGTCCTGCCACAATCAACAAAATCAAAATTATCATCCAATCCTCATAGGGATTTTGCTTACCCACAGGAACAGCAAATCAATTACCTGGGACAGATGCTATATTTTTTCTATTATGTTGGTCAAACATTGTCAGCAGAACGTGGTTTGTCATGTAGTGCATGAAATTTCTAATATGCAGTATTATTAATAACTAAAATTCAGTGAAAAATCTGCTTTGCTCCCTTATTTACTCAAGAAATCCACATTCCATGATCTAATCTGTCAGTAATTAAATGTCTGTGTTTTCCTTTAATTCCTTTTTTCTCTTAATTTTTTTTTTTTATTGTAGAAAAACATACATTCACCTCCCTGGCACATCAAATATATGGATTAATTTAGCCCATGGGTAGGAGGCTGCAAATGCATAGTCCTCCCACTATGATGATAACATCTCATATGCCCGTTGCACATTTTAATGCAACAGTTCATACTTTCTCTTTCCCTTCAGAACACTCTTTGTCCATGGAAGCTAGGTGGAACCCTATATATGCTTTAAGAGGCAATTTAAAACTCATATATGGACAAGAATTTTTAGGCCACTCCCATGTAACAATGATAAGTGCCTAAACAGTCAATCACTAAGAACCACCACTGTCACACGGGAGGAAATGGAGTGAGTCACATGTTCCCCCATAACTGGAAATAGCAGGTTTATCTCTCTTTTCACAATGTAAGTATAAAGGGACATCACTATTAAAATATCATATTCAGAACCCTTAAATCCTGTGAAATTAAAATATTCTATCAATTAATTGCAATATTTTGTGAATCAAAATACTCACTACTCTCCTAAACTTAGCTCTGCTCACAAAGAATGATATATATCAATGTACAAAAAATCCAAATGTTCAACACAATTATTCAAAAAGTGCTTAGTGCTGTGTTAAAGTGGTTGTAAACCCTTACAAACCACTTTGACCTACAGGTAAGCCTAGATTAAGGCTTACCTGTAGGTATAGTATAAGAAATATCTCCTAAGCCTACACTGTTTAGGAGATATTTGCAAAAATACAGGCACCGCTGTCTACGGCGCATGTGACCCTAGGATCGGCCCTGATGCGATGCATAGTAGTCCATTATGCTTTAGCTTTGCAGGGAATCAAAAAATAAGTAATCCCATCAGGGTTTACTTCCTCTTTAACTGATACTGTGCATGTGATTCTCGGTGGCTGTTTGCCAGCAGCTGCTTTTTCCTGGTGCAGATTCATCCTATTGTAAGCAGTTTTAATGTGGCTGTGGAATGCAGGACACATCTTGCCAATTCTCATCTTTAGTGGGAAAATTGCTTCAGTTGCTTATTGATAAATACACCCCCAAAAGTGTATTTACCAATTCTGTGCCAATTCTGCACTTCTCACATGTAAAAATCTATATTTTGTGCTAGAAAATTAATTAGAACCCCTAAACGTTATATATATATATTTTTTAAACAGAGGCCCTAGAGAATAAAATGGTGGTTGTTTACAAATTTTTATATCACACATTATTTGCACAGCGGTTTTTCAAACACAATGTTTTGGGAAAAAATACAATATAATACCCAATTGTCTGTTAACATATAAAAGATGATGTTAAGCCGAGTAAATAGGTACCTAACATGTCATGCTTTAAAATCTTATGGAATGGCACCAAACTACGATACTTAAAAATCTCTATAGGCAACCCTTTATAAGCCTTTACAGGTTATCAGTTTAGCGTTACACAGGAGGTCTGATGATAGAATGTTTGCTCTTGCTATAATGTTTGTGGTGATACCTCACATGTGTGGAGCGAACACTGTTTACATATGTGTAAGCAACCTATGGATGTGTTCACCTTTGTGCACGAGCACGGGGGGATTTTACATTTGTTTTATTTAATTTTATTATTTATTTTATTCAGAAAATATTTACACTGTATCTTTATTTTTATTTTTTTATCTCTTTCATTGAGTTTAGAAGGGATAAACAATACCCTTTGTGATAGCATGGGCCATGACAGGTCCTCTTTAATAGACACTAGATTTTTCCTCTGCCCTCAAAAGCATCTGATTAAACCAAGATCGGTTTGATCAAATGCATGTTCTAACCGGTAATGGCTTGTTTGCATGAGACCCAAAACGGAATTGACAAAATCCTCATCGCTTCTGGTTTCTGACGCCATCATGTTGGATGAAAAACATTAAATCCTCTCACTGTGTCCCAGGAACTAGATACTGCTGACCGAATCCTTACCGGGATCCTTGATCCTACTACAGAGCCTGGTAAAGGCAGCAGCGGGAGAGGGGGTAGCACCCCTTTCACCACCTGTAAAAGTAATCCAGTGGCTTCTGAGCCAGTAGGATTACTTTTACATTGTAGGGAATTGCTGGCCCAAAAAAGTTATATCTTGATCATTGCTGAAGTGATGACCCAGATACTTGTTCCAATGATAACTGTCTAAAGCTGCACACTATAAGAAAATAAGGTGAATGATCATATGGTTGTCCTTGAAGTTGCACAGCAAGTCGAAACCGAGGATGGTACTAACTATATGAAAATTCTTGAACGACAAAGGCTTTTTTTTTTAGTTATTATTGTTTATTGTTTCTGATGAATGAATGAATAACTTGTATAGCGCTACAATGCGAACTGAATCGCCTCAAGGCGCTGTATTGGCGATTGGTTATCAAGCTTCTAGAAGAGGTAGGTCTTGAGTTTCTTCCTGAAGGCCAGATGGTTTTCTTCCATGCGAATGTCGGTTGGTAGAGCGTTCCATAGCCGTGGTCCCTGGACAGCGAATCTCCGTTCCCCCTTTGATTTGTAGCGGGATTTAGGAATGAGGAGAAGATTTTGATTAGCCGATCGAAGACTGCGATTCGGTGTGTAGTGTTTTATTTTCTCGCGAAGGTATTGCGGAGCGTTTCCATGTGTGCATTTGTGGGTGAGGCAGAGGGTCTTGAATGCGACCCGATTCCTTACGTTTAGCCAATGCAGGTTCCTCAGGGAAGGGGAGATGGATTCCCAGGGTTTTTTCCCTGTTATCAGTCTTGCCGCCGTGTTTTGGATAAGTTGTAAGCGTGCAAGTTGATATTGCGGTAGTCCTATGTAAAGGGAGTTAGCGTAGTCCAGTCGAGAATTGATGACTGTTCCAACTACCACTGCTTTGTCCTCCTTTGGAATGAAGGGGATGAGTCTGCGTAGCAGGCGGAGCAGATGGTGAGATCCACTGACTACTGCTCCTATTTGGGCATCCATTGACATTTCTGAGTCAAAAATGACTCCGAGACTCTTGGCCTTGGTCCTAGTGGTGATGGTCTGTCCAAAGATGGTAGGAGGTGTCCAAGGGATCTTGGTTCGGGGGTTATGATTTGCATGTAGAATAAGAAGTTCTGTTTTTGATTCATTTAGTTTGAGGGAGCAGGTAGTCATCCAGTCGTCTATCATCGTGAGGCATTTTCCTAATTGCTGATGATGGTCTTTTTGTCCGGTGATACGAAAATATAATTGAGTGTCGTCGGCGTACGAGTGGAAGCAGAGGTCTGATCTTCTGATGATGTTGAGGAGTGGGCGAATGTAGATGTTGAAGAGCACCGGCGACAAGGGTGATCCTTGAGGGACTCCACAGGAGATTGCCCGGGTTTCAGAGGTGAAAGCTCCTAGTTTCACCGTCTGAGAGCGATTTCCTAAGAAGGATCCGAACCATTGTAGATCTGAGCCAGTGACTCCTGCTACTTCTGTAAGGCGGATGAGTAGCGTATTGTGGTCCACAGTATCAAAGGCTGCACTGAGGTCCAACAGTATCAGGAGACACGATTCTCCGTCATCCGCTGCTTCGAGGGCATCATCCCAAATTTTCAGGAGTGCGGTTTCTGTCCCATGGCCTGGGCGGAATCCTGATTGTAACGGATCCAGGAGTGTGTGTGTGTCCAGGGGGCGTTGTATCTGTTGTACTACCGCTTTCTCCATAATCTTGGAAATGTTGTTCAAGCTTGTTATCGGTCTGCGATGGTTGGGGTCCCGGGGGTCGAGGTTGGGTTTCTTTAGCAGGGGTTTGATAATGCCTTGTTTGAGGGCACCTGGAACAATCCCTTCTTTGAACAATTGATTTATGAGGTGCGTTATGGTGGGAGCCAGGATGTCGGAGCATTCTTTCAGGAGTTTTGTGGGGATGATGTCAATAGACGATGTGCTGTCTCTGAGATTTTTGATGATGTTTTTAGTGGTATCCGTGGTGATTGGGATCAGAGAAAACTTTGGTGGTTGTGGGATGTTTGTGTCGATATCGACTTTTTGCTCTGGTTGCCTGCCGTCGGATGTCTTTTTCTGATCAATTGTTTTCCTAATGTTGACGATTTTATTGATGAAAAAGTCTGATAATTCATTGCAGAAATCTTGGGTTTCATTAGCGGGGGGCTCTAAGCACGCCGGGTTCATCGACTGAGCAACTATTTTAAAAAGTTCCCGGGGCCGATTTAAGGCCGCTGAGATGGTATTTGAAAAATAATCTTTTTTTGCTTTGAAGATTGCCTTCTGATAATTCTGTGTCAGCCCTTTGTATTGTGTGTGATTTCCCTTGGTGGGATTTATTCTCCATGCTCTTTCGGCTCTTCTGCGTTCTTGCTTGAGTAGCGTGAGCGAGCTGTTGAACCATCCTGCGTTTTTCCTCTTGATGAGTGTTCTGCGTTTTGGAGCCACTGAGTCTGCTGATTGTCGTAATACATTGTTTAGGGAGCTGAGAGTTTGCTCCGATGAGTGGGTTAAATTCAGAGTTGCTATTTTGTTTGATAAGGTGGTTTTGAAGGAATCGGAGTGCAGTTTTTTCTGCGATCTGGTCCAATGCGTCGTTGTTGCAGGTTTCTGTTTTTGGTGGGTGATGTTGGAGGAGATTTTGAATTTGATGGCGTGGTGATCCGTCCATGGTAGTGGTATGTTGTCTACTGTGTTGATGTCCAGATTTTGTTTGAAGATGAGGTCCAGAGTGTGTCCTGATCCGTGTGTGGGGGTCTTTATCAGTTGCTGGAGACCCAGTTCTTCCAGTTGGCTGATGCAGGCGGTCGCGATAGGGTCTTGGGTAGAGTTTGCCCAGAGGTTGAAGTCTCCAAGTACCAGGAGGTTTTTGGATTTCAGTGTGTGTATTGAGATAAACTCCGTGAGGGGTGTGAGCAGATTGGTCTTTGGTCCTGGTGGTCTGTAGCAAAGTAGAATGTGGGTGGTGTCATGGGGTGTTGATTGAAGATGTAGCGTCAATGTTTCCATAAAAGGCACTGGGTTCTGTAAGATTGGTTTGGTGAGCGCCAGGTGCGATTTAAAAATCACTGCTAGGCCTCCTCCTTTTTTTCTTATCCGATGTTCGGTTAGGATCCTGTAGTTCTCCGGCACCAATTCAGTGAGGATGGTGTTGCAGTCGGGTGTTAGCCAGCTTTCTGTGATGAAGAGGCAATCTATATTGTTTTGGGTGATGAAGTCGTGTACTTCTAGTCTGTGTTTGGCTGCAGATCTGGTGTTGATCATGGCGCATGTTAATTGTTGTGGTTGGGTTGATATCTTCCTGTTTTTGCTGGTTGATTGTAGGTCGGTCTTTAATAGACGTTCTTTTCGTAGAATTTTTTGAATGATCATGCACAGTCTTTCGTATCCCATTTTTCTCTTGTGAAAACAGTACACATGAAATGGAAATTAGTTCTGTTCATGTACAAGAAACATTTTGGAGTTTTTCCCTTCAGAAATGTTAATTTTGAAAGTCAGAATCAGATGTCAAAAGTTGTGTACACACTATATGAAAATCAAGCAATCGTTCCTCATACAGACTTTTTCTTCCAATTTTCTTATAGTGTGTACCCCACTTAACAGGGATTTAATTTAGTTTTGGTCTATATCCTTTCACCTGGTATATCTATAGGACAGGATGTGGAAGTAATTATCCTAAATGGGAAACAGTGAGGAAAATCTGAAAGAAATTCTACCACCTCATCCACTAACTGAAATTAAAAACATTACCTCACCAACAGTTTGTGCAGTGCTTTGCAAAATAAAGGGAGACAGTACAATTATAATACAATTCAAGACAAGAGGGTTAGGAAGGCATTGCTTGTGAGAGCTTATTTAAAGGAAACTGCTCACTATTAAGATACCTGTAATTGAAACCAGTCCCCTTAGCCAGTCACATCTCTGAACAGCTACAAGAGAAATTAATTAAAATTCTTTAGGGGTGCATTTGTTGATCTGAAAGACAGCATAAGAGGGCTGTAGGTGGGCTAGTATGGCATGAGGGGGGTAAGCTGGAGTGGTTGTAAATGGAAGGAGGCTGGCTCTTGTGGTTGTACACTGATAGAAACTAGGTGATATTGGCTGTATTTGAAGGAGGACTCATGGTGGAGGAAAGAAAGTATATGAACAATGTAAAGAGGCAGCGTGTGGCTGAACCGTATGAGTGGGGAAGGGGCCTAATGGCCTTGTACTATCAATAGTTTAAAGTAAATCACTCATATGCCACATCTGTAAAATTCATTGAAAAAAAAAAGAAGAAACCCTCTAGATAAGACTTTGGAAGCAGATTGGAGCAATATATTGTCTTAAATTTAAGTTTATTGAACATATATACATAGACATAAGCAATATAAAAATTATAAAATGATATCGTCCATTGACAGCCACACAATGGCCAGAAAAGATGGACGTTACATATACCCAAAGAACAAGATGATGTTTCAACAGTATGGGATCAAAACATGGGTGAGACCCTGTGCATGAGCCCCTGACACACAGGGGCTCACGCATGTTTTGATACCATAATGTTGAAACATCATCTCGTTCTTTGGATATATGGTCCATCTTTTCTGGCCATTGCGTGGCCGTCAATGAACGATACCGTTTTATAATTATATATTGCTTAGGTCTATGTATGTATGTTCAATAAACTTTAATTTAAGACAATATATTGCTCCAAAATATATATACAAAACGGTACCCGTGCCAACTCTGTGTCTTATATTAGTTTTACGCATGTGAAAGGCTGCAATCTGAAATGTAAGAGAACTAACTGTCCAGTTACTTTGATTATAGTTATGGTGCATGAGGAGAATTGCGCCAGTCAAAAAAAAATTCTTTCCTTAAATAACGTGCTAGAATTATTAAAGAACTTTTTTAATAAATGATATGTGCTAGATGACGGGGGTAGTTGTGTCAGAGGCGGAACCTCAAAATGGTACAGATACAACCCCTTATGCCATAAGAGGTATGATCACCCCACCCTATTCGTTCCAATTACCCCTACTATCCACTGTGAAACCCTTTGTGGGCTAAACCAATCCTGCAATGGAAAAAATAAAGTAAAAAATATAAAGTAAAAATATATACAAACCCCCCTTTTAATACAATTTCCTATTGCTGTGTATCTAATGTGCCCCTAATTTTAATACAATGCTTGGTTAGGTGCTGAACAATCTTGTGAAAAAAAATATATATATATTTATATATATATATATATATATATATAATCCTGTAAGAAAAATTTCTACAGAGAAATTCCTACAAAGGGACCACAATTCTGTGAAAAAAAAACCCAATCCTACAAAACAAATCCTGCAAAAAAAAATTCAAAAAATATATATATATATAGAAATTTTCACAAATTCTATGTGCCACAAAACTTAATTAATAAAAATAAACCAATTATATAAAGTCCATGTGTTGACACCACTTTCATTCAAATAGGTCCATGATGGATTAATTCCACTGAAAACACCACTAGTGATTAATTCTCTCAAAGCTTATGGAAGCCACCATGTGAATCCACCACCGCTAAGAAATGGCCACTCACCAGAATCAGGTGAGTTGTAGGCGTTTGGTTTATTAGCCGGATAACCACTCCTTTACTCTGGTCACTCTCCACTCGGGAATCCAGACTGTTTTAATAAAGTGGATGTCCTCCGTTCTCAAGGGAAATAATAGAAAATGCTCCCATGGTGTAATATATCCAAAAATATTTATTTAACAAACAATAAAAACAAAAGAACTTTTACACTCACATTTGCCTGTGCCCTCAGGCCGGCACTGAGCCTCTCCAGCCGTGTACATGGGGACCTTAAGTCGCAAAAATCACTGCGCTGTGTTGAATATGCGTCATCACGCCTGATGACGCATATTAATTTGCGAAACGCGTAGAGGCTGCTGGGTAAACACGCAACGCAAGACTAGTCCTGATCCAGGTGGCAGCAACACGAGGGGTACAGGCAACACAGCGCAGTGATTTTTGTGACTTAAGGTCCCCATATACACGGCTGGAGAGGCTCAGTGCCGGCCTGAGGGCACAGGCAAATGTGAGTGTAAACGTTCTTTTGTTTTTATTGTTTGTTAAATAAATATTTTTGGATATATTACACCATGGGAGCATTTTCTATTATTTCCCTTGAGAACGGAGGACATCCACTTTATTAAAACAGTCTGGATTCCCGAGTGGAGAGTGACCAGAGTAAAGGAGTGGTTATCGGGCTAGTAAACCAAATGCCTACAACTCACCTAATTCTGGTGAGTGTCCATTTCTTAGCGGTGGTGGATTCACAGGGTGGCTTCCATAAGCTTTGAGAGAATTAATCACTAGTGGTGTTTTCAGTGGAATGAATCCGTCATGAATCCGTCATGGACCTATTTGAATGAAGTGATGTCAACACAT
Organism: Lithobates sylvaticus; assembly: GCA_028564925.1. Lineage (NCBI taxonomy): Eukaryota > Metazoa > Chordata > Amphibia > Anura > Ranidae > Lithobates > Lithobates sylvaticus. Next base: position 151,959,747 of record CM053027.1, read on the forward strand.
GTATATAATTGGTTTATTTTTATTAATTAAGTTTTGTGGCACATTTTTTCTGGCACAAATTTCTATATATATATATTTTTGGAATTTTTCTTGCAGGATTTGTTTTGTAGGATTGGGTTTTTTTTCCCAGAATTGTGGTCCCTTTGTAGGAATTTCTCTGTAGAAATTTTTCTTACAGGATTATATATATATATATTTTTTATTTTATTTTTTTCACAGGATTGTTCAGTACCTAACCAAGCATTGCATTAAAATTAGGGACACATTAGATACACAGCAATAGGAAATTGTATTAAAATGGGGGTTTGTATATATTTTTACTTTATATTTTTTACTTTATTTTTTCCATTGCAGGATTGGTTTAGCCCACAAAGGGTTTCACAGTGGATAGTAGGGGTAATTGGAACGGATAGGGTGGGGTGATCATACCTCTTATGGCATAAGGGGTTGTATCTGTACCATTTTGAGGTTCCGCCTCTGACACACCTACCCCGTCATCTAGCACATATCATTTATTAAAAAAGTTCTTTAATAATTCTAGCACGTTATTTAAGGAAAGAACATTTTTTTGACTGGCACAATTCTCCTCATGCACCATAACTATAATATATTGCTCCAATCTGCTTACAAAGTCCGGCCTGGAGGGTTTCTTTTTCTTTTCAATGGCCTTGTGCTATGTTTATTTATATTGCAGGAAAGCTGAGGGTTAGAAATTTAGCATGCCAATATGAGAATAAAATGCCCACAAAACAAATAGATGACTAATATAAAATAGGACATGATATAAAAATTTAAATATGATAGATACTCATGGGTCACTGTATTACTTTGGTGAACAGTCAGTTTCAAACTAGATTTTTTTATTTGTTCTCAAAAGTGTTATTTTGCATTTCAGGTAAAAAAATAATCTTGATAGTACAGAAGAGATTTTAACTAAAGTATACAAAATCCCTAACAATGAAGTTCTCCTAATATCACTGTTTCAGTCTTTTAAATGCATCAATGGAAGTGTTTTGATTTATCTGTTCACAAAGTGCAAAAGTATAAAAAAGATCTGTTGATCTTACACCTTCATGTATGGATGTGTGCCAATGCTATAATGAAAGCTGAACTCAAGTCAACCATAAAAACATAGTAGTGTGTATCACTCACTTCCTCTGATAGAAGGGTTTAAGTGCTTGTCTAGGGGAGATTTAAAGCAGAGGAATACGCACTTCCTTTTTGCCATATGGCTGATCCCACAAAGCCACTTCTCTTCTTTGGATGTGCTGCTGTCCTCTTCATTGCTTCATCGTGTACATTTCAAGACCAGCAGTCTTGCATCATATGTATGCAATGATGTTGGAAAAACCCATATTGCAGGAGCAGGGGAGTGTGAGGGATGCCAGTGGAGTGAGAAACAAGGTAAATATTTCTCTACCTGGAGTTCAGCTTGCGATAAGCTTTGCCCAGTCTACTTCTGTAAAAGACTATACTGTTCCCTTTATGTTATGGAGGTTCAGAGAGGGGAAGACATTTTGTTGTCTTTGCACACTTTGGGTTTTAGGCTGACAGTGCTGCACCATAGATACACTACAGCAAGTCAGTGTTGTCACCCTGGCAGAGACCCTGTGTCACACTATAGCTTGCCATAGAGATGCCCTGCCTCTCTGTACCCTGCAGCCTGGGCCACATTATAACTGTGGTCCCTTTTCTCCCTACTCATAGGTCCTCCACGCCTGGGGACCCACCACAACAAGCAGCACAAAACAGGAGTTTCACTAATGCCATTTCTGAGGTAACCTAAATGCCCTCCCGACACAAGCCACAGGTTCCTGGCATTTTGATCCTCCACTCTCTATAACACAAAGGATGTTGCCCCCCTACTCCCAAGTTTCAGAAGCTTGGCCCTAGTCAGATGGAGACATTAGGGTCCTTATCAGTGTACTTCCTATCAAAGCATGTATTAAGGCTTTAATTTCCACTAAAGCTGACTCTGAGGCATTTACTACTCCGATGGAAACTGCATACAGACCAGGTGTCTCAAATGTTAACCACTAGCTGACCACCCACTGTCAAATGACGGCGGGACGGTGCAGCTCTTGTGGCGGGCCGCCGTCATATGACGGTGCTCGCTTTTTGGCCACTGGGGGGCGCGCACGCCGCGGGAGGCGCGCGCGCGTGCCCTCCGCGTAGCTGGGGCCCCGGTGCGCGTGCCCGGCGGTCGCGATGACCGCCAGGCACCTGCGATTGCCCGGTAATCGAGCAGGATGTGGATCTGTGAGTGTAAACACACAGATCCATGTCCTGTCAGAGGAGAGGAGACCGATGGTGTGTCCCTTGTACACAGGGACACCGATCGGTCCCCTCCCCCAGTCAGTCCCCTCCCCCCACAGTTATAATCACTAAGACAGGGTACATATTAACCCCTGCCACGCCCCCTAGTGTTAACCCCTTCCCTGTCAGTCACATTTATACAGTAATCAATGCATTTTTATAGCACGGATCGCTGTATAAATGTGAATGGTCCCAAAAATGTGTCAAAAGTGTCCGAAGTGTCCGCCGCAATGTCGCAGTCACGATAAAAATCGCAAATCGCCGCCATTACTAGTAAAAAAAAAATAATAATAAAAATGCTATAAATCTATCCCCTATTTTGTAGACGCTATAACTTTTGCGCAAACCAATCAATATACGCTTATTGTGATTTTTTTTACCAAAAATATGTAGAAGAATACGTATCGGCCTAAACTGAGGAAAAAATTTGTTTAAAAAAAAAAAAAAATGGGATATTTATTATAATAAAAAGTAAAAAATATTATGTTTTTTCAAACTTGTCGCTCTTCTTTTGTTTATAGCGCAAGAAATAAAAAACGCAGAGGTGATCAAATACCACCAAAATAAAGCTCTATCTGTGGGGAAAAAATGATAAAAATTTTATTTGGGTACAGTGTTGCATGACCGCGCAATTGTCATTCAAAATGCGACAGCGCTGAAAGCTGAAAAATGGCTTGGTCAGGAAGGAGGTGTTCGTGCCTGGTAGGCAAGTAGTTAAACAACAAATTTCCACCTTTGCAGCCAGCCTGACAGCAGTGGAACAAGTCAACGTTAGATTACAATAATGTGTGAATAACATCTTGAAACCTCCCATTTGATCTACCAAAGCAAATCCACCTCCATGATGCTTCTTTCTGATGACCAAGATAACAGAGGAAAAAAGTACAGCATGAGGACCAGAGAAATTCTAGAATCAACTGGGGCAGCAGACTCGAATGTCACACTATGTTCCATCTTTAAATTCTACTTGGAAAACCTCCCTGATACCCAAAGGCCAGTGGATCCCTCCAGGCCTCAAGATGTGGAGCGAGAAAATTTGGAAACCGACCCAATACTATTGCCTGATTGGCTGTAACCTTTCCAAGAGCCTGACTTGGGCAACGCCACTGCTTGGGTCTATAAAAGACTTTACAGTTTAACCTGCAGGTACAGATCACCTACTCTACTTCCTTCCTTTCTGATGAGTGACAAGGCAAATGTGTCACATTTCAAACTCTTAGTTTTCTTCCTTCACCTAACCTTGTGACCTTCTGGCTCTTCAACCACAGAAGTTGTATTTGCTGAGCTTATGATAACCACCTTGGACTATAACTTTGCAAACCCGATAGCAAAATTATTTGGTTTTCCACATTAGAGATCTATAGACCCAGATTATACCAGAAACTTATCCTACACTCTAAATTAACTCCACCTTTTTTTGCCTGGGGTTGCAATGTCACACTTATTTTTTTTACCCACTCTTGGACATTAGCATATAAGTGGTTTAAATCAAATGGTTTAAATTAATAGAATATGCTTACCATGTGGATACAATATCCATAGTAAGTCTGTTGCTGTTTAGCCTGGAAACTAAATCCACATTGTGGCCACATAAACATTTCTCCAAGACACCGATTCCTGATTTTCCAGGTAATTTACAACCCTAGCAACACACCTATGTGATACATGTCTATTTATCAAGCTTATTCTGCAGTGTCCTTGTAGATACTTTAAAGGGAAATGTGCAACATTAGTTTAGAGAAACATGAATTCTAGAAGTTTCTGTGTTCCCAGTTTCCTTATAAGAAACTCTATACTGATGATTTGTAGGACAGCTTTATAATCTGTCATGCTTTATGAAGGCATATGTACATCAATCGATATAGAATAAAGGACACCATTTTATCCACTGCTTAGTGTATAATGTAATTTATTTTATTTCAAGCTTTTTTCAATAACACTTGTAATAAATGTCTTCCATAGTGATCAATGATTTATTTACACTTCCAAAGAGAAAAGGCATTTATTATTAGCCTTGAAACTTTGGTTATTAAGGACTACTACAGGAAAAGGAAATAGAAAAAAGTTCAAGTACTGACAGATAATGGGTTGTGATATAAATGGCCCAACAGCTTAACAAGAATTTTATCAGAGTGGAACAGTCTTTTTCATGCTCGATTTGTCTTGTAATCAAATTGCCCTGAAGGAAAACTATACTTTTCTGAATTGTAACATCACAGTGGAAATTTGAGTCATTGTGTAAGTAGTAGAGATGGAAAAAAAATATCACTTAAAATATGTGTTAGCCGGAGGTAGAAAGGAATTATGAAAACATACCAGTATTCCATGCCACTAATAGCTATGATTTCAGTAATTGCTGTTTCTTTTTTAGAGACCTAGCTAGATCTTGGATTTTGTTTTAATGTCTGACACATGCAGAATAGAAAACACAACAAGACTTTTAATGTCAGCTACTGTCCTTTAATTATTTGTCAGTGTTTTTATACAGAAATACTCATTTAAGGTATTACTTGTTTTAGCAGTATATTATATATACACACACACTGAGCAAAAATATAAACGCAACACTTTTGTGTTTGCCCCTATTTATGATGAGCTGAACTCCAAGATCTATGACTTTTTCTGTGTACACAAAAGGCCTATTTCTCTCAAATATTGTTCACAAATCTGTCTAAATCTGTGTTAGTGAGCACTTCTCCTTTGCCAAGATAATCCATCCACCTCACAGGTGTGACATATCAAGATGCTGATTAGACATGATGATTGTTGCACAGGTGTGCCTTAGGCTGGCCACATTAAAAGGCCACTCTAAAATTTGCAGTTTTACTGTATTGGGGCGGGGGTCGGGGTGAAAACCAGTCAGTATCTGGTGTGACCACCATTTGCCTCATGCAGTGTAGCACATCTCCTTTGCATAGAGTTGATCAGGTTGTTGATTGTGGCCTGTGAAATATTGGTCTGTTCCTCTTCAATGGCTGTGCGAAGTTGCTGGATATTGGTAGGAATTGGAACATGCTGTCGTATACGCCGATCCAGAGCATCCCAAACATGCTCAATGGGTGACATGTCTGGTGAGTATGCTGGCCATGCAGGAACTGGGATGTTTTCAGCTTCCAGGAATTGTGTACAGATCCTTGCAACATGGTGTCGTGCATTATTATGCTGCAACATGAGATGATGGCCATGGATGAATGGCACAACAATGGGCCTCAGGATCTCGTAATTGTATCTCTGTGCATTCAAAATGCCATCAATAAAATGTGTTTGTTGTCCATAGCATACGCCTGCCCATATCATAACCCCACCGCCACCATAGGCCACTCGATTCCCAGCGTTGACATCAGCAAACCACTCACCCACATGACACCATACACGCTGTCTGTCATCTGCCCTGTACAGTGAAAACCAGGCCTCATCCTTGAAGAGAACACCTCTCCAAAGTGCTAGACGCCATCGAATGTGAGCATTTGCCCACTCAAGTCCGTTACGGTGACGAATTGCAGTCAGGTCGAGACCCCCGATGAGGACGACGAGCCGTTTCTGACAGTTTCGCAGAAATTCTTTGGTTATTCAAACCGATTGTGGCAGCAGCTATCCGGATACCTAGTCTCAGACAATCTTGGAGGTGAAGATCCTGGATGTGGAGGGCCTTGGCTGGGGTGGTTACACGTGGTCTGCGGTTGTGAGGCTGGTTGGATGTACTGCCAAATTCTCTGAAACCACCTTTGGAGATGGCTTATGGTAGAAAAATGAACAATCAATTCAAGGGCAACAGCTCTGGTGGACATTCCTGCAGTCAGCATGCCAATTGACATGCGAACATAGGTGGCATTGTACTGTTTGATAAAACTGCACATTATAGCGTGGCCAGCCTAAGGCACACCTGTGCAATAATCATGCTGTCTAATCAGTAGGGATGGGTGAACGGTTCGGCCCGAGCATAAGTTTGAGCTGAAATTTGGTTGTTCGGACGTTCGGCGAACAATGAACATTATGCAGTGTTCACGGCAAATTCGAATGCCGCGGAACATCGTTAAAGTCTATGGGACATTAACATAAAAAAACAAAAGTGCTCATTCTAAAGGCGTGTCATAAGGCTTGTCATAAAAAGTGTTTGGGGACCTGGGTCCTGCCCCAGGGGACATGTATCAATGCAAAAAAAAGTTTTAAAAATTGCATTTTTTTTGGGAGCAGTGATTTTAATAATGCTTAAAGTGAAACAATAAAAATGAAATATTCCTTTAAATATCGTATATTTTGCTCAGTGTGTGTGATACATATATATATATATATATATATATATATATATATATGTATATATATATATATATATATATATATATATATATATACAGTGGTGTGAAAAAGTGTTTGCCCCCTTCCTCATTTCCTGTTCCTTTGCATGTTTGTCACACTTAAGTGTTTCGGAACATCAAACCAATTTAAACAATAGTCAAGGACAACACAAGTAAACACAAAATGCAATTTGTAAATTAAGGTGTTTATTATTAAAGGTGAAAAAAAAATCCAAACCATCATGGCCCTGTGTGAAAAAGTGATTGCCCCCCTTGTTAAAACATACTATAACTGTGGTTGTCCACACCTAAGTTCAATTTCTCTAGCCACACCCAGGCCTGATTATTGCCACACCTGTTCACAATCAAGGCATCACTTAAATAGGAGCTGCTTGACACAGTAAGGTCCACCAGAAGATCCTTAAAAGCTACACATCATGCCGAGACCCAAAGAAATTCAGGAACAATTGAGAAAGAAAGTAATTGAGATCTATCAGTCTGGAAAGGGTTATAAAGCCATTTCCAAAGCTTTGGGAATCCAGCGAACCACAGTGAGAGCCATTATCCACAAATGGCGAAGACATGGAACAGTGGTGAACCTTCCCAGGAGTGGCCGGCCGCCCAAAATTACCCCAAGAGCGCAGCGACGACTCATCCAAGAGGTCACAAAAGACCCCACAACAACGTCCAAGGAACTGCCGGCCTCACTTGCCTCAGTTAAGGTCAGCGTTCATGCCTCCACCATCAGGAAAAGACTGGGCAAAAATGGCCTGCATGGCAGAGTTCCAAGGAGAAAACCACTGCTGAGCAAAAAGAACATCAAAGCTCGTCTCAATTTCTCCACAACACATCTTGATGATCCCCAAGACTTTTGGGACAACATTCTGTGGACCGATGAGACAAAAGTGGAACTCTTTGGAAGGTGTGTGTCCAAGTATATCTGGCGTAGAAGGAACACTGCATTTCAGAAAAAGAACATTATACCAACAGTAAAATATGGTGGTGGTAGTGTGATGGTCTGGGGCTGTTTTGCTGCTTCAGGACCTGGAAGACTTGCCGTGATAAAAGGAACTATGAATTCTGCTGTCTACCAAGAGATCCTGAAGGAGAATGTCCGACCATCTGTTCGTGTACTCAAGCTGAAACGAACTTGGGTTCTGCAGCAGGACAATGATCCTAAACACACCAGCAAGTCCACCACCGAATGGCTGAAGAAAAACAAAATGAAGACTTTGGAGTGGCCTAGCCAAAGTCCTGACCTGAATCCTATTGAGATGTTGTGGTATGACCTTATATGTGGTATGGCTCGAAAACCCTCTAATGTAACTGAATTAGGACAATTCTGCAAAGATGAGTGGGCCAAAATTCCTCCAGGACGCTGTAAAAGCCTCATTGCACGTTATCGCAAACGCTTGGTTGCAGTTGTTGCTGCTAAGGGTGGCCCAACCAGTTATTAGGTTTAGGGGGCAATCACTTTTTCACACAGGGCCATGATGGTTTGGATTTTTTTTCACCTTTAATAATAAACACCTTCATTTACAAATTGCATTTTGTGTTTACTTGTGTTGTCCTTGACTATTGTTTAAATTGGTTTGATGTTCCGAAACACTTAAGTGTGACAAACATGCAAAGGAACAGGAAATGAGGAAGGGGGCAAACACTTTTTCACACCACTGTATACTGTGAGAACTCACATCAAATGTAGATCTTTAAGGACTCAGACACTTCTTTTTAAGAGCTTTTCTTGCCCTTTTATTAAAAGAAAGTTCCAGAAAACGCAAAACATGAGTTTTCCCTCACTGGGGTTTTCAGCATTTATCTTCCATCAAAACAAACAAACATTCAGCCTTCAGGCTTATACATGCATCACTCCTGTTCTGACCTTACCTTTTATGCCTTTGTCTGGTCCCACAGACCATCTTCCTACACCGCTCTATGTACACAGCCAGCAGACCCTTGCTGCTATGGCTCCAACCTCTCTCTTTGGTGGAGCCCTCCTGACTCCTTGGTAATGACCTCATGTCTGCCAGGGTGGAGCCCGGAACTATGATCAGGTCCCTACTAAAAGCCCAGCACACACCTGACCAATTAGTGTGATGGCTATTCACAGAATCTAGACCCAGAGTAGAGACTAATGGCCCGTACACACGATCCGAATATCGAACGAAAACAATCGTCTGAGGGAGGATCGCACGATTTTCGGATCGTGTGTACACTACTTCCGACAGCCGATCACGACCGTTCGTCCGATATTATTCGATCGGACATGCACGGAAATTTTCCTCGTACGATTCCAGATCGTACGATTTTCATTTAGTCAGTATAGTTGTCGTCCGAAAATACAATACAAATACATTACAACACATGACATCACTTCCGATTTTTTTTCCTATCGTATGAGAATTTTCGTGACTTTATTGGCTATTCAATTTCTACTTGCGATTGTTAACCGAAAAACGGTCATACGATCGGTCGTCCGATATTCGGATCGTGTGTACGGGCCATTAATCCCACCCGGATCACATTAAAATCTCCAGGCTCCAGTTCCCAAAACTTTACCAAACAATGAGGAAACTGAAAATCTAGTTTTCTCTCCATGACAGAAGATCCCTGGAGTCCCTCAACCCACCTGGTTGAGAATTCTGGGTCATAACCTTTATCTAGACCCTGGCAGGACAATGCTCTGCCACTATATAGAAATATACAGCATATACTGTATATATATATATATATATATATATATATATATATATATTTGTATGCAATGCTTGACTAGACAAAATGTAGAGAATTCTATGTCAAAAATTGTACACATGGTGAATTTCCATTTATAATAAAATACAGACATTAATACAAATTGCCATGTACAAATATATCTATGCTATCATGCTTCTCATCTGTGTGTGTGCACCCCATAATCAGCAAGGTATACCATGATCTCAGGCTCTAAAGTCATTTTAGTGTACAGGCTGAAACAAACAAAAATAGCAGCTAAATAAAACAGGCCCTCTAATGTACCAGTGAAGGGGGAGAAACATTATTCAATGCCACCACGGAGTATGGTTCAGGGATCAGATGGCTTCTGTCCCTCAGATACATGTGCCCCATTGGAACGTACATCCTGACGTCACATCTGGACCAATATGACATCTTTCTGTTGCAGCTCCCAGGTGCAGGCAGGCAGCAAGTTGTGCCTCCATTTTCACGTGCGCCGGCTTGGAAAATGGAGGACAACTAGCCCCAAACACCCATCTCTTTCAGTCTTTTTTCTCCTGTTAACATATCCACATTAGCACATGAGCCCTTCAGCACAATTGATTGTGTCCTTGATCTTCTTCTCCTTCCTACACTCTAAACTCTGATGTATATGTGAATGAAAGAGGCCTATTCTATGAAAAAGTATTTGCACTTGTTGCTTTAAAAAAAACATTTTATTGAGCATATAACCATAAACAATTGTGTTTTTTTTTTTTTACCTGCATGGAGTTTGACCTTAGAAAACCTTAGAAAACCTACATTTCTGTGGAGATACCACCATTTGGATCTCAGCATTACACATGTTAAAAGAAAACCATAATCTAAAGTGTATGCCTTCTCTAGGGTTTGGTTACAGAGATTTCACCTCACTTCCTGCATAGTTTGCAATGTTATAAACAGCAACACAGACAGAAATTAAAACTATTTTACTTAAGCAGAGTAGGAGAAATTCAGAACCACTGGCATATTTTAGTTGTAATGTCTGTTTGTCCCACATCCTGTCTGTTAAAACCCATTATCAATAGAATTGAAAGTCATAGGAAATCCTGCTAGCTAAGCTTCTGATGGCAGTAAGAAGCACATAAGAATTACAATCCTTCCTTGCTCTACTCAATAAAAAACAAAAAAATGCCCTTGAGATTCATATATATGTATATATAGTATCTCACAAAAGTGAGTACACCCCTTACATTTTTGTAAATATTTTATAATATCTTTTCATGTGATAACACTGAGGAAATTACACGTTGTTACAATGTAAAGTAGTGAGTGTACAGATTGTATAGCAGTGTAAATTTTCTATACCCTCAAAATAACTCAACACACAGCCATTATTGTCTAAACCGCTGGCAACCAAAGTAAGTACACCCCTACGTGAAAATGACCAAATTGGGCCCAAAGTGTCAATATTTTGTGTGGCCACCATTATTTTCCAGCACTGCCTTAACCCTCTCGGACATAGAGTTCACCAGAGCTTCACAGGTTACACTGGAGTCCTCTTCCACTCCTCCATGATGACATCACAGAGCTGGTGGATGTTAGAGACCTTGCACTCCTCCACCTTCTGTTTGAGGATGCCCCACATATGCTCAATAGGGTTTAGGTCTGGAGACATGCTTGGCCAGTCCATCACCTTTACCTTTAGCTTCTTTAGCAAGGCAGTGGTCATCTTGGAGGTGTGTTTGGGGTCGTTGTCATGTTGTAATACTGCCCTGCAGCCCAGTCTCCAAAGGGAGTGGATCATGTTTGCTGTTCTTAATGAACTACCAGGGCACTGTTGAGCACTCTATGTAGTTCATTAAAGTGGTTGTTAAGCCATTATATCCTTTTTATATAATCCGTGTTTCCTAATCCTGTGTGTCACTGTGTGTGTGTTTTATAATAAAAAAAATGCTGTCTATACCTGATTTCAGAGCACCTCTCAGTGATCACGTGACCGGCCGCCTCTATCTCCTTTCCATTTGACAGCTACAGATGGGCCAAGAATCTCATGCTGACATCAGTCAGGAGGAGAGGAGGAGGGGAGGAGAGAGGCAGCCGGTCATAAAAAATAAAACATATACACAGGGGCGCACAGAATTAGGAAACAGAGAGGATTGTATAAAAACGAGAGGACAGGGGAGAGCAGAGAGGAGAGGGCAGGTGACGGAGGCACGTAAACTGACCACAGTGTCAGGGCTCAGCAGCCACGATAAACCTTGGTCAGTTTACAGGGGGAGGGCAGAATCGGGTAGGATCAACCAGGTATTTCAGGTGATACAGGGGGCCAAATGACACAGCACAAGCACTGTGCTATATAATATTTTTTTAGGGTAACAAACGCTTTAATTCTTCCTGTCTTTGTGAAACTGCTTGCTCGTATGATGTATTGGCAAATGACAGTCTGTAGGAGCCCTGCATGGCACCAGCGATCTGCTGGTCATGGATACAATGCTTTCCAGGCTCCTAGAAAAAAAAGTAAATGCACCTTTTTTTACCTGCAAAAAAATAAATATGCATGTATTTAAAAAAAAAAGTGAACTCATCCTTGTTGATTTTTTATTTTTTTTTATAAAAAGCTCACTGATGTAGGTACTGTTAACAATACATCTTACTTATTGTTTTTAAAGCCCACACACATCCTCAACTACAATTTTTTGGGGGTTTGTTCATTAAAATAAATATACTATAGTGGATTTTTTTTTTATTACAAACTGGCTGGTTTGTGTCCTGTTGACAAAGCGGCCGAGTAAAAGTGCTTAAAGACAGTGCACATACTCACTACAATATCTGTGGTATTTTGCTGATTTCTATTTTTGAAATGGGCTTTTAGGAGTCCTGTTAAATTGTAGCCCAGTGCAAAAAATGTATTGCTTTTTCATAGATTTTTTTTCTGTAAATAAATATCACTGTAATGTTGATTTTTATACTTAAATATAGAGATGTCTGATGGGGTTCTTGCTCAAATTGTGGTCTATTTCATCATGTAGTACTCATTTTTTTCCCGGTTAATAATTGGCACTCTTGAATTCTAGTTTTTAAAAATAGATGTAGAGGGTCCTTTTAATGTAGGGCCTAGTAAAAGTGATTCAACACTGTGTATGTACTGTGCACAAAACAGAGGTTATATTCTGGCAGCTATTAGAGACTGGGCATCTGCAAATAAATACATGTGATTCAACCATATGATTCACTCCTTGAAGTAAGGAGCACACCCTTAGGGCTATTAGGTATCCAATATTGACAACTGGCTGTAGTTAGCACAGTATGCTGCAATTTTTATTTGCAATTAATCCTGCCTAGTCTCTACCACTCCTCTTCCAAGACTAGGGGAGTCTCCATCACTATGCACAAGTGTTTACCAATATTGCCCTTGGAACATGTGACCGATCCCAATGGCCAGTACCTTTTTCATAAATTTGGGCTCTGGACTACAGTCTTTACAATTGCCAATCTCTATATTCCAAACCACAATCAAATAACAGCAATTACACAATACCTTCATCTTTTGACAGAATTTGCAGAAGGTACTATCCTTGTAGGAGGGGACTTTAATATGGTACTAGAACCTCTTTCCAGCGATCAAATATTTCCTACAGCCGGCTGAGGGCCCCTAGAAGAGAGTTGTTTAAACATCGATTGCTTGACCCTTGGCGTACCTTAAACCCTAAAAATTATACATATTATTCTTCAGTTCACCAATCCTATAGCAGCTAGATAATTTTTTTGTGGGACCACATATATTGGAATGGAATCCCCTTATGGATATTGGGTCTTTTATTTGGTCTGATCATTCACCTCTTTTTTTGACAATATACCAACCACAGACCCCGCGTTCCGACTGTTCCTGGCGCTTAAATGAAACTCTTATGTCAGATCCACTTTGTCATCAGGCAATTGTGGCAGTGATTCAAAATTTCATTGCTGATCATGAGCATGACAAGACTCCCTTACCCCTACAATGGGAATCCTTGAAAGCGATATTATGAGGACTGTTTATTCAACATGGAGCCTGCCTAAATAAACAAAAATCTGTGACTATACAAGATATTCTGTCCAAGCTTTGGGCTTTGGAGACTTCACATAAAAACTCTCTGACCCCAGAGCTATGGGCTGATATATCTTTGACAAGGTCATCATTACTACAGTCCCTAGAGGTGTCCCATAGTAGAGGTCAACATAGATATGCCCTAGGAAGGTACCGGTATGGAAACAAGTCTTGGATACCACTTGCTCGGTCATTACACCCCTGCTCCTCCCAGACCTTTATACCTAGTATTGCGTTGCCATCCAGGGAAATCACTTCAGATCCACACTCTCTCCAAAAGGAGATTATTTTACAACTTTGTATAATCTTGCTCCCCCCACCATCTTCCGACTCAGACTCTCTTGGCTGCTGTATACAGGAATATGTGCATGAAACTGCTATTCCAAAAGTAGATGAAGATATTGGGAACTCTTTGAAATCTCCTTTCTTACTTATTATTGTAAGCGATTACTAATACACCATCAGGTAAAAGTCCTGGACCCGATGGCTTTACATCGAAATTATATAAGACCTATAAGGAACATATACTGTAACACCATTCATGCTAGGTGTTCAATAGCATGTCTGCTATCAATGGGTTCCCACCTCAGACACTAGAGGCACATATCACATTACTTCTTAAACTGGAAAAGGATTTAAGGTTGTGTTCTAGCTATGTTGCTATATCTTTAATTGGGGTTGATGTTAAAATCTATGCCAAATTGATTGTCTCACATTTGCAACCCCATATCCAAAATCTGGTGCATACAGACCAAGTTACCAGCTTGCCTTCTCTCTGTTGATGCAGAGAAGGCATTTGATCATGTTGGTTGGTTCTTTTTGTAACAAACTCTGATACAAATAGAACTAGGACCAGTTCTGTTAAGGAAAATTATGGCACTCTATACTAAACCAAGAGCCAAAATACGGATTAATCAATCTTTGTCTTCTAGTTTTCCTATCCAAAATGGTACTCACCAGGGATGCCCACTGTCTCCCCTCCTGTACATAATGGAACATCTGGTAACAGCTCTTAGACAAAACTCTTGTATCACAGCTATACCACTAGACAGACAGGAGGTGAAGTTGGCAGTATTTGCTGATGACTTGCTACTTTTTGTCACCAACCCACATGTTTCCATGCCTTCTATTCTGCATTAATTTCGGCGTTTTGGGGCCCTGAGTAATTTTAAAGTAAATTCACCTAAATCAGAAATTCCTAATGTATCTCTTTTACCACATCAAGTCCAGGCTCTTGGGAATAATTTCCTGTTTAAAATTTGCACTTCGACGCTTAAATACCTGGGTATTAAAATCCCACAAGATCTTACCAAGTTATATATAGAAAATGATAACAAGGATAGGACACAAAAAGTGATGGAAAAGTGCTGCTTACCCTAAAAGTACAAAAAAAGGAAAAAAAGGTTCCCCCAGTGTGGGGTTTTTAGGCATCAGAGTAAGAAAATTGATGCAATGTTGTATGAAAAAAGTAGTTTATTTGTAGTATCAAAAAAATGACATGATAGTTAAAAAATGAGCTCCAGTAGGAAATTAAAACTAAACCGAAAATACACTTGCAGACAGAAATTTCATAGCAACATTAATAATAAAAATGTCGACAATTTGAAAAGTGATGCAAATCCAAAAATTGTAGCGCTAATACATGTACAAAAGTGAATGTATATTACGACATTCTAGACCAAACATTAGTGATGTGAACCAAAAAATGTGAGTGATAGTACTATCACTCACATTTTTTGGTTCACATTTTTTGGTTCACATCACTAATGTTTGGTCTAGAATGTCGTAATATACATTCACTTTTGTACATGTATTAGCGCTACAATTTTTGGATTTGCATGCCTTTTTGACTTTGTTTGTTTTGTTTGTTAGCGGCTTTCTACATTGTTTAATTTGAGTAGCGCGGTTTTTCCCCATATTCAATTTGAAAAGTGAAACTGACGCGTTTCAACCCAAAATACAGGGGTCTTCTTCAGAGGATTAGTCTGCTAAAGGAGATATATTATAGGTACACATGTCAGAATTATTTTCACACAGTAACAGGAAAAGTAAGTACCATACAGTGCAGGCATGTGATATAGTTACCCAATAGTGTATGTTCAACAGGAAGAGTACTTCCTACATGGAGACATTTTCTCTCCCCAGGTAGTTCCAGAGCACTCCACATCTGCATGAATCAAACTGGGGCAGTAGTCGGGCAATATGGCTTACGAAAGGTCACACTAGAATTGACCCCCCAACAGATCGAGTGGTGGTCGAGTGGGGGGCAAATCACACCTGTGGCAAAGATCCAGGATGAATTAGTCAGACTGCCCACAATATGCGTCACCAGTCAAACAAAAAATTCACATGGCAACAATGCACTAATCATTTAGAATGAAGGATGCGTTAAAGTAAACGCATATCCTCAAGCATGTAGTGTGCATTCATCCAAAAAATATATGTCAGCATGGAAATAAATAAAAGTAAATATAAATAAGATGAGTGCACGGAGGGTCATAGTGATACTGTACGTTAGCTCTATAGATGAAAATCGTATCCCCTAGACATATATAGTCTACATAGTAAGAAAAGAATAAGAGGTGCCAAGATTAAATTTGAGTGAACGAAAGAAAAGAGGACGAAGAGAAAGGAAAGTAAAACGCAAGACAAAAAAACAAAGTGAATGAAAATGTGGTAGGAAGTGTGTGTGAAAGTGAAAAGATGTGTCTGGGAGTGGAGAAATGGCCTAAGAAATGTGTAACATAAAACAAGTGAGAAAACAGAGCAAGATCATGAGTGAATAACTAGTGAGTGTGAAAAGTGAAGACAGAGGAAAAACATAATAAAAAGGGATGTAAAGTGAAAGGGAGGAAAAATGAGTGACAAAAAAATAAAAAGAATGAGAGTGATAATCAATAAAGCATACAGTAGAATAGTGAGAGGTATGTGTACATTGTGTGCCAAACGCAAAACAGTGCGCCAGGACAAATGTGGGCACAACAGTGCCAAATCAAAACAGCAGCAAAAAATTGCAAAACTACATATAAAAATGAGAAGGGAAAGAAAAGAAACGAAAAAGAAAATATAAAAAATATAAGAAAAGGGGGTATAGATTACCTTGGATGTTATTAAGGACATATGTGGCTGCACCATACTGCCCAATGTAAGAAGACTGTGGTCTGTGACCTAACCTGGGATTGGTCACAAACACTGACAGACTCTGTGGATTGAAATCCAAAAAGAGTCGACCAGTCTGCAATAAATGATTATAGCAATGAGTAAAATTTAAGAAAAAATATATGGTCAGTTTGGTAAAACAGACCAATTATATAAATTATATAGATATATAGTTAAATATATTTGATAGAGCAGGGATGGTGCAGAACCTAGTCCTATGATGTATAATTACTGTGCAAGAGCTGCGTGTGTCATTGACCCTCTCAATGGAGATAAGTTAGCGCTCCATTATCACTATAATTTATACCCAAAAAGTTGGGGGTTTTTGCCAATCAATGTGGATTCGCCACAGGTGTGTAACCCCCCAGGACATACATATTCACCAGTGAAAAAAATGGTTTTGTTTGTGTAGCTACGCTGGCCCTTTAAATACATAAATCAAAAACACTATTGTACAAATGTGAAAAGTCCCATAGCATAAAAAAAAAAACAAAAAAAAAAACAATAAAGTCCAAATGAGTTAATCCACCATGCTGAACAAATGGTGACTTCCAAAGCAATCGTGTTGTGAGTGACCACCACCATCCAATCTATGTGCTTACCAGAAAGCAGTTATAAACAAGCCTGTGTATTGCCTTTCTTTAATCCTCCACGTAGGTGAGTAGATATGTCTCCACTAAATCCCAGACTATTCTCTTATAATCCTCCAGTTATTATAGTTCTCAAAAGACAAAAACGGCCATCATTGTGCAAAATTCCACACTTTAATAGTTTAAAATGTCATATAAAAGATTTGGACTCACATGTATGTGTACCTCACACCTGCACTGAGTCTCTATAGCAGTGATGGCTAACCTTTTTGAGCCCGAGTGCCCAAACTGCAAACCAAAACGACTTATTTTTTTCAAAGTGCCAACACGGCAAATAAACCTGAATAACGAGGTTTTAGTTTAGAAAAAACAATTCGTACAGTTTTTCAAACTAATTAACAGCTGAGTATTGCACAGCATGGGCAGAGTATTGCACAGCATGGGCAGAGTATTGCACAGCATGGGCAGAGAATTGCACAGTATGGGCAGAGTATTGCACAGTATGGGCAGAGTATTGCACAGTATGGGCAGAGTATTGCACAGCATGGGCAGAGTATTGCACAGTATGGGCAGAGTATTGCACAGCATGGGCAGAGTATTGCACAGCATGGGCAGAGTATTGCACAGTATGGGCAGAGTATTGCATAGTATGGGCAGAGTATTCCATAGTATGGGCAGAGTATTGCACAGTATGGGCAGAGTATTGCACAGCATGGGCAGAGTATTGCACAGCATGGGCAGAGTATTGCACAGCATGGGCAGAGTATTGCATAGTATGGGCAGAGTATTGCACAGCATGGGCAGAGTATTGCATAGTATGGGCAGAGTATTGCACAGCATGGGCAGAGTATTGCACAGCATGGGCAGAGTATTGCATAGTATGGGCAGAGTATTGCACAGCATGGGCAGAGTATTGCACAGCATGGGCAGAGTATTGCACAGTATGGGCAGAGTATTGCACAGTATGGGCAGAGTATTGCACAGCATGGGCAGAGTATTGCATAGTATGGGCAGAGTATTGCATAGTATGGGCAGAGTATTGCACAGCATGGGCAGAGTATTGCACAGCATGGGCAGAGTATTGCACAGCATGGGCAGAGTATTGCACAGTATGGGCAGAGTATTGCATAGTATGGGCAGAGTATTCCATAGTATGGGCAGAGTATTGCACAGCATGGGCAGAGTATTGCATAGTATGGGCAGAGTATTGCACAGCATGGGCAGAGTATTGCACAGCATGGGCAGAGTATTGCATAGTATGGGCAGAGTATTGCACAGTATGGGCAGAGTATTGCACAGCATGGGAAGAGTATTCCATAGCATGGGCAGAGTATTGCACAGCATGGGCAGAGTATTGCATAGTATGGGCAGAGTATTGCACAGTATGGGCAGAGTATTGCACAGCATGGGCAGAGTATTGCACAGCATGGGCAGAGTATTGCACAGCATGGGCAGAGTATTGCACAGTATGGGCAGAGTATTGCATAGTATGGGCAGAGTATTCCATAGTATGGGCAGAGTATTGCACAGCATGGGCAGAGTATTGCATAGTATGGGCAGAGTATTGCACAGCATGGGCAGAGTATTGCACAGCATGGGCAGAGTATTGCATAGTATGGGCAGAGTATTGCACAGTATGGGCAGAGTATTGCACAGCATGGGAAGAGCATTCCATAGCATGGGCAGAGTATTGCACAGCATGGGCAGAGTATTGCACAGCATGGGCAGAGTATTGCATAGTATGGGCAGAGTATTGCACAGTATGGGCAGAGTATTGCACAGCATGGGCAGAGTATTGCATAGTATGGGTAGAGTATTGCACAGCATGGGCAGAGTATTGCATAGTATGGGCAGAGTATTGCACAGCATGGGCAGAGTATTGCATAGTATGGGCAGAGTATTGCACAGCATTGCATAGTATGGGCAGAGTATTGCACAGCATGGGCAGAGTATTGCATAGTATGGGCAGAGTATTGCACAGCATGGGCAGAGTATTGCATAGTATGGGCAGAGTATTGCACAGCATGGGCAGAGTATTGCATAGTATGGGCAGAGTATTGCACAGCATGGGCAGAGTATTGCACAGCATGGGAAGAGTATTGCACAGCATGGGCAGAGTATTGCACAGCATTGCATAGTATGGGCAGAGTATTGCACAGCATGGGAAGAGTATTGCACAGCATGGGCAGAGTATTGCACAGCATTGCATAGTATGGGCAGAGTATTGCACAGCATGGGCAGAGTATTGCACAGCATGGGAAGAGTATTGCACAGCATGGGCAGAGTATTGCATAGCATGGGCAGAGTATTGCACAGCATGGGCAGAGTATTGCACAGCATTGCATAGTATGGGAGAGCATTGCATTTCTCTCTCTTTTCCCCTTTCCCCTCGCACTGTAGGGCGTGCGGGAGCAAGATTCTCTGGGAGGACGTCCATGGACGCCCTCCCAGAATAAGCCGACCGTGCTGTAGCCATCTTTTGGCTATGGCCCGGTCGGCAATTAGTTATAAAACTCACTTGAATTGCTGAAATCGGTGTGGGGTCAGTCCCCAGTTGCTCCGGTTGCTCCGTTCGCCCTAGTCGCTCCGGTGGTGTCCTTGTGTCAGGTGATTTCCCACGCATGTGCGTCAGATGTCAGCGGGGGGCGTGGCTTCAGTGTTCTCTGGGAGGAAGGGTTCTCCCCAGAGAACTGTGGGAGATGTAGTCCGCGGGAGCGGACGGTGTGAC
The DNA here is from genome assembly GCA_028564925.1 of Lithobates sylvaticus. NCBI lineage: Eukaryota > Metazoa > Chordata > Amphibia > Anura > Ranidae > Lithobates > Lithobates sylvaticus. The sequence goes on from CM053027.1 coordinate 151,979,619, forward strand.
TACAGTGTATGACTGTAGTCACGGCGTGCCCACAGAGACGGCTCGGCGTGCCGGCAGCGGCACGCGTGCCACGCGTTCGCCATCACTGCTCTATAGCTTTCAAGTATTTGCCTATACAGGGGGTCCCCAGGTTACAAACAAGATAGGGACTGTAGGTTTGTTCTTAAGTTGAATCTGTTTGTAAGTCGGAACAGGTAAATTTTTTTAAGTGTAGCTCCAGCCAAAAAATCTATTTTTAAGTTTTTTAGATAACATAGAGAAGGGTTATCACCCCTGTAACATTTGTTTTGCTGTCTGTGCCCCTGTTCAGAAGATTTAACCTTACCTTCTGTCCCAATGACAATTGGATTTTGAAAATTTGGGTTGTTAGGGAAGCATGGACTGGTGATAAAGCATCAGTGGAAACACCTTTTACCCATAATAACTCTTACAGGAGTGAATGTCTCTTTCTAGGGGTAGATTTCCTCTCACTTCCTGTTGTCTCCCGTTTGTAAGTAGGAGTCGTTTGTAAGTCGGATGTTTGTAAGTCGGTGACCCCCTGTAATGGCTGTAATGCTTCTAGGAGATGGCGTGTGGTTCAAGCCTCGTTCTCAGTACCGTACGTTCGCAAGGAAATTACGCCAGCCTCGACTGCTTTTTGGCAAGCACATAGATTGGATGGTGGTGGTCAATCACAACGCAATTGCTTTGGAAGTCACCATTTGTTCAGCACAGTAGATTAACTCATTTGGACTTCATTGTTCATTGTTTATTTTTATTTTGTTATTTTTATTTATGCTATGGGACTTTTCACATTTGTACAACATGTTTTTTGATAAAAATTCATTAGCACATTAATACACTGTTTGGTTTATGTATTTAAAAGGCTTTTAAGTTTTTTTACACATTGTTTATTGGGTTTAATATTTTTGTATTGACCACTTGAAAAACTGACAAGAGGACCTGATTGGATCACCCATGTGAAAGGGGCCTTACGAAGCACATTTAGGAATTGACATAGGATGAACAAAGCCTTTTCATTATACCTGACAAAAAAATTGAATGGGAAAAAACATTTCATATATTATTAACACAGAGATATTAAAGTAAGGTCATTTGAATTTTAAAACATGCTGTATTCAGTAGTAAAGTCAGAAGTGAGATGTAATAATATTTTTGGCAAAATGTAAGTAATATTTCAGAATTTATACAACAACCCCTGATTTACAATTTTTTTCCAATAAACTTTTTTTTTTTTAAATTGAATAAAGTTTGTTACAATGTGGAGGTATACTCTTCTGAATAAAATTCAAAAGCAAAATGAATAAAGTGCAGCACATTGTAAGCACATTGTATAGGCAGATTAAAATATGTTCAGTATAGAATTCATCCAGGAAACAACATGAACATTTAATCTAATAAAGAAACATACCTATAAAATAGCATGAATTGGTTTCTGCAAAGTATTTCACAGGACAGTTTGTAAAACAATTACGTAAGTAACATTTTGAAAATTACCTCTACTTGGCAGGAACTAGCTTCCTTTGGCAGGTTACAATGAAATATAAAATAGACATGTTATACTAAAAATAATTTGCCATCTGGAGTTTGATTGAGCTCTCCCTAGCCTCCTAAAACTTTCCAAAAGGATCATTTATGTATTATTGTCAAGAAATAGTGAAGTGTGATTTTTTTCCAAATAGTAGTATTTACTGTATTATGTGTGTTGCAATGATAGATTTGATAAAATAATTTGAACCAAATTATGTGAAGCTTTAAAATTAGGAGTGAAATAAGAAAAAAAAATGTAATTTGATATTATTTAATATGATTTTTTTTTATGATTGTTTTTGCTTCATATTGAGCCACAAAATGAAAAAACATATTTTCAAAAGGATGGTATTCTGTTGTGTAGCAAAGAATAGTGTTGTACATGAAAATAGATTGAAAGGGATCATACATACTATACAGTGACCCTCTAATGAATTTCCCTTCACTGTTATTAAGGGGCAGGTGTACATTATTGCTGATGGAAAGTGTGTGTTCTTTGTCTGTGAGTTATTCAGCAGCGTATATTTGACCACCTTGCTTTTCAGGTTTATTTCAGTGTTACATGTATCTGCATATAACTACTGCTCTTGCTTAGAGATCTCCAGTTACAGGCTGTAAGTGGTTAATATGAGGTATTCATTTGCACTATTTAATATTTTTTTAATTTCAAAATAGTTTTCATCTTTTTTAACCATTTCAATACTGGGCACTTTGAGCCCCTTCCTGCCCAGGCCAATTTTCAGCACTCTCACACTTTGAATGACAATTGCGCAGTCATACAACACTGTACCCATAATAAATTGTTATCTTTTTTTCACACAAATAGTGCTTTCTTTTAGTGGTAATTAATCACTACTGGGTTTTTTTTATTACAGTGTTTGCTAAATAAACGAAAAACAATGGAAAATTTTGAAAAAAAAATGCATTTTTCTTTCTATTATAAAATTTTGCAAATATATAATTTTTCTTCTTACATTTGGGTCAAAATGTATTCTGCTACATTTCTTTGGTGAAAATTACCCAAATCAGTGTACATTATTTAGTCTGTGGGAAAGTTAGAAAGTTCACAAACTATGGTTGATCAAGCCCAATGTACTGACACTCTATCTCATTTCTTGATTACAATGACGCCTTTTTGGAAAGTAGAGAGTCCATGGTATTTAGTAAGAGGCATGGCAAGTTTTTTGAAGTTGTATTTTTTTTTGTCACAGTTATTTGGAAAATGAATCAGTGATCATGAACATTGACCGGTGAGAGTATGTAAAAAAATATATACAGGCAGTCCCCTAGTTACAAACATCTGACTTACAAACGACTCATACATATAAATGAAAATAGAAAACGGAAGTGAGAGGAAATCTACCCCTAGGAAGGGAGATTCACTTTATCATGGGAAAAAGGTGTCTCCACTGAAGCTTTGTCACCAATCCTTTTTTCCACGACAACCCAACATTTTCAAAATCCAATTGTCTTTGGGACAGAAAGTGAGGTGAAATCTTCTGAACAGGGGTACAGATAGCAAAAACAAGCATTACAGGAGTGTTAACCCTTCCCTATGCTATCCAAAATACTAAAAAATAGTGTTGGTTGTTGTTAAAGACGCCCTCTGTTGAAGTCGGAAATGATGAAATGCGTAAGGACGTGACCTACACGACGCTCGCCGGAAGTGACGTTTTGCGCTCCACCAACGCTATCCACAACCAGGAAGTGCCTTGAGTGTGTGCAGGGAGACACATGCAGACGCACTGGACATGCTGGACAGGGATACGGAGGCAAAAAGCAAGTCATTGATTCTATTTTGCTGATTCAATCCTTATGTTGTGTACGTAGATTACTTTAGGGGATTGTTTTGTGGGCATTTGTGAATTTTAAACTTAATAAAGCAGAACTACGCTATGTGCAATACTTTCTCTGTTTTATGATGGTTTATTTGGAGAACTTATGCCTATTGGATCCCAGCTGATGAGGATGCAGTTTTAACCCTTTGATGACACTTTTACTGAAAAGGCTTATTTACTAGATTTATCTGGTGAGTTTAACCCCCTGGGGGGAGTGTGCCTCACGTGGTGAAACTAGAAGATTTGATGATAGATGGTGCTTGGATAGACACTCTGAATAAATCTGCAAAAATCACCTTTTACGTTGATTGAACTGTTAACCTTATCACCACCACACAAAGGACTGTTCACATATTGTTTTCTGGTTTTGGACACAATATTATTATATATTACTTGTTTTTTTTATTTTTTAGCGCTGTTTGTAGTATTTTACTTCACAGGAACTGAACTGTTATATTTTATACTATCATTATGATTCATCTTTTAATTTTTTAAACAGCTGCTTAGGCTTCATTGTATTTATATATATTTATTTTTACAACATATTTATATATAATTTATTCTGATTTATCTGGTCTGTACTGGAATTGTTGAAACGCACCCAGCGATGAGTGGTGTATGGTAGGCCGTTAATATACACCCTGTTCTTCATATATATATATATGTATTTTTATATGGGTTTGGTTTAGCCTGTGTAATTAAAGTATGCAGAAGTAGTCTTGTCCCTTTGGGTATGGACATGTGCAGTATTTAAATATTTAAATATTGATTGAGTGCACGTGTGTACACATGTGTATGCACATATACCGTTAAGTGTATTTTGATCGGGAATTAGTATTTGAGTAGAGATTTGGTGGGTTGGTGAATCCCAGAGGGGCCCAGTGATCTATTTTGGGGGCAGTATTTGATTGGGTTTAATGGGGAGAACTGTGTGTTTCCTTCGCTCACTCTTCAAATTGTGTTCAGTGGCAGAATTGTCTCCTATTGTCCTCTAATAAGTTCCTTCAACAAAATGGCGGCGGCTGACTGCCACCGGTGACGTCAGCGGTGCTGTAAGAGAACTATTAGTCCCCGTTCTGTGTGCACTCGCGCATGCGGAAGCCCGCAGATGCCTTGCTCATCAATGCGCATGCGCGTGCGCAGCAGACTACGTGCGCACACACAGCGCCAATTGGCGCCAGATGGCCTATTTATAGAAGTGCTCTGATCCCAGATGGTTGCTGACTGATCTTGAGCTTGTCCTGATACCTATTGACAAACCTGGCTTGCCTTAACCCTGCTCCTGGATCCTGTTCTTGTTCTGACTACCGGTTTCTGATCCTGGCTGATCCTGGCTATCCACTGGACTCTGCTTCTGCCTGCTGCTTGGTACTGTACCATCGCCTGTTATCAGACCCGGCTGTCCTTGTAGAAATAGGGGAGAATTCCTTCACATTTGGGCATTGTACAAAGTAAATGAGATTTTTTTTGATGGGATAATGTCCCTGGCCCCCCTTGCTGGTGGAAGCGTGTGAAGGTGATTAGTGGTCTAGTGACTGAGTGAGTTTGGGACGCCTAGTACTGTGTATTGAGGTTGCAGATGTCTTATATAAATGACCATTGTTACCATCTGGCTTTTAAGCCTGATCACTCCAACCACTGATATCAATCAATATATATTCTGTTTACTGTTTTTGGTAGACTCTGGTTATTACCCTCTAGTGCATACACAGGCACTTGTAATGCTAGACACAATTTTTCCTGTGTATGTATTTTATCAAGTGTATAAGTTATCTGTTCATTTATTTACTTATGTAGATGCCATTAGGGTGGCGTCTCCAATTGCCTAGTGGGTGTCACCCTTTTGTTGTGAGCCACCCACAAATGTGGGTGGCGCCTCTGGACCCCTCTGGGAGGTGCCTCTCCAAATGCTCATTGATGTATGTGTGTATATATATATATATGGGAAGCTGAAGGTGACAACATTGATAGGCTCTGAGGAAGAAGGTATCCCTTCAAAACGGGGCAGTCGGCAGTGGCCCTTAAAATCTCCCTTGTTACCATCTGGAGTCTGTTTGTCTTTTCCCACATGTTTCTGAGTAGGTTTTTATCTTATTTTTAATAAAAAAAGGATAATGCACAAGGCTGGTGTGCCCTCTTTTTCTTTTTACTCCTTTGACTTTTAGGATACCCCTATCCTTGAGGGCAGCAAGGCCTGAGGCACTTTCCACTATAAACTTTAGTCCACTTGGTCTTGGTCCACCTGGTAACTCACTTGTGCGCAGGAGTGTTTGCCTTTCTCCCTTCAGTGGTGACCCTGGACAACTGGACTGATCAATCCCCAACATGTTTCAATGGAATGACCATCTCACCAGCTCTTAAATTCAGTTTTAACTATGCATTACCTACAACAGGGCTTTCTTATCCAGAATTCTCCTTTTTGGTCCTTCTAAATTTGCTAGCCATGGTTCAAAGGTCATGCAGCACATTGTGGTTTTAAAAAATATCTCCCTAACGACCTTACAAACCACCTCTTGTCCTCCACAGCCACGTACTCCTTTCACGGCAAACCAATGACTTCAGAAGGACGTCCTCCACCTACATAGACCCTTGAGATAGGGTTCTTACGACTGTGTTTTATTTCTCTCTCTTTTGTAGGGATGGGCCTGGTGCTCGATGCGAACCCATGTTCGCATCGAGCACCGGGTGTTCGCTCGCTCGGCGAGCCCAGAACTATTTTGGCCGCTCGCATCACGTTCGTGTGATGCGAGCGGCCCCGCAATGCATTGCGGCCGGCGCGGCCGGCGCAGTACATTGCTGGCTGATGATTGGCCAAGCATGCACTGTGACCCCGCATGCTTGGCCAATCACAGCGCCGGAAACTCGAAGAGCCATAATTGGCTACAGGCAGGACGCCTGTAGCCAATTACAGCTCAGGGGCTTTAGTACACGCCCCCCCCTATAAAAGGCCGCCACGCCGTCTGCGCCGGTCACATGCTGTTCCGGCGTAGATAGAGCAGGATAGTTCTGTGACACTCTGCTGGATTTAGTTAGTTAGAGAGATTTACTTAGAGAGATTGAGTTAGATAGATTCATTTACAAAGATTGATTTAGAAAGAGGGGCTTGTAGTGTGTTCGTGGCAGGCAGGCAGAGCTCCTATATTTTGTTCCCAGAAGCACCTATAGGACTTGTAGTGTGTTCGTGGCAGGCAGGCAGAGCTCCTATATTTTGTTCCCAGAAGCACCTATAGGACTTGTAGTGTGTTTGTGGCAGGCAGGCAGAGCTCCTATATTTTGTTCCCAGAAGCACCTATAGGACTTGTAGTGTGTTCGTGGCAGGCAGGCAGAGCTCCTATATTTTGTTCCCAGAAGCACCTATAGGACTTGTAGTGTGTTCGTGGTAGGCAGGCAGAGCTCCTATATTTTGTTCCCAGAAGCACCTATAGGACTTGTAGTGTGTTCGTGGCAGGCAGGCAGAGCTCCTATATTTTCTTCCCAGAAGCACCTATAGGACTTGAAGTGTGTTAGTCCCATCACACAGAGATCATATATTTTGTTCCCAGAAGCACCTATAGGACTTGAAGTGTGTTAGTCCCATCACACAGACCTGTATTTTCTTCCCAGAAGCACCTATAGGACTTGAAGTGTGTTAGTCCCATCACACAGAGATCATATATTTTGTTCCCAGAAGCACCTATAGGACTTGAAGTGTGTTAGTCCCATCACACAGACCTATATTTTCTTCCCAGAAGCACCTATAGGACTTGAAGTGTGTTAGTCCCATCACACAGAGATCATATATTTTTGTTCCCAGAAGCACCTATAGGACTTGAAGTGTGTTAGTCCCATCACACAGAGATCATATATTTTGTTCCCAGAAGCACCTATAGGACTTGAAGTGTGTTAGTCCCATCACACAGAGATCATATATTTTGTTCCCAGAAGCACCTATAGGACTTGAAGTGTGTTAGTCCCATCACACAGACCTATATTTTCTTCCCAGAAGCACCTATAGGACTTGAAGTGTGTTAGTCCCATCACACAGAGATCATATATTTTGTTCCCAGAAGCACCTATAGGACTTGAAGTGTGTTAGTCCCATCACACAGAGATCATATATTTTGTTCCCAGAAGCACCTATAGGACTTGAAGTGTGTTAGTCCCATCACACAGACCTACATTTTCTTCCCAGAAGCACCCATAGGACTTGAAGTGTGTTAGTCCCATCACACAGAGATCATATATTTTGTTCCCAGAAGCACCCATAGGACTTGAAGTGTGTTAGTCCCATCACACAGACCTATATTTTCTTCCCAGAAGCACCTATAGGACTTGAAGTGTGTTAGTCCCATCACACAGAGATCATATATATTTTGTTCCCAGAGGCACCTATAGGACTTGAGGTGTGTTAGTCCCATCACACAGACCTACATTTTCTTCCCAGAAGCACCTATAGGACTTGAAGTGTGTTAGTCCCATCACACAGAGATCATATATTTTGTTCCCAGAAGCACCTATAGGACTTGAAGTGTGTTAGTCCCATCACACAGAGATCATATATTTTGTTCCCAGAAGCACCTATAGGACTTGAAGTGTGTTAGTCCCATCACACAGAGATCATATATTTTGTTCCCAGAAGCACCTATAGGACTTGAAGTGTGTTAGTCCCATCACACAGACCTATATTTTCTTCCCAGAAGCACCTATAGGACTTGAAGTGTGTTAGTCCCATCACACAGAGATCATATATTTTGTTCCCAGAGGCACCTATAGGACTTGAAGTGTGTTAGTCCCATCACACAGACCTACATTTTCTTCCCAGAAGCACCCATAGGACTTGAAGTGTGTTAGTCCCATCACACAGAGATCCTATATTTTGTTCCCAGAAGCACCTATAGGACTTGAAGTGTGTTAGTCCCATCACACAGACCTATATTTTCTTCCCAGAAGCACCTATAGGACTTGAAGTGTGTTAGTCCCATCACACAGAGATCATATATTTTGTTCCCAGAAGCACCTATAGGACTTGAAGTGTGTTAGTCCCATCACACAGAGATCATATATTTTGTTCCCAGAAGCACCTATAGGACTTGAAGTGTGTTAGTCCCATCACACAGACCTATATTTTCTTCCCAGAAGCACCTATAGGACTTGAAGTGTGTTAGTCCCATCACACAGAGATCATATATTTTGTTCCCAGAGGCACCTATAGGACTTGAGGTGTGTTAGTCCCATCACACAGACCTACATTTTCTTCCCAGAAGCACCTATAGGACTTGAAGTGTGTTAGTCCCATCACACAGACCTATATTTTCTTCCCAGAAGCACCTATAGGACTTGAAGTGTGTTAGTCCCATCACACAGAGATCATATATTTTGTTCCCAGAAGCACCTATAGGACTTGAAGTGTGTTAGTCCCATCACACAGAGATCATATATTTTGTTCCCAGAAGCACCTATAGGACTTGAAGTGTGTTAGTCCCATCACACAGACCTATATTTTCTTCCCAGAAGCACCTATAGGACTTGAAGTGTGTTAGTCCCATCACACAGACCTATATTTTCTTCCCAGAAGCACCTATAGGACTTGAAGTGTGTTAGTCCCATCACACAGAGATCATATATTTTGTTCCCAGAGGCACCTATAGGACTTGAGGTGTGTTAGTCCCATCACACAGACCTACATTTTCTTCCCAGAAGCACCTATAGGACTTGAAGTGTGTTAGTCCCATCACACAGAGATCCTATATTTTGTTCCCAGAAGCACCTATAGGACTTGAAGTGTGTTAGTCCCATCACACAGACCTATATTTTCTTCCCAGAAGCACCTATAGGACTTGAAGTGTGTTAGTCCCATCACACAGAGATCATATATTTTGTTCCCAGAAGCACCTATAGGACTTGAAGTGTGTTAGTCCCATCACACAGAGATCATATATTTTGTTCCCAGAAGCACCTATAGGACTTGAAGTGTGTTAGTCCCATCACACAGACCTATATTTTCTTCCCAGAAGCACCTATAGGACTTGAAGTGTGTTAGTCCCATCACACAGAGATCATATATTTTGTTCCCAGAAGCACCTATAGGACTTGAAGTGTGTTAGTCCCATCACACAGAGATCATATATTTTGTTCCCAGAAGCACCTATAGGACTTGAAGTGTGTTAGTCCCATCACACAGAGATCATATATTTTGTTCCCAGAAGCACCTATAGGACTTGAAGTGTGTTAGTCCCATCACACAGACCTATATTTTCTTCCCAGAAGCACCTATAGGACTTGAAGTGTGTTAGTCCCATCACACAGAGATCATATATTTTGTTCCCAGAGCACCTATAGGACTTGAAGTGTGTTAGTCCCATCACACAGACCTATATTTTCTTCCCAGAAGCACCCATATGACTTGAAGTGTGTTAGTCCCATCACACAGAGATCCTATATTTTGTTCCCAGAAGCACCTATAGGACTTGAAGTGTGTTAGTCCCATCACACAGACCTATATTTTCTTCCCAGAAGCACCTATAGGACTTGAAGTGTGTTAGTCCCATCACACAGAGATCATATATTTTGTTCCCAGAAGCACCTATAGGACTTGAAGTGTGTTAGTCCCATCACACAGAGATCATATATTTTGTTCCCAGAAGCACCTATAGGACTTGAAGTGTGTTAGTCCCATCACACAGACCTATATTTTCTTCCCAGAAGCACCTATAGGACTTGAAGTGTGTTAGTCCCATCACACAGAGATCATATATTTTGTTCCCAGAAGCACCTATAGGACTTGAAGTGTGTTAGTCCCATCACACAGACCTACATTTTCTTCCCAGAAGCACCTATAGGACTTGAAGTGTGTTAGTCCCATCACACAGACCTATATTTTCTTCCCAGAAGCACCTATAGGACTTGAAGTGTGTTAGTCCCATCACACAGAGATCATATATTTTGTTCCCAGAAGCACCTATAGGACTTGAAGTGTGTTAGTCCCATCACACAGAGATCATATATTTTGTTCCCAGAAGCACCTATAGGACTTGAAGTGTGTTAGTCCCATCACACAGACCTATATTTTCTTCCCAGAAGCACCTATAGGACTTGAAGTGTGTTAGTCCCATCACACAGACCTATATTTTCTTCCCAGAAGCACCTATAGGACTTGAAGTGTGTTAGTCCCATCACACAGAGATCATATATTTTGTTCCCAGAGGCACCTATAGGACTTGAGGTGTGTTAGTCCCATCACACAGACCTATATTTTCTTCCCAGAAGCACCTATAGGACTTGAAGTGTGTTAGTCCCATCACACAGAGATCCTATATTTTGTTCCCAGAAGCACCTATAGGACTTGAAGTGTGTTAGTCCCATCACACAGACCTATATTTTCTTCCCAGAAGCACCTATAGGACTTGAAGTGTGTTAGTCCCATCACACAGAGATCATATATTTTGTTCCCAGAAGCACCTATAGGACTTGAAGTGTGTTAGTCCCATCACACAGAGATCATATATTTTGTTCCCAGAAGCACCTATAGGACTTGAAGTGTGTTAGTCCCATCACACAGACCTATATTTTCTTCCCAGAAGCACCTATAGGACTTGAAGTGTGTTAGTCCCATCACACAGAGATCCTATATTTTGTTCCCAGAAGCACCTATAGGACTTGAAGTGTGTTAGTCCCATCACACAGACCTATATTTTCTTCCCAGAAGCACCCATAGGACTTGAAGTGTGTTAGTCCCATCACACAGAGATCCTATATTTTTTCCCAGAAGCACCTATAGGACTTGAAGTGTGTTAGTCCCATCACACAGACCTATATTTTCTTCCCAGAAGCACCTATAGGACTTCTAGTGTGTTAGTGGCATCACACAGAGCTCCTCTATTTTCTTTGCAGAAGCACCCACAGGACTTCTAGTGTGTTAGTGGCATCACACAGAGCTCCTATATTTTCTTCTCAGCAGCACCCACAGGACTTCTAGTGTGTTAGTGGCATCACACAGAGCTCCTCTATTTTCTTTGCAGAAGCACCCATAGGACTTCTAGTGTGTTAGTGGCATCACACAGAGCTCCTATATTTTCTTCTCAGCAGCACCCACAGGACTTCTAGTGTGTTAGTGGCATCACACAGAGCTCCTCTATTTTCTTTGCAGAAGCACCCATAGGACTTCTAGTGTGTTAGTGGCATCACACAGCGCTCCTATATTTTCTTCTCAGCAGCACCCACAGGACTTCTAGTGTGTTAGTGGCATCACACAGAGCTCCTCTATTTTCTTTGCAGAAGCACCCATAGGACTTCTAGTGTGTTAGTGGCATCACACAGAGCTCCTATATTTTCTTCTCAGCAGCACCCACAGGACTTCGAGTGTGTTAGTGGCATCACACAGAGCTCCTCTATTTTCTTTGCAGAAGCACCCATAGGACTTCTAGTGTGTTAGTGGCATCACACAGAGCTCCTATATTTTCTTTGCAGAAGCACCCATAGGACTTCTAGTGTGTTAGTGGCATCACACAGAGCTCCTATATTTTCTTTGCAGAAGCACCCATAGGACTTCTAGTGTGTTAGTGGCATCACACAGAGCTCCTATATATTCTTCTCAGCAGCACCCACAGGACTTCGAGTGTGTTAGTGGCATCACACAGAGCTCCTCTATTTTCTTTGCAGAAGCACCCATAGGACTTCTAGTGTGTTAGTGGCATCACACAGAGCTCCTATATTTTCTTCTCAGCAGCCCCACAGGACTTCTAGTGTGTTAGTGGCATCACACAGAGCTCCTCTATTTTCTTTGCAGAAGCACCCATAGGACTTCTAGTGTGTTAGTGGCATCACACAGAGCTCCTATATTTTCTTTGCAGAAGCACCCATAGGACTTCTAGTGTGTTAGTGGCATCACACAGAGCTCCTATATTTTCTTTGCAGAAGCACCCATAGGACTTCTAGTGTGTTAGTGGCATCACACAGAGCTCCTATATATTCTTCTCAGCAGCACCCACAGGACTACCGACTACAATGGCTGGAAGACCGCCAAGGGGAGGCAGAGCGTGCAGAGCCAAGAACACAGGGCAGGCAGGCTCTGTTTCTAGTGGACGTGGCCGTGGACGTGGACGTGGTCGTGCATCGTCATCAGCACGTGGCCATGGGACACGCGCGTCTTTGTTTTCGGCAGCTGGACATGTGGAGCCGCATCATGCTGAAGGCTTGGTAGAATGGATGACCAAGCCCTCCTCATCCTCCTCATCCTCTCTCACCCAGGCTCAGGGTACTGGCAGAGCATCATCAGCCACCCCTTCCCTAGACCCACCATGTCCTCCTGAGGAGTCCCCCGAACTCTTTGAGCACAGTGTTGGGTACATGCTCCAGGAGGATGCCCAACGATTCGAAGGCTCGGATGATGATACCCAGCTTGAGGAATCTGGCAGTACTGTTCCACCAGCTGCAGCTTACTGCCAGGTTTGCTCTAGTGGTGAAGAGGGAGGGGATGATGAGGTCACTGACTCCACGTGGGTGCCTGAAGGGAGAGAGGAGGAGGAGGAGGACGAGGAGGAGGAGGATGCGGCGTCACATGTCCAACGAGGCAGGATGCCCCCTGGAGGCCAGGTAGAGGCCAGCACAGCAACTGTACAACACCGCAGAGCTCCGCCTGTGCAGGGCGCTGCCTCTGCACGTTATCAGAAAAGTTCTTTGGTGTGGGCCTTTTTTGAGACGAGTGCATCAGATCGCACCACTGCTATTTGCAATATTTGTCTCAAGCGTATCTCGCGTGGCCAAAACATCAGCCGCTTGGGCACCACAAGCATGACCAGACATATGTCGACCTGCCATGCAGCTCGTTGGCAGGCACACATAAAAGACCCACACCAAAGAACTAAGCGGACCTCTCCTTGCTCCTCATCAGCTGGGATCTCCATCCCCACTACACCTTCAGTCCTCTCTGAAAGCTGCTCTGAGAGGACTGAAGGTGTAGAATTAGGTGTGTCACAACCAAGTACTTGCAGTACACCGACGTCCGATTGCAGCAGGCAAATTTCCCTGCCCCAGCTGCTGGACCGTAGAAAGAAGTACACTCCCAGCCATCCACATGCCCAGCGGTTGAATGCTAGCTTGGCTAAATTGCTAGCACTTCAACTGCTGCCTTTTCAGTTGGTAGACTCGGCCCCCTTCCGTGAGTTTGTTCAATGTGCGGTTCCTCAGTGGCAGGTTCCCAAACGCCACTTTTTCTCACGGAAGGCGATTCCGTCTCTCTACCGGCATGTGGAGGGCAATGTCCATGCCTCGCTGGACAGGGCGGTCAGCGGTAAGGTGCATATTACCGCTGACTCATGGTCCAGCAGGCATGGACAGGGACGGTACCTTTCTTTCACGGCCCATTGGGTCACTCTATTGGCAGCTGGGAGGGATGCAGGACAAGGTGCAGTAGTGTTGGAGGTTGTTCCGCCACCACGCCTCCAAAACGCTACTACTGCTACTGGTTGTGACACACCTCTCTCCTCCACCCCCCCCTCTTCTTCTTCCTCCAGTGCTCTGTCCTTGGAACCAGCGGTGCTCCGTAGGCGTACAAGGGGCTACGCAAGTACGCAGGCAAAAAGATGCCATGCCGTGCTTGCGCTGGTGTGTTTGGGGGACAGGAGCCACACTGGGCCAGAGGTTCTGGCAGCTCTGCAGGGGCAGGCCGAGAGGTGGTTGACGCCACGTCAGCTTAAGCCAGGAATGGTCGTTTCTGACAATGGCACCAACCTCCTCTCCGCCCTGCGACAGGGGCAGCTCACCCATGTGCCCTGCATGGCTCACGTCCTCAACCTGGTGGTGCAGCGGTTCTTGGGCAGGTTCCCAGGCTTACAGGATGTCCTGAGGCAGGCCAGGAAAGTCTGTGTGCATTTCCGCCGATCTTATAATGCCAGTGCTCGGCTGACTGAGCTGCAAAAGGAGCTGAACCTGCCCAAGAACCGCCTAATATGTGACATGCCCACCAGGTGGAACTCAACGTTGGCCATGCTGCAGCGACTGCACACACAGCAGAGGGCCATCAATGAGTACCTTTGCGACTATGGCACCAGGACAGGGTCAGGGGAGCTTGGTTTTTTTTCCCCACGTCAGTGGAGCATGATCAGGGATGCATGCACTGTCCTCTCACCATTTGAGGAGGCCACGAGGATGGTGAGCAGTGACAGTGCATGCATCAGTGACACTGTCCCTCTTGTCCACCTGTTGGAGCATACGCTGCATGGGATAATGGACAGGGCACTTGAGGCAGAACAGAGGCAGGAAGAGGAGGACTTCCTTGCCTCTCAAGGCCCCCTTTATCCGGACAGTGTTCCTTCTGTCCCACCCATCACACAGGAAGAGGATGAGGAGGAGGAGGAGGAGGAGGAGGATTGTGTGAGCATGGAGGTGGAGCCTGGCACTCAGCATCAGCAGCAGCAGTCTTTTAGGGATGATGTACAGTCCCAACAAACCAGTGGACTTGTACGTGGCTGGGAGGAGGTGGCTGGCGATCATGTCATCCTCAGTGACCCAGAAGACTCCGGACCGAATGCCTCAGCTAACCTACGCTGCATGGCCTCCCTGATCCTGCAAAGCCTGCGGAAGGATCCTCGTGTTCTTCGGATCAAGGAGAGGGACCATTACTGGCTGGCCACTCTCCTTGATCCGCGGTACAAGGGTAAGGTTGCGGACCTTATCTTGCCGTCGCAGAGGGAGCAGAGGATGAGACATCTCAGGGAGGCCTTGCAGAAAGGTCTGTGCAACG
The DNA here is from genome assembly GCA_028564925.1 of Lithobates sylvaticus. Taxonomy (NCBI): domain Eukaryota; kingdom Metazoa; phylum Chordata; class Amphibia; order Anura; family Ranidae; genus Lithobates; species Lithobates sylvaticus. The sequence continues at coordinate 151,994,706 of CM053027.1, forward strand.
CGTTCCCAGAAACTGGGAGGCTACAAACTCCTGGTCCTGGGCGACGAGTTGCTGAGGCTTCGGTCAGTAGCAGAAGGAGCGGTGGGGAAGGTGGACGTCTGACCGATGCGTTCAGACAATTTTTTAGTCCGCAGCCCCAAGGTATGATCGGTTCCAGCAACCATCGCCAGCGTCTGATATACATGGTGCAGGAATACCTTGGGGCAAGGTCAGACTTGGACACCTTTCCCACCGAAAATCCTCTGGCTTACTGGGTCCTGAGGATGGATCACTGGCCAGAGCTTGCACAGTATGCAATTGAGCTACTGGCCTGTCCTGCCTCCAGCGTTCTTTCCGAACGCACATTCAGTGCTGCTGGAGGATTTGTCACCGATCATAGGGTGCGCCTGTCCACCGCCTCGGTTGATCGACTGACCTTCATCAAAATGAATCAGTCTTGGATCACCACCAGCTACCAGGCACCTGAGGCGGATATAACCGAATAATTTTTAATATCACATCCCTTCAAGACTGCCTATGCTGATGCTGAGTGACTGTCCTCTTATGTTCACTGACTATCCTCTTCCTCCTCCTCAATGATCCATGCCACCACACCAGTGCCTAAGGCACAATTTTTCAGCCCCTGTTTAACAGGGGCGTGTACATACAATTTTTATAAAAAAATGCTTCGCAACACGTGTGACTGCTGTGCTCCAAGTACAGTATCTGTGAGGGGTTGCAGTGTTGTGGCACCAGCACCAGTGCCTAAGGCAAATTTTTCAGCCCCTGTTTAACAGGGGCGTGTACTTACAATTTTTTAAAAAAATGCTTCGCAACACGTGTGACTGCTGTGCTCCAAGTACAGTATCTGTGAGGGGTTGCAGTGTTGTGGCACCAGCACCAGTGCCTAAGGCAAATTTTTCAGCCCCTGTTTAACAGGGGCGGGTAATTACAATTTTTTAAAAAAATGCTTCGCAACACGTGTGACTGCTGTGCTCCAAGTACAGTATCTGTGAGGGGTTGCAGTGTTGTGGCACCAGCACCAGTGCCTAAGGCACAATTTTTCAGCCCCTGTTTAACAGGGGCGGGTAATTAAAATTTTTTAAAAAAAATGCTTCGCAACACGTGTGACTGCTGTGCTCCAAGTACACTATCTGTGAGGGGTTGCAGTGTTGTGGCACCAGCACCAGTGCCTAAGGCACAATTTTTCAGCCCCTGTTTAACAGGGGCGGGTAATTACAATTTTTAAAAAAAAATGCTTCGCAACACGTGTGACTGCTGTGCTCCAAGTACAGTATCTGTGAGGGGTTGCAGTGTTGTGGCACCAGCACCAGTGCCTAAGGCACAATTTTTCAGCCCCTGTTTAACAGGGGCGTGTACTTACAATTTTTTAAAAAAATGATTCGCAACACGTGTGACTGCTGCTCCAAGTACAGTATCTGTGAGGGGTTGCAGTGTTGTGGCACCAGCACCAGTGCCTAAGGCAAATTTTTCAGCCCCTGTTTAACAGGGGCGGGTAATTACAAATCTTGATCTAATAGTTCACAGCAGGGCCCATTCCTGTGCCCACCAAGAGTAACTATGAGGGCCTACAGTCTTGTGGCAACACCGTCCACCACCACCGCCAAAGGCCCAATTTTTCTGCCCTGTTCAGGTGCTTGCAATTACAAATCTTGATCTAATAACACAGCAGGGCCCATTTCTGCGCCCACCAAGAGTAACTGAGAGCTTACAGTCTTGTGGCAACACCGTCCACCACCACCACCACCCCCAATTTTTCTGCCCTGTTCAACAGGTGCATGCAATAACTCACAGCAGGGCCCATTCTTGCGCCCACCAAGAGTTTCACAGTCTTGTGGCAACACCGTCCACCACCACCGCCAAAGGCCCAATTTTTCTGCACCAGGTGCTTGCAATTACAAATCTTGATCTAATAACTCACAGCAGGGCCCATTCCTGCGCCCACCAAGAGTAACTATGAGGGCCTACAGTCTACCCGTACAACAGGGCTTTCTTATCCAGAATTCTCCTTTTTGGTCCTTCTAAAGGTAATTTGCTAGCCATGGTTCAAAGGTCATGCAGCACATTGTGGTTTTAATTACAAATCTTGATCTATTAACTCACAGCAGGGCCTTTCCTGTGCCCACCAGTCTTGTGGCTACACCAACATCTATAGGGCAAATTTCTGCAGAGTATATACGCCAGGCCCCTACTTTCAAAACATCCAACTTACAAACGACTCCTACTTGCAAATGAAAGAGAAAACAGGAAGTGAGAGGAAATCAAACCACCTCTTGTCCTCCACAGCCACGTACTTAAAAATAGATTTTTTTGGGATGGAGCTACACTTCATAATGTACCTGTTCAGATTCTACTTAAGAACCAATGACTTCAGAAGGACGTCCTCCACCTACATAGACCCTTGAGATAGGGTTCTTACGACTGTGTTTTATTTCTCTCTCTTTTGCTCAATGTTTCTGGTGCGAACCGAACCCGGGGGTGTTCGGCTCATCCCTACTCTTTTGCTCAATGTTTCTTTGCCTAATACAGGTTCGATAACAAAAGCTTCCACTCCTGAGGGTTTCATGTTATACTTTACTCGAAACAGCCACTGTCTTTATGTAAACTTACATTGATTTACTTCGGTTACACGCAGGTAAACGCCCCCCTTCCTTTTTAATTTTTTCTCATTTTCCTACCTCTCCTGGCCTTCCCCGCACTTATATTTCTACTAAGGCTTATTCAATACCATTGTATGTTTGATAAGTTGGATTTTTGTATATCATACCTGTCAACTGCTTTGATAAGTGTATTGTGAAAGTATCAATAAAAATATGTTTAAAAAAAAAAAAATATATCTCCCAGGTGAATTTGAACAAAAATTTGTGCAGATTGTGAAGTTTGAACCCACAGTAGCAGTGAACACAAACCACATCCATATACATGGGCCATGCTGATGGTTTATGCAAGGTGTATTCACTGTGGGCAGCTAGTTAGTGGGAAGTAGATGAATGATGTTGAACTTCATCATCAGTTGCAGTTTTGTTTGAGTGTGAGTTTTGACTGCGAGGTTTCATTAACAAGATACACACTAAGTAGATGAGGTGTTCTTGGATCATTTTGACTTGACTTTGTCATGTTTAAAGTGAAGCGACAAGGACAACCTATTAACAGTAATACTGCAATATGCTGAAGAACTACACTAGAAAACATTAGCAAGCATAATTAATACAGACTCTTAAAATTAATATAAAGCTTGACCTTTGTTTTTCTAGTTCTTCCTTAAGTCCTTCTTTTCTAGAGGAATTGAGGAAAAAAGGGACCTGACAACAACACTTATAAATGTTCAGGGATGGACTTTTTTTGTGTGCATGTGTCATTACTTAGAGGTGCTATCACTCACAAAATACAGTGGGGATCAAAAGTTTGGGCACCCCAGGTAAAAATGTGTATTAATGTGCATAACGAAGCCAAGGAAAGATGGAAAAATCTCCAAATGGCATCAAATTACAGATTAGACATTCTTATAATATGTCAAAAAAAGTTAGATTTTATTTCCATCATTTACACTTTCAAGATTACAGAAAACAAAAAAATGGCGTCTGCAAAAGTTTGGGCACCCTGCAGAGTTAATATCTTGTACTGCCCCCTTTGGCAAGTATCACAGCTTGTAAGCGCTTTTTGTAGCCAGCCAAGAGTCTTTCAATTCTTGTTTGAGGTATCTTTGCCCATTCTTCCTTACAAAAGTCTTCCAGTTCTTTGAGATTTCTGGGCTGTCTGTCACGCACTGCTCTTAAGGTATATCAATAGATTTTCAATAATGTTGAGGTCAGGAGATTGTGAAGGCCATGGCAAAACCTTCAGTTTACGCCTCTTGATGTAATCCCCCGTGGATTTTGAGGTGTGTTTAGGATAATTATCCATTTGTAGAAGCCATCCTCTCTTTAACTTCAGCTTTTTCACAGATGGCATCAAGTTACCATCCAAAATTTGCTGACATTCTATTGAATCCATTTTTCCTTCTACTCGTGAAATGTTCCCTGTGCCACTGGCTGCAATACAACCCCAAAGCATGATTGATCCACCCCCATGCTTAACAGTTGGACAGAGGTTATTTTCATTAAATTCTGTGCCCTTTCTTCTCCAAACGTACCTTTGCTCATTCCGGCCAAAAAGTTCTATTTCAACGTCATCAGCCCACAGAACTTGTTTTCAAAATGCCTCAGGCTTGTCTATATGTTCATTTGCAGTTCAAGTTCAAACGCTGATTTTTGTGGTGAGGACGTAGAAGAGGTTTTCTTCTGATGACTCTTCCATGAAGACCATATTTGTACAAGTATCTTTTTATAGTGGAATAGTGTACCGCAATTCCAGTGTCTGCCAGATCTTTCTGGAGGGATCGTGCAGTCAAACGTGGGTTTTGAATTGCTTTTCTCACAATCCTGCAAGCTTTTCTGTCTGATATTTTTCTTGGTCTTCCAGATCTTGATTTAACTTCCACTGTTCCTGATAACTGCCATTTCTTAATTACATTCCGAACAGAGGATATTGACATCTGAAAACGCTTTGCTATCTTCTTATAGCCTTCTCCAGCTTTGTGAGCGTCAACTATTTTCAGTTTCAGTTTTCTAGACAACTGCTTAGAAGAACCCATAGTGCTGATTGTTGGGGCAAGGTCAGATGAGTCTGGCCATTTAAAACCTTTGAGATTGACATCACCTGGTCTTCCCAGACAATGATTGAAAACAATCCATGACACTGGCAGGTCTCAGCTTTGCAAAGGGGGCAGTGCATGCTATAAATTCTGCAGGGTGCCCAAACTTTTGCAGAAGCCATTTTTTTGTTTTCTGTCATTTTGAAAGTGTAAGTGATGAAAATAAAATCTAACTTTTTTTGACATATTATAAGAATTTCTAATCTGTAATTTGATGCCATTTGGAGATTTTTCCATCTTTACTTGGCTTCGCTATGCACATTAATACAGATTTTTACCTGGGTTGCCCAAACTTTCGATCCCCACTGTATAACTTATAACTAAAGGAGGAGAGGAGGATATGGGCCTTGAATTGAAAAATGCAGGTGCAAATAAACATATAGATGAATGAGTAAAATTGATATTTAATAATTCATAAACATAGTATAGTATGGTAATAATACATATCAGAATACAAATCGATTTATACATGGTAATGATTCATCAAATAATTTCCTGATTGTACACAGCTATATTACAAGATATTGTCAATATAAACTGGGGCCTCTCTAATCCCTGTCAGTGATGGTAAAACAATAGTACATGATAATGGTACATAGTCCAATAAATTTCATGTATATACATACAGTATATTGGTGTTGCACAAAAGTACCCAGTGGACCTAAAGCCTCACTCTTCCCTGTCATGGATGGTAAAGTGGATAAAAGATAACAAACCACGCTACAAGAAATTGATATAAATACCCATGAAAACTAGTTCCATAGGTGAATTATATGGTGTTACTTTGTAGATATGTTTGATATATTACACGGCATCTGTAGCTCGACGTGTTTCATGGCTTAGGCCGCTTTTCAAGACCATGCACGTGATGTAGATCTATAATAAATATATAAGAACTATAATTATATACATTCTTAGAAAGTTGAGCATGGTTGATTAGTGACAACAAGGGAATGATTGTAAAATTATTAAATTATTTAAAAAAAAAACAAAAACGTGTTACCTACACGGTATCTGTGTGTTGATGGCATGGTATTGGGGACTGTGAGTCACCAGGAGACATCATTCCCTGGGAACTGTGGTGGCACGCTCAGCAATGTCAACCAGCACAGGACAGCATCCAAGGTGGGTATGTGTCAAAAATTGGAATTATAATTTTACAATATTGCAATCATTCCCTTGTTGTCACTAATCAACCATGCTCAACTTTTTAGGAATTTATATAATAGTTCATATAGATTTATTATAGATCGACATCACCCAAACCCTATTCCTCTTCTTTGTGTAATAACTTAAATGTAAAACTGTATTCCACTGATCTTTTATGTACACTTACATTGATCCAACTTGGCAAAATGTAAGTATACATATCTCATGGGCCACTAGAGAAGATGACAATCACTCTAGTAGTGTTACTGATCACACAATAACTGAGGGGATTTCTACTATTGCTGTAATAACAACAACTACTGCAGTGATTATCAGCTTCCCCAGCGGCCATAATGTATGAGTAATGAATTCTTACATTGAGCCAAGCTGGACCAATGTAAGCATTCAATAAAGATCAGCCCTGAAGTTCAACTTTAAATAATAATATTGTCAGCATTTAAAAAAAAAGAAACACATTTTAACTGTTAAAGTACTAAAATTCCCTTCACTACTGACAAAGCAAGCTACACATGAACCCTACATATTTTTTGGTTGACTTAGCCTGTGTTGAAAATATTAAAAATGTTACAATACTTAATATTGTGACATGCTGTATATACAGGAAAAATACTGTAAATAATGATCCTTGTCCAGAACAAGCAATGTGTTTATTTCAAAGTTACATCAAAATAAATCATTAATGAACATTATTAATGATTTTTGTGTGTTTTATTTTAAACAAATTGAAGACACCACAAAAAGACAATAGCTCTTTCACTCATCTATGAAGCAGCTGTCTTAAAAGCCACTAAAAACTTTGCAATATTTATTGCCTTGATTTTGGCTCTTTTATTAGAGCCTTCTAACTTCCTGTACAAATGTCATTAAAACCACAGGGAGTTCTAGACCTTTTAATGCAAGAGAACACTCTATTATTTAGTACTGCTCTAAGACAATCTTTTCAACCGCAGTTTTCAAGTGATAATTCAAAAAAGATAAACCTTGATTGAGCAGATACTGACTGTTAGTCACTTAGGAATAAAAGGCATTTAAGTGACTATTCTTTTTTATCTGTGGGGACTTACATTTTCGGACATTGATATCAAACAAAATAACATAGTGTGTTGTCACTAGAAAGCTTAACAATGCTTGCTTTTATACTTGAAAGGCTGTAAAAATGTACACAGAAGGTTTTAAATAATAGTATCAAACTACAAATTTTTGACATTGAAAAACCCTATCTTATTTTATAATGTACTCTTCCCAGCATTTTGAAATGTAAACAATTTAAAAATGAATCCTTTGCCATTTTCCGCCAGTGTTAGGCTGGCCATAGATGAATCAAAATCAGCCGATTTAGCAGGAAAGGACGAATTTGAATCCATCCATGGGCAGGCTGGTTGTACTGACGTTGACCCATCAATCAACTTCAGCATAACCAGCCAGTAATTTTTTTTAAGAGTGATCACTGCCGGCAGCTACGGTATAGCTGCCGGCAGTGATCATTGTATTGCGATGGCTGGGAAACCTCCCACTGTCAGAATACAATAGCACAGGAGGAGGGATTCCCTCATCAACACAGTCAGTCAGTTTCTTTCCTTTAACCTGTGATTGAAGGAAAGAAAATTGTATAGTGCATTGCTTGCTTTACTCATTCCCAGAAAACTCAACCTACATTTTGTCAAAGGTACAGCTATTTTGAGGAAAATTCAAACTGAAAACCAGAAAATCAGAAATTCAGGGACAGATTTTACATATATACCAGAATATAACACTGAATTTGGAGCTGATTGTACCCAAGACACTGAAAATAAATATACCCTAAAGCATCCTCGTTGAAAATAACTGACGCAGTATACTTACCTGTCCCAGCACTTATTTGTGTACTTTGTCCTCCTGCTTAGCAAAGCTATCCAAAGGATCTTCACATGTAGCACACTTTTAAGTGTGTTCAGTTCCTGTATCTACTGCAGTGATGTAAGTAACTGAGTTAAAATAAACAGAGTTACTTAACGCAGTTACTTTAGAGGGTAACGAGTAATCTAACTGATTACTCTTCCCCTCATGGTAACGCCGTTCCCATTACTTGGGCGGCGTTACCGCAATAACATCTACCGCCACTAGATGGCAGTAGTGTAATTCCAGTGTCCTGCCGAAAAAGTTCCCCCGGCAGATAAGGACCCCCCTGTACTGCACAGGCGCAGCGCTTGCGCAGTATGGAGGACTACAGAGCTTACAAAAATTGCCAAACCTAAACAGCTCTGAGTGAACTCTACACCGCGCAGGCGCAGTTAACATGTAATTGTACGAGTCGATGCCGCACGCTCCCGATGCTCATGCTACTCTGCAAGGGGCATCTATCATGTAACTAAGGGGCGGGTCTAGTATTACTGTAACCAAGGGGTGAATTTATTATTATTTATCGAGCTCTACCCATTAACCACTTTCAGACCGGACCAATTTGCAGCCAAAGGACCAGGCCCCTTTTTGCGATTCGGCACTGCGTCGCTTTAACTGACAATTGCGCGGTCGTGCGACGTGGCTCCCAAACAAAATTGACGTCCTTTTTTTCGCACAAATAGAGCTTTCTTTTGGTGGTATTTGATCGCCCCTGCGGTTTTTATTTTTTTTGCGCTATAAACAAAAAAGAGCGTCAATTTTGAAAAAAAAAAAATGCATTATTTTTCATTTTTTGCTATAATAAATATCCCCCTAAAATATATAAAAAAAACATGTTTTTCCCTCAGTTTAGGCCGATACGTATTCTTCTACATATTTTTGGTAAAAAAAAATCGCAATAAGCGATTATTGATCAGTTTGCGCAGAAGTTATAGCGTTTACAAGATAGGGGATAGTTTTATAGCATTTTTATTAATAATTTTTTTTTATTAGTAATGGCGGCGATCAGCGATTTTTTTTGTGACTGCGACATTATGGCGGACACATCGGACATTTTTGACACATTTTTGGGACCATTGTCATTTATACAGCAATCAATGCTATTTAAATGCATTGTTTCCTGTATAAATGACACTGGCAGTGAAGGGGTTAACCACAAGGGGGCAGTGTAAGGGTTAAGTGTGCCTAGGGGTGTGTTTCTTACTGTGGGGGGGGGGCGTGGCTGTCAGCTAGTGAATGCTGATCTCTGCTCCAATCACAGGGAGCAGAGATCGACGTCACTAGTTGCTAGGCAGAACGGGGAGATGCTGTTTATCTCGGCATCTCCCCGTTCAGCCTTCACGTGAGACGATCGCGGGTGTCCCCGCGGCGATCGAGTGCGCGGGGACCGCGGCCGGACTCACGGGGGTCCCGACCAGCGCTACCGGCGCGCTCCCGATGGCATGGACAGGCAGAAAGGAGGAACTTATATATACGCCCTCCTGCCTGTACGTGCCATTCTGCCAACGTATATCGTCGTGCGCTGGTCGGCAAGTGGTTAATTTAACATTCGCCCTCTTCTGTAGCCATCCGCCCCTTACATGATATATTAATAATAGACCTGCCCCTTGCTTACACACTATAACAGATCTGCCCCTTGGTTAGAGTAATAATAGAGCAGCCCCCTTGGTTACACGATATATAACAATAATAATGAATGCCCCCTTGCTTACAGTAATACTAGACCCACCCCTTAGTTACACGATAGACGCCCCTTGTACAGTAGCAGATGTTCTAGAACGTAATTGCATTATAGAATAAAAAAGAAAAGTCACAGTTACTTTGCTGCGTAACTAATTACTTTTCCAATGTAGTAACTGAGTTACTAATGCAATTACTTTTTGGGAGAAGTAATTTGTAACTTAACTAATTACTTTTTTAAAGTAAGATGACCAACACTGATCTACTTCTGTGTTATGTGATGTCTTTCACTGGCCCCTATGGCACTACTGTATCCTGAGTGACATATATATCTGCAGGAGGAACTACACAACTTTTTGGAAGACATAAGGGAAAATAGAGCGTACAGACTCTTGGTGCAATACCGTTTTCTTGAATAAAATAAAGTAATACAATCAATGCACTTACAATAGAACAGTGTAATCAGGTGTCAATAATCGTCAGTGTGGCTCCCTTAGTGTTAGGATCCCCAGGAACAGTGGTGTAGATGTCACCTAGGAACAAGATCCTGTTGCCGCCGACAAGATGCACATGAACCGCTCACTCTCTCTCTGGGCTGGCCAGCCACCGAAGTGCCGGCGCCACCTCCTCTGTCACGGAACTTGAGGGTGAAACCAGCTGACAAGGACGCACAGGGTTGCCATAATAATATGTTTCAGAAGACGTGGCCTCCTTCTTCAGGTCCGTCCTCTGTTGAATGTGAAGCCCTTAAATAGTATTGAACCGGCACTTGACGGCTGCACGCTGAGGGATCAGGATCTTGTCTCTGGATGACATCTACACCACTGTGCCTGGGGATCCTACCACTAAGGGAGCCACACTGATGAATATTGACACCTGATTACACTGTTCTGTTGTAAATGCATTGATTGTATTACTTTATTTTATTCAACAAAGAGGCATTGCAACAGGAGCCTGTGTGCTCTATTTCCCCTTATGTCTTCACAGCTCTTAGTGGCCCACTGATTCACAGAGCTGCAAGGCGGTGTGCATGTCTCCTACCCAACCAGGACCCTTGGGATAGAGCACCCCACCCCCGCCATTACCTCTTATTAGTGTCCACCTGTGATATAGGAGGAGTCCTTTATTTCTCCCATATAGAGGAGTGTATTTCTCCCATCCCATCTTTCATTCTATGAATAGCATAGGACCCACTGACAATGAGGTACTTTGACGCAGTAAGTGGGCTTAAGCACCATATAGCCATATTGTGTGACTAAATCCCCATATTTTTTTGAAAATGTTCAGGTATTTTAAATAGCCTTGCAGGAGTTAAATGTCATTTTTGTATGTGTGCACTGTAATATTTTGTTCTGTTTGTATGGTCTTATGGCTGCATCATCTTTAATGCATTTATAGGGTGTGCCCCCCAAGTATTTGTTTGTCTATTGTACGGATCCCGACCAGATCCCTTGAGATGGAGCACACCACCCCCCCCCGCCATTATCTCTTCTTAGTGTCCACTTGTGATATAGGAGGAGTCTTTTATTTCTCCCATATAGAGGAGTGTTTTTCTCCCATTGTTCAGAGAAGCAGCATTTTTCATTCTATGAATAGCGTAGAACCCACTGACGATGGGGTACTTTGATGCAGTAAGTGGGCTTAAGCACCATATAGCCATATGATATGACTAAATTCCCATAATTTTTTTAAATGTTCAGGTGTTTTAAATAGCCTTGCAGGAGTTAAATGTAATTTTTGTATGTGTGCGCTGTAATATTTTGTTCTGTTTGTATGGTCTTATGGCTGCACCATCTTGAATGCATTTTTTAGGTTGTGCCCACCAAGTATTTGTTTGTCTATTGTACGGATCCTGACCAGATCCCTTGGGATGGAGCACCCCACCCCCGCCATTACCTCCTATTAGTGTCCACCTGTGATATAGGAGGAGTCCTTTATTTCTCCCATATAGAGGAGTGTATTTCTCCCATCCCAGAAGCAGGATCTTTCATTCTATGAATAGCGTAGGACCCACTGACAATGAGGTACTTTGGCGCAGTGGTTAACCACTAGCTGACCAGCCGCCGCAGTTGCACTGCGGCAGGTTGGCTCGGTTGGACAAATCGCCGTAGCTGTACATCGCTCCTTAAAGACGTCACAGCAGGCAAACGTGCGCCGCCGTGTGTCCCCCAAAGCCAATGCGTGTGCCCGGCGGGCGCGATGACCGCCGGCCACCCGTGATCGCTCGTGACATAGCGAGAACCGGGATCTGTGTGTGTAAACACACAAATCCTGGTTCTCTCAAGGGAGAGGAGAGAGATTGTGTGTTCATAATAAGTATGAACACCAATCTCTCTTCTCCCCTAATCAGTCCCATCCCCCTACAGTTAGAACACACCTAGGGAACACAGTTAACCCCTTGATCGCCCCCTAGTGTTAACCCCTTCCCTGCCAGTGTCATTTATACAGTAATCAATGGCTATTTTTAGCACTGATCGCTGTATAAATATTAATGGTCCCAAAATAGTGTCAAAAGTGTCCGATCTGTTTGCCGCAATGTCGCAATCCTGATAAAAATGGCAGATCGCTGCCATTACTAGTAAGAAAAATAATAATAAAAATGACATAAATCTATCCCCTATTTTTTAAACACTATAACTTTTGCGCAAATTCGACCAACCAAGCCTTCAATTTCACCTCATGTTGCTACAGTTTTCATGGCTGGGAATCATCTTCTTTTTTTTTCTTGAACATGCGCATTTCTTTTTCGATTACATTTCTCGCACGATTCTCCCATCATTGATTAGAAAATTGTTTGTTTTTCAAAAAATTTCTAACATGCCCGATTACTCAAGTTTGATGGCCGCACGAAAATAGGCTGCTGCTGCAGCTCACTAATTCTTAGATAAGATTTTCAAAAGAAAATTCTTTTGAAATTCGACCCATGTATGGCCTTCCTAAGGTTCTTAAAAATCTCAAAACAGAAGCTCCAGCAAAACTGTAGGAGATTGTGCAATTTTAGATCCTCAGATTTCCCAGGATCCCCTGCTGATCAGAGCAGATCGGGTAGATGACACATCTACTATATGTCCACTCAGTATCTGCAGAGTGGACACAGGCAGAGCCGGTTTGCTCTATGGGCAGCGGGGAGTAAAGGATTTCACTGTCCATTTACACCCGGCTACTTCCGATCCACCTAAATGGAAGAGGATGGAATTTTCCCCCATTCTTTTTTTAGCAGGCCTAATCAGACCCAGAGGTATGCAAGTGTAAATGGACACAAGTATGTTTACAGCCACCTGTCCATAGTGATGAATGGACCTTCCAATCAGATCTGCCTGAAAAACTGATAAGCAGACCTGATTGAAACCCCCTTCTGAAAGGGGCCTAATAAATAAAAATGAAAAAAATGAACTCTAAAATGAACATATATTGTCCAAATTCAAGAGGCATGTACTTGGTGTGCTTTGTGTATTTCTTCCAGATTTTGCATCTGTTTCCCATTGGGGACATCCCTGAGTGTATTTCTTATTACATACATAGGTTATAATCAATTTTTGTATTAGGCTAAATAATATTTGGGGTAACCCTAAGGGGATAGTGTACAATAAATATACAATCCTCAGTAAATATTAATTTTAATTACTGTATTTATCGGCATATAACATGCACCCCAAGTTTAGGAGGAATTTTAAGGAAAATTTTTTTTAGGAGGGAAGTTTAAGGAAAAAAACTTACATTTAAATGCCCCTTCAATGCAGCCTTATCAGTGTCCATCTGCAGCCTTGTCCATCATTGCAGCCTTGTCCAGTGTCATTGCAGCCTTGTCAGTGTCCATCTGCAGCCTTGTCCATCATTGCACCCTTGTCAATGACTATCTGCAACCTTGTCAGTGTCATTTGCAGCCTTGTCAGTGTCATTTGCAGCCTTGTCAGTGTCATTTGCAGCCTTGTCATGCAGCCTTGTCAGTGTAATTTGCAGCCTTGTCATGCAGCCTTGTCAGTGTCATTTGCAGCCTTGTCATGCAGCCTTGTCAGTGTCATTTGCAGCCTTGTCATGCAGCGCTGTCATGCAGCCTTGTCAGTTTCATTTGCAGCCTTGCCGTTTAAAAATGGCGCTGCCGAGATACAGAGCCGGATGTTCTGTGTATCTCGGCGGTGCTCGGTAGCTCTCATCGGCTTTTGGCCGTTCTCGGCCATTCTCGGCGGCTCTCGGCCATTCTCGGCAGCTTTCGGCCCGCACTCGGCCGCTCTCGGCGGCTTTTGCCGGCTCATGCAGGACTGCGAAAGATTCCAAAAGCCGCAGAGAATGGCCAGAAGCGGCTGAAAGCCGACGAGAGGCTCACAATCGGCGGGGGATCGGCGTATAACACGCACCCACGATTTTCCCCTGATTTTAAGGGGAAAAAAGTGCGTGTTATACGCCGATAAATATGGTACATTTGTTCTCCCCAGCCAAGTAATTGAAGGTTGTTGCCAGCTTTGAAGACCCCTTCCCTATAACAGTAAGTATTGATCTTTAAAGGAGATTTTAGCCTAACAAAATCCACAAGGGAAATGGGGATTGGATAGCATCGGAGCTTTATGATACCAGAGAGAAAGGTAACACATGAATTAGAATTAAGACTGATTTTTTTATGCTAATTCATGTGTTACCTTTTCTCTGGTATCATAAAGCTCTGATGCTATCCAATCCCCATTTCCCTTGTGGATTTTGTTAGGCTAAAATCTCCTAAGATCAATATGCTCTTTCGAAAATCAGGTATTTGCTTTAAATAATTTGACCGAAAATTCGCTTTTCTTATGTTTGGAGCATAAAGACTGACCATTGTGTATATCTGGCTCTGTTCTGAATAGTGCAATTTAGTAAAATTTGTAAATAGATAGATTCCATTGCAGTGATAAGTGGCCCAGAATACTCTATTATGACATTTATTCTGCCTTTTTTTGACAGGTCCATGCTACTGTTCATAACTCCTAAATATTCTTCTAAAAATCCTGCTTACGCTGATAGAAAATCTGCCTGTTTATACAGGGAGAAATCCTAACATGAATTACACACATTTAATTAATTTTATTAAGATCAGTGATATGTAAATACATCAGATAAAGAATGTACACTCTTTATCTAATGTATTTACTTGTTATGTTCTTCTTTGAAGTTCACAATAACACCACTAATTATTTTTATTATAAGTTTCCTTGAGGCCTTCTCTCTGACCTTATACCTCATTTTGTATTTAATGTAACATTGTTAAAATAGAATAGTGGCATTTATTATTATACTGCTATCATTATCCTTCACTTGGCATTTATGAAACTAAGGGAAAATATCTAGTTGGAATGTAATGTCGTCATTTGAGTTTGGCTCTTGTTTAAAGCAAAACTGTCCTTGATTACCCCTCTCCAGCATATATTTGACTTTCTTTGACTATACCTGTTGCTCCTAATCAGTCCCGGGAGCCAAAGAGAAATACCCAAATACTTCCTGTTATGAAGGACCATGTGGCTCACTTCATGTGACAGTAATAGGACAATCAGATCTGAGCTCCAACAACTCATAGATTACACAACACTTTCCTTTGCTCCCAGTGGCTTAACAGAGAGATGGGAAAGTGAGAGGAAGTACGTATAAACTCCTGGAGAGGTCTCAGTAAAGTGAACCTGTTGCTTTGTCTTGCATGAGAAAAGCGCAGATTCACATAAAAGTTATCTGGCCAGATGCAACATAGTGCTCAACACCACCCTGTTCGGTGCGCACCAAAACTCCCGAATAGAGAAAAAATGCTCATCCGAATGTTAAACCCAATTGAAGTCTATGGGAGCCAAACTTAACCGCTTCCCGACCGTCGCACGACGATGTACGTCGACAGAATGGCACGGACAGGCATAAGGGCGTACAGGTACGTCCCCTTTAAGATGCCGCCGCGCCATCGAGCATGCCGGTCGGGACCCCCGTGAGTCCGGTCGCCGCGGGGATACCTGCGATCGTCTCACGGGATAGCTGAACGAGGAGATGCGGAAGTAAACAGCATCTCTCTGTTCTGCCTAGCAACTAATGACACCGATCTCTGCTCCCTGTGATTGGAGCAGAGATCAGTGTTCATTAGCTCACAGCCACGCCCACCCAATTGTCCCCCCAATTGTCAAAAACGGTGTCTTTGTTTTTATAACTTTTTGACACTTTTTTGGTGAATGGGTACTATGTATAAAGAATATGTTACTCTATAGGCATGCCTTATTGGTATTGCTGTTATATTGGGATTTACACTCTGTCAAACTAGTCTATTTTATCTTAAAATTGATGTTTGTACCATTTATGGATAATATGTTGTTGAAATTTAAATAAACATCTAAGAAAAAAATTTAAATAAATAAAAAACTTTAACATGCCTCTTTATGCCCCTAACATGCCTCTTTTGGCCGCTAGTGTGGTTTTGGTAGGGAAGGACATTATTTGGTATGTCAAGTTTAATGTTTCTTATATTACACTATTTCTTGTTTAGCTTATTTTTGTGCAACCTACAGATTTTCCTTTTTACACATACTTCCTTGAAAAATCACAATTCTTGCATGACAGCATGCAAAGGTCAAACACTGTAGCTGGAAATAATTCCTATTGTGCTGTTGTGCCTCTTAGCAATTTCCTGTACTGCCATGGACCCAAATATACAATTAGGTTATTAATAATACATATAAAATAAGTAGGAGAATAAACTTGCTCTTTTGCCATGAGGCATATGATTTTATAGTGACTACCACTAGAGAAATCACTAAACCACATCTAAATGAAGGGATGCCAATGTATGGACATGAATTGGAGAAAAAAAGAAAGCAAGAAAAAAAGAAAGCTTAGAGCCTTGCCTGAAATGTGAGGAGACATGATTTTTGTCTGCTGCAGTTTAATAATACTTGCAGGTCTCCTCATCACCTTTGACTGGATAGTGAAAGGAGAAGCAGCATATTGATTCCGACTGATGTGCACAGCCTATTGGATTAGGGTGTGCACCTCAAAGCTTAAACAAACATGCATGTACAAAAATGTGAGGAGTGTAATCACTTTTGTGAGATACTGTATGTGTATATATATATATATATATATATATATATATATATATATATATACTGTATATATAAATGTAAATCACCATTTTACAATGTAATAAAACATGGATTGTGTCAGTAGTTGTCTACAGTGTCAGTAGTTGTCTACAGTGTCAGTAAAGCAATGGACAATGGCAGTAGAGCAGTGGACGGTGTCAGTAGGGCAGAAGTTTTTTGTCAGTAGGGCAGTGGATGGGGTCAGTAGAGCGGAGGTTGGTGTCAGTAGGGCAGAGGTTGTGTCAGTAGATCAGTGGAAGGTGTTAGTCAGTAGAGCAGTGGTCGGGGTCAGTAGGGCAGGGGACGGTGTTAGTCAGTAGAGCAGTGGACAGGATCAGTAGGGAAGTGGACAGTGTCAGTAGAGCAGTGGGTGTCAGTAGGGCAGAGGTTGGTATCAGTAGGGCAGTGGATGGTGTTAGTCAGTAGAGCAGTGAATGGTGTTGGTAGTGTAATGAATGGGGTCAGTAGGGCAGAGGACAGGGTGTCAGTAGTTTTTTATTTATATTATTTGTTTTTTTAGTATATATATATTTTTTTTTTACATTTTTGATAGGAGCCCTGTTGGAGGGCTTTGGTGAGATATCAGGGGTCTAAATAGACCTCTGATGTTTCACCTTTGAGAAACAAAACATTCCCCAGTCCCTTTTTCTGTGGCCTCAGCTGCACTGCAGATGAATGAACAGGAGACAGAGGCTCCTATCTATTCATAATCCGAAGAATAGTAAACACAGTTTACTAGTCAAAGTCTGCTGTGTCATAGTGACTGTCTCAGCCTGCACCCCCACCAGGCCATGCACCACCATGTTTTATTTAACCCACCAGAGCTTACTTGTGGGGATGGAGCCTCCAGGTGAAAGGGGGCAGTTAAATGCATTGTTGGCCATCACTCAGTGAAAGAATGAATATCAGGTGTTTGAATTGATTGTGAAGTGCTGGTTGTGTTAAGGAAGTGCATACACAGAGCAACCATAGAAGATCTGGTTGCAAGAATGTTTTAAATGGCCAGCCTCTTGCAAAGTGTATGCAAGCAAACAAGTGTGCAGGAGTTTGATAATCAAGCTAAAATGCAAATATTCTACCCCGACCCCCTCCCCTCCCATTAAAAATATTTAATAATTTGTCTCTTAAAATAACATTGATGAAAAATCTACTGAAAAAATCCTAATGAGAAAAGATGACCTTATAGGGCTATTTACTAATGTTTACACAAAATTGTAAATAAACAAATTTAATGAATTAAAGGGAAACTCTAGCAGGACACTTCTGTTCTTGAGAATAATGTAATAAAAAATAAATAGGGGCAGAAATTAAGAATAATGAACCAAATATTATTGAGAATAAAAATATATGAAGTAATGATCACAATTCAAAGAACACAAAGCAAAAAAACCTAGTTATATCCAAGATAACAGAAAAAAGGATAGATTGCATAATGATGGTAATGTATATTATAGAGGAATTGACCATGTATCAATATATTGTCAATATTGATTATTATTGTCAAAGGACTCTTGATTATTATTGTCAAAAGACTCTTGAATAACTCATCGAAAGAGAGAAAGTGTGTGAGATCCTATTCGTAGTTTAAACCTCTGGGGATGTGAGTATCATGCTTAAATATCTAGTATAGCTCCCATCCTGTTGCACCCATTTCTTACTATTTACCTAACACACACAAAACTGGCACTCCACTCCAATCCAAGTCCCATTGTGGCCAGTATTGGTTCCCTAGGTGAACCACTTGGTAATCTCATACACACCCTGTTATAACCCTTCGTCTCTAGAATATCTTCTCTTCTAGGGGACACCAAACACACCATACAAGAGTTTGAAGGGTTTCCATGGGATAAAGACAAACAATGGTTAACATGCGATGTCAAATATATTTACTCCAGCATACCCAACAATCTTGTTCTACAATCATTTAAACATCATATGGACCTATACACAGTAGACATGTGCGGTTAGTTTCGTACGAATCGTAAATTCGTACGAATTTTTCTAAATTCGTACATTCGTACGGAACCGAATTACGAATTTTTTTGGATACGAATTCTGTACGGAATACGAAATTCCGTTTACGAATTTCGGATCCAAATTATTCTAAATTTATTCGAATCCGGCAACTACCAAATATATCGAATTTCAATTTCAACTAATACTAAAGAAATTATTATAGCGGATATAACGAGTGATTCGAAATTCGGCTCCAAACTATTCGAATTCAACTACCAAATATATCGAATTTCAATTTCAACTAATACTAAAGAAATTATTATAGCGGATATAACGAGTGATTCGAAATTCGGCTCCAAACTAATCGAATTCAACTACCAAATATATCAAATTTCAATTTCAACTAATACTAAAGAAATTATTATAGCGGATATAACGAGTGATTCGAAATTCGGCTCCAAACTATTCGAATTCAACTACCAAATATATCGAATTTCAATTTCAACTAATACTAAAGAAATTATTATAGCGGATATAACGAGTGATTCGAAATTCGGCTCCAAACTATTCGAATTCAACTACCAAATATATCGAATTTCTAATTTTCAACTAATACGAAAGAAATTATTATAGCGGATATAACGAATGATTAGAATTTCGGCTCCAACTACCAAATAATATCTAATTTCAACTAATACAAAATAAATTATTATAGCGGATATAACGAATGATTTGAATGGATTCGATATTCAGTATAACGAATATCGACAGTGTACGAATACTAACGAATTCTTTGTTGGTCCAAATTTCTTTACTACAGAAACATGTGACTGTTGGTTGACCAATCACATCAGAGGTTTTCTTGTGATGCTGAGGCCTACAGGGCAGGGCAGAGGGCACGCCCTGATCATATGACTTCTCTTTGTGGAGCTGATCATACAGTCAACTATTTGTGCCAGTGCATCTGCTCAAATATCGTTGCGATCCTTGGATTTTTGATATTCATTTGCCCTGATATCTGTTCGAGTCTGCAAGAGTATTATCCTTGATAGCTTATTTTGCTATTGGATTTCTTCTTTTGCTCCAGATTTTTGTTTTAGTCTGCTCATCTTTTTTTTTTTGTCTTTTTTTGACTTGGAAGGCAAAATGAGCAGCAAACAAGGAGATCGAGGCAGAAAGAGTGCTGCTGCTGGGAGAGGGAGAGCTTCGAGCCGGCGTCAAGTAGAACAGCAGCAGGTGGGACGTTCTGTCTCTGCGGCCCCTGAGCTCAGCTCACCTCCCATGAAGTTGAGGCGACCAGGAGGAGTGAAAGAGCCTGCCAAACCGCAGACATCACGTCGCCAGCTGTTCCAGGAGGACTTACCTTGTACAAGCACTGCTGCTGGTAGCACTAGCATGCCCACTCGTACCTTTTATGGAAGAGGACGAGGGCAGACCAAAGGGAAACTTCCCAGTGCACACACCTTTGTGCAGCCAAAGATGGAGATCTTGGACAGCATGCTGCATGAAACATGTGAGAAGGCCCAGGCTGAACAAGCTCATCATGATGATGTTATCACTATCAGCACTCCAGGGAGCTTCGAGATAAGCAAGCAGGAGCCTGAGGAGAGTCAGCTTACAACACATTGTAAAGATCATCAGTCTTCCCCTGGCAATGTAGAAGAAGAGAAAGAGATGGAAACAAGTTTTCACATGGAGAACTTTGATTACCAACCATCGGCATCTACCCATGTTGGCCCCAGCGACAGCCCAGGAGAATATATCTCCCCTGACTCCCCACTACTTTTCTCCCCTTCTAAGTCCCCTGCCGTTATTTCAAAGCCTCCAGCATCATCGGCCAATGCAACCACAGCAACAGCACCCAAAATACCCGTGATGTTCCGATCTCATTCTCTTCTTCATCCTGCTCCTCCTGCTGAACCTCAGAAAGACAGTCCAACCACTGCAGTGGATGTGAGTCCATCACCAGGCACTGCGGGCAGTGTCATTGGTGCTGGCTGCCGTTCCAGCGTTTGGCTGCATTTCACCAAAATTGGCGTTGGTCAGAAGGCCAAATGCAAGCATTGTGGCAAGGACATCAGCCGGGGCCGAGACATAGGGCATCTCAGCAACAGCGGGATGAACCAGCACATGCGTGTGCACCACCAGGCTGTGCTGTTAGGGGAGAAAATTGTGTCCCCTCCAAACACCAAAAGAGGAACCAATACCAATAGTGGCACCACCACAGCCACCACCATAAGTACCAGCACCACCACCCCACATCCAACCCATACCAGCCACCAGGCCACCCTGGAAGATTTTGGTGGCTTTCACAGTGCAAAAGGAATGTCTCAGGCACAGGTTAGGAAGATTACACGCCTGATCGGCCAGCTTATTGCAGTTGGAGGAGCACCATTCAATATGGTAGAAGGTGAGCCCTTCAGGCAGTTGATGCAGGCTGTTGCACCACAGTACCGTGTGCCATCACGAAAGACCTTTAGCCAAACTGTGGTGCCAGCCTTATACAGGTCTTGTGTTGGGGTGCTGAAGGACGAGATTAGAAAGGCAGGTGGACAGGCAGTGCACCTGACCACTGACCTGTGGAGTGCATCTAGTGCCCGACACGCCTTCCTGTCCCTGACGGCACATTGGTGGCAGGGCAAGGTGTCATCTGGATCCTCGTCATCAGCACTTGTCAAAGAGGGGCACCGTTCTTTTCTGCTGCACGCTGAGGTGCTTGATGAGAAGCATACAGCGCAAAATATCCTGCAAGCCCTGCAGAAAATGTTGTTGCAGTGGTTTCAGGCAGACACTGACAGCAACAGCTACAGGATTGGCTATATTGTGACAGACGGAGGCAGCAACATGGTGAAGGCTGTAAGGGATGGCAGATTTGTGGGTGTGCGCTGCTCAGCCCACCTTCTCCACCAGGTGGTAACCGAAAGCTTCCGATTGGTGGAGGCTAATTCTGGCGGCGATGGAAGGCTGTCCAAAGTGGTGGACTCTTGCCGGAAGATGGCTGGCCACTTCCATCGAAGTGTGAGGGACAGCCACCTCCTCAGGTTGGAACAGAGGAAGGCAGGCCTTCCAGAACACTGCCTAAAACAGGATGTGGGGACTAGGTGGAATTCAACCCTAGCAATGCTGGAACGCATCCTTGAGCAGCAGAAGGCTCTCCATGCCATGGCCTGCGAACATAATATCGGCATAGAGAGACCTTTAGGCAGGGAGGACTGGGCCATAATTGGGCAGATTGTGGCAGTCCTCAAACCATTCCTCTCTGTGACAGAACATCTGAGCCGCGAGGATGCCAGCATTGCTAATGTGCTGCCGCTTTTTAACCATCTTCAGACTAAATTGGAGCGGTTCATGTCAGCTCAGGAACCTTTGCCTGGTGGTGTCCCTCAACCTGATGTGTTGGCTCTGCTCAAGACATTTCTCTTGGAATTGGGCAGGCGCACGCAGGATTTGACCGCCTCTTGCCCAGAACTGATGCTGGCTGCCATGTGTGACCCTCGTTGCAAGGGCAAAATGGCTGTGCAGTGCAGTGCTCTCACAACATGGCGGGACAGACTGATTGACAGGGTGCGTCAGAGGGAAAGGCAGATGGTAAGGCCGCAAGAGCTGGGAGAGGAGGAAGAGGAGGAAGAAGATATTGAAAACCCCCTCTCCCATGCAACAGCATCTACTGATTCTGAAGTGAGCAGCAGAGCTCCTGCCAGCGGTCGCGGAGCATCTTCTTCCGTCTTGACTGAGGCATTTGACACCCTAATGGGAACCTCCAGCAGCATAGTGCGCCCCAGGAAACGCATTTCATCAAAGGAGGTTGTCATGACATATTTGTCATCCCCACCAGTGCACCCCACCACAGATCCTATGTCTTTTTGGCAGGAGAAGAGCGAGGAGTGGCCTGCCCTCGCAGATATTGCCAAGGAGCTACTGTCCTGCCCTCCAACAAGTGTCCAGAGTGAGCGGGTGTTTTCTGTGACGGGAAACATCCTGTCACCCCAAAGATCACAGTTGTCCCCCCAGCTAATGGAGCAGTTAGCATTTTTGAAAATAAATTTGCCAAAGCTGGGGTACCCCTCCCTTACTCTGGACATTCCTTGAACTCACTGACTGACTGTCTGCACTCTGCAGCAGAGATGGCCTCTTGGTCTTAGACTCTTTAGTTGGACCCTGTCCCTCCCCACAATCAAAGTTTCTTAAATGCCCAAAAAATATTTATACCCATTCAATTGTTGTTCGATGTGCCAAATGTAATTATACTAATCCACAAGCTGGTAAACGCTGTGGCCTGATGTTCCCCAATGTGCCCCAATAATATGCCATGTGCCCCAGTATGCCCTGATGTGCCCCAATATGCCCTGATGTGCCCCAATATGTTTGGGTGGGGGAAGGGGAGTGTTTTTGTTTTCTGCCATTGCAGAAGGGAACTAACTACTGTTATTAAGTTAAGTTATTAATAATTTATTGTTGGAGTTGCTTTATGCTTTAGAGAGACCTAATAAACATTTCTATGTTCAGTTGTACAGTAGTGTCTGTCACCTTATTCTGTCCTATATGTCTGCCTGGCTACCTTGGATGGGGAATGGGATGGGGTGGGGGACAGAATGTATAGCTCGCTTTGCAACACTCCTTTTGAGTTGCGGAGCAGGCGGAGGAGGGAACTTTTTATTTCTGTGTCAATGTGGCTTATCACAGTGTGTCTATGTGTCTAGTGTGCTGTAAACATAAACACCTCCCTCAACAAAATCAAGCACTAAAGACTGCTGGTTTTATTACTTCAAAACAACTTTATTTTTACACACAAAATAAAAGTATAAAATAATATATTAGATTTGAACAAACAAACAAAATAGCTATGGTCCTGGAGCACGCAGTGGATGCTGGTTTCATCATGATGGAGAGGCTTCTCGGCTGCTCATGGTGGTGGTAGAGCTAGTACCAGGCAATGGAGCATTGTGTCTGGAAATTGCTTCCAGCAAACATAATTTGCAATGCTCCATTGCCTGGTTCTGTTGTAGGTTGAACCGGACCCACATCCTTTCCATATCATCAGTGTGGTTTCTGATGGCACGGTGGAGGGTCCGGTTCAACCTACGATTCTCCCTCTGCATTTTTTTGTTGGCTTTGGCCAGCCTCCGCATCTCTGTCAGCAGGACAGTTGTCTGACTCGGTGTTGGTGGTGGCAACTGCGGCACTGGCTGCTCCTCTGGAGGGTGAGGCAGTGGAGGACGTACAGGGGGGGCAGCTTCCTGTGGCCCTAGAGTCTGCTTCTGGGCCAAAGGGGTCAGCTCGGTCTCATCCCGGAGCGAAATCCCGTCTGACAGGTCTTCTTGTTGATCTGAAATAGACGAGATAGCCAATGTTGATGCTAGCATTCAAAGAAATTGATTTCTAGAGATTATAATAAAAACATATTTTATTCCTTTTTATTTTGACATTGTCCTTTAAAAAATAAATACTATTTGTGTAACATATACATATATTCCTATTACAAGGAATGTATTGTAAACATCCTTTGTAATAGAAAAAAACAATGACAGGTCCTCTTTAATGTGAAATCTGGGGTCAAAAAGACCTCAGATCTCATATATTATCTACACAAAAATACAATAAAAAATTAATATAAAAAGAAATGTCATATTCTTCTCCCCCACCCAAAAAAAAAAAACCCCTTTAAGATTGGAGGGCAGAAGTGGACCTGATCGTCTCCACCGCCTCTTTGGCCCCTGATAAAAGTGAACTTGCGGCAAGTCCGCCGCAGTAACCAATTTTATCTGAAAGAGGACCGCCCGCTGAAGAAGATACCGGGGTTATGGCAGCTATCTGCTGCCATAACAATGGTGGTCCTCTTCAAACAGCCGACATATAACTGCGGCGGGTGGTCCTTCCTTAAGTTTTTAAGGGAACAGTTTTCTTTTTTTTTTTTAAACAAACGCTTTCAATAAAAATAGGTTTGTTTTTCTCTTTATAATATATAGCAAAGAATTTATTTTCACTACTCTTCTAAGTTCCACCCTAGTTACTAACTTACTGTTACTGGTGGCTGTCTGATTGTAGTGGCGTTCAGATACTAAGATCAGATGCATTTCCAAATATTGTAGTAATAGAATAAACAATTATAGGTTACAATACTAACAGTGGGGTCTATTTACTAAAGGAAAATACACTTTCCACTACAAGTGCACTTGGAAGTGCAGTCGCTGTAGATCTGAGGGGGACAGTCATGCAAGGGAAAAAAAAAAGAATGTTTGTTTGTACACGATTGGAAGATAAAATCAGCAGAGCTTCCCCTCAATTCAGAGTTTCTCCTCAGATTTACAGCGACTGCACTTCTGGGGAGGACTTCCCCTCCAGCTGTTTGTAATAACAGACAAGCGGCTGCTAGTGCTTAGCCACATTGGTTGTTAAAAAACAGCACCGGACGGGTGATGTCTGCCGCTGCAAGCATCACCCGAGTACAACACCTTGAAGCACTATATTGGTAAGTTTGTCAACGATAATTACAAAAAAAGGGGCCACCATTAATCGGTAGACCCCTAGTTTGGGGTGTGTGCTGTGTGTATGAACTTAAAAATGGATGGTTGTAGCTTTTTTTATGTGTTTGTGAACTTAGTGTGGATGATGGTGCCTTGTGTCCTTTTTTCTTTATATTGGCAGCTTGCGTATTCTAGTACTTACGTCGAGGAGAAATGGGGCGTTGCTTCCTGGCAGAAGGAGCTGATGCTGGAGGGTCTGGGATATGGCAGCTCAGGCTTTCTGTTAAGATAGAATAAAGAGTTATGGTAACCACTTCTGGACCAAGCCTATTTATGACAGTTATTGTTTACAATTTAAAATCAAAACTTTTTTCTAGAAAATTACTGAGAACCACAAACATTATAATTATATATATATATATGTGCACTGTGTGTGTATTTGCACAGCGGCCTTTCAAAAGCAATTTTAGGTGAGAAATTAACTGAATTAAAAACATTTTTTTTTACAGTAAATGTATTTAGCCCAATTTTTGGGGATATTGCGATAGTCGATGTTACTCCAAGTAAAATAGATAGATATCGAACATGTTATGGTTTAAAATTGCAAACGCTCTTGGAATCGCGATAAACTACGGTACTTAACTACTTCCCACCCGGCCACTGTACATAGACGGCCGGGTGGGAGCCGTCTACTTCTGATCTGACGTTCTGGAACGTCCTTCTGAAGTAGAGGGATCGCGCGCGTGCCAGCGCAGTGGCGCGATCCCGATGCGGCCGTGTCACCCGGACACGGCGCATCTCGGATCGGCAGGAGGGGTCGGTGATTGGCCCTCCTGATCACATGACGGCCGTGTCGAATCACAGCCGTCATGTGATGTAAACAAACAGCCGTTTGCTAGGCAATCGGCTCTCCTCTCCTCACACGGAAGTCGTTGGTGAGGAGAGGAGAGCGGATCACTCCAGCCGGCTGGTGATCAGTGAGTATTAGCTGTTTTTACAGCTTTTTACTCACTGATCACCAGTGTAGTGTCCCCACAGTGTAAACACACATGTCCCCACACATGTCCCCAAAACACACATGTCCCCTAATAAAAACACATGTCCCAAAATAATAAAAACACATGTCCCTCACATATGTCCCGGTAAAATAACATGTGTCAATGATTATCTGCACACATATGTCCGTGATCACCTGCACACAGTCATCTGTACATGATCATTTGCGTACATATGTCCGTGATCACGCGAACCAATTATTAATATACACTTAACGTAATTTTTTTGACCAAAAATATGTAGAAGAATACGTAATTTTACGTATCGGCCTAAACTGAGGAAAAAAAATATTTATTTTTATATTTTTGGGGGATAATTTTTATGACAAAGTAAAAAATATTGATTTTTTTTTAAAAATTGTTGCTCTTTTTTTGTTTATAGCACAAAAAATAAAAACCGCAAAGGTGATCAAATAAATACCACCAAATACCACCCTATTTCTGTTCAAAAAAATACGCCAATTTTGTTTGGGAGCCACGTCGCACGACCGCGCAATTGTCACTTAAAGCGACGCAGTGCCGAATCGCAAAAAGTGCTCTGGTAAGGAAGGGGGGAAAATCATCGGGGGCTGAAGTGGTTAAATACAATAAATAGATGTTTGTTATTATGTTTGCTTTGTGTTGGTTAGGTAGGTAGTAGGTACTCACCACTGCCAGAATATTGAGGGGGGCATGAAGCAGAAGCAGCTGTTCCTGTTCCCTCCTCCACGGATGATGACATTGATCGATCTGGAAAACATGAATGTAAAGCAAAACGTAAGTCTCACATGCCGCAGTCATAAAAAATATAGTGAGCTGCAAACAACAACCATATAACTGCAATATATAATGATAGATTTTATTTTACTCACCAGCTCTCAGTCTCTGGTGCTTGGCGGCGGATCTGGCACTGGCAGTGCTCACTCCAGGGGGCGGGGCATCTTCGTGAAGTAGGAGGCCATCCTTAAGCTCTGCCTCCCACTGTCTAAATAAGACAGTCTTGCCTCCTCCAGTGGCCTGCCTCTCAATTTTTTTATGGACAGAGGCCCGACAATCATAAAATCTGCAAATGAAAATAGTATATTTAGTAAATATACACACGTTAATATTATTTTTATTTTACATGTTACTTTTCTGTGTCTGTCTGTGTCAAATAAATATATTAAATATATTTGTGTTACGTTCAAATCAGTTTATTACTCAAAGCCTACTGTGTGTGTTTTTCACAAATATGGGGTGTGTTCTAAGAGTGATATAAAATTTGAATAATTATTACCTGTGCCTGACACCAGCGGTGGTCCTGCGAACCTTGGACAGGGCATTCACAGAGTCCCGGACTCGATCCCAGGCTGCTGTCTTCTGGGCAGTAGGGACGTTGAGGCTGAACAATGTGGCCTTGTCCCTCCTAACAGCAGCCACCAGAGCAGCGTTTTCCTGGGGGGTAAAGACTGGCCCCCTTGTTGATGACGTCATCGTCTTCTGCTGCTGCTTGCGTTTGGTTCGCTGGTGGTCGCCGGTGTCAGACATTTCATCTTCTGATATGGGGGGGGGCATACGCCTCTTTTTTTGGCCATGCTCCCGCTCCCGCTCCACTCCACTTCCATGGCCATGCTCCCTTCCACTCTTCATCTCCTCTTCACGCCTCCTCTCCCCTCCGCGCTTCCTCTCCCTGTCCCCTCCGCGCTTCCTCTCCCTGTCCCCTCCGCGCTTCCTCTCCCTGTCCCCCCTACTACGCTTCCTCTCCCTGTCCTCTCTACTATGCTTCCTCTTCTCTACTCTTCCCTCCTCTCTCCTCAACCCCCCACTGATCCTCCTCTCACCCCCACTCCAGTCCCCTCCACTCCTGTGCTCCCCTCCACCCCCTGACCCTCCACTCCTCTCTCCTCCACTCTTCTCCCCTCCACTCATCCGATCCCCTCCACTCATCCGGCGCTCCCCTCCACTCATCCGATCCCCTCCACTCATCCGGCGCTCCCCTCCACTCATCCGATCCCCTCCACTCATCCGATCCCCTCCACTCATCCGGCGCTCCCCTCCACTCATCCGATCCCCTCCACTCATCCGGCGCTCCCCTCCACTCATCCGATCCCCTCCACTCATCCGGCGCTCCCCTCCACTCATCCGATCCCCTGAGTCCTCTCCACTCTCACTCACAACAACAACTTTCAAACCAACACTCTCACTCACACATACATTCTCACTCCCAGACATTCTAATTCCACACAAATCACAAATTCAGTCCACACAAAAACAACAACCACAACTCCAACAATACCACTCTCTCTGCTCTCAGTCTCTGCTCTGCTCTCTCTCTGTTCCTCCCTCACTACACTACAGTCACACGGAGTCACACGGTCTCTCTAAATTACATCCAGGGGCCGGCCTCTCAAAACTACATCCAGGGGCGGAGACTATAGGCACATGTCAAAAACGAAAGTAAAGAATAAACGAGATTTCGAATAGTTACGAATAACAGCGATGTATTAGAAAAGTACGAATCCATTCGACGCATGCAGCGCCGCAGCGCCACTGTGTCAGACATGTAAATTTACGAATCAACGACCAAAAAGAAAAAAGTTACGAATGTACGAATCCATTCGAAGCGCGTTAGCCAGCGCCATTGTGAGAGAGTGAGAGACACGTAAAATGACGAATCAGTAAACCAAAAAAAAAAAAAGTTACGAATCCATTCGAAGCACGTTAGACATCGCTATTGTGAGAGAGAGACGCGTAAAATGACAAATCAACAAACCAAAAAAAATAACGAATTTGAGAATCCATTCGAAGCACGTTAGACAGCGCCATTGTGAGAGAGTCAGAGAGACACGTAAAATGACGAATCAACAAACAAATAAAAAAAGTTACGAATCCATTCGAAGGACGTTAGACAGTCACAGCGCAATTGTGAGAGAGAGACACGTAAAATGACAGATCAACAAACAAAGAAAAGTAACGAATTTAAGAATCCATTCGAAGCACGTTAGGCAGCACCATTGTAGAGACACGAAAAATGACGACTGAACAAACAAAAACAAAAAAAGTTAAGAATGTACGAATCCATTCGAGGCACGTTAGACAGGGCCATTGTGAGAGAGACACGTAAAATGACAAATCAACAAACAATAAAAAGTAACGAATTTAAGAATCCATTCGAAGCACGTTAAGAATAAGCAGCGCCATTTTAAGAGACACGGAAAATTACGAATCAACAAACCAAAAAAAAAAGTTACGAATGTACGAATACATTCGAAGCACGTTAGACAGCGCCATTGTAAGAGAAAGAGAGACATGTAAAATGACCAATCAACAAACCAAAAAAAGTAACGAATTTACAAATCCATTAGAATAACGTTAGGCATAGGCAGAGCTATTGTCTACACAGTACACACACACACAATAGACTGTTGTTATGCAACCTTAATACGTTTTCGGATATTATTCGTAGAGTGTCGCTATTCGTTAACCAAATTAACGATTCTTACGATTCGTACGAAATCCGTATTTCGTACGAATCCGAATTAAATTCCGTATACGAAACCCGAATTACGAATTTTTTTGGATACGAAATAAAACGGAACGAAACGAAACGTATTTTTTGACGGATCCCATGCTCAGAATAAATTTGGGGACAAAAGCTATTGGCTACTGGCCTCTACGTAGTCCCGTCGTACATGTTTGACGTCACCTCGTTCGGAACGATCAGATTTTCCGACAACTTTGTGTGACCGTGTGTTTTTTACGACGGATTTTGGACGAAACTTGTGTTGCATACACAAGTTTCGTCCAAAATCCGTCGTAAAAAATCAGACGGATTTTGTGGTGGGAATGTCCGACAGTGTGTACAGGTCATTAGACGGAATTGATCAAGCCTGGTGAATTTTAATAGAGAGGCCACTTCACTTGAGGTTACAACAGATCATGCATTAAACAGGCCCATCTCCATGCCAGGAGCTTAAACAGGAGTGATATTTTGACAAATCAACCCCCCCCCCCCCCAAACAAGACAGCTCTGCTAATTTACCCATTTTGTCCACGCAATACAGCTCACAATTCTAAGACATAAAATGCATAATATCCAAAAATCTCCCAATTCTATGTAATGATGATTCCTATTGGGAGGTTCTAAGTAAGGGCGTTAAATATGTGGCCAGAAAATCACACACATTGGGTAACATGGAGTCTCCTAGTGCCTATGTTTCCAATCCACCAACACATACAGTACCTGGCTCAACACCACAGGCATGTACAGATATGGGGTAGGGATGAGCCAAACACACTCGGTTCGGTTCGCACCAGAACACCTCGAACAGACAAAAAGTTGTAGCGAACATGCAAACCCTATTAAAGTTTATGGGACACGACCATGAAAAATCAAAAGTCCTAATTTTAAAGGCTTATGTGTAGGTTATTGCCATAAAAAGTGTATGGGGACCTGGGTACTGCCCCAGGGGACATGTATCAATGTAAAAAAAAGTTTTTAAAATGACAGTTTTTAGGAGCAGTGATTTTAATAATGCTTAAAGTGAAAGAATACAAATTAAATATTCCTTTAAATATCATGCCTGGGGCGTCCCCTTAGTCTGCATGTAAAGTGGCGCATATGTGTGATGTGTAGAACATGCAGAAATAATGAAATTTCTAAAGGAAAAAATGTAATTTAAACTTTCTGGCGGCTGTAATTTATTGCCGGCTCCCGGCAATATAGATGAAAAATCAAGGAGAAATAGGAGTCGGGTCCCCCCCAGTCCATACCATACCCTTCAGGTAAAAAAATTGCGTGGGGTCCCCCCAAAATCCACGCCAGACCCTTATCCGAGCATGCAGCCTGTGAGCGAGTGCCCCCTGCCCTCCTGAACCATACTAGGTCACAGGCCCTCAGCATGGGGTTGGGTGCTTTGTCCCCATGTTGATATAACTGGATGACCCCTCCCCCTCTGACATCCCTCGGCCAGCATACTGGCTATTGCACTCTATGCATGTAATCAGATACAGTATATGACAACTAACTAGCTGTGCAATTGTTAGGGTGAAACCCTTGAAACAAGAGGTGACAGTATAGGGGACACTCAGGTGGCTACAACTCGAACATCTTGGCGCTCCATATTAGGGATGGGCTTGATGTTCGTTTGTTCGCAGCCCAGTAAGCTTCACAGTCCCCTGAAAAAGCCCTAAATGATACTTCTGGTATGGAGTAAACTCACTGTTTTGCGTTACAAATTCCCCAACTTGTCACAGTTGATAGATATGATAGTATTCCCCCTGACAATACCTCAATCAGCTTTTCTCTCCAGAATGACATTACCATCTTCACTCAGGCATTATACACTGGCAATTAAATGTACTTTGGGACCTGTGCTGTTTTTACTTCAAGGCAGGGGCCTAACTACAGGGGTCACAGTTGTGACCTGGCCACATGCAGCCCCCTGTAAACCTGGAAAGGAGCAGCGGTGGGGGAAGCTGCAGCTGCATATAGCGGAACCGATCTCTCAATTTTCCTTCTGCAGCCACTGAATGCCCGCTTCTCCTCCTCTCCCTTCTGCAGGCATTCAGTGCTACTTCTATCCAGCTTCTTTCTGCTGCCCCCGTGCTCTTTCCTGCCCCCCCCGGTTTCCCCTCCTGACCCCCACCTAAACCCTGCAGCTCTGCCGAGATAGCCCCTCCCCTCTCCTGTTGGCTGCTATAGGAGATCTGTTAGAATGGAGAGCAGAGAAGGGGCTGGTAAATGTGTTATTTCCAGGCCCCTTACTTGTCTGAATGAATAGAATCAGTGATCCGTACTGATCACTGACTCTATCCATTCATAACTGAAACATAGTAAACTGTGTTTACTAGCATTGCATTGATACCAGTATCAGTGCAGATATTAGCATTTGCACAAGTACTTGCATTTGTACAAATGCTCTGATACTAGAAACCAATAAAACTGATAATTGTTTCATGTGGTGCAGTGCAATTTGAACCCATACAAAACGAATGGGCTCAAATCGCACTGGAAAAAATTGCATGCGATTTGAACAGGAATGCAGTGTCATTCCTGTCCGAATCACACCCGGTTTCTGGCATTGCTCCTCTGTGAACCAAAGCTCAGGGGCTTGGCTGGGAGAAGAGGAGGCAGCCTTGACGTCACTCGGCTACACCAAACTAACCCCACTTGGGAATGTGCAATCCCTTGGGACACCGGCACTGCGCCCCCTACAGGAAGCTTGCCTAGCCTAACTACAGGTCAAGGTTCAGTTCAGGATCCAGAGTGTGCTGAGATCAGTTGAGGAGATCGTCCATGTAGATGGAACACAGTATGATAGATATGACCTGGCTAGGAGCGTGTGATAGAGATTACAGCCCAGGGGTGTACTGTAAGGAGTGAGCTGTGCTCAGAACAGACCATTACAATCTGGAATCCTACTTTTTACAGATAGATTTGAGACAGGCATTTTGTACAAGTTTAAAGGAGACTGGGTTGGATTGTGGCTCTTGTAGAGAGCAGTCAATAGATTAATAGAATAGAAGAGGCAGTGTAGGCTGAGGACGAGCTGTCATAGGACACACAGGAGGACAGATCGGGAAATATTACTGTCTGGTCTGCTGAGGAGGATGACATTACTGGACACATCTGATGGGCTGGGGTGGGGGCTATCATCACCCTGCACTTTTTTCTAGGGAGTCTATGACAGTCATTATGTTTACAACATGCTCATTTACTGCTATAGACAGGAGAGCTTCCTAACTAATGATTGGGAAGGGATGATCTACAGCAGATTTTGTCTTCTAGGGTACCTTCTGAGATGGCTAGATGGCGAGGGGGTGCATTGAGCATCTAGTAGAGATGCTGACGGTCATAGAAAAGTGGACACTTAATAGAGACGCTGGTGCTCAGTAGTAGATGCCGGCATTCAGGGAGGGCTAAATATAACAGACACATATAAGACATCGAGAAACCAGTAGTCATTATTTGTAATTTGGTTTAAAAAAAAATGGGCTGCTCAGTCTATTTTTTGTCCTAGTCTGGGCCTGGATTCTTTGCAGTGCAATTTGAGCTCATTCATTTTGTATGGGCTCAAATCGCACTGCACGAAAATGACACTTAAATAGGTATCGGTAATTGGTATCGGCGAGTACTTGAGCAAAAGTATTGGTGCTCATGCTCTGGCTTAAAAAACAGGTATTGGTGCGTCCCTAACGTTTACTATGCTTCAGTTTGTGAATGAATAGGAAGCTCTGTACAGAGCTCTTCCTGTCTATTCATTCTGTGCTGCTGTAAAAAAAAAAATATATATATATATATATATATATATATATATATATATATATATATATATATATATATATATATATTATATATATATACAAATATAAAATACAAAAATAAGAATAATAATTACAAAAATAAAAAAAAATACTGACACCAGTAGCGGAACTACCAAGGTCGTACAAAGGTTGCACTTGCGACTGGGCCTTGGCATTCCACCACTGGGATCAGAGGTAAGGGCCCTGGCTGGGGGTCAGAGGGACCCTTCATAGTTTCTTTCTAGTTACGCCACTGCTTCAAGGTACCCAGAGAGTTAAATGGTTCAGTTAACCCAAAAACAGCAGGTGTAAAACTTGAACAAGTTTCTCAAATACCAAAAGGGGATTTTTAGCCAGCAAGGCATTACAATTTGTGAGTAAGTGTAAATGCCACAAAAATATCATACCATCACTAGAGAGACTGGTGACATCACTGGGAAAGCAGGATATCTATTCACTGAGAATGCAGACTATCTTTTCACTATCTAGAGACATGTGACGTTGCTCAGGGCTGCTGATAGGGCAGATCAGCCAGCCCTCCAGTAGGGGGCCCGAGCTCTGTCACTTCAGAAGAGGGGCCCGGGAACCTGCAGGGCAGGAGAGCCAGCTGAACTGCCTTGTGAGTGACACCTGTGGATCACCTTGCAGCGCTGCCAGCTTTCTCCCTCCAGCAGCTCTGCAGGGGGATCAGTTCTACATACTGGCAAAGTGTCCCGATTTGAAGCAGAGGGAGACAGCTGCTAGACATGGGAGCCGTCCAAAAATTAGTTTTGTTTCGTTCCGTTCCGTTCCGTTTCGTATAAAAAAAATCATAATTCGTGTATGAAATTTAATTTGGATTCGTACGAAATATGGATTTCGTACGAATCGTTAATTTGGATAACGAACATCGACACTCTATGAATAATAACGAATTATCCGAAAACGTATTAACGTTACATAACACAAGTCTATTGTTTATTGTTCACCAATCACTCAGAGGAAGTACGAAATACGAAATTTCGTTTACGAATACGAAATTTCCTATTTCGTACTTCCTCTGAGTGATTGGTAGACAATAGACTTGTGTTATGTAACGTTAATGCGTTTTCGGATAATTACGTTATTATTCGTAGAGTGTCGATATTCGTTATACTGAATCTCAAATTCATTCGAATCATTCGTTATATCTGCTATAATTTCTTTCCTATTAGTTGAAATTAGTTATTTGGTAGTTTGGATTCGGATAATTTGGATCCGAAATTCGTAAACAAAATTTCGTATTTCATCCAGAATTCGTATTCGTAAAAATTCATACGAATTCCAGATTCGTACGAAACTAATCGCACATGTCTAACAGCTGCAGAGTCTCTGCCTGTGCCTTTCTCGGGTCCTGAAACTCCCCCAGCAGTCGGCAGTGTTATCTCTGGTCAGCATGATAAATAAGCAGGAAGTTTGCTTCACCTCCTTACTCAGTCCTGACCTCTGATCCACCTCCCTCCAGATCGTGCTCTCTCACTGTGCTCTGTGTTCATGGTGAACTCCAGTGTTTTGATGGAGCAGTGCTTCTGCTGAAAGGGGTGAGTGGGGGGGGGGGGGGGGCAGGGTTGCTGCTGGAGTGAAGGGACAGTAATTTCAGGATTTTGGAGAAAAGTAAATATGAAGCCAGCCTAGAAGTGCAGATAGCTGCTGCTGCAGTGCTGAGCTAGGAACCAGTGGACACATCTCTCTCTCAAGCTGACAGACATCTCTGCCCAGACATTTCTATATACCACCCCTAAGGCCCCCTTTAGACCCCTTTCACACGAGGCGGACTCCGCTTCCACGGAGCCCGCCTCTGTCCGCCGGCTCAGCGGGAGATCTCTCCGTTGATCTCCGCTGAGTCGGCGGATGACAAGTCCCTCTCTGCTCACTGAGCGGGGAGGGGCTTGCGAGCGCCGCTGGTCTCTATGGAGAGATCGGATGAAAACGGACAGTATGTCCGTTTTCATCAGATCTCACCCGATCCGATCCGCCAGCGACGGATCTGGACGTAGAGCCATACGTCTGCTTTTGGCGGATCGGACCGGGTCGGATGTCAGCGGACATGTCTCCGCTGACATCCGACGCTCCATAGACTAACATGGAGCGCCCGTTCAGATCCGCCGTCAAAACTGACAGACGGATCTGAACGGTCCGTCCATGTGAAAGGGGCCTTATACTTCATGTAGAGGGAACACACATTCCTGAACGCGTTTATTTATTTAATTTTGCTTGTATTTTCACATATAGGGGGCTGCCATATGTGTAAAAAAACACATCATAGAGGTTCTAGAACCGTTTAAAGCATGCAGATTTGCCACATGACACAACACAGGTGTGCTAATTGCATTTGGGGTGCCATCAACAATTAATGGCACCACAAGCACTATTAGCATTTGCAGTGCATTTCCAAAATGAACCTTTGCACTTTGTCCCACATTCAGGAAACGTCAAATGTGAATACGGCCTAATGCCAAGTAGGCTAAATGAAAAAACCTGACACCTCAGGACGGAGCCACTGTACTACCAATCCAATGTTAGTACAACAATCTCCCCTGCTGTTCTATTGTGTTCTGACAAGGGGATGACCCCCACCCCACCAGAACACTCTGGTCAGTACTCTCAGCCATTGGCTGAGAGTACTGATTGGGTTGACAGACCTTTTTTGGCCATGCCCCTTCAACAGAAGTCAGCTGTCATATAGTCAGACAGGGCTGTATACATGCCATTGCTGCAATGCTTTACTTCAGAGCTGCAGCATTTTTAGAGCAGGTTACAGAGTTTGACAGGCAGCACCTCCTGTCAAACGTCTCATCGAGTTTAATGGGGCTGCTCTGCACCTTGAAGCCAAATAATTGTTTTAAAGTTGCAATGTGGTCTCACAATGTAAAATTGGCATTAAGCAATTTAAAAAGTAAAAAAAAAAAAAAAAAAAAGGTGCCATGAGGTGGCAGTAGCATGGCTCTAATTTCTGCCATGGCTGCAAAGCATACCACTGCGACCATGGCATTTTAGCAACTTGATATTTCGGGGGGGGGGGGGGCCTGTCAGGTAGGTTGTACAGGACCCCGTGATTTCTAACAGCGGCCCTGACGTTGCTGAGAATGCAGCCTATCTATTTACTAGAATATAATGACATTACTTGGGATACAGTTTGTCCAGCCACTAAAGAAGGATGACATCACTGAGAATCTATGCCTAGAGATGAAGAACATCACTGAGAACACAGTCTATTTATATTATAAGATTACGTGTAGTATTTGTTCTCATCAGTTTTAAGTCCAACACATAGGGTAAGAGAAGAAGGGCTTGTTTTATCCACTTTATGCATTGACCTGCTTTAACTCCAAGACTGGTGCACAAAAAAGAAAAAAAAATGATGGGTGACATTGCTGAGGATAGAGCATATACAGTGTAGTCACTTGAGACATGTGACATTACTGAGAATACACCCAATCCATTCAATAAACATTTTGTTCAAAGAAGGCTGAATACTCCAACAAGGATCTGAGATAGATTTGGGGGAAGGGGGGTATGCTTTTTTTCTTGTTGATTTTTTTGTGTGTGGGGTTACCTCTTAAAATCAGGCCTGCTATAGAATTTTGGTGCCGACACCTATTTTTGCATTTTTTTTTTTTACATGGGTCCATCTTAAAATACATACCAGTCCCCAATTAATATCTATACCAGACTTTCATCTAGGATAAAGGTCTGGTTTACAAGCAAAAGTATGCAGCTGTCAATTGCCAACAATTTTAACAGTATTTTCTTGGGGGTAAATATCAGTTTTGCTGTTGTAGGTTGAGAATACATTGTTCAGATGCACCACTTCACATCCAGGTTAAGGGGTTAAGGGAAACCCCAGGCATGTTATTTGAAAGTATTTTGCGTGCCATTGTCAGGATGTGAGAATGAGATGCACTCGAGGTGATTCAGTTTGCAGTTCCAGCGCTATACAAGTCATTCATTCATTCATAGTTAGTCTGGTTGAAAAAAGACACAATTCCCTCTAGTTCAACTCAGCAACAGCTCCCACCATCCGTGGCAATTATCCTGCTTTAACCCATTCTTAACGGTCATCCTGCTCAGCAAGCCTCTCCCTCCCAGTCAGGGAGCTGTCCCCATTCTCTCCATGCCTCACAGGAGTCATACGAATGAGCTTCGGAACCCTGTCCCAGCTACATGTGCGGCGGCCATCTAGCATACTGTCTACACTTCAGTTTCCTCAGTGGTAGTGCAAGAGGTGGATTGAGGCAGCCATGGAGTCCAACACAGAGAGCTATACTCCCACAGCCACCATGGACCTCCCAGAGGACTCTGCGACAACCACCATCCTAGCAGCCATTGCAGCTAATAATTTTCCCTAATGTCTAAAATAGACAATTTGGCCTTCGAATGGGGCCTGATCAAACCAGACCTGGACAAGTTGCCAGGCTGACTCAATACCACCAAATATCGTACATCTCCATGGTAGAAGACACTACTGCTTCCACTACACAGGCTTTGACTGTTCCCCAGTGCATGGTCAAACTACTCATGACCTGTTCGGAGGATGCTGAAAATAGGCTCTACCTCAATAATGTGAGGGTGATTGGCCTGCCGGAGGGGGCAAAAGGTCCCAAATCAGCCATTTTTGTGGCTGATTTAACTTTCTTTAAACAACTACTTAACCTGCACGAGGTGTCTCTGGTCTATCTGGGACCCCACAGGCTCAAAACCCCTGGGCTCTCCTCCTAGATCCTTCCTGATCCACTTTCTCAACTTCAGGGATAGAGACACAATACTTGCAGAAGCTCGCAAACACCAGCAGCTGCAATATGACAATGCTGCCATCCATCTTTATCCAGATTTCTCTCCAGGCCTCCAGAAGAGGAGACACTCCTTTATGGATGTAGGGAGGTGACTCTGGGAGAAAGGGTTGCAGAATATTATGGTATATCAAAGTATGCTCTGGGTACAACATAATGGATTCCCTAAATTCCTTGAATCTCCTGCTGAAACTGTGGACTTGCTAGACCCCACTGCTTGACCCACGGTATCGTTGCCTTGCCACCTAGGGCCCTACTTTTGGCCGAAGGTACACAGTTGCTGGTCCATGCCCAGGGACCCTGTTGAATCTCCACAGGACTTGTTCAAGACTAATTTTCTTAAACTTTTTAGGTCTGGTTTGATCATCAGTCTTACAAACTACTTCTGATAACACTTTTTACTGTGGCCTTTGCAGTAGCATTGGCCACTGGACATCCAAAAAACATGTCCATACAGACAAAATGCATACTCGTAAGATCCTGACTTGGGCCTCTGGATATATCTTTTTGTAATCTCTGGAAGGGATGTTCAGCTTTTGGTAACACCTTTGGTAACAGGTAAAACAAGAAGTGGTATGTTATAAAAACAACTGTGGAGAACCCTGGCTCTATCCCACGCTCATTTACTAAGGCAGCCATAACTGCTTGTGACTGATGACACGGTCCATGTGTCAAGCTGGAGGGAAAAGAGTGGCTGGCAGACATAAATTATCACCTTTTCCAATGTCCTGTTTCATAAGAAGTTGCCCAATGTGGACCACTTGTTCTTCTCGTTCTGGGGTCCTTAAAGTTGAATTAATAATCCCAGCTATACTGGGCCCGAACTAGGGTGGAATCTGTGAGTTGCACAGACCCAGCAAGTGTCCGGGGCTGTAAATGCAGCATCCTTAGTCGGTCTGCTTCCATGTGTGAGTTTTAATGTTAGTATGGCTACCTCAGCAAGAACCTGGAAGGCTGAAAGCAGCCGATCAAATTAACTTAGCAAGCTTGATTGGTTTACCTGCCGAAGTAAAAACAAACTTCTGGCCCTTCAAATGGAACCAAAAGCTCTCTAATTCTCTACTATCTATATAAATATACACTCTTTTTATAGCTCACAGGCTTTGCTAAAACATGGAGCTCTGCTTCTTGAGCTGGGGAAAAAGGATCCAATGACTCTATATACAGAGTATCCTTCTGGGTGATAAACTGCATACTCAGTATAAAACCGATAATAACTACAAAAAATTACATATCTGGGTCTTCAGGGAGTGTGTCCTGCACTGGGCTAACAGCAGCTGATTCCTACATCATCAATTTAACACATGTGGTCTCCCCCATCTACAGCCTCCTCCAATAGGGGCAATAAGGTGGCTGGATTAAAATGTACACATTTTTCATTGTTAGATTTGTACATAAACTCATATTTTAAACCTTTCATTAGACAAACATTTAGTTAGCTGTATATTTGCTGCGCAAAATGTCGGACCATTAAAAATTTAATATTTTACCAAAATAATGTCTAACTTTGTCTAATAGCACCTTTGCATAAAGGGTACAGCTCTGATATATCGGGGTGAAACCCTTCATTACTGGGTCCAGTTTGCATAAATATATTAAAATGGCTTGTTTTCTATCACGCTGTTTGTGTAAGAACTCCAGTTTCATGTTTCAAAAAGACAACTTTTTCCTGGCAATATTATAATAAATGATAATAATACCCTGCGGTCATGGAGAGATGTCCATAAATCCAAAATATTCTTCTGCTTATACCCATGGCACTTACAAGGAAAAGGGGCACATCATTTCACAATCCACACATTCTGCTTTGGATTAAAAAAAAATATATATATAAAAACAAACAGAAAGCGCTCAGCCACATCAAAAACTATAAAACAACTGGCTGCAGGTGGGATCTATCCTAACAGGGTGTGTGGACTTGATGTGATGGATCTGTCATATTTAAATTTTATTTATTATTACTCTCACATCATGGACCGCACATCAATTTATTATAAGACCTTTAGATTTCATTTTTGTAGAAAAAACTTCTTATGTATCCCATCCATCTTGGCTTTGTTAAACATTATGGCAGCTGTATTCCAATTAACAGCCTCATCTTAATCTTTTTTTTTCCACTCAATAAATGTAAAATTACAAAATTGTTATCTTAATCTAAACTAATCCCATTTTTATAAATTCCCCATTAAACTGGATTTCATTTCCAACCAAAGGTTGTCTAAACCAGTTTCAATATATCTATATTATTAATAAAATTGTTAAACTCATATTAGAAATTGATACTTAAATGATAATTTCAATATCACACCCTAATGTATATCCACAGATAACGTTCCTTAAAGGGGGACATATTACTTAATTTTACTTAATTCCCTATTAAATGCACTGTTTCCACTATCAAAGGATATTCAATTTGTGTAATACACGGTTAAATGTAACCTTCATTTTACCATGTTTGGAAAACAGATTCAAAAATAATTGTGATCAGTGGCGGAACTACCGCCATAGCGGCACATGCAGCCGCTATGGGGCCCGCAGCCCAGTGGGGCCCTTGAGGACAGGCGCCGTGGGTGGCTCCGGGGGTCCGCGGGTGGCTCAGGCGGGTCCGCAGGTGGCTCTGCGGGTGGCTCCGGGGGTCCGCGGGCGGCACCGCGGGTGGCTCAGGTGGCTCCGCGGGTCCGCGGGCGGCACCGCGGGTGGCTCAGGTGGCTCCGCGGGCGGCACCGCGGGCCCGCGGGTGGCTCAGGCGGGTCCGCGGGTGGCTCCGCAGGCGGCACCGGGGTGGCTCCGCGGGCCCGCGGGTGAGAGCGGGCAGGTCCGTGGACATGAGCGGTCTGGCCAATCAGGGATCTGGGGCGGGGGGAGCAGAGAGATGACATCATCTCTCACCGCCTGGTGCCCGCCCTGCATCCCTGCAGTGAAGTTCCTCCTTCACTGTGCAGTCAGCCGGAAGCAGAGAGATGACATTATCTCTCTGCTGCCTGACTGCTAACCTGCTGCAAGTGACAATCCGTAACGGTGTGGCAGGTGACAACCCATAATGTGTGGCAGGCGACGTGGCAAGTGACAACCCGTAATGTGTGGCAGGCGACGTGGCAAGTGACAACCCGTAATGTGTGGCAGGCGACGTGGCAAGTGACAACCCGGAATGTGTGGCAGGTGACGTGGCAAGTGACAATCCATTATGTGTGGCAGGTGACATTCTGCAACGTGTGACAATTGACAATCTGCATCTGGTGGCCGGCGATGGTGGCAAGTGGTACACGCTCTGGGCTCCCACTGATTCTGCATTATGGTGAGTTGAACTATTTCATTTTATATAACAGAACATAAATTGGTTAGAAGGCATGGAGATCAGCAATGTGTGTCCTTCAGGGGCTGCATACAGTATACTGCATACTTTGTTGTTCAAAATTAATATAAGCTGT
This sequence comes from Lithobates sylvaticus, assembly GCA_028564925.1. Lineage (NCBI taxonomy): Eukaryota > Metazoa > Chordata > Amphibia > Anura > Ranidae > Lithobates > Lithobates sylvaticus. Next base: position 152,036,180 of record CM053027.1, read on the forward strand.
TGCCTGGGTACTGTGCCACATGAGTGTGGAAATCTGTTGTTCGTGGCATTAGTTCATTTTTTTCGTGGGGGGGGCTATTTGCAGGGGGCGGGGGCCCATACAACATTTTGCTATGGGGCCCTATGATTTCTAGTTACGCCCCTGATTGTGATCACATTGTTTATCATTAGATTCGTTAACCCGGCACATAAAGTTATAAATGTTTTGTCTAAAAAACTAAAATTGGCATGGTGTCCTTCCAGCTTATCACCGACCTCTCATCCCAGCCATGTTCTTTCAGGAGAGCACAAAGGAGGGGGTCACATCTGCGTACATGACACACACAAGCGATAGAACTACAGGTTCCAGCATTCACACACATACACAAATATCTCTCTAAAATTGCTTACATTTTTCCCATTTGTACACAACACATGCATATCATTCTCTCACTTTCTTTTAAATCTTTTAAATACTTCCTTGCTAAATTTCTGCTTTCCTTATTTTGTTCTGATATCCTTTGCATCCAATGTATTGTAATACCATACTTCACATACTGTGCCTTCTATGATCAGACGAGCAGCCATAGTGCTCATCCCATCTTCCCTCTCTGACAACATATAAAGTATTCTGTTTTAACTCTCATTTCTCTGTTTCTTGACTTTACTAGTTGTAGTGCCTAACCCCAAATAAATCCCACAACTTAACATAAAAATGTCCCTTTCTTTCTAGTGTTAATTGTCACCCTTCATCCATCCTTCTCACATAGATAGCTGTTTCTCTAGCTGTGTACTCATGATTCTTAGTCCCTGTGGACTTCGGTGGTAACCCAGTTACCCATTGTGGATCCATGTCCACTTTAACCATTAACCATTAATCTAGGGGCTCAGTATAGGCGGAACCGCGCCTTCGGTTCATATATAGCGCTCCTCTTGCGCTGAGCATTTTTGAGGGTCTCTTACCCTTCATTCCCTTACTTAATTTAATGCCCATAATGACTGGCCAGTCTTCTCTACGTGTGCCTATACCCTCTTGCCTCTAAACTACTTTATCTAGCAGATGTACTACATATACCTGTGAACAGCACTATTCTTCCCTTTCTTATCTATAACACTCCGATATAGACAGTGACAACATACCATATAACCACCAATCAATACAGTTCGATTAAGGGGAGTAAAATAGGTACCCTTTGTCCCGAAAATGCCTTACCGATCAAGGAAGTCTGATAACTCAAATGTAAGCAAAAAGGCTTACCTCAGCCGGCTGATTATCAGAAATTCCCGGATCGTCTCAAGATCCTCGTTTCGGATACTCAGGGTCACCTTTTAACCCCTCCTAGGCAAAGCTCGCCACCTGTCCTGGAAATTTATAGATAGGCAACTCCTATCCTCATATTGATTAGTGGTTCCAAATTAATAATAACTACTGCAGTAAGGAACAGACACAAAAGATACGCTCAGCATCTTTCCAAATAACCGTTCTCCTTTATTATGACGCAATTGAAGGGTTTTATACACATGATTACGTAGGTATCACATTAATATTACAATTGTAAGTTTATGGTAACAAGGGGCGTATCATAGGCAGGCTAATTCTAATCAGGACTCGAAAGAATGTAAACATGTACTGAAAACATTATTAGTGCCGTGTGCACAGTTAGGGCAGTGTGCAATACATACAAAATAGAATACAATTATATACAGAACTTACAAATTTCCATTACAATTTTCGATTAACTTAAAACCCTATACCATCTACCAAATACCCACCTATTTAGATATCTACAATTCCAACATGCTTTCCACTCCCAATTTGGCCCTGGCCATATAACCTTGATTTTGAGCTACTGTTGAGGGATGACTCTCTATCCAAAGTATCCTCAACTATTTACAAAAGTTTTAAGCTCACGCGTAAATTTTTCCAGCTGTCTTCTGTACTTTCTATTTACACCACCATCTGAAATATGCAACAGGTAAAACATTGGAGCCTGTCATTTATAAATTGAACTTTCGGAAAGGATTTAATGACCTTGCATTCCTGCTTTAGTATTTAGCTGCACTTCTGCCTTAATTTGGTGTTTTTTTTCTGACTAGGGCAGATTGAATGACATATGGGGTCAACAGGTTCCTTGCCACAGGCAGAAAGGAGCACTGTTTCTGACTCATGAGCAACTGATCTGTTGATCCTTTGCCATCAATAAATAAATTATTAATGGTATGTTTGAACTACAGTTAGCTGTCACCATTATATGTATTGATAGTGACATTTTTAGCTAATACAATGGCATGCATCTCAATTTCTTTTTGGTTGCGATTTATCTCTGTCTTTAGAGAGCGAAGAGGCATAAATAATTGGTTTCCTTTCCTGCAGCAATAGAATACCAGTACTTGTCTGGAGGTGGGAAATTATGAACTGTCACTTTATTTGACATGTCATGCTAATATTCCAGCATTAGCAATCAATTGTTTCATTTTCTAAAAGCATGATTTCGTTGAGGCTAATATTGAAAATAAATTATTTTTCTGCATTAAAAGTTTTCTGCAGTGCTCACTGGATCTTCCCTCTGACCTCAATGTGACTACTAAATATAGCAGTAACATGTATTTTACCAAGAAGAACCACTGAATGCTGTTCAGGATCAAGGAAATCAGCCTTCTCAAAAGTGTTTCCCAGTGGCCTTTATATTTCTTGTTAGGGATGAGCCTGAAAAATCGGGTGTTCGTCCGTTCGCGGGATAGCAAACAATTTGGGGTGTTCGCGGCAAATTCAAAAGCTGCGGAACACCCTTTAAAAGTCTATGACATTTCTAAAGGGAAAAGTACTCGTGGCTATAATGAATTGTCGGTCCCGTAAATACACATAAAAGTCATTGAAAAAAACGGCATGGGATTCCCCCACAGTCCATTACCAGACCCTTCGGGTATGAATATTAAGGGGAACCTCAAACAAAAATTTTAAAATAAAATTGTGTGGGGGTCCCCCCAAATTCCATACCAGGCCCTTCAGGTCTGGTATGGATATTAACCTCCCTGACGGTATGATTCTGTCTGGAATTTTGTGCTGAAAGCGGTACAATTATTTTGCATGGAAATTTGGCGTTTTTATATTGTAGGCATGCAATTCTTATGAATAACTCACTTAAATCTGTCCGAACCAGAGTCTAGTAGACATCCCGGGTATGATAAAGTTTGAAACACAAAATCATAAATTATAATAAAATAAAAAAATATATAAAAATGATTCAATAATGTAATCAAATCAAAAACACTGAAATTTGCTCAGTTGCAGAATAGTCGCTGTCATTAAATTTAGTGTTTGATGATAAATTGTGATTCTAATTTATTATCTGTGTTTTCTAGCTGGTCTAAAACCACTTTTGACATAAAGGGACACTTTTTGGTTGCTATGGACAATCTCCAGTTTCCAGGCAGAAAAAAATATTTTTATTATATAAAATGACATGCAGGGCACTGGGCAGACCACTAGGGACAAAGGGGATGTGTATTTTTTGTATACAGTACTGTAATCTGTAAGATTACAGTACTGTATGTGTGTTGTGTTTTTAAACTTTTTTGAATTTGGCGCCGATCTCCGCTCCCGTGCGCCGTAACGTCGCAGGGAGCAGAGATCAGCGGCACTCGGCACTGTGTGAATCGAGCAAGCAGACGGCTCGCTCACACAGCGGGAGACCTCGCAGGATCCAGGGGATAAGGTAAGTAACCCCCCCCCCCTGTATCCTGCAACGCAAGCCCGAGTCTGGCTCGGGGTTACCGCTTTTGGTACTGAAGATCCTGCCCCGAGCCAGACTCGGGATTACCGCCAGGGAGGTTAAGGGGAATAAGGGTCTGGTATGGACTTTTGGGGGACCCCCACGCCGTTTTTTTGGCGTAGGGGTTCCCCTTTAAATCCATACCAGGCGATGGGGCCAGCAAGGTGTCAATCTCGCCAATAGAGGCGGCGTCATTGACTTCCTTCGCTAGTCCCGTCTACCTGGAGTCACATTCAAAATGAATGGACTTTACTCCATGTGTGGGCAAGTCCGCTCATTCGGAAAGTCCGGCAGATTGTCCGCCGGACTAAGTCCGCCGGATAGTCTCATCGTGTGTACGTGGCATAACACCCACCTGCTCCGTGATGTCGTCATGGAGGAGTGTAAGAGGACTCCAGTGGCAACCTGTGAATATCTGGTGAACTTCATGCCCAAGAGGGTGGCAGTGCAGTGCTAGAAAATAATGGTGGCCAAGCAAAATATTGACACTTTGGGCCCAATTTGGAAATTTTCACTTAGGGGTGTACTGACCTTTGTTGCCAGTGGTTTAGACATTAATGGATGTGTGTTGAGTTATTTTGAGGGAACAGATAATTTACACTGTTATGCAAGCTGTACACTCACTACTTTACATTGTAGCAAAGTGTAATTTCTTCAGTGTTGTCACATAAAAAGATGTAATAAAATATTTACAAAAATGTGAGTGGTGTACTCACTTTTGTGAGATACTGTATATATGCGTGCATGGATCTTTATATAATTGTAGTCTAACTGTAGTTGAAGAGCCTGCCTTATTTATCTGGTACTGGATTAATTTAATCATCTTGGTGTTTGCTGTATTTTCCTGCAGGAATTTCTTCCAGTAACGAATCTGTTACTTTCTGATACATTGTTGCAGTTCAATATAATGGCTCAAAAACCTTTAAAGTAACATAACCGCTATAGTCCGTGCTCCACTTGTGTGTATTTTTCTAATATCTAACCTGAATGAATCAGGTGTATATGGAGCATATATGCTTGAATATGTACATGTAAAAGTTTTTATTGTAACCATATTCCCATTGACGCTTGATTTATGCATATGCCATTGAGTACAACACATCAATGTGGGTGAACCTACGTGTGTATAGCATCTATGCCTGAACATTTATCTCCCTATATTTGTGAGGATAGTGAGAACATTATTCTTTCTTCCCCTGTCTCTTTTTTTGTGTTACAATAAATGGATATATATCTCTTAGGGAGCCAATTTTATTTGTGTATATATATATATATATATATATATATATATATATATATACCGTATATACTCGAGTATAGGCCGTCCCGAATATAAGCCGGGGCCCCTAATTTACCACAAAAAAACTGGCAAAACTTATTGACCCGTGTATAAGCCGAGGGTGAAAAATGCAGCAGCTACTGTAAGTGGAAAAGAGGGTCAGCAAATGCCCATCTGCAGCTGCATGTCCCCTGTGTCCTGTACAAACCCCCCCCCCCCCCCCTGTGGCCACATTGCAGCCTACCTGTGCCGATCTGCCTCCCGCCGATATTCCTCCCTCCGATCTGCCACCTGTGTCCACCAGTCTTGCGATCATTATGCCTCCTTATGCCTCCGTGCTCCTCTTGTTGCTCCTGTGCCGATCCTGTGTAACCCCATTGCTGATCCTGGCGATCAGCGTGTAAGGCGCCATTACACATTTAAAAGCCGCGCCTCTTCCTCCTCCTCGTCCGTGATAGGAGGAACACTCGGTTTTCCTAGCAGTCAGTGTGCAGTGTTCCGCCTATCACGGACATCCTCTCATCCTCGTCCATGAGATGAGAATGACAGGACGTCTGTGATAGGCGGAACACTGCACACTGACTTACTGCTGGGAAAATTAGTGTCCGCCTATCATGGACGGGCGGGAGGAGGAGGCACGGCTTTTGAACACTGTCTGTCTGCATGACAAGCTGTTCATGTAGGCAGACGGCACTGACTCGAGTATAAGCCGAAGGGGGGACTTTCAGCCCTAAAAAAAGGGCTAAAAATCTCGGCTTATACTCAAGTATATACGGTATATATGACACACGTATGCATTCTTTAGGTGGGTTGTGCACTTGTATTACTGTCATTATAATTGTTTTTAAATGATGGGTTAACAGCACCTGTTTTTGTTTAGAATGATTAAGGGTGGGTTGTGGCCCTATATTTAAGTGAGTGACAGCTGACTATCCCATGTGTTCTGACTAAGTTCTGGTGTATAGGAATGAAACCTGTAAATTTTAATGCTGGGGCATGCACCCCTCCCCTTTATTTGGCCTAGCCACCATGAATTTCAGGGACTTTAAACCTGATCGGTGGCTCTCCCTGTCAGAGGGGGGTCTGCGCTGATAATCAGCACATTCATTATCAGCGCAGCCCCATGTGAGGTGCCCATCAGCTGCCAATCAGTGCCCATCAGCTGCCAGTCTGTGCCCCATCAGTAATGCCTGTCAGTGCCCATCAAATTGCCAATCAGTGTCCATAAATGTGCCAATCAGTGCCCCATCAGTAATGCCTGTCAGTGCCCTTCAGATGCCCTTCAGATCAGAAATCCTGGCACCTACTATAACACTACTCATAAATCAGTCATTCAAAGAAGGAATTGTTCCTAACTCCCTCAAGCAAGGCATAGTCAAACCCCTCCTAAAGAAACCCAACTTGGATCCAAGAAACCCTAACCACGACGACCGATAACTAGCTTGAACACCATCTCCAAGATTATGGAAAAAGTAGTGGTACAACAGCTACAACTCCATCTGGACACACACAATCTCCTGGACCCTCTGCAATCAGGCTTTCGCCCGGGCCATGGCACAGAAACAGCACTCCTCAAAATATGGGATGATGCCTTGGAAGCAGCAGATGATGGAGAATCATGTCTCCTGGTACTCCTGGACCTTAGTGCAGCATTTGACACACTAGATCACAACACTCTACTCACCCGCCTCAAAGAAGTAGCAGGAGTCACAGATTCAGACTTACTATGGTTCACTTCCTTCTTAGGAAATCGGTCACAGACAGTGAAACTTGGAGCCTTCACCTCTGAATCTCGTGCAGTCTCCTATGGAGTCCCTCAAGGATCACCTTTATCACCTGTGCTCTTCAACATTTACATCCGTCCACTCCTCAAAATCATCAGCAAATCAGACCTATGCTTCCACTCATACGCAGATGATACTCAACTCTACCTTCGGATCCCCGGACAAAAAGACCAATATCAGGAATTAGAAAAATGCCTCACATCAATAGATGACTGGATGTCCACAAGCTCCCTCAAACTTAATGGAACCAAAACAGAACTCCTTCTCCTAAATGCTAACCGGAAAACTAAATCCACAACACCATGGACTCCGCCCACCATCCTTGGACAGACCATCCCCCTAAGCATAAAAGCCAAAAGTCTCTGAGTCACGTTCGATTCAGAAATGTCAATGGATGCACAAATAGGATCAGTAGTCAGCGGATCCTACCACCTTCTACGTCTGCTACGTAGACTCATCCCCTTCATTCCAGAAAAGGACAAAGCCATAGTGGTAGGAACAATCTTCAACTCTCTACTCGACTACGCATACTCCCTCTACATAGGACTACCTAAATTCCAGATTGCACGACTACAAGTCGTTCAAAACACGGCAGCAAGACTAGTCACAGGAAAAAAAACATGGGAAGCCATCTCCCCTCCCTGAGGACCCTCCATTGGCTAACCGTAAAGGATCGGATCACATTCAAGACCCTCTGCCTGACCCACAAATGCACACAAGGAGATGCTCCTCAATACTTATGCGAAAAAATACAACACTACACTCCCAATCGCAACCTCCGATCTAACAACCAAAACCTCCTCCTCGTCCCCAAGTCCCGGTACAAATCAAGGGGAGAACGAAGATTTGCAGTCCAAGGACCACAGCTATGGAACGCTCTACCTACGAACATCGGATTGGAAAAAGACCATTGGGCCTTCAGGAAAAAACTCAAGACCCACCTCTTCTAAAAAGGAATCAACGCAGGTTGGATCAAGCGCCTCGAGGCGATTCAGTTCGCAGTTGCAGCGCTATACAAATCATTCATTCATTCATTCATTCATTCAGATGTCAATTAATGCCTGTCAGTAGCTCCTCATCAGTGCTGCTTATCCAGTGCCATCTATCAGTGCCCATAAGTGCCACCTATCAGTGCCCATCAGTGCCGCCTATCAGTGCCACCTATTAGTGCCCATCAGCACCGCCTATCAGTGCCCATTAGTGCCCATCAGTGTTGCCTATCAATGCCTATCAGCACCGCCTATCAGTGCCCATCAGTGCTGCATATCAGTGTAGCCTATTGGTGCCAAGCAGTGCTGCATATCAGTGCTACCTATCAGTGCACATCAATTCTACATAAATAGAACAAAAAAAGTAAACAATTGACATGCCAAGGCCACATTCAGACTATGGGGTATATTTATAAAGCAATGCATGTAATATTCATCCAACATTAGCTACAGGTGAATTTTCCTGGTACATGTGTTTAAAATGTCAGTGATTTATCTGCAGTGAATGTTTAGTGAATACCACATTCACTGCTTTATAAATATAGCACCCTATCAATGCACTAATAATTGCTATAAGCTAGTGGTATCGCTTTATCTCAGACAGGTTGTGTTGATATACCGTATATGATTGTAAGAGTATAGGCCCGTACACACGATCAGACTTTTTAACAACCAACATGCAAATTAGCTGTTTTGGACCAACATCCGACCGTGTGTACGCTCCATCGGACCAACTTTTTCCATGTTTCATCTGACTTTTGTTGGCTGTGCGAACGGACCAACTTTCTGCCAACAAAAGTCCGATGGACCAAAGTCCGACCGTGTGTACACAAAACCAACGGACTTTTGTACAAACCAATGCAGAACCAATGCAAAAGATCAGACAACAATACAGAAGTTGACCAAAGGTGGCGGTAAAGAGCAGAAAAACCAAGTGATTTGGTGAAAGTTGGCTGAAAAAGTCCTGCCGTGTGTATGCAATACTAACTTGGGGCCAACGCCCTTTGGACAAAAATCCACGGGAAAGTTGGTCCACGGTCCGATCGTGTGTATGAGGCTTAACTGTCACATGGTAGAGAATAGCCTAGTGATAGCCTAAAGCCTCATACACACGATCGGACCATTGGTGGCTCCAGCGCGCATGTGCGGGAGTGACATCACGCTACTCCGGCCAGTCACAGAGCCGGAGTTTGCGGCCCCCCGGAAGGAAGAGGGGTGAAGATCAATGCTCGCTGAGAGTGGGGACAGTGGTGACATTGCAGGCTTCGGTTTAAGGTAAGTGACACATAATGGGCTAACACATAATGGGCTACTATGCGATGCATAGTAGCCCATTATGCTTTAACTTTGCAGGGAAATTAAGAGGAAGTAAAACCAACTAGGGTTTACTTTCTCTTTAAGGAAAATAGACTGTGCACTTTGCAAAGTGCAGTTGTACTCTGCAAGAGCAGTTGCTCCAGAGCTTAGTACATGAGCAGAAGCTCTGCTGACTTCCATCATCCAATCACGTGCAAGAAAAAATGCTGTTTTTGTTAATTTTACTTGCAGGTGATTGGGTATTCTTTGTAATGTGAAACTTTACCTCATTTACTAAGCTCAGTAGCAACTGCACTTGCAGAATGCAACTGCACTTTTTGCAAAGTACACAGTCTATTTGCCTTTAGTAAATAAACTCCATAATATTATTTAGGGCCCAGTAAATGTATATAAACTGTGTCAGTGCATTAATGCACATTGTGTTAAGACAGCCCAATTACTATCTCTCAAATGTTCTCAAAATCTTGCATCCACCGCTGTATGCCTCTCATTGTAGACATGAACCTCTAAATAAGGAGATGTGACCATCTGATGTTGAAAGAGAATTAATGTGATGATTGATGTTTTTTTGTATGATGATACTTAGTTACACACATGACAGGGTTTAGTCAGACTTGTGGTGCGGTTATATTGGACCACCTAAAAGGTTGTATGTACACATGATAAGGTGGCGTGACATGTGCGGTGAGGTTGTGTCAGATATTATATGAGATTTTAAGGGATTTAGGATAAGCCTACCTTGGGAGTAATATGAAGAACGATGTTCTAAATGAATGCTGCTCTTTTGTGCATATGTTTACTTACTGTATGTACTTTGTAAGTTGCTAACATGCATCGTACTTCCTGTATAGACTTTAGATTATGACCCAGGAAGGAGTTGACCGGCTGAGGGTAGATGATGCAGGGTATGTGCTAATTAGATCAGCTGGTCAAATTCTTCCCGTGCCATGACCTAAAGTATGTTCAGGAAGTAAGGCAGAAGTAATGGAGCCGTGTTTTACACAGCCATGAAGACAATGAGGTAAGCGTATGTAGAATAAATGGAAAGCTGTTTTATTTTTGCAAAAGAAGTACATTATTGCTATATTGGAACATAGGGGATCTGGAATTTAGAAGCAAACAAAAAAAAAGGTGAACAAAAGTGAACTTATGCCCCGTACACACGGTCGGATATTCCGATGGAAAAAGTCCGATCGGATTATGTTGTTGGAAAATCCGATCTTGTGTGGGCTCTAGTGGGACGGAAAAAAATTGAGAGCATGATCTAAAATTTTCCGCCAACAAAATCAGATCGGACTTTTTCCGATCATGTGTAGAGAATTCCGACGCACAAAGTGCCACACATGCTCGGAAGAAATTTGGAGACGAAAGCTATTGGCTACTGACCTCTATGTAGTCCCATCGTACGTTTTCTACATCACCTTGTTCGGAACGATCAGATTTTCCAACAAATTTGTCCGACCGTGTGTGTGCAACACAAGTTTCGGACAAAATCTGTCTGAAAAAATCTGATGGATTTTGTGGTCAGAATGTCCGACCGTGTGTACGGGGCATTAGCCTTTAAAAATGTCACATGTGCCTTTTCCTCTTTAAATGCCAGAAACAACTACCATAGCTGACCGTGGATCAAGGCTGAAAGCCGGCAATAGCAAGAAGGGACGGGCCGCGGGAATCAAACATGTTCTGCATACTGATATGCCTGTGTTTTTAACTAACATTGAGCGTGGTTCTTAGTGGAAAATACAATTGCTTATAAGTCTTTCTAAAAGCAAAGTGCAATATTAGTTATTTTTTTTTTCTTTTATATGTTTGAATTTGAGAATAATCTTCATTGGAACCGCAGTCTATTATGATTAGATGATCCCAGCTTTTAAAGGGGAAAGGTGCATGTGACCGTTATAAGGTCCATATTGGAAGGTGAGCATATATCTGCAACTTATTGGTGGTGGAATTTCTCCTCTTTGCACCGTTGGATTCACCAAACATTGAATGAGGATTTTTAAATTTGAAAACACTGATGCACATAAATACAATTATTTTTTTTTTTTCTTTTTTTTGGTTTTATCACAGATAGTACTAATTAATTTTTTATTTTTTTTGACTCCTGTATGGACAGAAGGTCACAATCACTTGGAATATATTTGGGACTTATTTATATGTTTGCTATATAATCCTTTGATAAAGCATGGCATTGTTTTGCACTAGATATATAACGCTGCAACTTGATTGTGTGTAGTTAATATTGATTGTTGATTTTAGTTTCTAATACTATTTTACATTTTTGAGCGCAAAAAAGGTTTTGATTTATTAAGTTATATTTTCTGTCTATACAGTATATACATAAAAAATATATAAAAACAGGCAGAATATTCCCTTTAAATATTCTTAATCAGTGAGGCTAAACAGAAGATTAGCCAATGTTCTCATCATATACTATGTTGTATATTCCTAGATCATGCCCCCAAATCTCGGAGCATTTTAATTTCTATTGTTCATGTGTCAGTTCATGTTTAATAAGCTGTTGCCCTACATAACATTTTTTGTACAGCAACATTTTAACTTATTTGTTTTTTATATTTTGCCTTGGGTGTTTCTTTGAGAAAGGTCACTTTAGAAATATAGACACCTGAACATGTCATGTGTCATAAGAATACAAAGACTGTTACGTGACTTTTTTTGTCTGGATTATGTTTCAGTGTCATTTTGAGCATCTACATTTTCACATTAACTCAAATTGATATTGTCATTTGTAAGTATTAAAAAGCTGTGCATCTTAAAGTACTTTATTTACTAATGCTTTGCCCAGTTCACCCCCAACCTGCATGTTTTCTCACAAAGGAAAATAAAAGTTTGGAATTGCTAGCCAGGAGGCTCTTTTTTTGGGGTGTTTTGGCATCTCTGTAGGAAATCTTTAACTACTTCAGCCCTGGAATGAAGTACCCCCTTAATGACCAGGCCATTTTTTGGGAAATGGCACTGCTTCACTTTAACTGACAATTACGCAGTCGTGCGACGTTGTACTTGAACAAAATGTATGTCTTTTTATCCCACAAATAGAGCTTCCTTTTTGGTGGTATTTGATCACCTCTGCTTTTTATTTTATTTTTTTGCGCTATAAACAAGAAAAGGGCAACAATTTAAAAAAAAAAAAACAATATTTTTTTACTTTCTGCTATAAAACATATCCAATAAAAATATGTAAAAAAGAATCGAATTTCTTCATCAATATAGGCCATTTTGTATTCTGCCACATATTTTTGGTAAAAAAATCCCAATTAGCGTATAATAATAGGTTTGGCAAAAGTTATCACGTCTACAAACTATGGGATCGATTTAAGGACTTCTTATTTATTTTTTACTAGTAATAGTGGTGATCAGCAATTTTTAACGGGACTGCGACATTACGGCGGACAAATTGGAAAGTAAGTGACACTTTTTGGGGACCAGTGACACCAATACAATGATCAGTGCTAAAATAATGCACTGTCACAGTATAAATGACACTGGAAGGGAAGGGGTTAACATCAGGGGCAATCAAAGGGTTAAACGTGTTTCCTATGTGTGCTTTATAACTATGTGGGGGATGCCTACACAAGACAAAGAGAGCGGTGTTCCTGATTAGTAGGAATCACAGATCTCTCTCTCTTCCTCTGTGACAGAATGACGGTCTGCCTTGTTTATATAGGCAGACAGCCGCTCTGTCATTCCCCCGAATGATCGCGGGTGGCCAGCGACCATCGAGGGCGCCGGACCCGCTGATTGGCTCCCACTGTTGTGCAATGACATCGGGAGCGGGTCGCTGGCAGCATGTGCACGGGCCCCAGACCAGGGAGCGTGAACAATGTACAGGTACGTAGTTTTGCACAGCCAGGCGGCCCTGCCACAGTATATGTGCGGTGGGCAGTCTGGAAGTAGTTAAACTGACTATTCGCTGTGGACTTTTTATTGTGTACCTATTCTTAAAAAAATGCTAAACAGATATGTTTTTTTTTTTTGTTTAGGCTGCCATGAAGTCCATCAGGAAAGGAAAATTACGGTAAGTATTTGATAATACATTTTCCGTTTTCTCCTTCTCTCTTGCTCTCTCTCCATATACATTTGTGTGTGTATGTGTGTGTATGTGACAATATATATATATATATATATATATATATAATATATATATATATATATATATATATATATATATACACAGTGCCTTGAAAAAGTATTCATACCCCTTGAAATTTTCCACATTTTGGCCCAACCAAAAACGTAAATGTATTTCATTGGGATTTTATGTCATAGACCAACACAAAGTGACACATAATTGTGAAGTGGAAGGAAAATTATAAATTGTTTTAAAAATTATTCACAAATAAACATATTAAAATGTGTGGTATGCATTTGTTTTCAGCCCCCCTGAGTCAATACTTTGTAGAACCACCTTTCACTGCAATTACAGCTGCAAGTCTTTTTGGGGATGTCTCTACCAGCTTGCACATCTAGAGAGTGATATTCTTGCCCATTGTTCTTTGCAAAATAGCTCAAGCTCTGTCAGATTGGATGGAGTGTATCTGTGAACAGCAATTTTCAAGTTTGCCACAGATTCTCAGTTGGATTTAGGTCTGGACTTTGACTGGGCCAGATTGTGCTTTGATCTAAACCATTCCATTGTAGCTCTTGCTGTATGTTTAGACCTCTTTCACACTGAGCCGCCCTGGGCGTCAGTGGTAAAGCGGCACTATTTTTAGTGCTGCTTCATGGTTGTTTTAGCGGCGCTATTTGGCCATTAGCGAGGCGGTTTTAACCCGGGTTAGCGGCCGAAAAGGGATTAAATTCACCTGCAAAACGCTGCTGCATCTGGGCTTTGCCAGCGGTATTGTTTTCAATGGGCAGGGGAGCTTTAAGAGTGGTGAGTCCACCACTCCTAATGCGCTCCAAAGAAGCTGCTGGCAGGACTTTTTCTGGTGCCTTGCCAGCGCACCGCTCAAGTGTGAAAGCCCTCGGGCTTTCACACTGGAGTGAAAGGAGCAGCTGTTCCAGGGAGCTTTGCAGGTGCTATTTTTAACGCTATAGCACCTGCAAAGCACCTCGGTGTGAAAGGGGTCAAAGTGCCACACATACTCGGAATCAAGCAGAAGAGCCGCACTGGCTATTGAACTTCATTGTCCTCGGCTCATCATACGTCTTGTACCTCACCGCGTTTTTGACGTTCAGAATTTCCGACAACATTTGTTTGAGCGTGTGTATGCAAAACAAATTTGAGCCATCATCTGTCAGAAAAAGATTCATGGTTTTGTTGTTGGAATGTCCGATCTTCTGTACGCAGCATAACAGGTTTTCTTCTAAGGTTGCCCTGTATTTGGTTCCATCCATCTTCGCATATACTCTGACCAGCTTCCCTGTCCCTGCTGAAGAAAAACATCCCCACAACATGATGCTGCCACCACCATGTTTCACGGTGGGTATGGTGTGTTCAGGGTGATGTGTAGTTTTAGTTTTCTGCCACACATTTATAGCAAAAAGTTCATATTTGCTGTGTCCCCCTCATGACTTCTCATAAACTGCAAATGGGACTTCTTATGGCTTTCTTTCAACAATGGCTTTCTTCTTGCCACTCTTCCCTTAACCACTTGCCAATCAGCTGCTGTCATTATACTGCGGCAGGTCGGCACGATCCTGCAAGCCGTCGTAGCTGTACATCGGCTCCTTTAAGCGGGATAGCAGGCGCGTGTGCACCGGCGGCGGTGCGTGCCCGTGCCCGTGTGTGTAAACACACAAATCCCTGTTCTGTTCTGAGAGGAGATGCAGATTGGGAGTTCCTAATAGCTAGGACTATTATCTGTCATCTCCTATAGTCAGTCCCCTCCCTCTAAAGTTAGAACACACAGTCAGGGAACACAGTTAACCCCTTGGTTGCCCCCTAATGTTAACCCCTTCCCTGCCAGTGACATTTATACAGTAATCAGTGCATTTTTATAGCACTGATCGCTGTATAATTGTCAATAGTCCCAAAAAATGTGTCAAAAGTGTCTGATGTGTCCGTGCCATAATGTCGCAGTCACAATAAAAATCGCAGATCACCGCCATTACTAGTGTAAAAGAAAATAATAATAAAAATGCCATAAATCTATCCCCTATTTTGTAGATACTATAACTTTTCCACAAACCAATCAATAAACGCTTATTATGATTTTTATTACAAAATGTAGTAGAATACATATCGGCCTAAAATGAGAAAAAAAATACCTTTTTTTTAAAAAAAATTGGGGATATTTATTATAGCAAAAGGTACAAAATTTTGTGTTTTTTTTTCAAAATTGTCGCACTATTTTTGTTTATAGCGCAAAAAAAAAAAGCCACAGAGATAATCAAGTTTAGAAAGCTCTATTTGTGGCGAAAAAAAGGACGTAAATTTTGTTTGGGTACAGCATTTCACGACCGTGCAATTGTCAGTTAAAGCGACGCAGTGCCGTATCGCAAAAAGTTCTCTGGTCATTGAGCAGCCAAATCTTCCGGGGCTAGAGAGGCTTAAAGGCCAGATTTGTGGAGTGCAAGACTTATACTTGTCCTGTGGACAGATTCACCCACCTGAGCTGTGATCTCTGAAGTTCCTCCAGAGTTACTATGGGCCTCTTGGCTGCTTCTCTGATTAATGCTCTCCTTGCCCAGCCTATCGGTTTAGATGGATGGCCATGTCTTGATAGGTTTGCAGTTGTGCCATACTCTTTCCATTTTCAGGTGATGGCTTGAACAGGGCTCCGTGATTTGTTTGGGATATTTTTTTATAACCTAACCCTGCTTTAAACTTCTCCACAACTTTATCCCTGACCTGTCTGGTGTGTTCCTTGGCCTTCATGATGCTGTTTGTCCACTAAGGCTCTCTAAAAAACCTCTGAGGGCTTCACAGAACAGCTGTATTTATACTGAGATTTAATTACTCACAGGTGGACTCTATTTACTAATTAGGTGACGTCTAAAAACAATTGGTTCCCCTAGATTTTAGTTAGGGTTATTAGAGTAAAGGGGGCTGAATACAATTGCACGCCACACTTTTAAAATACTTATATATATATATATTGTCACATACACACACATACACACACAAATATATATTTATGTTTTTGGTTGTAACATGAGAAAATGTGGAAAATTTCAAGGGGTATGAATACTTATTCAAGGCACTGTACTTACCGTAATTTTCCTTTACCGATGGACTCCATGGCAGCCTACGTGTGGGTTAACCCTGCCTCCTCTCCAGTGTTATAGGACCCTATACCCATAATTTTGAACTCAACACAAGAGACTGTGTTCAGTAACTAGCCAACTCTTTGACCAAATGGGTGGGAATTCCGTCTGCCATGGAGTCAGGAAAGGAAAGGAAAATGACTGTAAGTATTTGATAATCAATTTTCCGTTTACCTGTCAGACTTCATGGTAGCCTACGTGTGGGAAATAACTAGCCAGACCACACAGGGTGGGTATGTTGGAACAAAAAAGATTTAATTTGCCCCGTCAACCGACAGGATTCTTAAACCAAAATTCACAGAAGATAGAGAAGCAGGGTCTATACAGTAATGCAACATAAAGGTATTAATGGAGGCCCAGGAGGCCTCTTTGCAGATGACGTCTAGAGCCACCTGCCGGGCTGCTGCCCATGATGCTGTCATACCTCTGGTGGAATAGGCCGTCACAACCTCCAGAGGAGCCAAGCCCTTAGCTCTATAAGCCTGCTGAATGGACTGAATGATCCAGCCTGCAATCGTTCTGGTTGAAGCTCGCTTCCCTCTGTTACTGCCGGAATACAGAACAAACAGGAGCGTCTAAAGGAGGAAGTAACTCATAGCTATTCCTTCAGTATTTCCCCAACATCCAGAGGATGAACCTCGGTAGACCCTGGAGACCTGAATGTAGGCAGGGTAATTTCTTGGTTCTCATGGAACACTAAAGTGACTTTCGGATTTGAGCTGAGCATTGGGATGAGGACCACACGGTCCGGAAAAAAGTCAGGAATGGTTCTTCATGACCCAAAGCACCAATCTCAGAGACCCTCTTGGCTGAAGTGGTAGCGACCAAGAAGACGACTTTTGCAGAATGGTCTTTGATAGAAAGCAGGGTAGACCCCGTGATACTGAGTCCAGACAATGAGTCAAGAATGGGGGAAAGATCCCACTTGGGGAATATTGGTCATCTTTGGGGCCTCAGTCTTGATGCCCCATGAAAGAATTGTCGGACTAGTCGGTGAACAGCCCATGATGTTCCGGAGAAGGCTGAGACTTGGACTTTAAGATAGCTGATGAATAGCGACAGGTCTAGGCTGGATTGATGAAAGCTTATAATTTAGACAAACTTGAGCTCATGAGGGTAGAAATCACTCTTGAGGCGCACCCGAGAGATTCCAGCCTCTCCCTCTCAAGAACCAGACCATCAGTCTCAGTAATGCTGGACAATAGTGCAGGACTGCCCCCTGAGAAAGAAGGTCTGTCATGAGAGGAAGAGGCCCCAGGTCCCGGAAGCTGAGCTGAGTCAGGAGGGAAAACCAAGACCTGTTTGGCCAGTAAGGCACAATCACCGCCAACTTGACCTCTTCCGCTTGAAGTCTCCGTAAGTATTTGAGGATGATCGGGAGCAGGGGAAAGGCGTATGCCCTGGTGAATCTCCAGTTAAGGCATCTATTCTGAATTCCTGACTGCAACGGAGTGAAGTATTTCTTGGCCTTGAAGTTGCAGGGGGATGCAAATAGATCCACTTCGGGTCGACTTCCAGGGACAGGATCCACTCGAACGTCTGCACATGAAGGGACCATTCATTGTTGCCCAGCTGTGTGCGGGATCTCATGATGTTCCGGAGAAGGCTGATAAAGCTGAGACTTGGACTTTAAGATAGCTGATGAATATTGACAGGTCTAGGCCGGATTGACGAAAGCTGAGAATATCTTGAATCTCTGGATCCCTGAATGATCTGCCCATAGAGGATGAAATTTTAGACAAACTTGGCCCATATTCTCTTATATATTTTATTCATGCTCGCCTTCCTTGAGCTCATGAGGGTAGAAATCACTCTTGAGGCGCACCCGAGAGATTCCAGCCTCTCCCTCTCAAGAACCAGACCATCAGTCTCAGTAATACTGGACAATAGTGCAGGACTGCCCCCTGAGAAAGAAGGTCATGAAATATATATTCAACACCTCAACACCACTTTCTGCTTCTCCAAGGCTGCCTATATTTGTGGAAGATTGGGGGAGGAAGAGGACTCAACACATCACGACTGACTAGAAATTTTTTAAGGGATTTCCAAGCAAAAATCTGTTAAAAATCAACCTTTCAAAAAAAGAAAAACGAGTGAGCCTTCAATTAGACTTTAAAAAAAAAAAAATGCTATATTTTAAAGGTAACTTACATTAAGTTGAATATGTACAAGGTTAAAGTGAGTCCTACTGAACAGATCTGTTAGAGGAAAAAAAAAAAACACCACCAGGCACAACAAAAGAACATTTCAAACACAAACCTCTTGTCTCTTTCTGCATCTGTTTCTGGATTTAAGCTACCGGTACTATCATAGCAACTGTAACAATCCCAGTAGGGATCAAGAACTCTTTGTGACCAAGAGAAACCTCAAGTGTGCTTGGGTCTTTGCATTCCTTTGAAAGTACTGAAATATGAGCACATACTATTTCAAAGCTTTTTTTAAAATCAGGAGTAAGCGTATCACAGCACAGAAGTTCAGAAAAAAATGTAATGCTAGAATGTTTCCACTATCCAATACATATTAAACAAGTTGCTTTCACAAATCCCACAGGACCTGGATCAGGTCTCTTGCTAGGATATTTTTTTTATTGTATATGTATATATATATATATATATATATATATATATATATATATATATATATATATATATATATATATATATATATATATATGTATATATAGATAGATAGATAGATAGAAACGACTTATTATTTATAATATATTTCTTTCTAGAATTGTTTTTATCCAAGACAAATTATCTTAGCTGTACTAACTCTAAAGATCTAAGGACTGCATCCATGTCATATGCTGTAGGTTTTTCTTTGTCCTTTGCCAGGAAAACTGTGTCTTCAAACTACTGCTACATCAAAATGACTTATCTGTCCTTCTTGTTTAGAACTTGCACTTTTATTCAAAGCATAAACAACTCAATGATCAACAATATAAGTGTTATTTTCACACCCACTCATGGCTTTTTTCTAGTTAACAGTGTCATAACCTTTACGTTCCACAACAGAGCGCAGCATTTTTAAAAGGTCATGCTGTGTCTGCCTATTTAAAATACCTGGCTATGTTTTATGAAATGTGAATGTTATCACATTTATCAAAAGGCAGCTAGAAACTTGCAGATATAGACAACAGTACATGACATGATTCACTGCTAATACCACAAAAGGAAATACAAAAAAAAAACAAAAAACGATTAAAGTGTTAAGGTTGCTGATGAATGACGCCTGTGCTTTCTTTTTTCTTATTTAGTCAGCATATTCACTGTCAGCCCTTGTATGCTGCTGAGTGAAAGTTATCCCAGCACTGATTGGCTGAGAGTGCTGGTGTAACTTTTATTCCTTTTTTTAGCCATCCACCACTGCATTACCTCGGGCATCAAATTTAATCAAATACTTAAAGGGTTGACGCGTGAAGAATCAATTTTTTTTAATTGCTTTTATTGTAGATGGAGTGCCTACTACTAGGTGAAGTGACTACTACTACTACTTGTCTCTGGCCCTCCTTTACAATTCAAGACCAAGAGCTGACCTATGTTGCAGATATGTATGTACTAAACCTAACAGACAGTGATCAGATGGTAATTTTTAGAATTACATCAAATAATATCTACAAAATATAATTATAAAATATTTGGAAAAAGAAATAGATTTTAATTTATACTTATTTTACCTATTTATTTGTTGTTAATGGTTTAAGTTTAATTAATTCAAGTATTAATATTTATAAATAATATTATTATATATATATATATATATATATATATATATATATATATATATATATATATATATATATATATATATATATATATATATATATATATATATATATATATATCTCATTTTGTGATGGACCCCCATACTCAAGAAGACTATGTCTGCCGTAAAAGCTTCCCTTGCCCGGCACCAGCACGATCCAAGGTCTCTTAGCCCACCCAGTCACTTGTCAAGACATCAGTGTAGGGTGAAGAGTAGGGATGAGCACGATGTTCGAGTCGAATGCAAGGTCGACTCGAACATCGGGTGTTCACCTGTTCGCCGAACAGCGAACATTATGCAGTGTTCACTACAAATTTGATTGCCGCGGAACACCGTTTAAGTCTATGGGACATTAACATGAAGACCAAAGATGCTCATTCTAAAGGCTTATATGCAATTTATTGACATAAAAAGTGTTTGGGGACTTGCCATCCTGTATCAATGCAAAAAAAAGTTTTAAAAACATTTTTTTTTTTTCGGGAGCAGTGATTTTAATAATGCTTAAAGTGAAAAAATAACAATGAAATATTTCTTTAAATATCGTGCCTGGGGGGTGTCTATAGTATCCCTGTAAACTGGTGCAGTTTTCCCATGTTTAGAACAATACCACAGCAAAATTACATTTCTAAAGAACAAAAAGTAATTTAAAACTGCTCTCAGCTGTAATGAATTGTCAGGTCTCGGCACAATATTTAAAGGAATATTTCATTTTTATTAGTACAAAATATCAGTAACAACAAGTGTAACTGGTCCCAGCCCTCCAAGGATTTAAGAGTTACGCACTATAGCAGCTATTATAAAAGTATAAAATATTGGGAAAAATATGCATAGATAAAATTCACAGCATTAACAGCTCTAGCTAATATCCTAAAATATTCAGTGCAATATGATAGCATTCCATGGGCTAAAAACATCAAACACACATAAAGTGAGCGACGTAAAAGTCCATGCAAAATTCCTTAAATTAGTGTACGGTGCCGTGTCCAATTAGAAATTTTAAATTTGAAAACATTCTTTTCCTGAATACCGTCACCGATCCACCACATGAACACCCCTTTGGTGATGCACTCACCGCAATTAAGAATTAGATAAGCCTAATACCTAGCAAATGATATACTCCCTAAGTGAGGACCGGACCACCCCCCTCCCCCCCTCTTCTTCCCCCTAACCACTATCTCTCCGCTCTTTCTATTTACATGGGTATACACCTACATAAGCTATAGGAGCATTGTGCTCCAATGAGACATAAGTCTATTTTCCACCTGCTGAACCCTCATAATTGAATGAGGGAAAAAATTAGCATCCTACTTCTATAAATAGGAATCACATTATAGCTAACTTCAGAAACTACAATATAATAGTCTCAAGGTCTCCTATTGGAGATTCTAGGAATGTTAGACCGACCACCTGTTATGCTTGTACACATATTTCTCCCTACGGTCAATAGTGTTCTGTTTCATGATTCACTGTATCTGTTAAACCTTTTCAAAGTGTTACACCTTGTTCTCTGTATAACTGTCTTTAATTTCAATAAAAACGAATTTGTAAAAATAAAATAAAAAAATAGATAAGCCTGGTATCTCCACACAGATATTAGATAAAGCTGGACCCTCTCTCAAGGTTACCAGAAATCTTTCCTGGGACGGCTTGGCTCAGCGGTTGCAATTTAGAAAAACACAAGGGAATGCTTTGCATAGAGTAATACTGTCATTTATTAGAAACACAAACCCCTGCATACAAAATATGCTTACAGGATGAATCAATGTGATTGACAAGGGAAAGCCGCGTGGTCATGCTTTAACCCGTTTCGTCATCACATCTTTTTTTGAGGGCGTGGCCACGCGGCACAGCTCGTCCATTAAATACTATAGAGGGGCGGATAATTAACCCTGCATGTGACAAGGCACATCGTGAGCATCACCGCTGCCAGCAACACCCAGATAGGATTGCAGTGTGCACAATATCTGGTATACAGAGACTCCAGGGTGACTACTATAACATAATCACGAATAATCACGATTCATAATCATGAATCGAAATAGAGATTTAAACCTTAATTTAAAAATCGAAATATAAAATTAGAAGCGGTCACCATCACATCCTAGACTCATGGATAGGATCAAGCCCGTCAATGAGGATAGGACTCTATTTAAATCCAACTTGATATTCATTCCATTCGGACTGAGTGTGTTGGTTAAAAAAGATCCATTGAGTTTCAGAGGTATTATGTGTGATTATGGTATAGTAGTCACGCTAGAGTCTCTGTATACGAGATATTGTGCACATTGTGATCCTTTCTGGGTGTTGCTGGCAGCGGTGATGCTCATGATGTGCCTCGTCATACATGCAGGCTTAATTGTCCGCCCCTCTATAGTATTTAATGGATGAGCCATGCCACGTGGCCACACCCTCCAAAGAAGATGTGATGATGAAACGCATAAGGGTGCATCCCGGGTCTCATCGCGGCCAGTGATTCCATTTAGTTCCAGGAGGCGGTGAGAAGACGCTACACTGTATTGTACAGGCTAAACCTGACACACTTTTTTTATTGATTCATCCTGTAAGCAAATTTTGTATGCAGGGGTTTGTGTTTCTAATAAATTACAGTATTACACTATGCAGAGCATTCCCTTGTGTTTTTCTAAGAGGCACCCGCTGAGCTGAGCCGTCCCAGGAAAGATTTCTGGTAACCTTGAGAAAGGATCCAGCTTTATCTAATATCCATGTGGAGATACCAGGCTTATCTAATTCTTTATTGCGGTGAGTGCATCACCAAAGGAGTGTTCACGTTACATAGTTACATAGTAGGTGAGGTTGAAAAAAGACACAAGTCCATCAAGTCCAACCTATGTGTGTGATTATATGTCAGTATTACATTGTATATCCCTGTATGTTGCGGTCGTACAGGTGCTTATCTAATAGTTTCTTGAAACTATCAATGACCCCCGCTGAGACCACTGCCTGTGGAAGGGAATTCCACATCCTTGCCGCTTTTACAGTAAAGAACCCTCTACGTAGTTTAAGGTTAAACCTCTTTTCTTCTAATTTTAATGAGTGGCCACGAGTCTTGTTAAACTCCCTTTTGCGAAAAAGTTTTATCCCTATTGTGGGGTCTCCAGTATGGTACCCCTCTCAAGCGTCTCTTCTCAAGAGAATAAGTTCAGTGCTTGCAACCTTTCCTCATAACTAATATCCTCCAGACCCTTTATTAGCTTTGTTGCCCTTCTTTGTACTCGCTCCATTTCCAGTACATCCTTCCTGAGAACTGGTGCTCAGAACTGGACAGCATACTCCAGGTGCGGCCGGACCAGAGTCTTGTAGAGGGGGAGAATTATCGTTTTATCTCTGGAGTTGATCCCCTTTTTAATGCATGCCAATATTCTGTTTGCTTTGTTAGCAGCAGCTTGGCATTGCATGCCATTACTGAGCCTACTAGGACCCCCAGGTCCTTTTCCATCCTAGATTCCCCCAGAGGTTCTCCCCCCAGTGTAAAGATTGCATTCATATTTGGTGGTGGATCACTGACGGTATTCAGGAAAAGAAAATTTTAAAATTAAAAATTTCTGATGGGACACAGCACCGTACACTAATTTAAGGACTTTTGCATGGACGTTTATGTCACTCATTTTATGTGTGTTTGATGTTTTTAGCTCACTGAATGCATATTGCACTGAATATTTTAGGATATTCTGCTAGCGCGGTTAATGCTGCAAATTTTTATCTATGCATATTTTTTCTAATATTTAATTTTATTGTTTCTGTCAGGAAAGGTTCCATCCGCTGGTAATACTATCTGACATCTGCAGGTGTCTCCTGGCAGTTTGGAACTGTCAGGAGAGCTTTCCTCTGCTGGTGTTATGTGATCTTTGGGCCGCAGTACTGGCGTCCACCAGCGGGTGAATCCTGGCAGTATGGAGACGATATCACCTCCTGCAGTCAGGCATCACCTGAGCCTGATTGCAGGAAATGGTATAAATACTCAGCAAAGCTCACACATCCTTGCCTTGGTATCGTCCTTGTGCCCTGACCTGAAATCAGATTTTGAACCTGATTCTGAACCTGATCCCTAATCCCTGTATCCTCAACCTGTATGTGTACCTGTTCCTGCTGATCCTGTATTCCTGTTCCCCTGCCCGGCAGCCTGATCCCTTCCACCTTCTCCCTGTCTGTCTTGCTCCTTGCCCCCCATCTGCTGATCCCCTGTTTATGACCCTGGCCTGGCTAAGAGGACTATTCTGTTATCCCCTTTTTGCTTTATATGCTGGTTAGTTTGTTGTCACTGAGGGCCTCGAGAAGAAGTCGGAAATGACGAAACGCGTCAGGGCGTAGGTCAACAGGAAGTGACGTCACTACGCTTGCGGTCCACTGTGCGTTCCACGGACACCAGGAAGGAGAGACGCCGCCAACACACACAGCGGAACTCGTTTATCCACATCCTGCTAGGTGGATGGAACCCAGGCATAGTAGATCTCTACATTTAACCAATGCTCATGAATTTTGATTGTGTGGTACGCAGATATTATTAGGGGGATCGTTGTTTTTTAAAGGGAAAGTGTTTCAATAAATATCTTTTAGCAGTATTACACTATGTGGCCCTCCATTTGTTTTTCACACATTATGTAACCACGCTGGTGGAGTGTTGATCAAGGGATGCTGGATTGAAGGTCTGAAAATCTGGTCTTACAACCGCGCTGGTGGAGATTAATGGTCTGATGTTGGAGGAGAAGGCCCATATTGGTTTAACCACAGGCTTACTAAAAGTTGTTTTCTGGTGAGTGCAGCCCCATAAGGGGACGATTCCCTCACGAGGTGAAAGTGTATGGTGGTCGGATCACTCAAGGATTATCAATTTTGAACTGTTTTCTACACCAACCGGGAACTGTCACTTGTTGTATTCCTGCATATTTGCTTGATCAGATTGGCAAGCACTATTTTATGTGGATTTTAGACACATATTTCTATATTACATATTATATTTTATTTTATCTATTATCTTTTCACCATATGTATGGTTCACTTTTATTTATTGATTCACCTATTGTTTTTTATCACTCTCACCGGATCCATATATTGATTTTTATATTTTTTATTTATATATATTTTTTTATATATAACTTATAAATATTTATTTTAGCATATGGTCACCTTACCTAGAGTGTATATATTGATTTTTCACATCCATTTGAGAAATCTTAATAATAGCGCTGCTACAAAATTCTATTTGAGGGGACGAAGCGCAGTCCACCCAATGATTTTTGTATACTTCTATATCTCTATGTTTCTAAGCGGCAGCTGTTAATAATGTATGTATAAGGACCACTGTACATTCACATTATACCAAGATTATTTTGCACATCACAAATATAATTTTTCCACATCTATGCACATGTATATAGATATATCCATTTATTGTTTTTTTATATAGCATTTTTTGCACATATATATATATATATATTTATTTATTTATTTATTTATATATTCAACAAATCTACACATTTCAGGACAGGTACACCAAAGACCAGTCCAACATTTTGCCAGTAACACATCCTTGTGGCGCAGAGCGGTGTTTTTTTAGGAGGGCGGCATTAATAAACATCATTATCCAATATGGCACCTCATGGCCTGAGGATCTGAAAAAAAAAGAATAGTTGCTCTACATAAAGATGGCCTAGGCTATAAGAAGATTGCCAACTTTGCCAAGACCCTGAAACTGAGCTGCAGCATGGTGGCCAAGACAATAGAGCAGTTTGGTGAGTATACTGGTGAGTATACTGATATAAACCAAATTATCACCAACCCTCTTGATAGCTAGAAATATTTGGTGAACATTCATATTATGTCATGTAAGATCCAGTCGGTGAGGCGTAGAAGCCATAGGAGTGATTATGTCACTGTAGAGTTGTTGTCAGCAGCAGTAAACCTTTAAATTAGGTCCAAGACTACTAATGTGAAAGGCCCCTCACATTGGACCAAGTGAATATCAAAAGAGTGCAGCGCTCATAAAGTGTCCGTTATATAATCAATGGACAATCATACAAAAGGTTGTGAACTAAATAAATAGAAAACAATACAATACCAATATGCGTGAGTGATTCACTCTCAAAAGAGTAAATGTGAAAATAAGTGTTTTGTCCAAAAACACACTATACAATGTAACCATGTGGGATCTCTATCAAAGAGACGTGAAATAAACTATAATATATATATATATATATATATATATATATATATATATATACACAATGTTTGACCATAGAAAATAATACAAGATGTTTTTAAACAATGCAATAATACACCTTAAGCCCCATACACACGGTCGGAAAATCCGACCACCAAATCCATCGGATTTGGTCCGACGGATTTAGTCCGACACTGGTGTTGCATACACACGGTCGGACAAAGTTTTCGGAAAATCCAATCATTCTGAACGTGGTGACGTTTGTTGCCTACAACGGGACTACGTAGAGGCTAGTAGCCAATAGCTTTGGTCTTGTAATGTGATCTGAGCATGCGTGGCACTTTGTCCGTCGGAATTCACTACACACGATCGGAATTGGTGTGATCGGACTTTGTTGTCGGAAAATTTTTAGAGCAGGAGATAGAACTTTGTCCGTCGGACAATCCGATGGAAAATGTCCGATGGTGCCTACACACGGTCGGAATTTCCGACAACATTGTCCGATAGGACAGAATCCATCGGAAAATCTGACCGTGGGTATGGGGCTTTAATTGTGATACTAAAGTGTAAAGAACAAAATAAACGTGACTTTTGTGCGGCTTGTCTGAAAAGGTCCGTCACCACTAGGACTGAGGCTTACCGGAATTTGTGGACTCAGATAGGTGTATACCATGTGAGTCACAAAGGCTTGATGGTGTCAGCCACACCAATGGAAACAACTCCCAGCCCAGGTATGTAGTAACGGCAAACCAAGTCTTTGTAAAGTCTTCCAAAGGGACTCAGGAACAAGATACTAGGCAGTGTATGGTACGGTATATCTCCCCAGGTATGACCGGTAATAAAGAAAAGGGGACTATATAGTGTAATACCGTCAGGCGGAAAAAATTTATTAAAATCTGACAAAGTGGGTACTCACATTGACATAAGGATTAAAAGCATGCATATAGTACTGGTAGCAGTGACATCAGCAAATCATCTCCCGGCGCATTTCGCCTCCATAGGGCATCATCTGGGGGTGCTGATTCACTGTAGTCACTGCTTATTTATAGATAAAAGGGGTACTTACAAAGGAGGTCAATCTCCCATCACCGCTCATTCAATGGAGAAATCACTTCCTGTTTTCCACAAAATGGCCCCCATGGCTTGTGTTCCAAGCCTCTTTTTGAGAATCACTTCCTGTTTTCCACAAAATGGCCCCCATGGCTTGTGTTCCAAGCCTCTTTTTGAAAATCAGCTGGTTAGAATATATTAGCAATAAAAAATCACTGATATAAGGGGCATGGTGTCCTGTATATTAGTAGTGTCAGAGATACATATGCTTTGTTGCAAAATAATCAGCCAAAAGAAAGGGTCTAATGTCTAAAATCGCTGGATGATACAAAATACTGTTCTTATAAAACAGCGGTGTAACTCGGACTACCGCAAGATGGCGTCCGGAAACGGAAATGACGCAACTTCCATGTTTACATCGGAAGTAGCTACCAAGCCTCGATATGGGCCCGGATATGATGCACATGCGTCGTCCCCATAGAATTATGAGTAGAGATGTTCCCCAACCCTGATGGAAAAAGTGCGAGTGGTGCTTCCTATGTACTGTTTTCCACATGAACACGTTATTAAATAGACAACATACCTAGAAGAACAAGTATGGAATCCTTTAATTTGGTATGTGCGTTTGGTGATAGTGGAACAAAATTGGACGCCCTTGGACTTTCCGGCTAAGTTATCCTGACATACTCTGATTAACGCGTTAATTCTTTCAAATGGGCAATGCTTACGTCCTATTCAGTGCAGCATAAGGATATTCAAAATATTTTACACAAGCACTGGGACATATTAAAAACAGATAAAATTGTATCCCCTTTGATACCTGAAAAGGTGAAGGTGACCTTTAGGGGTCTACCTTCCCTTCAAAGTAAGATTGCCCCAAATATTATTAATCCGCCAGTCCGACCCTCTTTTTTCCATAATTTGAAGGATTATTTTCCCTGTAAAAAATGCGGAGTATGTCGGCATAACTTAGCCGGAAAGTCCAAGAGCGTCCAATTTTGTTCCACTATCACCAAACGCACATACCAAATTAAAGGATTCCATACTTGTTCTTCTAGGTATGTTGTCTATTTAATAACGTGTCCATGTGAAAAACAGTACATAGGACGCACCACTCGCACTTTTTCCATCAGGGTTGGGGAACATCTGGCAAAAATCAAAAGTGGGGACATAAAACATACTGTCCCCAGACATTACAGGGAATGCCGCGATCGCAATCCGGAAGGCACCACGTTTCTTGTGATTGATAGCTATATTCCACCTTGGAGGGGTGGAGCCATGACACGTGGCGTGTCGCAACTTGAAACTTTCTGGATCTATGAGTTGCATACATACCAGCCATGGGGCTTAAATGTTGAATGGGACATAAACTTGTTTCTCAACAAAGCTTGAATATGGAGTATGTCTCAATACACCAATAAAATAATTTTTCAAATATTCTTTATATGAGACAAAATTATATTCAAACCGATAGAATTAATTTTCATTCATTAATAGATTATTATATATTTTTAGGACCATTTCTGTACGTCTCTATTTTCCTCTTACAAAATCAATAAACATAATGAGAGTTATGCATTTAATATTTTTATTTATTTTATTCTATATTTTATTGCTATGTAATATAGAATATTTAGGGAGGTTATTATTTCATGCCTCCCTGGTAATATTCTTATACATAGATATTATGCCATTCAGGTGAATATACTGCATTTTTAGATATATATCATTTTACATTATTTTTTACAATGACGTTCTACATGTCAAGTATACAATTTTATTGAATCTTATATAATATTTAGGATTCATATCTATGTATTGTACAGGGGCCAATAGGTCTATTTTCCCTCACCGCTAATAGAATATATATATATATTGTCCATCTATCCATACACACTGATTTTCTAATCGCATCCCCTCTTTCTGTTTATTTTAAACGAAAGGGATGCTTGGTTACCGGCGCCGTCTACTCATAACTCTATGGGGACGACGCATGTGCGCCATATCCGGGCCCATATCGAGGCTTGGTAGCTACAGTGGTGTGAAAAAGTGTTTGCCCCCCTTCCTCATTTCCTGTTCCTTTGCATGTTTGTCACACTTAAGTGTTTCGGAACATCAAACCAATTTAAACAATAGTCAAGGACAACACAAGTAAACACAAAATGCAATTTGTAAATGAAGGTGTTTATTATTAAAGGTGAAAAAAAATCCAAACCATCATGGCCCTGTGTGAAAAAGTGATTGCCCCCCTTGTTAAAACATACTATAACTGTGGTTGTCCACACCTGAGTTCAATTTCTCTAGCCACACCCAGGCCTGATTATTGCCACACCTGTTCACAATCAAGGCATCACTTAAATAGGAGCTGCTTGACACAGTAAGGTCCACCAGAAGATCCTTAAAAGCTACACATCATGCCGAGACCCAAAGAAATTCAGGAACAATTGAGAAAGAAAGTAATTGAGATCTATCAGTCTGGAAAGGGTTATAAAGCCATTTCCAAAGCTTTGGGAATCCAGCGAACCACAGTGAGAGCCATTATCCACAAATGGCGAAGACATGGAACAGTGGTGAACCTTCCCAGGAGTGGCCGGCCGCCCCAAAATTACCCCAAGAGCGCAGCGACGACTCATCCAAGAGGTCACAAAAGACCCCACAACAACGTCCAAGGAACTGCAGGCCTCACTTGCCTCAGTTAAGGTCAGCGTTCATGCCTCTACCATCAGGAAAAGACTGGGCAAAAATGGCCTGCATGGCAGAGTTCCAAGGAGAAAACCCCTGCTGAGCAAAAAGAACATCAAAGCTCGTCTCAATTTCTCCACAACACATCTTGATGATCCCCAAGACTTTTGGGACAACATTCTGTGGACCGATGAGACAAAAGTGGAACTCTTTGGAAGGTGTGTGTCCAAGTATATCTGGCGTAGAAGGAACACTGCATTTCAGAAAAAGAACATTATACCAACAGTAAAATATGGTGGTGGTAGTGTGATGGTCTGGGGCTGTTTTGCTGCTTCAGGACCTGGAAGACTTGCCGTGATAAAAGGAACTATGAATTCTGCTGTCTACCAAGAGATCCTGAAGGAGAATGTCCGACCATCTGTTCGTGTACTCAAGCTGAAACGAACTTGGGTTCTGCAGCAGGACAATGATCCTAAACACACCAGCAAGTCCACCACCGAATGGCTGAAGAAAAACAAAATGAAGACTTTGGAGTGGCCTAGCCAAAGTCCTGACCTGAATCCTATTGAGATGTTGTGGTATGACCTTAAAAAGGCAGTTCATGCTCGAAAACCCTCTAATGTAACTGAATTAGGACAATTCTGCAAAGATGAGTGGGCCAAAATTCCTCCAGGACGCTGTAAAAGCCTCATTGCACGTTATCGCAAAAGCTTGGTTGCAGTTGTTGCTGCTAAGGGTGGCCCAACCAGTTATTAGGTTTAGGGGGCAATCACTTTTTCACACACAGGGCCATGATGGTTTGGATTTTTTTTCACCTTTAATAATAAACACCTTCATTTACAAATTGCATTTTGTGTTTACTTGTGTTGTCCTTGACTATTGTTTAAATTGGTTTGATGTTCCGAAACACTTAAGTGTGACAAACATGCAAAGGAACAGGAAATGAGGAAGGGGGCAAACACTTTTTCACACCACTGTACTTCCGATGTAAACACGGAAGTTGCGTCATTTCCGTTTTGAGGTAGTCCGAGATACACCGCTGTTTTATAATAACAGTATTTTGTATCATCCAGCGATTTTAGACATTAGACCCTTTCTTTTGGCTGATTATTTTGCAACAAAGCATATGTATCTCTGACACTACTAATATACAGGACACCATGCCCCTTATATCAGTGATTTTTTTATTGCTAATATATTCTAACCAGCTGATTTTCAAAAAGAGGCTTGGAACACAAGCCATGGGGGCCCTTTTCTGGAAAGTATATTCTAACCAGCTGATTTTCAAAAAGAGGCTTGGAACACAAGCCATGGGGGCCATTTTGTGGAAAACAGGAAGTGATTCTCAAAAAGAGGCTTGGAACACAAGCCATGGGGTCCATTTTGTGGAAAACAGGAAGTGATTTCTCCATTGAATGAGCGGTGATGGGAGATTGACCTCCTTTGTAAGTACCCCTTTTATCTATAAATAAGCGGTAACTACAGTGAATCAGCACCCCCAGATGATGCCCTATGGAGGCGAAACGCGCCGGGAGATGATTTGCTGATGTCACTGCTACCAGTACTATATCCATGCTTTTAATCCTTATGTCAATGTGAGTACCCACTTTGTCAGACTTTAATACATTTTTTCCGCCTGACGGTATTACACTATATAGTCCCCTTTTCTTTATTATCGGTCATACCTGGGGAGATATACCGTACCATACACTGCCAGCACAAAAGTCACGTTTATTTTGTTCTTTACACTTTAGTATCACAATTAAGGTGTATTATTGCATTGTTTAAAAACATCTTGTATTTTTTTCTATGGTCAAACATAGTATATATATATATTATAGTTTATTTCACGTCTCTTTCATAGAGATCCCACATGGTTACATTGTATAGTGTGTTTTTGGACAAAACACTTATTTTCACATTTACTCTTTTAAGAGTGAATCACTCACGCATATTGGTATTGTATTGTTTTCTATTTATTTAGTTCACAACTATTTGTATGACTGTCCATTGATTATTTAACGGACACTTTATGAGCGCTGCACTCTTTTGATATTCACTTGCTTTATTTAAACATATTTTGTTTGTGCTGGCTGCTATACATCTGTTGGTGCATAAAGATAGAGCGGTTTCTTCCACCATTTTCCCCTCACATTGGACCGCCTTCTTCTAAGCTGGCTTTGCAGGGCTAAAAGCAAAACAATTTCTGACACCTTAAATGCATTTAAAGCTCAAATCCAGCCTCAAATATTTTGCTTAGGCTGGCCATACATTATACAATTTTATTATTCCATTTCCTTTAGTTTTACCTTCAACTGTGTAGTGCAAGGGCTTACCCGATTGCATACAAATTGAAAGTGTTTAGGTTTGACCTCATATTATATCGTTTTGGCAAATCTAAAGGGAAATTGGACAAGAGAATTGTATAATGTATGGCCAGCCTTAAAGTCTTAATAAACCAAAAAGCAAATTGCAACTTACCATTTAGAAGTGACAGCTGCATTCATTTCAATTGTAAGCTTTCTTTATTCTATTCTCATCTGGTGATCTGGCCAGTAAGCCTGTTTTTCAAAAGTACAGAATGTATCAGTTACATGAATGACACAAACAAACCTTTATCCCAAAATGAAAAAAAAAACTGCTGTAGCTTTTTATAAGGTATTAGCTGGAGTGTGGATCAATTTGTTACTATAGTTAAATCTTCTAGTACGTCTACTGCCCCCCCATCCCGACTGACATTGCTGCTACCCAAAGGTGCCCCCCATGCTCATTTATCCTAGGTTGGGACACTGTAATATAGGAAGTGTGTTACTGGCTAGATCATCAGGTGAAAACAGAGGGAAAAGCCTAATAAAAGGAAACATACTGCATTACATTTTTGGTTTTGAGATTAATACTGCTTTCATTCTCCCATGCCGGCATTGTTTTTTTTTAACATGGAATTGGGCTTTGTGTTTATATTTTCCAGAAGTTCCGCTGTAAGCATTGTGATGTTTTCCGATCAATATATGAAATGGAAAGTTAAATTTTTAAGATTAATAAAGATTAATGTGTGAGATGAAAAACATCCATTGTTCATAATCTCAGCAAAAAAAGTTCCAAAAAAAAAGTTCAAAGCTAGTAGCCACATTTCATTAGAGAGTAGACTAAAGAGGAGGTCCACCTGAAATTTTTTTTTTAAAAGTCAGCAGCTACAAATACTGCAGCTGCTGACTTTTAATAAATAGATACTTACCTGTTCCAGGTTCCAGCGATGTCGGCAGAAGATGACGAGCGATCTCTCATCTCTCGGCTGCCCCGCCACCATCCTCTGTTATGGAATCAGGAAGTGAAGCTTGCGGCTTCTCTGCCCGGTTCCCTACTGTGCATGCGCGAGTCGCGCTGCGCGTCGTTATTGATCCCTGTTGTGTCCTGGGAACTGTGTTTCCCAAGACACAACGGGGCATCTTCGGATATGGGCGGGGCAGCTCTGGCTATCTCGTCCTGGAAGTGGGTGCAGATACCTGTATTATACAGGTATCTGCACCCCCTCCCCCCTGAAAGGTGCCAATTGTGGCACTGGAGGGGGGGAGGAATCCGATAAGCAGAGGTTCCACTTTAGGGTGGAGCTCCGCTTTCACTTTGCTATCAACTTAGTGATATACAAGGCTTCTGCTCCCTAAATATAGTTTGGTTCATTTTACCTTTTACCCTCTATATCAGGGCTCAAAATTTCAAGTCCTGAGCTACTAGCCATGCCTCAAAGGTTACTCGCCACCAGTTGCCCCGCCTAACCCCTGCCCCGCCCCTAAGCTCGCCCTCATAAATTATCTCATGAAATTACACTTTAATGTTTTATGCAATTAAGTTATAAAAATATTAACAACTTTATCCATGCCCGCCAATGCAGCCTGTGCCCACGTGCAGCCTGTGTCCCTCATGTGCAGCCTGTGTCTCATGTGCAGCCTGTGTCCCCCATGTGCAGCCTGTGTCTCATGTGCAGCCTGTGTCTCATGTGCAGCCTGTGTCTCATGTGCAGCCTGTGTCTCATGTGCAGCCTGTGTCTCATGTGCAGCCTGTGTCTCATTTGCAGTTTGTGTCTCATGTGCAGCTTGTGTCTCATGTGCAGCCTACCTGTGGAGGGGAAGAGAGGAGAGCCGCCACTGGGTGATCACAGCAGGTGTGTTCCCCTGCCGCTTGCCGTCACATAAGCCCCCCCCCCCGTCCGGGGAACTTTGATACATGTCACCTGTCCTAGGATTGGATGGGTGATCGGTCTATCAAAGTTCAGAAAAAAGAGGAGGGAACACACAGCTATTGAAACGAAAGCTGTGATGTTCCCTGCTGTGATCATCCAGTGGCGGCTCTCCTCTCTTCCCCTTTGTGATCGGCGGTGCTCCCCCCCCCCGGGTCACGGGCAGCCCTTCTCACCAGCCCTCAAAATTCACTCGCAAAATGCGAGTGTGCGAGTGTAAATTTTGAGGGCTGCTCTAGATATTTATGCTACATATACAGTATTATGGACATGTCTATGTAACAATGGGCAAACAAATTAGTAATTTAATAAATGGAGATTTAGACTGAATGTTTGAGCTAATATTTTCAAGCTTTTTTTCTTTTTCTACAATGAAAAATATCTAAGAGGAAGTCACATATTGCTAGCTCATTTTGTGATTAGCTGAGAGGATGTTGCTTCCTGCAATAGCTCTGAATTGAGCTAATTGAAGGCACTGAAAGAAAGCACATCTTATTATACCAAATGGTAAAATTAAAGTGATTGTAAGGGTTTTTTTTTGTTTTTGTATTTTGTTTAAAATAACAAACATATCATACTTACCTCCAGTGTGCACAGAGTGGCCCAGAACCTACTCTTCTGGGGTCCCCCGGCAGCTCTCGCGGCTCCTTCCCACATCAGATAACCCCCTCGGAGAAGCGCTTCCCCAGGGGGGGTACCTTGTGGGCACGCTCCCAAGTCCAGCATTTGCGTCCATAGACACGAATGCTGGACTCGGCCCCTCCCCCAGGGCGCACGTCATTGGATTTGATTGACAGTAGTGGGAGCCAATGACTGTGCTGCTATCAATCTGGCCAATCAGGACACGAGACACCGGCTAGAGCTGCTGTGCTCATCCCCGGCGTGAGAAAAAGAGGGTTCAGGTAAGTAAAATGGGGGCACTGGGGGACTGCATCAATGCAAGAGGTTTTTCACGAGGTGAAAAACGACAGTTTTACAACCCATTTATTGGCTGTAGAATTTTTACTATTAGGCCCCTTTCACACGGACGCAGTCAGTTTAGGCACGTCAAAAACGTATCAGTTCTTATCCGTTGTCTCATCCGTTTTCATCCGTCATCCGTTCCGTTAATGTCCGTTTTCATCCGTTTTTTGGTCCGTTAACATCCGCTTACATCCGTAAGTGTACACATTTACGTCCGTTTTTTCATCCGTTTTTTCGTCCGTTTTGGTCCATTTACAGTAGTTATATGTGTGCCTGTGCCTTTAAGAAAATTACCCAGAAGGCATTGCTCCTCCCATGCTGCATTGCAGTTACAGTGACTGAGTTCCCCTTGCTGTGTGCTTCCTTTGTCCTTGTGCCTGTGTGTGCTAGCAGCATCGAGCAATGGATTCCAGTAATTTTTGGGACAGCGTGACAGTATTTGTCCTATTTGCGTACATGAGGCGCATGGAGAGGAAGAAAAAGACGATTATGCCTAGGACACGTCGATTTTGGACCCACCCCATGCTATTGAAGCGGCCTTCGGAAGGATTTGTGGCTTTGCACTATGCACATCTACGCCAGTATCCAACAAAGTTCTTTAACTTTACCAGGATGACCGTACCCACATTTGACTTCTTACTGGCCCAGCTGCACCCACGACTGGAGCGCCGACATACCAATATGAGAAGATGTGTGCCTGCAGATGAATGTCTCCTAGTGACCTTGAGGTAAGAAGTCATTCAATAATAACTGTTCTATTGCCTACCCCTGGTCTACTGTGTGTATACAGTATGTATAGATAATAAATATCTTCTACTTCTTCTTCTCAATTTATGTGGCAATATAAATCTTTTTTACTGATCTTTATTTTTTTTTTCTAGGTTTCTTGCAACTGGCCAGTCCTACACATCTCTCAATCATTACTTTCTACTGGGCATTTCAACTATTTCAGAGATAGTTCATGAAACATGCCTAGCCATATGGGAAGAGCTGTGTCCATCAGTGATGCCGTCACCAGAGGTAAACATGTGGCAAAGAATCGCAGAAGGGTTTTGGAATCGAGCCAACTTTCCCAATTGTATCGGGGCACTAGACGGAAAACATATCCGTATCCAAAAACCTCCAGGTTCTGGGTCTCGATTCCATAATTATAAAAAATATTTTTCTTTGGTCCTCATGGCTATTTGCGATAGCGATTATAAGTTTATTGCTGTGGACATTGGGGCATATGGCAGCAGCTCTGATTCAAGAGTTTTTCGTGAGTCATTAATGGGTCGAAGACTGCGTCAAGGGCGATTCAACATACCATTTGATCGGCCTCTGCCTGGAACTGAAGGACCAGACCTACCTTTCGTCCTTGTCGCAGATGAGGCGTTTGCCCTATCTCAACATCTTCTTAGGCCGTATGCCAGAAATAATCTTGACGACAAGAAGAGGATATTTAATTATCGGCTGAGCCGGGCAAGACGACTCATAGAATGTACAATTGGAATACTGTCTAGTAAATGGCGTGTTTTTCAAACACCTTTGCAGCTCAGTCTTGAGAATGCTGAGTTGGTAATTAAGGCCTGCTGCATTCTACACAATATTATCCGTGAGAAGGAGGGCATCCACATTGAGGAAATAGAAGAGTTCCACCTGCCCTCCGTACAATACAACACAGTACGTGCAGCGAGAACAAACATTGCCATGCGAGAAAAATTTGCTGACTATTTTCTATCTCCATCAGGATATCTATCTAACTATATTATATTTATATTATTAAATCTATCTCTCTATCGCTCAATACTGCTTCAGCAGGTCAAGAAAAATGTGGGTACAGATATATCTCTATAGAAGCGGCTTTCGGAAGGATTTGTGGCTTTGCACTATGCACATCTACGCCAGTATCCAACAAAGTTCTTTAACTTTACCAGGGTGACCGTACCCACATTTGACTTCTTACTGGCCCAGCTGCACCCACGACTGGAGCGCCGACATACCAATATGAGAAGATGTGTGCCTGCAGATGAACGTCTCCTAGTGACCTTGAGGTATATCTCTACCCAAATTTTTTTTGACATGCTGAAGTAGTATTGAGAGAGAGAGAGAGAGAGAGAGAGAGAGAAAGAGATAGATATCTATCTATCTATCTATCTATCTATCTATCTATCTATCTATCTATCTATCTATCTATCTATCTATCTATCTATCTATCTCTCCATCGCTCAATACTGCTTCAGCAGGTCAAGAAAAATGTGGGTACATATATATCTGTACCCACATTTTTCTTGACCGGAGAGAGAGAGAGAGAGAGAGAGAGAGATAGATATCTATCTATCTCTCCATCGCTCAATACTGCTTCAGCAGGTCAAGAAAAATGTGGGTACATATATATCTGTACCCACATTTTTCTTGACCAGAGAGAGAGAGAGAGAGAGAGAGAGAGAGAGAGAGAGAGAGATATCTATCTATCTATCTATCTCTCCATCGCTCAATACTGCTTCAGCAGGTCAAGAAAAATGCGGGTACAGATATATCTGGGGTTGTAACATCAAAACCTTGTTACAAATCCTGATAAAAAGAGGTGTGGGGAATAGGAAGTGGAAATTTGGGAAGAAGAACCAGAGCTGGTTTGGCTATTACCTTGAGAACCTTCAGACGAATTTACGCTCGTATTTACACTCTGAAGGTATGTTCCCTGTGAGGAAGGAGCAGGAGACGAAGCATAAGGCCTCTGGGTATTGTGCATTGAACTGTATGCACGCACAGGGGTCTGTGGATATGGCGGTAGATATGGCTGGGCAGGAAGACATGGTGACTCATAGGGATATTGACGGTATGACCTCGGAGGGGTTTCATACTGGCTAATAGTGGGCATTGGCATTCCTAACTCTGCAGCTCTAATACATGCTCCCACATGATTATATATGGCCATATGGATGTCCATCTGCCTATCTGCTGATGCTTTTTGAATTGCATGATATATTGTACGCAGGAAGGATGCATTAGAGTTGGTTGGATCACAGAATGGATCTTTACTCTGTATAGACTCCTGTCTTTTAAAGGAAGTCATCTCGTCCATAAAGGACTTCATGGCTTTATCCATGTCTTGACATTCCGCCCTTTTGTTACGTCGCGAGGACCGTGATGTTGTCGGCCTGTCATTACTAACCTGCAGAGAATAATAATATGCCGATTTAGAAATGAAATGTTACCTTGGGGTACAACAGATACAGTATAGTAATCAATAGTATCCTTACATTTACGGATCTTTGGGAAGAACATGGACCTGCAATTGGACGTGCTGTCTCATCCACAGACTTGGACTGCTGGGACTGCCCTTCTCCCTCTTGTGTGTCTTGCGTGGCTCCCTCATCTTCCTGCACTGCTTCTGTATGATTGTCAGTTTTCTCCTCAGTCTGTCAGGTTTGATGATGTACTACAATAAAAAGGATGAACATTTGCTCACAAAACCTTACTATATACTATATGGAGACCTAATTTTTAGATGTAACATCCAAACGAGACTTACGGTCTAACATCCATGACTTTCCTTAGGAAGGACAACATTTCGAAGTAGCTCCGGAACCACTTGCAACCTGTGCCTCATCGTGCAAATCTCTCCGGAAACGGTCTCTCAGAGAACGCCACCTTTTGTTAATGTCAGTTCCTGTAAACACATGTAGCAAAGAAAATTTCAGTATTTTTACATTACAAAGATTATGGAAACATGTGAGTAATGTACTGATTAGTCTCTCACTGCAGCAGAGCCGAAACATGTGTCACTATGCTTTGTATGTAATGCATGCAAATAACCATGCCCTCTCTGCTGAACATTGCCTTAAAAAAATGTCAGTGTTTGCAACATTTTTTTAATACAGGCATACTATAGTGAAATAATGACATTTTTTATTATAAACAATAGAAACACACTGTCAAGAGAGCAAGCTGCAGTTGGGCATCACTTACCACGTTGATCACGCTGTTTGGGAGTCATGGAGGACCAATTTGGTGTCACCAGCTTTGTAATTTCTTCCCATAGCTGTTGTATTTTAACTCTGTCGCTGTGGTCCCGACAGCTTGAGTCCCATAAGCCAGGCCTTTCGTGCACCAGGTTGATCAATTCCTCGTGGGAAACATCTCTTGCCATGCTTGTTTGTGCTTACTCCTAAATAAAGTTACAGGGGATGTACTTCCTATTGTCCAACTACTGCCGGGTCATAGGTTGAGTTCACAGATAAACTCAATTTTTATTTTTTTTCTTGCAAACGGATCTTAACGGATCGGACGTTAACGGACGATGTCCGTCAACGTCAGTTAATATCCGTTTTGACGGATCTGAACGTAGCCTTGTACGTTTAAAAAAACGGATAAAAACGGAAGCGGATGTTAACTGATGGTGACAGATGTTCATCCGTCTGCCCATAGGAATTCATTGTCGTCCGTCGACGGATGGAAGAAAAACGGATAGACGGTCCGTTCGTGTGAAAGGGGGCTTAGTTGCTGATGAGGTTTCCGCAATGTGCGGCTCATTTTGGCTACTTTTAAAACCGGAAAATTGAGGCAGGAGGTTCACTATTGATAAATTTACTCCCTGTAATACAGCACATTACATATTTGGTATATATCTATGGAAACTTCACTATATAGAAAGGACAACCAGAACTTTAGCAATTGGTATGATGGAACTATAAAAAAGAAGAAAAAAAGAAATGGTTTAGAAAAACTATTTACCTATGCATGATAAAAAAAATCATGGTTAAGATCCTGCAAGCTTGTGACATACATACAGTGGAAAAATCATTGCAGAGTTTAATTTCTGCAACATTGTATCAATTCTGTATAACAGTTCACTCTCTGCAGTAGCTGGTTTATTACACTCTCAGTGGTGAGTAGGGATGGGCCCGGTGCTCGATGCGAACCCACCGGCTCGGCGAGCCCAGAACTATTTGGGCCGTTCGCATCACATTCGTGTGATGCGAGCGGCCCCGCAATGCATTGCGGCTGGCGCGGCCGGCGCAGTGCATTGCTGGCTGATGATTGGCCAAGCATGCACTGTGACCCCGCATGCTTGGCCAATCACAGCGCCGGAAACTCGGAGAGCAATAATTGGCTACAGGCAGGACGCCTGTAGCCAATTAAAGCACAGGGGCTTTAGTACACGCCCCACCATTTAAAAGGCCGTCGGCGCCGGTCACATGAGTTCCGGCTTTAGGAGAGATCAGTCTGCTGATTCTGTGTCTTAGCTTGATTCATTGCTACAGAAAGATTTGCTCTTCTTTGCTAAACCATTGGCTATTTCTTTGCTAAACCATTGCTACCTAAGTCATTGATCGTTCATTGCTGCTGATTGCACAGTTAGTGTGTTATTAGCTGCTGCTGGGGATTAGTCTGGTGCGTGTTTTACTGTTAGTACAGTATTTTAGTAGTACCAACCGCAGTGCTGTCAGCACAGCATTGCACCCCAACAGCACCCATAGGAATTCTAGTGTGTTAGTGGCAGCAAACAGAGCTCCTATATTTTCTTCCCAGAAGCACCCATAGGACTTCTAGTGTGTTAGTGGCAGCAAACAGAGCTCCTATATTTTCTTCCCAGAAGCACCCATAGGACTTCTAGTGTGTTAGTGGCAGCAAACAGAGCTCCTATATTTTTCTTCCCAGAAGCACCCATAGGACTTCTAGTGTGTTAGTGGCAGCAAACAGAGCTCCTATATTCTTCCCAGAAGCACCCATAGGACTTCTAGTGTGTTAGTGGCAGCAAACAGAGCTCCTATATTTTCTTCCCAGAAGCACCCATAGGACTTCTAGTGTGTTAGTTGCAGCAAACAGAGCTCCTATATTTTCTTCCCAGAAGCACCCATAGGACTTCTAGTGTGTTAGTGGCAGCAAACAGAGCTCCTATATTTTCTTCCCAGAAGCACCCATAGGACTTCTAGTGTGTTAGTGGCATCACACAGAGCTCCTATATTTTCTTCTCAGCAGCACCCACAGGACTTCTAGTGTGTTAGTGGCATCACACAGAGCTCCTATATTTTCTTCCCAGAAGCACCCATAGGACTTCTAGTGTGTTAGTGGCATCACACAGAGCTCCTATATTTTCTTCCCAGAAGCACCCATAGGACTTCTAGTGTGTTAGTGGCATCACACAGAGCTCCTATATTTTCTTCCCAGAAGCACCCATAGGACTTCTAGTGTGTTAGTGGCACCACACAGAGCTCCTATATTTTCTCTCAGCAGCACCCACAGGACTTCTAGTGTGTTAGTGGCATCACACAGAGCTCCTATATTTTCTTCCCAGAAGCACCCATAGGACTTCTAGTGTGTTAGTGGCATCACACAGAGCTCCTATATTTTCTTCCCAGAAGCACCCATAGGACTTCTAGTGTGTTAGTGGCAGCAAACAGAGCTCCTATATTTTCTTCCCAGAAGCACCCATAGGACTTCTAGTGTGTTAGTGGCAGCAAACAGAGCTCCTATATTTTCTTCCCAGAAGCACCCACAGGACTTCTAGTGTGTTAGTGGCATCACACAGAGCTCCTATATTTTCTTCCCAGAAGCACCCATAGGACTTCTAGTGTGTTAGTGGCAGCAAACAGAGCTCCTATATTTTCTTCCCAGAAGCAGCCATAGGACTTCTAGTGTGTTAGTGGCAGCAAACAGAGCTCCTATATTTTCTTCCCAGAAGCACCCATAGGACTTCTAGTGTGTTAGTGGCAGGAAACAGAGCTCCTATATTTTCTTCCCAGAAGCACCCATAGGACTTCTAGTGTGTTAGTGGCAGCAAACAGAGCTCCTATATTTTCTTCCCAGAAGCACCCATAGGACTTCTAGTGTGTTAGTGGCAGCAAACAGAGCTCCTATATTTTCTTCCCAGAAGCACCCATAGGACTTCTAGTGTGTTAGTGGCAGCAAACAGAGCTCCTATATTTTCTTCCCAGAAGCACCCATAGGACTTCTAGTGTGTTAGTGGCATCACACAGAGCTCCTATATTTTCTTCCAGAAGCACCCATAGGACTTCTAGTGTGTTAGTGGCAGCAAACAGAGCTCCTATATTTTCTTCCCAGAAGCACCCATAGGACTTCTAGTGTGTTAGTGGCAGCAAACAGAGCTCCTATATTTTCTTCCCAGAAGCACCCACAGGACTTCTAGTGTGTTAGTGGCATCACACAGAGCTCCTATTTTTTCTTCCCAGAAGCACCCATAGGACTTCTAGTGTGTTAGTGGCATCACACAGAGCTCCTATATTTTCTTCCCACAAGCACCCATAGGACTTCTAGTGTGTTAGTGTCATCACACAGAGCTCCTATATTTTCTTCCAGAAGCACCCATAGGACTTCTAGTGTGTTAGTGGCATCACACAGAGCTCCTATATTTTCTTCTCAGCAGCACCCACAGGACTTCTAGTGTGTTAGTGGCATCACACAGAGCTCCTATATTTTCTTCCCAGAAGCACCCATAGGACATCTAGTGTGTTAGTGACATCACACAGAGCTCCTATATTTTCTTCCCAGAAGCACCCATAGGACTTCTAGTGTGTTAGTGGCAGCAAACAGAGCTCCTATATTTTCTTCCCAGAAGCACCCATAGGACTTCTAGTGTGTTAGTGGCATCACACAGAGCTCCTATATTTTCTTCCCAGAAGCACCCCATAGGACTTCTAGTGTGTTAGTGGCAGCAAACAGAGCTCCTATATTTTCTTCCCAGAAGCACCCATAGGACTTCTAGTGTGTTAGTGGCAGCAAACAGAGCTCCTATATTTTCTTCCCAGAAGCACCCACAGGACTTCTAGTGTGTTAGTGGCATCACACAGAGCTCCTATTTTTTCTTCCCAGAAGCACCCATAGGACTTCTAGTGTGTTAGTGGCATCACACAGAGCTCCTATATTTTCTTCCCACAAGCACCCATAGGACTTCTAGTGTGTTAGTGACATCACACAGAGCTCCTATATTTTCTTCCCAGAAGCACCCATAGGACTTCTAGTGTGTTAGTGGCATCACACAGAGCTCCTATATTTTCTTCTCAGCAGCACCCACAGGACTTCTAGTGTGTTAGTGGCATCACACAGAGCTCCTATATTTTCTTCCCAGAAGCACCCATAGGACATCTAGTGTGTTAGTGACATCACACAGAGCTCCTATATTTTCTTCCCAGAAGCACCCATAGGACTTCTAGTGTGTTAGTGGCAGCAAACAGAGCTCCTATATTTTCTTCCCAGAAGCACCCATAGGACTTCTAGTGTGTTAGTGGCAGCAAACAGAGCTCCTATATTTTCTTCCCAGAAGCACCCACAGGACTTCTAGTGTGTTAGTGGCATCACA
Organism: Lithobates sylvaticus; assembly: GCA_028564925.1. Lineage (NCBI taxonomy): Eukaryota > Metazoa > Chordata > Amphibia > Anura > Ranidae > Lithobates > Lithobates sylvaticus. The sequence continues at coordinate 152,079,707 of CM053027.1, forward strand.
CAGAGCTCCTATTTTTTCTTCCCAGAAGCACCCATAGGACTTCTAGTGTGTTAGTGGCATCACACAGAGCTCCTATATTTTCTTCCCACAAGCACCCACAGGACTTCTAGTGTGTTAGTGGCATCACACAGAGCTCCTATATTTTCTTCTCAGCAGCACCCACAGGACTTCTAGTGTGTTAGTGGCATCACACAGAGCTCCTATATTTTCTTCCCAGAAGCACCCATAGGACTTCTAGTGTGTTAGTGGCATCACACAGAGCTCCTATATTTTCTTCCCAGAAGCACCCATAGGACTTCTAGTGTGTTAGTGGCAGCAAACAGAGCTCCTATATTTTCTTCCCAGAAGCACCCATAGGACTTCTAGTGTGTTAGTGGCAGCAAACAGAGCTCCTATATTTTCTTCCCAGAAGCACCCATAGGACTTCTAGTGTGTTAGTGGCAGCAAACAGAGCTCCTATATTTTCTTCCCAGAAGCACCCATAAGACTTCTAGTGTGTTAGTGGCAGCAAACAGAGCTCCTATATTTTCTTCCCAGAAGCACCCATAGGACTTCTAGTGTGTTAGTGGCAGCAAACAGAGCTCCTATATTTTCTTCCCAGAAGCACCCATAGGACTTCTAGTGTGTTAGTGGCAGCAAACAGAGCTCCTATATTTTCTTCCCAGAAGCACCCATAGGACTTCTAGTGTGTTAGTGGCATCACACAGAGCTCCTATATTTTCTTCCCAGAAGCACCCATAGGACTTCTAGTGTGTTAGTTGCAGCAAACAGAGCTCCTATATTTTCTTCCCAGAAGCACCCATAGGACTTCTAGTGTGTTAGTGGCAGCAAACAGAGCTCCTATATTTTCTTCCCAGAAGCACCCATAGGACTTCTAGTGTGTTAGTGGCATCACACAGAGCTCCTATATATTTTCTTCTCAGCAGCACCCACAGGACTTCTAGTGTGTTAGTGGCATCACACAGAGCTCCTATATTTTCTTCCCAGAAGCACCCATAGGACTTCTAGTGTGTTAGTGGCATCACACAAAGCTCCTATATTTTCTTCCCAGAAGCACCCATAGGACTTCTAGTGTGTTAGTGGCATCACACAGAGCTCCTATATTTTCTTCCCAGAAGCACCCATAGGACTTCTAGTGTGTTAGTGGCACCACACAGAGCTCCTATATTTTCTTCCCAGAAGCACCCATAGGACTTCTAGTGTGTTAGTGGCAGCAAACAGAGCTCCTATATTTTCTTCCCAGAAGCACCCATAGGACTTCTAGTGTGTTAGTGGCAGCAAACAGAGCTCCTATATTTTCTTCCCAGAAGCACCCATAGGACTTCTAGTGTGTTAGTGGCAGCAAACAGAGCTCCTATATTTTCTTCCCAGAAGCACCCATAGGACTTCTAGTGTGTTAGTGGCAGCAAACAGAGCTCCTATATTTTCTTCCCAGAAGCACCCATAGGACTTCTAGTGTGTTAGTGGCAGCAAACAGAGCTCCTATATTTTCTTCCCAGAAGCACCCATAGGACTTCTAGTGTGTTAGTGGCATCACACAGAGCTCCTATATTTTCTTCCCAGAAGCACCCATAGGACTTCTAGTGTGTTAGTTGCAGCAAACAGAGCTCCTATATTTTCTTCCCAGAAGCACCCATAGGACTTCTAGTGTGTTAGTGGCAGCAAACAGAGCTCCTATATTTTCTTCCCAGAAGCACCCATAGGACTTCTAGTGTGTTAGTGGCATCACACAGAGCTCCTATATTTTCTTCTCAGCAGCACCCACAGGACTTCTAGTGTGTTAGTGGCATCACACAGAGCTCCTATATTTTCTTCCCAGAAGCACCCATAGGACTTCTAGTGTGTTAGTGGCATCACACAAAGCTCCTATATTTTCTTCCCAGAAGCACCCATAGGACTTCTAGTGTGTTAGTGGCATCACACAGAGCTCCTATATTTTCTTCCCAGAAGCACCCATAGGACTTCTAGTGTGTTAGTGGCACCACACAGAGCTCCTATATTTTCTCTCAGCAGCACCCACAGGACTTCTAGTGTGTTAGTGGCATCACACAGAGCTCCTATATTTTCTTCCCAGAAGCACCCATAGGACTTCTAGTGTGTTAGTGGCATCACACAGAGCTCCTATATTTTCTTCCCAGAAGCACCCATAGGACTTCTAGTGTGTTAGTGGCACCACACAGAGCTCCTATATTTTCTTCCAGCAGCACCCACAGGACTTCTAGTGTGTTAGTGGCATCACACAGAGCTCCTATATTTTCTTCCCAGAAGCACCCATAGGACTTCTAGTGTGTTTAGTGGCATCACACAGAGCTCCTATATTTTCTTCCCAGAAGCACCCATAGGACTTCTAGTGTGTTAGTGGCAGCAAACAGAGCTCCTATATTTTCTTCCCAGAAGCACCCATAGGACTTCTAGTGTGTTAGTGGCAGCAAACAGAGCTCCTATATTTTCTTCCCAGAAGCACCCATAGGACTTCTAGTGTGTTAGTGGCATCACACAGAGCTCCTATTTTTTCTTCCCAGAAGCACCCATAGGACTTCTAGTGTGTTAGTGGCATCACACAGAGCTCCTATATTTTCTTCCCACAAGCACTCATAGGACTTCTAGTGTGTTAGTGGCATCACACAGAGCTCCTATATTTTCTTCCCAGAAGCACCCATAGGACTTCTAGTGTGTTAGTGGCATCACACAGAGCTCCTATATTTTCTTCTCAGAAGCACCCACAGGACTTCTAGTGTGTTAGTGGCATCACACAGAGCTCCTATATTTTCTTCCCAGAAGCACCCATAGGACTTCTAGTGTGTTAGTGGCAGCAAACAGAGCTCCTATATTTTCTTCCCAGAAGCACCCATAGGACTTCTAGTGTGTTAGTGGCATCACACAGAGCTCCTATATTTTCTTCTCAGCAGCACCCACAGGACTTCTAGTGTGTTAGTGGCATCACACAGAGCTCCTATATTTTCTTCCCACAAGCACCCATAGGACTTCTAGTGTGTTAGTGGCATCACACAGAGCTCCTATATTTTCTTCCAGAAGCACCCATAGGACTTCTAGTGTGTTAGTGGCATCACACAGAGCTCCTATATTTTCTTCCAGCAGCACCCACAGGACTTCTAGTGTGTTAGTGGCATCACACAGAGCTCCTATATTTTCTTCCCAGAAGCACCCATAGGACTTCTAGTGTGTTAGTGGCATCACACAGAGCTCCTATATTTTCTTCCCAGAAGCACCCATAGGACTTCTAGTGTGTTAGTGGCAGCAAACAGAGCTCCTATATTTTCTTCCCAGAAGCACCCATAGGACTTCTAGTGTGTTAGTGGCATCACACAGAGCTCCTATATTTTCTTCTCAGCAGCACCCATAGGACTTCTAGTGTGTTAGTGGCATCACACAGAGCTCCTATATTTTCTTCCCAGAAGCACCCATAGGACTTCTAGTGTGTTAGTGGCATCACACAGAGCTCCTATATTTTCTTCTCAGCAGCACCCACAGGACTTCTAGTGTGTTAGTGGCATCACACAGAGCTCCTATATTTTCTTCCCAGAAGCACCCATAGGACTTCTAGTGTGTTAGTGGCATCACACAGAGCTCCTATATTTTCTTCCCAGAAGCACCCATAGGACTTCTAGTGTGTTAGTGGCATCACACAGAGCTCCTATATTTTCTTCCCAGAAGCACCCATAGGACTTCTAGTGTGTTAGTGGCATCACACAGAGCTCCTATATTTTCTTCTCAGCAGCACCCACAGGACTTCTAGTGTGTTAGTGGCATCACACAGAGCTCCTATATTTTCTTCTCAGCAGCACCCACAGGACTTCTAGTGTGTTAGTGGCATCACACAGAGCTCCTATATTTTCTTCCCAGAAGCACCCATAGGACTTCTAGTGTGTTAGTGGCAGCAAACAGAGCTCCTATATTTTCTTCCCAGAAGCACCCATAGGACTTCTAGTGTGTTAGTGGCATCACACAGAGCTCCTATATTTTCTTCTCAGCAGCACCCACAGGACTTCTTGTGTGTTAGTGGCATCACACAGAGCTCCTATATTTTCTTCCAGAAGCACCCATAGGACTTCTAGTGTGTTAGTGGCATCACACAGAGCTCCTATATTTTCTTCTCAGCAGCACCCACAGGACTTCTAGTGTGTTAGTGGCATCACACAGAGCTCCTATATTTTCTTCCCAGAAGCACCCATAGGACTTCTAGTGTGTTAGTGGCATCACACAGAGCTCCTATATTTTCTTCTCAGCAGCACCCACAGGACTTCTAGTGTGTTAGTGGCATCACACAGAGCTCCTATATTTTCTTCCAGAAGCACCCATAGGACTTCTAGTGTGTTAGTGGCATCACACAGAGCTCCTATATTTTCTTCTTAGCAGCACCCACAGGACTTCTAGTGTGTTAGTGGCATCACACAGAGCTCCTATATTTTCTTCCCAGAAGCACCCATAGGACTTCTAGTGTGTTAGTGGCAGCAAACAGAGCTCCTATATTTTTTTCCAGAAGCACCCACAGGACTTCTAGTGTGTTAGTGGCAGCACACAGAGCTCCTATATTTTCTTCTCAGCAGCACCCATTTTTTATACTATATACACTACCGACTACAATGGCTGGAAGACCGCCAAGGAGAGGCAGAGCGTGCCGAGGGAAGAACACAGGGCAGGCAGGCTCTGTTTCTAGAGACAACAGTGCTGGCCGTGGACGTGGTCGTGCATCGTCATCAGCACGTGGCCATGGGACACGCTTGTCTTTGTTTTCGGCAGCTGGACATGTGGAGCCGCATCATGCTGAAGGCTTGGTAGAATGGATGACCAAGTCCTCCTCATCCTCCTCATCCTCTCTCACCCAGGCTCAGGGTACTGGCAGAGCACCTGCCAACGCGTACTCAATGGCATCATCAGCCACCCCTTCCCTAGACCCACCATGTCCTCCTGAGGAGTCCCCCAAACTCTTTGAGCACAGTGTTGGGTACATGCTCCAGGAGGATGCCCAACGATTCGAAGGCTCGGATGATGATACCCAGCTTGAGGAAGTCAGTAGTGTGCGCGCAGAGAGAGGGGATGCTGAAGGACAGCAATCTGGCAGTACTGTTCCACCAGCTGCAGCTTACTGCCAGGTTTGCTCTAGTGGTGAAGAGGGAGGGGATGATGAGGTCACTGACTCCACGTGGGTGCCTGAAGGGAGAGAGGAGGAGGAGGAGGACGAGGAGGAGGAGGAGGAGGATGCGGCGTCACATGTCCAACGAGTCAGGATGCCCCCTGGAGGCCAGCTAGAGGCCAGCACAGCAACTGTACCACACCGCAAAGCTCCGCCTGTGCAGGGCGCTGCCTCTGCACGTTATCAGAAAAGTTCTTTGGTGTGGGCCTTTTTTGAGACGAGTGCATCAGATCGCACCACTGCTATTTGCAATATTTGTCTCAAGTGTATCTCGTGTGGCCAAAACATCAGCTGCTTGGGCACCACAAGCATGAGCAGACATATGTCGACCTGCCATGCAGCTCGTTGGAAAGCACACATAAAAGACCCACACCAAAGAACAAAGCGGACCTCTCCTTGCTCCTCATCAGCTGGGATCTCCATCCCCACTATATCTTCAGTCCTCTCTGAAAGCTGCTCTGAGAGGACTGAAGGTGTAGAATTAGGTGTGTCACAACCAAGTACTTGCAGTACACCGACGTCCGATTGTAGCAGGCAAATTTCCCTGCCCCAGCTGCTGGACCGTCGAAAGAAGTATACTCCCAGCCATCCACATGCCCAGCGGTTGAATGCTAGCTTGGCTAAATTGCTAGCACTTCAACTGCTGCCTTTTCAGTTGGTAGACTCGGCCCCCTTCCGTGAGTTTGTTCAATGTGCGGTTCCTCAGTGGCAGGTTCCCAAACGCCACTTTTTCTCACGGAAGGCGATTCCGTCTCTCTACCGGCATGTGGAAGGCAATGTCCATGCCTCGCTGGACAGGGCGGTCAGCGATAAGGTGCATATTACCGCTGACTCATGGTCCAGCAGGCATGGACAGGGACGTTATCTTTCTTTCACGGCCCATTGGGTCACTCTATTGGCAGTTGGGAGGGATGCAGGACAAGGTGCAGTAGTGTTGGAGGTTGTTCCGCCACCACGCCTCCAAAATGCTACTACTGGTTGTGACACACCTCTCTCCTCCACCCCCTCCTCTTCTTCTTCCTCCAGTGCTCTGTCCTCGGAACCAGCGGTGCTCCGTAGGTGTACAAGGGGCTACGCAAGTACGCAGGCAAAAAGATGCCATGCCCTGCTTGCGCTGGTGTGTTTGGGGGACAGGAGCCACACTGGGCCAGAGGTTCTGGCAGCTCTGCAGGGGCAGGCCGAGAGGTGGTTGACGCCACGCCAGCTTAAGCCAGGAATGGTCGTTTCTGACAATGGCACCAACCTCCTCTCCGCCCTGCGACAGGGGCAGCTCACCCATGTGCCCTGTATGGCTCACGTCCTCAACCTGGTGGTGCAGCGGTTCTTGGGCAGGTTCCCAGGCTTACAGGATGTCCTGAGGCAGGCCAGGAAAGTCTGTGTGCATTTCCGCCGATCTTATAATGCCAGTGCTCGGCTGACTGAGCTGCAAAAGGAGCTGAACCTGCCCAAGAACCGCCTAATATGTGACATGCCCACCAGGTGGAACTCAACGTTGGCCATGCTGCAGCGACTGCACACGCAGCAGAGGGCCATCAATGAGTACCTTTGCGACTACGGCACCAGGACAGGGTCAGGGGAGCTTGGCTTTTTTTCCCCACGCCAGTGGAGCATGATCAGGGATGCATGCACTGTCCTCTCACCATTTGAGGAGGCCACGAGGATGGTGAGCAGTGACAGTGCATGCATCAGTGACACTGTACCTCTTGTCCACCTGTTGGAGCATACGCTGCATGGGATAATGGACAGGGCACTTGAGGCAGAACAGAGGCAGGTAGAGGAGGACTTCCTTGCCTCTCAAGGCCCCCTTTATCCAGACAGTGTTCCTTCTGTCCCACCCATCACACAGGAAGAGGATGAGGATGAGGAGGAGGAGGAGGATTGTGTGAGCATGGAGGTGGAGCCTGGCACTCAGCATCAGCAGCAGCAGTCTTTTAGGGATGATGTACAGTCCCAACAAACCAGTGGACTTGTACGTGGCTGGGAGGAGGTGGCTGGCGATCATGTCATCCTCAGTGACCCAGAAGACTCCGGACCGAATGCCTCAGCTAACCTACGCTGCATGGCCTCCCTGATCCTGCAAAGCCTGCGGAAGGATCCTCGTGTTCTTCGGATCAAGGAGAGGGACCATTACTGGCTGGCCACTCTCCTTGATCCACGGTACAAGGGTAAGGTTGCGGACCTTATCTTGCCGTCGCAGAGGGAGCAGAGGATGAGACATCTCAGGGAGGCCTTGCAGAAAGGTCTGTGCAACGCGTTCCCAGAAACTGGGAGGTTACAAACTCCTGGTCCTGGACGACAAGTTGCTGAGGCTTCGGTCAGTAGCAGAAGGAGCGGTGGGGAAGGTGGACGTCTGACCGATGCGTTCAGACAATTTTTTAGTCCGCAGCCCCAAGGTATGATCGGTTCCAGCAACCATCGCCAGCGTCTGATATACATGGTGCAGGAATACCTAGGGGCAAGGTCAGACTTGGACACCTTTCCCACCGAAAATCCTCTGGCTTACTGGGTCCTGAGGATGGATCACTGGCCAGAGCTTGCACAGTATGCAATTGAGCTACTGGCCTGTCCTGCATCCAGCGTTCTTTCCGAACGCACATTCAGTGCTGCTGGAGGATTTGTCACTGATCATAGGGTGCACCTGTCCACCGACTCGGTTGATCGACGGACCTTCATAAAAATGAATCAGTCTTGGATCACCACCAGCTACCAGGCACCTGAAGCGGATATAACTGAATAATTTATAATGTCACATCCCTTCAAGACTGCCTATGCTGATGCTGAGTGACTGTCCTGTTATGTTCACTGACTATCCTCTTCCTCCTCCTCAATGATCCATGCCACCACACCAGTGCCTAAGGCACAATTTTTCAGCCCCTGTATAACAGGGGCGTGTACAATTTTTTTTAAAAATGCTTCGCAACAGGTGTGACTGCTGTGTTCCAAGTACAGTATCTGTGAGGGGTTGCAGTGTTGTGGCACCAGCACCAGTGCCTAAGGCACAATTTTTCAGCCCCTGTTGGGGCGTGTAATTACAATTTTTAAGCAATGCTTTGCAACAGGTCTCATTGCTGTGCTAAGAGTACAGTATCTGTGAGGGGTTGCAGTGTTGTGGCACCAGCACCAATGCCTAAGGCACAATTTTTCAGCCCCTGTTTAACAGGGGCGTGTAATTACAAATCTTGATCTAATAGATCACAGCAGGGCCCATTCCTGCGCCCACCAAGAGTAACTATGAGGGCCTACAGTCTTGTGGCAACACCGTCCACCACCACCACAACCGCCAAAGGCCCAATTTTTCTGCCCTGTTCAACAGGTGCATGCAATTACAAATCTTGATCTAATAACTCACAGCAGGGCCCATTCCTGCACCCACCAAGAGTAACTGTGAGGGCTTACAGTCTTGTGGCAACACACGTCCACCACCACCACCACCACCACCACCAAAGCCCCAATTTTTCTGCCCTGTTCAACAGGTGCATGCAATTACAAATCTTGATCTAATAACTCACAGCAGGGCCCATTCCTGCGCCCACCAAGAGTAACTGTGAGGGCTTACAGTCTTGTGGCAACACCGTCCACCACCACCACCAAAGGCCCAATTTTTCTGCCCGGTTCAACAGGTGAATGCAAGTACAAATCTTGATCTATTAACTCACAGCAGGGCCCATTCCTGTGCCCACCAGTCTTGTGGCTACACCAACATCTAATAGGGCAAATTTCTGCAGAGTATATACGCAGGCCCCTACTTTCAAACATCCAACTTACAAACGACTCCTACTTGCAAACGGAAAGAGAAACAGGAAGTGAGAGGAAATCTACCCCTAGGAAGGGAAATTCTATCATGTTAGATTTAATTTGGGAAAAAGGTATCTCCTCTCTACTGATGCTTTATCACCAATCGTTGTTTCAATTAAAACCCCACTTTTCCAAAAACATTTGTCATTGGGACGGAAAGTGAAGTGACATGTTCTGAACAGATGTGCAAAGACAGCAAATGTTACAGGGGTGATAACCCCTCCCTATGTTCTCCAAAAAGCTTAAAAATAGATTTTTTTTGTAATGGAGCTACACTTCATAATGTACCTGTTCAGATTCTACTTAAGAACAAACCTACAGTCCGTGTCTTGTTTGCACCACCTATATACTGCTGTTCAGAGTATATAGGGTTGTAGGTATAGGGTTTTATTTTTGGGTGCGGGGTCCCCCTTAATATCCATACACGACCCAAAGGGGCTGGGGTGTGGGGGGGGGTGATGGGGTAGCCATGCCATTTTTCTCAAGGATTTTCAGCCATATGGCGGCCAGGACAAGACATGACATTAAAGCCGCAAGTGGTTTTAAATGGCTTCTTTTTTTCCTTTACAAATGTCATTTTGTGCAAGGACAGTTCTAAACACGGGAAACACATGCCACTTCACAGGCATACTTTAGACACCCCCCAGGTACCATATTTAAAGGGAAAATTCACTTTTTTTTTTTTCACTTTATGCATCATTAAAATGACTGCTCCCGAAAAAACGTTAGTTTTTAAAAGTTCTTTTTGCAGTGATATATGTCCCCTGGGGCAGGACCCGGGTCCCCAAACCTGTTTTATGACATTAACATGCATATTGGCCGTTGTAATTAGCACTTTTGATTTCGAACGTTTGCGTCCATTATAGCGTATAGGGTTCGAAAATTCGCTCAAACTTTCGGTCGGTTCGAAGGTTCTGGTGCGAACCGAACCCGGGGGTTCTCGGCTCATCCCTATTCACCTCTATGGCTGCCTCATTTTGGTAAGTGAGGCTGCAGCTGTCTACCACTGGCTCGTCTAAGCCTGAGAACAGAGCAATCACATAACTGCTAATTGCTCAGTTTTAGGGTCTGCTCTGAACAGAGAGTGAGGTCTGCCAGTCACTGCTCTCTGCTCTGTTCCTCCAGTGTTCACTGGAGTGTCAGGCAGGCGAGGGGTGGGAACTTTAGCCCTCTGTTGGCTGATTATGGGTCACAGGAGTGCAAAAGTAGGTGCACTCCTGTGACCCACATGAGAAGTATGACCAAACAAGCTTTGGCTATACTTATTTTTTTACTTTTATGTATTCAGGCAGGCAGGACCCGTGTCCCCAAACCTGTTTTCTGACATTAACATGCATATTGGCCGTTGTAATTAGCAATTTTGATTTCGAACGTTCGCGTCCATTATAACGAATAGGGTTTGATATTTGCGAACTTTCGGTCCGTTCGAAGGTTCTGGTGCGAACCAAACCCGGGGGTGTTCGGCTCATCCCTAGTGGTGAGCACAGGAATCTCCATACACTTTGTACACAATGGAGATGTCTCCCTCATCTTATTTTCTCTCCTGGTTGAATGTGTTTAGCCTATAGTGTTATTTTCTATAGTGGACATTTTTTTTAACACTTCTGGTTGAATTTATTTAAAGTGGTTGTAAAGAGTAAACATTTTACCTTACCTTTGTATCACCCTCCCTCCAAATACATACCTCACTCGGTGCAGTGCTATGCCTGTCTGTAGTGTCTCTCGCCTCTCTCCTTGCCTTCACAGGACAGAGAGGCAGCATCAATGGGAGCCTTTGGCTCCTGCTGCTGTCAATTAAATCCTGTAAGCAGAAAGTAGGGGGCGAGGAAGATTCCCCTTGTGTGTGTCTATAGATGCACACAGCATAGCTTGGGAGTGAGCCCACATGCGAGGCCCCATAGGAAGCAGTTTCCTACAGTGGCACACAGAGAAGTGACGGAGCTAGATCACCAACGAGGAACCCCAGAAGAGAAGGTTCAGAGCTGCTCTCTGCAAAACCATTGCACAGAGTAGGTAAGTATAACGTATTTGTTGTCTTAAAAAAAATAAGCTTTACAGCCTCTTTACAGCGTTTGTTGCCCCAACATTTCATATTTCTGATATGTGCTTGCTGTACCATGTACTTGTATGAGAAAGTATCCTGTTCTCTTTGTATTGCTTCTTTTAAGTGAAATGACTGGTGTTCCTGCCCGTCCCTCTGCTTTCCTATTAAAAAAACTAACCACACTAAGCAGGGGAACACACCATGGTCAGTTCTCTAGCTATGCTGGGAACTCAGGCTGCTCTTCTTTAATGATCAGACTTGTCCTGACATGCCCCTGCAGCACAGCCATTCACTGTGTGCTGCTGCTTCTCCTCCCCCCCAGCTCTTATGCAGCTGAGAACAGAGGGAATGTGATCACTTATAGAAAAGGGAAAAAAATATGTTTATAATGTATTATAATTATTTCTTAATCCTCTCCTCCCTCTTTCTTGATGGAGTGGTCTCTCCACCAATACATATCCAACAGCTTATCCCAGCTGTTCCAAATGCCCCCTTATACTCCAATTTGGCGCCGTTTCTTGAATTCAGAGGGCTATATAAAGACACATACCAGGAGCACTCAGTATTCATGCTCCTAACCTGCCTGCAGGACCTTTGATATCAGCCTTATCTTGGTTGTTACCAGGATTAGATTTTTAGCCTGTGATAACATCCCTGGATGATTGAGGGATTCAACCTTGGTCGTTCTGAGAAACAAACAAATACAATTTTCGTAAGTATATGGATTATAACAATCCTTGAAAAGGACCTTTTTAAAAAACGGTTCCTCAAATTTTCCTAAAATTAATTATATACTTTTATTATCATTATTTTTCTTAGGTCCTTTCACCATTATACCCAGACTTCTCTTTGGGGAATAATAGGTTGCAATGGGCGGAGCTTGTTTTGTGCATCAATATTAAGCTTGGCTTCTTTTGTGCTCTTTTTGCGGTGATAATTAATATGGTTTCCATTGGTGGTACCTGGCTGTGACAGAGCGTACACATCGTCCTTGTTGAGATTTTGAGCAGGTACGTCGGTATAGTCTTATATATATGTATTCATATTTTTTGTAATTAATGAATTTGAATTTTGTTATTTGGATTGTAAAACATTGCTGCAGTCTACTGATGTCATATTCTGTTTTCAGAAAGAGTGGCTTCCCTGAGGAAGAATTTACATACATATGCACATTTCGAGACGCGTTGGATTTTTCAGACTACTGTACATCCAGAGCGAATGTCCCCCCTTGTCTCTGTATTTGTATTATTATTGTAATATGAAATGGCCACTATCTCATGATATATGATACGTATGCAGCTATTGTGTTAAGGAAAACTTTTATTTAATTATTTGTATATATTTTTTGGTTACTTGTTTTCTTTTTTCTGATGTATTAATACATTTACTATTTTTTTTTTTTTTAATATATATTGTTTAGTCGTTGACTACATTGCCCTAAAAATCCCATTTTGTATGAGGTATTTAAAAATCTACATTTTTCAGGGATGATGGCAATGACATGCCTCTCTTCATGAGTACAACATTTATTTTCTCATAATGTATTTTTATAGCTATACAAAAATGTGTTTCCTTTTCAATCCTATTTTAAACTGAATAGGTTGTTTTACAAGGTTATAGTTTGCAATGACTTTAGGGCTTTTTTTCTTAGAATTGATTGAATGTTGAGACGTTCAAAACGTGATTTGCTTTACTAAAAATACAACTCTTAAACAGAACAGTGTTTTTTTTAAAAGAATTTTTAGTACATTAGTTACTACTTTCCACTTTAGAAAGGGAATTGCTTACTGAGCAATTGTTCAGGGCCTCAAAACAGATTTTTGAGTTCACCAACGGACAAGTTTGGGACCTAATTTATAGTTAACTAAAAGTGGAGTTCCACCCTAAAGTGGAACTTCCGCTTATCGGATTCCTCCCCCCCTCCGGTGCCACAATTGGCACCTTTCAGGGGGGAGGGGGGTGCAGATACCTGTATAATACAGGTATCTGCACCCACTTCCATGACGAATTATCCGGGGCTGCCCCGCCCCTATCCGGAGATGCCCCATTGTGTCTTGAGAAACACAGTTCCCAGGACACAGCGGGGACCAATAGAGGTGCGCAGCGCGACTCGCGCATGCGCAGTAGGGAACCGGGCAGTGAAGATGTTGCTTCTTCACTTCCTGATTCCCTGACAGAGGATGGCGGCGGGGCAGCGAGAGACGAGCGGTCTCTTGTCACATTCTGACTACACCGCTGGAACCAGGAACAGGTAAGTGTCCATTTATTAAAAGTCAGCAGCTGCAGTATTTGTAGCTGCTGACTTTTAATATTTTTTGTGCGGGTGCAGCTCCGCTTTAACTAGATAGGGAAAGTGAACTTCTGTATCACATTTGTTTATGATATAATGCCATGCTGTGATTCCCCTTCTTTTTGATTATTGGATCTGATTGAATTTAACATTTTCTTCCATTGAGTGTGCAGCCACTGCTGAATAAAGTTGCATACTATTTACCATTGTTTGTCTAATGCCCCATGCACATGGTCGGAATTTCCGACGGAAAATGTCCTATCTGACCATGTTGTCAGAAAATCCGACCGTGTGTGGGCTCCATCGGACTTTTTCCGTCGGAAATTTTGACGGAAAAAATTTGAGATCCTGCTCTCAAATTTTCTGACAACAAAGTCCGATCGGACTTTTTCCGATCGTGTGTAGCGAATTCCGACGGACAAAGTGCCACACATGCTCAGATCACAGTAGAAGACCAAAGCTATTGGCTACTAGCCTCTACGTAGTTCCGTCGTATGCAACGAACGTCACCACGTTCAGAATGATCGGATTTTCCGACAACTTTGTCCGACCGTGTGTATGCAACACCAGTGTCGGACAAAATCCGTCGGAAAAAATCTGACGGATTTTGTGGTCGGAATTTCCGACCGTGTGTACGGGGCATAACAGTGGGATTTCAAGGTTCTCCATATTCAGTGAATAATTTGCTGGAGAGTTCATCTTACATCACTGAAGATTATTATTTCATCTTTTTATGAAGTTCAGAATGGATGTTTTGTGACTGTTCACATCAAAAGGTATTCACTACTACAATAATTCTGGTTTTGTGTATCATGAGTACATATGACATTTCTCTGTTCACAGTTATTAACACGGCACCATTTTAGTTTTTTGTTTTATTATACCAGTTTTTTGGTGCAGGGTAGCTTTTGTACTTTCCTTATTAAGTAATATATTATCTTAACTTTTTATTAATATAGTATCTTTGTATTTTTAGAGTAGGCACATTTGTGTATTTATGGTTCACTGTACCTGCATACTTACCAAAGCCAATATATGGTGAATAAAGTGCACCTTTAAATGTGGGTATCATTCTAATATTGTAATTTAGCTAGCTAATTGTGTTATATTTTCACAGTCCACTTTGAGACCTTCAGTATAATATTTTGTACAGAAATGAAAATATATATATAAAGAAGACTGAGTGCTTGGACTTTGGTTTGGAACCTTTAATCATTTTTTCGTCAATGTTAATTATAATATTTGAATGTATGTTTTAACTAGAGCAGATAGTAAGCCACATGCACCCTTCTTTTATTCTATTCAGAATTTCAATCATGTATTATATCAAACTTATTTATTATTAAAAATTAATTGCAAATCACACTGCCTGTATGAGCAGAACACTGAAGTGGTTTTGTATTATATGTTAGTATTCAGAAAATGTTTTCCAATTTCAACTAAAGTCCAGAGCCTTTCATCTGACTTCTATTTTTCAATAAAGAAACTAATGTACTGTTTTCTTTGAAATGTAAAAATCCATCAGAGTGGATAAGACATAAATTCATGTGTGTTTGGTCTAATACAAATCAGGAACAGTGCACTGAAAAGCAAGACATATTAATCTAAAGCATTCATATTTCACAGTGAAATATAACAAATATTTCAGACTTTTTGTTTCAAATTTTTATTTAACTTTTTTTGCAGCAACATATAGAAATTTTAAAGAACAGTAGTACATATAAAAACAAAAATACACAGTATATAGCGCATGATATTGGTACTTCACATAGAATTACAATGTCAGCAATAAAGAAAAAAAATCTTGTAATTTAGCATTGTGATTATTGCTCAATAAGCCTGAGATATTCTCGTATCTCTGTTTTCTTCTCATACAGCAGTGTATGCAGTGTATGATCACTTGACCATGCCTGTATCACTTAACCAGGGTGAGTGAATTGCTAATGTTGAGGATGAATCTGCATCATAGAAATCATGTCTCAGCCAAATGTAGATTTCCATTGGAAATGAGATTAGGGTTAACTACCGTAGTTAAAAAGGTGTAGGACCACAGAAGATTGGATGAAGTTTGCAGTAGAAAGGTAGCTGGGGAAAAGGTCAGATCTGCATATTTAGTTTTTATTATGAGGTTTCTAAAATCAGTCCATTATCGATGTTTTTTCCACACTATAAAAATGTGCATATTTCAGACTGTAAACTGTAACAGACATCAATAAAAATGTGACAGAAGCTCTAGCATTTCACTACTTACAACAACTTAAGCAAATATATACTTTTGCCTATACATTTTTGGCTATAGATGCACATGAGATTGTAGGCCACACTGCCCCAAACATAACCATTCCCCAGATATGATCGAAGAAATCATTAGATAAAGAATCAGGTTTGGCAAAATTTGGCCATGGCACATTTATTGGTTTAATATAAAAATAAAATTTTTCCTTTATATTGATAATAATAAATTTCATTATCACTTAACCTCTTCCTGCCCGCCGGCCGTCAAATGATGGCTGGGGGCGGCGGGGCTCTCGTTCTGTGTGGACGTCATATGACGGCCCTCTTGAACGACCGCTCTTGCTCGCCTCCGGGTGGCATACAGCACAACGATCGCGGCCTCGCCGTGTTGCTAGGACATGGCGCGACCCCGATCTGTTTAAAGAACCGCAGCCGCGGCTCTTCAACCATGTGATCGGCTGTGTCTAATCAAACAATCAATCAGTCAAACAAAGGACATCTAAGGATGTAATCAGGGTACTAATCATCAGTGCCCTGATTACAATTAAGTGCCAGCAATGCCACTGCCAGCAATCAGTGCCCACAATTGGCACCAATCTGTGCCCACAAGTGCCAGCAATCAGTGGCCATCAGTGATGCCAGTCAGTGCTGGCTATCAGTGATGCCCATCACTGCCCATCACTGGTGCCCATAAATGCTCATCACTGGTGCCCATCAATGCCAACCATCAGTGCCACCCATCCGTGCTGCCTATCTGTGCCCACCAGTGCCGCCTATCTGTGCCCAGTGCCCACCAGTGCCACCTATAGGTGCCGCCTATCAGTGCCACCTATCATTGCCCATAAGTGTGGCATATTTCTGCCTACTCATCAGTGCCACCTAATCAGTGCCCATAAGTGCCGCCTAATCAGTGCCCATAAGTGCCACCTCATCAGTGCCCATCAGTGCTGTCTCATCAGCACCCATCAGTGCTGCCTCATCAGCGCCCACCAGTGGAGAAAAATTACTTATTTACAAGAAGGGCGGGTTGTTTTGGTTTTACTCAATTTTACATATTTACAAAATTTACTGACAGAAACTGTCAAAAACTTTTTTTTTTCAAATTTTTTATTTATTTTTTTAGGAAAAAATAAAAAATCCAGGAGTGATTAAATACCACCAAAAGAAAGCTCTATTTGTGTGAATAAAATGAAAAAAAAGTCACATGGTTACAGTGTAGAATGACCGCGTAATTGTCATTCAAAGTGTGAAAGCCTAAAAATGGCCTGGGCAGGAAGGGGGTGTAAGTGCCCTGTATTGAGGTGGTTAATGAACACAAAATTATTAATCTGCCCAGTTATCAGAACTCGAGCAGCAAGTCACCAACATTTTAACATATACAAATCACGCCAAAAGCTGGATTTGCCTCAAGCCCGGCCCACCCTAACAAGCGTGGCCATTTCAATCTTGCACTGCAGGCCAAGATTGAATATGTCGACACCTACAACTGAGAGTTGCACCCGATCTTGCCTGTAAAGCCCCGGGATTCCACCCTCCAGATCTACGCATCTGTATGACAACCAATAATGGCCATATATTTTCCATACCCCTATTAATTCACTTCCTCATCTTTTCCATAACCCTCCTTTGAGATGAGGACAGCCAAGAAAGACAAGGAATACTTTCCAAGAACACAATAGTCGTACCTGGGGAAGTCATTGTAAAATGGTGGAGATCCTGTTTAATTATACAACAAATATATGGTCCTAATGTTAACAAAATCATTCCCCCCCTAGATCAGGGGTCTTCAAACTATGGCCCTTCCTACAAACTACAATTCCCATCATGCCTAGTCATGTCTGTGAATGTTAGAATTTTACAATGCCTCATGGGATGTGTAGTTCTGCAACAGCTGGAGAGCCTTCGTTTTTAAGATTCCTGTCCTAGATGAATGACTACTACAGTAGGCAGGGGCCAAACCTGAAATAACTTGGATAAATTAAAATATAAATGGTACCACTGGAGACCTCCCACACCTTTCCAAAATAACGTAAAGGATTCCGGATGCAAGGACATAGTCAATGAGTAATTATGTTGAGCCGCTCTTTTACGCACCCAGTATATATATATGAGTGTCCCCGAATCCATACCGTGCGATGCCAGTCTGAAAAATTAAACAAAAAGATTAAGTTTCACATACAATTTAAACATTTTGACGTCCAACTCCCCATTTCTTTAATGGTCGAATTCCTCCAAACCCCTCAGGGCCACCTCTGAAGCTGCGCCTATTCTAAAGGAATGGGAGGAGAACTTAAAATCGCTTAGACCTATGTGTCTGAGGCAATTACAAAAAATTAATTCAAACTGGTTCCTCGTCAGAGGTGCTACATTTAAAGGTAAATGCCCTACCACTATAGGCCTGACTCCCAGAAACTGTCGAACCACCATTACCGGGCAAACTGATTTATTTTCATGAGCCCGCAAAGTAACCCATGAACCTCTACCACAGGGATCCATTTTAGAATGCTATAACAGAATGTGAACAGCTGATTGCTCCACAGCCACATGATCATATAGGATACCTGAGCAGCCATTTTTTGATACCGGCGCAAGCTCTGAGATACAAAACTTCCCAAAAATGTCCGGATAAACGTGTAGCTAAAAAGCAACGCTTCATATGCAGAGGAAAAAACTGCAAAAATAGCTGCACTAAGACCACAAAGAATTTCCAGAAAAATAGATCTCCGGCAGTCTGACCCAAAAGTCACACTTTTGTATCCTTTAATGGCCTGCTTAACCGAAAAAGAAGACATACAATTAAGGAGCCCCTTTAAACGAAAGAAAAAGGTGATGCCCGTCAGTGCCTTCGCTACATGACTGCTTGAAAACTTTTGCTGCACGAGGGATGTCCCGAAAGCCAAAATACCCCATTCTGGCCTGTATCTACTGAAACCCTCATTGCTCGCAAATGCCATCCCGCTACTCCAAGTGGCCGAATAACTCACCCAAGTCTAAGGAGCGACCGAGCCCTTAATAGCTTCTGACGCCAACTTCATATAATATGCCACAGGTGCTCCGGACAAAGGGATATCCTCCTCGTCGACCTCTAGATGCAACTGGCGAAAACGGTCCATCTGAAACTGAGACGAGTCAGCTATATTATTCAATATTCTTGGGGTGCATTTCACTTTCAGGCAAATATTGTTTTTTCTTCTCTTTTAAAAAAAAAACATAGAAAACAATCTGTCTAAACACCTTAATTACAAACAAAGAACTGGATGAAAGGCAATTCACTGCGAAAAGGACTGCTTTATTGTCCATCTCCACCAAAATGCATCTATTTGCAAAATAAACTCCCAAAGCTCCACAGCAACCAAAATCGGGAACAATTCCCACAGGACTATATTCTTGATGGCTTTTTTGCTTACCCAAGCATCCAGCCATGTTGCACAACACCAATGCGTCTCACAAATTGCAGCAAAGCCATCGGAACCAGCAGCATCGGTAAATAGGCGAAAATCCGGAGTTAAAATAAAATCTGTCTGAAAAAAGGACTGCCCAATATAAGTATCCAGCAACTTTGCCCAGACCAACAAATCTTCTTTGAGAGAATTAGTCAGCCTAATGCCGTGTACACACGATCAGACTTTCTGGCAGGATTGTCCACCGGACTAGAGTCCACCAGACAATCCGACCATGTGTGGGGCTCCGGCTGACTTTTTGTTCCCAAAAGTTTGTCGGACTTAGTTTGAAGTTTTGACTTAAATGATGTCACAGTCCCTGAGGATGCTGGGACTGTGACATCATATGGGGTGGGGTCACCATGTGACATGAGCCAGTGGCCCCGCCCCTTGTCCCTATATAACTGGCAGCGCAACACGTCTGAGCCATTAGAAGAGGAGACAGCGACGAGTCAACATCGGAAAAAGAGATCAGAACAAGAAGCAGAGGAAGAAGAAGCAGAAGGTGGTGACAGCGACGGCGACAGAAGCCCGGGCCACCGCTAGTAAAAGAGCTGGAAGAAAAAAGCGGAGGCAAGAAGAACAGAAGATCGGGACAAGACCCCCGAAGTCAGAACAAGACCCCCAGATGACGGCGGCGACGAAGGAGAAAGCCGGGCTCCTCCGCTAGTAAAAGAGCTAGCAGAAGATAGCGGAGGAGTCCGGCGAGAAGACCCCCGGAGCTGTGCAATAAAGTATTTAAAAAAATTGTGTCGCTTTTTATTTACACTTTTTTCCTTAGGTGAATGGGTAGGGGTACATCGTACCCCATACTCATTCACACAGGATGGGGGGCCGGAATCTGGGGGCCCCCTTATTAAAGGGGGCTCCCGGATTCTGATAAGCCCCCCGGCCGCAGACCCCGACAACCAACGGCCAGGGCCCTTTCCCCAGGGCACCCCCCATGTTGAGGGCACGTGGCCTGGTACAGCTCAGGAGGGGGGGCGCTCGCTCGTCCCCACCCCCTTTCCTGACCGGCCGGGCTGTGTGCCTCGGAAAAGGGTCTGATATGGATTCGGGGGGGACCCCCACGCCGTTTTTTCGGCGTAGGGATTCCCCTTTAAATCCATACCAGGTGACGGGGCTAGCGAGGTGTCAATGTCGCTGATCGAGGCGGCGGCATTGACTTCCTTCGCTAGTCCCATCTACCTGGAGTCACGTTCTAAATGAACAGACTTTACTCCGCCAAAACTCCGGCGTGTCCGGGTGTGGATGGGCAAGTCCACACGTTCGGAAAGACGGCGGACCTCCACTGGAAAGTCCGGCGGATTGTCAGGCGGACTTAGTCCGCCGGACAATCCGGCCGAAAAGTCTGATCGTGTGTGTAAGGTCCTCTGTTTCAGCCCCTCTGCATCAGCCCCTCTTTCCCTCAATTGGACTTTGGCGGTCAATGGAAAATAACCCTGTCTGTCCAGACAGATAATCAGACACCATACACCGTATGAGGTTTGCAAAAAGATGCCTTTACTTCCGTTTCACAGAGCATATACAATACAAAAAGGGGGAAGAACGCAATTGAACAACCAATCACATTCAAGCATTTAAGCATTCTGTTATACAATTCAATATTGATCTGCAAGATTCATAATATTTGTTCTTTCGGACTCAACATAATATTACTCTAAAAATGTCTCACGCAATATATGTGCTTGATAAGATTCTCAGTATGTTTTAATAATACAGCATACTTGTTATGGGAAGCAGACCCGTTACTAGAAGCCATGAGAACTAAAACTTGTTATGGAAATGTGTGACTGTGAGATAAACAGAATTTACAGTAAGTTTCTACAGGAAAACAGAAAAACATCTTTGTTACAATACTATTAAATCTTAAAGGGTAACTCTACACTTCCCACGTTTCCTTACAGTGTGTACATGGCTTAACATGTGCAAACCGCAACTTAAGGCCAGATATAGAAGCGACTGCATCTCCTGTAAAAGAACTTTCTTCCTCTGTAAGAAACAGGACAACCAAAATTTTAATTTCGCAAGCTTTGTCTCAAACAACTCCATTCGACAAGTGTCTATTCGAATCCCCAGGAATTCTAATGATGAGGTAGACAGACACGACTTTTCCTCCGCTAACGGAACCCCAAGATTCTGGGAAATTACACAAAATGTCTGCAACAAATCCTAGTAGAGCCAGGTGATCCCACAAATAAAATAAAAAAAATTCATACCAATAATGTAACACACTGTCCATCCTGGACTGAAAGCAAATCACCCAATAAAGGAAATTGGAGAAGGCTTTGAAGTATGAACATAACAAGGAACATCCCATTGTGAGATACTTGTCGAAGAAATAGCAGCCCTCAAACCGAAAACCCAGGGAGTTGAAGGCTGATGGGGAGATTGGCTAATTTACCTAATTACCTAATTTTGACAATGGTATTGTCAAATGACACGTAAGATACTGAGCAAGAGGCCACAGCAATGTCATAATTGAACAAACTCCCTTTTGGAAAAGACAGGTTATGAATAAGGCAGAAGGCATTGGGTTCCCACTTAGGCACATCCCCCTACGGATGAAACACGAAAGTTCCTAAAAGGTGTGTACCTAAAAGGACCATCGATGCGCCCTTCAGCTATCTCTTATCACACCTTGTTCCCATCCACCTGGAGAAAAGACTCAATCGACTTCAAATTAGTCACCAATGTACCTCAATACGTACCTCCTTCTCCTAAAAGGGGGGGGGGGGGTCAATAGGAAAACCTGTGAAAAAAACTTCAATAAGAAAACATGCCTTTTTGGGTACTTGCTAAACATGGACGCAGTTTTTCCAGCCTCCTAGAGTACAGGCTTTTATGAAAAAAATATCCCTCTGTGCTTGATTGGACCCTGCATTCGCATGCTTCTTAAAGCACTTGACCAGTGGGTGCACTCCTGCACAAAAGACAACAAAATCAAATTAAGCCACAAACCCACATTTTTCATGCCACACCTGAGTGAGGTGGGAATGGACAATTTATTTCTAAACGACTCGTCATAAAAATACCACCCGCCAGAATAGATGAAAAGGGCCTGAAGCCAATTATGAAAAGATCTGGGTATTTATCTACTCCTGCCCATATCTTTTCTTTCACGAACAAGCTTAAATGATAACCTAAAGGGTACAATTCACAGGAAATAACATTTTTCATGCACACTTCAGGAACACTATTCCTAGCAAGCACCACAGCTTTCTTTCTAATTTGTGGGCTGTCTGGCTTTCCTTCCTCCTTTGTTCACTGACAATGGTGAAAAGGTTTGTTTCTTCTTGCTGGTACAGTGGCCCGACCTGCCTTGCCACCGCCATCTTCTGCCGCTCCGCTCTGCGGCTCCCATTCCCCTTCGGCTTCTCCTGTGGCTGGGCTGGAACGCTTCCCCTGATGCAGGGATGCGGCCTCTCATGCAGGGCTGGCTCCTCCTCACTCTGGCTCAAACTCCTCCGCTCCGCCCATGGGCAACCCACGCTTCCTCCATTATTCTGCTCCTGCTGTTCTTCTCCATTCTCCTCATCTAGCGCTAAACATCGCCAAAGCCATATCTTTCTCCTGTCACTGCTGGCCTTTTCCCACAATTGCCTGTCCAGGGACTCCATGTGAATGCTGAATGTAAGCTCTTCTGCTGTTGCTCAGGTCCCAAGGGAAAAGGAATAAGCCCACCACACATAGCTCTTATATAGACAATCCCAACTTCCAGAAAATTACTCATATTTCTATTGGATCTTCCTGGAAATACCATTAACATATTTAAAGGGACAGTAACCTTTTCCTGCTGAACCATGGTAAACAACAATTAAATGTTATTTTAAAGATATGAGGTGAGGTGGCCACAATCTCGAGCAGGTGGGCCCCAAATTGTGCCGCCCCCCTTCATTACATTTATAACATTCGATATTTCTAATGCAAAATGAAAATTATTGTCACTTACATCCACAGAAGCTTGTTCACATCCCTATACAGTTTGTTTAGTTGACATTTGATCTAAAAATCTGCATGTGCTGAGTTTATATGAGGAGAAATGAAAATGTTTTGGCAGTGTAATAAGTGATGCGTAACTTTAAGGTTAATAAAATGGATTGCATTTTATGTATGTGCTTAGTTGTGTCTCCTGAACTATATGGTAACCATATGCACTCTACAAGGCTTTTGTCAGAATTCACTAGACATGTGCATTCGTTTTCGTCCGAATGCATTTTCGTCCGAATTTCATGTATTTTCGTTATCTTTTTAACAAACAATAACGAAAGTGCAGAATCCGAAAAATGAAAGATCCGACATAAACAAATGTTTTATTTTCGTTGTGACAACAGTTTGATATAGATAGGAGATTCGACGCTGAAAATAACAATCTGTGTCCATCGAACCTGTGGTCGAATGTGCCTAACCTTAACTCTATTAGTCCAAGATTATTCTACAAAGAGAGAAAAGATTCGACGTAGAGAGGAAAGATTTGACGTAGAGAGGAAAGATTTGACGTAGAGAGGAAAGATTCGACACAGAGAGGAAAGATTCGACGTAGAGAGGAAAGATTGCTGCTGGAATTGGGTGGAATTGCAGCTAAACTATACAGAGTCGTACAGTTTAGCTGCTCCGTCGAATCTTCTTTTAACATTCGGCAGACACCTTAAGCCTTCAATGACAGATTCGACCTTAATTCATTTGGATTTTGGGACGAATGCAATTTTTAACGAAAAACGAAATAAATAAAAACGAATTTCGGAAGTAACTAAATTTATTAACTTTTCTGACGAAAACGAAATTCCGAAACGAAATATTTCAGTGTGCACATCTGTCCGTCTAGAAATCACTTAACTGGTTCATACAGCAGCTTGGATAAAGCACTTCATACTTTCTCTTTCTTGTTTAATTTAATTAAACATAGTATGCTGAAAATCCAATAATATAAAAAAAAAAAAAGAAAACAATTTGCATCTTGTGCTGCATATTAATAAACTAAACATGTTGTTTAAAAATGTATTCTGTATTCATATTCGGACAAAAAATCCTGCTAATCAAAAAAATCTATGCATATTTTGTGTGATTAATCAATTATCACAAAGCAATAATTGAAGACAACTTGTGATCAGAGCACTAAATTGGTACAAGACCTTTATACCCTTCATTAGCCACTAAAGCAATTACTGTATGTTTTTAAGTACAAAAGATGTGCATCACTCAGCATTAGTAAGATCTACTAATTATTCTGCATGTTTAACCTACGTTAATTAGTCATATTTGTTTCTTGCAAATTCATCAGCTCATACTTGGCCTTGTCAGTAACTTTTACATTAAAGAAAGTGATATCCTAAGAGATTAGTTATTTCACTAAGCCAGGTGAAATCATGTTTTTTCTCAATCATTCAGTCATATGCAGGGAACGTTCTTATTTGTTTTCTCACAGCAATTGATTTGGCGAAGGCCTAGTGGTCCTGTGTTTGCTTGAAAGTGTAAAAAATATTTTATATAAAAATATTTATTTACTAAATTAACATCTAAAAACATTCTTACGCTTGCACCAAATTGTATGCTTACTAGGGATATGCTTTGGATTCAGACCAAGGTAAAATTTGGTCCAAATTTTGCCTATTCTACATTTTGCGATTAGACAAACTAAATGGGGTGGGGGGTAGGTTGGTCTTCACCCACTGAGGCAAAACTTCTGTCTGATGTTGGTAGTAATATATTTACTAGGAAAAAGTGATGCAGCCCCCACCCCCGGTCCATTCAGCTAGGGATTCCCGCTAAATTCACAGCTGATTGCAAACAAAGAGGTGGGGATGGTGGCTATATTTAGTCAAAGGTATCAGAAACCATCACTGCCCCTTTGATTAAAAATAATCTGTCATTCGGCAATGAGTACCTACAGGAGCAGATTGTCTCGACAGTCAGTGTTTTTTCCTAAGGCAGATGGCCAGTGTAATGGTTTTGCATACTGGGCCCACAACGAGCCGTGTGTGTAGGAGCCATTTTGTCATGTCTCAGATCATCCCAGCCATGTTGTCTTGTGAAGGGCACAATCACAGTGACATTGCCACTACCTTTTTCTTCCAGTTATACAATACACAAATTGTTAACTGATGCCAGGACTTTTATCAGTCCATTAATACACATACACACACTCTTTCCATTAACCAATCCACATTCTCTTCTGGAAACCCTAATAAAACTGTCACCCTCACAAGCTTGAGGAATCCAGAGAACTAACAGATTCTGGTCATAAATAGCTCAATCCACATAAGTGCAGACAGATTAGCAGTCATAACTCTGAAACTTCAGCATGTTTCATAACTTTTAAATTAAATTTTAAATAACCTTAGCACAGCCAGAATATGCACATATTTACTTTCCTCAGCTGATTTGTAATGTTTCAAGTCCAGAATTCCATGCTGGACCATATTATGGACGTTAGCAGTCTATAAACAGTAGATATTCAAAGATATGAATACTTATCACAAACTGTACCTTGGACATGGCCATGAATGTCGTGACCAGCCTTCAGACGCTTAATAAGCCTCTATCAACACCCATTTGATCCCAAATAAAAAAGGAATGACAGGGCAGTTTGACAGTCTGATGTACCATCAAATCAGGAACATCTGTCAAGTTTGAGAACCGATAATACCTGGCTCATTGACTGAACTCTGCTAAACCCATGGACACTGCAAGTTTTCTCCTTCTCAATGCTGTTTTATTTCTCTGTTGTTGTATTATGTATTTACTTCTTTGAAGCACCCTTTTTTTTTCTGTAAATATTTAATTTGCACCAATTAGTGCGTCTGCAACATACTCCTCCATGGCCTTATCCTTCAAGACCGACAAAGGGTAAAACTGGCCACCAGGGGGTACGGCACCAGGTTGAAGGTCAATTGCGCAATCATATGGCCGGTGTGAAGGCAAACTACTGGCTTAACCTTTGTCAAAGACATCGCTAAAATCGTGGAACCCCTCCGGCAGGCAGGAGAGTGAAGAGGTGCGCAGGACCTTGGCTACCTTCTGAAAGCATGTCTCACTGCATTGTGGTGACCAGGAGAGAACCTCAGCATGGAGCCAATCAAATGAGGGGTTGTGCCTCTGTAACCAAGGATAACCAATAACCAGCGGAAACGTAGGTAAGGAAATAACTTGGAATTGGATTATCTCATGGTGAAGAGCCCCTGCGGTCATGGACAGTGGAACCGTTTCATGAGTCACATGGGCAGGCTGTAGAGGTCTCCCGTCAAGAGCCTCAATGGCAAGTGGAGTGTCACTCAGCTGCAGCGGAATCGAGTGGTTCAATATAAAGGCAGCATCAATGAACAGGCCTGCAGCCCCAGAGTCTATTAGAGCCTGTATCTCGACAGACGACTCAGGCCAGGAAAGGGTGACCGAAACCAGGGGCTTATCCTTCTGGATAACTAGGAATGAAACAATGCCACCTAAGGCCTGTCAGTGACAGGACCTCAAAGTTTCGGACGTTCCCTGGATGGGTAGGACAGGACTTCAAAAAGTGACCTGCCTGGCCACAATAAAGGCACAATCTCTCCCTCCTCCTAAAGGTTCTCTGACCCGCAGAGAGACGCGTGAAACCCAAGTGCATGGGTTCTTCTTCACTGCCCGACTCTGTACCAGGAGGCATGGGAGGTGAGGGAGGCATGGGTGGGACTTCAAAGCTCTGAGACAAACATAATGGAGGCTTCCACAAGCACTCCTTAATAGAGAGTCTTTCTCTGAGTCTGGAGACAATGAGGATGGCAAACGTGATCAACTTCTCCAGCTCAGTGGGTATATCTCGGGCTGCAATCTCATCCTTGATGGTATCCGAGAGACCATGAGATAAAGCAGCCACAAGGGCCTCATCGTTCCATGCAACCTCTGCTGTCAGAGTACGGAATTCAATGGCGTAGTCGGCAACAGTTCTCGTACCCTGTTTGATGGACACAAGGCACTTGGCAGCAGAAGCGGAGCATGGGGGAACGTCAAATACCCTTTTAAGGCCTTCTAAGCCACAAACTCAGGGTAACTCAAGACAACATGTTTTTTGCATCTCCCATAGAGGGTTTGCCCAGTCCAAGGCTCTCTCAGAAAACAAAGATATCACAAAACCTACTTTGCTTCTATCCGTGGGAGAACGCCTGGGGCAGCATCTCAAAGTATATCTCAACCTGGTTGAGAAACCCTCTGCATTGGACTGGATCGCCCCTAAATCTCTGGGGAAGTGGAGCAGAACCAGACATACCTCTTATCGAGGTAATACTTGAGGCGGCTGCCTGCACAGAGACTGGTGCAGCAGCAGGGTCGGCCTGCAACATAGGTTGTTTCGGGGCGGCCACAGTGGGAGATTCCAGGTGAATCGTGCGACTCAGGAGCATTTGTAACTCTATGGCAAACTGATCCATGCAGTGATCCAGATCATCCAATCTGGAAAAAATATTACCAACAAGTGGATTGACTGCATCTTCTGAATTCATGGCCTTCGCCTACTGTCAAAGACCATGAAATCAGGCTGAGACAGAAGTACAGTTAAATCACACTTGTTTAATAATAAAAGTAAAAAGAACAAACGTAGTCAAAACATAGCCAAAATTCAGTAACCAGAACAGATAGTCAGCCAAGCCAGAAGTCAGGGATCAATGTAGTGGAACAGCAAGCAGGAACTGGAGCCAGAAGGGATGTCAGCAAAGCCAGTCTTTAACCACTTGCCGACCGCCGCATATACATATACGTTGGCATAATGGCATGGCTGGGCAAATGGGCGTACAGGCACGTCCCTTTGAATTTTCCGCCATGTGGTCATGTGTGCGCCGCCGGCGGCTCAAGCGCGACCCTCCCAGGAGCTCTGTGAGTAGGATTGCTGGTCCCTGCGGACTCGATCGCCACGGGGATACCCACCCGCGATTGTCTCACGGAGCTGAAGAACGGGGAGATGCTAATGTCAGGACACACTTAACCCCTCCCTAGCCACCTAGTGGTTAACCCCTTCACTGCCAGTGTCATTTTTACAGTAATCAATGCAATTTCATAGCACTGATCGCTGTAAAAATGACAATGGTCCCAAAATTGTGTCAAAATTGTGTCAAAATTGTCCGATGTGTCCGCCATAATGTCGCAGTCATGATAGATCGCCACCAGATCGCCACCATTACTAGTAAAAAAAAACTATTAAGAAAAATGCCATAAAACGTACCCCTATTTTGTAGACGCTATAACTTTTGTGCAAACCAATCAATGAACGCTTATTGCGATTTTGTTTTTACCAAAAATATGTAGAAGTATACGTATCGACCTAAACTGAGGAAAAAATACTTTATTAATGTGGACAAAGATAGAGTATAAAAGGTACAGATTTAATGTTGCCTCAACCTGAGATTTGTGATACCCCCTTCTCTTTAAATTGTGAAAGAGCATTACATCTGTATTTTGTTAAACAAAAAAAAACCAATTAAAACTGCCTTCAAACATTGCAGCTATAAAAAAGGCCCTCTCTCGGTAATGATTAACATATTAATTGATTCTCATTGAAGATCAATTTGCAAGTCAAGCAGGCAACAATAAGTTGTATTAGAGAGAGGACAGAAAAAAAAAAACAATGGAACAGGAGTACCTAGTCTATTATACTTTACCTTCTGTTAGGCGTGTGTATTTACGCATATGTACAGCTATCTAGATACAGCTGCTTTATATGTAAATATACTTTCAGGAACTCACTTAAAGCGGAGCTCCGCTAAAGTTTTTTTCTTAAAGTACCAGCTACAAATACTGCACTTGCACTTACCTGCCCAGGGCGCCTGTGATGTCCTCATCTGAAGATGATCTGTCCCTCGGCTCTTGGGTGGATGCATCGCCATCTTCGGTAAGGGAATCGGGAAGTGAAGGCTTGCGGCTTCACAACCTTGTTCCCTACTGCACATGCGTGTCCTAACTGGTCCCTGCGTGTCCTAACTGGTCCCTGCTGTCTTCTAGGACCCGTGTGTCTCTAACGGAGAAGGGGCCAGACATGGCATTGATCACCACGGAGCCTGTTGTGATCTATGCCCGGAAGTGGGAGCAAATACCTGGATTATACCGGAAGTTCCATTTTTGGGTGGAACTCCGCTTTAACCTGAAAAAAGATAACTTGTAGAGAACAGTTATTACTTTATTCTTTTTTTTTTGCTTTAACCTATTTAAAGCAAACAATACTACAATACACCACAGAACAGACTTCTGACACAGTAGTCTAACACTTAGAATATGGCCAGGAGTAGACCCCGATTATAATCACAATAGCATGTAGCCTACCTAGTCCGAGCCTACACCTGAAACACAATAGACCAGGCGGACAATAGAGCTGAGATAAGCACACAAGGAACAATGGGGTAACCCTCTATATAGACAATAGAAAGGTAAACACAGCCGTGTTCTAACCAATAACTATTACACCCACTTCTGTTTAAGCCTGGGTTCACACTATAGCGAATTCGCAGCGGGGCAAAATACTGCGAATTCGCAGGACATTTGAAAACCCATTGTTTTCAATTGGGCACGTTCACACTTGTCCGGTCCATCCGCAATGCGAATTGACGAAAAACCGCAACCATCTTTGGTGCGTTGCGGGACGGATCAGGTGCAAATTCAGGCCCGTTATCTTCTATGGGCACGCATCTGATTCACATCTGGCTTGCGTCCTGAACAGAAAATTTGCGCCACTCCAACACCTCCCCTTCTTCCTGTTCCTCCCCTGTGTCTTTTGAAATCCGGAATGGAACCAGCATATCCAAAAGAGGACGAAAAGCATCATCAACAAAGGAGAAAGAATCTGTGGATTGTGAGGAGTTGATTAGACTTGTGAGGGAGAAACCCATGATTTATGACACCCGGCATCCTAAATATAAGGACAACGTTGCCAAAAAACGTGCATGGCAGGACATTGGCAGAGACCTTTTGCCAGTGTGGAACAGGTGCTCTTCCCAAGTTCAGGCTGACAAATGTAAGTTTTTTTATTACCTTTTACTACCTGTATTTGCTGTTCTGTATTTTTTAGATGGTGGACATTAATTTAATTTATTAGATTTTAACAAACAGCATGTGGTCACCCCCAAATCTGTACCAGGCCACATGCTGTAAACATTGTGCACATAACAGGTTTATCTAGGGATGGTTGAGTCCCTAAATAAATGCATATTCTTATAATTTCTAAGGTCAGTAATATGACATACACCACAAATGTGAGATTAAAAAGTTTTATTTTTCATAGCCAAAATTACATACAACACTTTTCATACAGCACACTTAGCATTATATTATCATGCATTTACATCCAGTAAAAAAATACATATTTATTTTTAGTCAATAGAATTCATCTGCCAAGGCACCTCCCCAGCTGGTGACAAAAAAAAAATCTTAAATTCTTCTCTAATAAGTGTACCAGTAGTGCTGACCCTAGGAATATTGCAATGTGCTGCCTCCATGTTATGGGTCAGGGAATCTTCAAAAAGAAACCCATCTCTTGCACGCACATAGTTGTGCAGGGCACAGGCAACTTTAATCGCACTGATCGCATGATCAATACTGAGGTTAACCACTTCAGCCCCGGACCAATTGGCAGCCAAAGGACCAGGCCCCTTTTTGCAATTCGGCACTGCATCGCTTTAACTAACAATTGCGCGGTCATGCGACGTGGCTCCAAAACAAAATTGGTGTCCTTTTTTTCCCACAAATAGAGCTTTCTTTTGGTGGTATTTGATCGCGCCTGCGGTTTTTATTTTTTGCGCTATAAACAAAAATAGAGCGACAATTTTGAAAAAAATGCTATATTTTTTACTTTTTGCTATAATAAATATCCCCAAAAAATATATAAAAAAAATGTTTTTTCCTCAGTTTAGGCCGATATGTATTCTTCTACATATTTTTTGTAAAAAAAATCGCAATTAGCGATTATTGATTAGTTTGCGCAAAAGTTATAGCGTTTACAAAATAGGGGATAGTTTTATAGCATTTTTATTAATATTTTTTTTTTTATTAGTAATGGCGGCGATCAGCGATTTTTATTGTGACTGCGACATTTTGGCGGACACATCGGACATTTTTGACACATTTTTGGGACATTTGTCATTTATACAGCAATCACTGCTATTTAAATAGCACTGATTCCTATGTAAATGACAGTTGTAGTTAGGGGGTTAACCACTAGGGGGCGGGGAGGAGTCAGTGTGACGTGTTGTGTTTTTTTTTACAGTAGGGGGGCGTGGCTGTACGTCTGACGTCATTGATCGGCGTTCCCGATGACAGGGAACCGCCGATCACTGACAGTCAGTGTAGGAAGCGCGGGGAGAGGTTTGTTTACATAGACCTCTCCCCGTTCTTCAGCTCCGTAACCCGATCGCGGGATACCAGCGGCGATCGGGTCCGCTGGTCCCGCGGCCGGGGTCACGGAGCTCCCGACCGGGTCGCGAGCGCGACCCACGGGCAGGCACATGCACGATCACGTACAGGTACGTGATTCTGCCTGCCCGTGCCATTCTGCTGACGTATATATGCAGTGGCCGGTCGGGAAGCGGTTAATAGAGGTATGCAGGAATCTCCACTTATTGCAAAGAATTCCAAATGTACATTCTACTACTCACCGTGCCCTAGTCAGCCTATAATTGAACACTCTTTTTTCAGTTGTCAGAGAGCGACTTGAATAAGGCTTGAGCATGTGCTGGGACCGTGCGAAAGCTTCATCTCCGACAAATACATGTGGGAGGAGAGGCTCTGTAGTCCCTGGCAGGGCAGAATTATTGGGCAGGTCTAGTGTATTGTCACGCAGCATGCGGCCAAATGAGGAATGTGAGAATACACTAAAATCTGAGCTGCTGCCATAAGAACCTACATCAACATAAATAAATGTATAATTTGCGTCTGCCACTGCCATTGATACCAACGAAAAATATTTTTTATAATTAAAAAATTGGCTCCCACTAGCTGGAGGCTTGAGGATGCGTACATGTTTGCCATCAATGGCTCCAAGACAGTTGGGGAAGTTGCATCTCTCCCAGAATAGGTCCACTATCATTAGCTATTCTTCTGGTTTGGGCTTCTTCATAACAATGTCCTTCAGTTCTTCCCATATGATGATATCGTTGATTCTCCAACCTTGAATTCATAGTGCAAACTTCCAAAGGAATTCCCTGTTGCTAAGTACCTAAAATGACAAAAAAAAAAAAATCATTATGTTGTTCTTTATTTTTCAGTGCGCTACTTACAGACAAGATGGCGTAGCATGCGTGATGCTTACAGAAAATATATGAGGCACCTCAGAGAAACAAGGAGTGGCTCTGGGGCAGCGCCTAGGGTACCCTATATGTATGCCAGGGACTTGGATTTTCTACAACCCATTGTGGAGATGAGGGAGTAAGTTTTCATTTACATCATCTATGTAACGCACAATCTGGTAATCATCAATATGCAGAGTTAATTTTTAAAATTTTTACTATATAAAACAGGACAGAATCTAGTTGGGAGGAG
Organism: Lithobates sylvaticus; assembly: GCA_028564925.1. Classification (NCBI taxonomy): domain Eukaryota; kingdom Metazoa; phylum Chordata; class Amphibia; order Anura; family Ranidae; genus Lithobates; species Lithobates sylvaticus. The sequence continues at coordinate 152,112,154 of CM053027.1, forward strand.
CAAGGTGTTTTGGAGGAAGAACAAGAACAACAAACAGAGGAGGAAGCACCCATTGATATTCCAGAAGACTAATCCAAACATCTTCCAGTCTCTGGGAAACTCAGCCAGAAGAACAATGTTCAGGGGCAGAGGAGGCTGTTCCTGGGCCATCCTCTGCTCCTGCACAAATTGATCAGCCTGGCAAAGTGCCACGTAGGCGCCCAGCACTATCTCAAACTGACCTAAGTGAGCGCTTATTAGACATGTTAAAAAACATGACCGGAAAGGTGGATGCATTTTTATGTCCCGATACAATCCTGGCGCTCAGTTTTGTACCACTAATTAAAAAGATACCCCCAGAGCGGTACTATGAAATGTGAAAAAATATAGAAAAAAATGCTGCACTCCTTCTCCCAGCCACAGGAGGAAGCTGCATTTAAATACCCAAATGTGCCCCAACCAAGACCCCCCCATCACTACCCAAGATACCCGCACTACCCTGAGCAGCAACACCATACTTACCCCTATAATCCACCATCATATCCCTCAAGTTATGACAGGCCAATCTCCAGATATAAAGGGCCACACAGTAACCTTCCCTATCCCATCCCCACTTCCTTTAATTAGGGCCCCCCCCCAAACTCAGGGTATGTATGGGCAAAGTCAACATGGGGAGGCTAGGCCTGCTCCCCACACTGCCAGTGATGACCCAGCTTCCAAAACTCAATACTCCTATGAGGCCCCTTTCCAAAAAACATATCAGAATCTGTGATGAGGTCTGTTTATGGTTAAGGACCAACATGACACAATTTGATAAAACAGGGAAGAGGCCTACTTGACAGGCAAGTTTTTTGTTTTTAAGTTATTGCAGAGTTAATTTATGTTTTATACATGGGTAAAGTTTATATTTTTATCATATTTTATGATACGTAAATAAATAATTATTCCTACATTTTTTGTGCCGTCATATTTTTAAAAATACCCAGGTTAAAAAACATAAAAAATACAAAAAACATGGTCAATATAACGCATGACAAATGACATGAGTGATGATAATTACCTTAATGTGATCAATAATCTTTCAGCAGGCTGGATACTTGTTCTGAAGCTCGTGTTCTGATGCTGCATGCGAGGGGAGATTAAGCCCAGCAATTCGTTAAAACTGTGGGAAAACATTGGGGCATACTGTAAAAAAAAAGTAAGGTAAGTGGTTAAGGACATTATTTAGGGTAAGAAGGCAGGCATCCTTAGTTCCAATCTAATTATGGCTAAATAAGTGACAGGAACAAAAAAAAAAAAAAAGGCATATGGTTCCTCATTTCAACAAAGAAGAAGCCACTGGCCTTTTAAATCCATACCAGACCCTTTATCCAAGCACGCAACCTGGCAGGCCTCAGGAAAAGAGGGGGGGACGAGAGAGCGCCCCCCTGATGAACCATACCAGGCCACATGCCCTCAACATTGGGAGGATGCTTTGGGGGTCTGTGACCCCTCAAAGCACCATGTCCCCATGTTGATAGGGACAAGGGCCTCATCCCCACAACCCTGGCCGGTGGTTGTGGGAGTCTGCGGGCGGGGGGCTTATCGGAATCTGGAAGCCCCCTTTAACAAGAGGACCCCCAGATCCCAGCCCCCCCTGTTTGAAATGGTAAGGGGGTACAAAAGTACCCCTACCATTTCACAAAGAAAGTGAAAGTGAAAGTGTAAAAAATTGTTAAAAAACACACAGACTTTTGGGAAAAGTCCTTTATTAAAAATAAAAAAAATAAAAAAAAGATTCCAGCGGTGGTAATCCACTCTTGCAATCCGGCGATGGGTGACCTCTTCTCCGGGGTCCAGCGATGGCTGGAAACATGCGTTACATCAGAGGGGGGAGGGGTCACCCGTACGTCACTGGGGAAGCCTGGGTTTCCCCTTGCGTCAGAGTGACGAGTGGCCCAGTCCTCCTCAGCTAAGACCTGGGATTCCCGCAGTGTCTCTGTGGAGACAGGATGCGCTGCGCTGGACGTCATCGGAAGAGATCAGCCATCACTGGATAGCAAGAGTGGATTACCACCTCGGGAATCTTTTTTTATTTTTTTTATTTTTAATAAAGGACTTTTCCCAACGGTGCCTGTGTCTTTTTTAACAATTTTTTTACACTTTCTTTGTGAAATGGTAGGGGTACCCCTTACCATTTCAAACAGGGGGGCGGGATCTGGGGGTCCCCTAGTTAAAGAAGGCTTTCAGATTCTGATAAGCCCCCCGCCCACAGACCCCCACAATCACTGGCCAGGGTTGTGGGGATGAGGCCCTTGTCCTCATCAACATGGGAAAAAGGTGCTTTGGGGGGTCACAGACCCCCAAAGCATCCTCCCAATGTTGAGGGCATGTGGCCAGGTAAGGTTCAGGAGGGGGGGTGCTCTCTCGTCCCCTCGTCTAGTTAGAATTCACCCAAAGAGGGCTTTGGCTTCAATTTCAAAATACTCCACTCTGGCACAGTTTTGACGCAGCCTGAGGTATTGTCAGAATGAAATGCTGGGTACCAGAGAGCAAGAGTGGGCACTGGAGTAGTGTATAATGGTGTAGAATGTATCAAGTCATCCAGATATAGTTTATAGGAGACCCCACTCTGTTAAGGACAGCCTGGTAAATAGCCACTACTCACCACCAGAATCACTGGAGGGAGCAGTGGGCAGTAAGGGCACTTACAGATATGGCAGCTGTGATCAATGTCCTTGGATTAGGGAAGGTGATGGCTGCCTGCTACCTGGAGGTGGCTATCTCAAATCCAGGACATATGCAGACTGTCGCACTATAGAAGTCGTACACATGGCTACTTGCATATATGGTGCATTTTACATTGGGAAGACTAAACGTACTTTCGCTAGATGAATACAGGACCATCTGTACTATCTCAATGTTGGCCTCCTGTATACACCAATATGTAAACATGTAGGTCTCAATCATAGTTATGACCCCTCAGTTATTTCATTCTTTGCTTTAGAAGTAATTCCCCAGCAAGTACGGGGAGGCGACTTTGACAAAACGATCCTAACAGGAGGCTAAATGGATCTATAATCAAAAGGCAACTATGCCCCCAGGAATGAACATGGCACTTACTTTCAAACCATTCCTGTAGAGGTGTAATAATTCCTAGAGGGATCTTTAAGACCTGCTTTTGCTGCACTTTAGATCAAACGACATGGGAATTCCCAGGTTTATGAATAAATAATTATGCTTTGAGAGATATGTATTTTAGTTTATTATTTGTACTGTTGTTGATTCTTTGCGATCTTTTGGCATCATCGGGGATGATCTGACCCTTGTCTGGTGCAGTTAGGTGGTGAGGCATTCAGACACCCCTGGTGGATGGGGAGGCTTTCTTCTCCTCGGTATCTGGCTGCCTTAGTAACTTTGTCAGACAGGAGGCGCTGTGCGTGCAGCCTCTCTATTACAATTCATGACGTGGTTGGGGGCTGGGCGCATGCGCTCCTACAGGGGCACCCGCACCGGATATGACTTCGGTGAGCCATGTTCAGCTCAGTCATTTGCGGCAGGATCGTATCCATAAAGGCAGAAGTGACAGTTTTAGTTAGTGGGATGCATACCACAGTGGAGGTGAGGCACGCATTTGAGTACCTGCATTTTAGGGGTTATGACTAAGGCCTTGTAGGCTGAAACGCGTCAACCTTTCTTATTTGCGTTTGGTCACTGTGGCTTGTTAATAAATACTATATTTTTAAAGAGCAATCACCAGAATGCGGATCATCTTTTCTTCATTTCTCTACTAGCCAACGACTGTGGAACGTGCACCGGGAACGGGAGCTCTGCTTTCTATATGATGTATGGGTAGTAGCACTGACTTTTTTGTTTATACCTGCATTTTAGACCTATGTACAACCAGGCTGGCTGTTTCTGCTATATCCAGGTAACTAGTTACAGACCGGGCTGACCCTAAATAATAATTTTTGGATACGTAGGACACCAGTTCCTGCTGTTCTCTAGTGAGTGGCATAGTATTCACTGGGTTGCTGCATTGATGTATTTTATGCTGGGTTTGGCCAAGCGGTACTCTGGGCTAGACATGGGTGATGCTTGTTTGATGCATTCATTTTTGTTATGCCTAAGGATCGCTGGGGATATACGTGTCTGGTTAGCTGCTCCTAGTTGTAAACTAGGGTGGTTTAGGGAGCTTTAATGGGGACATACTGGATGTGTATATAGATATGTGCACTTGCTGGTTTGTGGCCCCACTTTTTTTGCCCCTCCCTCTCCCCTCCCATTTTCCCCCTAAGCCTCCCCCTGTTTCCCACTTTTTTGTCACATATTATCCAGTGCAGCAGTTTGTCTTGATACTTCGGCATATATGATGATGTAAAGGATTTTGCATCTGAATATAGAGGTATATGTTTGATATTGTAGATAATTATTGGTTGATGACTATATTGACCTGGATATGATCCGATGCCCACCAGAACAGATCGGTGACATCATTGATCAATTTACTGGATGAGGGTCCATCCTTTCTTTGTGATGCTGCAGGTTGCATAGAATTAATATCATAATTTGGTGAGCACTTATATCAACGCTATTAAACTGTACATTTATATGATGAACTTTATTGAATAAATTATACTGATGCTACTGTTATGATGTCTTTATAATTTGACTGATGATTTAGATGTATGTTGAGGTGCCCAGAAGTAGATAAGGATTCTGCGAAACACGCCGGCTTACTGTCTACACAAGCATCTTTCAAGTTTAAGTATCATTTTTGGTCAATGTTCTATATGGCCTAATGCTGCTTTCAAATGTTATGCTCTGTATATTTTGTATTACTATTATTCACTGTGTACGTGCTTACTTCAGTGACATATCCGTGAAAGTCCCATCACCTTATGGGAGAGTGCTGTTTTCTCAAATCTTTTTCTAATGATTTAAAATCATTTGAAGGAACATGAAAGAATTGCAAAAATATTTGTGGTGGAACTGGATTTGTGGCACTAAAATATGGTTTTGGGATGCAAATGAACTTGGATTTATGAAAATTGCGCCACAGAAGTCACTGGATTATGTATATTTTTGACACGAAAGATAAGTTGGATGATTTATTTTATTTAATGAGCATGAATTAATTGGCACATAATTATAATGTGTTTTTCTTTTTTGAGTGCTGCACTTATTAGCTTTTAACCACATGCCAACCGGGCCATAGCCGAAAGACGGCTACAGCGCGGTCGTCTTATTCTGGGGCACGCGCCCCCTGGGGCGCGCACTCGGGAACATCCGTGACCGGATATCGGCCGCTTACCACGTGATCGATCCGTCAAATGACGGAGCGATCACATGTACACAAACCGGCATCACGTCATGACGCCGGTTCCTCCCTCCCCTCTCTGTACCGATCGGTACAGTGAGAGGGGAGAAGCGGAGAGGGGGAGAGATGGGACGAGCACTGTGGGCTGGATGTGTAGTGCCCACAGCGCTGGTCAGTGACAGCAGTGTGGAATACTCTGCCTACAATGTGCAATACACTGCCACCACTGTGCAATACTCTGCCACCACTGTGCAATACTCTGCCACCACTGTGCAATACTCTGCCACCACTGCCAATACTCTGCCAATACTAGCCAATACTCTGCCAATACTCTGCCAATACTCGCCAATGCTCTGCCAATAAATTTTAATAGAAATTTTTAAGAATTTTCAGTATTTTTTGATTTATAGCGCAAAAAATAAAAAACCCAGCGGTGATTAAATACCACCAAAAGAAAAATCTATTTGAGTGAAAAAAGGTACAAAAAAATTATTTGGATACAGTGTTGCATGACTGAGTAATTGTCATTCAAAGTGTGAGAGCACCAGAAGCTGAAAATTGGTCTGGTTAGGAAGGGGGTTTAAGTGCCCAGTGGGTAAGTGGTTAAAGCAGAAGTATGAGAAGCAAAAAACAAAAAACAAAAACAAATATACATATTCACCTCTATGGCTGCCTCATTTTGTGAGGCTGCAGCTGTCTACCACTGGCTCGTCTAAGCCTGAGAACAGAGCAATCACATAACTGCTAATTGCTCAGTTTTAGGGTCTGCTCTGAACAGAGAGTGAGGTCTGTCAGTCACTGCTCTCTGCTCTGTTCCTCCAGTGTTCACTGGAGTGTCAGGCAGGCGAGGGGTGGGAACTTTAGCCCTCTGTTGGCTGATTATGGGTCACATGAGTGCAAAAGTAGGTGCACTCCTGTGACCCACATGAGAAGTATGACTAAACAAGCTTTGGCTATACTTATTTTTTTACTTTTATGTATTCATTTGTGTAAATAACATCTTAGCCATTCTATAGGAGCCAAGCAGGGATTATGTTTTTTTTTTGTATGACTTACTCTGCAATGGTGTTTCAAATATTTTTAAAAATACAGAATTATAAGTACATTAGTCAACTCCCTTATCTAATGCTGCGTACACACAGTTGGAATTCTCGTCGGCAAAAACCTCTGATGGTTTTCTTGTTGGAATTCGGACGGAATTTCGCTCAAACTGTCTTGCCTACACACGGTCACACCAAATTCCGACAGTCAATAACACCACGCCTTAAAAAACGTTTGACTGCACTATAAAAGGGAAGTTTAATGCTTCTGAGCATGCATTGAATTGTTTCCGAGCATGCGTCGGAATTTTGCGTGTCGGAATTGCATACACACGATCGGAAAATCCGATAGAAAGGTTTTCCGTCGGAAAAATTAAGAGCAGGTTCTCAATCCAAAATTCGTCGGAAATTCCGACAGAAAAAGACTGATGGGCATACACACAGTCGGAAAATCAGATGAAAAGCTCCCATGAGACACACCGTGAGTAAAGAAAACAGGGTTACCAAACAGCAGTTCATGCTGCTAGCATGCTGTCAGAAAAAGGCTTCTAGGCATAGGGCTGAGGTACTGTTACTGAAAAAATAGCAAAAAATGGTTTTCTTTTTTATTTTATTGAAAAAATAACATACTTCACATCAGACATTGTATGTTTATAAAGGAGAAAAAAAAAAAAGGAAAAAAGATACTGAGGGTGCCATACAGTATTGGGTGTGAAAAGAGAAAACAATGTCATACAATTGAGAAAAAAACAATAACAAGAAAAATAAATATAACCAAATAGTTTATATTGGTAATGCATTCTCACTTAGGAAAGTTAAAAATAAAGATATAATTTCGTCTTTAAACAGGTGTTTAAAAAGTTGTTCCCAGTAAGACAGATCTACAATGTTGCCTTATATAATTCTAGACTATTATAATATTTTCAATAGGAGGGTTTTAGTAAATAATGCAAAGGTGTCATAAGTATTTAAAGAAATTGATATTTTTATAAATGTGGTGGGTTCCTTATAGACATTTTAAATACAAAAATCCTCCTAGTGAGCGCAATATGGTTCTTATATAGTACTGGCAAATTACACAACGATTTACATGCTGTGTATTCACACTAACTGTGCACTAAGAAGCTTTCAATATAAGAGTCCTATCTCAAATGCATACATACACACTAGGGACAATTCAGATAGTAGGAGCCAATAACCTACCAGCATGTATTTGAAGTGTGGGAGGAAAAGGAAGCATATTGAGAAAAACCAATGAAAGTACAGGGAGAACATGTAAACTCCATGCAGAAAGTGTGCTGAGTGGGATTCTAACCAAGGACCCCAGTGCTGCAAGGCAAACACCCCTCCAATCTCTAAATTAAATTTAGGAGATCATTTTGTATGTTTTTAAGATGAGTGGTAGGACTATGAATTGTCTCAAAGAGATATAATAGTGTTGGCAATATATTGTAATTTTGATAGCTCTTATTGGGCCAAAAAAATTAAGTATTGTGGTAAGGTGGGAGGAAGCAACATTATCATGGCAGGAGACCTTAAAGACATAGCCAATATAATACAACTGAATTTAAACAGCAGCGACATGCAAAAAAAACATTAAACAATGTAAAAGAACAGGTTTAGTAGATAGTTTGAACTGCCTGGCCTGTGCTCAAGGAGGTATTTGCACTCCTGAGCAGATGTAAAAAGTAGCACATAGGAAAAAATGGGGGGCAAACCCCTGCCTCTCATAATCCATGGGATAAGTTACCACCAGAATAAATTTATTGGGACATGGTTCAAGTCATTTTCACAAGGGTGAAATAGCTGTATAGCTGGGGGAAGTGTGTTGCACAGCTCTGGATGGTTTACCACAAGCAAGCATCTAGCAAATTACAATATGGTAGTGATAAGCCTGTAGCAGGCATGATCAGCCCATAAATACTAGAAGCTAAATACAGTTTATGTCCCTGCATTGTAAGGCAATGGTAATGGAGTGTATCATATGGACCCTTGCTTTGAGTGTAAAGCAGTCCAATGGACAGCACTATGCAAGAAGAAATACAGCACTGTAGATAGCAAAGTTCAGTTCTCAGTATGTTGGAAGGATGTGATATACTCACAGTGGAGTAGAAAGGTGGGTATATATAGAGGTTAAACAGCTAACTGGTGACTCCTGGTGACATAATTATGACAACGCTAGTGATGGAAGGCCATGCCATGGTTCAAGCTTGGCAGCTGGTACATCACTTGAAGCGGTGAAGACTGCCAAGTCAGTGGAAGGTTGAAGGTCCCACCAAAAGGGAAAAAGGATGTTTGAAACGTTAAGAGAGGCTAGCTTTTTAGAGTGCCTTAGTTATTTTTTCAGAGGGCCTGCCTCTTAGCTAAGGTGCACCTGGGCAAAATGGGAAACATGGAAATCTGGACCCCATCAAAATTTAAGGTCATGACGGCCTAAGCTTTAGATAGGATTTATTTTTTACTGGAGGAATAATGTACTCTATACAGGACAACTACAAGGCGACAGAGATTGGGACTGTGAATATCTGAGTTTCGGTGCACTCTGTTGAGAACAAAAGCATGTAGTCCAGCAGCAATAAGCAATATAGGTTCAGTGACAGGTTTATTCAGAAGGGTTTTAAAGAAACCCTGTACCATGGCGTTAAGGTTGTCAAGTCCTGTAGCCTCGGGTATACTAAGAAGCGAATGTTATTTCACCAATTACAATCTTCCAGGTCATCCATTAGTGTCCAAAGAGATTAAATGCAAGAATGTTGCTGCTGGACTACATGCTTTTGTTCCTTCATCAGTGAGGTCATAGAAGGGAGAGAAGTTTCAGCTGAGTCCAGGAGCTGGGAGAAGGGTTGGAGGCCTTCCCACAAATCAGGTTTATACCTCTTATTAAGGAAAAATATTAGGTAAAAGCTTCAGCAATATTACTATCCTATCTCATTATCAGTGAGGTCTGGTGTGTCCTTGTCTCTGATATTCTTTTTTCAGAAAGCAACCATTCCAGTTGGCCCTAATCTCAGGCTGGACACTGACACAGTCATATTATATGTTGTCATGAGCATCCCCAAGTCATGACCCCTACTTGGGTTTTTCTACTATACACAATAAAAAAATAAACTATAACATGCATTTGTTTAATCTTTTGTATTAAAACATTTTAAATCTCCTGCCTCTTTAGACTACACTGAAACAAAGCCAACTATATCATTTACTTATAGTGCCTATATGTGTGTTATATGGAAGCATTCAATTATATAATTTTCACAGTTCATCGCTAACTGTCACTACTTAAGCACAGTGCTCATGTTTTATTTGTATGCAGTTAACATTCAAATCTATTATGCAAAATTGATCAAAAAGAACACAAAAACAGAATTGCACACCACTTAGTTTCCCTTTAATTTGTTAATCATTCATTGAATAGACCCACACTGACAGAAAGGCAATAGTAGCACCAAGTTAAAGCAGAAAGTAACAACATGAACACTAAGTTATTTTCCATCAAGTATTCTATTGGTATTCACATCAAACCCATCACAGTGGTAATCCATAACAGAATGTACAATGGACAGTACTGCCCAAACCATCTTGGTAGCTTGTTACATGAGCCTATAAAGTTCTCTCACTGTGCTGGTATAAAAATAAGTACTGTGGAGTGAATTCTAATAGCTTCTGTCAGATCTCCCTGGACAAGTGTTTGTCCAACTGCATTGGCTTCTCATTTATCCCTACTATCAGCACATATTCATATCCCTGTGAGCTCTCAAGGTGAAATCCTTGTTTCACCTTCATCAGTGTTGACAGCCATTGCAAATCACTTGTTCTGGGTTTTGTTTCTCTGATAAACAACAGTATATATTTTTTTCCTTTTCCTTTTTGTTAAAAGTGAAATGAAACTCCTTTTCTTGTATAGCAGTTTTAAAATAAATGCATAGAATACGATGCTCTGTGATATTTTAAGATCTAACAGGTTTTTCTTGTCCAATTGACATCATCAGGCCAACTACAATCTAAATGAAAAAAACGTTTTCTAAAGAAATTGTTACTGGATGTGGCAGGTACACAGAAAAGCATCATGGCTTTCTAAGAAGAGATGGAGCTTATAAAGAAGAAAAAAATATTTTCAGAATCAAGCTGAAGCATCACATGTTTAACAATGTGAAAGGCTAATGCCACGTACACAAGATCGGACTATTCGCCCGGACTATCCGGCGGACAATCCTCCGGACTTTCCAGCGGAGGTCCTCCGGACTTTCCGAATGAGCGAACTTGCCCACACATGACCAGACTTTTCTGGCAGACTAGGTACTGCAGACAATCCACCAGACTTTTGGTGGAGGTCCGCCAGAATTTTGAAATGAACGGACTTGCCCACATAAGGAGTAAAGTCCATTTTGAACATGACTGCAGGTAGACAGGACTAGCGAAGGAAGCCAATGTCGCCGCCTCGATCGGCGAGATTGACACCTTGCTACCCCTGTCGCCTGGTATGGATTTAAAAGGGAAGCCCTATGCCATAAAAACGGCGTGGGGGTCCCCCCCAAAGTCCATATCAGACCCTTATCTGAGCATGCAGCCCGGCCGGTCAGGAAAGGGCCCCCCCTTCTGAGCCATACCAGGCCACGTTCCCTCAACATGGGGGGTGCTTTGGGGAAAGGGGGGCCCTGCAGCCCCCCCACCCCACAGCACCTTGTCCCCATGTTGATGAGGACAATTACTGGCACTGACACCAATGATGATTAGCTGTATTTAACTCCCATGATCTCTTCAGTGTGCTGCAATGCACAGAATCAAAATATTAGGGTGATGAGATGCGTTACTGTCCATTCGGCTGTACTTACGTCAATCTATAATTTTAAAGTTGACCTCCGCTACCACATCAGATACAGCCTTTCTGGGTGTTATGGTAACCAACAAATGGCATCATCGAGAATTGGGGACAGCACAGATCTCCTTCTTCATGGCATATGAGAAGCTAAATGGAGCCTTGAAGCAAGATGTAACAAGCCATCAATGACAATAAAGTTGAATTTTAGAAAGATTTGTGGAAACCAGTTTATATATGTAGTGTGCTGGCTGGTAGCCATCAGAGGATAGCCACACGGTAGATTTACACTTTGATTCTAAATTTGACATCTATGAAGTAAAAATGAAAAGACAGCGAACAAAACAGATGGATAGATACATCCATAACACTGAATAACATGCAACTGGTATTATATAGTACAATAATTACAGAAACACTTGTTGAGTGGATTTAGCTTGCGTGTATTTTAATATTTGTTTCATAATTGTTTATACATTATCCAATTACATTCAGACATCTAAAGTCTATACACACATTTGTGGTGTGAAGGACACTTTGCTCCGTAGTAAAAGAGCACAAAAATCCAGCTGTTAAATGGAGATTACATTCTCCAGAGAACAGAACAAATCTTCTTAAATGAAGAATGGAAATTAGATGAAGTTTCTTAAACTGATGTTTGATTAACAAGGGAAAGAAATATTAATCGCTGTATATAAAACAAACCAAATATGAATCTGCAGCACTTAAATTTAAAACAATAACCTAATTAATCACACATTTTATGTCATGGTGTGAAAAGTAGGTAAACAGAAAAAAAATAATATTTAATGTTACTTCTCTATGCTGTATATTTTTAATACATTTGATTACTCTTTGAAGGCTGTTAGATAGTCTCAACTAAAAACAAATTTCATCTTTCTCCAGAGAATAAAGCTCTATATCTTGTGCAATTTTGCTGTCAGTAATAATATGCATGCAAGAAGTATTTTTTATTAAAAATTAGAAATAGGCTTTAACAGTTTCCTTTGGCAAGCCAGCAGGGCTGAATGCTAAGGGATTATATATTATATATTATCCACTTACGAAAATAGATCACTTACATTGTATACCTTCTTGCCTACTTATCAACTTTTTTAGGATTGTATAATTTTCTCTTTTTTCAGTAACTGGTGCAATACAATGCAGGAAAAATCATTTTTTATGCTCTACCCAGTCTTAGAGGGTATTTCCATGTTTGCTGACAAATTAGGATAATAAATACCTTATATATCACATGTTCCTATTCACATAGCAAAACTTAAAAACAATTTTTAATTTTTTTTATTTTATTTTTTATTTTTTAGATGCCCTTTTCTGGAACTCCAGCAGAAAACATTCTAGTACATTTTTTTGCTATGAAGGGGAAGCTGTGTTTACTATAATTATAGTGGATCTTTACTGCATCTAAACACCACAAACCAAGCAAGTCTGTCCCTGCACAGCGAGCAGAGCTGTCATCCACCTGCTCAGCGGGGATTAACGGAGAGATCCCCGCTGAGCTAGCAGAGTCCGCTTAGCCGATTTGACCCGTGTGAAAGGGGCCTAGGTTGTGAGAAAAGCGAATATTGTAATATATTGCAAATAAGTAAACAAATAATACCTTAGTGGCTGGTGGGGAGAGTTTTAAGAATAACACCAATAAGGGGAAGAGGTGGTGGTCCAGGTGGATCTGGAGTGGGTCAGTAGAGGACTGGTTATGATTAGGAATGGGCGAACAGTTCGGCCCGTTCGCCAAACAGCCGAACAAATGGGTCGTTCGATCATTTGTTCGGCCCCCTGAACCAACCACAATGCATTGCATTGCGCTGAACAGTGTATTGCAAGCTCTGATTGGCTGAAGCAGTGAAAGCTTCAGCGAATCAGGGCACAGAGCACTGTCAGAGTCATAATTGGACACTATCTTCATGACTTTAACCAATCATGGCTCTCCCTTTGTTTCAACTTGTGTGCATGTTATCAGACCAAAATCACTAGGAAATTAAAATTTTGGATCAGGATCATGTGGGTAGTTTCTGTTGTCATTATGATTTAAAAAGAGTAAACACAGTTGATTGATAATAAATGGCTTCAGCCAAACACTAACCATGAGTGAAAGAAAAGTTCCTGTGTTATCATTCATATTCTCAGAAAAATGGCCATGAAATCATAAACTCTGCCAGGGTATGTAAACTTATGAGCATAACTGTGTATATATGTATATATGTAGCGCTGGCTCCTGACGAGCATGCGCTATATGTTTTTCAAAGTTAACATTCGTGAAACCACAGTTGGGTTTTAGGGCTAATTCTGCCAAATTATGGTCTCAGTATCAGTCTAGCTGAGTTCTACTTAGCCGTAGGTGTCGCTGTCACTGCCCGCAAGTATGAGAACGCAGTTTGGCTGGGTGTATTGGATACCATTCTTTTCTCAGAATCAGCCCAGTGGGAGTGTCATCCTGCTGAAATTTCTGGGGGGTGGTATTTAAGGTGCTGAGATCACGTGTTTTGGGGTTCCGGTCCAGAAGAGATCTTCTGTCTGCTTGGTCCTGGTCCTCCTGACCAGCCCCATGGCCCTTCTGGCGGGGCCTTATTATTCAAGAGTGGTCCGGTGCCGTCTTGTCTAAGGAGAGGTGCAGCAACTGGAGAAGCATTCAGGGGAGGACTCTTCGGGAGAAGGCCATGCACAAGGCTGGTTTCTCTATAGGAGCCTGGAGGCTCAGTTTAAGGACACTTTATGGATCTACACTCATACGGTATCGCCGGACCAGCTGCAAGATACTGGTACTGTATGATAGCTCTCTAAATTTGTCTAAGTCCCTCAGTTCTACATTCAAGTCTGTGGCAGAGACTTTTCTCAAGTGTTCTACATCCAAGTCTGTGGCAGAGACTTTGCTTTACCTAACACTTCGCCAGCTGCTAGGCCTAGTAAGAGGAGGTCTATCCGGGGGTTGTGATAATCAGTTATTCTCTGGATTAATTCTATAAGAGACTTCCTATCTTTGCAGTTCCAAAAGTACCTGAACTTTCACCCTAACCCTACATTTAAGAGACTGTTTTATCTTTTGAATAAATAACCCAAAAAGGAAGATAAAATGTCAGTTTCTACATTTCTTTGGGCCATCTACCACGGGAAACCCTAGACAGAGACGAGGTGAAGAAGGTAACGGTAAGCCCAATAAAACCAGCAGCTCCTTTGTATGTATGTATGTATATATATATATATATATATATATATATATATATATATATATATATACATATACACACACACACACTCTGCATTTAGTGTAGACTAGATATTCAGTGTAGACTCTATATTCAGTAAGTGCAGGCAGTGTAGTATATATAACACAGTGTATTGAAGTGGTTAAGGGGAACCCCGTGCCAATTTTTTTTTTAAATTGCGTGGGGGTCATTTTAAGGGGAACCCTGTGCCAAAATAAAATATAAAAATGGTGTGGGGGTCCCCCCAAAATCCATACCAGACCCTTATCCAAGCATGTAACCTGGCAGGTCACCCCTGAACCATACCAGGCCACTTGTCCTCAACATGGAGAGGATTCCATGTTGATGGGGACAAGAGCCTCATCCCCACAACCCTTGTCCGGTGGTTGTGGTGGTCTGCGGGGGGGGGGGGGGTCTTATTGGAATCTGGAAGCTCCCTTTAACAAGGGGGCCCCCTGATCCTGGCTCCCCCATGTGAATGGGTATTGGTATCCTCCGGCTTATTCTTCCCCCCTCTTTGTCCTCCAGTCTTCTTTCTCCACCACCGCTGCCGGTGCCGTGCCCGCTGAAGATTCAAAAAACAAGCCTCCTCTGATGCTATGATGGGGCGGATGATGTCACTCCGAGACCCTGCCCTTTGTGACTTCACCGCCCGGGGCATGATGGGTCAGTGATGTTACAATTGGGCGGGGACTCTGGATGACATAATCCGGTGGCCACGTCCTATCATTATATATATGAAATGTGCGCTATGAAAGTGGACAGATCGGCTGGTCGCAGCGTCATTATTTTCATGTTCATCGGATCGGTGGTGGGAGCGGCAATGGAGAAAGACCGGAGTACGAAGCGGGGGAAGAAGAAGCTGGAGGAAGATGGAGAAGACTAGAGGAATACGGAGGAAGAGGCAGAGGAAGAATAAGCTGGACCAAGAAGGAAAAGACCGATGGAAGACCGGAGGAAGATGGAGGAAGAAGCGGGAAAGAAGACATTTTTAATAAAGGAATTATCAAAAACCGGCTATTGTCTTTTGTCACATTTCACTACTTTTTTTGGTGAATGGGTAGGGGTACAATGTGCCCAATACCCATTCACATAGGAGGGGGGCCCCCTTGTTAAAGGGGGATTCCAAATTCTGATAAGCCCAGCCCCCCCGCCCACAGACCCCCAGCCCACAGACCCCCACAACCACTGGGCAAAGGGTTGTGGGGATGAGGCCCTTGCCCCCATCAACATGGGGACAAGGTGCTTTGGGGGGACCCCAAAGCACCCTCCCTATGTTGAAGGCAAGTGGCCTGGTATGGTTCAGGAGGGGGGTGCCGCTCACTCGCCCCCCCCCCCCCCTTTTCCTGGCCTGCCATGGCTGCTTGCTTGGATAAAGGTCTGGTATTGATTTTGATGCTTAAAATCCATACCAAACCTGAAGGGCTTGGTATAGATTTTGGAGGGGACCCCATGTGAATTTCTTTTAATTTTGGTGTGGGGTTCCCCTTAAAGTCCATACCAGATCCGAAGGGCCATTTTGTTCCTTGATTTTACAATAGCTGTATTTTTGGAAATCCACACCATAATATTACTGAATAATTACATACCATTGCATGCATTTGAAGAGTTGTAATTACCGTATTTATCGGCGTATAACACGCACCTTTTCCCCCTTAAAATCGGGGGAAAGCCGTGGGTGCGTGTTATACGCTGATCCCCAAAAAAAATGTGACAAAAAAATGTTTAAACGTGGGCAAGCTGCAAATGATGCTCGCAAGCTGCAAATGACACTGGGCAAGCTGCAAATGACGCTGGCAAGCTGCAAATGACACTGGGCAAGCTGCAAATGACACTGGGCAAGCTGCAAATTACGTTGGGAAAGGCTGCAAATGACGCTGGGCAAGCTGCAAATGACGCTTAAATGTAAGTTTTTTTTTTCCCTAAACTTCCCTCCTAAAATGTTTTTTCCTTAAAATGCCCTCCTAAACTTGGGGTGCGTGTTATACGCCGGTGCGTGTTATACGTCGATAAATACGTTATATAATATAACAAACTGATGTGCATTTGCTAATTATGCTGCTGAGTACAATGCACATATTCAGGAGGTGACGGCTGATATGGTGGGATGTGAACCCATGGCTTAAACCTTTGAAGGTAGCAGGGCATACCACTACGCTACAGAGCTTAGCACAATCATGCATAGAAAACTACTAATGTTTGATTCTTATCATTCTATACAATAATGTTTTGCAATAAAGGCATTAATATTATGGCACCAACCCTGCTCATGTGGCATTGGCTATCGGGTAGGTATGAGCCGAACACCCCCGGTTCGCACCAGATGGGATCTCTTGCAAGTGAAAAAATGTGTGCGAACACGCAAACACCATTAAAGTCTATGGGACACGAACATGAAAAATCAAAAGTGCGCATTTTAAAGGCTTATATGCAAGTTATTGCCATAACAAGTGTATGGGGACCTGGGTCCTGCCCCAGGGGACATGTATCAATACAAAGAAAAGTTTTAAAAATTTATGTTTTTTCAGGCGCAGTGGTTTTAATAATGCTTAAAGTGAAACAATAAAAATGAAATATTCCTTTAAATATCATGCCTGGGGGGTCTCCTTAGTCGGCATGTAAAGTAGCGCATCTTGCCCATGGTTGTAACAGTATCACAGCAAATCTTGATTTCTAAAGGAAAATGTTTTATTTAAAACTGCTTGTGGATGTAATTTATTGTTTTTGTCAACAGGTTTCAGCCAATGATTCATGGCTGAGACCTGCTGATCGTCATAGGGCTCTGTACAGAGGGAACTTTCTGTTTGTTTATTTAGTAAAAAGCAGCACATATTGCACACATATTACACCCAGATGTTAACCCCTTCCCAGCCAGTGTCATTAGTACAGTGACAGTTTATAGTATTATCACTGATTACTGTATTAGTGTCACCGATGATGCCAGTGTCAGTTAGTCAGTTAGTGTACCTTCCAGCCAGTGTCAGTTAGTATCAGATTTCCCGCTGCACAGTTCCACTATAAGTCGCTGATCACCGCCATTACATTAAAATTATTTTGTTTGGGTACAGTGTTGCATGACTGCACAATTACCAGTTAAAGTGGCAAAGCGCTAAATAGCAAAACATGGCCTGCTAATGTAGGGGGTAAACCTTTCAGTGGTCAAGTGGTTAAATGCAATTTCTGTACATACTGTATGCAATTTTTTGTATATCAGTTGCCTGCAGCTTCTGCTACAGTGCACATATGTACAGTTAACTTGATGGTAATAGATTGATCACAATTTGGAGTTGTGTTCTTAACCAGGCTTTGTTGCAACAGTGGAGGGCGAAGATATAACTATTCTTTTTTTGTTTCAATCGTTTTTATTAATATTTTTGTTCTTGTTCAGGAATAAAAATGATAAACATTGCAAATACCTGAACACAGTGACATGAGCAATTCACGCTTATAGGTTGCGAATCAAACATTACAAGGTAACAATGCACAAAGTAAATATGCAAATTTGAAGGATTAGAGTTGTCGAGTATGAGTCCAGGTGCCATCTTTGTGGATGGCTATGAAAGTAAATAGTAGAACAGAGACCAAGCTCTCCTTGGACATCCCTATGGGATCATTCTGTGTCCGGTCCCACCTTCATGGATTCGGGAATGTGAATACATACTCAAGGTGGAGGAAACAGTTCAGTACTTGAGTACCAGGAAATCCAAGGTGACCAGTGGTCGAGTGAGACGTGGAGTCGTCCAGAGGAGGTTGCCACCATCCGCTCATACGTGCAGTGTAAGTTAGTGAGGTCTATCACTTCAATGATTGTGGGAAGAATGAGGTTTTTCCACTTTCTGATAATTGTTAATCTAGCTGAGAGTAGTATGTAAGTGATTGTGCTTTATAGATTGCTGGGGAATTGGTCCATCCCCAGAGACAGAAGTGCTAGTGCAGGGTTCATTGGGACTTGAAGTTGGACTATGTCTGATATTATATTGAATACTTTTGTCCAGTATGCTAGAAGCTTAGGGCAGCTCCCTAGTGTGTGTAGAAGGTCTCCTCGGGTGCCACATTGTCTCCAACAGGTATCAGAGATTTGGAGGTTAAATCTGGACATTGTGGCAGGAGTGTAGTACCAGTGTACGGTTATTTTAGCCGATAGTTCCCACAGTGTGGAGCAATTGGAGGTTTTCTGGTTGATTTTACATGCCTTTTGCCACTGTTTGCGGTAGGTTGAATTTTTTTTGGATGGATGAAAAGGATTTTAAAGAGCCATTATCGTATAGGTTATGAAGATATTTTATGCCTCTTGCATTCCATTGCTTAAGGGACACTTGGTCTATTGTGTGGTTCAGGACTGTTATGGGAATGTCCATAGTATCCTTTGGGTCATTCGTGTTTGTGTGGGCCAAAAGGTTAAGCCATGTTTTGATGGATACTACCATTGTGGGCAGAAGGTAAGACAGGGTTTTTGCTCCCAACTGGGCAATAAATAACCATAAGTTTGTTGGACCATAGGTGCTGAAGGTGGATTCTATAGCTCCCCATGTTGTCGGTGTAGGGAGGAACCATTCTTTTAATTGAGTCAATACCAAGGCTGAGAAATAATCTTTGAAGTCTACATAGCCCAATTAGCCATACATTCTATGTTTTATTAATTGGGAGTGTGCGCATCTGGATTTTTTCCCATTCCAAATAAATCTCGATAATAAGGCTTGAAGAGATTTGAAGAAGCTGGTAGGTATAGGAATAGGGAGATTCCGAAAAAGGTAGAGGATTTGGGGGAGTTGAATCATATTGAATGCAGCTAATCTGCCCCACCAGAAGAATTTGTGTTTACCCATTTTGTGAAGATCAGTTTGGATTTTGGTTCTCAGAGGTAGGTAGTTGCATGAAAAGAGTGGACCTCGTGAAGTGGATACCTAGATACAGTATGCTGGAATCTGCCCATGTATACAGGAATTGTTGTTGTAGGAGTTTGCGCGTTACCGCATCTATACCTATATCAAGGATATGAGATTTTGTTGCAATTGCTTTATAATAGGAGACTTTTCCAAACCATGTCAATATGTTTTGGACTTCATACAGGGAAAGTGATGGGTTGGTTAGCATTAAAATTACATCGTCCGCAAATACTTATTTTGTGAACTTGGTTTCCTATGGTAACGCCTGTTATTTTAGTGTTGGTTCGAATGTGCTCAGCTAGGGGTTCCAGTATCAAATAAAAAATTAGGGGAGATAGAGGGCATCCCTGCCTTGTTCCATTCGTTATATGGAATGGGGTGGATAAGAAGTTAGATGTATATACCTGAGCTGAAGGAGTGGTGTACAGAGCTAGTATGGCTTGGAGAATACGGCCTTTAAAGCCAAATTTTCGGAGTACCATGGATAGGTAGGTCCAGTTTACTCTGTCGCAGAGAAGGTGTTTTGGTTGAGTTTGTGTGATGTATAATGTTTATCAATCGTCTGGTGGCATCCGAGATCTGGCGACCTTTCGTAAATCCAGTTTGGATGGAAGGGAGGATATCAATGAGTCTGTTTGCTAGTAGTTTAACATATACCTTGAGATCGATATTTAGCAAGGAGATGGGATGGAAATTTTGGGGGATGGTGGGTTCTTTGCCGGGTTTGGGTAACATAATCACTAAAGCAGATAACATTTCGTTGAGAAAGGAGGAGGTAGATGCAGCGTGGTTGAATGAGTTGCACAGGTGAGGGGCTAAAGTTGTATTGAACATTTTAAAATATTCTCCCTTGAAGCCATCTGGGCCAGGGGATTTAGAGTTGGGAAGTTTTTCAATGGTTGCTTGTATTTCAGTTTCCGTGAAGGGTGTGTTGAGATGTGATAACTGGTCTGATGTTAGCGATGGGAGATTAATGTGGTTAAGGAAGGATTGGATCTATTCTTGGGTAGGTTGGTGGGTATGAATTTCCATCTTGAGATTGTAAAATCCGCTATAATAGGAGCTAAATGCGTCAGCTATGGCTTGGGGATTTATGTGTTTGTCTCGGGTAGTAGGATGGTATAAATGTGCTATTCTAGTTTTTAGTCATTGTCCTTTGATACAATGGGACATAGCTTTCCCTGCTTTGTTATTGGTGACATATGATCTGGCTTTTAATTTCCTGAGATTTAATTCATAGCTGTCAAGTAGCCATGAGCGAAGCTCATGGCGCATTTTAAATATTTAGGATTGTAATAAGGGTGACAGATTTGATTTGTTTTGTAGGTCTACTGTTGCTATATTTGCAGTCAATTCTTCCAACTGCTACATCCTCCTCTTTTTCATTTTAGTGCCTAGTTGTATGAAGAAGCCTCTCATGTAGGATTTGTGAGCGTTCCACAAGATCGCCGGGTCAGCCACTGAGCCTGTGTTGTTGAGGAAGTATTCTGCCAGGTTTTGGGAGAGGTACTTAACATGTTCTGGGTGTTGCAGGAGAGAGTTATTGACTCGCCACATAAAAGAGTTAGGTTTGGAATTGTTATTCACAAGTTTGAGGCTGACAGGGGCGTGGTCTGACCAGGTGATGGTGTGGATTTGGGCTTCATGTATATTTTGTAGCAACCATTTATCAGACAAAAACAGATCTATGCGAGAATAAGTATTGTGAAGCGGGGAGAGATATGTGTAGTCCCTCTCAGTCGCGTGTCAACACCGCCATACATCGTATAAATCATTATCTGTAAGGAAGGGAGTTAATGGAGAAGTATATAGTTTGGGTCCAGAGGATGAGTCCATATCATTGTCAGGCATGAGGTTAAAGTCTCTGCAAATTAGCACATGTCCCTGTTGTACTGCCCTTATTTTCTATAGTCTTATTTAGGAACTATATTTGTCTGTGGTTCGGGGCATACAAGGTAACTATAGTATATACTACATTATCTATGGTACAGACTAGAATGACATATCTTCCTTCTGGGTCCAGTGTGCATATTTGTAGCTAGAAAGACACAGTGTAGCAATAAGGACTCCCCTTTGTTTCCGTGAGTAGCATGCTTTGTAGATGTGTGGAAATGATTTGTGTTGGCAGGTAGGGGTAGCATCTTGAGTGAAGTGCGTTTCTTGAACGCATAGAACTTCGCTGCCATGCGACAGCACTGTTTTCCATAGGGAAGCTCTCTTGGCCGGGTGGTTCAGGCCTTCGCGTTTATAGTCAATATGTTGGTGGTCATTGTGAGATGTGGTGTGTAGTAAAACTCACTGTTGGCAGATGAAAATGATGTTCCTCGGCTGGGTGTCGGTGGATGTTGGTCCTCTAGTTTTTTCCTGGTATCCCTGGAGACATGGGATCTTGCGGGACCCTTAACCAATCCTGCTAGTAAATATACCTCTCTGCTGCGATCAGGAGGTCACTGTGCCCCACGGACGTGGGAAGCAAGACTTCAGAAGTTAAAACAACTAATAACTGTAACTTAAAAAAGGTCAGTAAGTGTAACTGGTATTACTGACTAAATGTGGGGGTAGTGTTCAAAAGAGATGTATATCAGCAGGACAGAGGACCAGGGGTAGAAGTTGCGGGGGTAGTAGGTTATTGCGATGGGATGTTGTTTTCCTCTGAGACCTCAAAATTCCTTACGCTGAGTTCCCTGTTGCTGAGGTCCAGCTGGGTCCTTCTTCTCTTCGCTTGAGAGCTCAGGAATTATTCCCCATCAGTGAAGGAGCTGAAGGCCGTCCTGGGGATTGGATATTACTGTTGTTGTCCCATTGTTGGTGATTACTATGGTGGCACCATTTATAAGGGATTTTTTAGTTGTTAAGGGCATCTGTCGTCTCATGTTGAGAGTATATTTGAAAAGGTCGGCATACAGGTGTATCTCATTGAATGGTGCAGGGAGTTCAGGATGTGCTCTGGCCTTCGCCAGTAGCTTTTTCTTGGTGGGAAAGAAATGTTTTTTCATTAGGACATCTCTGGGCATCGATGCCTCTAAATGTTTAGGTTTTGGGATGGGGTGGATGCGATCGATAATGCGTCGATCAGTGACACTTCAGGGAGAAGTTTGGCAATCATGTCGCCTGCGTATTTCTGCAGGTCGGCAGGAAGGACTGACTCGGGGACCCTCCTTAGTTTGACATTATTTCTGCTCGAGCAGTCCACAAGGTCCACGAGTTTCGCCTTTATCCAATCTGTGTCGTCTGTTTTAGCCTTGTATGCATCTATAAGTTCGTTAACAGTTGTGGTGCATTCGTCCATTTCATGCTCTATGTGCTGCACTCTCTCTTCCATTCCCTGCATCTTAGATGAGAAGTTATTAATCATGGCTGATATGTTCATCATGAGGGGCGTCTGTAGGGACAGGAGCATGTCCTTCATAGTTGTGTCAAGGACCGGTTGGCCAGATGTGGGGTAGTTAGTAATGGAGGGGGCTAGATTAAGGCCACCAACCCTGGGCAGAGTTCCCAGGTCCGTGGTAGATTGAAAGTCATTGATAAAAAAAAAGAAAGCGCGGGGTTCCCCCAAATTCAATTACCAGGCCCTTCAGGTCTGGTATGGATATTAAGGGGAACCCTGCGTCAAATAAAAAAAAAATTACGTGGGGTTCCCCCTAAATATCCATACCAGACCCTTCAGGCCACCCGGTGACCCCTGCCCCCCTCTGATGTCATGGGAAAAGCCATAGGGAAGTCCCCGTCAAGTCCCTGTGCGTCAGAGTGGGGCGGAGTCACCAGGTGGCCCCGCTCTCCGTTATATAAAAGACCTGTCAGAAGAAGCAAAGCATCACACAGCGGGAGCCTCCCATTGCGCGGATCGGCCCAACGAAGAACAGACGCCGTGGAAGAAGATCCCGGACGAGAAGACCAGAGCAAGAAGAAGCGGATCGGAGGAAGAAGAAGATGGAAGAAGAAGATGAAGAAACCGAAGGATGAAGAAAGCAAGAAGGAAGAAGACCAGAAGAAAGAAGATGAAAGAAGACTTTAATAAAGGAATTGTCAAAGACCGTCTCCTGTCATTTTTAACATTTTCGTCACTTTTTTGGCGAAATGGTAGGGGTACTTTTGTACCCCCTTACCATTTCACACAGGGGAGGCCGGAATCTGTATTACGGGAGCTGACAATTCATTATAGCCGCAAGTTATTTTAAATAGCTTTTTTTCCTGCAGAAATGACACTTTGTGCAGGGACAGTTCTAAGCACGGGAAAGATGCGCCCCTTTACAGGCATACTATAGAGACCCCCCAGGTATGACATTTAAAGGAATATTACACTTTTATTGTTTCACTTTAAGCATTATTAAAATCACTGCTCCCGAAAAAATGTCCGGGTCCCCAAACACTTTTTATGACAATAACTTTTTAAAAATCAATGACTTTCAATGACTATTCTCTGTATTTAACGGGGATGGGAGCCGACAATTCATTATAGCCATTCAGGTCCCCATTGACTTCAATGGGGTTCGGGTACGGGGTCAAGTTCGGGTCAAGTTTGGTCCCGAACCCGAACTTTTTTGCAAAGTCCGGCTGAACCCCTCGAATCTTAACATCCAGGTGTCCGCTCAACTCTATTCATGTGCGTATAAAGGCAGGTGTCCCAATACTTTGGACAATATATTTTATATTGCTTGTGACACTGAGCCTGGCTATGGACTTAGGGCTGGTTCACACCACAGAGATGCAGACTACATGTGTGAGACTGCCTGCTGGCTAAGTGGGTAACAATTCCGTCTAACAGCACTGGGGTTTCTGGTTCAATTCCCCAACATGCTAATGCTTGTTTTGAAGTTTATATGTTTTCCCTGTGTGGGTTTCTCACCACAATCCAAAGACATGCTGGCACTTTATTTGTCCCCTGTCGAAATAGTCTCTAATGTAAGAAAGTTAGTTTTAGACTTTAGATTGTAAGCTCATTACAGCCAGGGACTGATGTTAATGTTTGTTAGAACAAATCATGCCAGGGACTTGGACATTTAAAATTGTAGGGTTTACACTGCACAGGTACCTATGCATAGAAAACTGTTGCTTTGTTTATGTGCATGCAAATGGACTTTGATCTTTGGCCTGTAGTTGGAGATTTGATGCACATAGCCAAGGCTAACACAGTTGCAAAATGGAAAATTGAATACTTACCTTTCCGTAATTTCCCTTTCCTGGTGCCTATGCATGGCAGCATACACATGGTTGGTTACTCTATAAAAGAAAGAGTCAGCCCCCCATATGCTATCCTTGTAACTAGACTCAAACATTTAAGAATTACAAAAAGGGAGGGCGTATGCTGCCATGGATAGGCACCAGGAAAGGAAAATTACGGAAAGGTAAGTATTCAATTTTCTGTTTTCCTGGTTGCCTTCATGGCAGCATACTCATGGTAAATAACTTGATCAATGGGAGGGTTACTGCAAAAACATTTTAATTTTTATTATAGAGCCGACAACTGCAAAGCTTTTTTCCCGAAGTCAGAAGACGTAAGCGTGGCTGGATCTAGACTATAGTGGGTCATGAATGTGGGAAAAGATGACAAACTTGTCGCACGACAGATAGTTTCTTGAGAGACTTGTGCTAAAGCCACCCAGGAAGATGCCATTCCCCGCGTCGAGTGCTCATTGATTGATTTTGGAACTGGAAGACCACTAGCCCAATATGTTCTCTGAATGAGACGTACAATCCAACTTGCCAAAGTTGTCTTTGATGCTGACATTCCTCTTCTCGCGCCCTTATGGATCACAAAGAGACGTTGATCTTTACAAAAAGAATGTGTCAGCTCAATGTAATGTCAGAGTCCTTTCTACATCCAGCTTGTGCTGCTTGGATGTTGCTGTATCCTCCCCAAAAGCCGGGAGCACCCATTCTTGGTTCAGGTGGTATACAGAGGGAACTTTAGGAACAAACTGGTGAATCTGTTGGAGTACCACTCTGTCTGGAAAAAACATAATGTAGGGGTCCTCAGCTCCCAAGGTTTGAATCTCCGAGCCCCTTTGACCGGAGGGGATGGTGATTAAAAATGCTGCTTCGAGAGTAATGTCTTCTAGAGAGCATTCTTCCATAGGTACGAATGGAGGCGCAGTGAGTGCACTGAGTACCAAAGGTAGATCCCACTTTGGATATAGCGACTTTCCTGGAGGTCTTAATCTAAGAACTGCCCTCAAAAAACGTTCTATTAGTGGATCTAGAGCCCATCTGGGAGGGCTGATAAGACCTGTATGGAACTGTAGTGAAAAGGAAGCGTAGTGCAGACATGACAGGGTGCAAGTATTACTGGGAGGTTGAAAATAGGGATGGTATATTGATAAAGGGGGCTTACCTGATTGGAGTCCAGTAGAAAGGGGGTGGAGTATTGTTGATTGGGTTGGTGGGGAGCACGGAAAGGTCACCAGTCCAGAGTCAGCAGGATAGGAGAAACGTTAGAGCAGCACCCTAGAAAGATGATTGGGTTAGAGCAGTTATGGGAGCAGCTTAGGAATGCAGCTGAACTACATGGCACAGACTGGCTGCAGAGCCAAATTGCGGCCAATTTACAGGGGGTAGGGCAGGGACCCCAGTTAGACAGGGACCCCCCTTTGCAGCCTCAGTGGTCTAGGCCTCCTGAGCCCAGACAATACCCCCCGGACTCAACGCCGGCTTGGGAGCCCCAGTTGGGACCCTTCAGGCCCCCCTGCTAAGCAGACACCCCCGTCGGCGGGCTGGGGGCCTGGAAGGAATTCCCATCTACGGCAAAGTCCCAGGGTGGGGGGGTCACTCACCAGCCTAGGCCGCAGGCCCCCTCCAGGACCATCCGAGCGGAGATTCATCAGGCGGCTGTTTCTGGCGATGTTCCGGTCGGGGCAGCTGCCCGGCGTGGGAGAACGGGGTCGTCGGGCGCCGGGCCTTGTCGGAGAAGTGGCCGGCGGCCTGCCACGTGTGGACGCCATCTTGCCTTCAGGAGGAGGGCCAGCGCCATTCGCAGAGCGGCAGTTGGGTGGCCACGCCTCCAGGCCTAAGTCCGGGTCTGGTAGGGAAGGCCGGAGCGTGCGCGAGCATGTCGGCGGCGGCGCAGATTGATGACACCAGCGGATCTGATGTCAGCGACGACGGCCGGAAGATAAACAACAACGATGGAGGCCGCCAGCAGACTGGACAGGTAGCAGCACGGAGGCCGCCTGGGGTGCCTAGTGGAGTGGCACAGAGGCCTGGGACGAGGAGCGGAGACGGGCAGGAGAGCAGCTGCGAGGAAGGGGAGCTGATGGACGAGGGGGACGACCCGGTGGGAGCATCGAGAGAGGTGGCTGGTGGGCCCTAAAGGCCTACAGCAGCCAGGTAGGAAACAGGGGCTCAAGCGGCAGCAAGGGGTTACTGGGGGTGGGGTGGGGGGTGGCCACAGGCATGGAAGTTCAGGGGGGGTTGGGTGGAGAGGGGGGGTGCTGGAGATTCTTAAAACTCTACTGAACAGGTTGGGCGGGGGGCACTATAGGTCCCAGCCCCGGTCAATCCTTGGGTGGCCGCGATGCTGGTAACACAGGAGCAGGGGGTATCTTCAGGGCAGGCGCCAGTGGTTGCTGTGGAGACACAGACAGAGACATTGCAGGACAGCGGGAGTGTAGCCGCGGGAACGATGGACAAGGATAAAGAAAAAGAAAAGGATGCAGAGAGGATTCGCTTGGCGGATGCGGCTCGTTGCGAAGTGTATGTGTGCTTTGAGGGACCGTTGGGGGCGCATTTGAAGAAAGAGGTGAGGGAGAAGATATGGAAAGATGAATTGGTGGAGATTTTTTCTTTGCTCCCGTTACAGAAATTTAATTTGGACAGGGTCAAGCCGGATGAGAGTAAAAAAGAAAAGGAGGAGAAGCGCAGGTATAGCCTTTTCCCACGCACATTCGCACATTGGTTGCAAGCCTTTACGATCCTTGCGAGCGTGATAGGTGAGAGGGTGCCAGAACATTGTTCGGCACTGTTCTGTTAGTTAGAGGCGATTAGTGAGGCCCATAGGGTGTACGGTGGGCTTGCATGGCTTCATTATGACGAGCAGTTTCGTCAGCGAAAGGCTGTTCGTCCGACCATTAGATGGGACCATAAGGACATCAGCCTATGGATGAAGTTGATGACGTCTTCGCGGGCTGCTGGACCGTTTTTTCCAGGGGGGGCCGGCGGCACCTCTTTAGCAGGATCGCCGGCCCCAAAAAAGAAAGGGGTTTGCTGGCAGTTTAATGACGGAACATGCAAGTTTGGGAACTCCTGTCGTTACAAACATGAGTGTTCCGGATGCAGTGCAGCACACCCCTTCTCGCAATGTTTCCGTGAAGGCAAGAAATCGCAACGGGGACTTCGCTGGGAAAAGGGATGACGCCGGTGAATCTGGAAAGGATGCTGCCTTTCCTAAGTAGGTATACCGATCGGGCTGCGGCCGGGTTGCTAGAAGTGGGTTTTCGTGAAGGGTTTAGGATTGCGAGTACATTGAGTGAGGTTCCTCCAGTTTCGGATAACTTGCGGTCGGCGTTACCGCATAGGGAGGTGGTTTCGGGTAAATTGGCTAAGGAAGTGGCTCTCGGCCGGATGGCGGGTCCATTTTCAGTCCCTCCGGTGTCTGATTTGGTGGTTTCTCCCTTGGGAGTTGTGCCCAAGAGGGAACCAGGGCAATTTCAGATGATTCACCACCTGTCATACCCAAAGGGTGGTTCAGTAAACAATGGTATTGACCCGCAAGCTTGTGCGGTTACCTATACATCGTTTGACGCAGCGGTGTCATGGGTGCGAAAATATGGGAAAAGGGCCCTGATGGCAAAAACGGACGTGGAATCGGCATTCAGATTGTTGCCGGTTCATCCCCAGAAATATATAAAACAAAACTTAATAGCCTGCGCCAAATGGAATGATATTAAACAAACATAAATTGTGAAAATCGCATTACAATAACAATGCGATAAAATAATCACGTGATACAAATTACTGCTGCTGCTGCCTGGAAAGGTTAAATGAACCTTGAAGACTGGAATATAGGCAATTGAAGGCTGCGCTAGCAAATGTGACTCACCACTGTGAGTATAGATAAACCATACACAAAAAACAAAATTAGAGACTAAATTAGCAAATGTGACTCACCACTGTGGGTGTATGTGAAACAAATAGAAACATATATATTGATATAACAATCAAATTGTGCAACAATGGCTACAAAAATAGAATAGTGTCAAAGGTGACTTATTGTATTAATCAAAAATTAAATCATGGGTGATGGACAGAACTAATTAGACTATTAAAATGATTGAAGTCATTAATTGCAGGTGGTCATTTGGACGATGGTCCCCTTTTGAAACCCCACTCACCAAAACGAAATGACCCACGGCTTTGCAGTCCTAGGGTCTTAAAAAGTATTTTCAGGACGGTGAAGTGGATGATGTAAAAGATCCTATTTAAACTCGGGGTGGATCAGCAGGGACTCCAGATAAATATCAAAGCCGTGGAAAGGAAAGAAATAAAACAACATGTGTAGTATCGCCGAGATAGACCTGTGGAACACTGTACAATAGTAACTCACTATTGAGCAGACAGGGATCAGCGAGTTCCGGGTGCGCGCTTGGCGTGCGCTCCAAAACAGAACAGGAAGCAGCGTCACTGGCTTACTGACCGGAAATAGCGTCGACGTGTTTCGCCCCTCCTCCAGGGCGTCATCAAGGACATCATGTCCTTGATGACGCCCTGGAGGAGGGGCGAAATGCGTCGAAGCTCTTCCCCATACTACTGGCGGTGGTGTTATGGGGGGATAGACTGAGGCATAGGAAGGTGAGATTCAAGTGTGAAAGAGGACCTGGTTGATGGAGAGTGTGATGAGTCTGAAGCATTATGGGTGGAACTGCATATAGATGTGCTTAGTTCTAAGTTAATCATTGGGGTTTGTTATAGACCACTCACGAGGAGGTGGAGACTCAGCTCCTTGCACAGATGGAAAGGGCTGCAAGGGCTGGGACGGTGATAATAATGGGGGATTTTAACTACCCAGAAATTGACTGGAGTAATGGCACTGCTGGGACAGTTAAAGGGCAAAAATTTATAAACCTATTACAGGACAATTTTATGGTCCAGTTTATTGAGTCCCCAACCAGAAATGATGCTCTGCTGGATCTGGTAATCTCAAACCATGCAGAGCTTATTACTAATGTTCAGATAAAGGAACACCTGGGTAACAGTGATCATAACATGATTTCATTTGATGTTAGCTGTAAGCAAGAAATACATACAGGAAAGATAAAAACGCTCAACTTCAAGAGAGCAAATTTTACAAGGATGAGGGCTGCTCTCCAGGACTTGGACTGGGAGGGAATATTGGCATCAATGAGCACAGAACAGAAATGGGAATTCTTCAAAAAGACTGTCTGGGACCTCACTGCAAAGTATATTCCCATGGGCAATAAGTTTAAAAGGCTTAAAATAAAACCTATGTGGCTCACGGTCAAAGTTAAAAAAGCTACGAACAATAAGAAAAGAGCTTTTAAAAAATATAAAAGTGAAGGAACACTAGTGTTGTTTAAATGTTACAAAGAATTTAACAGAATATGTAAAAAGGAAATCAAGGATGCAAAAATTCAAAACGAACGACAGATTGCAACAGATAGTAGGACAAACCCAAAAAAATTCTTCAAATATATTAATAGTAAAAAGGTCAGGTCTGAGCATGTAGGCCCTTTACAAAATAATCTAGAGTGGGTGACAGGGGACAAAGAGAAGGCTAATTTATTAAATACTTTCTTCAGCTCTGTGTATACAAAGGAGCATGGGGGAGCTCATGTCCATAATGGGGGTGGTATTGACACAGCCCCGAATGATCCACAATGGCTCAAAAGTGATATGGTCCAGAAATATTTAGACAGAATAAAGGTGGATAAAGCACCTGGACCAGATGGCATCCACCCACGGATCTTAAAAGAAGTGAGCTCTGCAATTTCAAAACCATTGTATTTAATTTTTAGGGACTCATTAATGATGGGAATAGTACCACTGGATTGGCGCAGGGCAAACGTGGTGCCTATATTTAAAAAGGGAACAAAGTCTTTACCATGTAACTATAGACCTGTTAGTTTAACTTCTATAGTTGGGAAGATACTGGAGAGATTAATAAAAGACCACATAGACGTGTTCTTGCTGGAAAAAAAACATTTTAAGCAACAGACAGCATGGGTTCATGAAAGACAGAAGTTGTCAGACAAACCTGATTTCTTTTTATGAAGAGGTAAGTAAAACCTTGGACAGAGGCGTGGCGGTGGATGTGGTATACTTGGATTTTGCAAAAGCGTTCGATACAGTTCCCCACACACGGCTCATGTGCAAGGTAAGGTCTACATGCTTGGAAATATCGGTTTGTAAATGGATAGAAAACTGGCTAAAAGACAGAATTCAGAGTTGTGGTTAATGATTCTTACTCTGAATGGTCTAAGGTTATCAGTGGTGTACCCCAAGGTTCAGTGCTGGGACCCTTACTTTTTAATATCTTTATAAATGATATTGGGTCTGGGATCAAAAGTAACATTTCTGTCTTTGCAGATGACACCAAGCTATGCAGTGGAATAACGTCCTTACAGGAGGTCTCCAATTTACAAGCCGACCTCAATGCTCTGTCTAATTGGGCGACTATGTGGCAGATGAGGTTTAATGTTGATAAATGTAAAGTTATGCACTTGGGGGCTAAGAATCTGCATGCATCATACATGCTAGGGGGAGTACAACTGGGGGAATCCGTAGTGGAGAAGGATCTGGGGGTTTTGGTAGATCATAAACTCAATAATAGCATGCAATGTCAAGCTGCGGTTTCCAAAGCAAGCAAAGTCCTTTCTTGTATTAAGAGAGGTATGGACTCCAGAGAGAGAGATATAATTTTGCATCGTTTTGGGCACCAGTTCTCAAAAAGGATAGAGAAAGGAGGAGAAGGGCAACCAAACTGATAAGAGGCATGGAGGAACTCAGCTATGAGGAAAGATTAGAGGAACTGAATTTATTCACCCTCGAGAAGAGGAGAATAAGGGGGGATATGATCAACATGTACAAATATATAAGGGGTCCATATAGTGAACTTGGTGTTGAGTTATTCACTTTACGGTCAACACAGAGGACAAGGGGGCACTCTTTACGTCTAGAGGAAAAGAGATTTCATCTTCAAATACGGAAAGGTTTCTTCACAGTAAGAGCTGTGAAAATGTGGAATAGACTCCCTGCAGAGGTGGTTCTGGCTAACTCAGTAGATTGCTTTAAGAAAGGCCTGGATACTTTCCTAAATGTACATAATATAACTGGGTACTGACATTTATAGGTAAAGTTGATCCAGGGAAAATCCGATTGCCTCTCGGGGGATCAGGAAGGGATTTTTTTCCCCTGATGTAGCAGATTGGAGCATGCTCTTTTGGGTTTTTTTTTGCCTTCCTCTGGATCAACTGTGGGTATAGTATGGGGTTTATTGGATTGTACGATATTTTTTATTTTTATTTATTGTTTCTTTTTTTTTTATGGTTGAACTGGATGGACTTGTGTCTTTTTTCGGCCTAGCTAACTATGTAACTATGTAACTATGTAATTGCGATAATATGGGGGTGGTGGTGGCCATTAATAACATATCAGCCTCATCCCCCCCGGTAGTTAGATTGCTACGGCAATTAGTAGTAGTTTGAGATTGAATGTGTTCATGTATGCGGTTCATATCCCAGGGATCGAGAATAAGCTAGCGGATGCTCTATCTCGTTTCCAGTGGGAGGAGTTCCGCACACTGGCGTCGGAGGCAAGCGCGACAGGGGACCCATGCCCACCAGAATTATGGAAGATTGCGTTGGGAACATTGATGGATTGATTCAGCAGTCACTCAGTGAGAACACTAGCATGGCTTATCAGAAAGTGTGGAGGGAATGGTCCGACTGGTTGATAGAGGTAGGAGGGTCGGAAGACCCTGAGGGGTTGGTGCATTGGGTGTTGTGCTTCATTTGCATCAATAATGCGAAAGGGGTGTCGGGTACAGCGATGAGCAAGAAGCTGTCCGCATTAGCATTTCGGCTTCAGTATAGGGGGCTGCCAGACGTGACCAAGAGTTTCTTGGTGCGTAAAGCCTTGAGGGGTTATAGGAGGGGTTTCGTGCAGAAGGACTCCAGGCGCCCTATTTCATTTGCAGTGTTAAGCGTTTTATTAGAACAGGTAGAAAAGGTGTGTTCCACAGTTTTTGAAATAAAACTTTTCCGAGCTGCCTTTTTATTAGCATTTTTCGGGGCGTTGAGAATTGGGGAATTGGTGTCGCCATCAAAGTCTATACGGGGGGGTTTAGGGTTTGGGGATGTGACATGGGCGCAGTCATCAGTGGTGCTCTGGATTAGGAGGTCAAAGACGGACCAGCTGGGCAGAGGTGCAAGGGTTGAACTGTTCCCTGGGTCGGAGCCACAGGTATGTCCGGTGACAGCGGTGGGTAAATCTTTGAGGGTACACCCAGTGGGGGAAGGGGCATTGTTGATTCATGAGAATGGCTCGTTCCTGTCCAGGTATCAGTTCACAGCAGTATTGAGGAAATGCTTGAAGGCGGGGGGTTTACCCCTGGGTGAGTATGCAGCTCATTCTTTTCGGAAAGCATCCAGGTGGGGTCTCCCGGTGGAAGTCATGTTGTCTGTGGTCAGTTGGTAAGTCCCTGAGGCGAGTTTGTGGCTGGGGATGAATGCCAACAAACGGGATTACAGGCTCAGTAGAAAGTGGTCGTCAGGGATCAGCAACAAAAAGTTTTGATGAGCTGGAATAGAGAGTTAAATAGAAGGTTAAAAGCTAGAATGGTTCAGAAGTTTATAAAGTTTATTGTTTGATTTATTTTAATAAAAGGCCAGACAGGCCATTTACATCCAGCAGGTGTCAGTGTCTTTTGTTATTATTAGATGTATAAGTATATGTTATGTACATGTATGGTTTGGGCAGTAAGTTATCTGGCTACCCTAGTCATGGCTGAGACCTGAACCAAGTCCCAGGCTTAGGTCTAAAAGAAACAAAAGAACTTTATAAACCCTTGGCTTTAATGGTTTGAAATCGTTAGTTCAGCAAATTCTGAAATTTTTTGCCAAATCTTGTAGTAGGTGCTATTGGTGGAAGCTTTTTTGGCTTGAAGCAATGTCTGTATTACAACCCAATTTTTCCAGCCTCTCCCACTCAATTTCCAGAACCTCAAATCCAGGATTTCTGGATGTGGATGGAAGAGGTTCCCCTGGGACAGAAGGTTGTGTGTGACTGGAAGTGTTAAGGGATTGCAAAGAGACAGCTTGGTCAATAGCGTAAACCAGGGTCTTCTTTGCCAGTAAGGGATTACTGCTAAGATGGTTACTTGTTCTTCTGCTAGGCATTGTAGAAATCTCAATATCAGAGGGATCGGAGGGAATGCATACCCTACTTGGAAGATCCATGGTTGGACAAGGGCATCCACCCCGCTGAATCCTGGACTGGAAACCTTGTAAAGAAGTGGGGTGTTTTGGCATTGAGAGGAGATGCAAAAAGGTCTATTTGAGGGTTGCCCCATTGGTGGCAGATCCACTGGAAAACCTCCTGGTTCAAGGACCATTCGTTGTTGAGGAATTTCCTTGATAGGCGATTTGTCAGGTGATTTTCGAGAGCTGGGATATAAGATGCTCTGAGGTTGCTGAGATTCTTTTCAGCCCAGAGTATTATCGGGGGTACCTCATTGGACAACGACCTGCTGTGTCCCCCCACCTTGGTTCTGGACATAGGCTACCACCGATTTGTTGTCCATTTGCAGCAAGATGGACTTGCCTCTCAGAGAGGATGTCAGATGAGTTATCGCCATTCAGTCTGATCTTAACTTCAAAATGTTGGACACTATGCCTTCCGTGTGGAACTGCCATTTCCCCTGGACCAACTGATTTTCGAAGTGGGCGCCCCAACCCAGACGACTTGCATCTGATGTAA
Source organism: Lithobates sylvaticus (assembly GCA_028564925.1). Lineage (NCBI taxonomy): Eukaryota > Metazoa > Chordata > Amphibia > Anura > Ranidae > Lithobates > Lithobates sylvaticus. The sequence goes on from CM053027.1 coordinate 152,146,326, forward strand.
GAGTGATCCAAGAGTTGGGGCCAAGATGGCAATGATTTAACAGATTGTGGGGTCTTGTCCACCACCATAGACTGGATTTCATCAAACATGTAATTAGATTCTTCTGAGATAGGGATCCCCTCTTCCACTGGGAGAGAAATCCTCACTGAAAAATGCGGAGGTACCACTGGGCACACTTCACCATTGGGATGCATGAGGAAAAAGATCCCAGGAGACTCAGACACTTCACTGCTGACATCGTTCTGCTCCCCATAGCTCTCCCTACTTTGGCTATGTTTAGAGGGATCTTCTCTGGAGGGAGTGACACCACTCTCTTCGGGATATTGAACAATATTGAAGTCAGGGTCACTGCTGATTTACAAGTCCCTCCAGCTGCTTGATAAGCTTTTTTGAGGTCTGCGTCAATTTTGCAATCAAGCACGTCTTTAAAGGAAACTGCATCTTCTAAGGGCAGTGTGGTATTTCTTCCTAACCTTATGATAGAAGCGTCTGTTGATTGTAAGGAATTGAATAGCTGCACATCTGAGTCAGCTAGGTGATATAACTTGTGAAAACGGTTATAGGCGACTGGCCTTTTTCCCACCTTCCGCCATTCCTCTGTAACTATTACCTCCCTTATTTCTTCCATAAGCTGGAAGGTCGGTGCTTTTTTCTTTAACCGCTTCCCGACCGCCTCCTGTAGATATACGTCAACAGAATGGCACGGGCAGGCAAAAGCACGTACCTGTACGTCCCCTTTAATTTGCCTACCCGGGGGGCGCGCGCGCGCGCCGCGAGCGGGGGGCCCCCGCGCGCCGCCAGCGGCGCGCGCGCGCGACCCGGTCGGGAGCTCCGTGACCACGGCCGCGGGACCAGCGGACCCGATCGCCGCTGGTATCCCGCGATCGGGTTACGGAGCTGAAGAACGGGGAGAGGTCTATGTAAACAAACCTCTCCCCGCGCTTCCTACACTGACTGTCAGTGATCGGCGGTTCCCTGTCATCGGGAACGCCGATCAATGACGTCAGACGTACAGCCACGCCCCCCTGCTGTAAAAAAAACACAACACGTCACACTGACTCCTCCCCGCCCCCTAGTGGTTAACCCCCTAACTACAACTGTCATTTACATAGGAATCAGTGCTATTTAAATAGCAGTGATTGCTGTATAAATGACAAATGTCCCAAAAATGTGTCAAAAATGTCCGATGTGTCCGCCAAAATGTCGCAGTCACAATAAAAATCGCTGATCGCCGCCATTACTAATAAAAAAAAAAATATTAATAAAAATGCTATAAAACTATCCCCTATTTTGTAAACGCTATAACTTTTGCGCAAACTAATCAATAATCGCTAATTGCGATTTTTTTTACCAAAAATATGTAGAAGAATACGTATCAGCCTAAACTGAGAAAAAAAAAATGTTTTTTTATATATTTTTTGGGGATATTTATTATAGCAAAAAGTCAAAAATATTGCATTTTTTTCAAAATTGTCGCTCTATTTTTGTTTATAGCGCAAAAAATAAAAACCGCAGGGGCGATCAAATACCACCAAAAGAAAGCTCTATTTGTGGGAAAAAAAGGACGCCAATTTTGTTTTGGAGCCACGTCGCATGACCGCGCAATTGTTAGTTAAAGCGACGCAGTGCCGAATTGCAAAAAGGGGCCTGGTCCTTTGGCTGCCAATTGGTCCGGGGCTGAAGTGGTTAAATGAGGAAAGTATTTCCTGGACTTAGCAGGAGGTTCAGGAGCTTCTTCCCATAGGATCTCATATTTCACTGCAACTACAAATGGTTCATCTAATATGATATACCCAAACATTCCTTCTATAAATATCTACAAATTAGACACGCTTTAAATAGTCAATTTAAGAGTCAAGATCCAATTTGGAACAACTCTCCAGTGTATCAAAAAATAGGCTCCCAAAACAAGAATAGAGGATTTATAGCAGAAATTTATTCACACATATGCGAAGGTAGCATAGAAAATCCAGAACAGCTTAAGTGTAGGGGGAATGGGAGAAAGAATTTGGAACGTTCTCAGATGAACAGTGGCTGAGGATATTGGAGAAAGGACACGTGGTATCGGTCTCGCCTGCTCAGAAGGTCTCATATTTGATGCTGCTACACAGGACATACTATACACCTAAGAGACTATATGAGTTTGGATTGAGAACAGATGCCAGGTGCCCGAGGTGCCAGGATACTGGGGATTTAGCACATATGGTATGGAAGTGCCCAAAACTGCACCGTTACTGGACTGAAATCCTTAACACCCTGAACACCGTATTAGAAGTTAGACTGGAAATGAATCCCAGACTGTGTATACTGGGATTGGATGAGGGGATAAATGGTGGCCCCTCTGTAATCAACGCTGTGATGAGAGGTTTGTTCCAGGCGAGAAAATTAATAGCGCAGAGGTGGCAGGCTGAGAAACCCCCAACGGTAGGAGAATGGAAAAGGTTAACAACAGAAACAATATGGAAGGAAAGAACAGTGTATATAAGGAGAGGAAATCTGAGAGAGTTTGAAGCTATGTGGAGACCATGGATGGACAAATTGGAAAATCCACTATGAGGTGAGGGGGGAGAGGGGGAGAAGGAATAAGTCGGGCGTCAAGAGGGAAGGCTGGGAAGGATAAAAGGGACTAAAGGTTGAAGGGTATTCCTCGCAAAGGGTGAGAGGTGGAATTTTTCTCTTTTTTTTTTTTTCTTTTTCCCTTTGTTTCCTTTTTAAATGTATGTACTATGTAAGTAAAGAATGTATTTTGTATAATAATGAAGAAAATAAATAAAGATTATATAATTTAAAAAACAAATGGTTCATCTAACCCAAAATCAAAAGAGGAACAGTGTTCTTCTGTCATGTCTTTTTCATCACCTGAACTGAAATCTGCGTTTGTTTGTTGAACTGGGGTCTCTGCAGAAAACTCACTTGTTGAGGGAGTTGCTAAATCCTGGGACAAAGCTAACTTCTGAATTGAGTCCTTTATCAATTTTTTCATACTATCTATGGACTCTTGCTTTTCCTTTTCCTTATCCCCAGTTGCCTACAGAAAACACGCCTTGCAGACCAATTTATCTGGAGGTGCTTCACTTCCGCAGACCCAGCAAGTCTTGTCTCTGGGGTGGGGGGGAGCAATGTGGAGAGGAAGCTCTACTAGCCATATGTAGGGGGACCTGCGGCTAGGAGATGCATGAGTTGAAGAAGAGTGTTCCTTTCTTGAGGTACTGTGACCTTTGGACCTTCTATCTCTCTATGCAGGATGATTGACGTTGCGGGCTGTAAAGAAGAAAGACAGGAATTCCTGTTTTTCCATACAAAACACCCGGATGATCTTTTAATTGAACTTACCTGGCAGTTGCAGCCACTTACCTAGTGGTATGTTGAGGTTCTTTTTGTGACACTGGGCTGCGGGAATCGGCTGTCAAAAGGAAACCAAAAGGGTTAACATAATGAGAAAGCACATATATATATATATATATATATATATATATATATATATATATATGCTTATAAGAGGGACCCTCTCCTGTCTCACTAATGGTTTCCCTAATGAGAGCTGCTGCCATAATAAAGGCACACAGCTCCTTATATATAGATAGCTTAACCTGGGTGCACCAAGATGGCCACCGCCGGATTCACAAAGCCACCGCGTATGCGCCGATGATGTCACATCCCCACGACGCAGCTCCGCCTCTGAAGGGGATAAACTAGTCACAGGTGGAGCACGAGAAGCGCTGCCGATGATCTACAGCGTGGGGAAGCATGTGGCCACTATTTGCAGTATAATTACTGCCATTCCAAGAAGCTCTCTTGCCAGTAAAGAAAACAGAGCGGTAAGGAGGTAAAGAGAGCCCAACCAGGTGGGGGCTATCTTTACCTAGGAGCAGTTTACTTGCAGAGACCCGGAGGGAATACCTGAGCTCCTGACCCCCAAAAAGATCCACAGAAAAACGGGTTCCCAAACTTTTTGGCGCATTTAGCAGCCTAAGTAATGGGACTCCATATACAGGGGAACATGAACCTGCAATGGTTGTACCAACATAGTGGTTTATTAAGGGCTGTATCCAGGTGATCCATGATCTTGCAGGTTTGAGGACAGAAAAAAGAATAGCGTATGGGGAGCTGACTCTTTCTTTTATAGAGTTTAAATTGGTCCTGTGGGTTGGTTGGGGGCGGAGTAACCAACCATGTGTAGGCTGCCATGAAGGCACCAGGAAATAGTATTATGTGTTCCTGCTCATCAGGTGCAATCACTTAGATGTACATAAAGAGACAGATTGAAAGATACTGGTGGGTGTGTACTTCTATTGGGCATGTGTCGGTGTGCTAACAATACAACCTATCTTATATAAAGGGATGCAATGGGGGGGAGGGGTTGTTTGGCCTGTGAAGAGGCCAGGTTTTTTGCTGTGATTTGTGGGGGGGGGGGGATGAATGATATTGTGCATAATGAAAAATGCCCAACTAGGGCTGTATGTTTGTGGAAATTCTTTTTTCCTTCAAAAGTGGGTTTATGTGGCCATGCTGTCAATGTTGTAAGTGTATTGTTCCCGTCTGACCATGCATTCATGGATTGGGAGCATCTGCTGACCTTCTACTCTTTGATCTCATTGCTTAATCATGTACACAGAAATGCAGCTTCCAGCAGAACCTGGTCACCAATGTATGTGTATGGATTTTGGGGTTGTGGTGGTGTTTTCTTTTTTAATATTATGTTGGAATTCTTTGTAAGAATAATGACTGTTAAGTATGTTTCTATAATCTTGCAGATAAAAGTGTGATGTGGGCTGGTGGGTGAGTAGTTGTACTTTGAAATGTGTTACCCATTATACACTGAAAGTAAAGCTGTGTCCACTCTAAGGTTTATGCCGCGTACACATGATCAGAATTTCCGCCAACAAAACCGTGGATTTTTGTTCGAAGGTTGTTGGCTCAAACTAGTCTTGCATACACACGGTCACACAAATGTTGGCCAACAATTCTGAATGTGAGAACGCGGTGACATACAACACGTACGACGAGCAGATAAAAAGGAAGTTCAATAACCATTGCACCACCCTTTGGGCTCCTTCTGCTAATCTCGTGTTTATTTTGTGTTAGTAGAAGTTTGGTGAGAGACGATTCACGCTTTTGTGCTTGTGGATTCATATCTGTTCTTCAGTGCATGTTGCCAGTTCGTTCATATCTTTCAGTGCATTCTATCTATAGTTTGCTTCTGACTTTACAGTGCGTTCTTGTCCGATCGTTTCTGATTTTCAGTGCGTTCTGTCAGTTCGTTCTGACCAGCAGATCGTTTTCTAGCCATGTTGCGAGTAGATACTTGTCGTAGAGTTCGTGCTGTTCTTAAGCTTGGTGTTGGAGTTCTTGCTTTGACCCAAGTCCAGTCCATGAACAGGGGGAAGAGGAGTTCATGAACCAATAATTGGTTACTTATTCCTGACCAATTCTCTCATATGCCTTTGCTGCGGGAGCTCCAGGAGAATAATCCTGACAATTTCAGGAATTATCTCCGGATGAAAGACCCTGTTTTTCACTGTCTGTTGGCTTTGCTGTCCCCCTATATTACCAAGCAGTACACCTGCATGCGGCAAGCCATCACTCCTGAGCAAAGACTCTTTGCCACCTTGCGGTACTTGGCGATGGGGAGAAGTCTCCAGGATATTAGGTTTACGACTGGGAACACCCCCCAGGCTCTGGGAATCATTATTCCTGTTCTGCCATTATTCAGGTCCTGCAGAAGGACTATATTAAGGTACATTTTATCCTTTAACATCACATTCTATGTATTTAATGTTTGTTAATGTATTGTATTTATTTCATCATTCCATATATATCATGATTGTAATATTCTGTGAATGTCCTCTTTGTCCTCATGCATGCTGTAAGCTTTTAATGCTCCTTTTTTGTCCTTCATGCATATTTGCCTTCACTAACCTCTCCAGCATGCTATCCTGGGCCCATACACACCTCGCCTAGTAACTTAACAATGTATTTTGTCAGCTCCATAGTAATGCTTACCCTAAACACCCCCCTAAAATGTGTCCATTGTTATTGTTGTCCTTAAATTCATGCTTTTTTGGGGGGGCAAAACTCATTTTGAACCCTCCCTCCCCCACAACTGCTAAGTCAACCAATACCAATACTCTAGCTGCTGACTTTGCCAAACCCATACACACTATACCTACCTCTTTTCTGGTCAGATTTATGGATGAATTCACTGAAGCATGTAGTGCAAGTGCCTGTCTGAATACTTTCAAATGGTACTGTTTAAAGTTTTGTTCTCCTATCATCTTGATAGGTAATTGTAGCATGTAAAAATGTGCTTCAATTTGGACAGTGTGTATTCATATTTTTGGATTTTGACACTTCTTATCTGTGCAGTGGGCTGCCAATAGTGTAAGTAAGGAGGGGCTGGCCAAAGTAACACACATTATTTATGCATTCAGGTCTTAATGAAGTGGAGATGCTTACCTGTCCAAAACACCCCCCACCCTAAAATGTTTACAATGGGCCATCAGAGGGGGTGAGGAATCTGGACCTTATACTTTTGACTTTAAATACTCATTTAAATAAATGTTATACTTATGTTGGCCAAGAATGTTTGTGTCTAATCTGCTTGCAATGTTATGTGCAAAAGCCCAATTTTTTTTTCTTGTTTGACTCCACAGTTTCCTTCCAACCCACAGGAATGGCAGACTGTGGCCTCCAAATTAGCCCAGCAGTGGGACTTTCCCAACTGTGGTGGTGTGATAGATGGGAAACACATTTGGATCGTCCCACCCCCCCAACTCTGGTTTGTACTACTACAACTACCATGGGTACAGTAGTATTGTGATGCTGGCTGTGGTGTCGGCGACTTATGAGTCTCTGTATCTTGACGTGGGGAAGAATGGCCATATGTCAGATGGAGGAGACATCGCCCAGACTGAATTCTACAGGTGGCTCCAGAATGGCATCTTGGGATTGCCTCCTCCAGTGGATAACGTGGCGGGCCTCCCATTTGTCTTTGTTGCGGATGGGGCCTTTGCACTGGGGGAGCATTTGATGAGTCCATTCCCCATGAGAACCCTGACCCCGGACCAGAGGGTTGTTAATTACCGGCTGGCCCGTGCCAGAAAAGTGGTCGAGAATGCCTTTGGCATAATGGCCAGTTCCGGCTTTTCCAAATGGCCATGAACATGGCCGGATAGAAACTCAACCACATAATTTTATCTGCTGCGTTCTTCATAGTTGCAACTGAGGCCGAAACAATGACATCGCTTGAAACTGCCCATCCTGCCCCCCCCAAAGGGCACGCGAAGTACGGCAAAGCTATCTGAGGTATTTCATGGGTAGGGGGCAATTGATATGCCAGATAATCTGTAAACTGTTTCTAATAAATTTCCACAATCCACTTTGTCCTACTTGTAGTTGACCTACAAGTGCACTTTCAAGTGCACTTGTAAGGCAAAGTGGTTTGGCTTTTTTGAAATAAGCCACAGTGTATCAACCAGTGTTGGCTGGTCAAGTTTTTGGATGGGGCGCCAGACTCCGCCCATCAATTTTGACCAATCCCTCTTCTCATAAACCACACGCCTTATATAATCCACCCACTCCATCCCCTGTATTCCACTTCCTTCCACCCATAGGGTCAGGAGTATACAGCTCAGATCACAGGACAGAGTATACAGTCCCAGCATCACAGGACAGATTATATATCTGGATAAAATATTGAAAATGTTAATGTTTAAATCAACTGTTAAAGAATGCAATAAATGTACCACAAATCAGTGAATTTTTTTACAACAGCAAACAAACTTTATTGTACAACAAACAAAAAAAAAACTCTGAATCAGAGTTAATGTGACTGAATACAAAATCACACCACATTCACGTTAGCGCCAGTAGAACTATTTGAAAATAAATTTTGCTCTCCTTTCTTTCTGGCTTGCAAATTTCTCAATGACCTTCTGGTTGAAGTCAGTCATCTCTGTCACCACTCTCTTTTCCATTGACAGCATGGCCAATGCATTCAGTATTTCCTGGGTCATGCTATTTCTCAGAAAAGTCTTAATTCTTTTTAAGGTTGAGAAGCACCATGGGTGTGGTGATGAGGATCTTTAGCAGAGTGACAGTCTCTCTAAATACATAAGCAAGATTGTTCTCCACAAACAGCTGAAATAGGTCCACAGCACCATTACACTTTTTGAACTCTTCTGTGTGGTAGATGAGACCAAGCTCTGTCTTTATCTTATTCTTATTCAGCAGTGGATAGGCCTTCAAAGTCTCACTCAGTGCATCCTCCAGGAAACTCCATTGCGTACTGTTCAAACCTGTCTGCTTGAAGCAAGGTGGCACTAACAAGGTGTTTTGTGAAGGAGAAACGTTGCATGGTGTGTAATAGTATGGTATCACAGACCTATAGAGTGAAGGATAAAAACAAAAATTAGGTAGTGATGACAAAATGTCAATGTCATCTCTGTTAGCTCCCTGACCATCAGAAATGCATGAAACTTGACATGTTTACAAAGAACGTCTTGTCCATGTGTATGGAGTTCTGAGAAATTATGGATTCAAAAACACTAAAACTGATCTCCCTTCATAACTTAAAACTGGTCATTTTAAAATGTTCAGTTTAAAGTTATAAAGGGAGATCAGTTTCAGTGGTTTTGAATTCATAATTTCTCAGAACTCCATACACATGGACAAGACATTCTTAGTAAATACGTCAAATTTCATGCATTTCTGATGTTCAGGCAGCTAACACAGATAAAGGCTGTAATACTAATGTTATCCACTAGAGGGAATAGCAAATCCTTTTAGATCACATCATTTTTATATGAATATTGTAAGAAAAATATTTTTCTTTACAATCTTCATATCTATAAGGGAGCTATCAAAAAGACAAATATTGCAACAAATAAAAACTCACCTTGGTTGCAATGCGCTTATGTTCTCCTGGATTCAGTGAGCCCCGCCTCTTCGGTTGAGAACCATCTTGACTGCTTTGGTCAACCAGGGATGGGATAGAATCTCTGCAAAATGTATGAGCAATAATAATAAAAAAAAAATAATAATAATAACAACAACACATGGAAAAGGAGGAATACAGCTGCTACCTGATCTTTTGTATGTCCCGCTGGAACTGCTGGATGCTCCCCTTAATGTGAACTGAATCTATGTCCTTCTTCTGGAGTTTGGCATAGAGGAGGTCCACATGCGGCATGATGTTGTGGAAAAGCGTAAGAAAATATTTAAAATTCTGATCCTCCAGCAGCACGGCAAAGCCTGCTGCCTCTCTCATGGTAACAGGGTCAAAGTTACCTGAGTCTCGCATGGTTTCAAAACAGTGGATGAGGTCCTCTCTGTGCTCAAACACTGTATTGACAGCACGACTGTGGAAGTTCCATCTGACACTGCTTGATGTCGGTAGTCTATGGGCAACTACTTTATCAAGTACATCTGCGCGCTTAGGTGATATCGCAAAAAAGCTGGCAAATCCTCCAAGGTTTGCAAAAAAAAGTTTCACTTTGGGCATTTGAGAAGTGGCCTGTTGCATTATCAGATTGAGCTGATGTGCATATCAGTGGATGTAATAGGCATTTCGGTAAATATCCTGAATCTTCTTTTGAACACCTGAAGTGGCACCCCTCATCACGCTGGCTCCATCATATGCTTGGGAGTTGAGTTTATGTTTCTGATCCCCTGGAAGGATGACAGCAAGATGCTCTTGTAGTGCTGTAGCGATGGAATCCGCATTAGCTGAATGTAGAGGGATAAACTCCAAAAACCTCTCCTGTACGTTGTTTTTGGCATCAATGTAGTGCAGTACAAGCACAAGTTGGCACTGTGTGGCAATATCAGTGGTCTCGTCGGCCTGGATTGAGATAAAATCGCTGCTCCGTGCTTCTTTAGTAATGTGCTCCTTCACTACAGACAACATACAGTCCAACAGCTCGTTCTGCACAGTTTTTGAAGTTCCCTTAAAAACAGTGGCATTCTCAAGGTGCTCTTTCAAAACTCCATCAAGAGAAGCAACAAAATCTACCAAGCCACGGAATATCCCAGGATTATCGGAGCTCTCACTCTCATCATGGCCACGTAAAGCCAGCTCAAATGCACCACAAAATTTCACACAGTCTATTCTAGACAGGATGTGTCGATTTATTGTGACCTCTTCATTGTGTCTTCTAATGGCAATTCTGTAGCCTGCATCTAGCTGTTCACCAATGCTACGCTTCCCAAAAAACTTGAGCCTCATAACATTGTCAAGATGGCTTTGGGTAGTTTCATGCCGCTTGCACTTTTCAGTGAGATGCTTTAGGTCGTTAACCCCTGTTGATATCCACAGCGTGTCGGTGCCATGACATTGAAATAGCAAGCAGGGAAAACAATAATAGGCATGAGTCCCATCACATCCAGCTAGCCAACTACATTTATTATAAGAAGTGGTGGAAAAACTTTGCGCGTAAACTCGACCACGATCACTTGACCTCTGCTGAATTTGCAGTTTGGGTTGATGTGGCCCAAGCTCCTTTATCCTCTTTTTTTCCTCATCTGAACGCCTTGTGAAGGGAAATAGTTTCAAAGATGGAACCCAATTTTTTCACTCATTTTGAAAATAAATTCCACAATGATCAATACCTATGAGTCAAATGAAAATATGGGAAAGTTTAAAAGAGAGATAGGTATGGCGCTGCCAAATGCAAGTGTCTATTTCATCAAATACAGCCTCACTGTGCCCATCAATTGCATCCTCACTGTGCCCATAATGAGGGGTTCCCACCATGCCTGTGCTAAGTTCCCGGGTCTGTACAGCTGCTGGCTGATGTGCCCATTATAAGGGGTTACCCCCATCCCTGTGCTGAGTTCCTGGCTGTTTTTTATACAGTGGCAATAGACTTCAGAGGACAAGTGTACAGGGTACATTATGTAGGTTCAATCTGATCACCACATTTTTCCAGCTGTTCTGGATGCATGTTTATTCAATATTGCCATGTGAAAAACACAGCCAGAAATTTGAAGTTTATCTTGGAAAAACAATAGCTATCAGTTGTTATTTTGGGGTATTCCCCTTTAGATTGCACACTTGAAAGGCAGTATAGACTAGGGGTCTCCAAACTATGGCATGAGAACGACATCCGACCCACTACAAGATTTTACCTGGTCTGCAGCAACTCTGATATGATGGGGGCTTCTGACATACAGGGGGGAGGGGTGGCTCTTGGATGTGATGAGGGGGCTTCTAATGTGAAAGGGGGATCCTGATGTGATAGGGGGTGTCTGGTGTGAAAGAATGGACTCTTATGTCATGGGGAGCTTCTGATGTGAAAGAGGTATTCTGATGGAAGGGGCTCTGTACATCATATACCAGGCTCTACATTATACACAGGACTCTCTCCGCACATCATATACAAGGCTCTACATTATACAGAGGGCTCTGCACATCATATACCAGGCTCTACATTATATACTGGGCTCTGTACATCATATACTGGGCTCTACATTATACACAGGGCTCTGTACATCATATACTGGGCTCTACATTATACACAGGGCTCTGAACATCATATACGGGGTTCTACATTATACACAGGGCTATGCAAATCATATACCAGTCTCTACATTATATACTGGGCTCTGTACATCATATACTGGGCTCTACATTATACACAGGGCTCTGTACATCATATACCAGGCTCTACATTATACACAGGGCTCTGCATATCATATACCAGGCTCTACATTATATACTGGGCTCTGTACATCATATACTGGGCTCTACATTATACACAGGGCTCTGTACATCATATACCGGGCTCTACATTATACACAGGAATCTGCACATCATATACCAGGCTCTACATTATACACAGGGCTCTGTACATCATATATAGATTTGTGGTTTGAAAATATCAGTCCAGCCTTTTGCATCTGAATTTCGCCCTTTTACATAAAAAAAAAAAAAAAAAAACTTGGGAAGAAGTTACTTAGTGACAAACATCTGTCAACATGGGGGTATTACACTACATAGACTGCTACAGCTCCTGTATGTAGACAGAACTACTTACCAGGTTACACCTATAATAAAAAAAGTTTATTATCTTTTACAAATAGACAGGAAAGTCACAAATAAAACAATAAATACATTTATAAACAGACTTTATTTAAACTTTAGTTTCTTAGCAGACATTGTACTGGGTATCATATAGGATATAGGGTATAGAAAACATAGCATTTGGTAACTAGGCTCCTGTAGATAATAGTGCCTTGATAGATCTGATTTGGAATCCCCTGCCACATACCTAGAATCCATTGGCACACATATGGAACCCCATGGAGTTTATGCAAAACCTCTTGACACATATGTAGAATCCCCTGATACATAAGTAGAACCCCCTCCCATATATTAGAACCCCCTGGAACATATGTAGAACCACCTGGCACATATCTGAAATCCTCTGGCACATATGTGGAATCCCCTGGCACATATGTAGAATCCCTGGCACACATGTAAAGTGTGCTTTTCCTATCTCCAGTTGGGCTGAAGAGTATAGAGCACTTTCCAGCAGTGGAAGATAAATCTGTGGCTCTGAAGACGAAGGCAGACCAGGCCTTGTGGTGAGCTGGATATCTCTGTTAGTTGTCAGTGTAGGTCCATTGACAGAGAATGCTAATGAGTCTTTGCAGGGCTGGAGAAGACTGCATCTCTCTTGTCTCTGTCTCTCCCTTTCCCCTTATTCCCCTCCCCCACATCACTGACTTACATTCCACTCCTCTCCTCCTCCTAAAGCAGGGGGATCAATAACTGACCCCACGATTTTGCCAGTGCTTTATGTATCTGGCCGAGCAGTGATATTATCAGTCTTAAGCGTTATATACAGCAAATGTCTTCTTAACCACTTGACAACTGGGCACTTAAACCCCCCTCATGACCAGACCAATTTTCATCTTTCAGCGCTCTCACACTTTGAATGACAATTACTCAGTCATGCAACACTGTACCCAAATGAATTTTTTGTCCTTTTCTTCATACACATAGAGCTTTCTTTTGGTGGTATTTGATCACCTCTGGGTTTTTTATTTTTTGCGCTATAAATTAAAAAAGACCAAATTTAAAAAAAAACAAAAACAAATTTTTCTTTGTGTCTGTGATACAATTTTGCAAATTATAAATTTTTCTTCATAAATTTTGGCCACAATTTATACTGCTACACATCTTTGGTAAAAATAACCCAAATTATTATATATTATTTGTTCTTTGTGAAAGTTAGAGAGTCTACAAGCTGTGGTGCAAATCATAAAAAAATTATCACACCTGATGTACTGGTGGCCTATCTGATTTCTTGCGATTTGAACAAGCCAGGAAAGTACAAATACCCCACAAATGACCCCTTTTTTGAAAGTAGACATTCCAAGGTATTTAGCAAGAGGCATGGTGAGGTTTTTGATGTTGTCATTTTTCTCCCACAATTCTTTGCAAAATTAAGATTTTTTCCCCCCACAAAATTGTCATTCTAATAGGTTATTTCTCTCACATGGCACGTGTATACCACAAATGACACCCCAAAATACATTCCGCTACTCCTCATGAGTATTACAATACCACATGTGTGGGACTTTTTCACATGCCAGATTCTGGGTGATTATTACTCATTACTCAAATAGAATTTAAGGACTAGAGTTTCAAACTTATTGGACAGACTCACTGGCGACTCCAGGGCACAGATTCTGGGTGAATTTAGTGCCCTGGAGTCGCCAGTGAGTCTGTCCAATAAGTTTGAAATTCTAGTCCTTAAATTCTATTTGAGTAATGAGGATGCCTGCTCTCTTCTAAAAGCATGGCTACCAGGACCTTTGATAGGCCAGTTATCGGCACAGGTTAATGATAACTTAGCAGATGCAGAGGTGCGGAGGAAAGAATTGCAGCGTCTTGTGGACAGTCGTGATAATGGCATGAGTGATTTGCAACGAATGAAATTTAGGAGAGGAGTTGACCCAATATTGTTCTGCAGTGAGTATCTTGCATTGTATACGAGAGTCTTCAACTGTCCTGACTTATTGGAGGATGATGCAAGTTTCATATACTCGATGGCCAATAAGTGTTATGTAAGCTATCCCACTAGAATGGCTCTGAGGAATGCTAGGTCCTACCAAAATTTTGTCAATATCCTGCGAGATTTCTGTCAAGAGTCCAGTGATAACGAATACGGGTCGAAGGCAGGTGTGTCCGTAATAAGCAGAAATACAGGAAGGAGGAGAGCATTCAGACAGTCTAAATGGAATAGACATAGGCATAGATTTCATAAAGCCCTTAAAATTGCTAGCGTGGAGCAGGAAACCCCAGAAATACAACAGCTACAAATTGATTCAGGAGTTGAAATGGAAACTTCTGATGACTCCTCAGACGATGAAAGTGTAAAGTCTGTTCATTCCAATCATAGTAATATTATGCAGCAATGTGAATTTCCAGCACCAGATGTTCAAAAAAGGGCCTGTGCAGGAAAACCAGAGCTAAAATGTTTTTTGTGTAAAAGGGGAGGTCACATCGCAAAGTATTGTTGGGCGAATAACGATATCAAAAGAAGATCATACACGAAAACGACCCCAAGGCATTATGAATGTTATTCGGCCAGGTGGGGTAGCAATCCAAAGCATGGAGCCCATAGTAAGCAAACCCAGTTCTACAAACTAAAAAGCAATATGTAGGACAGTTGCATAAAATCAAAATGGAGGTAGCCGCATGGTTATTCAAACATAGCACTGGGGGAAGCAATGTTAGCAGCACTTAGTCAGCTGCAAGTATGTTAAAAATACTCGGATCAAAGTTTCCTTTCTATGAATAAGGTTTGATGTGAGTTTTAGATTTGGAATAGGATAGAGGACCTTGATATATAGTTTTATTATTTTGAAGGATGAGCCTCTGAATTGAATAACTCTGTTATGATTATTGTTTTTTTTTCCTCTTATTTTTAAGTATTTTTGTGATTTTTTTTATAAGGTTTAATAGTTTATTAATTCTTATTTAAAAAAAAAATATATATATATTTTTATTAATTTTTTTTATTATAAATTTTCTTTAATTTTTAATATATTTTTTTTTAGGTTTTAATTTGTATTTTTTAGTTTAGTTGTTTATTCTACCATTCTGGCTTGTAGGTGTTCCCCAAGCAATACAATTAATGGGAGAAGGCTTGGGGCACTTAAAAAGTCAACTGTCATGATAATCGTGTTTAATCATTGTCTTTGTGTTCTATTCCAGAGACCAGGGAAGAATAAACAGGTTTGGATACTAAACATTTGTGTTTTGTTTGCAGGTCCATCAAAGTGAGACCAACACGGGGGTTAGGTTATTGTAAATGCATAATCGATTATCACATGGTAACATGAGCTCATTAGTTAGTAATTGTTTGCAAACAATGAAAACATTTAAACAATAATCTGACATTAATGGACTAAAGAGTTACAGATGAGGTAGCAAATGTTGTGATGAAGTTACAAATGTTTTGTTTGTGTTGTTTTTCCCATTAACTTATTGTCTTTCAGATAAAAAAAAAAAACATGTACTCTTCTCAGGAGAAAATCCATGGATGTTTTTAATTAAAAGTTGAGTGTTTGTCATTGTTGTATGGTGGTTGTCTTGTCATGTTGTTCTTGGGTGATAATGGCCAGACTTTTAATTTTCATTTTTTAATTTTTGTTTTTTTTGGGGGAAAAAAAACATTTTCTTTGTTTTTGGGTATTGGCTTAGTCAGCTATTTTATTGTTGTTTTGTTCAGGTGTAAAAAGCTCCAAAAGGTTTAGGCTTTGTCCACCTGAAAGGGGATTAGTGCATACATCTTAAAGATAAATGCATTGTTTTTTTTAGTGTTTTAATTTTAGAATTTTTGAGAAACAACATTGACGTCCGTTTTGAATGTTTTGATCATACCATGGGGATCCATTTTAGAGTGGGTTCTGCCTAAAGAGGTCATGGTTGTTTTTGATAGTTTGGTCAAAGTTGCAGAAGCCAGGAATACTAAGTTCCTGGGTTCCAAGGAGGGAAATAGGAGTAAATATAGTAAGCGAGCAGATATTATGGATAAGAATTTGATTCTGCTCTTGTTTTTCAATTCCAGAATCCTGGTGGAGCGCGATTGGAAAGGTTCTGGAAAATGGATGACAGATGATCATCTGGTTGGCAGTTTGTCTGTGCCATACCACGCCCCAAATTTATTCTAATAAATATCAGGAGAGACGGGACAAACAAAAAGATTCACTTTAATACTTGTTCTTTTCCTATGGACGATCTGGTGCTGAATCTGAAAGACTGTGCCTATCAATAAGACTTGAAACTTTTTTTTTTTGCTGGACTCTCTCCTGATGAATGCAAACGTGTTATTAATATACGTACAATGGGTTGGAGGTTGGGGGAAGGAATATAACACATCCAATCCATCAAAACATGAGAATGTAAAATATATATGTATAATAAATAGGGAGGAGTTGAAAGAGGAAAAGTTGTGTAATGTATGACATGTATTGATGTAACGGAATTTATATGGTGCAGGACCCAGGAGGCGGGCACTTATGCATAATAAGGTGTCTGTTGGCCAGACTAGAGGGTGCCCGGTGACACATGAATGGGGTAAACATTTCCTTGTATGGGGGAGATACGCCTGGTTGAGGTCTCACCTGAGAAGTTGAAACCCTGCACAGGGAATGCCAGTGAATACACACAGGAGCATGCTCCGATAGATAAAGGGAACAAACGCTGACTACCAGGGTACAGTATGCCTTCACCACATGGCGCTGCAACATCTCACAGTGGTTGATAAAACCTATTACCCTATATGTGCTGAGTATACGCTGAATCAAGTGCTGTCATCGTACCAGTGACTTACTCCCAGAGATGTGCGGACACAGAATAAGGTGCATGCAGGATGCTTATCTCTGAGGAGTAACCACAAGAGGAGGCATGTATTCAGCACTATATTGGGGGAATAGGAGCTGGGATGGGTGTTGGTAATGGAGTAGACATCGGTATCCTGAGGAACAAACTCTCAGCCATAGCTTGAGCGGGACTTTGTTACTCAGAGAGATTGGTGGCATCCTTAATAACATTCACAAAATACCCAGGGTAAATTAGCTCCAGATTTGGTGAACCATGTTGAGAGGTTGGTGGAGGGTGTGAGGGTACAGGACGGAAATTGGTCATGGGCTCTGGCGTACACGCAGTGACGGGCGGAAGTGTCAACCAGCATCAAGTTGATTGTGCAATCTCTGTATAAAGGGCAGTGGCCTGATGAGTTAGCATCACCGCTCAGTAAGACTCTGCCACAACACGTCGCGTACACTAATCCAAAATGGTGGTCGAATGCCTGGATGGGCTGTACCAGTTTGGATGGTGAAAGGTGTTAGGCTGTATGATCCCATATACAGAAGTGCGGACTTGGTCTGTATATTTGGTGGCATCAATGGGCTTACTGATTGGGGATTCTATCTTGTTGCATTTGAGGCTAAATCACCCACATGTGATCAGAGGAGATGGAAGCAGGTTGATACTTCCCTCGGTCGGAAGCATGACCATGATGTCCTTTGTATGCCAGGTCAATACATCATGGGGGTGAACGTAAAAATGTTGGGAAGTTATTTCAGGGATCATTTCTGGGGAGGAAGCACCTGGGTGTCATTTGGGACATAGACAAGTTTGTTTCTTTGTCCTAAAGAATACCGATGTAACGGTAGTCATACAACTGGAAGGTTCCTTGAACCTAACCATAGGTAGAGGTGCATGGTATACCCTGGGCATGGTCTCTGAAATCCAGGCACAGGGATGGAATTGTGTGTTTTTTTGTCATGTTTGCAAATTTATATGTGTGATTAGACTTGATATTTATATAGAAGGGTCTCCCATTTGTCTATGCAAGTTGAGGGACAAATTGACGGTAGTGTCTCTGTGTACAAATTAGAGACCTTGCTGCCAAGTCAGAGCCCTGCAATACCGCTGTGAGCAAGCCTGCCTAATCCTGATCCATATTTACAGTAAAGGGTTATAGGGTTGGGAGCGGGGTGCGTAAATGGAGGGGACACATATATATGTATATAGTATGGTAATAAGTTGATTTATGTTATGATATAATGTGACCAAGGCGTATTGTAGGTTAATAATATGGGTGAATAAGGCCCTCCCCGAGACTTATCTAAATAATAGATCGGTATTTTAGAGCTGCTTGATATGTTGCTCTGAATGTGTACTGGTGAATGGTGAATGAATGGATACCCCTTGCTTGTACTGCATCCGTCCTGAAGATACCGGAAAGGAGAAGATACCAAAGATACATAATGGTGACATGGAAGCTGTCGCTGAAGAAGGATGTGTTACTCAGTGGCAAAGCGGAACATGTTGGGAAGCATAACATGGTAAAACCATTATGGACTGTTCCATAGGAGCTGTTTCTGCACAGGTTGTAAAAATACAACGCGTTAAGACGTTTAAAGGACTGTTCTATAGGTACTGGTCCGGAAACACATGTTGGGGACAGAACAGTTATGGACTGTTCAATAGGAGCCATGTCTGAAGAAGGGTGGTATGCGCCTTTTAGTCGCAAAGCGGAATATGTTGGATTCAATATGAACTCATGTAGTCTCACATCGGTTCCTTCACAGTGCCTTTTTGGAGAGTAGGATACACTCCCCGGATCGGAATGTAGCCAGTTAAACAACTATGTTATATCTATGAGGGCTGATCTGCATTACAATGCTTACTCTGATCTGTCTATAAGATAAGCAAGCTTCAAGGGAGACTGTTACTACTAAGATGGCTATGGATACCTATTGGATGGAAGGCAAATGGGGGGTGGCTATGAGTGGGTGTGTAGGTTTGAATGAAGAGTTCGCACACACAGGAAGTCAGTCTCTGTTTGCTGGGACGCCATGACATGAGAATGTGTCCCTGACAACCTCATGGTCTGGCGGCCATCTTGAGGCCTTCCCTTATGGATCATGGCGACGGCCCTCTCTCGGTCATCTGAGTCTAGCCGGTGCTACAAGCCTCACGGAGGGCCCTGTGATAAGTATCTTTGATATTCTTGTATTATATGATTTGATTGTAAGCTTTGTGATATTGTAATGTCTTTTAATACTTTATGTTAGCGTTCCTGATTCTTGGGAAATAAATAAGATAGTGTGTTACTAGCAGCAGTGTGTGTATTTTCATAACTAACTTTATATCAGTGTGCCTAGCAGGGTTTAATTGACCTGCTAACTATGGGAATAGATATGTTAATAGTAGTTGTATACTGCAGCGATTTCTACACCATCAATAAACTATTGGTACAGTAAGCATATATGAAGCTGAAGGACTTATCAAAATTACTTTAATGTAAACATTACAATAATAGTAAATTAGCAAACAAAATATTCCATATGGTTTTACAAATAAAAAAAAATAGATCATTATTTTTGAATAAAAATGAAAATATGAGATTGGATGTGTTAAATGCTATTTTACCAATTGTGTTTAGTTCTGATAACACATACTGTATAATTGTCTTTCATGGCAAATGTATAAATTCGATAACTAAATAATTTGTTTGTACTGAAAATATCAGTGTTTGTAAAAGTAGTACATTTCTTAAAGCTCTCAACGATAGTGTTCAGTGTCAGTGAGTTGGGGTCTTTTATTTAATCAGACTAAGCTGCCAAGTCTCTCCTCTGGCTATTAGTCATGACAGATCATTTATTACTTTATCTGAACACAGATGTATTTCTCTTTCCCTCTCTGCCATTCTCGGCTCTGCAGATTGTCAATTTGCAAAGCAGATTGCTCTCATGAAAATATATATGAATTGCTGCCTATCACTCACATTCCTCATTCAGGACTTTCTGCATGTTTAAATGACTGGGAATGATTAGCAATTTGGTAGGCCACATCCATTTCAGTCGGAAAATATTATAGGTACATGCTTCATGGGAAGCAACTCTCCCATTTGTCATATTCACCTTAACATGCTGTATGTAAATACAATTTCATGAAATAGATGATTTTCTTTCCACAGTTAAATAAAGAAAAATAAAGATTTGTTTTTTGTGCTCTGAAAATACTGGAAAAGTACTGTAGCTATGTAACATTTTAGTTCCAAGCGTTTCTTTCATTTTCAATATTCCAAACTGGACACCTAATAGTTTTTTGTTTACCTATTATATATGCAGCTGAGACTTATAATATGTAGCATTATTGCTACTCACACACTAGGCACACACAAATGTATCTCTCATTTCACACTTTTGTGAGGGAGGAAAACTTACCAGCGTCTACTAGACTTCTCTTATGGTATCTCTACCTTGCTGCTAGGACCAGCAGGACGTTGCCCATTGTTGCTTCCAAGTTCCTTGTAAAAAATTGAGAATCTGCAGCTTTTTGGGCAGCAAATGAGTGATTGTACATTAGGAAAGGGACAGCTGGAGAGGTGTTGCTAGTGAAAGAATCACAAAATTTCAAGTCTGATATGAGCCCTAAGGTTATCAGTTTTTACCTTGGTTATCAGTACCTACTTTGGAAAAAACTGCTCTGTTGTATTCCTGATTCTTAGAAAAGTCTCAGTAACACTCTCTTGTCACAATGTTGTCAGTTGGTCTCATCACCAATCCAGCTACTTGTCATTGCAGCTAGGGCTTTCTGACCTTTTGGACACATCCATATACTTCAAGTCAGCCAGGACTGGGGTCTCAAAATTCTTGTTATTCTTTTCCTTGTGTGAATTAACCTGTTACTTTTGTTTGAACATTCAAGTCTAATATGAGCTCCCTCTGGGCATGCCATGACTCTTTTGGTCACTTGTGACCCTTGCAGGACCTTCCATGTCTCCCTACCCCTTTGGAGAAAATGTTATACAATGTGTTTGATCTGTTTCTGTCACATACAATGAACGGAGTAAGCATACCATTTTTATTTAACTGCAGCTTTTGTGTCATGTCCAAGTACATTTTTCACTGTTTCCCATACGTACAGTACTATGGCTCCTTTTTCTATAAAGCGCAATACATTTTTTTTAAAACTGTCCCACTCCTGGCCAATTTTACATTACTCTGCAGTATCCTAATTCTTGTAGTAAAACCTCAGCCTGTGATTTTTGTCTCTAGTTAATTTGGGCCTAACCTTTATTATTATTTATTATTATTTAAAATGAACCTGTTACTGGCTAATTGTACACTTCTGTGTTATCTACTGTCTCGTTATTGATGTATTTAAACAACTTCCTACACTCTTTGACTCTAGCACATTTTGGCCCATTATAAAAACTGCTACTGGCCAATTTTGCACTGCTGTGCACTCTACATCCTAATTCTTGTAATGAAGCCTCAGCCCATGTTCTTTGTCTCTGGTGAATGCAGGTGTAACCTTGTTATTTAAAATAATCCTGCAACCAATTTTACAATGCTGTGTCATCTGCATTTTCTTAATTCTTGCAGTAAAACACATGTTCTATTTTTCCAGTAGATTTTGGTCAATTATCTCTCATTAAAAATGTCCTGTGCTGGCCATGTGTACTTGGATGTAATTATCTGCAGTCTCTTGATTGATAACGAGAGCCTAATAGAATTAACCATAGTGAACTACTAGCCTACCTCTATCTGTGGTTCAAAATGGGCCTAATAATGGCTGATGAAAAAACATGAGTCATTCTACAGTGCATCCCGTGGTGTACTATTTCTAAGCTACTTCAGGCGGTGTATTTTATATATATATATATATACAGACAGTCTAATATATATATATATATATATATATATATATACTCTGCAGCATCCAGTGTAGCCTTTATCTACAGTGCATTCCATGGCGTACTGTTTCTACTACTTTTCTGGGGGTGTACACAGTACACAATACAGTGCAGCCGTAGTGCAGTTGCTCCTACTTTTCTGGTAGTGTACACAATACAGTGCAATTGTAGTGCAGTTGCTACTACTTTTCTGGTGGTCTACACAGCACACAATACAGTGCAACTGTAGTGCAGTTTCTACTACTTTTCTGGTGGTGTACACATTACACAATACAGTGCAGCCATAGTGCAGTTGCTACTACTTTTCTGATAGTGTACACAGTACACAATACAGTGCAACCATAGCAAAGTTTCTACTACTTTTCTGGTGGTGTACACAGTACACAATACAGTGCAACCGTAGCCCAGTTGCTACTACTTTTCTGGTGGTGTACACAGCGCGCAATACCATGCAACCGTAGTGCAGTTGTTACTACTTTTCTGGTGATGTACACATTACACAATACAGTGCAGCCGTAGTGCAGTTGATACTACACTTCTGGTGGTGTACACAGTTTTTTGCTAAACAAAATATACATCATGTCCAGAAGGCCACCAAGGAGAGGCAGACTCTCACAGGCCACTAAAAGAGGGCAAGCAGGCTCTATGTCTACAGTCAACAGTGCTTTTAGTGGACATGGTGCATCCTCTGCAGGTGGCCATGGGGCACACTTGTCCTTTTTTTCTACTGCTGGCCATGTTTTTGAGCCTGAACATGCAGAAGAGTTGGTGGAGTGGATAACAAAGCCATCCTCATCCGCCTCATCTTCTGTCACCCAGGCTCAGAGTAGTTTGCCCTCCAATGCAGCTGCCAAAGCGGCCTATTCCACAAGCTCCTTGTCCACAGTCACTCCTTCCGTAGCCCCACCATCATGCACAGGGGAGTCACGGGGAAGTCCCCCAAACTACTCGACCACCGTGTCGGGTACATGCTGCTGGAGGATGTGCAGCAATTAGAAGGCTTCGATGTTGGTTCCTAGGTTAAGGAAGGAAGTAACGTGAGCCTAGAGAGAGGAGGTGCCCAAGAAGGACAAGAAACTGGCAGTCATGTTCCCCCAGCCACAGCATACTGCCAAGTTTGCTCCAGTGATGAGGAGGGAGGGGATGATGAGGTCACTGACTTTACTTGGGTGCCAGATAGAAGAGAGGAGGAGGAGGCACAACTCCAACGAGGCAGGATGTCCTCTAGGGGGCAGCTTAAGGGCAGCCACCCTACTGCATAAAACCACAGAGCTCCGTAGGTGCAGGGCGCTGCTCACTGCCCACTAATTTTGAAAAGTTCCTTGGTGTGAATCTTTTTTGACACATGTGCAGCAGATCGCATTATTGCGATGTCTTAAGCATATCGCACCAACCTATGTCTTAAGCGGATCAAGCGTGGCCAGAACAGCAGCCACATGCTTGACCAGACATATGATGACCTCCCATGCAGTCCAAAGGAGCTGCTGGTTTAGTTTTTTAGGCTTACCGTTACCTTCTTGACCTCGTAGATGTCTAGGGGTTTCCCGAGGTAGATGGCCCAAAGAACCGTAGAAACTGACACTGGATCCGCCTTGGGATTTTTATTTGCAAAAAAAGGTAGACAAACACAATCTCTCAAAAAAGGATAGAGGGTTTAGGTAGAAAGATCAGGTACTCTTGGAACTGCTTGGAACTGAACATCTCTCACTATAGAATCCAGAGAACAGCAATTCAGGACTGGACTCTCACAGCTAACAGATAAGCCTCCTCTCACTAGGCCCAGCAGCCGATAGATTATTCAAATAGAGCAAAATCTCTTCCACAGACTTGATTGTAGAACTTGTGAATAAAAGTCTCTGCCACAGACTTGGTTGTAGAACTTGTGAATGAAAGTCTCTGCCACAGACTTGGTTGTAACTGAAGGATATAGACAAACTTGGAGAACCCTCCTACGGTACCAGTATCTTGCAGTCGGTCCGGCGATACTGTATGAGCGTGGATTCACTTGGTGTCTTTCAACTTAGCTTCCAGGCTCTTGCTGTGAATACACAGCAAGATGACACTCTCACTGATTGGCACTCAATGCGCCCTGCCAAACTGCGTTCTCATACATGCCAGAAGTTACAGTGTCACATATGGCCAAGCAGAACCCAGTGCAATCCAGCCGGACTGGTACTGAAACCATAATTTGGTACAATTAACCCCAAAACCCAACTGTGGTTCCAGGAATATCAAATTTACAAAACACATAGCGCGTGCTCATCAGGAGCCCGGAGCTACATGTGTATATATGATGAAGTAGTGCTAACGACTTAATTAAACCATAAAGTGCAGATGTGCTAGCATAACATTAATTCCTCCTGTAGTTAATGACTTAACACATATGATTATTCATAAACGGTAAAAAATTGTTCAAACTGCAAAGGGCTACAAAAAAATGAATCAAGTGAATAAAGTGCCAAATAGTCCAATAAAAAATAAAGTGCATTAAAGTCCAATAATTAAAGTGCGTCACATCCTCCTATTAATCAGTTGCTTCAAAAAATATTTCTCAATAATTAAAGTGCTTGGTATGCAGTCTTTCAATTTAAAGTGCAATAATGAACCTTCAATAATTAAAGTGCAATAATAAACAGCCTAAGACACATTGTTCCCATCAGCGAGTGCATCCAAACATTATTTTTATAGTTCAATAAGGTATTCAGATAATTTTCAGTCTCTTCACTCTATATGTTTAAGCGGGGATAGAGGGGGACAAGGACGGGTAATGTAGTACAATATACAATACTGCTGCTCAGAATACTCCCTGTAGTACCAGCCTCTCACCTTCAACAAATGCATATTGAGGTTACATACTTATTTCCCTTTATATTTATATTACATTTTACCGCTCTCATTTTTGATTTTGGGGTGATATTTTATTTCCTATCCTTTGCATTATATTAATTGCCTATTAACTTCAGTGGTTCTGGACAATTTTTGTCCATGTCCCTTTCTTCCTTTCCTTGTTTTCCCCCCTTTATTTCATTATACTAGGTTCATTAATACAATCATTTGGTTTTGGGGCTTTAATAAATCCACTTTCTTAGTGCCGGAGTCATACCTGTCCATCAGCCACTACCTCCATCAGCCTTCCTTCCCCCTGTCTTTACAACCCCTGGGACAGACTTCCCAGTTTGTAGTTATTGTCTGGTGTTGCCAGCATAGTCTTTTTTCAAACTCTATTTATTACACTGAGTTGTAAGTTTTTTATATTATCCTTCTCTTCTCTTTTTTAGGGGTGACCCAATAATGACAACTACAAATATTCTTATTCTGATATTTCATTTGTAGACACCATGTCAATAACATCAAACTCCTGATAAAGTGTGTACCATTAGGTTTTGCAGCTTCCCTAAGAATTTTATTCTATTATTTAGGCACCCCAATTTACCCCTGTGGGGGATTTTTTAGTTCATCAGTGTCACCTGTGAGTTTTAGTTCAATTAAGCGCGAAGGTCACTTCCCTTTTCTTCCTGATAAAGTGAACCATGACTGAGGTTTATGATGTATTCCATCTTTCTTTCCTGATTGACACATTTTACTGATGTAATTCTTTGTTAATAATTTCTCAAATTATTGATGTGTGGAAAACTGTAAAAATAGTTTTTGGTGCATTTTTTTGTTCTTAATTCACCCTGCTTTTTCATGTTCCAATAAAGATTGTTGATCTTTATACTTTTTATACTGGTGTTTTTATGACCTCCATAAAAGTTCCATGGCCAATTTGTTTTGACTTCTTTTTAAGTATTCTTAGGATAGAGGTATATTTGCCTCTGTACTAGACCTAGCGTTTAATGAAAGTGTGCCCCCATTAAACACATCGCAGGCAATGTGCAGGCCTCCTTGTCTCTTTCAGCTTCCCATGCTGGTTCCTTTCCAATGCTGTGGTGCACTTGGACCAGTGCTGCCAGGGACAAGCGGTGACATGTCCGCTGACATCCGCCGATATCCAATACAATCCTGGCCATGAAATCCAGACAGATGGAGACCCTATTTTCCATATGTCTGGAGGATAGGATTGGATGGGATCAGATGAAATCGGACAGGTGGTCCGTTTTCATCCAATCGCCCCATAGAGGAGAGCTGGGCTCTGACATATCCATCTGAGCACAGTAAGCAGAGACGGACCTGTCATCCACCTGCTCAGATCCATCCCCTGCTGAGCAAAGAGGAGTCCGTCGGGTGGACTGCCCATGTGAAGGAGCCCGAAATCCAAAATGCCAAAATGTGAATTTTAAACATTAGGGAATGTTTATTATTTTATTTAGGGAAATGTACATAATATGTGATATATGCAATAGCTGGCATTTTAAAGACACCTAAAGTTTGAGAAAATATATTACAAATCTAATATCATTAAAAGAAGAAGTACACAGTATCCACCATTCATTAGGAATAGAAATTGAAACTGGGGATGAGCTAAACATACCTGGATGCAGTTTGTGAGACATGAGCTAAATAGCCACAAGTTTTGAAAGATTAATTCAAGGAAATGGAAGTCAAATTTTTTTTAAATAAATCCTGACCATTTAAAACTATTAGGCAAGGGATTGTGAAACAAATGACACTGGATATTGCCAGGGGAAACATACCACTGCAAAATTCTTAAAATGTTTTCCTTTTAAAAAAAAAAACTATTTTGTAGAGAACAGGAATTTTAATAATGCCCAGTTCCTTTAAAGATATGTCTGGGGAATGGCATAAACCTACTTGTGAAGTGGCTATATATATATACAATGTACTACAATGTAGCTTGTAGTACAATGTACAATGTTCTGTATAGATTTATTTCTTTGTAAAAAACAGCATGGTGTTGGTATGTATGTTGGGGGGACCTTTGATTGTTCCTTATGCTGCTGCATTGTTTTAAACAAAAAATAGATGGCAGAAAATGGCAATTTTTTTTTCTAAAATGTAACTTTTGATTTTGTACATGCTACAACAAGAAAAATTAAAAAAAATACTAATATTCCCCGTCTCAAAGTTCATACCGGAACCCTTATCCTTGTTTAGGGTCTGTTGCATTATAAGGGGGAACATAAAAAAATGATGTGGGGTTTCTGCTGAAGGGTCTGCTATCTATCATTTTTAAGGGGTAACCTTTGCAAAAAACAAAAAGGTAATGGGGCACCCCCAAAATCCATATCAAGCACTCTAATATGCAGCCTGGTGGGAATGAGCATGTGCCCTCCCTTCTTGAACCATTCCAGGCAACATCTGAATATGTAGCCTAGGGGGCCAGGAATAGGGGGGACTAGCATGCGCTTTATCTACTAAACCATTCCCGATAACATGCCCTTAACATGGGGATGGTAACTTGCAATGATAGACACCTCTGGTAAAATACCCTGTTCCCATGTTGATGAGGACAAGGGCCTCTTCCCCACAACCGTATCCCAGTGGCTGTGGGGGTGTATGGGTTGGGACTTATCAGAATCTGGAAAAACCCAGATACTGCCCTCTTATGTGAATGAGAAAAAGGTACATAGAAGTTCTGCTCTTTCACCATTAAATAAACACACCACACACTTTTACAAGTCCTTTAAGTCTAAAAATGTCTCAAGATGCAAATCCATTGATCAATCACATCGCCCAGCAATGCAGATCCTTGTCAATCTTGCTAAATGATGCCCACCATAAAAAAAAAAAAAAATACATCTGCTCCCTCAGAAGATGCACTCTGAAAGACAAATTCTAAACTGACAGATGAATTGTAAAGAAAGTGGCAAGGATGGTGGATGATGTCATTGATCAATTATGGCCATGGTCATTGACCTTGTGTACATTCATCTGTCAGCCTGGAGATCCTGGCTAACCGCTAAATGGCCAAGCTAGATCTGTTACTGAGTGTTGATAGAGAGTCTGTGGCCACTGGCTCTCTAAAAACCAGCATGAGCAGGGAGCTGTCACATTTAGCAGCGGTGGTCTTACTGCACTAATTGTGTGATTTCCTGCTGCAGCTGGAGGTTTGGTTCAACAGGTGGGTGAACACCCCATTTAGTTTGACCATTTGCCAAACGGTGAAATTCTAGCCTGGATTTGAAACTTTTAGCCTATAATGGACATAAAAAGCTCCCTGTCTCTCCTACTCCACCTACTCTTACCTATTCACAATAAAAATAATAACTTTTAAGGCTGATTTTCTTTTAACTATCTCACATAATCTTATGCTGTGCCTATTTAAGCACTATTAATCATATTAATGTACTAGTGCTAAAAAATACAACTGTTTTTCATAAATTATTAACATTTAGCATAAGTATTGCTTCGTGTGTTATTTCTTTATATAAAACACATTCGTACAACAAATCACTGGGGACTTTAGTTTTGAAACTGTCCTCAGTCTCCCTGATGAAGTGTAAAGTCCTAAAGAAGTATTGAATCACCCTACATTTCCAGGGAAAGTTAACACCAATCTATAACTTCTACCTCTAGCTCTTAACCTGAATAAGTCAGCTATTACAAGATTTACATTTTATCCTAGATAGAGTAGAGCTAATAAATCATTGGAATTTGGCTGTTCAGATAATTGCAATGTGACTTGCAGGCATAAGCTGGAGTAGGGGAAGAAGTTTATGGAAGGTTACAAAGGAATGTGAAAACAATGACATAGAAAAATGAGTTTTACTTTCCTGAAACAATGAATATTTGTAGCACAAAAATATCATTACTTTACACATTAGGTATAGCTTATATCAAAAGGTACAAGTTATCAATATCAGTGATTTGCTGTGAAATTCACTTAGGTTGTATGCTAATAATAAAAAAGAATAATTCATTAAAATATATATTTTTTACATCCATTAAAATTGTGGTAGAGTAACCATGTACATGGTATTGTTTTGGCAATGTAGAGTCAAACTATGCTATTAGGGTACATGAAGGCACCTGAGAGTTCCTGCTTTTTACTTTTGAATCAAATTTAACTTGTTATAGAATAAGGAAAACAAGGCTGCTAAAGGTAAAAGTTCTGATTAGTGTGATTATAAAATTTGAGCATGATTTAAAGTCTTTGGCTAGCCATAACATAACAACAGAAAAGGAATATGAGCATCCATTAAAAGGTCTTTCTTCTGAAGTATTTAATCATAAACATAATTATTTCAGTGGATCATGCATGTGTAATCACTAAGTAGACATATTTCATGAAAACTAGAACAATTGTAAAATTCATTTTAGATGTTGGAATTTTCCACATACTGTATATCAGTCATCCAAGGTCACAGTCAGAGAAATTCAATATAGTCTTAATATCAAAATTTGGGAAATTACTTGTCAATGAGTGGGTGGAGCCTGATGGGGAACCCCATCAGGACCGATTGATTTTTGATTGACAGTGCACAGCAGTGGGCAGATTTGAAAGTAATTGTTTGACTGAATAGCGGCTATGGATCCACCCACTAGTCTCTCAGTTACCATCAGGCTCGGCTAGCAGACATGTGCACTGCCGAAAAGATTGTTCGTTTTTGTTTCATCCTTTTTTTTTTTTTTTTTTGGGTCATTCATTATGATCTAAATTTGTTATTTAGAATAAATTTGTAACTGCAGAAAAATTCTAATTCGTTATGTTCCATTCGTTTGGATGTGATATTCATAAATGTAAATTTGTAAATTCGAAAATTTGGAATTTTGGTAAGTGCCCCCATAGAAAGAGGATTATTATTGGGGGCGCTTGGCAGTGGGAGAAGCCAGGACTGACGGCGGGGGACCCAAAAAGAAGAGGATCAGTGCTGCTCTCTTCTTTTTCAGGAAAGTTGTGGGGTGCTCCCCCTACAAATCTTTGATATTAAAAGGCCAAAAAATAACTGAGAGAAACAGAAATGGGTGGTCTACCATTTGACTTTTATAGGAAAAGTCAAGATTTTCACATCTTTCAGATACTGCATTAAAGTACATGGAGATAACTATCTGTTTTTGATTTTTGAAATCAATTTAGGTAGTCTTATATAGTGATAGTTGTACCTAAAGCATATCTTACCCTCTCAACAATAAGATATTGCAGTGTATCAGTCATAAGGTGTGGTATCTGAATTAGTTATCCTTTTGTCAAGCTTTTTTTTAACTTTATTTTCTCCTAGTTATTTTGCCAATAACATACTTTCAATCCTAGGATAATAACACCCAATTGTTCATAATATAAAGGGATGTTTTTCTGTATTCCTCAGATCTAACTAAAAACAATGTAACGTATAATAGTGTAGTACCCCCTTGTGTACAAAGTGTGTATAGGTTAGCTAAATTGAGTTAAGCTCCACTGTAGTCAGTGGAGCCAGGGTTATTTTGGGCCGTGTACAGTTCAGCTAGCAGGCTCTGAGGATTGACTCCATGTCACCTTCCCCTGACTTATGGAAGCTTCCAGAAAGTTCCAGAACTTACTGGGTGGAGGGATGGAGACAGAACCCTTAATATTTATGGGATTTCTACCAATCCCTGGATGAGGCCAGCACAGAAAGTGAAGAATTGCCCCATAAATACTCAGGAGACTGGCCATACGGGGGAAGAATCAAGGATCCAGAGGCCTGGAAAGAACCCATGTGTTGGGGGGCTCTGCCTCCAGGCAGAAGGTGTGCAGTAGCAGTGGACCGAGAGGAGTAGAGAGGAGTAGAGAGGAGAAGGAACCAGAGAGCGAACTTTACCCCCTTCAGTCTCATCCAGGCAGGTTGAGACACCCTGGCAAGTAAATGGGACCTGAACAGTAGGAGTCCTGGGCAGAAGTCACCATTTATGCTGCAGCATAAAAAGGGACTGAGTGAGCAACCTCCACACTTTCAATCCTCAAGGCCTACAAGTGAGATGGCAGCTGAGTGCAATATTCAGCTAGCTTTAGGAGCAGTGTATGGTTATACTCCACCCTTGCTTGGGAAATTCTCAGTTGAAGCCAGGGGCGCTGGCATTTTGCAGGGAAGTACCTGAACTCAAGTTAGGACTTGTGGCTAGCCAGGATGTACAGTTATTCCAGGGGGAGTACAGTCTGGAACCTTTGCAAGAAGTCTGTGATCGTTCAACTTGTCCTCAGAGTTCTACATTAACAAAGTTCCTATTTCCATCCCAAGTTACTATGGCCAAATAAAATAACAAAAACACAGTCCTGCTGAAAATTCATGTTGCCCAGCTGTGGAGGGGAGCCAAAATCCAGCAGCTCTTTTGGGGGTAGCGCTACATGTAGGGGCCCATAATTCCGGGAGTGTTTTTTAAAACCTGCATGGCCGTTGTCTATAGCAACCCGCAACAGTGGAAGTTTTAGGACTGCAATCTGTCTAAAAGTGTTAAATGTGAAGAGGAGAAATTGCACCAGTGTTGTTTGCGACTGCACTAGCCATAATCAAGGAACTGTGCATACTTTACTTGAAGCCAATGTTGTCATTGCCCATAGCAACCGCTGCAGATCACCTTGCTCTTGGGGATTACAAAAGTTTCCCAGTTGTCCAGGCTGGGGGTATTGACTGTGCTATTACATGTGCCCTCTTCCTCACTCATTTATTGGTTCCTCTGACCTGGACAGTGGCGTGCGAGAGCTCCAGATGCCATCGGAGTCAGCTCCTTGTACAGTGGG
Source organism: Lithobates sylvaticus (assembly GCA_028564925.1). Lineage (NCBI taxonomy): Eukaryota > Metazoa > Chordata > Amphibia > Anura > Ranidae > Lithobates > Lithobates sylvaticus. Next base: position 152,177,649 of record CM053027.1, read on the forward strand.
TCCAAGCTTGTTGTCCCAGCGATTCTCTGCTCCATTGTGACAGATGCTTGCCTTCATGGCTTTCTGCACTACCCCCTGCATGTGGTTCACAGTATACCTTGATGTAAGTGTTTGCTAATAATGTGTGAATGCTTTTTAACACATACTCACCTGGCGCCCTCCCTGTGCTGTTTTTTTCTGTCTTGTGCCAGCATTGCAAACGTTTCTGTGTGCCTGCTGAAAATGCATGTTGCCTGGCTGTGTAGACAGAGTGACCCAAAACCCAGTAGCCCCTATGGGGGTAGTGCTACAGTAGTTAGCACAGGCTGAGAGCACATAAAGTTATCGGTTCACAAGATTAAGCCTGTTACACACTGTAAGCTTTTATTGTTTAAACCAGCAGGTTGAACAAAAACAACCTGACAGATTACTGTACCAACACAAGCAATGTTGGTGTGGCGATCTCTCCCACTGTGCTATTGTATTCTGACAGAGGGACCCCCCCTACTAGAATACACTAATCAGCCCCCACAGCCAACGGTCTGGCTTACTAGGAGATATCTGATGACTAGGATAAGACACCAAACACACCGTGAATAAAAAAGCGGCTTCAGCCTGTCCCCTCCAAGGCCATGCCCTCTGATGTGTTTTGCCCTCCCAAAAGTGTTTAATCATGGAGGTGAGGGTGACGTATAGCTCTTGGGTTTTATGCTTTATGAGTCATTGATGTACCACTATTATATGCTGCTATGTATCAAATAATTAGTTATTCAAAGTGAACTGCTGCAACCAACTTAATAAGTGAACTCTAATCACTCAAAGATAAAACATTAATCAATTTATCAATTAATCAAAAGAGAATGGTGCGCTGTTCAAGATCCTGAAAAATAATAACAATAAGCCCCCTTTCTCGAAATGACATTCCTACCTTCAATATAATCCAAGCACGTGATACATATAAAAAAATAAGAAATAAATTCTGCCTAAATCACATGCAATGGTCAGTGAAAAAAATGTGCATAGTAAAAGTCCACACAAAACGTGAACTCAATGATTAAAATAACATCCACATAAATCTTCTGAACTCATAAAGTTAACTTCAATGTTCTTGTGCCAAAGAAATGTGGTGTCTATCCACAGAAGAACAATTTTATTATTAGCCACCACCAAACACCTCTATGCAGTGCCCACTCACCATCTTTCATGACCCATTACAGGTCACAAACGCCTTTGTGTAACAAATTCTAGCATGCAAGAAAGGATCACATATATCTACAGCTTGAGCTTGATCCTCATCACATCATGTCCCAACAGCAATTACTTTATGTTAAGACGACTTGTTAATCATCAAACTAGATATGTGGTGTATGTTACAACCTGTATTATATGCAATATACAATATGTGGGCAGGAGGACAAGATGTCTTTGTGATAGGATACAAGACCACATTTCCAATATCATTACTTGCAAAGATACAAATGTAGCGAGACATTTCAGACAACATCATGCTTCTGACTTACAGTCTTTCAGAGTCAAAGTTCTTGAAAAAGGGGGCATGTCCTGGCTGCTGACTGTAATGGCTGCTCAGCTGTGCTCCTAATACCCCCTGCCTCTCCAGAGTATACAGCGGCTCATCGCAATTTGTCCTCCCAAAATTACCTCCAGGAGGAAGGCTGAAACTCCGGGAATCACACAGGCTGTCCCCCAAGAAGCATCTGACACCATGTCCACACCAACTTACAGATTTCTTCATGCAGCTGGCCCAGAAGAAACACAGAGATGGCACCTAGGAGACCAGCTGCTCTCCCTCCTTGTCACAGGTGCATGGAAAAGAGAATTAAGAGGCACTCTCAGATATGGAGGAAGCCTCATAAGATCCCTTATCTCCCTAAGCGGCTGACAGAGGTAAGAGAGTTGCTAACTCCTCTGCTCATTCCCCTCACATGCCGCCATCCACCAAAAAACATCATAGGGCTGACTCACCCAGCATACAGCTGTACCATCTGAAGACTACTAATAACCTTTAGCTGCCTTCCCGGCCTCTGACTTCCCTGCAACTGAAAGCTCACTAAAAGCCATGCTGCTGTCTCTCCAGGCTGGCTTGCAGAGTAAACTCAGATTCTCTATCTCCCAACTTTCACATACTGTAGAATTGACGGCATGGAGGATCGCACTAAGTACTTGGAAACACAACTAGGAGAAATGGCCAAAGCACATGATGAAATGGTAAATGCTCATGCAAGCATAGGCAGAAGTGATCAACTAATTGCAGTTCTAGAGGATTGCTATCACCAAAGAAATAATAAGCTTAATGGAATCCCTGAAAGGTTGTTAAACAAGGCAACCCAGTCCCTTACCTGCAGCAATTGTTCCTGAAGCTTATCCCTGATTTCATGTCATGGGATCTCTTTATGGATAAAGCTCACAGAATTCCTAAGCCGCAATACCTCCAAGATGCAGTCCCCAGGATGTTCTAGTTCAGATCCATTTGTATCATATTAAGGATAGTCTCCATAGAGCTGCTAAATCTACCCCCTCACTTCCATCACCATACGTGTCGGTAGCTCTCTTACAAGATCTGTCTGCATCGACCTCCCAAAGGAGGAAGGAATTTGCGCCTATCATCTCTGTTTTGCTAAATCACAACATTTTTTACCCCTGAGGTTTCCCACTAAACTCCTGGTCACACACCCAAACCAGCAAATTCACATCACTTCCCCAAAGGATGGCTTCAAGCAGTTATGCAACTCCCCACTAACTCTAGAAATGCCTGATAGGCCTAAAAGCACATGCCCTATGGAATCATAACTCCTCTGCCTGCTCTCTCCTCATGGCAGGCTTACATAGACTCTGTTGTTTATCTGCTCCTACACCTGAGCAGTGAAATACTTAATTTTTCCTTTTTGTGCTTTTGCTGCTATCTGTCTGCACACCCCAACCACTTAGTGTGCTAAGCACACAGATCCCTATTGGTTTGAATACTGTTATTAATTACTAGGTTGTTATCATAGCTCTCCTCTGTATTGTACCTTATATCCATTTGGGTATCATCTAATCTCTAGGGATTGGCCAAACGGACCCCTGTTCATTTCACACCAGAACTTCCGAACACCGCGAAAGTTCAGACACGAATAACAAACCCCATTAAAGTCAATGGGAAACAAACGTCAAAAATTATTTTAAAGGCTTATATGCAAGTAATTTGGCATACAATGGTTATAGGGGTCCGAGTCCTGCCCTGGGGGACATGTATCAATAAAAAAAAGATGTGAAAAGGTTCATTTTTAAATGAACAGTGATTATTTGATTTTTAAAGTGAAAGCCTAAAAAATTTAAATTCCTTACAATATAGTGCCTGGGGGGTCCCCTTAGTCTAGCTGTAAAGTGGCAGATCTGTACCATGTCTAGAATCCGCTGCAGTAATAATTGCATTTATAAAGCCCAAAAAATGAAATTTTCCCTGCAAGCTGCCTTTATTTTGCTCAGCAACAGCCGGGGAGCCAGTGTGTATGATGAGGCCACAATGTATTGCACTGGGAACAAGATTCAAGATTTTTTGGATACATTCTGGTGTCACTTTGACTTTGTATAGAAGTAACGGGTGTGTAAAAATTGGTCTTTGGGTGTCGGTGGCACCTTTCCACCCTAACCCTATAGAGGTATTCTTGATGAAAGCAAGAATTGGCCTTGCTGTAAAAAATTGCATTGATATGCACCTGTCAAACAGGTACAGAAAAATTGGTAGACATGTGCGGTTCATTTCGTACGAATCTAAAATTTGTACATTCGGAAGCATCCGAAATATGCACAGCACAGGGATGGTGGGAGCCCTCATAATGAGCATAATGAGTCTGACGGCTGCCATATTGAAAAATGTATCTTTTGCTTTTTAAATCCATCATAATGAACGTTCATAATTGTTTACGAAAAGTTAACGAACCTAACGAAAATTCATATTTTGTACAAATCCAAATTGAATTTCGGACACGAATTACGAAATATGAATTAACGGCTAATACGAAACGGAACAGAACAAAACAAAACTAATTTATTGACGGCGCACATGTCTAAAAATTTGTCTTAGGGTGTCGGTGACGCCTTTCCCCCGTAACCTTATAGAGGTAATCTTGATGAAATGATATACACCTGTCAAACAGGTGCAGAAAAATTACTCTTTTGGTATCGGGGGCGCCTTCCCACCCTAACCCTATAGAGGTGCTCTTGATGAAGGCAATAAAAATGTCAATGATATGCACCTGTCAAACAGATGCTGAAAAATTGGTCTTTGGGTGTTAATTGTGCCCATCAAACCTATACCAAAAATATTCTTCCAGATGAAATGATTGAACACCCTCAAACCTAGGCAGCCTCAAAGTCCTGCAGAGATTCCTTATACCCAAAAATACTTAATCAGCATCAGGGGCTTCATAGCTGGTAAACCAGGACTGATTCATTTTTATAAAAGTCAAATGGTCCACGGAGTCTGTGGACAGACGCGTTCTATGATCAGTAACAAATCATCCTGCAGCACTGAATTCCCGTTGGATGCAGGGCAGCCCAACAACTCAATAGCATACTGGGCAAGTTATGGCCAGTGGTCTATTCTCATAACCCAGTATGTCAGTGGATCGTCAGCTGGAAAGCTCTCCATCTCTGTTTTGGCCCGAGGTAATCGCCCACCATGTGATGCAGATGCTGCCGATGGGATGTGGAAGTTGATAGCCCTGGGCAGTGGGGACTAAAACTATTCCGAAATGCCTCAATTAGGTGGACGCTTTTTGCAGCCCTCCTCTCTTGACCAACTGAAGTCTCAAAGCAATGTTTTTCCATGACACTGTAACCTACTGGAATCAGGAGAAACGTTTAATAAAATCCTCTTTAACATGTCCTTAAGAGATTATATCTTCTGCACTCTCTTTGGGGACGGGACGAGTTCTAAGACCTTCCCCTTATAACGGTGGTCAAGTAGGGTTGCCAACAGGGCAAGACTTAGGGTGGTGGGGTCCCCTGGGCTTGAGTCACTTTCGGGCCCTACCTTCTATACATTACTTTAAATAGAACAAAATAATACATAAATGTAAAGAAGATACCGTATTTATTTATTTTTTTTAAATTGTAATTTTTATTGGGTTATAAAAGTATAACAATTATGAAAACAAAGTACATTGTATATTATACCAGTATTGTAAGCATAGTGGATACAAATAGTTATAATGAAGTTAAAGAGAACAGGTGAACAGTGTCCATAGTGCAGAGCACAGGGGTGGTCTGCACAGCTCAATAATAGTTACATAACAAACAACTCACATGTAGGTAGTAAGGTTGAGCAATCCTCACATGTAGGTAGTAAGGTTGACAATCCAAGGGTAGATATATTAATGGATCAGTGAACAGTCTTGCGGAGGGTACTCGTAGAAAAATAACACAGTATACAAATAGGTACCAATTAGTATACAAATAAAATGAAAATAAAATTAACAAGGAAGGAGAACAGAGAAGGGAAAAACAGCACTTAATTTTGGATTAAGACATTTTCCAATGTGTCTACTTGTCTATGTGGCCCATATTCTGATTGATCCCATGGCGCCCAGATTTTATCAAATTGGGGAATAGAGTCTTGTACAGAGGCTGTTAGAAACTCCATCCTCCGAATCTCAGCTACTAGATGTAAAAGTCTAGACCATGAGGGTGGCGTGGTGGATATCCAGCACATTGGAATAATTCGTTTGGCTGCAAGTAAGATATAAGAGATCAATCTGTTGACTCTTTTGGGTAAACCCTTAACCGGAAGCCCCAATAGACAGTGCAAGGGATCCAACGGTAGCGCTATGCCTACCACCCCCTGTATTAGTTGCCCCATATCTTGCCAGAGGGGTCGTATCAGAGAGCACTCCCAGAAGATGTGGAGCAAGGAGCCAACCTCGATTCCACATCGCCAACAGCGGGATGGAACCGAGGGATTGAATTTGTGTAAAACATTGGGGGTCCTATACCAGAACATAATGATCTTTATAGAGGTTTCACTCTGGGCTACACATCTGGAAGATTTAAAAGTAGAAGTCCAAATCTTATCCCATGTTTGGGTCATAATGGGGTTACCTAAGAGAAGGGACCATTTCCTCATGTAATGATGAGTGGTTTCTGTAAGAGGGGTCGACTCATGGAGGATGCGGTAAATGGAAGATATTAAATGTAACTGTTGTGGCCCTTGAGCGCATAAGTTTTCGAAGGCGGTAGGTCTGTCAAGGGTCAGGGAGGAGGACTTGGAGTGGAAGAGATGTCTAACCTGTAAGTAAAAATGGAAGAGGCGGGAGGGAATCTCAAATTTTTCACTTATGGTGTCAAAAGAGTAGAGCTTCCTTGTAATGGGATGAACCAGATTTCGAAATTGAAACAACGTTGCGTTAAGCCAAGGGAAAACCCTACCCAAGGACAAGCTATCTGGTATGGCTGGGTTAAACAGCACATTCATAAGGGGAGGGCATGGAGAGGAAAGGGAGTATCTTTTGAGACTCTTATGCCAGACACTTAGAGTGAAGTTCATTGGAGCGGTACACTGGCGTTTGAAAACGGGAGCTAGGGGTGTAGGTGCTCCCCAAATTAGGGAGCAAGGGTGAACCGGGTACAATACTCCCTTTTCAATAGTTGTCCACTTATTGGGTGCATGTAGGGTAGACCATGAGACCAAAGCTTTTAAGTGTGTGGCATAATAGTATCTAGTAATGTCCGGAGCTCCCAGACCCCCCTAGATCTTAGAGCGAACACAACCGAGCTCGCTATACGATGGGTTCCGCCGCCCCAAATAAACCTCAAAAAGGATCTCTGGAGAGCTTTTAATTGAGAAGCTGGCACGGCAACTGGTAGTGTCTCGAAATGATAAAGCAGTTTAGGTAGAATAGACATTTTAAGGACATTAATCCTACCTAATAGAGATAGGGGGTACTTTGACCATGTTGACAGGGATTTATGTATGTCCAAGATTAGAGGAGGGAAGTTAGCAGGGTATAGGGAGGAATAGGTAGGGGTAATAAGAACCCCTAAGTATTTAAGAGAAGTGTTACACCATTTATAAGGGTATGCCTCCCTAAGTTGCGATAGTGTGGGTTCTGGGATGTGTATGGGAAGAGCCTCAGTTTTTGAAGTGTTAACCTTATATCCGGAAATGGCACTAAAAGAGGATAATAATTTGTGCAATGAGGGGAGTGATATAAGAGGGTTAGTGATAGTAAGTAAGACGTCGTCCGCAAAAAGCGATAGCTTATATTCCTCCTGTCGCATCACCACCCCACGTATATCTGGATGAGAACGTATAGATTCCGCCAGGGGTTCTAGACACAAGATAAACAGCAGTGGTGATAGGGGGCACCCCTGGCGAGTTCCACTTGTCATGGGTAAGCTAGACGACAGGAGGGACGACATCTGTACCTGGGCTGAGACCGTCGAGTAAAGAGCCTCTAGGGCTTTTAAAATGGGCCTTGGAAACCGTAAATTTGCAAAGTGGCAAACATATAGGGCCAACTCAGCCTATCAAAGGCCTTTTGTGCATCTAAACTTATGACCAGTGCCGAACGGGATGTTCTATCAAGAAGATCTATCAGGTCTATCGTGCGCCGGGTGTTGTCTCCGGCATGCCTACCAATGACAAAACCCACCTGATCTCTATGGATTAGTTTAGGTATCAGTTCAGAGAGTCTAGAGGCAAGGATTTTGGTGAATATCTTATAATCTGAATTTAAGAGAGCAATGGGTCTGTAGTTGTCTGGAATAGAGGGGTCCTTACCGGGTTTCGGAATAACAGAGATATAGGAATGGGAGAAATGTGGGTGGGGAACAGAACCCTTGAGCAGGGAACTATACAAAGTCAGCATATGTGGGGATAAGACATCAAGGAAAGTTTTGTAATAAAAGTATGGCAGACCATCAGGGCCAGGTGATTTGTGCGAAGGTAATAGTGGCCAGGAGTTCCTCATCTGTGACAGCTTTGTTTAGGTTCACCAAGTCTGTTGGGGAAAGTTTAGGAAGATTTATGTTAGAGAAAAAGGTTTCAAATTTTTCCTGGGTAAAGTTAAAATGGTTCTCCGGAGTCAGGCAGTTATATAATTTATTGTAAAATTTGCCAAGGATGCCTGACATCTCTCGGGGGCAGTAAGTTCTGGTTCCATCTGTCTGTAGGAGAAAGTCAGGAAAAGAGTTAAAGGGCCGTGGGCGGAGCTTATTGACTAGCATTCTATGGGGTTTATTTGCATATTCATAAAATTTTTGTTTTGACCAGAGTAAGGATTTAAATACTCTAGCTATCTGTATTGATTTAATTTGTTCCCTAATGGATTGGACCTTCTGTAATTTAATCACCGTGGGGGCGCACAGCAATTTCTGTTCCGCAGTCATCAAGGCAGATAGCAGGGATTGTTTAAGTCTATTCTTATCTTTCTTTAGCCGAGAGCTCTCAGCTATACAGGCTCCCTGAAATACTGTCTTGTGCGCCTTCCACAGTGTGGAAAAGTCTGACACTGACCCCACGTTTATTTGAAAAAATTCTGTTAAACTCTTATGCCGCGTACACACGAAGGGACTTTTCCCGGCGGACCTAAGTCCAGCGGACAATCCGCTGGACTTTCCAGCTGGGTCCGCTGGACTAAAAAGCGAACGGACTTGACCACACACGATCACGCAAAAAGTCCGACGGTTCACGCGATGACGTAGAGCACGTACGACGGGACTAGAAAACGAAAAATACTAGAAAAATACTTGCTACTGAGCATGCGTCCTTTTTGGTCCGCCGGACCATACTACACACGGCCGGATTGTCCGCTGGACTCCCAAGTCCAGCGGATAATTTTAAAACAAAACTTTAAAACTTTAGTAAATTTAAAACAAAACTTAAAACTTTAGTCCGCCGTACTTTGGCCAAAAAAAGTCCGCCGGCGCCCACACACGAGGGGATTATCCGCTCGACTTCGGTCCAGCGGATAATCCCGCGGGATAGTCCCTTCGTGTGTACGCGGCATTAGACAGACTAGTACGTGAAATTTCAGACTGCAGGAGATGGTCGTTGAGACGCCAGTGGCATGATCTGCTGTGAGCCCGATCAAGCACGAGGTCCAACACTATGGGAGCATGGTCTGACCATGTAATAGGTAATATGTCAGATTCAATCACATAAGGAATGAGTGGGGCTGAAACTAGGAAATGGTCAAGTCGTGAGTACATCTTATGGGCTGGGGAATAGAACATGTACTGCCTAGTAGAGGGGTGTTTGATCCTCCATGAGTCGAAGAGTCGATGGGATCGTACACATTTACGAAAGGCATTAGCCTGAGACATGATCTTTTTAAAAGGAGAGGTAGTAAATAGTGTTTGTCTATCCCTAGTGGCTGACATAATCAAATTGAAATCTCCTCCGACTATCATAAAGGGCTGAATACGATATTGAGACGAGTCAAAAAGTTTATTAAGGAAGTCAATCTGCCCTGTATTGGGGGCGTATACATTGACAAGGGAAAAGGAAATGGTCAAGTATTGGCAATCTAAAACGAGGAATCTCCCATGAGGGTCAGCATTGGATTTTTTAACCTTAATAGGGCATGACTTCTTTATCAATATAGCCACTCCCGCCTTGCCCGTAGAGTCAGTGGCAAGAAAGGAGATGGGAAAAAGCTTTGAAGCAAATTTAAATGATCCCTTTGTCCGGAAATGCGTTTCCTGGATCAATATCACGTCAGCACCCGAGGTCCTGAATTCCTTCAGGGCCAACCAGCGCTTACGGACAGAACCCAAACCCTTCACATTATATGATAGGATCCTCAACGCCATGAGTGCTTCGTAATAGGGTATGCTCTTGTAGAGGTAATAAAAGTATAAAACCATGGGTCGTAGAAAGTGTGACAGTAAAAATAAATATAAATCTGTTTACAAACATTACAAATAACTACAACCCCACGGTACCTTGGTGTTGGAAAAAATACCCTGTTGGGGTAAGAGAATGGAACTGAAAAACATAAGCAATGTAAGTAATACAATTTCAACCTATGGAGTTGATCTATAAACATGGACATCTTAGCTGGAAAAAAGAAAATTAAAACTAACAATAAGAGAAGCAAAAAAATAAATTTTGAGAAACCTGAGAGGTAAGGACATCTCAGGAGGTCCTGGACAAAGTCCAGGGACAAAAAGGGACGTGTACGGGCTTCCATCAGGGAACTCTGAGCAGAGAAGGATGAGGAGGCCCGGCTGCTCAACTTGAGAGCTTGTTGGCGTTTAGAGTCAGTGGGCAGTATGGAGTAGAAAAGGGACCAAGTCCAATTAACTATTTAGCAAAAATGTCTGACCACTGAGGAGCATGGTTCTTCTGACACACCATGGGTTGAGTAGGTAGAAATATCAACAAACAACGTTTCACCCTGAGTACAGAGCAGGGTGCAATCAAAACTGCGTATATTCAAAACATTAGTCCTTGATTCATCCAATAAATGAAGGGCAAGGAGTCTAAAATGCGCGTAGCATTAAAGGATAGATCCAGAGAGGAGTGTGGACTGTCTCAAGGTGGTTGCTTGGAAAAGCATGGTCGCTGAGGGGTAGAAAGTTGTTTCTTAGATTTGCCCCTAACAGGGGTCCAGATACGGCTGGGAGTATTGGGAGGTAGTCGAGCCTGGGTGTCTGGAGGATTTAAATCTTCTTCCGGTAATGGAGGCAGACCGAGGCTTTTTAGAAACGCCTCGTTCTCTTGCAGGTCACGGAGGATGTGTTGGGCCCCGTTCTTTAAAACGACAAGGCGGAATGGGAATCCCCAGTAGTATGGGACTTTATGATGTTGTAGGTGTGAGGTGAGTGGGCGCAGGTTCCTGCGTTTAGCAAGGGTGATGGGAGAGAGATCGCTGAAGATTTGCAATTTTGCTCCCTTGTACATAATTTGAGATTTATTGCGAGCAGCCACTGTTAGTGCCTCCTTGCTTTCGAAAAAATGAAACCTCACTACAACATCCCTGGGTCTGGCTCCGGCCGGGGGTTTGGGTGCGAGAGAACGGTGTGCCCTGTCAAGTCGCAAATCTATGTCCACCACCGAAGGGGCCAGGGTGTTGAAAAGGCCCAGGAGGTAGGAGCGCAAGTCAGAGTCCCCCACTGTCTCAGGGATACCTCTGAAGCGTAGGTTTTGACGTCTCTCCCTATTTTCCAAATCCCCCTGTTGTAGTTGTAGTTGGGAGACTGAGAGACGTAGATTATGGTTTTCCTCCTCGATGGTCTGCACATAGTTGACCGTCTCATCAAATTTGTTCTCAAGGGTGTCTGTGTGCTCCCCTAATTGATTAATTTCCCCTCTCAGGTATGCAGCCAATTTGTTCACCTCTGCCGAGACATTGTTAGTGATTTGTTGGAGTAGGAGTTGTAGTTTAGCGTCTAGTTTAGCGTCCAAGATGTCTGGGGTAAGAATCTCATGAGGCGAAAGAGTCTCAGACCCTGAACTTTGGGTGAAATTTAGTGGATAGTTCACTATAGTTTCAGTCCCTAGGGACGGGTCCATTGTGGAGAGTTGGTCTGCGGGGAAGGCTGGTGTAGAAGAATTTGACCTGGTGACATACTTTTCCATGTTTACTTTTGTGTACTGTCCAAAAATAGGTTTGTAGTATTTCTGCTGTTGCCGATTTTACCCATGGGGTGTCTATAGAGTTGTAATGGACAATCAAGTTTACCCCCGGTGTTAATACAAGAGTTATAATGGCATAGCGGAGATCTTGAGGAGCAGCCGGAGCTCCAAGCTTATTTAAGTGGCATGTTCCGTGACAGCCTGGGTAGCCATGTAAGGAATTAGAAAGTGGTAGTCAGATAATATTCCTGGCCTCAACCTATGAGGCTCAGGATAGTTACAGGTCTGGTGGGGAGGAAGTGGCACTCCAGGAGGGGGTTCACCGTGCAGGGTTATGGTATAGTGGGAGTAGTGGGGGTAGCAAGATGGCCGCCGAGCTCCGTGTGTAGGCCGAAGCCGCGGCCTTTCCTAGATTCCACCCCCGGACCAACTGCGGACAGTCTACCCGATCCTCCACCTACAGCTAAAGTCTGAGAAAGGGCACTGTATCGCCCGATTTACACAGGGAGGGACTGCTGGAGGGGGCTGTCAATCCCAGGGGGGGAAAAAAAACTCACCGCCTGACGGCACTATGGGCTGGAACAACGGCGTCCACCAGCGGCTCACTGAGGATAATCCTAGGCGTTCCGGCCTGTATGTAGCAGGCTACCAGGTCCCCCAGAGGCCAGGGACAGACCTTGGAGAGCACCCGCTCCGGTCTCGGGCTGTGGAGGAGAAGCGCTGCGGCGTCCGGAGCTGGGGTAGGCCGCAAGATGGCGCCGAGCGTCCCTCAGGAGGGGCCGCACTGTGGATCCAGGAGTCTCCGCTTTCCAGGCTCCACGGAAAGCCGGCCGGAACGGCTGTGACGGTGGGTTCTATCTGCCACAGGTCAGGCAGGGCAATTTAGGAAGGTTTCTGGCCAGGGGTGGCAGTGGATGGTGGATATCTGTGTGGAGCAGGACCTCCACACGTCTTCCCTGAATCGCGTCCGGACACGCCCCCTAAGATACCGTATTTTTTGCTTCATACGACGCACCTGACCATAAGATGCACCTAGGTTTTAGAGGAGGAAAACAAGAAAATAAAAATTTTGACCCATACAGAAGCCTGGCAAATAAAATGTACATTAGCCAGTGGACAGTACGTTAGCCAGTGATATATATTCCTATAATAAATAAAGATACACCAGTGTTTATGTGAGTATAATCTGATGAGCGAGTAATTGGATCTTATAAGGCCATACAGTGTAGATCTCCCATGTGTCTCCCATGTTTCTATGGATATATAGCACAGTATGCACACACCACTGTCATAATACAAGCAAAGATATTTAAATAGTAAGAAAATGTGAGAAGCAGTGTAGTTAGCCGTGTCTCGTCCCATCTATCTAAGCACCTAGCATGATCTCCACATAAATTCTCCCATAATATACATACCGTATATTTCAGCATTATAAACACACACGTCGCTTCTCCATCTCACTGCCCATCCCACTCATTCTGGCAGTTGACCCTGCCTCACTCTGCCCCCATTGTCTCGCAGCAGCTCAGGAGGAAGGTGTCGCTAGAAACGTCATGGGGTGGATGGCCATGATTGGTAACACTAAAGCCCCGTACACACGATCAGACTTTTCGGCCGGATTGTCCGGCGGACTTAGTCCGCCAGACAATCCGCTGGACTTTCCGAATGTGCGGACTTGCCCACACATGCCCGGACTTTTCCAGAGGACAATCCGCCGGAGTTTTGGCGAAAGTCCACGGGACTTTTGAAATGAATGGACTTGCCCACACGTGAAGGGAAGTCCGTTCATTTAGAAGGTGACTCCAGGTAGACGGGACTAGCGAAGGAAGTGAATGCCGCCGCTAGCCCCGTCACCTGGTATGGATTTAAAGAGGAATCCCTACGCCGGTGTGGGGGCCCCCCCCGAATCCATATCAGACCCTTATCCGAGCCGCGTGCCCTCAACATGGGGGGTGCCCTGGGGAAAGGGGGGCCCTACGGGAAAGGGGGACCCCGACAACCAACGGCCAGGGTTGTCGGGAAGAGGCCCTTGTCCTCATCAACATGGGGACGAGGTGCTTTGGGGTGGGGGGGCGCATGGCCCCCTTTCCCCAGGGCACCCCCCATGTTGAGGGCACACGGCCTGGTACGACTCAGGAGGGGGGGCGCTCACTCATCCCCACCCCCTTTCCTGACCGTCCGGGCTGCGTGCTTGGATAAGGGTCTGAGATGGATTTGGGGGGACTCCCATGCCGTTTTTTCTGCGTAGGGATTCCCCTTTAATCCATACCAGGTGACAGGGCTAGCGAGGCGGCATTGACTTCCTTCGCTAGTCCCATCTACCTCTTCCTCCGTGTGTGAGGCTAGTCCGTTTACTTCAAAAGTCCAGCGGACTAGCACACAGACGGCGGGATTGTCCTCTGGATTTCCGAGGCTGTCGGACTTTTGGGAATAAAAAGTCCACCGGAGCCCCACACGTGGTCGGAATGTCCGGCAAACTCTAGTCCAGCGGACAATCCCGCCGGAAAGTCCGATCGTGTGTACGCGGCATAACAGCAGACCCAGGCTAGCGGCGCCTTGATTGGGAGCGACATGGCATTGCCTTGGGCGGGGCTGGCTTTTGGTTAGCTGGAGTGAGTGAGGGCGGACCAAGTAGGTTGTGTGTCCCGTGTGTGTGCACGGAGCACTTTCCCCCATTTTTTGGGGGGGAAAAAGTGCGTCGTATGGAGCGAAAAATACGTTATTTAAAATGTAAATGGGCGGGGCCCCCAGGGCTCCCTATTGGGGCGGGGCCCATGGGCTTGAGCCCAGTCAAGCCCAATGGTAAGTCCGGCCCTGCTCCCACAAAATTTTGAGCCTTTTGAGGTTTGAGAGTCAATCAAAATCTACCACAATTTATAAATATTTTCCTCAGTGATCTCTGTCTCAGCCTGTAAGCAACTTCAGTTTCCAATGGTCCGCTCAACTACCGTACCACCCCATATGATGCCTTATACCAAGCTAATTACTCCCTTTTATTCCATAAATTAAAGACACTATTATAAACCTGGAAGCAAATGCCATGGTTTGGCAGACTTAATGCCATTAAAATGACCCTTCTTCCTAAACTCCTCTACCATTTCCAAGTACTACCAATTAGAGTTCCAAAATCCTGAAGTTTATCTGGGGCCCTGTACACCCTAGAGTTAACAGAACCACCTTATACCACCAAAAGCTAAACAAACAAAAAAAAAATGGAAAATTAAAAAAATAAATCATGTTTAATAGTTTGTTATAACATTTTGCAAATTTTTCTCATTGATATGCGCTGATGAGGCTTCACTGGTGGGCACTGATAGGCTTCACTGTTGGGCACTGATAGGCTGCACTGATGAGCACTGATAGGCACAGTTAAGGTGGCACTAATAGGCACAGATAAGGTGGCACTGATGGGGACAGATAAGGCAGTACTGATGGGCACAGATAAGGCAGCACTGATGGGCAGAGATGGGCACAGATTACATGGCACAGATTGGTGGCACGGATGGGTGGCACGGATGGGTGGCACTGATGGGCATTGATAGGTACCACTAATAGATGGCACTGATGGGCACTGATATGTGGCACTGATAGGTGGCACTAATGGCCACTGATGGGTGGCACTGGTAGGTGACACTGATGGGCACTGATATATGGTACTGAGGTCCAGCACTGTTGTTGAGGCAGATTGTGGGCACTGATAGGTAGCACTGTGGGCACTGATGGGTGGCACTATGGGCACTGATGGGTGGCACTGTGGGCAATGATAGGCAGCACTGTTGACTATTCTTAGGTGGCACTGGCAGGGGGCACAGGTGGGCACTGATGAGCTGGCGCCAGCTCGCTGTGATCGGGACTGATGTCCCTCTCACGGCCGCCGGTGATCGGCTTTTTTTTTCTCCTCGCACTGTCAGCGCGAGGAGGAAAAATAGCCGTTTACCGGCTCTGTTGTCATCACATGATCATCTGTCATTGGCTGACAGCTGATCACGTGGTAAGGGGTCGGGATTGACCCCTTACTCAGATCTGTGATACAGCAAGTCTCACAGACTCGCTGATCACAGCGGGTGCAGGCTGCTCATGCACGGGACTACGTCAATAGACGTAGTCCCGGCAAAGCAGGTCCGCGCTGTAGCCGTCATTCAGCTATAGCGGGAATCTCTAGAGGTTAATGTTACATTTTTCAAGTCTATTTCTAATGTTATCCTCTGTTAGCCATGAAGGTGTTTCCTGTGACATGTCATGAGGATAAACATTGCCGTTTTGGTTACTGAAGCCCCCCCTTTCCCTTGTGAAGACTGAGGAGAGGAATAAATGCAATACCTTTGCCATCTCTCCATCCTTAGTAACCAGATTCCGTTCATCATTCTTTATGGGGCCAATATGATCTGACCTCCCTTTCTTACTATTTATATACTTTTTACTCTCCTCCACTAAGTGCTTTTTGTGTTCTATCTTAGCCGCCCCCATAGGTTGCACCCTTACATTTCTTGTTGCATTCTTTGTAAAGTTGGAATGCTGATGATGAACCCCCAGCCTTGTATTTTTTAAGGCCTTCTCCTTTGCTTTTATATGCATTTTTACATTGGAGTTAAGCCACCCAAACACAAAGGTTTACAATCAGTTTAAAGCATACCCATTTTTCCTCCGTGCTCATTGTTCCTAAGATTTTATCCCATTTAGTATCTTCTAGCAAGGATCGTAGTTTAAAGAAGTTGGCTCTTTTGAAATTCAGTGTCTTTGTATTCCCCTTACTTTTCCTATTTATTTGATTTATACTGAAACTAATTGACCTGTGATCTCTGTTTCCTTAATTGCCCTGTATTTCCATATCCGTGATCAGGTCTGTATTGTTGGTAATCAGTAGGTCCAATAACTCTTTGTTTCTTGTTGGTGCATTTACCATCTGACCCATGAAATTGTCCTGCAAGACATTTAAGAAAATGCAAGCTTTAGATGAATGCGTGGTTCCTTCCACCCAGTCTATGTCTGGATAATTAAAATCCCCCATTATAATAACACTTCCCATCCTTGCCACTATTCCAAACTGTGATAGGAGGTCCGCCTCTCCTCCTCAGTCTGGTTAGAATAACTTCAGTTCCTCTAATCTTTCCTCCTAGTTAAGCTCCTCCAAGCCCCTTTTCAGTTTAGTTGCCCTTCTCTGCACTTTCTTCAGTTCCCTGATATCCTTTTTTGTGAATTGGTGCCCAAAATTGAACTGGATATTCCAGATGAGGTCTTAGTAATGATTTGTACAGGGGTAAAATGATATCTCTCTTTCTGGAGTCCATACTTCTTTTAAAGAAAGGATTTAGCTCACTTTGGAAACAGCAGCTTGGCATTGCATGCCATTATTAAGCTATTACTGATCTACCAGAACACCCAGATCCTTCTTGACTACTGACTCCACTAGTTGTACTCCCCCTAGTATGTATGATGCATGCATATTTTTATGCTCCAAGTGCATAACTTTACAATTATATATACATACTTTATATACAGTACATATAATTAAATAATTTTTGGGGGTTTGTCCTACTATTCCTTTTTACATAATTGTTTAAATTCTGTGTAACATTTAAACGAAGATAGTGTTTCTTCATTTTTAGATTTTTTTAAAAGCTCTTTTCCTATTATTTATATAGCTTTTTTTAACTTCGGCCGTGAGCCACATAGGTTTTATTTTTAGCTTTTTAAACATGTTACCCATGGGAATATATTTTGCAGTGTGTTCTTATACAGTCTTTTTGAAGAAATCCCATTTCTGTTCTGTGTTCATCGATGCCAATATTCCCTCCCAGTCTAAGTCTTGGAGAGCAGCCCTCATACTTTGAGAAATTGGTCTCTTAAATTGAAATGCTTTTATATTTCCAGTAGGAGCTTGTTGCTTATAGCTAACATTAAATACAATCATGTTATGGTCACTGCTGCACAGATGTTCTTTTAGATGAACATTAGTAATAAGCTCTGCATGGTCTAAGATTACCAGGTCAAGCAGAGCATAATTCCTAGTCGGGGCCTCTATGAACTTTACCATAAAAATGTCTTGTAATAGGTTTTTACATTTTTGCCCTTTAGTGCTCTTACTCCAGTCAATTAAGTACCCAGTCGGGTACCTAAAATCCCCCATTATTATCACTGTCCCAGCCCTGGCAGCCCTTTTATCTGTGCAAGGAGCTGAGTCTCCACCTCCTAGAAGCCAAGATTCAGCAATACCAATTAAACCATAGTTCTCTTCATGCATCATAGCATCCAACTCAGCTATTTTGCTTGGCAGACTTCTGGCATTGGTGCACAAACACTTTATATCCCCCTTGATGGTGCCACAGTGGAAATTACAAATATTTCACCAAGATGCCCCACTGATATTTGGAATATTTACCTTCCTTATATGCTAAACTTCTTGATATGACAGTATATACACAACGTAATATGCAGATTGTGACAGACCCAACTGGGACAGGGGCTTTTGGAGGGGACTGCAGGGTAGCCTCTTGCCTACTGACTATGGGTCCTTGCATTTGAGGGAGCTACGGGCATTCAGGATGATGTCCTGTCAAATAATGCAAGATGCAATGTTATTACCAGATTTAACAGTCAAGGAAGCCATGATGGTCTCTGCCAACTTGAAACTTAGTGAGAACATGGATTTGAAAATAAAGTTAATTAATCGCTTGCCGACCGCTGCACACAAATGTTCGTCGGCAGAATGGCACAGGTAGGCAAATGGGCGTACCTGTACATCCCTTTGAATTTGCCACCTATCAGGCGTGCGTGCCCGCCACATGCTGCGGGAGCATGCGCGTGGCTTCCAGGAACTCGATGTATGCCGGCGGCCCATGATTGCTGTGAAGAGAGGCAGAACAGGGAGATGCCTTTGTAAACAAGGCATTTACCTGTTCTGCCTAGCAACATGACAGAGATCCACTGCTCCCTGTCATCGGGAGCAGTGATCGCTGTCATGTCAGTGGTAGCCCATCCCCACCACAGTTAGAACACCTCCCTAGGACACACTGAACCCCTTGATTGGGCCCTAGTGTTTAACCCCTTCCCTGCCAGTGTCATTTACACAGTAATCAGTGCATTTTTATAGCACTGATCACTGTATAAATGACAATGGTCCCAAAATAGTGTCAAAAGTGTCCGATGTGTCTGCCATAATGTCGCAATCATGATAAAAATCACAGATCGCCGCCATTACTAATAAAAAAATAATAATAATAAAAATGCCATAAATCTAGCCCCTATTTTGTAGACGCTATAACTTTTTCGCAAACCAATCAATATACGCTTATTGCGTTTTTTTTTACCAAAAATATGTAGAAGAATACATATCGGCCTAAACTGAGGAAGAAATTAGTTTTTTTATATATTTTTGGGGGATATTTATTATAGCAAAAAGTTAAAAATATTGCTTTTTTTTTCAAAATTGTTTTTTTGTTTATAGCACAAAAAATTTAAACCACAGAGGTGATCAAATATCACCAAAAGAAAGCTCTATTTGTGGGGAAAAAAAGGATGTCAATTTTGTTTGGGTACAACGTCGCACAGCCACGCAATTGTCAGCTAAAGCGACGCAGTGCCGAATCGCAAAAAATGCTCTGGTCAGGCATGCGGTAAAATCTTCCGGGGCTGAAGTGGTTAATGAGATTTGGACAACCCTGCGTCTTCTTGAATACTGTGGTACTGGTACCAGGCTGCCTTGGGTGGGAAATTTATTTGACTGCTAGTCATACTGATAAGACTTGTCTAGGATATTTTAATTAATTTACTGTGTAATTAGATCACTGTTAGCTGTTAATTGGAATGCTGTTTGAAGTTTGCATTGGTAATGTGGTGACTGCATCTATTTTTGAAGTGTATAAAAACCTGTATTTATGTTCAATAAACAGTCATTCCTTTGGTTTTTACCTCAATATCTTGTCTGCGTACACTGCTTGGGGTAAAGGGCTGGTATTAGCTATTGGTCTGCTTGAAGGGTTTGGAGGGCGGGAGGCACCGTAGGGTGCCAGGCGGTCTTATGATAAAAGCTACCATAATAAAGTCTTTCTGTCGCATTTTCTGTTATGAAAAGAACTATATTGGAATATAGATTCCCTGTTTTCTTTGTACTCATATTGAACGTCTTAATAAAAACAACTGAACAAGAAAAAATAAAATAGTGGTTTTGCTTACAACTACCAGTGAAATGTTTACTTTCATTTTCTAGCTAAACAAAAAAACAAAACTTTGAAACTTGCAATACATGCTGTACTCCAGCGTTGAGTACATTTGATGATGCTATAACCCTCCCTTCAGCTGGCTAAACATCCATGTTTCGTTAACATTCCAGAAAACAAATAAAGGGAGCTATAGTAAGTTACAACACAGATTAATATATATATACAGTATATTACATTATATTATATTATCATTACATTTCTGGGTTTGTGGTGTAATCAGAACTATTGTTCTGGCTCCACCCACCCAAGTAGTCTGTGTGTGGCTTTAAGGGAGTAGCCAGAGTGGGGTACATGTCTGCATAGTTCTGTCTGGGATAGGGCAGTCAGAGACTCAAGCCTGAGAGATGGACATTTTGTGTTGATGATGAAAACCCCTTGCGAGGGAATCTGATTGCTGTAAACTTCTTTTTTTGCCCTTCTGTTTCAATAACAGTGGGCAGATAAATCCCTGAAAATGCATATCTGGCGTGACAACCCCAAGTTGTCAATATATATATATATATATATATATATATATATATATATATATATATATACAGTATCTCACAAAAGTGAATACACCCAGCACATTTTTTGATCTTTTCATGTGACAACACTGAAGAAATGGCACTTTGCTACAATGTAAAGTAGTGCGTAAACAGCTTGTATAACAGTGTAAATTATCTGTCCCCTCAAAATAACAGCCATTATTGTCTAAACTTCTGGCAACAAAAGTGACTACACCCCTAAGTGAAAATGTCCAAATTGGGCCCAATTAGCCAGTATCCCTCCCCGGTGTCATGTGACTCGTTAGTGTTACAAGGTCTCAGGTGTGAATGGGGAGCAGGTGTATTACATTTTGTGTTATCACTCTCATATTAGTCACTGGAAGTTCAACATGGCACCTAATGGCAGCGTACTCTCTAAGGATCTGAAAAAATAGGAAAGGAAAGGAAAGGAAAAAAAAACATATTATGAAAAAAAGATTCTCTGTTAGGGGGATCTATTACATTTGGAGAAACCTGAAGTCTAAGCAGTGGAGCTCCTCTAAAAACAACTGCAGGTGTCTCTGGGAATAGAGGTCCCAAAACTCTGTCATTCCGCAATACATCCCAGTGCCTACGTAGGATCTTCTTAATTGCATATTGCTGGGTGGAATAGGTAGTGAAGAAAGCTAATTTAAAGGTGTCAGTGGGTGCAACATCCCTAAGAACCAACAGCTCATCCCTATTTCTCCCAGCTGCATGCTCAAATGCTTGATCCAATTACTTTAGGTCATATTTCTTCTCTATAAACCTCAAACTTAAAGTGGAGGCCTCCTTCAGGAAATCCTCATACTTCGTGCAATTCCTGCTTAACCGTAGAAATTGGCTAACAGGGACAGATCTTAGCCAAGCCGTGTGGTGCCAACTCTTAGTGCTAATAAACCTGTTTCTATCGTTCTCCTTAAAGAAGGTAGAAGTAGCAATATTTCCCTCTGTCACCTTAATCCTTAGATCCAAAAAATAGATCTCGGTCCTACTGAATTCATGCTGGAGTAATATACCACTATTGTTGGCATTCAACGTAGCTATAAACTCATCCAATGAGCACTGGTCACCATCCCATATGAGGAGGACATCATCTATGTACCTTTTCCAGAGAATCAACTCTGGTCTAGGTCAGTGATGGCAAACCTTGGCACCCCAGATGTTTTGGAACTACATTTTCCATGATGCTCATGCACTCTGCAGTGTAGTTTAGCATCATGGGAAATTTAGTTTCAAAACATCTGGAGTGCCAAGGTTCATCATCACTGGTCTAGGTCCTGCATAGATGATGCCCTCCTCCCACTTGGCCATAAACAAATTGGCCATACTGGGCGCAAACTTGATGCCCATGGCCACCCCTCTATCCTGCAAATAAAAAGATCCACCAAATCAAAAATATTTACGTACCATGGCAAAGTCTAGAAATGATAGGACAAACTTACTTTGGGATTCAACCAAATTGCCTGATTCTAAGTAGTGCCAGACTGCCTCCCAACCATGCTGATGGGACATAATTGTATAGAGGGACTATATGTCCACAGTGGCTAGGATATAACTATCCTTCCACTCCACCGTCTTGAGAATATTAATCACTTGCATTGAATCTCTCAAAAAATGATGGAGTCTTAGTAACCAGCAGTTGTAGGAAGTGATCAATATATTTTCCCACCTGGGAAGTAACCAAATTAAAACCACTTATAATTTGTCTTCTCGGGAGGGGGGTGCACAGAGTCTTTATGCACCTTAGAATCCAGAATCACTATGTCCCCCCTTTATTTGTGGGATGCACCACTATGTCCTTACCCTCTCTCAAAAGTTTAAACATAAAACCACGCCTATCCTGCTTAATCTGAAGTTGCTTCAAATCACTTGTGACCACATCCCTAAATACTAAAATCGAGGGTGCCAAATTACCTGATTGGTTAAAAAATGAGGCATTAGTCAGGGAGGTATTTCTAACTCCTGAGGTGGCAATATTGTTATTTCAAAAGGGATTGGTAATCAAATATCGCTTGATATTCCTCTTTAAAAACAAACTTCTGAAAATCTATAAAAGTCTCAAATTTATTGAGTGAATGTGGAGGGACAAATTTGAGTCCATGATTCAATACATATTTTTCTTAATTTCAGATAATGGCGGTACTCTAATGAAAAAGGCATGAGTCCTTTAGACCCGCCTTCTTTTTTTAGCAGACCCGCCTCCTCCCTTGGGAGCCTCTTTTTGATCTATTGACCTTTTTGCATTTGGAAATTATTTGTCTAGACAACACACACCATTTGAATCAATATGTACAAGAAAGGACCCTCAAAGACACTTAATCTCAGACATGTATTCCACTCTGTTCTCTGACCACAATTTATAGGCAAGGTTTGCAGTAGGTACAATAATCTAGGTAGCGTATTAATTTTGATAATCAACGCTTCGCCAAACCAAGAGAAAAGACCCATAGACCATAACCACGTTGGATGTTTTGGAGAATTGGAAGATAGGTTTTGGTGTATTGGTCCGGTAGTTTAGAGTGTAATTGGACCCCGAAGTATGTAATTGAATCTTGACTCCAACTGAATGGAAAGTATAATTGGCACTACTTTGGCACATTTCTTTTTAAGGATATGTTCAGTGCTTGTGATTTAATAAAATGTATCTGTAGATTGGTTAAGGTTTTAAATGTGGAAAAATATTTAAGCAGGTTGGAGATCGTAGTAAGTGGTTCCATAAGTAATAGAAGAATATCGTCTGCAAATGCAGCAAGTTCATATGTGTGCTTGGATGCGGTAACACCTTTAATATCAGGGGTTTGACCCAAGGCAGGGGAGTAGAGGTTCAAGGGTTAAGACGAAATTAAGTGTTCCATTAGAAATTGAGAAGGCATTCAATAGGTGTCTGTTGACTCGAACTTTGGCTGTGGGAGAGGAGTAGAGTGCTAGAATGAATTGTAGCATACGTTCTCGAAGGCCAAGAGCTTTGAGTGCTTCAGACATATAGTCCCAGGCCACTCTATCGAATGCCTTCTCTGCATTCAGGGATAGGGAGAACCCATGTCCAGCGGAAGACAGCCAATGGTGTATATTAATCACTTTTAAGGTGTTGTCTCTCGCTTCTCTACCAGGTATGAAGCCTACCTGATCCAGAGAGATTAGTTTATATAGTAAGGGTAATAGATGGTTGGCTAGAATTTTGGCATAGAGTTTGAGATCTGCCTTCAGTGGAGATATTGGCCTATAGTTGGTGACTAGGGAGGGGTCCTTGCTTGGTTTGGGAATGCCGGTTATGAGAGCTTCCGAAAGTTCTCGGGCGGGTGGTTTCAGGAGGATTAGAGGTTTAAAAGCTCTTAAGAAATGTGGCTTAATAAAGTCTGCAAAAGTTTTATAATAGTCCGCCATCAAACCTTCTGGGCAGGTGGTCTTTCCAGCTTTCAGCTGTTTGAGCGCTATGTAAGCTTCCTCTATCGAGAGAGGTCATTCCAACTCTTTCACCTCAAGATTGGATAAAGGTTTAGGGCTGTATTTTTTCAGAAAATCTTTGATCACTTGGAGCCTGGGAGCATCTCCCCTATGTGGGTCTGTGGAAGATAGGTTATACAGTTGGGAGTAGCAGTGAACAAATTGGTTTGCTATGCTGTCATTTGATACTATTTTACGTCCTAAAGAGTCGGTGAGGGAATGTACCCTTGTGGCCACCTTTTAGATGGGAGGTATCTCGCCAGGAACTTACCCGATTTATTTCCATATTCATAGAATATTTTTTGGGACAATATATAGTTCTGTCTTGTTTTTTTTATCTAATTCTAATAGGTCTGCCCTGGCCTGCAGGAGGTCATGGAAAGAGAGTGACGCTTGTGATGATTTTTGCGCTTGTACCAAAGTGTGAATACGGGATGTCAGATTCTCTATGCTGGACTTTCATTCTCGTCTGTGCTTTGTGGTGATGGCAATTAATTCTCCCCATATGACACTTTTATGTTCTTCCCATCTCATCATTGGTGAAAGGAGAATCATTCTCCAAGAATCATTGATGGAGAT
Organism: Lithobates sylvaticus; assembly: GCA_028564925.1. NCBI lineage: Eukaryota > Metazoa > Chordata > Amphibia > Anura > Ranidae > Lithobates > Lithobates sylvaticus. The sequence continues at coordinate 152,201,960 of CM053027.1, forward strand.
GCCGGCCCACCTTGGATGCGATAGTTGGATCTGTAAGCAGGGAGAGGTCCATACGTCAGATTGAGGAGCAGGTTGATATGACATTGAAATGGGGTGATGGTCTGATAAATACATGGGGTCTATAGACGCTCATGAGAGCATCGGCAGGTCTGTTTGAGAAATTAACAGGTAGTCAAGTCTGGAGCAGCGTTTATTGTGGGATTGAGTAGAATGTGTAGTCTTTTACGTTTGGATGTAACATACACTAGGCATCTTGTAATAACAGTTCTCAAAGTTGCATTTTGATTGCTCACACGGCCTTATATGGCAATATGGAGGCACCAATTGAGGTGTCGTGTAGGGGGTTTCGAGGAGCATTAAAATCCCCATCTGAAATAGACATACCTTTATGGAATGCTGAGAGTAATTGTATCGTGGAACGGAAGAAGGTAACTTGATTGGTATTTGCCACATAAATGTTTGCTAAGGTCACAGGTTTCCCGTGAAATAATCCATTCAAGAAAAGGTATCAGCCATCCCCATCGGGCTTGACTTGAAACAGGCAGTGTTTGGTGAAGAGGATAGATATCCTTTTGGAGTTTGGAGGCATGATTGGTCGCGTGGAGGATTGTTGGATAATGGATGTTGGTACATTTTTGAGACAGAGTGAGTCTGCCCTTAAGTATGTTTCTTGTAAAAAGTTTATGTTGGCTTTGTTTTTGCGCATCAAAAGCAAGTTGGGAGGAATGTTTCTGGAATGTTAAGGCCTTGTGCGTTTAGGGAAATTATCTTAAGGGGGAGTTTATTACCTTTAGGACGAGGAGATACCATTACGTGGAATGAGCGTCCCACTTCCAAGGAAGCAGCTAGGATTGTTAGATACAATGAAAAAGGGTATATCCATGCTTGGAACTGAGCATCAGCAGCTGTACACTTTAACCCACATTCCAGGCACACAGATAATGTAGAAATAAAGTGCAGCGCTAAACAAAATAAAGTGCAAATATGCATAATCAATACAAACATTCTTGAGGAGACCATAAGTGTTAGGTACCTGAGAGGAGAGCCTGACTTCGCTGGGAGAGGGCCTCTCTTACGGCTCTGGTTCAGGGCCCACTGGAGTGGAGACAGTGGTCCCGTGAGCACAGCGGGGTAGGAGTGCCTGGAATGGATGCTGTGGCAGATGTAGCTGGTCAGTAGCGATCTCCTGGATGCTGAAGCAGCAGAGACTGGCAGACAGTGGAGCAGGGCCCGGATGTAGGGTGACCCTGAGATGGCGTCAGCAATTCTGGAGGTATGCAGCATGCAGGGGAGCAGGCAGAGGGGTCGTCAGGCAGGCCGGGTCTGGATACACTTGGCAGGCAGGTAAGTGGGCACAGGCAATAGAGAGGTCAGACAGGCAGGAGGTCAGCGTTCAGGTATCAGTCCAAAGCAGAGTCAACAAGCCGGAATCAGGAATGGAGAAGGCAGCAGAGTCAAGTGTAAGCCGGATCAGGTTAACAGGTGTACACAAGCACAGGCAGGTTTCACAAGGGACAGACTGTAGACGAACAGCACCTGACATGTGCAGCTGTCACTCTTTTAAAGGCCAACTGGCGCCAAACAGCGTTAGCGCGTCACGTGTGCGCCCGCGACGCGCATGCCCGCGCGCGCTGCGCATGCGCGCGCGCTGCGCACGCGCGCGCGCGCCTGAGGGACACGCCGGCGCGTACCCTCTTTTCGACGCCCGGACGAATCAGCGGCGCGTGAGCGCATGCGCGCGCGCCGATTCGACCGCACGTCGCAAGTGGAGCCCTGACATTGCCCCCCCACAAGGGGCAACCTCCGGGTGCCCAGTTGGTCGTCCTTCTCGGGATGTGAAATGAAAAAGGCACGAATTAGTCTTTCAGCATGTATATTGTCCTCAGGTTCCCAAGAATTACTTTCCGGGCCGAAGCCCTTCCATTTAATCAGAAACTGTCTTTGCCCTTGTCGCCTTCTACAGTCTAGTACAACTTCTACCTCGTACTCCTCGTTTCCATCCACTAGGACAGGTTCAGGAGGCCCGGACTCCCTATTGGGGAAGGGGTCGGGTACCGAGGGTTTCAATAGGGAGACATGAAACACAGGATGTACCTTCATGGTGTCAGGCAGGGATAGTTCATAGGACACCTCATTAATCCTCCTCTTTACAGGAAAAGGGCCCAGGAACTTGGGTGCCAGCTTCTTAGAGGGACAGGTTAACTTTAAATTAGAAGAGGAAAGCCATACCTGATCCCCGATTTGCAGATTCAACTCTCCCCTCCTCTTTTGGTCAAAGGCTTTCTTACTGTCCGCCTGGGCCTTGGTTATGGCTTCCTGGAGGATTTGGTTGTTGCGGCTAAGGAAGGTCACCGCATCCTGGACTGCTGGAACGGAGGACTCTGTAAGAAAATCTGGGAGAAATGTTAAATGGAACCCATAATTGGCAAAAAATGGGGACTGCCCCGTGGTCGAGTGGCTGGCATTGTTGTACGCGAATTCCGCTAAGGGCAGCAGAGACACCCAATCATCTTGCACAAATGAAGTGAAACACCTAATATATTGTTCGAGAGTCTGGTTCGTGCGCTCAGTCTGCCCATTAGTTTGGGGGTGGTAAGCTGAGGATAGGGCCAGCTCGATCTTTAGGCTATCACACAGTGCCCTCCAAAACCGCAAGGTGAACTGGACTCCCCTGTCCGAGACTATATTCTTGGGTACCCCGTGTAACCTAATGATTTCTCGGATAAATACATGGGCCGTCTCTGCTGCAGATGGAGTTCCCCTTAGGGGTAGGAAGTGGGCCATCTTTGAGAGTCGGTCAACAACTACAAAGATGGCCGTGTGACCTTCAGAGGGGGGCAGCTCGACTATAAAGTCCATCGTTATCATACGCCAGGGCCGGTCAGGTGCAGGGAGAGGCTTGAGTAGACCCCAGGCCCGGCCCCTAGTAGTCTTGCTTCAGGAGCACACTGGGCATGAACTAACATACTTGGAACAGAATTCCTTCAGACCAGGCCACCAGAAGGTGCGCTCCACCAGGTCGAGAGTCTTTCGGGCCCCGAAGTGTCCTGCTAGTGGGTGATCGTGGAGGAGGGCCAATACTTTAACCCGGATGGGTTCGGGGACAAACACCCGGCTATCCTTCCAGAGTAGCCCTTCTCTACGGGTTAAAGAAAGTCCTGGGGGAAGGAGCGGGTTCAGGGAGGCTTCCCTGATCTGGGACAGTAAGTCCGGTTGTAGCAGAAGGAAGTTGCTTGCAGGGAGGATGGTATCAGGAGGTGTGAGGTCTTTAGGGCAGTCATACATGCGTGAGAGCGCATCTGGCTTCACATTTTTAGATCCAGGCCGGTAGGTAATGTGGAAGCTGAAACGTGAAAAGAACAGGGCCCAGCGGGCTTGTCGTGGTTTTAGACGTTTCGCCGTCCTCAAGTACTCGAGATTCTTGTGGTCCGTGTATATTAATACAGGGTGGACTGCTCCCTCCAGCAAGTACCTCCATTCTTCCAGTGCTGATTTAATGGCTAGCAGTTCTCGGTCGCCTACATCATAGTTCCTTTCTGTGGGTGCAAGTTTCCGGGAGAAGAAGCCCACAGGGTGCATTAGGTCATTATTGCCCTGGCGTTGGGAGACCACAGCCCCCACTGCTACCTCGGAGGCATCCACTTCCAGGATGTATGGGAGAGATGGGTCAGGGTGACTGAGGATGGGAGCGGATGTGAATCGCCCCTTGAGTTTCACAAACGCCTCCTGGGCCTCTGGACCCCAATGAAACCGTACATTCTGCCTTGTTAGCTGCGTGATTGGCGAGATGATGGCCGAGAACCCCTTGATGAACTTTCTGTAAAAGTTCGCAAAGCCGACAAAACGCTGCACACCCTTCTTGTCAGAGGGTGCCGGCCAGTCCAGTACAGCTGTTACCTTTTGTGGGTCCATCTCAATGCCTGCTGGGGAGATCTGAAGACCCAAGAATTGGATGCTCTGCTGTTCGAAGGTGCACTTCTCTGCTTTTGCATATAATCCGTGCTGACGGAGACGGAGTAAGACTCGGCCCACATGCCCCCGATGCTGCTCAAGCGTTCTGGAAAAGATTAGGATGTCATCCAAGTACACGATGACAAAAATGTCCAGAAAGTCCCTGAAGACCTCATTTATGAGGTGCTGGAAAGTAGCCGGGGCATTACAAAGGCCAAAGGGCATGACCAAGTACTCGTAATGCCCAAAACGGGTACGAAATGCAGTCTTCCACTCATCGCCTGATCGGATGCGAACCAGGTTGTAGGCCCCTCTTAAGTCCAGTTTGGAGAATATGGTGGCCGCTCTTAGTTTTTGAAACAGTTCTGGTATTAAGGGTAGGGGATAACGGTTTTTGATCGTAACTTTATTTAGTTCCCGGTAATCCACACAGGGTCGGAGTGACTGGTCTTTCTTGGTTACAAAGAATATGCCGGCCCCTGCGGGTGAGGTAGAGTGACGTATAAACCCCTTCTTTAGGTTTTCTGAAATGTAGGCCTTCAGGGCCTCTTGTTCCTTCTCGGAAAGGGGGAAGATACGCCCGAACGGAATCTCGGCCCCCGGCAAAAGTTCTATGGGACAATCGTAGGTGCGGTGTGGAGGTAGGGAGTCCGCTCCCCGTTTACTAAAGACGTCTAGGAATTCATGGTATGGTTCCGGCTTCCGCTTGGATCAGGTCAACATCAGAGTCCAGACATAGAAGCGGGTTGTGCCGGAGCTTCGTGTAAGCAATGTTCCAGGCAGTAGGGTGACTGGAACTTGACCTCCCCCGTGGACCAGCTGATGGTCGGGTCGTGTGCCTGCAACCAGGGGATGCCCAGGATCACCGGGAACAGGGGGGACGAAATTACATCCAAGGTTAACAGTTCCTGGTGATGGAGAGAAGAGATAGTGAGCAGAGGTTGGGTTTCCTGAACAACTTGGCCCGATTTAATGCGAGAACCGTCAGCCAGGAAGACGGTTAGTCCGTGGGCCTTCCTCTGAAGAGGAATGTTGTGCCGGCTGGCAAAGGTGGCATCGATGAAACAGCTGCAAGCTCCCGAATCAAGGATAGCGTTGGTGAGAATCGTCCTTCCCAGGAACTGAAAAGACAGGGGTAGAGAGATGTGGGTGGCATGGACTGGTAAGGGAACAGAGTTGGTTGACACAGACGAAAGGCACTTACGCAGCTTTCTCGGGCATCTGTTCACAAAGTGTCCGGACCCACCGCAGTACAGGCACAAATTTAGTTGTCGGCGTCGGGCACGTTCCTCCGGAGACAGAGTGGGTCGCATGAGACCAAGCTGCATCGGCTCGCCGGCATCGGGAAGAGAATGGGCAGGGGCCACTGGTTGAGTGGGCATGTAACGGCTAGCCGGTAATGGAGCCCTTGCAGTCATCCAGGCCGGGCGGTGGACTTGAGCGGATCTCTCGACTCTGCGTTCCCGGAGCCGACGATCAATCTGTATACTCAGGGTTATCAGGCCCTCCAAGGTGTCTGGGGTGCCCACGCGGGCAAGTTCATCCTTTAGGCCTTCGGAGAGGCCCATGCGGAACTGATGCCTTAATGCCGAGTCATTCCACTGGGTGTCTGCGCTCCATCGTCTAAAGTCTGTCACATAGTCCTCGGCCGTTCTGCGGCCTTGTTGGAGCGCAGACAGAGCAGATTCAGCTGTGGTGGTTAGCTGGGGGTCCTCGTAGAGTTGCGCCATGGCTTCCAGGAAAGACGAGAGGGACTGAATCAACACGCTATTCCCTTCCAGCAGGGGATGTGCCCAGATCTGAGGTTCGCTCTGCAGCAGAGAAATCACAAACCCCACCTTGGTGGCCTCTAGGGAGAAGGTTCTGGGTTGTAGGGCAAAATATAACTGGCAGGCGTTGCGGAAGACACGGAATTTGTAACGATCTCCGGAGAACCGATCAGGAACAGGTACTCTTGGTTCAGGAGGCAGCATCATCACTGCAGGAGGAGTAGCAGGTGGTACCGGAGGCTGCGGAGGTGCAGGAGCTGCAACGTTGGGGTCAGCAAGTTGCTGCACTCGACCTTCCAGTCTGGTATATCCTTCTTGGAGGGATTGCACCGCCTGAGTGAGGGCTGCCAGGTGTGAGCAGAACTCATTCATGGCAGAGGCTTCTCCCGCAGGCTCAGTCATGGCTGTTCGTACTGTTAGGTACCTGAGTGGAGAGCCTGACTTCGCTGGGAGAGGGCCTCTCTTACGGCTCTGGTTCAGGGCCCACTGGAGTGGAGACAGTGGTCCCGTGAGCACAGCGGGGTAGGAGTGCCTGGAATGGATGCTGTGGCAGATGTAGCTGGTCAGTAGCGATCTCCTGGATGCTGAAGCAGCAGAGACTGGCAGACAGTGGAGCAGGGCCCGGATGTAGGGTGACCCTGAGATGGCGTCAGCAATTCTGGAGGTATGCAGCATGCAGGGGAGCAGGCAGAGGGGTCGTCAGGCAGGCCGGGTCTGGATACACTTGGCAGGCAGGTAAGTGGGCACAGGCAATAGAGAGGTCAGACAGGCAGGAGGTCAGCGTTCAGGTATCAGTCCAAAGCAGAGTCAACAAGCCGGAATCAGGAATGGAGAAGGCAGCAGAGTCAAGTGTAAGCCGGATCAGGTTAACAGGTGTACACAAGCACAGGCAGGTTTCACAAGGGACAGACTGTAGACGAACAGCACCTGACATGTGCAGCTGTCACTCTTTTAAAGGCCAACTGGCGCCAAACAGCGTTAGCGCGTCACGTGTGCGCCCGCGACGCGCATGCCCGCACGCGCGCGCGCCTGAGGGACACGCCGGCGCGTGTGCGCACCCATGCGGGACACCCATGCGCGTGTGCGCATGCGCGCGCGCCGATTCGACCGCACGTCGCAAGTGGAGCCCTGACAATAAGTCTCAAAACACATCTATAAAATAAAGTGCATATAAATAAATTGCAAACATATGCAATCAAAATTCATGTGTGAATATCAAGATAAAGTCCAGATCCCATAGAATAATCTGTGTTGAAGGTGAAGATCAAACACTTATCGGTGTAACACTTCACTATGTGGAGTTCCATTGGTGCTCCGATACTGCTTCCTGGTAGTGTAAACCTTCTGGTATACACCATCGGCGGCCATTAGAGATTACATCAGGGCCTTTCTCCAGAGGATTATAGATCTGAACAAGCATTGTTTGACCTCCCTGAATAAGGGGGGTTGCTGGCTTTCTGGTAAGCCCCCATTTTTTGCATTGGTGATGGGTGTTACACTGATGATCTTCACCTTCAACACGGATTCTTCCATGGCATCTTTTTAATGGACTTTATCTTGATATTCACATATGAATTTTGATTGCACATGTTTATAGATGTGCTTTGAGACTTATGGTCTCCTCAAGAATGTCTGTATTGATTATGCATATTGCTTGATTGCACAGTTTTAAACTTTATTTTGTTTAGCGCTGCATCTTATTTCTAAATAGGATTGTTAGATGTTAGTGTGATGGACTCCGGACACCCTGTTGGGTATTTCTGCCAAGAAGCTGATTCCCAAGTCATGAAACACAAGACTGATGGATCTGGCTATAGTAACCCCAAAAACCAGACAGCACCAGTCTTGGAGTACACCAGAAATAGAACTGCTTTGTTTGAGAAACACCCTGAATTTATACAGAAAAACATCAGATAAGGGCTACTCCCATTCTCACAGACAATGGTCACCTTAGACCAGGGATCCTCAAACTACGGCCCTCCAGCCGTTGCAGAACTACACATCCCATGAGGCATTGCAAAACAAGACATTCACAGACATGACTAGGCATGATGGGAATTGTAGTTCCTGAACAACTGGAGGGCCGTAGTTTGAAGAACCCTGCCTTAGACAGTAGAGATAATCCTATTATCATAACACTGACCACCTTAGACAGTCCGGCTCCCCCATAGGACTAACTTATGCATAAGGAGCCAAAAGCAGCCCTGCACTGCAGAGTAAAGTTGTAGGACTGCGGGGCAAGACTCCAAGAATTAAAAACATTCAATACACATATGATGGTCATAAATGTCTAGTGTAAACAGAGGGTTAACACAGAATGGATGGCAGTGAGCCCCTGTGCGTCAATGCGTTTCACTATTTTGCTTCGTCAGGACACACTTGGGGTAGTTGAAAGGAACAGGTCTCACTTGTCAGCATAAGATTATCTCCATATGGAAATCTCCCGGATGATCACCAGAGAAAATGATTGGCCCAGGGTTCCCCTTAATATAATATAATATAAATACCAGACCTGGAGGGCCTGGTGTGGATTTTGGGGGGGGGCTCCACGCAATTTTTTTAAAATTTTGGTGCGGGGTTCCTCTTAATATTCACACCAGACCCAAAGGGCCTGGTAATGGACTGGGGGGGGGGGCGCTCATGACGTTTTTTTCAATGATTTTTTATCAATATTTGCCTGTTTTTTTTTCGCACAGTTTTTTTGCCTGTTCGCAAGTTCTGGTGCAAACTGAACCAGTAGTTGTTCGTAATTTTATCCTAATTCACACTGTTGTCAGTGAAAATAGGATATACATTTTTTTACATGTAGTGTTTTAAAATAGAATTCCAACACAAGAATTTTAATTTTTTTTTTTTTTTTTTTTTTTTTTTTTTTTTATCTTTACGCAGTTTAATAAAAGACATCTTGTTGCCTTTTGTGGGTTTTTTTTTTATGTTGAATAATTTTTATTGAAAAATTTTGCAATAACAGAACATCAAAATGCATGTAGATAAGAACATGTGTATAATAACAGTTAAATACAAAAGATGTGGTGCCACAGGTAGAAAGATCTGGTCACATGAAGCAATGAAACATAACCATTCAATTTGAATTAAGGGAGTACAGGAAGGTTCCTTCCCTGTATAATGTCCTACATGTCATCTTAAAGGGTCAGGCATAGGAGGGGTCTGGGAGATCCCAGATTCCCGGGTGCCCCGAAAGGGATCATGCTGTCACCCAGGAGTGGAAACCACCAGGTGTCCTCCCCAGGTTCAGGTTACGTCTTGACATGAACAGGATCCTACCAGACAGTAGTGTCGTTCAGTCGTGCCCATGGGGCCTAATGTCCGGTAAGATTTTAAGTTATCCTAGCCAAGAGAGGCAGTATAGGAAGAGAAGAGAGAAACGTGTGAGGGGGAGGGGGTGGGGAGTTGGAAAGGAGAGTCAGCTAGTGTTCCCATAGATCGTCATACCAGGTGGAAGTCCAGGAATTAGGGAAATGTTACAGAAAGTGGCCCATGGTTCCCATATGTTCTGGAATTTCTCCAGCTTGTCATCCAGTTTGGCTACAATCTGTTCCTGAGCCATGATCCATGATACTTTTGCTTTAAAGAGCTGAAAGGAGACAGAATGTTTCTTCCAGGCTTTGGCCAGAGTCATTTTGGCCCCCAGTAAAATGAAAAAGGATAGGGTCTGAAATGCTTTAGAGAGTCCAGATATTGGGTGATTGAACAGAGCTGAGTTAGGGTGAGGCGGTACTGCGATACCTGTTAAGGTGCTGATTGTACGGAATACTTTCCGCCAATACGATCTGATGCGAGGGCAGGTCCACCAAATATGAAGCATAGAACCCTCCATCTCGCATTCCCTGTAGCAGACCGGTGGAGTACCCGGAAACAACCTGGCCAGCCTGGAGGGAACATAGTACCACCTTATCAGAACCTTCAGACTAGCCTCAATAAGAGAAACATTAAGAATACCTTTGAAAGCTCTGTCCGTGGCTCGAAACCAAGTTGCGGTGTCCCAAGTGTTATTCACGTCTGCTTCCCAGGCTCGGGCATAAGAGGGTTTAGTTTCCCTATGCATCAGTGCTGCATAGATCAAAGAGATGCCTCCCCTCTGATCCATTAGATTGACACACCAGTGTTCATAGGTAGTGATAGTAGGGGGCAAGGGATTATTGGTCCATATTGAATGGAGGAAATGAGAGATCTGTGAGAACCTAAAGAGTTCGGAGTTAGGCATATCCAGCTTTTTCTGACAATGTGTCAGGGAAATGGGGCCTGACGGGGAGAAGAAGTGTCCTATCCTATAGAGGCCTTTGTCGGTCCACCATTTAAAGGCTTGAATTTCCATCCCCGGTTTGAAATCTGGATTATGAAATAGGTGCGACAGTGGCCTTATTGGGGAAATGATGGTAGGTAGAGTGAAGAGTTTGGAGCAGAGGGCCAGTGAGTGTGAGAGAGTAGGCGCCATAACTGCCGGTCTGAGCCTAGGCTTGCACCCCAAGAGGAAATCTATGGTATTTGAGGGGATGGCTTGCTTTTCCATAGACAGCCAATCTGGTTTCGAGTACTGTGAGAATGCTGTAGAGATTTGAGCTAACTGTGCTGCCTGATAGTATTTCCAGAGATTGGGAAGACCTAAGCCTCCTTGTGATCTCAAGCGGTAAAGTGTTTCTGAGGGGCACCTATACCCTTTATTCCCCCAGATGAAGTGTAATATGTCCGACTGTAACTTGTTGAGGAATTGCTTGGGAAACGGAATCGGCAGTGAGCGGAATAGATAGAGCATACGTGGAAGTAGGGTCATTTTGACTGCGTGAAGCCTGCCCAGCCAGGATAGACCACATTTGGACCACCTTTCCAGATCTCTTTTACATTTTTGTATCATAACCGGGTAGTTGGCTGTGAGGAGTCCGTTTATGTCAGGCGTTAATTTAATGCCTAGATAGGGTAGTGTTGCGGAGGCCCAAGGGAAGGCGAAATTGGTTGTGAGCTGTTTAAGGCTATCCGGGGGTAATGTTATATTTAACGCTAGTGACTTGGACATGTTCACCCGTAGACCGGATATCCCACTAAAGTCTTTAAGGGTACGCATAATCATGGGCATAGACGTGAGGGGGGAGGAAATGAACAGGAGGAGGTCATCCGCATAAAGGGCGCATTTGTGTTCCTGTGTGCCGCAATTGACTCCTTTGATGTCCTGATTAGTCCTCAGGGCGATAGCCAACGTCTCAATGGCTATCGCGAAGAGGAGAGGCGAAAGTGGGCATCCCTGTCGGGTTCCTCTACTTATGGGGAAGGAGTCTGAGTATCTGCCCAGCAGGCGCACTTGTGCAGAGGGGTTAGAGTATAGTGAGTTAATGATATTGAGAAAATGTCTGCCGCATCCCCATCTATGGAGCAGATCAGACAGGTATGTCCAGTCCAGTGAGTCAAACGCTTTGTGAAGGTCAATAGATAGGAGGAAGCCCTTCTGAGGGGGCGTGCCATCCCATTGTGATCTAAGTAGGGAGATTATATCAATGGCACGTCTAATCTGGTCTGGGCCTTGTCTCCCAGGAATGAAGCCCACCTGGTCTTTGTGTACATAAGAGGAGATAAAGCTGGACATTCTGTTTGCCAAAATTTTCGTCATTATTTTGATATCGTTGTTTATGAGTGAGATGGGGCGATAGTTTCCCACCTCGCTATTGTCTTTGTCTGGTTTTGGAATGACCGAAATGTATGCCGAATTTAGATCCGGGTCTAATGGGGCTCCATTCCTGAGAGAATTAAACATTTTAGTCATGTGTGGGGCCAGACATTGATCAAATTTCTTATAGTACCCTGTGGAGAAGCCGTCCGGGCCCGGAGAGGAGCCTATCTTAAGATTCTTGATGGTATCGAGGACCTCAGCTTGGGTGAACGGGGTCTCCAAAAGGTCACTGTGTTCCTTAATCAGTACCGGTAAGGGGAGGTCAGCTAAGAATTTGTCCCTGAGTGCTGAGGAGGTGCTAGGGTCTTTTTGGTACAGTTTGGTGTAGAATTGCTCGAACACGTGCATTATCTTGGTCGGGTTCTGTGAAAGATCCCCAGAAGCCACCTTAATTTTAGGGAATGTCTGCGATCGCTGTCTAGGGTTCAGTTTAGTTGCTAGGCGCGAGCCGATTCTGTCCTTTTGGGCGTAAAATCTTGCACCCGTCCAGCGAAGATGTTGCGATGCTGCCGTGGTCAGGGACAAATTCAGTCGTGCTCGGGCTGAGTCGAGATTTGCGAGGGATGTAGGTGTGGGGTTCCGTTTGTGGGCCTTGGCTAGAATGCGGAAGTCTTCAGAAAGTTTCAAAGAGTCTGCTCTATGTGCTGCCTTGAGTTTAGAAGATAGCTGTATTAATTTCCCTCTAATCACTGATTTATGTGCGGCCCAGATGATAGTGGGAGAGATCTCTTCCGACTCGTTAAGAAGGAAGTACTCTTTGATGTCAGATTCTATTTGGGAGCAATGAACGGGGTCGTTCAAGAGCGATTCTCTCAGTCGCCAGCGCGGGCGATGTTCAACTCCTACTGGTCTTTGAATTAGTAAGGTCAGCATGGAGTGATCCGAAAGAGAAGAATCAACAATTTTGGAGTTCCTGATCAGGGGGGTCGTGGAGGGCCTTGTAAAGATGTGGTCTATCCTGGCATAGGAATTGTGAGGGGCCGAGAAGTGTGTGTAGTCCTTCATATGTGGGTTAACCTCCCTCCATGCGTCTATCAACCCTGCTGTGTTCAGTATTTTCGCTGTGGCCACACTTTGTTTGGAGGGCCGTCGGGGTTTGGTGGTGCCGTTCGTAAATTTGTCAAGTGAATAATCAAAGGCTATATTTGAGTCCCCCCCGAGGAAAACCGTACCTCTGAGGTGTTTTTGTAGCTTTTGGAGTAAGACTTCAAAAAAGGCCCTCTGGCCCTTGTTGGGAGTATAGTATGATACAAAAGTGTAAAGATCCCCATCAATATAGCCAGATACTAGAATGTAGCGCCCCTGCGGGTCCTTGACCGTTTCGGGTTGCGATAAGTTAATGTGCTTGGCAAAACAGACAGCGACCCCTTTCGTTTTATTTTCCGCCGAGGCCAGGAAGAATTGGGGGTAGTGTTGATGTAGGAAAGTGGGGTTAAACGTGGAAGGAAAGTGTGTTTCTTGTAACAAGAGTATATCGGCATGTAAAGAGTGGTATTGTTGCAGAATTTTCCTACGTTTGATTGGAGAGTTGAGACCCTGTGTGTTGTGAGATATAATCTTTAAGGTAGGTGCACTGGTGGGTGTGTCAGCCATGGATCAGAAGGGAGTATTCGGTAGCAAAAGTTAGAGACTTACCCCGCCTACGGGAAAGGTGGATCAGGGTTACCTCTGGTCGCCCTAGAAGAAGGATCCTGGAGCCTGGGCAAGTAGACTGGGAACAGTTGAGGCGTCTGCGATCTCGGGATGGAGCGGTTGGAAGGGGGGAGGAGAAAGAGATGAATAAGCAAAGGAGGGAAGAAAAAAGCAGCATATCATTAGGTGACATATAAAGCAATCCTGTGACAATCACATCCATCATGAATACATAAGGGTCCCCTGACCCTCGCCCACCCCTGAGACGGAACGGACTAGCCGTAACCGCCTCCAGTACCTGAGGAGCCGGAAGACCTCAGTAAGGAAATCCGGGCTAGGAACCAGGTGTACCGGAGGTCTCCTGGTCCAAGTGAGGTGCACTGAATCCACCACAGACCCGCCACCTTAACTCATTCATAACTAAAAGCCCCAAAGGGACTCAACATTTCCTAACTACAGAGCGTCCTGTAAGGGAAAGAAAAAAAAAAAAAAAAAAAAGGGAAATAAGTAAATAAAATATCTCTGGCAGGCAACCCGCTCAGTAGAGCCGAGCCAATAGGTCCTATGATACCCGTCCGTCGTCCACCCCTCCCGCCTCCCAGACAGGGGGGCAAGAGGGGGGGGCCGCCAGACGGGCAAAAGCCTAAATAACACTGCGAGCTTGGAAGGGCCATCCCCGGTAGCTCCACCCAAGGTTAAATTATTTACTTTGGGGCATCTTATAGGTGGTAAATGAGCCATTAACTAAATAGAAAGGCAAAAACACAGAGAACATTTGAACCTCTGAAAGGGGAGTTATGTATCTGTTTTGGAGCTAAATTACTGGGAAGCCTCCCCATCTACCTAAGTAGTGGTTAACAGAATTACAAACCAATGTACGGTGGGACAGGCTTGGATAACTGCTATTCCAGAAAAATAAAAATTAAAAAAAATAAAAAAATACCCCCTGTCAGTGTGGAGCATTGGTGCTCCGAAGCCCCACATCATAGTAGAGAAGGGTCTGCCCTCTGTTACGACTAAGGAATGTCGACGTTGCAAGGTTTCCAACAGAATTGTAAACTGCGGTCACTAAGACCGAACGTGAAGATCAATGTTTAACAACAACCTAGTTCACCGTGCATTTGTGTCAAGGGGGGCCAATCCCAAATCCGCCTACCCAAACAGGAGGGGGAACTGAGGGCCCAAAACTGACCCTTGACCTCAAAAGGGTGAACCAAAAACAGGAGACAAGTGTACTTTGTGGTAACCGAGGATCAATGTCTCAGGTCGGTAAGTTTTCCTTCGTGCGCTTGGAGCCTTGCTTCAGCCAGGTGTGTTGCAGGGGGCTTGCTGGCGGAGGTCTCTTAGTCGAGGTCGGAGTTCCCCTGGTAGTCTGCGCCGTGTGTGGTTCCAGTTGAATCAGACCGAGTTGTATGAGAAGACGTTCACCTTCAGGGAAAGTGGAGAAGCCAAAACCTTTGTTCCTGTAAGAGAAGTTCAGTCTTAGAGGAAAGGACCAGCGATAAGCGATTTCCTTCTCCTGGAGGACTTGTAGTAATGGCTTGAGGGCTCGCCTTTTCTGTATCGTGTATGGTGAGATGTCGGCAAAGATTTGGATTTTATGTCCCTGAAAGTTGAGATTGGTTGCGTATCTGGATTTTCGCATCACTTCTTCCTTGGTCGCATAATAATGCGGTTTAACAATGATGTCGCGAGGAAGACCATCAGAGCGGGGTGCTTGCAGTGCTCTGTGGGCCCTATCCAGCTCCAGGTGGTGGTCAGGGATATCCGGAATTAGGCTTTTTATCAATGATTTCACTGTTTTCTGTACCTCTTTTTCGGTTTCGGGGACCCCCCTGACCCTGAAGTTATACCTGCGTGACCTATTCTCAAGGTCATCGATCTTAGAAAAAGCAGTCTCTAATTGCTCCTGTACTTCTTGCAGCCTGTTGGAATTTTGGTTAACCTGAGCTGCCATTTGATCCTGTGCCTGTTCTATAACATCCATTCTCATTCCAAACTGCTGCAGGTCTGCATGTAGTGAGTTAGTGATCTGTGTAACAGTGAGTGCCAGGCTTTTGGAGAGCATATTAGAGAAGGCCACCATCATTGAGGGAAAGTCAGTGGGGGCTGGGATGTCCTCTTGAGCTTCACTGACAGTGAGCATGAGGCCTGTGTGGGGGTCCATCATGGGAGTATTGGGGCACACAGCGGACAGACCACCCAGCAGGGATTCTGTGGAGGCTGGGGAGCTAGCAGGCTGAAGCGGGGGGTAGTCGGTACCTGAGAGGGTTTGTGACATCTGATCCTGGTCCGCAATGGAGGGTTCCTGATGTTCCGTGGAGAGAGGGCCTCGTGCTGCCGCCGCCATTTTGGCATAGCTGAGGGGGCCGGGAGACGCCGTCATCTGGCCAGATAAGTCCCGCTTGGCTTGCGGGGATGACATCTAATTGTTCCCCTGGGTATCCCCCGTGTGATTCGCCCGATGTGCGGGGCGTGGGGGCGCTCTGTAGGCTCCGGTGGTCAGCGGGAGTCTGCGGTGGAGCGGAGCTCTAGATGCCGGCGGCCATCTTGGGAGCTGCCGCGCATGCGCCTTCCAAGAATTTTAATTTTACAATAATATGTATTGTAGCTTGACGATTTCCAGCAGTATTCATAAAATCCTGAGGCACACCAGCTCTAGGCACTGATCTTTGCTGATATCATCTATAATAGACTTACCGTAATAAAAAAAGAACAGATATTCCAAATTCCTTTTTCTACTAGCTTTGACAGCACAGTCATCATTTGAACACTGTAGAACTAACTGTATTCAGCACTGATTAAAAATAACTGTATTTAAAGAAATGTAATTAATACAATGTCAGGTTCTACACCAATATTTTTTGTCCAATATAATTTATATTGAATTGTGTTGAGCTATAATGCATACAAGATATGTTTTCTGACATCCATCAATTTTTACTAAGTTACAAATGAATACTATAGGTGGCTAAATTGCATCTGGTTTGTGAAGTGATATGAGTTGTGTAGAGCTTTTACTTATTTTTCATAAAAGTGTTGTAGGTTAACTAAGAAAATGTTGCAAAGGAAATGTACAAATCATTTTGCCTTTTATCCTTTGGGGTAGCTGACTAAAGGAATGCAATACTTTATACATTGAAAGGCTCACAAAATGCTCATATTCCAAATCTAGATTAAGGCTAAGTTTATATATGTATGGGTTGGGAAAGTGTGCAAAGTCACGTTTGTTCCCAAACCACAGGCTAAATTCACTGCTCTTTAGCAGACACCCAGGGAGGTACCATTAATTCTTAGTGGCACCTTCATGCATTGGCAAAATGCCTGTATTTTCATCCACATTAAAGAAAGGTAGGACTTCTTTCCCCCCATTTCTCACAGGTACAGCAGCCTCTTCTAATGAATGGGCTACTGTACCCACAATGTGTGCACGCAAACAAGTGTGAATCTAGACTTATGTATTATTATTGAAATTTTTCATGATTCTCTCAAACTAGAAAATAAACAAATTTCTTGACATAATTGAGAGAGCAGTGACATAATTATAGTTTACGTTCAGTCTACATCAGAAAGCCCATGTAATAGGATGAAAACGCAAGGGAGGAATTGGGAAATGGGGACAGAGCATTGTCAACTTAAAACAGAAATTGACTAAACAAGGACCTTTATGGTAGGATCACTCATTATTATTTGAATGACCTTCTATTGACCTAAAATTTTAATGACCTCAAGAGAAGGTCCACCTCCATGACACTGCATTTACAGTATGTGTTAAGTGGCATTAACAGGATAATTCTGAATGGTAGCTTTTTGGGCAACCAACCACTTAGCTGCCTCTCTTATTTGTTCTTATTATTGGGTATGTTTTTTTGTGGTTGATTTTTGGCCAATGGTTACTTGTAGCTACTGACCTGTCTTGTTTTTTTTCTCCCCAAGGCACCCCTTTAAAAAAAAAATGCTTTTGGCTGAAGGTGTGTTTTTTGAGGTTTTCTTTTCTTTAAATTTTAAATTTCCATTGTATATTGATAGGGCCTTTTATATGTTTGTAGTTCACATAGCAGAACAATCTGCCTAAACTACCTCAAATTATGTCATTATCAATTACCACCCCAAATGCCCAGAGTTACAATTAAGAAGTTAGGCATATACAGGTTAGGCTAATTGACCCTGATTCAAATTGCCTTGATTAAAACAGACACTCAGGTATGGCTCAGTTATGGATTAAGCTATAGGCTCTAATGTTGTGGTGCTATTTCTCTTCTTTGTAATGAGGCTCAAGCTTCATCTGTGTGTCCTGCACAAAGTATAAATACTGTGTTCCAATGTCTTGGATGTTTTTTCCGATGGAATTCCGCTCAAGCTTGGCTTGCATACACACGGTCATAAAATCTCTCTGAACTTTCGACCGTCAAGAACGCGGTGACGTAAAACACTACGATGAGCCGAGAAAAGGAAGTTCAATGCTTCCGAGCATGCGTTGAATTGTTTCCGAGCATGCATAGGAATTTTGCACGTCGTAATTGCTACAGACGATCGGAATTTCCAATCGCGTGTACGGGGCATTCGTGATGCTGTATGGTAGATGGAGACATTTGGATTATACCATAAACCTAGATTAGATGTTTCTTAAATAAGGCTATTTACTTCTTAGAATAAAGTTAAATACACATTCCTACCTATATTTTTTTTCCAATGGTATGTAAATTTAATTACATACCATTGTAAATTCAATGGTATGTAAACACGTCTCACTATAGGCAACAGTTCAAAACTTGTGCTCAAGTAAATGCAGTAAATGCATAATATCAATCTGATTGATAACGTGCATTTATTGTGATTTATATACACTCATGGCCACCTTTTTAACACAAGGCAGCACTCTGAGCACAAGTTTTGAGTGAAAATGGGGCCTTGACTCTACTGTGCCTGTGTTTTTGTTTTTTAATGTAGCAGGTCTTATTTGTGTGATTTTGTAGTTTTCTTCTGTGTGGGCATTAATTCCCCATGGTGTATGACCTTAAATATGGTCTGGGTTGTTCTATGACTGCCCTGAAGTTTATCTTGCACAATTTCAAGGGTCTTAATTCACCAGAAGACATACGATTTTACACAAAGGTAAGCATCATTCATCATTTATTGTATGTCTACAGGAAACCCATTTTAAGGCATCACCTAAAATCTACCTTGAGACCAATCAATTCCCTGGTTGATTTCATAGTTTTTCCAATAATAATGCATTTGCATTGAGTAAGCACATTTTTTTCAATCTTAGTAATAGGATTTTGGACTCAGAAGGAAGATATTTATTTATAAAATGGAATAAAAATGACAATATGTATATTGTGATAGACTCTATATGCTAGCCTCTTGCCTACAGATTATCGGCCGTGGATTTTACGGGAACTATACTCTTTGTGAGGTATATGCCTGGGGACCCTTGAAGAAATGTTACTTTGGATTCAAGTTCATGTCTCCCCAAGACACACAGACTCTGGGATCCCTGTACAGGGCCTATATGCCATATTAGAAATAGTGACTGCTTCCCACTGTGGGGACTCATAGCAGATGCTGATGTCATCAGCAAGTCCTCTGTCCAGGGTTGTCTGCTATAATGTGTTTATTGCAAGTATGTCTAGTGAACCTACTAAGGGTCTTCCACCTATTGTTGATTGTGCTAATTAACTCTGCTATTGTCTACTAGCACACTATGGTAGGGATGTGTTTATACTTGTAATGCTGTGTCCTTTGTTTTGACTCATGTAAAGGTCAAACCTCTGAGTCACCTAGTCTGGCTAAATGACTAGTTAATTAGCTCATGTTAATTTATGTTTCTGGTTACAGTTGTATTGTCAGAGTAATATGATCAGGAGGGGGGAACCTCCTCCTCCAGTGTATATAAGACTGTATTCGTGTTCTAATGAACAGTTCTATTTCTGGTGCACTCGAAGACTGGTGTTCTCTGGTTCTTGGGGGTTACTATAGCCAGATCCATTGGATAAAGCAGGAAAGTTGGGACTTTGAATGAGGCTATTGACATTGTGGAGGTAAATTGGTAAAATGACCTATTTATTGAACATGAAAGGATGTAGAGAATACATATCAGTAATAGAAGACACATAAAAAAGTATACAAAATATAATTTCATATATATTCACAAACACATATGTGCGTAACATTAACATCAAGGATACATATATATATATATATATATATATATATCAACTTGGCACTACATGGTGGTCTGGAATAATTGATTAGTATTGGTATTGATTCATATATGTACATATGTCATCTAGGCAGCACATTGCGAAGGAAATAGGAATAATATAAAAGCAGTAAAAACATGATTAATTTGTAGATGATGATCTGGATTAATTGTCTAGTACAGGCATATGTCTGCATCCTAAATGTTCTGTGTGAACATTCACCAGGGGCGGATGCTCAAGAATATCTATAAAGAATATTTATACCAAAATGTTTTATTGGAGTTTTTCAAGAACATTACAAAACATACTGTAAAAATAGATTATTACAGTGATAGGATAACAACGGAAACAATATTTTTTCAGTTAACATTGACAGTATTGAGGCATTTATACTTAGCATATTGAGGTACATCATTGAGAACGAAGAGATATGACTATATCCACTATTCTTAGATCTTCTTCTTCCATCTTCGATCCGCTTCTTCTTGCGCTGGTCTTCTCGTCCTTCTCGTCCGGCATCTTCTTCCGTCGGCGTCGGCGTCGGCGTCGGTGTCTCTGTCTCTTCTTGGGCCGCTCCGCGCAATGGGAGGCTCCCGCTGTGTGAGGCTCCGCTCCGTCTGACAGGTCTTTTATAATGGAGGGCACCTGGTGACCCCGCCCCCTCTGACGCACAGGGACGTCATGGGGAATTCCATGATGGCTTTCCCCATGACGTCAGAGGGGGGCGGGGTCACCAGGTGCCCTCCGTTTTAAAAGACCTGTCAGATGGAGCGGAGCCTCACACAGCGGGAGCCTCCCATTGCGCGGAGCGGCCCAAGAAGACACCGACACCGACACCGACGCCGACGGAAGAAGATGCCGGACGAGAAGGACGAGAAGACCAGCGCAAGAAGAAGCGGATCGGAGGAAGAAGAAAATGGAAGAAGAAGATGGAAGAAGATGAAGGAAGGAGAAGATGAAGAATCCGAAGGATGAAGAAAGAAGAAAGAAGATTTTAATAAAGGAATTGTCAAAGACTGTCTCCTGTCATTTTTACCATTTTTGCCACTTTTTTGGTGAAATGGTAGGGGTACTTTTGTACCCCCTTACCATTTCACACAGGGGGGGGGCCGGGATCTGGGGGTCCCCTTGTTAAAGGGGGCTTCCAGATTCCGATAAGCCCCCCGCCCGCAGACCCCCACAACCACCGGCCAGGGTTGTGGGGAAGAGGCCCTTGTCCTCATCAACATGGGGACAAGGTGCTTTAGGGGTCTTAGACCCCCAAAGCATCCTCCCAATGTTGAGGGCATGTGGCCTGGTACGGTTCAGGCGAGAGGGGGGGCCGCTCTCGTCCCCCCCTCTTTTCCTGCGGCCTGCCAGGTTGCGTGCTCGGATAAGGGTCTGGTATGGATTTTGAGGGGGACCCCACGCCATTTTTTTTGGCTAGGGTTCCCCTTAAAATCCATACCAGACCTCAAGGGTCTGGTATGGATTTTGAGGGGGACCCTACGCCATTTTTTTTTTTTGGCTGGGATCCCCCTTAATATCCATCCCAGACCTGAAGGGCCTGGTTATTGAATTTGGGGGGACCCCTACGCTTTTTTTTTTTTCATTTTTTTTATTTTTTTATCAATGACTTTTTTTTATGAATGAGTTTCAATGAATCACTATTCTTAGATTCGTAAAGGGATACGACTCCCCCCGCCCTGACACCCAGACACCCCACATAGAGTGGAAGGAGTCCACTCCCCCCCTTGTCATTCTCAACTTTAATATGATTTTAGTGAAAGAATTTCCCTTATATAAACAGGTATGTATTCATGTATCACCAAACTTCATATATAGCAACAATAACTTGAAACTGTGTGGTACAATGCCCTTATATTGCACCAAAATATCCTAAATAGGATAAAGTTAAAATGCAAAGTAAAAAGAAGAAAAACAAGGAGATAAAAAGAACACAAGACGAAAATAATAACAAGGGAAGGAATACGCAGTTGTGTATGGAAATATTATTCTGCTGCTATTTGTCAGAATTTAAAAGTAATCAGACTTAACTGTATTATCCCACCAATTGTTCCATGGTTTCCAAATCTTCTTCATTAGGGAATATCTACCCATACCAGAGGCAAAGAGTTGTTCATATGTACCATGTGTATGCACTATCTGTATGACTTTGAGAAGTTTTGGGTGCATCGTGTCTTTCCATGTCTGACCAGGGCGAGTCTAGCCGCTAGCAGTATGTGCGAGAGCCCTGTTTTAGGTGATGTGGGATTGAGTCCATCTCTAATGATAGTAAGGCCATTCCTGGTGACGGTTCTAGGCAAATTTGTAATGTTTGTAGGATGATATTGTAAACCATCTTCCAATATTGTGTTATGTTGGTACAGTACCATAGTATATGGTATAATGTGCCCGTTTCCCCGCACTGTCTCCAGCACTGAGAGGATGTCCCTTGGAAAATTGTGGATAACCTATATAGGGTGTGATACCATCTTATGTTTACGTAAAGGTACCGGCGCCAATTCAGTATATTATGTTAATTTGCATATACGATAGGCTGCAATCTAAAAAACAAAAGTGCTAGTTGCCCAGTTGCTATAATTATTATACAAGAGGAGAGTTGCGCCAGTCAGTTTAAATTTATCTCGATATCATGCCAAATTATAAAGAAATCTAAAGATTAAATAACATGTGATGAATACTGGGGCAGATCTGGAGGATGCAAATCCTCAAAGTTGGTACCCACTCACACCATACAGGGATACAATTAACACTCCCTGTCTGCCTCAGTCACCCCTGGTTTCCACTGTAAACCTTTTCTAGTGCCTGGACAATTATTCAATAAGGGGTAGATAGTCGTACCCCTGTTTATAATAATCTTAATGTGCCCTTAATTGATATGTGATATATTATCCTAATTGTATATATATATATATATATACTAATTATGTATAAACAAAACACATTCCTGTGAACCAATCCTAAAAACAAAAATTTAAAATGCCACAAATGCCACAACCCATGTGCCACAAAATTAACTAATTAAATAAATTCCATATGCGTTCTAAGGTGATAGAAGTTTTGGCACCATTTTCACTCAGTATGCCAATAGCCGATTGCTCCCACTAATAACACCGCTTGTGACTGAATTTTCTGACTGTAAATCCACCACCGCTAAGAAATGGCCACTCACCAGAACCAGGTGAGTTTAAGGCGTTTGGTTTATTTAGCCGGATAACCACTCCTTACTCTGGTCAAACTCCTCTCGAAACTCCAAGCTTATTAATCTGTGTATCCTCCGCTCTCAAGGGAAATGTAAAGGGGATTCCCAGTCCCAAGATGTAAGATATGGTGTCATTGACTTTGTAGTAGGACACTGAGGTACGGTAAATAGTTGTAAGGCTTTGTGAACTAAAGGTAGGGATGTTTCAACTTCGGTAAGCATTAAGATAATGTCATCTGCAAAGAGGTTAATGGTATGTATTGTGTCTTTAAACTTAAAACCTATTATCCCGGGATGTGACCTGATATGGGTCGCCAGGGGTTCCATAAGAAGGTTAAATATAAGTGGGGAAAGTGGACACCCCTGGTGAGTCCCATTAGAAATGCTGAATGGTGTAGATAGGATCCCTGATAGGTACACCTGGGCCGAGGGAGATGTGTATAAGGCCATAATAGCCGAATGAATTTGGCCGACAAATCCAAATTTTGTGAGTACTTTTGCTAGGTAGTCCCAATGGATTCTGTCAAACGCCTTCTCTGCATCCAAAGCTAGGAGCAAAGAAGGCGTTTTCATTTTTTCAGCTAAATGTATAATGTTGATTAGGCGCCTAGTTGCGTCTGCGGTCTGTAGGCCTTTTGTGAACCCTGATTGGTTCAGGTGTATCAAAGTAGGCAAAATTTCCACCAGTCCATTTGCTAGAAGTTTTGCATACAACTTCAGGTCGTTGTTCAACAATGAAATAGGTCTGAAATTTTGTGGCGTATTTGGGTCTTTTTGACTTATTGTGGGGGAGGGAGTCAATAGCTTTGGAAATTTCCATTTCGGAAAAGGGAGAATTTAGACTTTTCAATTGGGATGTTGTTAGTTGGGGGAGATTGATGTTTCTGATAAAGTCT
Organism: Lithobates sylvaticus; assembly: GCA_028564925.1. Taxonomy (NCBI): domain Eukaryota; kingdom Metazoa; phylum Chordata; class Amphibia; order Anura; family Ranidae; genus Lithobates; species Lithobates sylvaticus. The sequence goes on from CM053027.1 coordinate 152,225,299, forward strand.
AAAATCTCAGTTTCTGTGGGTTGAATAGTGGAGGGGTCATCCTTTGCATTGTAAAGGGGGCTGTAGTAACAGCTAAAGGCATCTGCTATGGCCTGGGGATGGAATAATTTCTCCTTTGTAAAGGGGTGAAGAAGATAAGGAATTTTTGTGTTTACTCTCTGGCCTCTAAGGCGGTTAGCTAAGAGTTTACCCGCTTTGTTGCCATTGGCATAATATGTCATTTTAAGGCGTTTGGAGTGTTTTTCTAAATATTCTAGTAAGATTATGCGTAAATCATGGCGGAGCTGTGTTAATTGGTTAGACCTCTGGCTGGATGTGTTTTGTTTGTTCTGGGCTTCTAAATGGTGTATCTGAGAAATAAGATCCTGAACAAGCTCTGAGTCTCCTCTGTCTCTTAGCCTTGGCACTCATTTTAATCAAGATCCCCCTTATATATGCCTTGTGGGCATTCCAAATGATCATGGGGTCAGATACGGAGTTAACATTATTGTGAAAAAAGTAATTTATGTCATCCTGTAGCTTGGATTTGGAGGGATCAGCTTGGAACAGTCTCGGGTTGGATCGCCAAACGAATTGAGAATGAACGCTTGACGAATCTTCGACCAAAAGCGTCACAGAGGCATGATCCGACCAAGTGATCACATTCATTTCTGAAGCAGAGATTTTGGGAATTAACCATTTATCAGTGAGGAAATGGTCCAGTCTAGTGTAGACTTTGTGGCTGTTTGAGAAAAAAGTGCTGTGGAGGCATCTCCATTCGTCGTAAAGATCATGTGTGTGCAATGTTGGTTGGAGAGAGTGTTGATGTCTATGAGATGTAGATGTGGTCCATAAGTGGTTCATAAGTGGTTCAGGAGGAAGTTTAAAGTCTCCACATAACAGCAAGAGACCCTTTTGTACCTTCTTCACTTTCCTGAGGAGATGGTTCAAAAAACGCACCTGATGTTTGTTGGGTGCATATACATTGACCACCGTGTAGGTGGTTGAATTGAGATCACATATAAGAATGTGATAGCGACCTTGAGGGTCTGCCACTTCACTGTGAAATTTGAAGGCCAACGTGTCTTTAATTGCCATCAAGACCCCTCTTTTTTTGGCTGAAGTACTAGCGGAGAAAACATGAGGAAACTTGGGATGGGTGCACTTGGGCATCTTTTGACTGTGAAAATGTGTTTCTTGGGTACAGAGAACATCACATTTGTAGTTAATCGCCTCATTCCACAATGACTTTCGCTTCACCGGATGGTCCAGCCCTTTGGCGTTTACAGTCAAGAAAGTGACAGTCATTGTGGACGATGTGTTGATTTCAATGTGTAAAGAGTGTGCGATGAGCACTTACATTTGTAGGTATGGATCACCATACAAGTGGAGTGAAGAGGTTCTCGGTCTCGATCAGGTGGACATGCGGTTGCTTCTTTCTTCCGGTTGTCAGCAGGTAGGAAGGTAGTTGTATGGACAACTGCAACAATGGGTATAAAACAACAAAACAAGCAAAAAGGAAAAGTGTTAGAGAAAAAGTAGTGCAAAAAAAAAAACTGGTTGGTCATTATGACCATTTTGGTAGCGGGTAGCTACAATTGGGTTGAGAGAGTCCATCCTAACAGTTCTTCTCCAGAACAGGGACAAGAGTGGTTGAAAGGCGTTTTCAAGCCCCAAAGCCATTAACGGTGTGTGCGAGCATTCCTGGAGTTGACCAAATTCCATTCATCTGTGGACCGGTCAGGGTTACGATTGTTGTTTTGAGGCGGATCTTCTGGGACAATGTGCCACTTTTTAAGTAGATCCAGACCCTTGGTGTCTACTATGTGCTCTTTACCCTCGTTGGTAATGATAAGTTTAGTTGGAAACCCCCACCTGTAGGGTATTTTGTTGTTACCTAGCGCCTTGGAGATTGTATTAAGGTTTCTCCTCTTTTGTAACGTAAACTGTGACAGGTCAGAGAAAAATTGTAGATCTTTATGCTGTGCTGGGAGAGATTCCTTATTGTGGGCTGCCGCTATCAGACATTCCTTAACATGGAAAAAATGCAGGTGGAGTATAACGTCTCTTGGCACTTTGTCAGGGAGATAGATAGGTTTTGGTAGCCTATGTATCCTATCTATTATGACATCTGTTTCTGTAAGATCCGGTAAAATAGATGTGAACACTTGAGTGGCATAGCTGCGCAGGTCTGACTGTATAACAGATTCGGGGACCCTTATTTTGAGGTCGTTCCTTCTGAAACGGTCCTCAATGTCCGTCATTTTAGCTTTGACTGCCTCCATTTCCTCATCCCTAGAGTCATTTACAACAATAAGGCTGTTGATTGTAGATGCAAACTCACCCATCTTGGATTCCACATGCTCTACTCTGTCAGTCACTGTTTGCAAGTCTGCACTGAATTTATGGACACAGGCCATCATGTCCCTATGGAGTGAGCTTCTGAGGGATACTAGCATTTCTTTTAATATGATATCTACGACAGGCTGATCATTAGTGGGGAAACAGTCTATAGAGTCAGGAAGTTCCCTCGTGTCCTCCCCTGATTCTAGGCCCACGCTCACCTTAGTAGATGAATTCAATGCGATCCAACCTGCATCTGGACTTTTCAGGGCTTTCTGAGGCTGATGGAGGTACAGGAGAGGCTTTGTGGCCTGATGAGGAATTCCGTTTGTGGGGTTTGTCTTTCTTCTGAGCAGCGTGAGGAGTGCTGGCTGCTGACGGCCCCCTGCCTCTGCTCCCATGGGTAGAATTCAGTCATCTTCTGGGGTCTCTGGGCACCCGAGCATTTACTCATTTTGTTTGCCGGTGCCAGCGGAGGGTAATCGCCGCAGATGGCTGCTTTGTTCACCGTTATCTGGGCTGCTAAGTGCCGCTGTGTCCCTGCTAAGCCTGGAGCTTCCGTCTCATGCAGCCATCTCGGTCTCCGGCTAGCTCCACCCTATAAAGAATATTTAAAGATAATTAATCTAGTTGTAACTGGTCATAACAGGGAAAGGCATATTAGCCTGCCCTAAATACTTACATTGAGTCAATGTGATTAGATGTGGTAACTATGGGGCCAGGGCTAGAAGGGTTATATGTCCCGGGAGCTGAGGTAATCTGGAGCCGCGTGTCAGCCAGATCCAATGATCTCACGTTCCGGGACTTGGGAAGCTGCTTCTTGGCTGAAATACCCAACAGGGTGTCCTGAGTCCATCACATATTTTATAGCTAAATTATATTGATCACTCAAAATCAGGCCGGATTCCTTGAGTGGGTTCTATCTGGGCCATATAATTAAAAAAAAAAAATATATATATATATATATATATATATATATATATATATATATATAAAATATATTTCAGTTTGGAACCATAATTGGATCTTCTAGAGGCCATACAACAGTTTCATATGTCAATAAGGTTTTATTACAAAAGTGTCTACATCCTATACTAATAATATTAACCCCTCACCGACCAGCCGGCGTAATTTTACTGCGGCAGGTCGGCACAATCAGGATAGCAGGTGCACACGCACCCGCTGCACAGTGAGGGTGCCAATGCTTGTGGTCGACGGTCGCGATGACCGCTGGCCGCGAGCGATCACGGGCACGAGAGGCAGAACAGGGAAGTGTGTGTGTAAACACACAAATCCCTGTTCTGTGAGGCGTGACAGATCGTGAGTTCCTATTAGCTAGGAACCATGATCTGTTACTTCCTCTAGGTCAGTTCCCTCCCCCTACAGTTAGAAACACACCTAGGGAACACAGTTAACCCCTTGATCACCCCTAGTGTTAACCCCTTCCCTGCCAGTGACATTTTTACAGTAATCAGTGCATTTTTATAGCACTGATTGCTGTATAAATTCCAATAGTCCCAAAAATGTGTCAAAGTGTCCGATGTGTCTGCCATAATGTTGCAATCCTGATAAAAATCACAGATCACAACCATTACTAGTAAAAAACAATAATAATAATAAAAAATGCTATAAATCTATCCCCTATTTTGCAGATGCTATAACTTTTGCGCAAACCAATCAATATATGCTTATTGCAATTTTTTACCAAAAATATGTAGAAGAATACATATCGGTCTAAACTGAAAAAAAAATAGCTTTTTTTAAAAAAAATGGGGAAATTAATTATAGCAAAAAGTACAAAATATAATTTTTTTTCCAAACTGTCACTCTTTTTTTGTTTATAGCGCAAAAAAATAAAAACTGCAGAGATGATCAAATACCACCAAAAAGAAAGCTCAATTTATGTGAAAAAAGGAGGAAAATTTTGTTTGGGTGCAAGGTTGCACGACCGCGCAATTGTCAGTTAAAGCAACGCAGTGCCGAATCGCAAAAAATGACCCGGTCATTCAGCAGCCAAATCTTCCGGGGCTGAAGTGGTTAAAGATAAGGATTATTTGTTTTACTAATTTGTACATACTTCTTGCTTTAGAATAGATTGATTATTTATAGATCACTATAATTTGGATTTACTCCTGAAAGCTGATATTTTTACAATTGCATTGTTGGACCACTCTCTCTCTTTAATCACTTTATTGAGAGATCCACTAGTACAGATCACTTCTCCTGTTTCATATTTACAGGACCCTGGGTATATTAATTGCTACTCTTGATTAGAAACATAAAGCTTTTATCTGTTGTAAATTTATTGCAAATAATATGAGGTGGAAGATGGGAGACAGTGATAGAATTGTGGAATTGACATCTGACATTGTGCAATTGGAAAGAGTACATAAAAAAAGGAAAACTGTGTTATCTTCAAACTATCTGGAATCTGGAAAGAAAAAAAAAAGAACATAAATCAATTCAATTGCAGAAAGCTAAATACATGCTACCTTTTAGAGTCTAAAAGCACTGAAACAAAAGCAATTACAGTAGCCTCTTTTACATGTAAGATTAAAAATCAAAGGAATACACTGGTGAATACCTCTAGGGACATAGCACATATAAAAGATTTTAAGAATTTATTAAAAAAATTATATAATGCCTGAGAAGAATGTAATACATCACCCTCTGTTAATAAATGCAGGCTTAGCTTTAAACGTCTGGAACTTACAGAATCTAACTGGCAAATTTTGCAACAAGATATTATATAGGTAAATCTTTGTTGTGCTTTATCTGAAGCAGCAATAGTTTTCGATTCTCTATTATCAGAAATACCTCCTTCCATTACTTTTGTATACTGTACTGTATTTGCAAATCATTTAGCTGTTGGCAATATTCCTTAACTTGGAACCCTCAGAGCTTACATCTCATTGATTCACAAAGAAGGTAAGGATCCTACTTTACCATCAATGTTTAGACCAATTACACTTTTAAATGTAGATATTAGACATGTGCAATTTGTTTTGGTCTGAATACAAATTCAGACACATTTTTGGTTATTCGGAAATTTGAATGCATCCGAATCTCCGAATGAAATAGTAATGAATAGTAATGTTAAAATTAGTTTTGTTTATTTATTTTCTAACAAATTCAACATTTTCAGAATGTTTTGAATTCAGATTGGTTGAAAAATGATCCACCGGTTCGAATTGTGTTTGAAGAATATGGCTTCCCCACTGATAGCTGAAATGTAAACAAAACAATGCCGGCAATAGAAAATTAAAAAAAAAAAAACAGCATGGGGTTCAACCCAATTAATACCAGGCCCTTCTGATCTGTATTCTAAGAGAAACCCCATGCCAAAATGTAAAACAAAAATTTTGTGCCCCCCCCCTACTGAAATCAGACCCACCAGACCCTTATCCGAGCATGCAGCCCGGCAGGTCAGCAAAGGGGGGAAGAGCAAGCGCCCCCTCCTGAAGCATACCAGGCCACATTCCCTCAACATGGGGGGTGGGTGCTTTGGGGCAGGTTCATCCTTTGCAGCTATAACAGCTTCAACTGTTCTGGGAAGGCTGTCCACAAGGTTTAGGAGTGTGTCTATAGGAATGTTGGACCATTCTTTCAGCGCATTTGTGAGGTTAGGCACTGATGTTGGAGAGAAGGCCTGGCTCGCAGTCTGCACTTTAATTCATACCAAAGGTGTTCTATCGGGGTGAGGTCAGGACTCTCAGGCCAGTCAAGTTTCTCCACTCCAAACTTGCTCATCCATGTCTTTATGGACCTTGCTTTGTGCACTGGTGTGCAGTCATGTTGGAAATGGAAGGGGCCATCCCTAAACTGTTCCCACAAAGTTGGGAGCATGAAATTGCCCAAAATGTCTTGGTATGCTGATGCCTTTAGAGTTCCCTTCATTGGAACTAAGAGGCCAAGCCCAACCCCTGACAAACAGCCCCACACCATAATCCCCCCTTCACCAAGTGATTTGGAGGGGTGGCCCAATACTTTTGGCAATATAGTGTGGATGAGCGAGTTTGTGGTAGAGGAACTTGACTGGCCTGCACAACCTGCACACAGAACACCTTTGAGATGAATTAGAGTGGAGACTCCAAGCGAGCCTTCTCCTCCAACATCAGTGCCTGACCATACAAATGCGCTTCTGGAAGAATGGTCAAACATTCCCATAGACACACAGCTAAACCTTGTGGACAGCCTTCCCAGAAGTGTTGAAGCTGCTATAGTCGCAATGAGTTGGCCAATTTATTATTGAACCCTACGGGCTTAGACTGGGATGCCATTAAAGTTAATGTACTGGTAAAGGCAGGCGTCCCAATACTTTTGGCAATATAGTATATATTCCTATAGCAAATTTTCAAATTCTAAGATAAATCAATCTGAAATATTTAATATTTACCTTCCCACTTACCCTTTCAGTGACAGCAAGAGCGGCTTAGATATCTGGGTATATATTTAACTCCTTGCTGGCCTATTTAAAATGAATTATACTTATTTTTAAATTAAAAAGGTTGGAACATATCTTAATCTTAATTAATATTTTAAAAATACATTTGCTCCATTGAATCCTTTTTATTTATCAGATGTCATCTTTACAAATCCCATCTTCTTTCTTTTATACAGTAAACAAGATTGCTGGACAATGTAGTTGGAATTCTAGAATTTTGCATTTGTTTTTAATCCGTTAGAAGAAGGTTAGGGACTTTCCTCACTTTAGAAGATATTATATTGCTATATTGAAATTTGTAGATTAGGCATTCGCAGGTAAAAAAAAAAAAAAGTGGGTAGCTATTGAAATGTTTTTATGTTGCTAGGTTTTTTTTTTTCGTTTTCGGGTCGGCAGCATCGTGATTGATGATGGATCTACATCAGGGAACACTGTTTTTTTTTTTTTTTTTTAATAAAGGAATTATCAAAAACTGTCTGTGTTTTTATTACTTATGACACTTTTTTGGTGAATAGGTAGGGATACTACGTAGCCCATATTCATTCACATGGGGGGCAGGATCTGGGGGCCCCTTGTTAAAGGGGGCTTCCAGATCTCGTTAAGCCCCCTGCCCATAGACCCCCACAACCACACCCCAGGGTTGTGGGGAAGAGACCCTTATCCCAAAGCATACACCCCCCATGTTGAGGGCATGTGGCCTGGTAAGGTTCAGGAAGGGGGGGGGCACTCGCTCATCCACCCCATTTTCATATATAAAAAAGGTGCAGCGCTAAACACACATAAATAAAAAACAATTGAAAAATTCAATTAAAAATATGTCCATAAACAGTCCAATGGTGTCTTTCTAAGGTGATGATGGAGGCATACATATGCAGGTGACAACGTGAAAGAAAACCTCCACCACAGATGAAATGGCCGCTCACCTCACCAAGTGGACCCTTAGATCATAAAGGGTCACTAAAGCCTTCCCACCAGGGGTTAAATGATAACGATCCACTGGAGAAATACGTCACACTTGGCAGATATGCCGGATGGATGTCAGTCAGTCCTCACGGAAAAGCTCAATCCCATATCACCATCAATCATGTGAATGAAAAATTTAAAAAACCATAGTGTTCTCTGCTTATAAACAGTTTATTGAAAAAAAGAGATGGGAATATAAAAACTTACAAAGAGAGCACCTATATCCCGGTGCTAGGAGGGTACAGCGTATAGCAAAGTGCACAGATCGGGCTGCGGGTGATGTCACTTTCGTCCGTATGCATTACGTCCATTTGCAGGACTTCATCAGGGACTCGGTAATCTGCTGGACATGGCACAAGGAAGAGTCATGGCGTGCCTGTATAATTTCTACCTCCTCCACTCTGAGTGATATGGCTTGCATGTCAGACCTCATGTCAGCAATGGCTGCTATAAGTGTGCTCTTAATGTCTGCCGCTACACTGTGGAGGTCATCTAGGCTAACAGTGGGGGAATGCCTCTGCTCTGGTCCCGCTCTGAGTGGGCTTCGTGCTCCGGGGCGGTGGGAGTTGTGTGGGCTGCCACTCGGGGAGCGGGACTCACGTGAGGAGGCTGCTTGCAACGCTTGCCTCCTGTCTCTAGGCCGTGACCGAAAGATTTCGGGGATATGTCTGCCGAGCTGCGAGTCTTGGCTGCGTGATGATCTCACCATGGTAGTGGGATCTGGTAGGCAAAAAAGCTAAAGTAGCTTGACCTCGTGGACGGGAGCTCTAGGTCTACACATCCATCTTGGAACGGCTCCAGACCACGCCCCCACTGCGTCACTTTAACTGACAATTGCGCGGTCGTGCCACGTTGCACCCAAACAAAATTGATGTCCTTTTTTTCCCACAAATAGAGCTTTCTTTTGGTGGTATTTGATCGCCCCTGCGGTTTTTATTTTTTGCGCTATATACAAAAAAAAAAGAGAAAATTTTGAAAAAAAACGCAATATTTTTTATTTTTTGCTATAATAAATATCCACCAAAAATATATAAAAAAAAAAGTAAAGAGATTTCACCATGTCTGTTACTTCTGTGGCCACAATGCATTTCAATGAGAATTTAAAAATAGTACATTTTTATTTTTGCATTATGAACTACTGCTTGGAACTTTTTTGTCAATATTCAATTAACAGTGTTGAATGCAACATAAATTGCTTCTTAAACCTAAAAATATGGCTTTAGGAAAAAACTGAGTGATTATATGTTTTAAAAGGAAAAGGTCCATTAATTTGTATAACTATTTGTACAGTTTTCGGTTAGCACTTAAATTATTATTCACCATAAATCAAAGTTATCCTTATTGTCTGAATCAGTATTCATCTGATTCCTAGTGAATCAGCAGAGCATAGTATTTTGGATATTATTTTTTAAAGAAATCTTTATTGACATATTCATCATTCTTTAATGGAAAGAGCATCTCTCATTTCCTGGTTGACCAGCAGGTCCTCTGTCTCCATGTTATTTCCTTTGTCTTTACTGAACCTTCAAAGCCAGCTGAATGTTCACATCAAGATTCAGTGCTCAGTTTACCATTTTATGATGATTCCTAAAGCAGGAAAACGATGAAGTGAATTTTTTTTCTGCTACTGGCTATTGGCAGGATGAGTTTCTTTTATCTGAAGGTAATAACATGCAATAAACAGTAGCAGATAACAACAGGTCAAAAACTATTTGTCTAATTATACTAAATTGTTCAACATGAATGACATATAGCTTATTTCTTTCTACATTAGAACTATATTATTAAATAAACCCTAAAGCAGTTTTCAAACTTTTTAGACTTAAGGACCATTTGCTAAGACTAATTCCAAGACTTCCCTCTTGAAAACCATCTCAGAAAAATAATTTACTTTTGAACTTTTGTGTACAAACTTTTGTTGATTTAGGCATATAACTTAATTACAAATAAAGTTTAAATTAAGTGCAAAATAAAATGCAATAGAAAATACTAAACTACAGTACATATAAAGAAACTAGCATGAAAATCACAGCTTGAAATACATATTCAGTTTTTGTCACCTTAAATACCACATGAGTAATAATAGGAAAGACCAACTGATGCATATAAAGTAGGGATGGGCCCGGTGCTCGATGCGAACCCACGTTCGCATCGAGCACCGGGAGTTCGCTCGCTCGGCGAGCCCAGAACTATTTGGGCCGTTTGCATTACATTCGTGTGATGCGAGCGGCCCCGCAATGCATTGCGGCCGGCGCGGCGGCGCGGCGGCGCAGTGCATTGCTGGCTGATGATTGGCCAAGTATGCACTGTGACCCCGCATGCTTGGCCAATCACAGCGCCGGAAACTCGGAGAGCAATAATTGGCTACAGGCAGGACGCCTGTAGCCAATTAAAGCTCAGGGGCTTTAGTACACGCCCCACCATTTAAAAGGCCACCACGCCGTTGGCGCCGGTCACATGAGTTCCGGCTTTAGGAGAGATCAGTCTGCTGATTCTGTGTCTTTGCTTGATTCATTGCTACAGACAGATTTGCTCTTCTTTGCTAAACCATTGGCTATTTATTTGCTAAACCATTGCTACCTGTCATTGATCCTCCATTGCTGCTGGTTAGTGTGTTATTAGCTGCTGCTGGGGATTAGTCTGGTGCGTGTTTTACTGTTAGTACAGTATTTCAGTAGTACCAACCGCAGTGCTGTTAGCACAGCATTGCACCCCAAAAGCACCCATAGGACTTCTAGTGTGTTAGTGGCAGCAAACAGAGCTCCTATATTTTCTTCCCAGAAGCACCCATAGGACTTCAATTGTGTGTTAGTGGCATCACACAGAGCTCCCATATTTTCTTCCCAGAAGCACCCATAGGACTTCTAGTGTGTTAGTGGAATCACACAGAGCTCCCATATTTTCTTCCCAGAAGCACCCATAGGACTTCTAGTGTGTTAGTGGCATCACACAGAGCTCCCATATTTTCTTCCCAGAAGCACTCATAGGACTTCTAGTGTGTTAGTGGCATCACACAGAGCTCCCATATTTTCTTCCCAGAAGCACCCATAGGACTTCTAGTGTGTTAGTGGCATCACACAGAGCTCCCATATTTTCTTCCCAGAAGCACCCATAGGACTTCTAGTGTGTTAGTGGCATCACACAGAGCTCCTATATTTTCTTCCCAGAAGCACCCATAGGACTTCTAGTGTGTTAGTGGCATCACACAGAGCTCCCATATTTTCTTCCCAGAAGCACCCATAGGACTTCTAGTGTGTTAGTGGCATCACACAGAGTTCCCATATTTTCTTCCCAGAAGCACCCATAGGACTTCTAGTGTGTTAGTGGCATCACACAGAGCTCCCATATTTTCTTCCCAGAAGCACCCATAGGACTTCTAGTGTGTTAGTGGCATCACACAGAGCTCCCATATTTTCTTCCCAGAAGCACCCATAGGACTTCTAGTGTGTTAGTGGCATCACACAGAGCTCCCATATTTTCTTCCCAGAAGCACCCATAGGACTTCAATTGTGTGTTAGTGGCATCACACAGAGCTCCCATATTTTCTTCCCAGAAGCACCCATAGGACTTCTAGTGTGTTAGTGGCATCACACAGAGCTCCTATATTTTCTTCCCAGAAGCACCCATAGGACTTCAATTGTGTGTTAGTGGCATCACACAGAGCTCCTATATTTTCTTCCCGGAAGCACCCATAGGACTTCAATTGTGTGTTAGTGGCATCACACAGAGCTCCTATATTTTCTTCCCAGAAGCACCCATAGGACTTCTAGTGTGTTAGTGGCATCACACAGAGCTCCCATATTTTCTTCCCAGAAGCACCCATAGGACTTCAATTGTGTGTTAGTGGCATCACACAGAGCTCCTATATTTTCTTCCCAGAAGCACCCATATGACTTCTAGTGTGTTAGTGGCATCACACAGAGCTCCCATATTTTCTTCCCAGAAGCACCCATAGGACTTCTAGTGTGTTAGTGGCATCACACAGAGCTCCCATATTTTCTTCCCAAAAGCACCCATAGGACTTCTAGTGTGTTAGTGGCATCACACAGAGCTCCCATATTTTCTTCCCAGAAGCACCCATAGGACTTCTATTGTGTTAGTGGAATCACACAGAGCTCCCATATTTTCTTCCCAGAAGCACCCATAGGACTTCAATTGTGTGTTAGTGGCATCACACAGAGCTCCCATATTTTCTTCCCAGAAGCACCCATAGGACTTCTAGTGTGTTAGTGGCATCACACAGAGCTCCCATATTTTCTTCCCAAAAGCACCCATAGGACTTCTAGTGTGTTAGTGGCATCACACAGAGCTCCCATATTTTCTTCCCAGAAGCACCCATAGGACTTCTATTGTGTTAGTGGAATCACACAGAGCTCCCATATTTTCTTCCCAGAAGCACCCATAGGACTTCAATTGTGTGTTAGTGGCATCACACAGAGCTCCCATATTTTCTTCCCAGAAGCACCCATAGGACTTCTAGTGTGTTAGTGGCATCACACAGAGCTCCTATATTTTCTTCCCAGAAGCACCCATAGGACTTCAATTGTGTGTTAGTGGCATCACACAGAGCTCCTATATTTTCTTCCCAGAAGCACCCATAGGACTTCTAGTGTGTTAGTGGCATCACACAGAGCTCCCATATTTTCTTCCCAGAAGCACCCATAGGATTTCTAGTGTGTTAGTGGCATCACACAGAGCTCCCATATTTTCTTCCCAGAAGCACCCATAGGACTTCAATTGTGTGTTAGTGGCATCACACAGAGCTCCCATATTTTCTTCCCAGAAGCACCCATAGGACTTCTAGTGTGTTAGTGGCATCACACAGAGCTCCTATATTTTCTTCCCAGAAGCACCCATAGGACTTCAATTGTGTGTTAGTGGCATCACACAGAGCTCCTATATTTTCTTCCCAGAAGCACCCATAGGACTTCAATTGTGTGTTAGTGGCATCACACAGAGCTCCTATATTTTCTTCGCAGAAGCACCCATAGGACTTCTAGTGTGTTAGTGGCATCACACAGAGCTCCTATATTTTCTTCTCAGCAGCACCCACAGGACTTCTTGTGTGTTAGTGGCATCACACAGAGCTCCTATATTTTCTTCGCAGAAGCACCCATAGGACTTCTAGTGTGTTAGTGGCATCACACAGAGCTCCTATATTTTCTTCTCAGCAGCACCCATAGGACTTCTAGTGTGTTAGTGGCAGCAAACAGAGCTCCTATATCTTCTTGTCAGCAGCACACATAGTACCTATAGTGTGTTAGTGTCAGCACCCATAGGACCTACAGTGTGTTGTGAGCACACATAGGAGCTCTATTTTTTATACTATATACACTACCGACTACAATGACTGGAAGACCGCCAAGGAGAGGCAGAGCGTGCAGAGGCAAGAACACAGGGCAGGCAGGCTCTGTTTCTAGAGACAACAGTGCTGGCCGTGGACGTGGTCGTGCATCGTCATCAGCACGTGGCCATGGGACACGCTTGTCTTTGTTTTCGGCAGCTGGACATGTGGAGCCGCATCATGCTGAAGGCTTGGTAGAATGGATGACCAAGCCCTCCTCATCCTCCTCATCCTCTCTCACCCAGGCTCAGGGTACTGGCAGAGCAGCTGCCAACGCGTACTCAATGGCATCATCAACCACCCCTTCCCTAGACCCACCATGTCCTCCTGAGGAGTCCCCCGAACTCTTTGAGCACAGTGTTGGGTACATGCTCCAGGAGGATGCCCAACGATTCGAAGGCTCGGATGATGATACCCAGCTTGAGGAAGTCAGTAGTGTGCGCGCAGAGAGAGGGGATGCTGAAGGACAGCAATCTGGCAGTACTGTTCCACCAGCTGCAGCTTACTGCCAGGTTTGCTCTAGTGGTGAAAAGGGAGGGGATGATGAGGTCACTGACTCCACGTGGGTGCCTGAAGGGAGAGAGGATGAGGAGGAGGACGAGGAGGAGGAGGATGCGGCGTCACATGTCCAACGAGGCAGGATGCCCCCTGGAGGCCAGCTAGAGGCCAGCACAGCAACTGTACCACACCGCAGAGCTCCGCCTGTGCAGGGCGCTGCCTCTGCACGTTATCAGAAAAGTTCTTTGGTGTGGGCCTTTTTTGAGACGAGTGCATCAGATCGCACCACTGCTATTTGCAATATTTGTCTCAAGCGTATCTCGCGTGGCCAAAACATCAGCCGCTTGGGCACCACAAGCATGAGCAGACATATGTCCACCTGCCATGCAGCTCGTTGGCAAGCACACATAAAAGACCCACACCAAAGAACAAAGCGGACCTCTCCTTGCTCCTCATCAGCTGGGATCTCCATCCCCACTATATCTTCAGTCCTCTCTGAAAGCTGCTCTGAGAGGACTGAAGGTGTAGAATTAGGTGTGTCACAACCAAGTACTTGCAGTACACCGACGTCCGATTGTAGCAGGCAAATTTCCCTGCCCCAGCTGCTCGACCGTCGAAAGAAGTACACTCCCAGCCATCCACATGCCCAGCGGTTGAATGCTAGCTTGGCTAAATTGCTAGCACTTCAACTGCTGCCTTTTCAGTTGGTAGACTCGGCCCCCTTCCGTGAGTTTGTTCAATGTGCGGTTCCTCAGTGGCAGGTTCCCAAACGCCACTTTTTCTCACGGAAGGCAATTCCGTCTCTCTACCGGCATGTGGAAGGCAATGTCCATGCCTCGCTGGACAGGGCGGTCAGCGGTAAGGTGCATATTACCGCTGACTCATGGTCGAGCAGGCATGGACAGGGACGTTATCTTTCTTTCACGGCCCATTGGGTCACTCTATTGGCAGCTGGGAGGGATGCAGGACAAGGTGCAGTAGTGTTGGAGGTTGTTTCGCCACCACGCCTCCAAAATGGTACTACTGCTACTGGTTGTGACACACCTCTCTCCTCCACCCCCTCCTCTTCTTCTTCCTCCAGTGCTCTGTCCTCGGAACTAGCGGTGCTCCGTAGGCGTACAAGGGGCTACGCAAGTACGCAGGCAAAAAGATGCCATGCCGTGCTTGCGCTGGTGTGTTTGGGGGACAGGAGCCACACTGGGCCAGAGGTTCTGGCAGCTCTGCAGGGGCAGGCCGAGAGATGGTTGACGCCACGTCAGCTTAAGCCAGGAATGGTCGTTTCTGACAATGGCACCAACCTCCTCTCCGCCCTGCGACAGGGGCAGCTCACCCATGTGCCCTGTATGGCTCACGTCCTCAACCTGGTGGTGCAGCGGTTCTTGGGCAGGTTCCCAGGCTTACAGGATGTCCTGAGGCAGGCCAGGAAAGTCTGTGTGCATTTCCGCCGATCTTATAATGCCAGTGCTCGGCTGACTGAGCTGCAAAAGGAGCTGAACCTGCCCAAGAACCGCCTAATATGTGACATGCCCACCAGGTGGAACTCAACGTTGGCCATGCTGCAGCGACTGCACACGCAGCAGAGGGTCATCAATGAGTACCTTTGCGACTACGGCACCAGGACAGGGTCAGGGGAGCTTGGCTTTTTTTCCCCACGCCAGTGGAGCATGATCAGGGATGCATGCACTGTCCTCTCACCATTTGAGGAGGCCACGAGGATGGTGAGCAGTGACAGTGCATGCATCAGTGACACTGTACCTCTTGTCCACCTGTTGGAGCATACGCTGCGTGGGATAATGGACAGGGCACTTGAGGCAGAACAGAGGCAGGAAGAGGAGGACTTCCTTGCCTCTCAAG
Source organism: Lithobates sylvaticus (assembly GCA_028564925.1). Lineage (NCBI taxonomy): Eukaryota > Metazoa > Chordata > Amphibia > Anura > Ranidae > Lithobates > Lithobates sylvaticus. Next base: position 152,240,724 of record CM053027.1, read on the forward strand.
GCCTCCTTTATCCGGACAGTGTTCCTTCTGTCCCACTCATCACACAGGAAGAGGATGAGGAGGAGGAGGAGGAGGAGGAGGAGGATTGTGTGAGCATGGAGGTGGAGCCTGGCACTCAGCATCAGCAGCAGCAGTCTTTTAGGGATGATGTACAGTCCCAACAAACCAGTGGACTTGTACGTGGCTGGGAGGAGGTGGCTGGCGATCATGTCATCCTCAGTGACCCAGAAGACTCCGGACCGAATGCCTCAGCTAACCTACGCTGCATGGCCTCCCTGATCCTGCAAAGCCTGCGGAAGGATCCTCGTGTTCTTCGGATCAAGGAGAGGGACCATTACTGGCTGGCCACTCTCCTTGATCCACGGTACAAGGGTAAGGTTGCGGACCTTATCTTGCCATCGCAGAGGGAGCAGAGGATGAGACATCTCAGGGAGGCCTTGCAGAAAGGTCTGTGCAACGCGTTCCCAGAAACTGGGAGGTTACAAACTCCTGGTCCTGGACGACGAGTTGCTGAGGCTTCGGTCAGTAGCAGAAGGAGCCGTGGGGAAGGTGGACGTCTGACCAATGCGTTCAGACAATTTTTTAGTCCGCAGCCCCAAGGTATGATCGGTTCCAGCAACCATCGCCAGCGTCTGATATACATGGTGCAGGAATACCTAGGGGCAAGGTCAGACTTCGACACCTTTCCCACCAAAAATCCTCTGGCTTACTGGGTCCTGAGGATGGATCACTGGCCAGAGCTTGCACAGTATGCAATTGAGCTACTGGCCTGTCCTGCCTCCAGCGTTCTTTCCGAACGCACATTCAGTGCTGCTGGAGGATTTGTCACCGATCATAGGGTGCGCCTGTCCACTGACTCGGTTGATCGACTGACCTTCATAAAAATGAATCAGTCTTGGATCACCACCCGCTACCAGGCACCTGAAGCGGATATAACGGAATAATTTATAATGTCACATCCCTTCAAGACTGCCTATGCTGATGCTGAGTGACTGTCCTGTTATGTTCACTGACTATCCTCTTCCTCCTCCTCAATGATCCATGCCACCACACCAGTGCCTAAGGCACAATTTTTCAGCCCCTGTATAACAGGGGCGTGTACTTACAATTTTTTTAAAAAATGCTTTGTAACACGTGTGACTGCTGTGCTCCAAGTACAGTATCTGTGAGGGGTTGCAGTGTTGTGGCACCAGCACCAGTGCCTAACGCACAATTTTTCAGCCCCTGTTGGGGCGTGTAATTACAATTTTTAGGCAATGCTTTGCAACAGGTCTCATTGCTGTGCTAAGAGTACAGTATCTGTGAGGGGTTGCAGTGTTGTGGCACCAGCACCAATGCCTAAGGCACAATTTTTCAGCCCCTGTTTAACAGGGGCGTGTAATTACAATTTATTAAAAAGATGCTTCGCAACAGGTGTGACTGCTGTGCTCCAAGTACAGTATCTGTGAGGGGTTGCAGTGTTGTGGCACCAGCACCAGTGCCTAAGGCACAATTTTTCAGCCCCTGTTGGGGCGTGTAATTACAATTTTTAGGCAATGCTTTGCAACAGGTCTCATTGCTGTGCTAAGAGTACAGTATATGTGAGGGGTTGCAGTGTTGTGGCACCAGCACCAATGCCTAAGGCACAATTTTTCAGCCCCTGTTTAACAGGGGCGTGTAATTACAATTTTTTAAAAGATGCTTCGCAACAGGTGTGACTGCTGTGCTCCAAGTACAGTATCTGTGAGGGGTTGCAGTGTTGTGGCACCAGCACCAGTGCCTAAGGCACAATTTTTCATCCCCTGTTGGGGCGTGTAATTACAATTTTTAGGCAATGCTTTGCAACAGGTCTCATTGCTGTGCTAAGAGTACAGTGTCTGTGAGGGGTTGCAGTGTTGTGGCACCAGCACCAATGCCTAAGGCACAATTTTTCAGCCCCTGTTTAACAGGGGCGTGTAATTACAAATCTTGATCTAATAACTCACAGAAGGGCCCATTCCTGCGCCTACCAAGAGTAACTGTGAGGGCTTACAGTCTTGTGGCAACACCGTCCACCACCACCACCACCACCACCAAAGGCCCAATTTTTCTGCCCGGTTCAACAGGTGCATGCAAGTACAAATCTTGATCTATTAACTCACAGCAGGGCCCATTCCTGTGCCCACCAGTCTTGTGGCTACACCAACATCTAATAGGGCAAATTTCTGCAGAGTATATACGGCAGGCCCCTACTTTCAAACATCCAACTTACAAACGACTCCTACTTGCAAACAGAAAGAGAAAACAGGAAGTGAGAGGAAATCTACCCCTAGGAAGGGAAATTCTTTCATGTTAGATTTAATTTGGGAAAAAGGTATCTCCTCTCTACTGATGCTTTATCACCAATCCTTGTTTCAATTAAAACCCCACTTTTCCAAAAACATTTGTCATTGGGACGGAAAGTGAGGTGACATGTTCTGAACAGATGTGCAAAGACAGCAAATGTTACAGGGGTGATAACCCCTCCCTATGTTCTCCAAAAAGCTTAAAAATAGATTTTTTTGGGATGGCGCTACACTTCATAATGTACCTGTTCAGATTCTACTTAAGAACAAACCTACAGTCCGTGTCTTGTTTGCACCACCTATATATACTGCTGTTCAGAGTATATAGGGTTGTAGGTATAGGTTTTTATTTTGGGTGCGGGGTCCCCCTTAATATCCATACAAGACCCAAAGGGGCTGGGATGGGGGGGGGGGGGGTGATGGGGTAGCCATGCCATTTTTCTCAAGGATTTTCAGCCATATGGCGGCCAGGACAAGACATGACATTAAAGCCGCAAGTGGTTTTAAATGGTTTCTTTTTTTCCTTTACAAATGTCATTTTGTGCAAGGACAGTTCTAAACACGGGAAACACATGCCACTTCACAGGCATACTTTAGACACCCCCCAGGTACCATATTTAAAGGAAAATTTCACTTTTTTTTCACTTTATGCATCATTAAAATGACTGCTCCCGAAAAAACGTTAGTTTTAAAAAGTTCTTTTTGCATTGATATATGTCCCCTGGGGCAGGACCCGGGTCCCCAAACCTGTTTTATGACATTAACATGCATATTGGCCGTTGTAATTAGCAATTTTGATTTCGAACGTTCGCGTCCATTATAACGAATAGGGTTCGAAAATTTGCGCGAACTTTCGGTCCGTTCGAAGATTCTGGTGCGAACCGAACCCGGGGGTGTTCGGCTCATCCCTAATATCAAGCTTAAAGAGTACCTGAAAAGCTGTTAACCACTTTCAGACTGTACCAATTTGCAGTAAAGGACCAGACCCCTTTTTGCAATTCGGCACTGTGTCGCTTTAACTGACAATTGCGCGGTCGTGCGACGTGGCTCCCAAACAAAATTGATGTCCTTTTTTTCCCACAAATAGAGCTTTCTTTTGGTGGTATTTGATCGCCCCTGCGGTTTTTTATTTTTTGTGCTATAAACAAAAAGGAGCGACAATTTTGAAAAAAACGCATTATTTTGTATTTTTTGCTATAATAAATATCCACCAAAAATATATAAAAAAAAATATTTTTTCCTCAGTTTAGGCCGATACGTATTCTTCTACATATTTTTGGTAAAAAAATCGCAATAAGCGATTATTGATTGGTTTGTGCAGAAGTTATAGCGTTTACAAGATAGGGGATAGTTTTATAGCATTTTTATTAATAATTATTTTTTTATTAGTAATGGCGGCGATCAGCGATTTTTATTGTGACTGCGACATTATGGCGGACACATCGGACATTTTTGACACATTTTTGGGACCATCGTCATTTATACAGCAATCAATGCTATTTAAATGCAGTGAAGGGGTTAACCAGGGATGGCAGTGTAGGGGTTAAGTATGCCTAGGGGTGTGTTTCTTACTGTGGGGGGGGGGTGTGGCTGTCAGCTAGTGAATGCTGATCTCTGCTCCAATCACAGGGAGCAGAGATCGGCGTAACTAGTTGCTAGGCAGAACGGGGATATGCTGTCTATTTCCGCATCTGCCCATTCTGCCTTCCCGTGAGACGATCGCGGGTGTTCCCGCGGCGATCGAGTCCGCGGGACCCGCGACCGGCCTCACGGGGGTCCCGACCGGCTCGGGAGCACGCCGCTCCCGACGCACTCCCGATGGCACGGACGGCATTAAGGAGGGACTTATATATACGCCCTCCTGCCTGTCCGTGCCATTCTGAAGACGTATATCGGCGTGCGCCGGTCAGGAACTGGTTAAAGAGATATTCATCATGTTCAAACCATTTACATGTGACTTTCAGTCTCAACGATATTTTCTCCATGTTCAATTCTCTGTGCAACCTTAACCTCTACTGCCTAAACCATATATTTTCTCTGTATCACTCACCTTACAAACTACACCCTTATGCATACTTAACCTTCATATCAGTACAATTACCCTCTGACCCATTTTGTACACATATTTTGCTGCCCACTCTGTCCACACAATTCTTTACCCATATTGTCCATTATTTTCATTTTTTTGTCCACCTCTCACCTTTCTTACACTTCTGTCTCTACCATGAGTATGCACTTTGTTACCAGACACTCTTTTGCAGTGGAGGATGACTCCTGAGTAAGGATGGGCCCGGTGCTCGATGCGAACCCACGTTCGCATCGAGCACCGGGCGTTCGCTCGCTCGGCGAGCCCAGAACTATTTTGGCCGCTCGCATCACGTTCGTGTGATGCGCGCGGCCCCGCAATGCATTGCGGCCGGCGCGGCCGACGCAGTGCATTGCTGGCTGATGATTGGCCAAGCATGCACTGTGACCCCGCATGCTTGGCCAATCACAGCCCCGGAAACTCGAAGAGCCATAATTGGCTACAGGCAGGACGCCTGTAGCCAATTACAGCTCAGGGGCTGTAGTACACGCCCCCCCCTATAAAACGCCGCCACGCCGTCTGCGCCGGTCACATGCTGTTCCGGCGCAGATTGAGCAGGCTGTTTCTGTGACACTCTGCTGCATTTAGATAGTTAGAGAGATTCACTTACAGAGATTGAGTTAGATAGATTCAGTTACAAAGATTGATTGACAAAGAGGGGCTTGTAGTGTGCTCGTGGCAGGCAGGCAGAGCTCCTATATTTTGTTACCAGAAGCACCTATAGGACTTGTAGTGTGTTCGTGGCAGGCAGGCAGAGCTCCTATATTTTGTTACCAGAAGCACCTATAGGACTTGTAGTGTGTTAGTGGCAGGCAGGCAGAGCTCCTATATTTTGTTACCAGAAGCACCTATAGGACTTGTAGTGTGTTCGTGGCAGGCAGGCAGAGCTCCTATATTTTGTTACCAGAAGCACCTATAGGACTTGTAGTGTGTTAGTGGCAGGCAGGCAGAGCTCCTATATTTTGTTACCAGAAGCACCTATAGGACTTGTAGTGTGTTCGTGGCAGGCAGGCAGAGCTCCTATATTTTGTTCCCAGAGGCACCTATAGGACTTGAAGTGTGTTAGTCCCATTACACACACAGAGCTATATTTTCTTCCCAGAAGCACCTATAGGACTTGAAGTGTGTTAGTCCCATTACACACACAGAGCTATATTTTCTTCCCAGAAGCACCTATAGGACTTGAAGTGTGTTAGTCCCATTACACACACAGAGCTATATTTTGTTCCCAGAAGCACCTATAGGACTTGAAGTGTGTTAGTCCCATCACACACACAGAGCTATATTTTGTTCCCAGAAGCACCTATAGGACTTGAAGTGTGTTAGTCCCATTACACACACAGAGCTATATTTTGTTCCCAGAAGCACCTATAGACTTGAAGTGTGTTAGTCCCATCACACACACAGAGCTATATTTTCTTCCAGAAGCACCTATAGGACTTGAAGTGTGTTAGTCCCATCACACACACAGAGCTATATTTTCTTCCCAGAAGCACCTATAGGACTTGAAGTGTGTTAGTCCCATCACACACACAGAGCTATATTTTGTTCCCAGAAGCACCTATAGGACTTGAAGTGTGTTAGTCCCATCACACACACAGAGCTATATTTTCTTCCCAGAAGCACCTATAGGACTTGAAGTGTGTTAGTCCCATCACACACACAGAGCTATATTTTGTTCCCAGAAGCACCTATAGGACTTGAAGTGTGTTAGTCCCATCACACACACAGAGCTATATTTTGTTCCCAGAAGCACCTATAGGACTTGAAGTGTGTTAGTCCCATCACACACACAGAGCTATATTTTTGTTCCCAGAAGCACCTATAGGACTTGAAGTGTGTTAGTCCCATCACACACACAGAGCTATATTTTGTTCCCAGAAGCACCTATAGGACTTGAAGTGTGTTAGTCCCATCACACACACAGAGCTATATTTTCTTCCCAGAAGCACCTATAGGACTTGAAGTGTGTTAGTCCCATCACACACACAGAGCTATATTTTGTTCCCAGAAGCACCTATAGGACTTGAAGTGTGTTAGTCCCATCACACACACAGAGCTATATTTTCTTCCCAGAAGCACCTATAGGACTTGAAGTGTGTTAGTCCCATTACACACACAGAGCTATATTTTGTTCCCAGAAGCACCTATAGGACTTGAAGTGTGTTAGTCCCATCACACACACAGAGCTATATTTTCTTCCCAGAAGCACCTATAGGACTTGAAGTGTGTTAGTCCCATTACACACACAGAGCTATATTTTGTTCCCAGAAGCACCTATAGGACTTGAAGTGTGTTAGTCCCATCACACACACAGAGCTATATTTTCTTCCCAGAAGCACCTATAGGACTTGAAGTGTGTTAGTCCCATTACACACACAGAGCTATATTTTGTTCCCAGAAGCACCTATAGGACTTGAAGTGTGTTAGTCCCATTACACACACAGAGCTATATTTTCTTCCCAGAAGCACCTATAGGACTTGAAGTGTGTTAGTCCCATCACACACACAGAGCTATATTTTCTTCCCAGAAGCACCTATAGGACTTGAAGTGTGTTAGTCCCATTACACACACAGAGCTATATTTTCTTCCCAGAAGCACCTATAGGACTTGAAGTGTGTTAGTCCCATCACACACACAGAGCTATATTTTGTTCCCAGAAGCACCTATAGGACTTGAAGTGTGTTAGTCCCATCACACACACAGAGCTATATTTTCTTCCCAGAAGCACCTATAGGACTTGAAGTGTGTTAGTCCCATCACACACACAGAGCTATATTTTGTTCCCAGAAGCACCTATAGGACTTGAAGTGTGTTAGTCCCATCACACACACAGAGCTATATTTTCTTCCCAGAAGCACCTATAGGACTTGAAGTGTGTTAGTCCCATTACACACACAGAGCTATATTTTGTTCCCAGAAGCACCTATAGGACTTGAAGTGTGTTAGTCCCATCACACACACAGAGCTATATTTTCTTCCCAGAAGCACCTATAGGACTTGAAGTGTGTTAGTCCCATTACACACACAGAGCTATATTTTCTTCCCAGAAGCACCTATAGGACTTGAAGTGTGTTAGTCCCATTACACACACAGAGCTATATTTTCTTTCCCAGAAGCACCTATAGGACTTGAAGTGTGTTAGTCCCATCACACACACAGAGCTATATTTTGTTCCCAGAAGCACCTATAGGACTTGAAGTGTGTTAGTCCCATCACACACACAGAGCTATATTTTGTTCCCAGAAGCACCTATAGGACTTGAAGTGTGTTAGTCCCATTACACACACAGAGCTCCTATATATTCTTCTCAGCAGCACCCACAGGACTTCTAGTGTGTTAGTGGCATCACACAGAGCTCCTCTATTTTCTTTGCATAAGCACCCACAGGACTTCTAGTGTGTTAGTGGCATCACACAGAGCTCCTCTATTTTCTTTGCAGAAGCACCCATAGGACTTCTAGTGTGTTAGTGGCATCACACAGAGCTCCTATATATTCTTCTCAGCAGCACCCACAGGACTTCTAGTGTGTTAGTGGCATCACACAGAGCTCCTCTATTTTCTTTGCATAAGCACCCACAGGACTTCTAGTGTGTTAGTGGCATCACACAGAGCTCCTATATTTTCTTCTCAGCAGCACCCACAGGACTACCGACTACAATGGCTGGAAGACCGCCAAGGGGAGGCAGAGCGTGCAGAGCCAAGAACACAGGGCAGGCAGGCTCTGTTTCTAGTGGACGTGGCCGTGGACGTGGACGTGGTCGTGCATCGTCATCAGCACGTGGCCATGGGACACGCGCGTCTTTGTTTTCGGCAGCTGGACATGTGGAGCCGCATCATGCTGAAGGCTTGGTAGAATGGATGACCAAGCCCTCCTCATCCTCCTCATCCTCTCTCACCCAGGCTCAGGGTACTGACAGAGCATCATCAGCCACCCCTTCCCTAGACCCACCATGTCCTCCTGAGGAGTCCCCCCGAACTCTTTGAGCACAGTGTTGGGTACATGCTCCAGGAGGATGCCCAACGATTCGAAGGCTCGGATGACGATACCCAGCTTGAGGAATCTGGCAGTACAGTTCCACCAGCTGCAGCTTACTGCCAGGTTTGCTCTAGTGGTGAAGAGGGAGGGGATGATGAGGTCACTGACTCCACGTGGGTGCCTCAAGGGAGAGAGGATGAGGAGGATGACGAGGAGGAGGAGGATGCGGCGTCACATGTCCAACGAGGCAGGATGCCCCCTGGAGGCCAGGTAGAGGCCAGCACAGCAACTGTACAACACCGCAGAGCTCCGCCTGTGCAGGGCGCTGCCTCTGCACGTTATCAGAAAAGTTCTTTGGTGTGGGCCTTTTTTGAGACGAGTGCAGCAGATCGCACCACTGCTATTTGCAATATTTGTCTCAAGCGTATCTCGCGTGGCCAAAACATCAGCCGCTTGGGCACGACAAGCATGACCAGACATATGGCGACCTGCCATGCAGCTCGTTGGCAGGCACACATAAAAGACCCACACCAAAGAACTAAGCGGACCTCTCCTTGCTCCTCCTCAGCTGGGATCTCCATCCCCACTACACCTTCAGTCCTCTCTGAAAGCTGCTCTGAGAGGACTGAAGGTGTAGAATTCGGTGTGTCACAACCAAGTACTTGCAGTACACCGACGTCCGAATGCAGCAGGCAAATTTCCCTGCCCCAGCTGCTGGACCGTAGAAAGAAGTACACTCCGAGCCATCCACATGCCCAGCGGTTGAATGCTAGCCTTGCTAAATTGCTAGCACTTCAACTGCTGCCTTTTCAGTTGGTAGACTCGGCCCCCTTCCGTGAGTTTGTTCAATGTGCGGTTCCTCAGTGGCAGGTTCCCAAACGCCACTTTTTCTCGCGGAAGGCGATTCCGTCTCTCTACCGGCATGTGGAGGGCAATGTCCATGCCTCGCTGGACAGGGCGGTCAGCGGTAAGGTGCATATTACCGCTGACTCATGGTCCAGCAGGCATGGACAGGGACGGTACCTTTCTTTCACGGCCCATTGGGTCACTCTATTGGCAGCTGGGAGGGATGCAGGACAAGGTGCAGTAGTGTTGGAGGTTGTTCCGCCACCACGCCTCCAAAACGCGACTACTGCTACTGGTTGTGACACACCTCTCTCCTCCACCCCCTCCTCTTCTTCTTCCTCCAGTGCTCTGTCCTTGGAACCAGCGGTGCTCCGTAGGCGTACAAGGGGCTACGCAAGTACGCAGGCAAAAAGATGCCATGCCGTGCTTGCGCTGGTGTGTTTGGGGGGACAGGAGCCACACTGGGCCAGAGGTTCTGGCAGCTCTGCAGGGCAGGCCGAGAGGTGGTTGACGCCACGTCAGCTTAAGCCAGGAATGGTCGTTTCTGACAATGGCACCAACCTCCTCTCCGCCCTGCGACAGGGGCAGCTCACCCATGTGCCCTGCATGGCTCACGTCCTCAACCTGGTGGTGCAGCGGTTCTTGGGCAGGTTCCCAGGCTTACAGGATGTCCTGAGGCAGGCCAGGAAAGTCTGTGTGCATTTCCGCCGATCTTATAATGCCAGTGCTCGGCTGACTGAGCTGCAAAAGGAGCTGAACCTGCCCAAGAACCGCCTAATATCTGACATGCCCACCAGGTGGAACTCAACGTTGGCCATGCTGCAGCGACTGCACACGCAGCAGAGGGCCATCAATGAGTAACTTTGCGACTACGGCACCAGGACAGGGTCAGGGGAGCTTGGGTTTTTTTCCCCACGTCAGTGGAGCATGATCAGGGATGCATGCACTGTCCTCTCACCATTTGAGGAGGCCACGAGGATGGTGAGCAGTGACAGTGCATGCATCAGTGACACTGTCCCTCTTGTCCACCTGTTGGAGCATACGCTGCGTGGGATAATGGACAGGGCACTTGAGGCAGAACAGAGGCAGGAAGAGGAGGACTTCCTTGCCTCTCAAGGCCCCCTTTATCCGGACAGTGTTCCTTCTGTCCCACCCATCACACAGGAAGAGGATGAGGAGGAGGAGGAGGAGGAGGAGGAGGAGGATTGTGTGAGCATGGAGGTGGAGCCTGGCACTCAGCATCAGCAGCAGCAGTCTTTTAGGGATGATGTACAGTCCCAACAAGCCAGTGGACTTGTACGTGGCTGGGAGGAGGTGGCTGGCGATCATGTCATCCTCAGTGACCCAGAAGACTCCGGACCGAATGCCTCAGCTAACCTACGCTGCATGGCCTCCCTGATCCTGCAAAGCCTGCGGAAGGATCCTCGTGTTCTTCGGATCAAGGAGAGGGACCATTACTGGCTGGCCACTCTCCTTGATCCGCGGTACAAGGGTAAGGTTGCGGACCTTATCTTGCCGTCGCAGAGGGAGCAGAGGATGAGACATCTCAGGGAGGCCTTGCAGAAAGGTCTGTGCAACGCGTTCCCAGAAACTGGGAGGCTACAAACTCCTGGTCCTGGGCGACGAGTTGCTGAGGCTTCGGTCAGTGGCAGAAGGAGCGGTGGGGAAGGTGGACGTCTGACCGATGCGTTCAGACAATTTTTTAGTCCGCAGCCCCAAGGTATGATCGGTTCCAGCAACCATCGCCAGCGTCTGATATACATGGTGCAGGAATACCTTGGGGCAAGGTCAGACTTGGACACCTTTCCCACCGAAAATCCTCTGGCTTACTGGGTCCTGAGGATGGATCACTGGCCAGAGCTTGCACAGTATGCAATTGAGCTACTGGCCTGTCCTGCCTCCAGCGTTCTTTCCGAACGCACATTCAGTGCTGCTGGAGGATTTGTGACTGATCATAGGGTGCGCCTGTCCACCGCCTCGGTTGATCGACTGACATTCATCAAAATGAATCAGTCTTGGATCACCACCAGCTACCAGGCACCTGAGGCGGATATAACCGAATAATTTTTAATGTCACATCCCTTCAAGACTGCCTATGCTGATGCTGAGTGACTGTCCTCTTATGTTCACTGACTATCCTCTTCCTCCTCCTCAATGATCCATGCCACAGCACCAGTGCCTAAGGCACAATTTTTCAGCCCCTGTTTAACAGGGGCGTGTACTTACAATTTTTTAAAAAAAATGCTTCGCAACACGTGTGACTGCTGTGCTCCAAGTACAGTCTCTGTGAGGGCCGTGTTGCAGTGTTGTGGCACCAGCACCAGTGCCTAAGGCACAATTTTTCAGCCCCTGTTTAACAGGGGCGTGTACTTACAATTTTTTAAAAAAATGCTTCGCAACACGTGTGACTGCTGTGCTCCAAGTACAGTCTCTGTGAGGGCCGTGTTGCAGTGTTGTGGCACCAGCACCAGTGCCTAAGGCACAATTTTTTCAGCCCCTGTTTAACAGGGCGTGTACTTACAATTTTTTAAAAAAATGCTTCGCAACACGTGTGACTGCTGTGCTCCAAGTACAGTCTCTGTGAGGGCCGTGTTGCAGTGTTGTGGCACCAGCACCAGTGCCTAAGGCACAATTTTTCAGCCCCTGTTTAACAGGGGCGTGTACTTACAATTTTTTTAAAAAAATGCTTCGCAACACGTGTGACTGCTGTGCTCCAAGTACAGTCTCTGTGAGGGCCGTGTTGCAGTGTTGTGGCACCAGCACCAGTGCCTAAGGCACAATTTTTCAGCCCCTGTTTAACAGGGGCGTGTACTTACAATTTTTTAAAAAAATGCTTCGCAACACGTGTGACTGCTGTGCTCCAAGTACAGTCTCTGTGAGGGGTTGCAGTGTTGTGGCACCAGCACCAGTGCCTAAGGCACAATTTTTCAGCCCCTGTTTAACAGGGGCGGGTAATTACAAATCTTGATCTAATAGTTCACAGCAGGGCCCATTCCTGCGCCCACCAAGAGTAACTATGAGGGCCTACAGTCTTGTGGCAACACCGTCCACCACCACCGCCAAAGGCCCAATTTTTCTGCCCTGTTCATCAGGTGCTTGCAATTACAAATCTTGATCTAATAACTCACAGCAGGGCCCATTCCTGCGCCCACCAAGAGTAACTGTGAGAGCTTACAGTCTTGTGGCAAAACCGTCCACCACCACCACCACCACCACCACCACCACCCCCAATTTTTCTGCCCTGTTCAACAGGTGCATGCAATTACAAATCTTGATCTATTAACTCACAGCAGGGCCCATTCCTGTGCCCACCAGTCTTGTGGCTACACCAACATCTAATAGGGCAAATTTCTGCAGAGTATATACGCCAGGCCCCTACTTTCAAACATCCAACTTACAAACGACTCCTACTTGCAAATGGAAAGAGAAAACAGGAAGTGAGAGGAAATCTACCCCTAGGAAGGGAAATTCTATCCTGTTAGATTTAATTTGGGAAAAAGGTATCTCCTCTCTACTGATACTTTATCACCAATCCTTGTTTCAATTAAAACCCCACTTTTCCAAAAACATTTATCATTGGGACGGAAAGTGAGGTGACATGTTCTGAACAGATGTGCAAAGACAGCAAATGTTACAGGGTGATAACCCCTCCCTATGTTCTCCAAAAAGCTTAAAAATAGATTTTTTTGGGATGGAGCTACACTTCATAATGTACCTGTTCAGATTCTACTTAAGATCAAACCTAAAGCCGCAAGTGGTTTTAAATGGCTTCTTTTTTTCCTTTACAAATGTCATTTTGTGCAAGGACAGTTCTAAACACGGGAAACACATGCCACTTCACAGGCATACTTTGGACACCCCCCAGGTACCATATTTAAAGGAAAATGTCACTTTTTTTTTTTCACTTTATGCATCATTAAAATGACTGCTCCCGAAAAAACGTTAGTTTTTAAAAGTTCTTTTGCATTGATATATGTCCCCTGGGGCAGGACCCGGTCCCCAAACCTGTTTTATGACATTAACATGCATATTGGCCGTTGTAATTAGCACTTTTGATTTCGAACGTTCGCGTCCATTATAACGTATAGGGTTCGAAAATTCGCGCGAACTTTCGGTCCGTTCGAAGGTTCTGGTTCGAACCGAACCCGGGGGTGTTCGGCTCATCCCTAATGCATTGTATGGATAAATCCACATTATATATCCAACATAAGCTGAATTGTGCCAAAGATAAACATTGTTCATATACAACTAGAAACAGCATGAATCTGTGGTGGTTCAAAGGTATGACCGTAGCATAGATCCGGCTGGTCCTGCCTGATGACGCCCCTAAAGGGTACACACTGTGACCCAGGCCGGACATGTCTCCTAATAATATACTGGGCATAGAGCCGTTAAACAGTCCATAATTGTTAGCCTAAATTATTAGTGCCTAACAAAAAGGTGCATTGGATAATAAAACATTTATAAACATGAAAATGGGATGTGATTAGGAACAAGAGTATGTATTTATTTATTCATAAATAGGTAAAGTTAAGTTAAGTTCTTTTTGCGTTGTACCAGTCAAACCAAGGTTTCCAGTTTTTCAGTTGTGATTGGTTATTACTAGGGATGAGCCGAACACCCCCCCGTTCGGCTCGCACCAGAACCCGCAAAAGGACCTAAAGTCCGTGCGAGCTTTAGAACTCTATTAGTTATAATGGATGCGAACGCTCGAAATTAAAAGTGCTAATTTTAAAGGCTAATATGCATGTTAATGTCATAAAAAGTGTTTGGGGACCTGGGTCCTGCCCCAGGGGACATGTATCAATGCAAATAGGGTGTATTCTGCTATTGGAAAAACATTGCATAAAAATTTAATTTTGCTTTTTTTTTTTCCCAATAGCATTTTCTGCGTGTTCATACATACACGCTGTAGACACTATCCGTATATTCTGATATTGCAAAAACATTGCAAAAAAATTTAATTTTGCTGTGTTTTTTTTTCCCAATAGCATTTTCTGCGTGTTCATACATACACGCTGTAGACACTATCCGTGTATTCTGATATTGCAAAAACATTGCAAAAAAATGTAATTTTGCAGTGTTTTTTTTTCCCAATAGCATTTTCTGCGTTTTCATAAACGCGTTACATACTGTCCGTGTATTCTGATATTGGGAAAACATTGCAAAAAAAATTAATTTTGCAGTGTTTTTTTTTTTTTGTAAAGTGATTTTAAATGAATAAAAACAGTAGCGCTAATAATCACAGTGTCTGTGTCTGTGAATAAACTAAATATTTAACCTGTGTAAACAATACTGAAAAATATGTATAAACAGTGCTAAAAAAAAAAAAAAAAAAAAACAACAACACAATTAATCACCTATATACATAAAGTGAAAAATTAAAGTGAAGTGTGATTATATATTTTTTGCAGGTGTCCAAAAAAGGGGGAACAAATCCAAACAAAAGTCCATAAACTGTTACTTGTAGTGATAATGTTTCAAAAAGTGACAGAAAAGTGAATGAAAAATCCTGAAGCAAATAAAGTTTTGAAGTGTCTTTAAACAAAATTCTTGAAGTGACTTGAAAAAAATATCTTCCACCACACCACCTGTGTTCAGTGCTACCGCACCCTAAGGAATCGCACTCACCAGCAGTATATGCCTTGCACTCTCATGCTCGGCCAACTCGCTTAATAGCTCCACATGGGTCACAGATGGGTCCAGAAAGAATGTTAGATAATTGCACTCCACATATAAGGAAAAAAGAGATGCTTTCAATAGTGAAGTAGAGTAAACCATTTATTTCAACAGCACACAAAATTCCTCAACCATTGTACTCACATCCTTCATATAAAAATAAGGCACTTCAGCATAACTTTTCAACAGGAAACAAGGACCCAGCAGTGGTGACCCGATATATTATGGTCTCGGCGGACCCGGCGTTAATACCAATATGTCTCACCCTCCACGCTGTCTCCTTTCTCTTTCACTTCACACGGCACAGCACACCCAGTAACTGGAGCGTTGAATGTTAAATGCTCCTCACAGTTGCCATGTAACCATACCCAGACATGTTTCACCGAAGTGGCTTAATCATTGGGGTTCTTTTTAGTGTTTTTTTTTTCCCAATAGCATTTTCTGCATTTTCATAAACGCTTTAGATACTGTACGTGTATTCTGATATTGGAAAAACATTGCAAAAAATTTAAATTTTGCTGTGTTTTTTTCCCCAATAGCATTTTCTGCGTGTTCATACATACACGCTGTAGACACTATCCGTGTATTCTGATATTGGAAAAACATAGCAAAAAATTAAATTTTGCAGTGTTTTTTTTTTCCCCAATAGCATTTTCTGCGTTTTCATAAACGCTTTACATTCTGTCCGTGTATTCTGATATTGGAACAACATTGCAAAAAAATTTTATTTTGCAGTGTTTTTTTTCTTCCCAATAGCATTTTCTGCATTTTCATAAACGCTTTAGATACTGTCCGTGTATTCTGATATTGGAAAAACATTGCAAACAATTTTAATTTTGCAGTGTTTTTTTTCTTCCCAATAGCATTTTCTGCGTTTTCATAAACGCTTTAGACACTATCCGTGTATTCTGATATTGGAAAAACAGTGCAAAAAATTTTAATTTTGCAGTGTTTTTTTTTCCCCAATAGCATTTTCTGCGTGTTCATAAACGCTTTAGACACTGTACGTGTATTCTGCTATAGACAAAAACACCCATTTAGGGCGAGATCATACATTTTGAAAATATGAGGAGATCGACAAAAAGGGGACGTGGCCCGGGTTGTGGTGCTGTTGGGCGCGCTCCTGTTGCAGGGAGAGGACGTGGTCGATCTGTGCCAGCTACACGCACTAGTGAAACACCTTCCTCAGGTGCGAGTAGGCGACAGAGCCTGCAGCAGTATTTTGGCGCGCCTAATGAGGCTATACGAATGTTGAGGTCAGGACAAGTACAGGCGATTGGGTTGCTGACAGTGCCTCCGGTTCCTTCACATTGTCTCCCACCTAGTCTCTTGATGAAAGTTAATAATTTTTTCCAGAAAGTGCGTATTCTGGGGTATTTCCACCATATGTGCGGCATCGTGCCGTTGAGTTTCTGAGGTTCTTAACCACTTGCTTACTGTGCACTTAAACACCCTTCCTGCCCAGACCAATTTTCAGCTTTCAGTGCTCTCGCACTTTCAGTGACAATTGCGCGGTCATGTAATGCTGTAACCAAATTAATTTTTTATCATTTTGTTCGCACAAATAGAGCTTTAGTTTGGTGGTATTT
Source organism: Lithobates sylvaticus (assembly GCA_028564925.1). Taxonomy (NCBI): domain Eukaryota; kingdom Metazoa; phylum Chordata; class Amphibia; order Anura; family Ranidae; genus Lithobates; species Lithobates sylvaticus. The sequence goes on from CM053027.1 coordinate 152,257,207, forward strand.
ATTCGCGACTTCGTTTTTTTTTTTTTTTTGTGATATAAGCGAAAACATAGCAGAAATTTTGAAAAAAAACAATATTTTCTCCTTTCTTTTTTAAAAGAAATCCAATAAAATCAAATTTTGTCATAAATTTAAGCCAAAATGTATTCTGCTACATGTTTTTTGTAAAAGAAATTCCGTTAAGTGTATAATAATTGGTTCGCGTGATCACGGACATATGTACGCAAATGATCATGTAAAAGGGGTGTGCAGGTGATCACGGACATATGTGTGCAGATAATCATTGGCACATGTTATTTTACTGGGACATATGTGAGGGACATGTGTTTTTATTATTTGGGGACATGTGTGTTTTGGGGACATGTGTGTTTTTGGGGACATGTGTGTTTTACTGTGGGGACATGTGTGTTTTACTGTGGGGACATGTGTGTTTTACTGTGGGGACACTACTGGTGATCAGTGAGTAAAAAAACTGTAAAAAAAAACAGCTAATACTCACTGATCACCAGCCGGCTGCAGCGATCCGCTCTCCTCTCCTCACCGACGACTTCCGTGTGAGGAGAGGAGGGTCGATTGCCTAGCAACCGGCTGTTTGTTTACATCACATGATGGCTGTGATTCGACACGGCCGTCATGTGATCAGGAGGGCCAATCACCGAGCCCTCCTGCCGATCCGAGATGCGCCATGTCCGGGTGACACGGCCGCATCGGGATCGCACCGCTGCGCGGGCGCGCGCGATCCCTCTACTTCTGAAGGACGTTCCGGAACGTCCATTCAGAAGTAGACGGCTCCCACCCGGCCGTATATGTACATTGGCCGGGTGGGAAGTGGTTAATGACTTCCTGTACCTCTTCTGCTGAGAAGGGGGCCTCCAGCATTTTATTTTTATTTTTTATGTTATTTTAAGTTATTTCCCTATCCACATTTGTTTGCAGATCACTTGCCATACTCTTAACAACATTTTGTTGCCATTTGCAGCTCTCTAGCCCTTTCTATTACTTTTTTACAGCCATTTTAGTGTTCAAAAGTCCGGGTCCCATTGACTTCAATGGGGTTCGGAGTTCGGGGTCAAGTTCGGGTAAAGTTCGGTCCCGAACCCGGACTTTTTTCCGAAGTTCGGCCGAACCCGCCGAACCCGAACATCCAGGTGTCTGCTCAACTCTACTTATTAACACTTTGAATGAAATGGGACAAGGTTATGGTAACACAGAATATTAGAACATATCAATTTTCTTAAAAAGCTAGTCTAGTTTGAATAAGTTGGTGATAGCTGCCCACCAATTAGTCCTACGCAGTGTTAGTTTATATAAGCTAGCACTATTAATGGAGAGAAATTAGGGTAAAGTTTGTTTTTGACCACCACTATTGAACTGGTAACTATTGGTAAACCCTGGCATTTATGTATGTTTTGTGATATGTCTTCTATGTTTCAATGTAATATATATATATATCATAACTTTTAGAAACTATAAGTAATAAAGTTTTAAACAAAGATTTTTTTTTATACTTAAATGTTCTTAAAATGACTATAGGAGTAAGGAATTTTATGCCTTTTTTAAAGTTTTTGCTGTTAGTTGTTACTAAATTATATTTTGGCAGTTACAGAACTTTAACTGTATTAAATGTCTGTTAAAGATAATGATTTCAGAGCCTGACAAAAGTGCTTATGCATTGGGATTGCAGTCAGAGAGTGAAAAAGCAGCTACGTTTCTTTTCTTCCCCTCTTTTTATTACTTGTCATTATATAGCAAGAAATAATTAAAGCCTCTATCTGGATTTTGTGGATCTAGGCTACTTCTAAGAACTGTTGAGATTGCATAATTGCACCTTTTCTAATTTATGCATACAAAACATTACAATTACCATGCCGAGGTCTACAACTAATTTAACATAATTAACATACTTTATTTAGCAGACTAATTTCTGCAGTTGTGAAAACAGTTGTGAAGACAAATATCAGAATACAATGTTAACAGGATGGCTACAACAGACAATTAGGAAATCAGTAAATACTTGATCTTTTCCTAACAACTACACCCTGTTTTGTTTGTCTTCTGTTGCTAATGAAGTTGAAGTCATAGCCATAAAGTTTGTTCACCTAGTTAATGATGTCTTTTTTATTGCAAAAATAATCAGCTTGGGGGAATGGCCGGCGGCAGAGATGATGGCAGCTTAAGCATGTAGCTCTACACAATGGTGGCAATCCGAAGCCCGCTACAGTCACAAGAAGAGTCAGAGGACGGCGGTTTCAGCCCTAGACCTTCAGGCAGTCTCTCTGCAATGTCCCGCAAAAAGAAAAAAGGGAACCGGCCGGGTGGCATGGCAGAATTCTTCTCCCCACCACTCCGCTCCTGCAGCCAAGATGATGGCGGCCATTTCACAGGAACACAATATGGGCAGCATTGGGGAAATAGCAGTATTCAACAGTAGGGCAAGGGGGCCAATGTCAAATCTCAGCACAGCAGCCCATTCTCACAGACCTCCTCCAGCACATTCAACCCAGCCAAAGTGAGACAGAAGATTACTCCTACCAGACAAGCCATAGAGGAGATGAGTGCCTCAGATTTCTCTCTTGATGACACCAGAGAATTGCATTAATCCATCATGGCTTTACCTTTACTACTAATCAGCCATTCCTGGACACAACACTCAAATACATGCTAGTTTCTTTGAGAAGCACCTTCAATGCTGACATAGTCTCCTGGCACAGCAATTTAAATCTGAAGTCCAGTAAGTGAGAGAGCATCGCACATCAAAACTTAGACGGGGGAGTTTGCATCTACTTTTTAATGACATGATGGATGCACATAATGAGCGCGAGAACAGCATCTCCTGTATTAAATTGAAATTGGCTGATTTAGAAGACTGCTCACACAGGAACAATATTAAATAACGTGGAATTCCAGAATTGTTCAAACCACGGGAGCTCCAGGCATATTTCTCAAATATTCCTGGAGCTGCATTGCCGGATTCCCCACCAGTAGAACTGATCATAGATCATATTCATAGACTACCCAACCCTAAGCATGTTCCAGAATACCTTCCCAGGGACACTTTAGCCGGATACATTTCTATCATACTAAAGAAAATCTGATGTCTTTAACCAGGAATTGCGATCACCTCCCTGATTGCCTAAGAGATCTGATGCTCTTCGGCAACCTCTCTTGTTACACAATGCAGAAGAGGACAAATTTAATGACCATCACCAAACTGCTCCATAACCACCAAATAACATATTAGTGGAACTACCCAGCCAAACTACTAATTGAATATGAAGGCAAGACAATTTCTGTTACAACTGTAGAAGAAGGTCTTGCACTTCTGAAAAAGAAGGATTCTGGAGGATGACTCCTTGTTGGTCCCTGACTCACTGTCACCTCCATCACAGCCACCTAACTGGCAGGAGGAGGAAACGGGATGACCGCTAGTAACCTCCCTTTCTAATGTTTACATAATCTGGCTCCAGTTGCTGTTTCAGTGCTATTACTTGTTGATTTCTGTTACCCTTTTTTGTTCTTACATCCCCAAAATAGCGGATATCTATCTGCTCAAATGCGATGCGAATCATCTTTTATTATGTGCTATTTTTGTATGGTAATTTTTACTTGAAAATCTTACAGTTTCAAGTTTTTGCTTTCTTTTTACTTCGCCCCTTTTTGGACAAAGTGGACCTCAGCTGACTGCTCTAGTAACTTTGGTCTTAGTGGATTGCCAGTATTCTGAATAAGTACTTACAGTACTTGGAAAGAGACACTGTACACCGCGCTTAGCTTTACAATTATAACATGCAATTTAAAATCATCTCCTAAAGGACTCAATAGCTCCACCAAATGCAGTATGCTGTGAAAAGAAGCCAAACGCCTCTGGGAGAAGTTTTTTACCATCAGGAGACTAATTTCTGTCAAAAAAATTCCCCCTCAAATGTCTCACAAGAACTTTCTGCATCTCTCAAACCAACTATTAATCCAAGAAGAGAGGGGTGCTTATAGCCTTTAAGGATACAGTGGCATTCAAACAGCATGGCGGCTTAAACAGAGAGCTCCGCATCCAGAGACCCGGATCAGCGCTCAATCAGCGGGAGAACCTTGGTCAGTACGCAAGTCCGAGAGAAGCCAGTCGGCTACACGGTCCCAGCAGGACTCCTCCACTCAGCTTAGTAAGAGCATCATGGGGATGTTCCGCACACAGCACGCAGATTCGCAGGCCGCGACTCAAGCCTCGGATCGTGATTCAAGCGGCCCATTTGACTCTCCCAGCCCTCTATGATCTGGCAGCCATCAAACCTGCAACATGTGAGATCTAGAACAGCCCAGAGAAATCAATAGGTGCTCCAATGATTCAAAACCATTGGATCAGCTATTGATTTCTCTGGGTTGTTCTAGATCTCACATGTTGCAGGTTTGATGGCTTCCAGATCATAGAGGGCTGGGAGAGTCAAATGGGCAGCTTGAATAGTACGGCAGAGCATGTGAAGGCGGAACATCCCATAACCTACCTGGTGCAGGTCATTGATCTAGGAGAGAGAGAGACCCGTGGCACATTTGTCAGTCGATCGATTGGCTGCATTTTATGCTTGATCTGCTTGACCATCTGGTAAGCATACCGTCATCTAGGTGGTCGGGCACTTCTCCTCACCAATTGCATATATAAAGTCACAGAGGTGTTTGTTTCAAGTCACGTTTGGACTGCCTTATCTTGGAATATCACTTTTCTCTGTCGGAAGAATTCACATTTATACCTACCAATCAGTTGATGTTATTTCATGGACTCTATTGAATGCTTATTTGCCTCTAATTTTTATTCATGTTCATTATTTATTAATTTACCCAGAGGCACACAATATGTTTCTATAGGGGTATATTGTTTTATATCACACTTGATGTGAGTTTAGGTTTTAAATGTTATGGTTTAGGGCATTTAGTGCAGCTCTTTACTTTCGACACCTTGGGGGATGCTTGCTCCCCTCATCTTGCTATATTACAGATGACTGGCAGACTGCAGAAGGAGACTATACATTAATGCTGAAGAGGTTTGCACTCTCCACTATTTAGCCTATACTTGTGATGTTCTGATCACCCAAGCGGGACAGCAATTATGACAGTGGCCCATAGTTCTCTTTTCCCTTACCCCCCTTATTACCCCCTGACTAGGTTGTTCAGCAGGACTAGGATAACCTCCGATACGTACTACAAGTCTCCCCATACTTGGGACACCTACCTCATACAGGTACCAGGTACCATTTGGATCACTGAGCACTTCAAGTGCAACTTCAAGCTAAGGGTAGGCTCCATTCTCCTTATTCTTTACACTCTTTCCTCCTTCCCTATCTAACCCCCTCTCCCCACTTTCCCTCTCCCACCCCCCAAGGGCCCTCTCCATCTGCTTTGTAGAAGCGATACTGCCACATAGTCATACCTAATAAAATGCAGTCTACAGTGCACTCCTCAGCTCTTCTATCTCTCAAGGTGTACTCCCTTAATGCAAAAGGCCTTAATATCCTGGAAAAGCGTAGCAGTCTTCTTGCTGAAGCCCAACGACACAGAGCTCAAGTCATCTTCTTGCAAAAAAAAAAAACACTTTAAATCAAGCTCCATCCCCCGCTTGACCAACAGTCGCTTCCCAGAGGTCTACCATGTGAGCTGTGCAACCTTTAAAACAAAAGGAGTATCAATACTGTGCGCAAAGTCGCTCACAATCTGGAGGATGAGGACCATATGGCTGACCCAGAGGGCAGGTTTATTTTTCTGAAGGGGACCTGGAAGGGCAGGCCCATGACCCTGGCAAACATATACTGCCCCAATTAAAAACAGGTGACCTTCCTGAAAGATATTATCCTGAAACTAACAACATTTAGGACAGGCCTTCTAATCCTAGGGGGGGGGGGGGTGGGGGGGGGGGGGGGGGGGGGGGGGGGGGGCGTGGGGGGGGGGGGGCTTCAACATGGCCTTAGACCCACACCTTTAAACATCCACGGGTCCTCTTCCTTCCCATTTTCTGCGTTACGACATGTGAAACTCCAATTGGCTTCTCTCACACTTCATGATACCTGGCGCACTCTAAACCCACGAGAAAAAGATTATACATTTTTCTCATCCCTGCATAATCATCTTTCGAGGCTAGACTATCTCTTCATACCCCAGATGGACCTATCCTACCTCCATGACGCGGCAATAGAGGCCATGGTGCTCTCCGACCACCACCCAATAACCTTGACCCTACAGTTCCCTCAGAGGGTAACATCTACTAAGATCCAGAGAATGGACACCTTCCTTCTCACTGATCCTGGTGATCTGGTCACAATGACACAGACCATTGGTGACAATTTCTGCCACAATGACACACCGGATGTATTTCCCAACACTCAAGTGTGTTGTAGGTGGCCACTTGTTGGTCATCGCGGCCAGGAAAAAAAGGGAACACCAAACCCTGATCCGAACTCTTTCTGATAAAATCTCCACATTAGAAGCACAACACAAATGCTCACTAGCGAGTGCACATGCGCGGTGCCCTGTGGTGGACGCTTGAACCCAGGGCTCCACACCGCTCCATCCCGCCCGCACTCCCACAGCCGAACACCGCCAGCCACAGCCGTTAGACCGGGACCGGAGGTGCCCGCCAGCATCAGGGCACAGCATTAGGTGCCCGCCAGCATCAGGCCACATTGCGGCGCTCCCGGGAGCGGACGAAATGTTCAAAATGGCGGCGGAGTGGCCGCCTCATGAGGCATTCTCTGCTCACATCAACACCTCTCCCTGGTGGGACAGGCTACATGAGGAGGTATGTGGAGGGGTCCCCTCACCCACAACCAGCGGAGGCCCACTGTCCCCAGCCACCACAGTGTCCCTACTTAACCAGACCCTGGAGGAGATGCAGGGACTTTCCCCCTCAGAAGCTCACACCCCCAGGCCTAATGTTTCCTACCAGGATGCAGCCCAGCACACCTCACAGCCCCAGCACGCCTCTCAGCCCCAGGACATTTACCTCATGTTCTCCAAATTTGCTGAAATGCTAAACAAGGGCTTGGCTCAAACTGCATCCAGAATCACCTCTGATAAAAAGGCTGATCTCCAAATACTGGGCTCCCGAATTGACAGTATTGAAAACAAAGTCGATGCCACGATCGATCGAGTAAACCAGAATTCCGATCGCTTTCAGGAATTGCACGATCAATTGGAAGGGGCTCTTGCTAAAATTGATGATTTTGAAAACAGAAGACTCAATTTCTGGATCAGGGGTCTGCCTAAACGGACTTCCCTGACGCAGTTCATTCTCTCATCAAAACCTTCATCCCTGACATCAGAGCTCACAGGCTAGAGCTGGACCGTTCACATAGGGCTCTGGGACCCCCCCCCGCCAGAATGGTCTTCTGCGTGATATAGTAGTAAAGCCACACTACTTTAGCGTCAAGGAGGAGGTCATGAGGAGGGCCCGGACAACCCCGCAGATACAACTACTGGGACACCAGATACAAATCTACGCAGACATCTCTCCCTTCACCATCCAGAAGAGGAGGTCTCTTAAACCACTTCTGATGGTTTTGACGCAAAAAAACATCAAATATTGGTGGCTCTTCCCTTTCAGTTTGAAATTTGATTTTAGTGGCAAATCATTTTGATTTTCATCACTCCAAGAAGGGGAACTTCTGTTACGAAAGCTTTCCCTCATTCCTGCTCATCCTCCATCCCCTATGTAGGCTTCCTCATCTGGATTGTCCAAACGCCAGACACCATCTAGCCCTCTCACCTCCCTCTGGATAACACCCAGAAGCAAGAAAGCTAAATATGGACTTCCTCCATGACTCTGAGGTGACTCTCTCGTCTTCACCACAGTTTTTCTCTCTTTTTGTTGGGTCTGGACCCCACCTGGACCCCAGGCATTATTGCCAATTCACACTTTTTTTTTCTGCATTAATGGCTCAGTTGGGCCTAATTCCCTAGAAGTGACCTTGACCAGGCCTTTTTTCGAAACCCCTGGTTCAAACTGCAACACCCCAGGACCGTTTATCACCTATGATTGACCCCACCTGCTACGGGTTCCCTACTTTCCAGTTTTTTTTGTGTCTCTTGAGTTGGACTTATGTTGGACTCATGGGCAAGGGACTCTTGCTACTATTTTTACATATACCTGCCCTCTAAACAGTGTCTTACTGCACCACTAGTCCTTGTCTATTATATAGTTATTTAACAGGGACTCCATACCAGTTGGCCTAGGTGTTCATTATTTTTTGATATTGTATATTTATTAGTTAGGGGTGCGGAGGTTGGAGTGGGCCTCTTGCACATTCCCCCCACACTTGGACTGGCTGACCTTTGTGGTCTTGCTTTTCCTTGTATGGGTATTTCCTCCTTAGTGGGGAACACCATGATTGTTTCCTCAGGTGGGGTGACTTTATCTTCACCTCTACCTCAGGACTACCCTCTCTCTGTTGCTCTAACTCTTCTTTCTTTCTTTCTTTCTACTTTCCTTACTCTCTACTTTCTTTTTTGCAGCTTCAGAAGTGGTCTTTCTCACCCGCAGTGACCGAAGGTATACTTGGCTGTCCCCGCATACAACCCTTGCGCTACAGTTGGCTTCTAGCATGAAGGTAAGTGGTCAAGGGTCGCAAGCCTTCACTCTTACTCTGCTCCATGACTAACCCAACCTATCAAAGACCATCCCTACGCATAGCTTATCACAACGTGCAGGGTCTTAATTCTCTGATAAAACGAAAAAAAATATTCCAACACTATCATGCTCAAAAAATAGATATCTTGTTCTTACAGGAAACACATTTCCCTAAATTTTTATAAACCCTCATTCATTCACGCCAAATTCCCCAGATTTTATTTGGCTAACTCTGATAACAAAACTAAAGGTGTCAGCCTGTTCTTCTCGCATAGGACTCAGTTCTCCCTGGTTTCTGAATTCAGGGACCCGGAGGGCAGATTCCTGCTGATTAAACTCCTCCTAGATGAACAACTTTATTCCCTCATTTCTTATTATGCACCAAACAAGGGACAAGCGAAGTTCTTTCAATCCCTTACAAACTTTGACTCCACTTACAGAAGGTATAGTAATTTACGGTGGTGACTCCAACATAGCTTTTGATGCAGGTATCGATAAAATGCGCCCCTCAGGCAAAAACCGAATACGCCCAACCAGACAGAGTCTAAAAGTAGCCAGGCAATTATTTCACTATGGTTTGGTGGATATCTGGAGGGACCTAATCCCAGGGCTCGAGATTACACGCACTAATCCAGCCCACATCAAACCTTTGCGATAATTGATCACTTTTTTATTCTCCAACAACATGTCCCGCTGGTTCAGCGGTCGGTTATTAGGGACTCTGCTTGGTCGGACTATTCTCTCGTCCTAATGTCTCTATGTGGCGGCCCACCACCATGCACAGGGTTCCACTGGAGACTGAATGCCTCTATTCTCAGCAACCCCACCCAGGTCCGGGAAATAGAAAAACACATTCGGGAGTATTTCCTATTAAATGATGTGGATGATGTCTCCCCCTCCTCTCTGTGGGCTGCCCATAAGGCTACAATTAGAGGTCACCTAATCCAAATTTCGACTAGACTGCGCAAGGCTTGTAGGGCTGATATCGAAAGGCTGGAACAGGAATTTGCTTCCCTAAGCAAACTGCATAAATCCATACCCTCACCAAGCTCTGCTGCTAGACTAGATGCTGCTCACACAGCTTTGAACTTGGCTCTTACCGCAATAGCGGAAAAGGACCTCAGATAGGATGGAGGATGCTTCTACCACCAAAATGACAAACTCGGAACATTGTTAGCCAGACGGTTAACCCCTAAAACCAGATCTTATACTCTCCCCAAAATAAAATTGGGTGACGGTACCCTCTCTCAGAACCCTAAAAAAATCATGGAAGTTTTCCATAACTTCTAACTTACTCTTTATAGCACAACGGGAATGGGACCCTCCCCTGATGCTATAAACTCATTCTTAGCGTCGGTGCAAATCCGCAAGCTAAAGGAACAGCACAGAGAGGAACTTGAATCCCCAATATCTGCAGAGGAAGTGGAGCAGGTCATTAAAAATCTTAAAACTAATACTGCTCCGGGCCCAGATGGCTTCTCCATCCCGTATTAGAAACACTACTCTCAAATACTCTTGGGATCGAGATGGGTCGGGGGCCCCCACCAACAGGGATTCCTGCTCTCCCTAGATCTTATGAAGGCTTTTGATTCGGTCTCCTGGTCTTTTCTGGTCCCTACCCTAGAAAAATGGGGATTTGGTCAGTCCTTTTTGAACATTATAAATGCATTATACTCGACCCCAGAAGCCCAAATAAATATGCAGGGGTATTATTCAAACCCCTTCCCAATCTTTCGTGGCACGAGACAGGGGGGCCCCTTGTCGCCACTGATCTTTTCCATGATCATCGAAACTATGGCCATCGCCATCAGAGCTCATCCTGATATAAAAGGGATCCAATGTGGCCCAAAATCTCATAAGTGCGCTTTGTTCGCTGATGATGTTTTACTTTTCATATCGTCTCCAAACACCTCTCTTCCGATTATATGCAAGTTACTGGATGATTTTGGCAAAGTATCAGGACTCACGGTCAATTACTCCAAGTCCCTAGCACTCAATATTAACTTACCACCTCAGCTGGTATCTCAACTCAAAAACAATTTCAGGTTCGGCTGGACGGAATCTGCGCTCCCTTATTTAGGGATCAATTTGACGGCATCTATAGATAGACTTTACTCTGCCAATTTTCCTGCCACATTCCGCAGACTGGAGGAAGATCTCGCATTTTGGGACAAGCTGGGCCATTCCTGGTTGGGCAGGGTAAATTCTGTGAAAATTACCTTACTCCCACGTATCCTTTATCTCTTTAGATCCCTTAACCCTAAGGACTGCCTCTGTAACTTCCAGTCCAAAATTATGAAGTTTATCTGGGGATCCAAGGGACATAGAATTTCCAAAGGAACTCTCTTCCGCAACAGAAACCAGGGAGGACTAGGAGTACTGAACGTTCTATGGTAATATCAGGCAGCTCAACTATCCCAATTATCCATTATCTATTCTAAAATTGCTCACCCAGATTGGGTGCACATGGAGAGGCAGGCCATCCCTAGCTACACCCTTGACTATATTCTATGGTGCCCAACCAGGGACAGACCGGCCATACTAGCACCCACACTTTCCCACTCTCTAACCCTTTGGGATTCCCTTTATCAGGAGAGTACTTACCGAGGCCGAAGTGCCGAGAGTGGTTCACCCTTGCAACTGAGCGCAGTCCGCCCCCTGGAGGTGAGACAGGGGGTGAATGGCACAAAGAGGCACAGGCTACCCAACCAGAGGATGAGGACTGAAGTAGGAGCCAAGTGCTGGGATCAGGAATACGTTGAGAAGTTCCAGAATACAGGTGCAGGTACAGGTCTGTAGACAGGTAAATCCGGGTCACTTAGCAGAGGTTCAGGGCAGGAGACAGCAGACAAATCCAGGTCACAAGCAGAGGTTCAAGGGGGCCAGAGGCAGCAAGCGGGTAAGTCCAGTAAACAGTCCAGAGGTCAAGGGCAGGAGAAGGCGGCAAGGTCAAAGGGCAAATCCGAGGTCAAAACAGGCAATCAGGCAATCAGAATACCGGAAACAGGAACAGAGCTTAAGCAGGAAGCTGAAGACAAGCCAGCGCTGGACTGATCTGAACCATTTCCTTAAATAGGCCCTGTAAGTGGTCATGTGACGCTGTCACGCACTGGGACGCTCAAGCGTGCGCTAGTGCGCACGCGCGTGCGTCGGAGCGCCGAGCCGCGAATGCGCATGCGCCGGAGCGCCGTCCCGTCGCGCATGCGCATAGGCACCCGGCGCACCACGTTAAACTGACTGTTTCCCTGACAGTGCCCTCCCCGAGGGGCGGTCTCCGGACGCCCAAACTAGCCATCAGCTCTGGGTGCTCGGTGTGGAAGGCCCGAATTAAACGTGGGGCATGCAGATTTCCTGAGGGCTCCCATGAGTTTTCTTCCGTGGGATAACCTTCCCACTTGACCAAGTATTGGAGTTGCCTCCCCTTCTTCCTGCAACTCAAAATCTTCTCCACCACGAATTCCGTCTCGCCATCCACCAGAACTGGTGGAGGTGGGGGTTCAATCCTGCCCGGGAAAGGACTGGGAGTGACAGGTTTCAGGAGGGAAGCGTGGAAGACAGGGTGTATCCTGTATGAATCCGGCAGAGAAAGTTCAAAAGCCACGGGGTTGATTTTCCGTTTAATTTTGAAAGGGCCGATAAATTTAGGTCCTAATTTCCGTGTGGGGATAGCTAACTTGAGGTTAACTGAGGATAACCACACTTCGTCTCCTATTTCAAACTCCGGGTTCTCCTTCCTTCCCCGATTAAAGTTTCTTTCGTACCCCTTCTGAGCTTTTTGCATGGCTTCTTGTATTTTTTGGAAGTTTTGTTGAAGGGACCGTACTCGGTCTTGGACAGCCGGAACAGCAATTTCAGGAAGGAACCCTGGTAGGAAGGAAGGATGGAATCCATAGTTGGCCCAAAAGGGCGTTTGATTGGTGGCGGTATGGACCGCGTTGTTATAAGCAAATTCTGCAAATGGTAGAAGACTGGACCATTCGTCCTGGGAATCTGAGCAAAAACAACGAAGATACTGCTCCAATGACTGATTTGTCCTCTCTGTTTGACCGTTACTTTGGGGATGATAGGCCGAAGAGAGGCATATTTTAATCTCCAGGGTCTTGCATAACTCTCGCCAGAACTTAGAGGTGAACTGAGGACCTCTATCCGAGGTAATAGTTGCAGGTAAGCCGTGGAGTCGGACAATCTCTTTGAGGAAGATCTCGGCTGTAGCAGAAGCAGACGGGGTGCCGGTAATTGGAAGGAAATGTGCCATTTTTGACAGTCGGTCTACTACGACCATTATTGTGGTGAATCCCTCTGAGGAAGGTAGTTCCACGATAAAGTCCATTGCTATCTCCGCCCATGGACGCTCAGGGATGGACAAGGGTCTCAGCAGGCCCCAGGCTTTAGAGTTGGTCCCCTTGTTCCGTTGACAAACCACACAAGACGACACATAATCCCGACAGTCTTGTCTCCACCCAGGCCACCAAAAGGAACGAGAAACTAGTTCCGTTGTTTTACGAACCCCAAAATGTCCTGCAAGTTTAAGATCATGTAGGGTTTTGAGTGTCAAGGGTCTTACTTCGGTGGGAACAAATACCTTTCCCTGGAACCAGTGTAGTCCGTCATGAATCTCCATTGGGGGAGTTCCTTGATTGGGAAGTTGCCCGGATGCTGCCTTAATAGCGGGAATCAGATCAGGTTGCAATATGAGAGAAAGAAAATTCTGTGGTGGAAGAATGGTACTGGGTTCAGTTTCTTGGGGTGTTTCGTGGAACATCCTGGAGAGAGCGTCTGCCTTCCCATTTTTCGAGCCGGGTCTGTACGAGATATGGAAATTAAACCTAGCAAAGAAAAGAGCCCATCGGGCCTGCCTAGGCTTTAGGCGTCTGGCTGTCCTGAGGTATTCCAAATTTCGGTGGTCGGTCCAAATCATAATTGGATGAGAAGCCCCCTCCAGGAGGTATCTCCACTCTTCCAAGGCAAACTTGATGGCCAGTAATTCTCTATCTCCCACATCGTAATTCCTCTCTGGAGGACTTAACTTCCGAGATGCGAAAGCCACAGGATGTAGGAGAGCCTTGGGACCTAGTCTTTGGGACAGGATAGCTCCCGTCGCCGTCTCTGATGCATCCACCTCCAGCACAAAGGGTAAGGCTGGATTTGCATGCATCAGGATGGGAGCTGACGAAAACAGCTTCTTTAACGTGTCGAAGGCCCCTTGAGCCTCCGGGGACCAATGGAATTGGGTGCCTTGATGAGTCAATTTGGTGATGGGTGCCACTATGGAGGAAAAGCCAACAATGAATCTTCGGTAGAAATTTGCGAAACCGATGAATCGTTGTACCCCTTTCTTGTTTACCGGAGCGGGCCACTCCAGTATGGCTTTAACTTTTTGTGGGTCCATGGAGACCCCACTTGTAGAAATGATGAACCCCAAGAACTGCACTGTAGTTTTCTCGAATTCGCACTTCTCAGCTTTGAGGTACAAACTGTGACTCCGAAGAATGGAAAGAACTTGTTTCACGTGCACTCGGTGAAGTTCCGGGGTGTCTGAGAAGATAAGGATGTCGTCCAGATACACGACAAGAAAGTCATCGAGATGTTTGCGAAAAATATCATTGACCAGGTGCTGGAAAGTTGCTGGTGCGTTACAGAGCCCAAAGGGCATTACCAAGTATTCGTAGTGCCCGAATCTGGACCTAAAAGCAGTTTTCCATTCGTCTCCTGCCCTAATTCGGATAAGATTATAGGCCCCACGTAGATCCAACTTGGAGAAGATTCGGGCAGATCTGAAACGCTGGAAAAGTTCTGGAATCAGTGGCAGGGGATACCGGTTTTTAATTGTGATTTTATTTAATTCCCTGTAGTCGATGCAAGGCCTCAGGGAGCCATCCCTCTTTCCTACGAAAAAGATGCCAGCTCCAGCTGGTGACGAGGAAGGGCGAATGAACCCCTTTTCCAGATTCTCATCAATATAGGCCTTGAGGACCTTTAATTCCACTTCGGACAGAGGAAAGATACGGCCAAAAGGGATCGCTGATCCAGGGAGGAGGTCGATGGGACAATCATATGCCCGATGGGGCGGCAGACAGTTCGCTTGTTGTTTGTCGAACACATCTCGGAATTCTAGGTAAACTGGGGGTACATGAAGAAGGCTCTCGGGAACAGAAGAAATGGTGGAGCAGGAAACGGAGGCCTGAAGGAAGCAATGCTGGGTGCAGTGAGGAGATGAGAAGGAGACTTCTTTCCTTCCCCAGTTAATCTGTGGTTCATGGATTTGTAGCCATGGAAGTCCCAAGATGATGGGGAACATAGGAGATGGGATGATGTCGAACTGAATGAGTTCCTGATGGCCAGAGTCAGTGGTGACCCGGATGGGTTGGGTTTCATGGGTGATAAGTCCTGAACGGGGAAGAGAACCATCAGCCAAGTGTACCTGCAAGTTCTGTTTCTTCAAGACCAGAGGTAAGTGCAATTTGGAAGCTAATGTGGCATCAAGGAAGCAGCTGCAGGCACCGGAATCAATGATTGCTGATAGTCGGATCTCCTCTCCCGATAGCTGTAAGGAGACAAAGAGGGCGACATAAGTCTGGGAGAACCCTGAAGACTGATAGTTCATAAGACATTGACGGTAGAATTTACTCGGTCTTACAGGACAGGTACTGAGAAAATGTCCAGAAGCCCCACAGTACAGGCAGAGATTCGCCCGTCGCCTACGGAGCCGTTCTTCAGCCGTGAGAGGGGCCCGGACCAAACCCAACTGCATAGGCTCTGTTTCCTGGTTGGCCACGGCTGAAGCCGCAGTGGCGGGTGGAGGCAAGGTAGGTCTGGTGAAAGTCCAGTTGGAGCGGGGGGACTGAAAGCGTTCGGAACGCCTCTCCCGCATGCGCCGGTCCAATTTGGTGGCAGCTTGAATCAGGTCCTCCAGCGTGTCGGGAGTCTCAGATCTTGCCAATTCATCTTTTAAGACTTCGGATAACCCCTGACGATACTGGTATTTGAGGGCCGGTTCGTTCCAACCGGTATCAGCTGACCATTTTCGAAACTCTACGGTGTAGTCCTCCACCGGTCTGCGACCCTGAAGTAAGTTATGTAAAGTAGCTTCAGCTGTGGCTCCACGTTGCGGATCATCATAAAGTTGTGCCATACTTTCAAAAAAGGTCTCTACCGCATTCAATGCTGGGTTCCTCTGCTCCATCAGACTATGGGCCCATGCCTGGGGTTCCTCAGCCAGGAGTGAAATAATGAAGCCCACCTTTACTACTTCGGAAGAAAAAGTCCTGGGTTGGAGGGCCAAGTAGAGGGAGCAAGCATTCTTGAAGGCCCGGAACTTCTTACAGTCACCCGTGAAGCGTTCAGGGGTAGGGACCCTGGGTTCAGGTGAAGCCATAATTACGGTAGGATTAGTTGATCCAGGAGGAGCGGAGATTCCGCTGGAAGCTGAGGGGGCTGCCAAGGTAGGTGCGGCTAACCCAGAAAGATGCTGCAGGCGACTGTCCACTTGAGTGTACCCCTCTTGCAGTTTTTGTACGGCTTCAGTTAAAGCTGAGACTTGTTGGCACAAAGCCTCAAGGGGTGAACGCACTCTGTCAGCCTCAGACATGGCTGGCTTGTACTATCAGGAGAGTACTTACCGAGGCCGAAGTGCCGAGAGTGGTTCACCCTTGCAACTGAGCGCAGTCCGCCCCCTGGAGGTGAGACAGGGGGTGAATGGCACAAAGAGGCACAGGCTACCCAACCAGAGGATGAGGACTGAAGTAGGAGCCAAGTGCTGGGATCAGGAATACGTTGAGAAGTTCCAGAATACAGGTGCAGGTACAGGTCTGTAGACAGGTAAATCCGGGTCACTTAGCAGAGGTTCAGGGCAGGAGACAGCAGACAAATCCAGGTCACAAGCAGAGGTTCAAGGGGGCCAGAGGCAGCAAGCGGGTAAGTCCAGTAAACAGTCCAGAGGTCAAGGGCAGGAGAAGGCGGCAAGGTCAAAGGGCAAATCCGAGGTCAAAACAGGCAATCAGGCAATCAGGATACCGGAAACAGGAACAGAGCTTAAGCAGGAAGCTGAAGACAAGCCAGCGCTGGACTGATCTGAACCATTTCCTTAAATAGGCCCTGTAAGTGGTCATGTGACGCTGTCACGCACTGGGACGCTCAAGCGTGCGCTAGTGCGCACGCGCGTGCGTCGGAGCGCCGAGCCGCGAATGCGCATGCGCCGGAGCGCCGTCCCGTCGCGCATGCGCATAGGCACCCGGCGCACCACGTTAAACTGACTGTTTCCCTGACACCCTTAAAACTAACCCACACTTGATCTCCCGCTGGCAGCCTCTCTCCCACATTTTCAGGAATCCCCTCTTTCCTCCTGGACAAGACATTAAGGCCTTTCACTGGTGGTTAGATAAGGGGATATACAGGATTGGTCACTTTGTAACCCCATCGGGCCCCATCACTTTAGCCCACTGCATCAGTAAACTTGACATGCCAGGAACTGAGAAATTTAGATTTCAACAAATTTCCCACTTTCTCAGATCCTTAGGGCTCTCTACTTCTAAACCCCCATCCATAACTGAATACGAGCTTTGGTGTGGCCAAGCCATGGAGCAGAGGGGTAAAATCAGTGATTTACCGTGCACTTGCTCAGGCTGACTCCAAAACACTTTTCATGCGAGAATGGGAAACTGATCTACAACAACAATGGACCCTAGCTGAATGGCATAAGGCATCGGTTGCTGCCTCAAAAGGTCTACTTAACACAGCATTGGTTAAGGCTAACTTAAAAGTCCTAATGCGGTGGTATATGGTACCTTTGCGACTGGCCAAAATCTACCCAAACGCACCCCCCTTATGTTTTCGCAACTGTGGTCATATAGGTTCTATTTTACATATTTGGTGGGGGTGTCCGAAAATTAGGAACTTGTGGAATATTGTTTTCCATATTATTAGGAAGATTACAACGATACCCATCCCCAAAACTCCTCAGTACGCATTACTTAATTTCCCCCAACTAGGGGTTCCAAAATTAACTCAAAATCTTATTAGATTTATAATAATTGGAACCAAACTAACAATTGCCCGAGCTTGGAAGCAGCCCACAGTCTCCCTGAGGCTAGTCAAAAGAAAAATATCCTGGATTATGGCCCAGGAAAGAACAGTAAGCGTCTTCCTGGACACGGTGGATAGACACACAGCAGTGTGGGAACCCTGGAATAGTTATATCTCTGGGTCATTACACAACTCTGCGACACCAGACTAATTGCGGGTGAGTGGGTACCACTTCATATGTTGCTAATTATTAGCTCTCTTCCTCTTCTCCTTCCTTCTCTTTCACTTTCTCTTCTTATACTCTGTTCTCTGTCTAATTCTGTTCTCCTTCATTTCCCTCCAAATTGTTCTCTTCAGGATAAACCTAGTACTAAACAAAACAATAGAGGTTAAGTTTAGCAAACTTTTATGCCAAGTGATTTGCTATTGTTTACTCTCCTCCCCTACTTGTTTCTTTATACCAAACACAGGCTCTCTCAAGAGCACTGACCACTTTTGCATTTTTTTAGTTATTGATGGTTCACTGTATTTTTGGCGGGGGGGGGGGGTAGTGTTTTCCAGTGCCCAGCACAGTTAGCTCCCTTTAGGGGTGCTGGGACTGGGGAGCCTGCCCCTTATTCGAGTGCTGATGAGTTTTTAGAGGAGGAGAAAATGTTTTACGTTCCTAAAGCCCCATACACACGCTCGGACAATCCGCGGACCAGGTCGGTCGGACTTTGTCCGACGTACTTTGTCCGATGTTGGCGTTGCGTACACACGGTCGGACTACGTTGTCGGAATATCCGGTCCGGAAGAACGTCGTGACGTAAGTCGTCGTCCACGAGATTACAAAAGGGAAGTTCAGCACCACGTCAGGCACCCGTTGGGCTCCTTCTGCTGATCCCGTGTTTATCGAGAGTTAGTGGAAGTTTGGTGACTTAAGATTCGCGCTTCTCAGTTTTCTGACTCAGATCGTTACTGCTCTTCAGTTTGTGCTTGTCGTGCGTATCTGTTTATTAGTGCGTGTAGTCAGTTCGCATTTGTTGGTCATTGCGGCCTATATCTTGATATAGGACGCTTTGATTTGCACTGCTTATTGTCTGCTCGTTGCTGGTATTCACTTCGTTCTTTCAGGCCTTGCTGTTTATCGGTGCTTTCTGTTTGTCCGTTCTGACCAGCCGACCTTTTGTGACCTTCTGAGCGATGTTTCCCGTGCGTACTCGTCGCCGAGTTCGTGCTGTACGCGGAATTGGTGTTGGGCTTTTAGCTTTGAGCCAAGACCCGTCCATGAACAGAGTGACGAGGAGTATGTGGACCAAGAATTGGTTGCTTCAGCGTGACCAGTTCTCGCACATGCCTTTGCTTCGTGAGATCCGGGAGAATAATCCTGATGATTTCAGGAACTTTCTCAGGATGACGGACCCCGATTTTCACCGTCTTTTGGCTTTGCTGACCCCCTTTATCAGCCGGCAGGATACCTGCATGAGACAAGCCATTACTCCGGAGCAGAGGCTTGTTGCCACGTTGAGGTACTTGGCGACAGGGAGAAGTCTTCAGGATTTGAAGTTCTCTTCAGGTATCTCTCCCCAGGCCCTGGGAATCATTATTCCAGAGACCTGTTCTGCCATCATTCAGGTCCTGCAGGAGGACTATATTAAGGTAACATTTCTACTTTACTATTCCCTTCTATGTATGCTCTGTTTGCTAATGTCTTCTATTTTTGACCTCCTTCCCTAATTACCATGATTGCAATATGTTCTAATATGCTGTGCCCCTTTTCTCCTTCATGCATTTTTCCCTTCACTTACCTCCCCAGCATGCTCTTCTGCCCCAATAGACACCTATGGCCTAGTCACTTAAGCAATGTCTTTTGTCTGCTGCATAGTATTGTTTGCCCCAAAACACCCCCTAAAATATGCACAAATGTTTGCTGTGTGGTTTACTTCATGTAGAGCCCCCTTTTTTGTTTCTTTTGGTGGGGGGGGGCAAACTCATTAGGAACCCCCTCCCCAACTGCTCTGTCAGATGGTACCAATCCTTTATCTGCTGGCTTTCCCAAGGTCCATACACACTATATACCTACCTCTTTATAGTGGGCATCTTTAGGGATGAATTCAGCAAAGCATGTAGTGCAAGGGGCTGCCTCCATACATTCCATTTCCTATGTTTTTGTCTTCTTTCCCTCCTATTAGCTTGCTTGGTAATTTAATAATGTCACACTGTGCCTGCCTTTTTTTGGGGGGGGGGGGGGGTTGAAATGTTATTTGATCTTTCCTGTGGCCTGCCAATAGTGTTAAGTACAGAGGGTCTGGCCAAACTAGCCCACATTATTGAGCCATTTGCCAATCAATGAAGTGCAGAGGGTTAGCTGCCCACCCCCCCCCCCAAAACCCTAGTTATTGCCAATGTCCCATCAGAAGTGGGGGGATTGATGGGGGGGTGAGTAATCTGTGAAGGGGAGCCTCTACTTTTCTGTGCAAATACTTTCCAGCCTCCAATTTTATACAATGCTCTTGTTCCAAGATGTTGATTGTCTAATCTGCTTGCAATGTTTAGGTGCAAAGTGACTAATTTTTTTTTTCTTGTTTCACTCCACAGTTCCCTTCCACGCCACAGGAATGGCAGACTGTGGCCTCCCACTTTGCCAGCCGTTGGGACTTTCCTAACTGCGGAGGGGCAATTGATGGGAAACACGTCCGCATCGTCCCACCGCCCAACTCGGGGTCCTACTATTATAATTATAAAGGGTTTAATAGTGTAGTGATGTTGGCGGTGGTGTCGGCAACATACGAGTTTATGTATGTGGACGTGGGGATGAACGGCCGGATATCGGATGGTGGGGCCATTACGCACACGGAGTTCTACTGGCGTCTCCAAAGTGGCAGTCTGTGCTTGCCACCTCCAGAGGAGAATGCCGAAGGACTCCCCTTCGTCTTTGTCGCAGATGAAGCGTTTGCGTTGACTCCCCATGTGATGAGGCCGTTCCCGATGAGGACCCTCACCCCGGACCAGAGGGTCTTCAACTACAGGCTGTCCAGAGCCAGAAGAGTTGTGGAGAACGCTTTTGGCATCCTGGCCAGCCGCTTCCGCCTGTTCCTGACGGCATTTAACTTGGCGGAATACAAACTGAACCACATAGTTCTTGCCTGTTGCATATTGCACAACTTCCTCAAAAGACATAACAGGAACTATGTTGTGCCCGTTGGCCCAGATGTGGAGGGCCCTCCAAATGCCGAACTCACAGCCCTTCGAGTGGCACGTCCAGGCTTGCCCCCTCTAAATGCCCGTGTGGTCCGGGACCAATATATGGAGTACTTTGTGGGTAGGGGGGCCATTGCTCTGCCTGACGATGTGTGAGAGGCATTTTTTAATAAATCTGATATTTTAACCAACCTATGATTTCTTGTCATTTCAGTGTTCTTTTTAGCTTATTTTACTTTGACATTTTTTCCCTTTGCCTTCGACAGTGGGAATGCACTTTCTGGGCAAAAGGAGGTAACAGTCTCTTCTTCCCAAAAAGATTATTCTCATGTTGTGTGTTTGCTACCTAATCTTTGGTCTAGAGAAGGTTTGTACTGCATAACTGACACCCAAAATACTCCTTTTCATCACCAGGTCTGACATGTGTGTATTCTCCAAAATGCTGTGCTCCGTGTTTTCGTACAAAGCACTGTGGGTGTCATTTACATAAGTCAAATCCGCTATGCTCTACAAGTGCATTGAAAAAGTTCCCAGGGAAAGAAAATTGGAGTGCAAAGTGGATTTGCCTTTAGTAAATAACACCCATTGCCCCCCATATCCTTTTCATTTTACATACATAATGCATTGTGTTTTTTAAATAAGGAAGCCACACATTTAGAAAAATAAAAGTTTACTAGGAAAACATGCACAAGTGCGTTTACAATCTTCACGCCAAAACTGACAACATCTTGGTTATTTACAACATTGTTTACAAACATTCCGCAATTGGTAAAACCAGGCATGGAGCAAAACAGAACCTAGGAACTTTGAAAGTTCAACTTTGTAAAGTGAAGACAAGATCAGACATGACTATATGTTCAAAGTGTGTTTGATCTTGCCTTCATCACATGGGGGGGTCACCCACGAAAAGTGTAAATTTGGAACATGCACACAATTTGGGTCTGAAAATGGTCATTAGATGGGAAAACACATGCCTAGAAGCTTCAAAAGTGCCATTTTCCATCATGGGGATGAATGGACGTTTTTTGGGGGTGCAACCCCTTCACCACAACCACTTTCGTAGTTCGTAAAGTGTTTGCACCCCCAAAAAAACGTTGCCATTCATCCACCATGGTGGGAGCTAGCACATGTGGACACAATGTGTGCATGTTCCAAATTTCACACAGTTTTTAAGTTGCAAATGTGTTCAGAAGCTGGCACAAATGTGTGTTAATTACTTGGTGCGTTTTCATATTTTTCCTAAAACATCAATGATGTTCTTCAATTTTTGTTGAACATCATTGATGTTTTGCTTTATGTAATCTAGATCTCGATTGCAGACCATTATCTCTCCGATGAGTACGTGGGCACTCTCTGTGGTAAAGTGCGATTTTTCTTCCACAACATCCACGTCACCTAAAAACCACAAACAAACAAAAATGGGGTGTTGGAAATGAGGCAGCCATACATGGATTAGCTTACCAGTAGCTGTGTTCTCCCACACTCACCTGTTGTGGTGACAATTTCTCCAAGTTCGATGATCTCTCCTTCCTCCTCCTCCTCCTCCTCTGCTTCTGCTCTTTCCCCTTTTTTGGGAGGTGTTGGTTTGGGGGTTTCCTCAGACGGCCCAAGTTTTCGCTCCCCTATGAGAATGTCCAAAAGGAAGATTTAGCAACACAAGCTATTGAGGGCAGAAATAGGAAATGACAAACATTGCTTGAAAGTGACGGACACAATTTTAGTTTGGCCAGTTACAAATGTCAACTACATGAATGAAGTCACTTTGTAAAGGTGCTAAACTGACTAGCTTTTTGGTAGAAGTTTGTGTGATGGAGACCCCCCTCTAGTATCCACTGGAGCACATGTGTGGAAAAGCATAATAAAAAGGGGGTTTGGGTGTCCCAGCACTAGTGCTCTAGAGTCCAGATGGGTAAACAGCTACTGAGTGACCTCTCCTTTACATTGAATAAATTGGCTTTACATTCTTGATGACATTTCTAGTGAGAACAAACTTCCTTTCCCCCAAAAAACACCAAACATCGTATTATAAGTGGCCGAACGATCGAGGTTGCGTACGATCGAATGCACACACACACGACCATGACAGTGGCAGAAAGATCGAGGCTGAGTACGATCGAATGCACAGACGAACCTGAAAGTGGCCATTTTGGAATGTACAACTTGGTAAAAATCAAAACACAATGGAGCAGTATGCAAGCAAGAAATCAAACACAAAACACAACTACTTACTTTTTTGAAGAATTCTCTTGATCTTTCTGTACTGATCGGCCTCCCTCAGTTTCAGGTCTGACCAGCGTTTCCTGAGTTGCTCCTTGGATCGTTGTACCCCAAAATTATTGTACAGCCTTCTCACAACTTTAGACATGATCTTGGCCTTGCGGACATTGGGGTTGAGGTAAGGCCCATACTTCCCATCATAGTCGCTCCTCTTTAATATGTCCACCATCTCCAACATTTCTCCAAATGACATATTGGAGGCCTTGAATTTCAGGCTCCGGGATCGGGACGTTCCGGGATCGGGACGTTTCTGCCTCCGGACTTTCCTCGTCCTCCTCCTCGTTGGTGGGATATTTGTGGCGCACCTGCTGTGTCCCCGCCATGTGCTCTCCCCACTACGCCGTAAAGAGAAGGGGTGGGGAATAGACGAGAAAGATCGTCAGGGGCGGGCGGAGTTTGAAGCATGCGCAGTGTATATAAAACGTCACACGCCTGTGTCGTAGCCACGATCTGGGAGACGAGGGGAGAGAAAACTCACACGAGACGATCGCTACAAACGAAGGTACAATTTAACGTTGGTACATAACTAGCCTAGACTGATTTGAACTTGAGGCTTCTTTATGGAGAAGATTAGGAGAGTTTAGCCTGACATAATTTATAGGGTTTGGTGTGTTGTTGTGTCTTGCAGAGATTGATATGAAGGGATTCAACGACATGAGTTTTCTCCCCCTCTTCATTGCCAAATACAGGGATTTTCCCATATTGTGGCAGGGTATACACCCACATTACACCAACAAACCAAAGAGGCACGCAGCCCTGGAGGAACTTGTGGAATTTGTCAAGCCAAGGTTCCCCACGGCAACTGTTGATGATATTAGAAAGAAAATTGGCAGCCTAAGGAGTGCGTATATCAGGGAGCGGAAGAAGGTCGTGAAGTCTGAGGAAACTGCAACTTCAGCAGATGAGGTCTATGTCCCCAAGCTCTGGTACTATCAGAGTCTCCATTTTCTGAAGGACCAGGCTGATGTCACGGAGCCAACCTCAACTCCTCCTTCCACGCTTCCTTGCGCGCAGCCCACCCCTGATGAGGCTTCCGAGGAGCAACCTGGGCCTTCCAGTCTGGAAGAGGTGGAGGAGCCCAGCTTGTTCCAGGTATAGTAGTTTTGTTACCATTTATGGGAATAATGAATGATGTTCACTTAATTCAGGATCGCCAATTGCTTAGTTCCTAACGTGTTTGACATATCAACAGACAGTGGTGTGGGAGACATTTGGGGCCAGAATCTAAACTGCAGGGCTGAGAATTGTATGGTTTTCTATTTGTAAACATTTTGCACCAGTCACTAGATGAGAATTGTGTGTGTTTGATGAACAAATAACTGAAACTATGTCCCTTTTTCCTACACAGGAAGACCTCAGCCAGGAGGTGGCTGTGGAAGGTGGCAGTCAGGAGGAGGCAGGGGTTAGTGGCAGCCACCAGCTGGGTAGTGGCAGCCAAGAGGGGGCTAGGCCTCGGAGCCTGACTGACACCCAAACCCCTCCCCTCCGCCCTCCGTACAAAAGGGGCGAGAAGGGGGGGTTATGCGGCACAGTCAGCGCTCCGGATGATCAGAGAGGCTTCAGACTCCCTACATGCCACACCCGCCGACGAGGAGACCTTTGGCTCGGTGGTTGTCACAAAAATGATGGGTATGGAGGTGGGGCAACGCAGCATGTGTGAGGGGCTCATCCTCCATGTCCTAAATAAGGGTAGGGCTGGGGAGATGACCCCAGTCACACATGTTTGCCATAGTTACCATGCTCCGCCTCCTCCTCCTCCTCCTTCTGCCACCCCACCAGCACGACAGCCACAGCGTGGAAGGAAGCGTGGAAGGAAGACCTGAGAGTGACGACCTGCAATCAGTCTGGTGTGAGAGAAGATGGAGCCTCTTGTAGTACCAGAGCCTGGGGACCTAGATGGCATCTGCTGCAGTTCCGGATACTTTGGACTTCACGACCAGATTGCACTCCCCTTAATATACGTACTCCTCAGGCCCCCAATTTTCTACGCTTGGACAATGATGGTTGCCGTGGGGGGCCAAGACTTTGCAAATTCCCCAAGTTTCACCATGGCTGCGTTCCTCTTTGGTTTGTTGGTGTGACCTAAATAAAGGTTTTTTTGATTTGAAATAATCATTGACTATTGTGTTTTACTTTGCTACAATGACAGTTTTTCTTTGAGTAGGCTGGTACATTTCACTAATCCTAAAGTAGAATTAACAAGGGGCAACAACAACAAACAACCTCCTAGTAAATTTAAGCAAGAAATACAAATGTAAATAATGTGTTTTTGGTAATTTGAGACACACAACCCCCCTCCAAAAAAAAAAAAAAAACATTCAAATATGTATTCCCCAAAAAAAAAAAAAAAAGACAAATCATGGTAAAAAAATAACAAAGATTCTTTTCCGTTCAGAGTAAAAATAAACATGTAGTGTATAAATGCTGCAAAGTAATAAAGAAGTAAGTTTGTGAGAAGTGCGGGTGAATAGGAGCAGCTAAAACATGTCATTCTTGTTGCATTGTAAAGAAAAAGAGAATGCGCTGCATTAAAGACATTTTAACATTGCAGCGTGACGAATGTGCTGTGTCGATTAGGAAAGGTAGTTTTACCTGACCGAGCGCTTCCGTCACAGAATTTCTTCTGAGCATGCGTAGCACTTTGTCCGTCGGACAAGCGTACACATGCTCGGATTTGGTGTGATCGGACCGGGTTGACGGCAAATCTTTCCAGCAGGAGATAAGACTTTGTCCGACGGACAAACCGACGAACACTGTCCGATGGTGCATACACACGGTCTGA
Source organism: Lithobates sylvaticus (assembly GCA_028564925.1). NCBI lineage: Eukaryota > Metazoa > Chordata > Amphibia > Anura > Ranidae > Lithobates > Lithobates sylvaticus. The sequence continues at coordinate 152,283,069 of CM053027.1, forward strand.
TTTTTCAACAACCTTGTCCGATCGGACCAAATTGATGAAAAAGTCCGACCGTGTGTATGGGGCTTTATAGTTACATTCTCATGTTTACCATCTAATAAGACCCACCAGACTAGAACGGCAATTTCTATATTAGATTCAAGGTCTTTTTCTCAACGAAATGTTTATTTGCGGCAAGATGTATCTGTCTGTACTAATACGCAATGTTTATGTTTTGCTTTACTTCTTTGAATACTCAATAAAAATCTATTGAAAGCAAATGCTCACTAGCTCTTAAGATAGCAAATGAGCTAGCTGACACACAAGCACTCTTACTGGAAGAACTGTTCAAAAGGGCCGGAAGCGACAGATGCTATCACAGAAACTGTTTTAGGAACAAGACAACAAACCAGGGAGACTCTTAGTCAAGTTCACGCAAAAACTTACTCTTGTTTCTATGATCCATCATGTTGTAGACAGGGACAAGGTGACCCACTCTAAAAATGAGGACATTGCCAGCCAGTTCCATTCCTTTTATAGCAAACTATATGACCTCAATTCAAATGAGCCTCACCCGATAGCAACAAGCACACGATCGGAGTTGATAAGAGACTTTCTCAGGAAATATAGTCCCTGAGCGCTAGCGGCTGATGATTGGAAGGCTCTAGTGCCCCATTATCGATAGAGGAATGGCAGGGGGCCTTGAAGACCATGAAGCCAGGCAAAAGTCTCCCTTTTGAATCTTGATGTCAAATTATTCTCTAAGATTCTTGCAACCCGATTGACCTACCATGTACCAGCATTGGTGGGTCTCGACCAATTTGGCTTCATCCCTGGCAGAGAAGCCAAAGATAATACCAATAAAGTGCTGAACTTACATTACTGGCTTACCTCTACCCAACGAGAAAGGTTCTTCCTGGTAATGGAAAAGGAGAAGGCGTTTGACTGGGTGGCCTGAGACTACATGAACGCAACCTTAGAGGCACTGGGCCTGGGGAGCTGTATGAGGGCCTTTATCGGGTCACTATACGCCAATCCTACTGCAAGAGTTTGGGTCAATAGCCACCTTTCAGACGCCTTCTCCATCCATAACGGAACTAGACAGGGATGCCCTCTTTCACTGATACTATACATCCTCGCCTTAGAACTTCTCCTGCGTTGCATATGGGCGAACCCGAAAAAGGATTCGAAGTCCACCAGCGAGAATGTAAGATCGCCGCCTTTGCGGATGACATCTTGCTCTTCCTTTCATCCCCATTGACGTCCATACCCACTCTACTACAGGTCCTAGAACAGTTCCAATGTATCTCAAACCTAAAAATGAATTGCACAAAATTCTTTGCAGTGAATATTTCCCTACCCCCCAAGCTTGTACACTTATGTCAGATGAAATACCCCTTCCTCTGGAAGACTGAAGTCATTATATATCTGGGTATCCAACTACCCGGTAACCTTGCAGATCTATACGCAAAGAACTTTCTGCAAGAATTGAAAACTATACAACGGGACTTAAACAGGTGGGATGTTTCCACTATGTCCTGATTCGGGCCTCAATTCTTAAAATGACGGTTCTCCCTCACCTATTGTACAAATTGCAGACCATCCCGATTTGCCTGACACTTTCTTTTTTCGCAGCATAAAAGGAGATATGTAGGGGTTTTCTTTGGGGAGCCTAGATGGGCTAAGCTGGTCCTCCCAAAATCTGGGGGCGGCATATGCCTCCCTGACCTCCAGCGATAATATTGGGCAGTACATTTAACCCGAGTGGTGGATTAGAAGATACATGCCAGATGCAAGGGGTGGGTTCTGCTGGAGCACCTGATTTCGGTAATGGAGCTCACTCCCTTGTTTCCCAAGAAACTTATACCTCCCAACATACAGTCGCACCCCCTTATTGGGGCGACACTTCATGCCTCTGAAAGGGCCTGTAAAGTTCATGCCCTCTCTACCAAGGAATGCGCAATCACCCCTATTAAGGGCAACCTGGACTTTCTCCCAGGTATGGCTAATGCCACATACACACGTGCGGACTTTTCCCGGCGGACCTAGTCCAGCGGACAATCCGCCGGACTTTCCAGCTGGCTTCGCCGGACTTTCCGAGCGTGTGGACTTGCCCACACACGCCCGGACTTCTCCGGCGGACAGTCCGCTGAACAAAGTCCGCGGAACTTTTGAAAATGAACGGACTTGCCCACACACGGAGCAGTCCGTTCATTTCGAACGTAACTTCAGGTACGTAGCTAGCGTAGGCAGTAAATGCCGGCGCGCTAGCTCCGTCACCTGGCATGGATTTAAAGGGAATCCCCACGCCGAAAAAACGGCGTGGGGGTCCCCCCAAATCCATCTCAGACCCTTATCCGAGCACGCAGCCCGGCAGGCCAGGAAAGGGGTGGGGACGAACGAGCGCCCCCCCCCCTCCTGAGCCGTACCTGGCCCTGGCCGTTGGTTGTCGGGGTCTGCGGGCGGGGGCTTATCGGAATCTGGGAGCCCCCTTTTATAAGGAGGCCCCTAGATCCCGGCCCCCCACCCTATGTGAATGAGTATGGGGTACGATGTACCCCTACCCATTCACCTAAAGTGTAAAATGTAAAGTAAAGAAACCACACTTTTGAAAAAATAATTTATTGCACTGCTCCGGGGGTCTTCTTCCGTCTTGGGGGTCTTCTCGCCGGACTCCTCCGCCATTTACGTAGCTCTTTTACCGAGCGGAGAAGTCCGGCTACCTTCTTTGTCGTCGCCGCCGTCGTCTGGGGGTCTCGATCCGCCTTCGGGGGTCTTCTGGGGTCTTCCGGTGTCTTCCGGGGGCTCTTCTGTTCTTGCCGCTGTCGTCGCTTTCTGCGCCGCCTTCTTCTTTCGCCTTCTTCTTCTTCTTGTTCTTCTTCTTGTTCTTCTTCTTCCGATGTTGACACGTCGCTCTCTCTGGCCGGAATGCCAGAGCCGCGCTGTGCTGGGACTTATATAGGGACAAGGGGACAGGGTCACATGCACATGTCACATGGTGACCCCGCCCCCTGTGATGTCACAGTCCCAGCATCCTCCGGGACTGCGACATCACAGGGGGGCGGGGTCACCATGTGACATGAGCATGTGACCCTTTCCCCTTGTCCCTATATAAGTCCCAGCACAGCGCGGCTCTGGCATTCCGGCCAGAGAGAGCGACATGTCAACATCGGAAGAAGAAGAAGAAGAAGAAGAAGAAGAAGGCGGAAAAAGAAGGTGGCGCAGAAAGCGACGACAGCGGCAAGAACAGAAGAGACCCCGGAAGACACCGGAAGACCCCCGAAGACCCCCGAAGACCCCCGAAGGCGGATCGAGACCCCCAGACGACGGCGGCGACGACGAAAAAGGTAGCCGGACTTCTCCGCTCGGTAAAAGAGCTACGTAAATGGCGGAGGAGTCCGGCGAGAAGACCCCCAAGACGGAAGAAGACCCCCGGAGCAGTGCAATAAATTATTTTTTCAAAAGTGTGGTTTCTTTACTTTACATTTTACACTTTAGGTGAATGGGTAGGGGTACATCGTACCCCATACTCATTCACATAGGGTGGGGGGCCGGGATCTGGGGGCCCCCTTATAAAAGGGGGCTCCCAGATTCCGATAAGCCCCCGCCCGCAGACCCCGACAACCAACGGCCCGGGTTGTCGGGAAGAGGCCCTTGTCCTCATCAACATGGGGACAAGGTGCTTTGGGGTGGGGGGGGGCGCACGGCCCCCCTTTCCCCAGGGCACCCCCCATGTTGAGGGCATGCGGCCTGGTACGGCTCAGGAGGGGGGGGGGGCGCTCGCTCGTCCCCACCCCCTTTCCTGGCCTGCCGGGCTGCGTGCTCGGATAAGGGTCTGAGATGAATTTGGGGGGGACCCTTTAAATCCCTGCCAGGTGACGGAGCTAGCGCGCCGGCATTTACTGCCTACGCTAGCTACGTAACCTGAAGTCACGTGCTAAATGAACGGACTTGCCGATGAGCGGCAAGTCCGTTCATTTAAAAAGTCCGGCGGACTAGCCTACTAACGGCGGGATTGTCCGCCGGACTGCCCAGTCCAGCGGATAATTTTAAAACCAAACTTAAAACTTTGGTCCGCCGGACTTTGGCGCCAAAAAGTCCGCCGACGCCCACACACGAGGGGATTGTCCGCTGGACTTGAGTCCAGAGGATAATCCTGCGGGATTGTCCCTTCGTGTGTACGCGGCATAAGGCTTTCTTAGCGGCTGAATGTAAAAATGCAGGCCAAACATGTCTTCTCTAGAGGCAAGTTTCTCCAGCTAGGGGTACTCGCAACGCTTTCTGAGACCAAGTACTTTCCTTTTTGGGCCTATCTACAACTAAAGCATTACTTAGACAACCCTGCAAGCAGGGAAGGCTTCACACTGTCTTTGAATCACTGTACTCACTGCTCCTCTCCTCAGAATCATGTGATTTTGGCAATGTATGCCTCAATGTTCAGAGAACTTTATGCTTCCTTGCACGCGGAACACACGTTCTGGGAGAGGGAGCTGGACACAGAGATTGAGGAAGTTAGCTGGAATCGGGTTCACCTCTATATCCACAAGGGCTCCCTGAATGTAAACACCAAGTAAAATGGATATAAAATCAAAACAAGTTGGTTTAAGACACTGAATCTGCTCCAAAAATTTGTCCCAATGGTCTCAGATCGCTGCTGGAGATGCGAGCAGGACAAGAACACCTTTCTTCATATTTGGTAGACATACCCGCTGATTCAGCCATACTGGCGTAAAGTTTCACAATGTGACTATGGCAATCTCTTCACTCCCATTGGAGTTCACGCCAGCACAGTATTCTCTCCACCCGTCCAAAATACCCCGGACACGATACTTGAAATCGGTGGCCATTCACATGATCAGCGCTGCTAGACTTTGCAAATCAATCCCTTCAATGAAACAATGGACATCACGCATTAACAACATAGCAGCGATGGAGGAATTGATACACACTTCACAGGATAGGATCTCCAGTTTTTCAAATATATGTGTAGCACTAACCCCCGAAAGAGCTGCTGGTTTGATTTGGGCTTACCGTTACCTTCTTGACCTCGTAGATGTCTAGGGGTTTCTCGAGGTAGATGGCCCAAAGAACTGTAGAAACTGACACTGGATCAGCTTTGGGATTTTTATTTGCAAAAGGGTAGACAAACACAGTCTTTCAATAAAGGATAGAGGGTTAGGTAGGAAGCTCAGGTACTTTTGGAACTGCTCAAACTGAAAGTCTCCCACTATAGAATCCAGAGAATAGCCATTCACAACTGGATTTTCACAGCTATCAGATAAGCCTCCTCTCACTAGGCCTAGCAGCCGATAGATTATTCAAATAAAGCAGTCTCTGCCACAGACTTGGTTGTAGAACTTGTGAATAAAGTCTCTGTCACAGACTTGGTTGTAACTGAAGGATGTAGTCAAACTTAGGAAGCCCTCATATGATACCAGTATCTTGCGGCCGGTCCGGCGATACCGTATGAGCATAGATTCACTCAGTGTCTTTCAACTTAGCTTCCAGGCTCTGGCAGAGGAACCAGCCTTATGCGTGGCCCTCTCCTGAAGAGTCCTCCCCTGGTTGCTCTCTCAGTTGCTGGGCCTCTCCACAGATGAGACGGCACCGGACCACCTTGAAAACCTCCTTCCAGTTACTCTGCCTCGGGCTAGCCAGCCCCGAGACTCAGAATTTGATGGATCCGCACCCCAGGCCATGAGGGCCCTGACGGCTGGTCAGGAGGACCAGGACCAAATGGACAGAGAGCTCTTCTGGACCTAAACCCAGAAGCACATGATCTCAGTACCTTAAGTACCCTCTCCCAGAATTCACAGCAAGACGACACTCTCACTGGTTGGTTCTGAGAGAGATTGGCACTCAATGCGCCCAGCCGAACTACGTTCTCGTACTTGCCAGAAGTGACAGCGACACCTATGGTCAAGCTGAACCCAGTGAAATCCAGCCAGACTGGTATTGAAACCATAATTTGGTACAATTAACCCCTAAACCCAACTGTGGTTTCAGGAACATTAAATTTACAAAACACATAGCGCATGCTCGTCAGGAGCCCGGCGCTACATATCGGATAGTTGGTTTACCTACCGAAAATCCCAAAGCTACCAGGCTTTGATACAAGACAATGTCTAAGTGGTTTAACGGCCCACTACTATCCCCTAGTACACAATCTAAAGGCACCGGGCGCATATTTAACGAATCTCGATACCCGAAGCAGATGAAGAGGGTAGTTGGTGGTTACCCCACCCCCTCTCCTCACCTTCAGATTTCAATATACCTCTCCCCCTCTTTCCTACCAATCAACTTCCCCTTTCTTTTCTAACCCCCCAGACAAAGTCCCAGCTTTAGATGACTGTGGAACAGGAGGCTGATGTAGTCCTTAGCTACCTCTCTCACTTCTCACAGGTGCAAAACATGCAGAAAACTAATTAGGAAGCAATGTAGCAGCTCTAAACCTCCAATAGCCCCGGCAGGTGAGTGGCTCCTTGAGAAATCTCACATTAGCCCGGCATAGCACTGATGTTAGAGGAACAAATTGAACATTTCTAGGCCAGGAAATGTATTTGAAATGTATCCAATGAGCCCTTGTGAAATCCCCAGGGGAGGACAGTGATAATAGACACTGTTCTCTCATCTGTCTGTCTGTCTGTCTGTCTGTCTATCTATCTATCTATCTATCTATCTATCTATCTATCTATCTATCTATCTATCTGCCTGTCTGTCTATCTGCCTGTCTGTCTATCTGTCCGTCTGTCCGTCTACTTGAATGATTCAAAAAGATATCTTACTACAAGATTAATGCTGCTAAGTTGAGAATTTTAGGACTACTTAAAGTCTACCCTTCCTTTTCCCTGGGCTTAGGGCAGTGGTGGACCATCTATAGGGGGTGCACTGCCCCCCCCCCCCCCCAAAGCTAGTCACCAAAAAAATAAATTGTAAAAAAGATCCTTAAAAAGACAGTGAATATGGGCAGCATGACTTCTATGCAATCACGTAATTGCAAGTGAGACGTTTAATTTGCCTGCTTTTGTGAGTGCTTGTGGTGCAAAGCAATGCACCGCAGGCATTCCCCTTGCTGTGGGGTTTACTATTGGCACCGCTGTAGGACATGGGCGGTGCTTTCCCCGGGGCTGCGGCATCACTTCCAGTTTCTCTGTGCCAGTAGGAAATTGGAAGTGACCCTTACTACGCAGCTTAAAGGATTGAGTCAAGCCAGGTACTGTAATGTGATCTGACACCCTGTCTGTTCGTATACAGCAGCATCCTGTGATAGGCCTGAAGGTGGAGGGAGGGGGAGGGTGCCCTGCTTCACCTCTGCCCCTAGAATCAACCACCAGCCATTCACCCAGCAATCTGCAGGATCAGAGACATGTGCCTGGCAGGAGAGGGGGGTGACCATGGGAGACCAGCTCCGACCAAATGCTTCTCCCATTCACCACTAAATCCCCAGGGGGAGGACAGTAATAGACACTGTTCTCTCATCTATCTACCTGTCTATCTATCTATCCATCTATCCATCTATCCATCTATCTATCTATCTATCTATCTATCTATCTATCTATCTATCTATCTATCTATCTATCTATCTATCTATCTATCTATCTATCTATCTACCTGTATGTCTATCTTTCTATCTATTCATCTATATATCTATCTGCCTGTCTGTAGGCCCTGTTGCAGGCAAGTGAATGGGGTGTATGGGGTTGGTTGGGACTTTGTTTGTGTCCCCCCCCCCAAAAAAAAATGGAGCACCAGGCACCACTGGCTTAAGGGTCTATTAAGGTGGATGTAAAATGATGGCTTGTGCCTTGTACAGTATTGGATTTCATGTTATCTGTGCTCAGTCTTGCCACGAAGAGTTAATCCAGCTCTGAGCAGTCTTCTTATCTTTTTTCAGTGAGATAAAAATGGCCAGACAGAGAAATAGGAGTCCGCTTCTCCCCCTTGGCGTGAGTGACAGGTGATTTACATATCTCATACACGAGTGTGACAGAGGCATTCTGTGTACTTCCCATCCTCCCTCCTTTCTACTCCAGCTCTCCCAGGATTGGCTGCTCCACACCTCAGCATAATTGGGCATGCTGAAGTCATGTGGTGACTTTCCTGGGTTTTGACTGGATGTTAGTGATCATAGGGCATAATACACAAGACCAGCAGATGTTCAGTGTAAAAAAAATTGATGCCTGGCCAAGGGGAGTGTAGAGGTGGGTGTGGAGTCTACTGACATCAAGACTCCACCCACCGAGCTCCAGACAACAGATCCGCCCACAGAATCTGCAGGTTTTTGGGTCTCATAACAGACAGAGGGAAGACATTTGACAGGTAAAGATACATGCAGGAGGCAAGAATATCCTTATAGATAACCACTATGGCAGTAGTTTAGAAAGGATGAGAGTGGGTTTACATCCACTTTAAGTATTTAGGAACCAATATCACCTCGCCTTTGTCCAGTTTGTGTGTGGAAAATTTTGCTCCCCTTATAGGAATAGTGCATAAGGAATTGGAGAGAATGAAAATGTTTTTTCTTTCCTGGGCAGGTAGGCTTGCTGTTTTTGAAATGACTATACTTCCCAGAGTCTTTTACTATTTCTGAACTTTACCTGTATGTATCCTTGAAGTTTTATTGCCTATTACAATCCTAACTTTCAAAATTTATTTAGTTAAGCAAAAAGGCAAGACGTTCACCTTCCATACTTATGCGACATAAGAAAGCTGGAGGCATGGGGATCCCTATATTTAACGATTATCACATGGTAGCTATTCTAGTTCAATTGACATTTTGGACTTCTCAATCAGATTATGTTAACCACTTACCACCTGCCATATAGCAAAATGACAGCCGGAAAGTGGTTCTGTTATCCTGACTGGGTGTCATATGACATCCAGCAGGATAGACTGCGATGTTGTGCCCGCGAATCGCAGCTATCGGTGGTGTGGTGTGTCAGTCTGACACACTGCATTGCCGATTGAGATGAAGAGCCTATGATGGCTCTTTACCATGTGATCAGCTGTGTCCAATCACAGCTGATCACAGTGTAAACAGGAAAAGTCATGTAGAGGAGAGCCGATCGTCTGCTTTCCTGACAAGGAGGGTCTGCGCTGATAAACAGCACATTGATTATCACTGCAGACCCATTTAGGATGCCCACTCACTGGGGATGATAACCAAAGAAACCACCAGGGTCCTGGATCTTCAACTTTTAATCACTATTCACAAAGGGGGTAAATTTCTCTTTAAACTCTGCACTTGCCAAACTGACACTGTTGGGATTCTGTGAAAAAAACACAGACCCAAAAGGAATCTCGCATAGTGCAGTACATAAGATTAAACCATCAAATTTATGAGTAAAAATGCACACACATATAAAAATAGGCTTTGCACTATTGAAACAAAATAAAAATAAGCTTTGCACATTAAACAGAATCCAAGGGTAGTGTAACAAAGTACTCCAGTCATCAGCACTGACGTCACCTGGCTTCTCCTCATGCATATTGTCACTGATCACGTGACTTTATCAGGGGTTACCTGAAGAAGTTACATGATTGTTGACAGATCAGTTGTTTAAGGTACGAGTCCACCCTGAATCACCGTGACCTTTGGGTTCACTTACCTGTAGGATGAACTTATGGGTAAAGTAATAAAGTATTCTATGATGTTATAATGTAGAATAGCTTGCTATGCAGAAGTGTGGGTTCACTTTCCAGTAGGAAACATTTTTAGTGAAGGCACAGTCACTTCACAGACTGCACATTAGTTTTGTTAGAGACTTTTTTGCATTATCAGCTCAAGACTATTCTTTAAAATATTTGTGTCCACTAACAGAGTTATATTTATATCTATGATCATTCAGCAGTGCAACACATGCCCATGGTTGTTATATTTTGTGATTGCAGCAGCTGGGCAATTTTGTTAGGACAGCACGGTATTGTCAGAGCACTAGTATTGTTGTTTATTTCTTTATTCTAGTATACTGCATTGCTATACATGACTGAATCACATTTGTGTCCTGTGACTAACAATCCTACCTACTGTATCTCAGTAGTAGGGATGGGCCCGGTGTTCGATCGGGCGTTCGCCTGCTCGGCGAGCCCAGAACTATTTGGGCCGCTCGCATCAAATTCGTGTGATGCAAGCAGCCCGCAATGCACTGCGCCAGTTGCAGTGCATTGCTGGCTGATGATTGGCCAAGCATGCACTGTGACCCGCATGCTTGGCCAATCAAAGAGCCAGCGGCGAGGAGAGCAATAATTGGCCACAGGCAGGATGCCTGTGGCCAATTATAGCTCAGGGAGTTTAGTACACGCTCCACAGTATAAAACCGGCGGCCTCGCATATTGTGTTGTGTTCCAGCGTCAGTGTCAGTGTTATGTGCTGCTGACTGCTGACATTATGTGCTATGATTCTCGGGATTAGTGTGTGCATGCTGTTAGTACAGCATTGCAGTATCACATCTGGGGGGTGTCTATAGTATGCCTGTGAAGGGGGGCATGTTTCCTGTGCTTAGAACTGTCCCTGCAAAAAGTGTCATTTTTTCAGGAAAAAAAGCTATTTAAAATCACTCGCGGCTAAGACGGCTCCCGTAACACAGAGAAAAGTCATTCATTGAAAGCCATTCATAAAAAAAAAGTCATTGATAAAAAAAAAAAAAAGCGTGGGGGTCCCCCCAAATTCAATAACCAGGCCCTTCAGGTCTGCTATGGATATTAAGGGGGACCCCAGCCAAAAAAAAAATGGCGTGGGGTCCCCCTCAAAATCCATACCAGACCCTTGAGGTCTGGGATGGATTTTAAGGGGAACCCCAGCCAAAAAAAAATGGCGTGGGGTCCCCCTCAAAATCCATACCAGACCCTTATCTGAGCACGCAACCTGGCAGGCCGCAGGAAAAGAGGGGGGACGAGAGCGGCCCCCCCTCCCTCCTGAACTGTACCAGGCCACATGCCCTCAACATTGGGAGGATGCTTTGGGGGTCTGAGACCCCCAAAGCACCTTGTCCCCATGTTGATGAGGACAAGGGCCTCTTCCCCACAACCCTGGCCATTGGTTGTGGGGGTCTGCGGGCGGGGGGCTTATCGGAATCTGGAAGCCCCCTTTAACAAGGGGACCCCCAGATCCCGGCCCCCCCCCTGTGTGAAATGGTAAGGGGGTACAGAAGTACCCCTACCATTTCACCAAAAAAAGTGTCAAAAATGTAAAAATGACAGGAGACGGTCTTTGACAATTCCTTTATTAAAATCTTCTTTCTACTGGTCTTCTTCCTTCTTCCTCTCTTCATCCTTTGGTTTCTTCATCTTCTCCTTCCGGCATCTTCTTCCATCTTCTTCTTCCATCATCTTCTTCCTCTGATCCGCTTCATCTTGCTCTGGTCTTCTCGTCCGGCATCTTCTTCCATGGCGTTGGCGTCTCTTCTGGACCGCTCCACGCAATGGGAGGCTCCCGCTGTGTGAGGCTTCGCTGCGTCTGACAGGTCTTTTATAACGGAGGGCAGGGCCACCTGGTAACCCCCTCTGACGCACGGGGACATTATGGGGAATTCCCTATGGCTTTCTCCAACTTTTTTTTTTTTTTGACTAGGGTCCCCCTTAATATCCATAGCAGACCTGAAGGGCCTGGTTATTTGGGGGGACCCCCACGCTTTTTTTTAAAAATAATTTTATTTTTTATCAATGACTTTTTTTTTATGAATGGCTTTCAATGAATGACTGTTCTCTGTGTTACGGGAGCTGTCAATACATTAGCCGTGAGTGATTTTAAATAGCTTTTTTTCCTGCAAAAATTACACTTTTTGCAGGGACAGTTCTATGCACAGGAAACATGCGCCCCTTCACAGGCATACTATAGACACCCCCCAGGTACGAAATTTAAAGGAATTTTACACTTTTATTGTTTCAATTTAAGCATTATTAAAATCACTGCTCCTGAAAAAACGTAAGTTTTTAAAAAAATTTTTAGCCTGAAAAAAACTAATAGGGTTCTAAATGCTCGCACATACTTTAGGTCTCGGCTCATCCCTACTCAGTAGTCTAAAACAGTTTTCAGCAGTGAACATTATTGGAATTTTAGTGAATGTCCTTGCCTGTTCCCTAGCATTATTTTTATTGTTACATTTACTACTAATCTTCTGACACAGAGGAGGATTATCTGAGTGAACCACTATGCTTCATTAATTTGAATTGGCTTTCAGGGCAGATTATGACTTTCTTTGTGTCTATGCCATGGATCTCCTTTTATATGTAATATGCAATATGGTTGTGCATGTCAAGCCTATTATGAGAAAATATCCTAAATAAAAACAGGCATGGATTCTCATAAATTATTGGAATTATCTTCTGTGTGGTACTTTAATAAGTTCAGAGAACAGGGAAGCATGGTGGAGGTCCCTTGCAAGTTTGGGGCTGCATTTCTGAAAATGGAGTGGGAGATTTGGTCACAATCAGTGGTAAGAAATACAGAAATATACTTATCCATCATTACATACCAGTAGGGAGCCATGTGACTGTCCCCAAATTAATTCTGCAGCAGGACAATGACCCCAAACATACAGCCAATCTTCAACCTAAAGAAGAACAAGGAGTCCTGGAAGTGATGATTTGGTCCCCACAGAGCCCTGATCTCAACATCATTGAGTCTGTCTGGGATTACATGAAGAGACTGAAGGATTTGAGGCAGCCTACATCAGAAGATCTGTGGTTAGTTCTCCAAGATGTTTAGAACAACCTACCATCCGAGTTCCTTCAAAACCTGTGTGCACAAGTGAGTAGGATGAGCAAATCAGTCTGAGCTGTTGGTGCCGCTCGTTTTGGTTCGCTGTCCTCCATCCACTGTTTGGTTATGCACAGCTTTTTTGTTTATTTTTTTTTCAAGCACTATGTGTACCTAGAAAAATTGATGCTGGTTTGAAGCCAAATGGTAGTCACACTAAATATTGATTTGATTTAGGCTTTTCTTCTGCTTCTCCCTTTCCATTTTGTAAATTGATAAAAATAAACAATTAAAATATATATTTTTAAAAGCATTCTTACTTTTGCACAGTACCGTATATAAATTGTATATTGTTACTAACATTTGTTAACATTGTTGTGTTACAGTAAGATTTTGGGTTATTAGTATTCCTATATTAATGTATGAATAAAACCATAAGATAGCAGACTGAATGCCAAGTGAGTTCACAGTCTGCAGTAGTAGATAGCGGTCAACAGCGAGAAATAGAGTGGAAAAAGGAAGAGCAAGGAATATTCTTATTTGGTTTGGCTCTGAAACAGACATTTGACACATTTATTAATAAGATTTCTGAATAAAATGCAGGGCAAAAAAGGAGAAGAAAGTTATAAATTTAGAACTGAAGCACAGAATTAGAATTCATTGGGTTATTAATTGCATACAAAGAAGTAAAATAGAACAGTAGCTTGAGAATAGAAAGGGGTCAGAAGAGGTTTTCTACACAATACAAAGTATGATAGCATGTTTAAATGCTGAGGAAATGCACTTGTGGAGAGTGAAAATATGAATAGATACCACATTGACCAAAGTTTAAAGTGTCTCTAAAGGCAGAACTTTTTTTTTACCTTAATGCATTTTGTGCATTAAAGTAATAAACTTTCTGCATGCAGCTCCCCCTTAGCCGCCCCTTATACTTACCTGATCTCGATCCATAGCTGTGCATGAGAGCAGAGGCTCTCTTACCTCCCTCCCTCTCCACTGGCTCAGAGACAGCAGTGGGAACCATTGGCTCCCTCTCAATCACAGACACTGAGGAGGGAGTGGGGGTGGGGCTGAGTTGTACTCTGTGTGTCTATGAACACACAGTGCTTGCTCATGAGTGGGCATGCACAAGTGCCCCCATTGCAAGCAGCTTGCTAAGGGGGCACTTGCGGGGGGAGGAGCCAGGAGCACCCACTGGAGATCCCAGAAGAGGAGGATCAAGGCTGCTCTGTGCAAAACTAATGCAAAGACCAGGTAAGTATGACACGTTTGTTATTAAACAAAAATAACCCTTTACAATCACTTTAAAGCAAGTTCACTTGACTTTGAATCCATGTTTATTGTTTTATTTATTCTTTCTCTATCATTTTCACAATTTAATATACACAAATATCTTATAACATCCCCATCCTCCTTCCACAACAACACAAAACCTCCCTGAGAAAAAAAATAAGAAAAAATTCCTCCTTTACACACATAATGATATCTCAAAATTCTCTACCCTTCTTCCCTAACGCAACCGAGACACTTCCCATGGGATCTTAAAGAGGAAGTAAACGCTTATGGGTTTCACTTCCTCTTTGTTTCCCTACAAAGTTAAAGCTTAATGGGCTACTATGCATCGCCACAAAAATGTCCTCCAGATCCATTCCAGATCCGTTTCATTGTGTGTATTCGGATGTGCAATTGTGATGCGTTTCCGGGTGTATTCCAGATGTTTTTTTTTCTTTTTTTCCCTGTTTTTATCACTTTACTGGGGTCCGGTGCATTTTTGATGCATGTAGGTGGGGTCCAGTGAATTATTGATGCATTTTACTGTGTTCTGTTACAGTTCTGTGCAGGAAAAATGCAGCATGTTCTACTTTTTCTTGCTGGAACTGGAACGCACTGGGACTGCAAGCACTGGTCTGAACTACGCTATTGAAAACCATGTAATCTACTTTATATGCATTGTTGATGCATAAAAAATGGCATGTGGTGTGAACTAGCCTCTTGCTGCACCTGGAAGAAAGACTCCCATATTATTTGCGTTACTGTACTTGCTAGTTGTAATGCCCTGGCAAATGTTGAGCAATCACCTCTGCATTACAGGGGCATTACAGGGGCAAGCAGTATTCCGAGTTAAAAATCTGTGCACGTGCTTTTTCTCCACATGTCAAGCTGAGCTTATCCACTCCTGTTATGCTGGGTGTGAACTCAACATTTGCCTTTTCCTAGTAACTAGCCAGGATGCGGAATGTAAATGATATTGGAGTTTTATGCCAGGCATTTGGGGTGCCACGAATTGCCTATAGATATAAATCATTTATCTTAACTGCACAGTGTATTTTAACCCACTACGCCCCCTTGACAGCAAAGTTCATTTTATTGAAAAGGCAAAGTTAGCCTTTAAGCTAAGCTAAATGTAAAAGTAAAAAAAATCAGCTGCACATCCACAGTTTATGTTGTCCAAGGTGTCATTTGCACTGTCCATTAAAACTGCACTATTCTGTAACACCACATACAGCTTAAAGACATCTCTCATACAAAGAAGGATGGAAGGATTGGTTACTTTCAAAGTTATATTTAAAGGAACTCTTATGCCTCGTACACGCGATCGGAAATTTGGCCAGCAAAAGACAGATGAGAGCTTTTGGGCAGAAAATGCGACCGTGTGTCCCATCTGACTTTTTTGCAGACTTTTTGGGGTAAACCCTAGGGGGCGATTAAGGGGTTAAATGTGTTCCCTCAGTGTGTTCTAACTGTAGGGGGGATGGACTCACTATAACATGACAGAGATCACTGCTCCCGATGACAGGGAGCAGTAGATCCCTGTTATGTTGCTAGGCAGAACAGGGAAATGCCTTGTTTACATCTCCCCGTTCTGCCTCTCCATATCATGATCACAGGCCACCGGTGGACATTGAGTCCGCGGGACCCGTAGGCACGCTCACACTGTGCACGTGCCCACTAGCCCGCGATTTAAAGGGGATGTACAGATACGCCAATTTGCGCAGCCCTGCCATTGTGCTGACGTATATCATCGTGTGCTGGATGGCAAGCGGTTAAAGGTGTGCCATGCCATTACAAAGGGAATGGAAGGAAAGGGGAAGGGCTTTCTAGGAACCCCCCTTTCCTCATGGGATTATGGCAGATTCAAGGCTCCCCTCTCGTGTGTGTATGAGTCACATAGGTGCCTTGTTAGGTCAAGTGCTCTGAGGTGGGATCACCTGGCCTCTAGGAGTTAGGACATGTGAGTTAGGTCAGGGTTTTTTTAAGCAGGCAGAATACTAGGCTAGGATTGGCTAGTTTGAGATAGGGTCACATGGCAGGCTAGTGTGCGCCATGTGAATTCTACCTCAGAACACTCCAGAAACCCCCTGAGACTGCCTATAAAAGGGGGTTCCGTGAAGGGGAGAAATAAATAAAAAGAATTTGTATTTTATTGTCGTGGCCAATAATGTGTGTTGGTGCCACCTTGAAGTCAAGGGGGACAGTGTATCATGATAAAGTGGACTCGAGTTTGTATGACTGGGTCTAAGTAAGTTGTTAAAAGTGATGTTGAGTTATTTGGAAAGTGAAAAGTTTAAATTATTTAACCACTTCTATACCAGGCACTTAGACACCTTCCTGCCCAAGCCAATTTTCAGCTTTCAGCGCTGTCACATTTTTAATGACAATTGCGCGGTCATACAACACTGTACCCAAGCAAATTTTTTATCAATTTGTTCCCACAAATATAGATTTCTTTCGGTGGTATTTGATCACCTCTGCGATTTAAATTTTTTGTGCAACAAATAAAAAAAGACAGAAAATTTTGAAAAAAAATTGTTTTTCTTTGTTTCTGTTAAGATCGGTGTAGTGGTGTGTCTGACTGACACACCGCTCCACAGACCGTCACGATGCGTGCCCCCACAGGCGCGCGCTGGCATGTTAGAATAATCTGCTATTGACCGGACGGGAAGTGGTTAAGTTACAGCTCGATCCCTGGTGGCTAAGCTGGTTTAGAGTGTATAAATATTTATTTACGATGTTATTCTTTACTTGAAGTATATTATTTTAAACCAACAATAAAGGCCGTGGCCAGCTTTTATCCAAAATAAGCTTTGTGTCTGGTGTATTCCTTTTTTTGATAAGTTGCCTTCCTGTCTGTTATCCCATGTAATCACATAGAACAAATAATAATTATATACACTTTTTAGAATGTTATTCCTTAGCTTTTCTGCATAAGAAAGCATAAGAATGATAACGTTGATGAAACTCAATCACCAATTATTCAATAGAATGAATTATTATTAGTGCGTCATAATCAAATACACTGATAAACTGAATAACAGGTATTCCTTAGGGAAAAGTGATTTACTGGCCTTACTTTTTTTTATTAAACATTGAATGTATGATTTCCAATTAATAATGTGAGTAAAACTGAGAACATCTATACCAACACTATTTTTTATTGTGTTTTCATTTTGTAGGTATCTTTTTTTTTATATTAGATACAATTGAAAAGTATGCAATTAATATATTATTTATGCAAAACAGATTAAAATTAACTACAATATAAAATACTGTTGTAAAATGCCATATGAAAATCTATTTTAACTCTTAAAGAAATTAACTAAATGTAAAGTTTGTAGATACAGCATATGAATGTACCTTTTCACATTCATAATAATAATTGGAAGGGAAATGCACTGAAAAGTATTTACAAAAGAAGTCCACTACCAAATTAAACTGCTTTTCTTTATATGTCCTTTCTCTGCAGGTGTTATTGTTTTATTTCTCTTACATAATATTTGCAGCTTACACCAATTATGAACGGACTTGCCCACACAGTAAAGTCCATTCATTTTGAACATGACTCGAGGTACGACAGTACCCCATACTTATTCACATAGGGTGGGGGGCCGGGATATGGGAGCCCCCTTATTAAAGGCTAATGGCCAGGGTTGTCAGGAAGAGACCCTTGTCCTCATCAACATGGGGACAAGGTGCTTTGGGTGCCCCTTCCCCAAAGCACCCACCCCCCATGTTGAGGGCATGCGCCTGGTACGGTTAAGGAGGGGGGGTGCTCACTCGTCCCCACCGCCTTTTCAGACCGGCCGGGCTGCATGCTAGGATAAGGGTCTGGTATGGACTTTGGGGGACCCCACCCCATTTTTCTGCGTAGGGGGTTCCCCTTAAAATCCATACCAGACCTAAGGGACATTGTCGCCTATATCTCGCGCTCGCTTCAATAGGAAAATGTGTTTTTACTATTGCAGCGAGCGCGAGATGTACAGTACCCTGCAGCTGAGAACCAGCGCGATAGTTTTGCGCTGGAAACATTCTCGCGGGCAGGTGCTGTAGCTGCCCTTGCGTCGTAGTTGGTCCGTCGGACCAGCATACAGACGAGCGGACTTCCAGATAGGAACTTGGTCAGGTGGACTTCGGACGGGAAGATTTAAAACATGTTTTATTTCTAGGTCTGTCTGACTTTTGGGAAGAAAAAGTCTGCTGGAGCCCACACACGATCGGAAATGTCCAACGGATTCCGATCCGATGGACCAAGTCTGCCGGAAAGTCCGATCATGTGTACGGGGCATTTCTCTTTTTAATTCTAATAATTTTTATTGAAAGAAAATTAAGGCTGTATACATATAATACGGTTATTGGAGTACAATTGTTTGTTTAGTAAGGTACTTACAAAATATAGTTAAATTGTACAAACTCTGTATTTTTTTTACAATGAAAATGTGCTCTATGGTAACTTTTAACAACAGTAAATTAAGAGTTTCAAAAATTACTACACATATATAGCAGGAGGATTGTATACATTGCCTATATCTAAAATAACATTATGTATAAGTATAAGTTTTATAACAAGGAAAGTCAGGGTTTATTATACTACATTGATACATAAAGAAAGAGGTAGAGAAGGTGGGGTATTGGGGGTGGAGGAGGTAAGTTGGTTTTACATAATGTTACCTGGATCAACAGGTTTCAGGTTGTATTTTGCATGTGAGTTATTTGTGTAAGTCAGTATCTTTTCATATTCTGCTACAATATTCACTCTTGTTATTAGTTCTCTCACACTTGTGATATCATTAGCTTTCCATTTATTCAGCATTAGATATCTGTCAGCAAAAATAATGTGCATTGCTATTGATCTGACTGAGATCGGGTATTCTGACATGTTGATACTTAGAATGGCTTTTTCGATAGAAGGTTGGGTGATTACCCCCGTTACTTTGGCGATTAGTTTGAAGACTTCTGTCCAGAAGCTGTGGAGATGAGGGCATGCCCATACCATATGGGCCAGAGTCCCCACCTGTCCACAGCCCCTCCAACATGAATTAGAGTTGTCATTCGAGAATTTAGCTACTATATATGGAGTAAAATGCCATCTTGCCAGAAATTTCGCTGCCAGTTCCTCATAGCTCGAGCACCTTGAGAATTGAAATCCATTGTGAGTCTGTGAAGTTCTTACCTATATCCTTTTCCCATTTAATTAGAGGTTTAAATTTATGGAATGTTGATTAGTCATTTATTAGATCATACATCAGAGAAATGCCTTTAGTCTTAAGCCCCATACACACGGTCGGACTTTTTCATGGATTCTGTCCGATCGGACCATGTTGTCGAAAAATCCGACCGTGTGTATGCACCATCGGACAGTGTACGTCGAATTGTCCGACGGACAAAGTCTTATCTCCTGCTGGATAGATTTGCCGACAACCCGGTCCGATCACACCAAATTCGATCGTGTGTACGGTTGTCCGACCGGACAAAGTGCTACGCATGCTCAGATCACATTACAAGACCAAAGCTATTGGCTACTAGCCTCTACGTAGTCCCGTCGTAGGCAACAAACGTCACCACGTTCAGAATGATCGGATTTTTCGACAACTTTGTCCGACCGTGTGTACGCAAAACCAACATCGGACAAAGTACGACGGACATGATCCGACGGACCTGGTCCGCGGATTGTCAGACCGTGTGTATGGGGCTTAAGTGTTTTCAGAATTTAGAAAATTCCACACAAAATTCCATGAGTTGGCATAGGTGTGTGTGTTGTGTTCAGTTTTTTTATATAGTGAGGCAATTTGCAGGTAGGTTAAAATTCTGGTGAGGGTATGTTATATTTAGTTTGCACATCCTTAAAGGACATTAGCTTGTCACCTTGCATAAGGTCTTGTAGTAGGTTTATATCCCTGCTCAACCAGTGAGTTAGAGATATGTTTGGGATTACCCATTGAAATGCTTCTAACAGTATAGGTACCTTGGTAGTTTGAACATTTGGGCTGAAAGTTTCTTTTAAATAGGACCGTGCATTTAAAGATTCTTGTATGGTAGGATGGTCTATCGAGATAATTTTTTGTTGTAAGTTGTGTGCTATCAAGAGTCTTAGAGGTTTAGGGTGCGACCAAGCCTGTTCTAGTTGACACCATGGTTTGGTTTCTTTCTTTTCAAGCCAATTTCTAAATTGTTCTAGGATTACTGCATTGTAATAGAAAGACTATTACAATGCAGTAATCCTAGAACAATTTAGAAATATAGGCAGTATAGGAATACCCAAACCACCTGCCCCCTTTTGTTTCCCTTGCATTTGGTATGGGAACCTGGCTCTCTTTCTTGCCCATATGAAGTTAGACAGTTGCTTTTGCATGGAGGTAAAAATGATGAGGGAATGGGAATTTGGAGGGCTCTAAAAAGTTATGTTAGTTTCGGAAGTAATAGCATCTTATATGCTGCTAGTCGGCTGTTCTATTAGATGTATTTTTTCTGGAGTCTGGGAATTTCCTTTTGAAATTTGTTTATTATGGAGCAAAAGTTAGTCTGAAACATACTGAAAATGGAGGAGGTTAACTGGATACCTAAATATGATATAGATTTGGGAGACCAAGGGTATGGAAATTTCTTTTGAAGAGCTAATCTGGTGGAATTATTGATTGCTATTCCTAGGATGTTGGATTTAGATGCGTTGACTTTATAGTAGGACACTTTGCTAAACATTGAAAGAGTTTCATGTGCTGCTGTTAAGGAATCATAAGGATTGTACAGGGTCAATATAACATCATCTGCCAAAAGTGTTATTTTATGTTGTTTATCCTGGGATGGGATGCCCTGAATTAGGGGGTGTGTTCTTATTTTTTCTGCTAAAGGCTCCATGACCATGGCAAAGATTAGTGGTGATAAGGGGCACCCCTGCCTTGTCCCATTGGTTATAGGAAAGTTGGCTGAAAACATGCCTTCTGTGTACACATAAGCAGATCGAGAAGAATACAGCACCAATTTTGCCTGTTGAATTGGACCAGTCAGTCCAAATTTCTCCAAGACCTTGATTAGATACCCCAATGCACTCTATCGAAGGCCTTCTCTGCGTCCAAAGTAAGAAGCAGAGAAGGCCTTCCACTTTTTTCCACCAGGTGAAGAATATTTATCATTCTCCTAGTTGCGTCATTTGTTTGGCAGCCCATCACAAACCCTACTTAATCCTGGTTGATAAGTTTCGGTAACATGGAGGACAATCTATTGGCAAGTAGTTTGGCATATAATTTAACATTGACATTTAGTAAGGATATAGGTCTAAAATTTTGTGGAACTGAAGGTTCTTTACCTGGTTTTGGCAGAGTTATAATAGTTGCCGTCAGAAGTTCTTTTGGGAAAGAGGCATTGTACATAGCGGCATCAAATATCCATTTTAGATATGGGGAAAGTTCATTGTGGAACAACTGATAGTACTCCGATGAGTATCCGTCAGGTCCCGGTGATTTGTTTTGGGGCATGCTTCTAATTATCTTTTGAATTTCAGAATTTTTAAATTACATATTGAGTGTAGACAGTTCTTCTTGGGATACTTTAGGAAGGTGTAATGACTCTAGGAAATTTGAAATCATATTGTCAGTTGATTGAATTGTATCCGGGTCATCCTTCAGATTATACAATGCTTCATAGTAGTCGATGAAAGCGTCTGCTATGTCTTTGGGGTTTGACACTTTTTTTTTTATTTAGGATTGGTCATATGTTGGATTTTTTGTTTAACCATTTTTTTCTTCAGCTGATTCGCCAGCAGTTTTCCCGCTTTGTTGCTGCAACGGTGGTTGTTTGCATTTAGTTTGCGGAAGCGGTTCTCCTGCTGGGTAATTAGATGTGCACGTATGTCTTGTCTAGCATTAAACAATGAGTCTCTGACTTTTTGTGTGGAATTTTGTTTGTTGGAGGATTCCAGGTGTTGTATTTTAGCTAACAAATTGTTAAGCCGCTTCGTCCGCTGCCTTCTGAGTCTGGTGCTCAGCTGTATAAGCAAACCTCTTATATAAACTTAGTGGGTGTTCCAGAGTGTGAAAGGTTCGTCCACTGAAGGAGCGTTGAATTCAAAGAATTCCTTCAGAGCCTGTCTGATTGATTTAAGGTTTACAGGTTGTGCAAGAGTGAATATATAATTCTTCTACCTATTTGCTCTCGTTTCGGCATTACGATCCCCCACACTTATGGAGATAGGGGCATGATCAGATCAAGATATAACATGTATATCAGATTTTACAATTTTTTGCAGCATGAATTTATCTACTAGGAATAAGTCTATCCTTGAATACATATGGTGCACATTAGAAAAGAAAGTAAAATCCTTTTCAGATGAATGTTGGCAACGCCACACGTCAAAAAGACCAGAAGAAATAATAAATTGTGCTAAGGTTGTTCTGCGTGCCTTATGGCGTGTGGAGCAGGAGACGTCCAATTCTTTGGGATTGCATTGTAGTCTTTGCAGAGTATTACATGGCCCTGCTTCATGGATTCTGCTTTTTTCCATATCTTTTTTATAGAACGAATTTGATTTGTGTTAGGTAAGAACAGTGTTGGTCATCTTACCTTAAAAAAGTAATTAGTTAAGTTACAAATTACTTCTCCCAAAAAGTAATTGCGTTAGTAACTCGGTTACTACATTGGAAAAGTAATTAGTTACTCAGCAAAGTAACTGTGACAGAGGTGGCAGCGGTGGTACTTGAGGGGGTGGCAGCAGTGGTACTTGAGGGGGGTGGCAGTGGTGGTGGTGTACTTGGGGGGATGGCAGTGGTGGTGGTGTACTTGGGGGGGTGGCAGTGGTGGTGGTGCACAGTACTTGGGGTGGTGGCAGCGGTGGTACTTGGGGGGGTTGCAGCGGCGGTGTACTTGGGGGGGTGGCACACAGCGGTGGTACTTGGGGGGTGGCAGCGGTGGTGGTGCCATCCTCTCCCACCACCACCTCTGCCTCTTACCGATCCCATCCCCCACCACCACTGATCTCATCCCTACCCTATCCCCCCAATCACCTCTGTTGTAGAAGTAATGGTGGGTGGGTAGGGATGGGATCAGTAAGAAGCAGAGGTGGTGGAGGACTTGGGATGGATTGATTGCACTGCAATTCGAATCATCAGACAGTCACTTAATTGAATGCCTCCAGGGATGCCTTTCCTCATGGGGCGAGAGAGAGACCCTCCCCCTCACTTGATTGGTGTCAGCTGGTCAGCTGACTTCATTTTTTAGTGTCCGCCCGCCTCCCTACATTCTCTCTCTCTGGATAGGCGGCAGGATGGGGCGGTCCAGACAGTCTTTCTGAGTCTCAGCCTCTTCTCAGCTCAGCGGGTGAAAGCCTCCCTCCCCGCGGCGGAATGAACGGCCAGGCAGCGCGGCCACGGCGGGCCTCCCGGTGGTAGATGTAATTGAGGTAACGCCGCCCAAGTAATGGGAACTGCGTTACCATGAGGGGAAGAGTAATCAGTTAGATTACTCGTTACCCTCTAAAGTAACTGTGTTAAGTAACTCCGTTTATTTTACCTGAGCTACTTACATCACTGGGTAAGAACACATTAATTATTATGTATTTAATTTTTGAGATTTCACATATCAATATTATGAATCTTCCTGAGGCGTCTAAATGGGACTCGATATGCTGGAAGGGGATAGAGTCTCTTATAGCTATAGCTACTCCACCTTTCTTTTTAGGGCCATTGGCCATGTAGACATAGGGGAACTTGCGGTGAGTAAAGGAAGGAGGGTCTACTCAGTCCTGAAGTCCAGAGTATCAATTCCTGTAATAATAAGCGAAAGGGAAAAAAACAAGGGGAAAGGAGAAAACAATAGGGGTGTAAAAAAGAATGATTCTGCTTGGAATCTGTGCGGATAACTACTACTATAACTTGGGGGGAGAACACGAATAGTTTGTGTGGCCATCTCCTGGGCTTACAGGGAATTTGAAGGTGGAATGTTGATGCCGTAAACTTTTAGCCTGTTTCTGAGTCTGAGCTAGCCCGAGTAGACGGAGGAGATTGCAGCGTGTCTCCCTCAGTGATGCTTGGAGCTAAGATTTGCCATTCCTTCATAAGTCAGATACCTTCCTTGACGCTTGCCACCACATATGATTTCCCATCTTTGGTGATCAGCAGCTTGGCTGGGTATAACCATCTATATGGGATATGATGGTTATTTAGTGGTTTGGTAATGATGGCTAGCTGTCTGTGTTGCTGCATGGTGAATGCAGAGAGATCTGTAAAGAAGAAGAGTTCCTGTAGTTCTGGGGGGTAAATCTTCATGCCGTCTAGTAGCCATCATGAACCGGTCCTTAATGTGATAAAAGTGGATGCGAACTCCAGTGTCTCTGCGAAGGTGGTCCGGAATATTTTTGGGCCTCGGTAAGCGGTGTATGTGGTCAATGACCAGTTCCTCTAATGCCGCTTCTGGAAGCACAGCTTTCATGAGATTGATGAAATTATCTTTCAATTCTGGGGGTTTAACCGATTTGGGGATCCTCGTATTTTGACGTTGTTACGTCTAGATCTGTCTTCTAAGGCAGCTAGTTTCATTTTAATGTTTTTAATCTTATCATCCCTGTCATTGTGGGCTTTACCCATGTCATTAAAGGTATTCGCAAATTCGCCCATTTTGTTCTCAATGTGGAAGACCCTGTTGGACACTTCTGTAACTTCTGATTTAAATCCTGGGTTATGACCAATATATCTGCATTAAGGGTAGATCGGAGGGACACCAGTATGTCTTTGAGAGTGGTGTCCATGACTGGCTGGTTTAATGTGGGAAAATATGTTATGGAGCCTTGTAACTCCCTGGTGTCATCCAGTGAGGAGTTAAACCTACTTACCTCCACAAATTCTGCCTGTGCCAGGGACATCTTCTGTCTGCTTTTTGCTGGACTGGAGGAGGCAGAAGGTGGAGGTGGGTAGTGTATTTTCCCTTGCTGCAGGTCTTTAATGCTGCGGCTGTTATGTTGTGACATAGCCGATCCCTGCTGCTTGTTCGGGCCTCGTACGTCTCCGCTGTATCTGCCGGCGCCATCTTGGATATGAGGACGGCGTGGATGTATGAGAAAGTCCCTGATCATTCTCGGCTTTATGGTTCCTTTTCATTTGCGGGATCGCATCTGAGTAGGAGCCCACTCCAGGTGTGATCGTCACTGGGTAGTTGTGAGGCTTATAGTCGATCTGTATCCCGGTTACAGCCCAGGATTAGACAGAGCTGTGTTAGTTTACGACCATCCACTCCACTGGCCAGCCACGCCCCTGGGGCATTACTCTTTTTAATCACTTCAATACCAGAGACTTTCACCCCCTTCCTGCCCAGACTAATTTTCAGCTTTTAGTACTGTCACACTTTGAATGGAAATTTCTCAGACATGAAACACTGTACTTAAATTACATTTTTATAATTTTTTTGGACAGATTTAGATTTTTTTTGGTGGTATGTAATTACCACTGAGTTTTACATTTTTGCTGATTAAACAAAATAAGACTCAACATTTTTAAATCAGTTTCTGTTATGAAATTATGCAAACAAGTAATTTTTCTTCTTCAGTGATGGGCACTAATATGCATTGATGGGCACTGATTAGGCTACACTGATGTGCACTTATGAGGCTGCACTAATGTGCACTTATGAGGCTGCACTGATGGGCACTGGTGGACACTGATGAGAAGGCACTGACGAGGCTGCACTGATGGGAACTGATTAGCTGCTCTGATGGGCATTGATTGACACTGTGATAAGCTAAGTACACTAAGAAGTATCCAATATCTCTTCTGTCACATCTGTGCTGGCTCGGCTTCCACTGGAGTCTGCTGCTTTATTACAGACTGTGATTTGAGAGATAGCAACATGCTGAACCTCTCTTGTTTACATTTTGTTCTCATTTCATTAAAGCTTTCTGACACAACTCTGTGCCATGATGTTTTGCATACTACCATTTTGTATCTTCCCTGATCCTTCACAAAGAGCTGTGGGATGTATAAACCTTGTTTGTGCAAGATGATAGCTACAGTACATTCTCCTAGACGTCTGCTCATCTCTGTTCATATTGACCATTCTGGGCATATTTTTGAAACCCCATGCTTAACTATTACTACAATGGACTTTGATCAGCTGTTTATTGTGTATTAGGAACTCCACTTAACATTTCTTCTATTTTACTAAATAAAGATCATCATTGTTATTAACTGGGACCTGCTTATACTTGCTCTAAGCAAACAAGGAAGAAGTGTATTGTCCTGCTGGTGCTCAGGAATGGGGTGCTGGCATGAAATATCACCATCCAGTAGTGTGGTATGGTGAAGCAAGTCTGAGGGTTTAAGGCTGAGGCAATTTCACACATGCTAACAACATAGACTGGACTGGAGGAGCGTCAATTTTTTTAAGTATATATTTTTTTCATTCAAAATTATGCATCTTTTGACTTAAATAAAATATTAAATTAGGAAAGATATTAGGGAATTCACTCCAGAGCTAAGCAAATGAGGGGAAGTTTTGCTGACTTCCATTATCCAATCATGTGAAATCAAAAAGCTGTTTTTTTTCCTTGCATGTGATTGAGTATTCTTTGAAAAGTGAAGAGTCAAATAATTTACTAAGCTCTGGAGCAAATGCCCCTGCAGAATGCAATTGCACTTACAAAGTGCACAGTCCTTTTGCCTTTAGTATATTAAAGTGTTTGTAACCCTAAAAAAAAACTTTACAAAACATCCTGGCAGCCCCCCTCCTTTATCCAGTGGTAATTCTGTAAGTATTTGTTTAAAAAGATGCTTCTAAATATATTTTTTTAGTTATCTGCAGGCCGGTCACAGCCACTCTGCAACTATAATACAGTGCTACAGTGGGAGGTGCCCAGTGGCCAGCATGGCTGTCACGTGACTACAGGCTGATGTCAGAGGGAGATCTCGACTCCTCCCGCTGTAGCCCTGGATCATAGTAGCAGAGCAGCCAGGAGTCACATGACCTGCCTGAAGATCTCTAAAAAAAGGTATTTACAGGCATCCTTTTAAACAAACACTTACAGAGTGTGTTATTGTTAGATAAAGGAGAGGGGCTGCCAGTGAAAGGCTCCTTTAGGGTTAAAACCACTTTAACCCTACTGTCTGGTATTTGTCAGATTGTTTCTGATTCTATTAATGAACCTACATATACATTATTTACCTCTGTGACATCATATGTATCATTTTTTCTTTTGCTTAAAGAGAGAAGCAGCACACAAATGTTTATTTAAAGCGGATCTCCACCCTAAAGTGGGACTTCTGCTCATTGGAACCCTCCTCCCCTCCAGTGCCACAATTGGCACCTTTCAATGGGGGGAGGGGTGCAGATACCTGTATAATACAGGTATCTGAACCCACTTCCGGGCATAGATAGCTACGTCACTTCCTGCCCCCCCCCCCCTGCTGTCTGCTGGGAAACACATGGGTCACAGAGACAGCAGGGACTATCCGTATTGCACAGCGTGACTCGCGCATACGCATTAGGGAACCGGGAAGTGAAGCCTTGTGGCTTCACTTTCTGATTCCCATACCGAAGATGGCTGTGGCAGCAACCAAGAGCCGAGCGACAGTTTGGCTTCGAGTGCTGACATCGCGGGCACGCTGGACAGGTAAGTGTCCATATTTTAAAAGTCAGCAGCTGCAGTATTTGCAGCTGCTGACTTGTAAAAAAAAAATGTAGGCGGAACTCCCGCTTTAAGCAGAAGAAGATTGTTATTTCTGATTTTATTTTACAATGCAAAATACAGAAATAGATTAAATCACATACAGCATGGGGCTTTTTCTTCTCAATACAAAGAGGATGAAATGTAATGTATGAGCCCTAAAAAATCTACAGGCAATACATAAACTGTACCAATGCATGCAAATAATGTTTGATACATACAGGATACAAGAAATGAACATAATGTCACATTTTCAAATAATTGCAAAGTTTTTTCCTATCACCTTCCCAAGATTACTGGAAAAATGTCAGCTAAATCCAACATAATTAAAGATATCCTTGACTGAAAGGCCATAGCATTTTCCCACGTAAAGTTATTAAAAGATACATTTTATGGGCTGTTTGTTCAGCATCTGTGATAAATTGATGGCTTGTACTCTGCATGTTCTTCAGAAAAACATGATATTTCTTCAAAAGGTGGAATATCAAGTTTTATAACTTTTTGAAGATATTCAATTATGTTATAAAAGTGACAGTGTTTTTATTTTAACTTTTGTATATTTTGTTTTAATTTCTATGGGTAATTATTAGTAAAATAATAATTACATTTATTGAGTGTGATATAAAACTATAAAATTATCACATACATAGCATACAAAAGCTGACAGATTCTATTTTCCTCTCTTAATCAATATTTATTTTTCTAAAGTAATGGAATTTTTTTTTTTTAATTTTGTGAATTTTGTTACTGTTAGGACTATGTTTTGCATCTGCTTATTAGTCTATTGGCGCTCTTATCTGCCATTTGACTAGTCATTGGTTGCTTGTCTGTAACACTCTATCTCCGTCCCTTTCTATTGGTCTTTCTGCTGCTAGTTTGTCTTCTACTGTATCTTATGTCTTACTTGTGATAAAATAAAAATACAGATTTTGTTTTAATATTCAACTTCAATTCAAAGTTAGCAATTAGACAGTTTTTGATCTTTTTTTAGCCTCACTTCCTAGTTCCTGGCTGCATTCTATCTATTCTGATGGTGCTAAATTCTATACACAGATGTTAACAATGTTAAATGATATCTTGTTAAATTTACAGATTCTTTTTATGATCAAAAAGAGGTTCAGGAAAATATTTTTTATAAGTTAGCCCATTGAGTAGGAGATATTTTGGATAAATAAAAACGTGTCCCTAGGTTCAGAAGTTTTGCCTAGGGCTTTGATGAAAGGGGGAACACCGCAGACTCTGATATATGAGGGTGCCTGATAACTGGAGCCCCCACTTACATCATCGTTCCTAGGATTCCAATTTAATCAGGGTTCCCAGAACCCCTGTTACTTCAGAGTCTGCAGAATTTCCACTTGCACTGTAAGGGCCCTTTTACACATGCAAACCAATCGGACCACCCATTATTCTGTATGGGGAGGCGGATGTAAACAGATATGTGCCCATTTACACCTGTCTGCATCTGATCCAATGAGAACAGACTGATGGGGATCCATTCACCATCTGTCTAGCAAATTGGATTATCGTCAGACCGGCTCATAGAGAACAGTGGGCAGTGTCCGTGTTCACTCTGCACAAGTGGAGCAGACACGGACCTGTCATCTGCCTGCTCAGCATGGATCAGCGGAGAGATCCCTCGCTGATCAGGCGGATTGGCTTGACAAAGTCTGCCCATGTGAAAGGGCCCTAAGGGGGAGCTCTGTGGATTGTAATGTATTTTAAATATTTTTATTAATTTTCATTGAAATAAATAACTTGTGGATTGTAATGTAAAGGGGAACTCTGATGTAAGGGGTGCTCTGGGAATCCTGATGTAAGGGGGTCTCTGCTCACCGAAGCCCCCCCTTTACATTACAGTCTACAGAGCTCTCCCTTACATCAGGGTGCTTAGAGGATGGTGAGATAAGAGAGGAAGGGAAGGAAACGTCACTCACCATGGATGGAGGCTTGGGCCTGGAGTTCTGCCACAGTGGTCAGCAAGCAAGGCCTACTAGCCTGTGCTATACATAGGCTGGCAGAGCATACTGGGGAAACTCCAGCAGGCTGCTGCATTGGTAGACGGGCTCTGGAGGTGACACCACACTCTCTCTTTAGCCCCCTCAATGACTGACCCACCTGTGTGCTGCTTTGATTTCAATCACTGAGATGTTTGATTAGGAAAGAAGGCTGTCCTGGAGAGCTGTGGATCTCATGTGGAGGGTTGCAGCATCTATGGTACATGTTGGCCTTTTCCTCCACTATCTACCTGCATGCTGTTGGACTTTCCCTGTGCGAGGCACAGAGCTGACGGGGATTGGAATGTGGGTGGGGCTGCAGGCACACACAGGTGGAGAGGCAGGAGGAGGTGGAGAAGATGCTGCTCTCTCTATCTCCTTCCGCTCCTGTCTGTTTAAGGAGGGTTTGGTGGGGGACGGGCTGTCAGTGCGGGGTCTGGGCAGTGTGAGAGAGAGTGTAATAGACACTCTCTGTTCATAGCTGCAGCTAGCAACCCTGGAACCACATCCCAGGCTTTTTGGCTCCCCCTCAGTGGTGGAACTCTAGGGCCCAGTCGCAGTGTGACTGCTGCAACCCTGGTAGTTCCACCACTGGAAGAGGTGACAAGTTTTGAGAAGCAGCAGAATAAATATTGTGTGTGTGTGTGTGTTAATGGATTCAAGCTCTCCACATCAGGTTCCTCCTGGTACCAGCAACAGTGACACAGCACAACCACCGGCAAAGTGCATTCCTGAGATTGGTGTTGTATTGTATTTGAACAGAGGAGATGAGTTTTGAGGAGCAGCAGAAAAGATATTGTCATTGTGAGTGTTATTGGATTCAATAAACAAACAACTTTCTGAATTACGAATCATTATCACAAATATATATATATATATATATATATATATATACATACATAAATAACTAATTATCCAAAAACGAAACAATTAAATATTAAAAGAAATTGATTCATTATAACAAATATCTATACTCTACAGAAATAACAAATTATCTGAAAATGAATTAACGTAACATAACGAATATAACAGAATGAAATTATGTATTTTAGAAATGAAAACGAAACAAAACAATTTTTCGTCGTGCACAAGTGTATGCTCTACCTTGAGCAGCACCAAAAGCAATCAAGCAGGTGACACTAAATAATATTCTTATTCTCCAAAAATAATCAATACACATCCACTACTTAAGGGCCCTGTAATTGTTTTTTATGAAATAGTCTCTTACTGTGTTTTATCTAACTTTTTCCCCATCACTTCTGTTTGTCCGAAATTAGCAGATTTCTTTAGTTGGGATCAGGTGTACTACTCTATGCACACTACAACTTCCATAGCTCATAGTCCATAGTTTCTAGTCCATAGTGGGAGTGAGCAAGAGATGGTGGCTTTGCATACAGTAGGACCGCAGAGAAATTAATGTAACCACCCTCCAACAGAAAGTTGGATCACAGAATCAAAAATAGGAATTTGGAGATTTGGATGGGACTGAAAGCAAAGGAAGATACTTTATAGTTAATAATATGTACTTGAATATATATTTTTTTAAACCAGAGTTTAGTGTCACCCTACTGGCCTTTTCCAGCACAATAACAGACTGACTAGTACATAAAGAGCATGTAGGGCTACCTGCAGCCAGTGGTCCAGCATGGACACCCAATAGATAATAAATGTGATTGTTAAAGCAATCTGTTATCAAAAAATAACGCACCTTCACCACAGGTTAATAAACTGTAGCTTTTCAATCACAAATTCACCCTGCTGCATTGAAGGCCCTCTATGACGTGACACGTGCAGCAGAAGATACAAAGCACCAAACAATCAGTTCAAAGCTCCATATATCCTTTATTCTTGACAGTTGAGTCAGAACCAGTAGACAAGTTTTAGCCAATGCATTTTGGAAGCCATTGAATGCCCTTTCTTCAGGGTTAAAACACAAATCCATCACAACAAATAGGTGAAATACTGTACAAGCAAACTGTCACCTGATTAGAATAAAATAGCTAATAATTAACTAGGAGAACTCATATTATTCTCAGTGAATATCTCCAACTGAAATTTAGTGGAAAAAACACATCTACAGAATAAATAAAACAGCCATTTTATTTAGTGACAGGTGCTTTGATTGACATTCTGAGTGCTTTAAAAAAAGTGTGTAAAAATGCCACATTTTGAAGCAAGTGTAAATTATGTAATATATAAAGGGGTGATATCTAAAGCATTACATCTTTAGGTATTACACTATTAACCACTTGCCGCCCGCCCTATTGTAAAAAGACATTGGCAAAGTGGTTTTAAAATCCTGACCGGACGTCATATGACGTCCTCAGGATTTTGAGCCGCTGCGCGCCACGGAGGTACGAATCGCGGAGATCGGTGTTTCGGGGTGTCAGTCTGACACCCTGGAACTACGATCTTGGTAAAGTGTCTCCAACGGAGACTCTTTACCACATGATCAGCTGTGTCCAATCACGGCTGATCACAGTGTAAATAGGAAGAGCCGGTGATCAGCTTTTCCTCACTCGCGTCTGCCAGACGCGAGTAGAGGAGAGCTGATCGGCTGCTCCTCTGACAGGGGGGTCTGTGCTGATCAATTATCAGTGCAGCCCCCCTGAGGATGCCCCCACTGGACCACCAGTGATGCCACCAGACCACCAGGGATGCCCAGCACAAGGTATGCCACCCTAGACCACCAGGGATGACACACAGTGCCCACAATGGATGCCAATCAGAGCCCACAATGGATGCCAATCAGTGCCCACAATGGGCATCACTGATTGGCATGCATTATTGTTTGGCACTGATTGGCATCCATCAGTTCAACTGCCTATCAGTGCCTATCCGTGCCACCTATCAGTGCCTATCCGTGCCACCTATCAGTGCTTATCCATGCCATCTATCAGTGCCCATCCATGCTCATCTGTGCCGCCTATCTATGCCCATCTGTGCCACCTATCCATGCCCATCCATGCTACCTATCCATGCCAATCCATGCCAGCTATCAGTGCCAATTTGTGCCACCTATCAGTGCCCATCCGTGTCGCCCATCAGTGCCGCCTATCAGTGCCGCCTATCAGTGCCCATATCAGTGCCCATCAATGCCACCTCAGTGAAACTTCATTGGTGCCACCTCATCGGTGCCCATCAGTGCTGCCTTATCAGTGCCCATCAGTGCAGCCCCATCAGTGCCCATCAGTGAATGAGAAAACTTACTTATTTACAATGTTTTGAAACTGAAACAAAAAAAACATAATATTTTTAACATTTTCGGTCTTTTTTTATTTGTTTAGCAAAAAATAAAAACCGCAGAGGTGATCAAATATCACCAAAAGAAAGCTCTATTTGTGGGAAAAAAAATTTTTGGGTACAGTGTAGCATGACCGCGCAATTGTCATTCAAAGTGCGACAGTGCAGAAAGCTCAAAATTGGTCTGGGCAGGAAGGTGTTTAAGTGCCCTGTATTGAAGTGGTTCATGAATATTGTTAGTATAATTGTATTTGGCTTTGGTCAGTAAACCCCTTGAAGCTTTCTGTACTTTATTTAGATATATATTTAATGGGGGGAGTTCACCATTTATTATTTATGGTAACAGAAGGTAACTTTATTTCCATCTAGTATAAAAAGATAAAGCACCTAAACACAAAAAAAGTGCATTGGTTGCTTAAAGACAGTTGGCAACTGCATATTTCACTAAGCAGCTAACAGTGAAAAGGGGACTCTAATCATTTTCTTCTAAATGTATTCAATTTATAGGAATGCATTAGTGAATAGTAAAAAAATTTCTATGGGAAAGTTGGTATGAAAAGTGAATTCAGCATTTTTCCATCTAGGGTATCCAAAGCATACTATGACAAGTTATCTCATCTCTAAAGCCCCATACACACGCGCGGATTATCCGAGGACCAGGTCCGTCAGACCATGTCCGTCATACTTTGTCTGATGTTGGTTTTGCGTACACACGGTCGGACAAAGTTGTCGGAAAATCCGATCATTCTGAACGTGGTGACGTTTGTTGCCTACGACGGGACTACGTAGAGGCTAGTAGCCAATAGCTTTGGTCTTGTAATGTGATCTGAGCATGCGTAGCACTTTGTCCGGTCGGACTACCATACACACGATCGGATTTGGTGTGATCGGACCGTGTTGTCGGAAAATCTATCCAGCAGGAGATAGGACTTTGTCCCTCGGACAATACGACGTACACTGTCCGATGGTGCATACACACGGTCTGATTTTTCAACAACATTGTCCGATCGGACAGAATCCATGCGAAAATCCAACCGTGTGTATGGGGCTTTAGTCTGTCCAAGCTAGCTATTAATAATCCTGCAATTTCAAACACTAAAACCCAAATTGCAAAGAGTTAAATGTAGCCTACACTCTCCTTCAGTGGCGGCTGGTGCTCAAAATTTTTTTGGGGGGGGCGCAAACAAACAGCCTCACTGTGCCCATCAAACGCTGCCACTGTGCCCATTAAACGCTGCCACTGTGCCAATCAAAAACTGCCACTGTTCCCAAACGCTGCCACTGTGCTCCAAGTGCTGCCACTGTGCTCCAAACGCTGCCACTGTGCCAAGAGCTGCCACTGTGCCCCTTAAGTGCTGCCACTGTGCCCCTTAAGTGCTGCCACTGTGCCCCTCAAGTGCTGCCACTGTGCCCCTCAAGTGCTGCCACTGTGCCCCCTGCCTGCCCTCTGCACTTACCTTGTCTCGGTGTGCAGCTGGTGACAGCGTCAGGCGGCGAGCGGTGTCTCCTCATCGTCCGATGTCTTCTCCCTGTCTCACTTATGGAAGCCTATTAGAGCCCACCGCTCCTCCTGTCTCACTTATGGAAGCCTATTAGAGCCCACCGCTCTAATCAGGTCCCCTATTAGAGCTTACAGCTCTAATAGGGCGCTTCCAAAAACACCCCCCCGCTGTAATTCAGATGTCCGGCGCCCGACAAGGGGCCGGACACCAGAATAGGGGGCGGCAGCGGTGACAAAAGATAGATTCATGCAATGCATGAATCTATCTATTGGTGATAGAGCGTGCAGGAGAGAGGGGGCGGTGCTCCTACGCCTTCTATGCACGCACCGCCACTGCTCTCCTTGTGTCAATCCTCTCTTAGGGGAGTTATTTCTATCAGTGTCTGATGTTATGATTATGGGAACAGGTCTTCCTTCAAAGTGTTGATCTAGGGAAGTTAACAATGGCAATTTTGTATAGGGCTTAAAGATATCATCTAAGGTGGGTTTGATCACCTGACTAGGGACGTGACCATATTTGGTCAATTATGTCACCCGGGATCTCCGGTGATATCACTGACCAAATGGGGTAATATCCAAATTATGTCAAGGATAAAGGTATGGTATTCATTTTTGGGAGTACCCCGTGCTATTTTTTTGCACTGGTATATCCTTTAACCCTTTTGCTGCCAGGCCCTGTGCTCCATTTTTACACTTAGGTGGCCAGGCCATTTTTGAATTGTTTCCATTGCTTTTTTATTTTTCCTTTACAGCTTTTAGAGTTTGTTAAAGACCCCCCAAACCATATATTTTCTGAAAGCATAGGACCAGTAGAATAAAAATAAGGTACTACAAATTTTAAGGCCCCACAATATTTGCGCAAATGTTTATCAAAACAATATATTCGCTAAAAAATCTCTAAAATCATTTTTAGCAGATATAATGTCAGGGAATCAACAGAAGTAGAAAGGGCTTTAGGACCCAGAATCTCTGGCAGGAGAAGGAGTTTAGGACCCAGTATCCCTACCAGCAGGTCACATGGGCCTATATAAGGAAGTCTGCTAGTGTCTGCAGTTGCTGGTTTGTCTTCAGCTCTCCCTGTGTTCCTGTGCCCTGTATTATCTGCTGATCTGATCTCCTGTGTACAGACCCGGCTTGTTTTGACCTGCTCTTCCTGATCCTCTGGCTTGACCCTTTGGCTTGCACCTGACTTCTTCCTGCCTGCTCCCAGCATCTGACCCCGGCCTGGCTATTTGACTCTGCTTATCCTGCTCCCTGTACTAAGACGCAGCTTATCTTAGGTCATTCTGATCCTGGACTGTCTCTCTGTGAATGACCCCTGGCCTGGCACCCGGCTCCGCTATTCAGTTATTCCACTGGACTCCTGGACCTTCCAAGCACGCCTGTCTCCGTCACCCGTGCTTCTGTGGGCACCACACCTGCTGTTCCACCTTCATTGGTGTGCTGCGCTCGGCCGCAAGGGGAGCCCTCCCAGCATCTCGGCCTCCTACCAAGTTTCTGACAGTACAAACCAGCCATGTCAGAGGCCGACGGAGGTGTCTCCCCACTGGAAGTCGTAAGTCTACAGATCACGGCCCTCACTCAGGTCATCCAAAAACTCCAGGAAGGGTACTTTCAGTTAGAGGACCGCCTGCAGCACCTGCATGCAACATCTACCACCACAGATCAAGGGTCATCTTCAGCCAACCCTCTGGTAGTTACCCCTACTGTGGTGATGCCCCCTCCGGAACCACAAGTACCAACACCAGAACGCTTCTCCGGTGATCGGAGGAAATTCAGATCTTTTAAGAACGCCTGTTAACAATACTTGGCCCTGCAACCACAGACTTTTTCCACTGAAACAGTGAAGGTGGGATTCATTATTTCTTTGTTGACTGATGAACCTCAAGTATGGGCTCATGGCTTATTGGAGCAGGAGAGTCCTCTCATCAACTCTGTGGACCAGTTCTTTGAAACCATGGCCCAATTATATGATGACCCCCTGCGGGTGGCCACTGCTGAAGCTGCTCTGCATACCCTACGGTCAGCCCCCTGCGGAAGATTACACCGTGGAATTCCGTACCTGGTCCTCAGACTCAGGTTGGAATGAGGCAGCGTTAAGTTATCAGTATCGGCTGGGGCTGTCCGAATCCCTCAAGGATGAACTGTCCAGAATTGAGACCCCCTCAACACTAGAAGGTCTCATGCTACTGATCATTCAACTCAATAGGCGCTTACGGGAATGCCAGTCTGAGCGTATCCAAACCTTTCGGCAGCCCGAAATCCCGCCTACATCCAACCCCATGCAGCTTGGCCTGGCCCATCCAACATTAACTTCAGAGGAGAGACTTCATCGCCGACAGGCGAACCTTTGCTTCTATTGTGGGGGAACAGGACATTACATAACCTTTTGCCCTGTAAGACCCAGGAAATCAGTTCCCCACACTCCGGTCAATTTTCAGGTATCCCGGTCTTCTCCAACCCATATCAGTCTTCCTGTCACGTTACTGGTGGCAGGAGAGGAAGTTCATCTCCAAGCAATACTGGATTCCGGGGCATGCAGCTGTTTCTTGGATCTGACCTTGGCAAAGAGACTCGCTATCCCTCTTCATCACAAAAGGCAAAGACTGACCGTCCATCTGGCCGATGGCTCAATGCCTAGTTCCGGCATGTCACCCAAGAAATGGCACCTATATTCACCTCCATCAATTCTAATCATCAGGAATTTCTACGTTTTGACGTCCTGAGCTCCCCTATATTCCCCGTGATCCTGGGAATTCCACGGCTACAGGCGCACAATCCTCAGATTGATTGGTCCAAGAGGGAAGTTCTCTTCACTTCTTCCTACTGCCGGCAGCATTGTCTTTCTCCTGAATCCAAGGACTTTTCTAGTTGTCTGTCTGTCCTACCCACACCAAGTGTGGGTTCCAATATACCAGCGGCCTATCATAAATTCCAAGATGTTTTTGACAAGAAGAAGACAGATACCCTACCCCCGCATCGTCCCTACGATTGCCCCATTGACTTGCTACCGGGGGCTGAGATTCCTTTTGGCCGTATTTTTCCCCTTTCCGAGACGGAACTTGAAACTTTGAGGCATTATGTTGATGAAAACCTTGAAAAGGGATTTATCCGCCCTTCCTCTTCTCCCGCCGGTGCCGGCATTTTCTTTGTTCAAAAAAAAGATAAGACCTTGAGGCCATGTGTGGACTACAGGGACTTCAACAAAATTATTCTCAAAAATCGCTATCCGCTCCCCCTCATCCCCGAACTCTTCCAGAGGTTTCGTACAGCCCACATTTTCACCAAACTAGACCTACGTGGAGCTTACAATCTTGTCCGTATCCGAGAGGGGGATGAGTGGAAAACAGCATTCAGAACAAGATTCGGGCACTTTGAATACTTAGTAATGCCGTTTGGACTATGCAACGCCCCGGCCACATTCCAACATTTCATAAATGATATTTTTCGGCAGTACTTGGACCACTTTGTTATCGTCTACCTCGACGGTATTCTCATATTCTCAGCTACTCTGGAGCTTCACAGAACGCATGTAAAAAAAGTACTGGGCATCCTCAGAACACATGGATTGTATGTAAAAGCCGAGAAATGCGACTTTGAGAAGACGACAATCCAATTCCTTGGACTCATTATCACCACTAATGGGGTAGCTATGGATCCTCAAAAGGTAAAGGCTATCCTTGAGTGGCCAGCTCCATCTGATAAGAAGGGTGTTCAGAGGTTCATCGGCTTCGCAAATTTCTACAGGAGATTTATATAAAATTTCTCTAGCATTGTAGTGCCTATCACCCAGATAACCCACCAACATACCAGATTCCAGTGGTCCGTAGAAGCACAAGCTGCCTTTGATCAACTGAAGCTCCTCTTTACCTCTGCACCTATCTTACAGCATCCTGATCCTACCTTACCCTATGTCCTGGAAGTTGATGCCTCCGAAGTAGCCACGGGGGCAGTTCTTTCCCAACGTCAGGGGCCCAAAGCCCTACTTCATCCCGTGGCCTTCTCTTCGCGGAAGATGAGTCAGCCGGAGAAGAACTACGTCGTGGGGGATCGGGAGCTCTTGGCGATTAAGACTGCACTGGAGGAATGGAGATATCTCCTGGAGGGTGCCGTCCACCCTATATTAATCTTTACAGACCATAAGAACCTAGAATATCTCCGCACGGCCAAGCGACTGAGACCCTGGCAGGCTCGATGGGCTCTATTCTTTTCTAGGTATAACTTCCATATCACCTTCCGCCCAGGGTCTAAGAATGGAAAAGCCGACGCCTTGTCCCGAATGTTCCCTGATACCCCGGAAGAGGTCTCACCCAGTCCAATTCTGTCCCCTCAAAATTTCCTCTTGATCCAGCCTGATTTAAGGATTTCAATTGAGCAGGCATCCACCCAGTGCACAGAGGCAGAAATCTCCTCTCTAAGAAGCCAGGAGGGGCTCCTTTGGCACCAAAACAAGATTTTTGTCCCACAGCAAGCCAGGCTTCAGGTTTTAAGAACTTTTCACGACCACCAATTGGTTGGCCACTTTGGGGTCCGAAAAACGACCGAACTGGTCCAACGGTCTTTATGGTGGCCCACTCTGAGATCCGATTGTAAGGAGTATGTCAATTCTTGCACAACATGCCAGCGGAATAAGGGGTCCAACGCTAAATCCTGGGGCCTGTTAAGGCCTCTGCCAGTCCCGGAACAGCCTTGGAAGAACATTTCATTAGACTTTATCGTGGATTTACCCCCCTCAGAAGAATTCACAACCATCTTGGTAGTAGTAGACCGACTATCCAAGATGGCACACTTCTTGCCAATGATGGGCACACCTTCCGCCATGGACACAGCAAAAACTTTCATCAAAGAAATAGTCAGATTGCATGGTGTACCAGACAGCATTGTGTCAGATAGAGGTGTTCAATTCACCTCTAGGTTCTGGAGGAACCTTTGCAAATTGCTGTCAATTGAAACATGTTTTTCCACAGCCTACCATCCCCAGAGCAATGGTCAAACGGAAAGGACTAACCAAACGCTAGAACAGTATCTAAGATGTTTTTGTTCCTTTTCTCAGGACGATTGGATTTCATTATTTCCCTGTGCGGAATTCGCATACAATAACTCTGTGCACGCTGCTACCAACCAGTGGCCCTTCTGGGCGAATTATGGCTACCATCCC
Organism: Lithobates sylvaticus; assembly: GCA_028564925.1. NCBI lineage: Eukaryota > Metazoa > Chordata > Amphibia > Anura > Ranidae > Lithobates > Lithobates sylvaticus. The sequence continues at coordinate 152,322,555 of CM053027.1, forward strand.
TCATTTCTACCCAATATCATTCCTGAATCTTCAGTTCCGGCAGTGCAGGACAGAATAAATTTAATTCAAACCAATTATCAAATTCTCCAGGATACAATGCGGAAAGCCCAAGAAGGGTATAAGAAACAATATGACAAGAAAAGAAGAGGAAACCCTGCCTTTGAAGTGGGGGACAAAGTGCGGCTCTCATCTGCAAACCTCAAACTGCCATGTCCATCCCGAAAGTTAGGGCCCAAGTTTGTTGGGCCTTTTGAAATTAAACGCAAAATAAATCCAGTAGCCTTCGAACTTGCCTTACCTGAATATTATAAGATCCACCCTGTATTTCATGTTGCACTACTTAAACATGCCATTTCTAGTTCTTTTCCAGGGAGAGAAGAAGTACCCCCACCTCCAGTCCTGGTAGGAGACGAGACTGAATTTGAAGTAGAATCCATCCTTGACTGTCGACGGAGAGGTAGGACAATTCAGTTCTTAATTAAATGGAAAGGTTATCCACCCGAGGAGAGCTCCTGGGAACCCGAGGCCAATGTACATGCCCCTAGATTCCTCCGAGAGTTTTGGGCTAAATATCCTGAGAAGATGGCCCAAATGGGCATCCGGAGGTTGCCCGTCAGGGGGGGGCACTGTCAGGGAATCAACAGAAGGAGAAGGGCTTTAGAACCCAGAATCTCTGACAGGAGAAGGAGTTTAGGACCCAGTATCCCTACCAGCAGGTCACATGGGCCTATATAAGGAAGTCTGCTAGTGTCTGCAGTTGCTGGTTTGTCTTCAGCTCTCCCTGTGTTCCTGTGCCCTGTATTATCTGCTGATCTGATCTCCTGTGTACTGACCCGGCTTGTTTTGACCTGCTCTTCCTGATCCTCTGGCTTGACCCTTTGGCTTGCACCTGACTTCTTCCTGCCTGCTCCCAGCATCTGACCCCGGCCTGGCTATTTGACTCTGCTTATCCTGCTCCCTGTACTAAGACGCAGCTTATCTTAGGTCATTCTGATCCTGGACTGTCTCTCTGTGAATGACCCCTGGCCTGGCACCCGGCTCCGCTATTCAATTATTCCACTGGACTCCTGGACCTTCTAAGCACGCCTGTCTCCGGCACCCGTGCTTCTGTGGGCACCACACCTGCTGTTCCACCTTCAGTGGTGTGCTGCGCTCGGCCGCAAGGGGAGCCCTCCCAGCATCTCGGCCTCCTACCAAATTTTACAATTGAGTTGATAAATAATAAATATTTGTCATTTTTAAATTACGCCTTTTTGCAAAATGGTAAAAACTGAACATACGCAAAAATTTTAATAACCAAATTTCTCTAAAAATCTTAAGGTTTTCATTGTTCCCTTACAGCTTTCAGAGTTTGTTAAAGACCCCCCAAATCATATATTTTCTGAAAGCATAAGACCAGTAGGATAAAATAAGGTGCTACTGATTTTTAAGGATCCACTATATTTGCGCAAATGTTTATCAAAGCAATATTTTCACTAAAAATACACTAAAATAATTATTAGCTGATACAAACAACAAATTTTACAACATTCCTGCTAAGCTCATACTAAATAGAAAAGCTTAATCTGTATTGAGTTAATAAATAACAAATATTTGTAAATTTTAAATTGCGCCTTTTAATATAGTGAATAGTGAAAATCGGACGTACACAAAAGTTTCTTAGACAATCTGGAGGTTTTCCTTTTTCACTTACAGCTTTCAGAATTTGTAAAAGACCGCCCAAACCATACATTTTCTGAAAGCACATAGCTGGTAGAATAAAAAGAAGGTGCTACTGATTTTTAAGGCAGCACTATATTTGCACAAATGTTCATCAAAACAATTTTTTTTCGCAAAAAGTACACTAAAATCATTAATAGTGGATTAATACATGGCAAAATGTACAAAATTCCTGCTAAATTCCTAGTAAATATAAAAGATAAAACTGTATTGAGTTAATAAATAACAAATATTTGTACATTTTAAATTGCACCTTTTTGTGAAATGGTGAAAACTGAAGGTATGCAAAACTGTAAATAAAAACTTTCCAGCGGAAGTCCGCCGGACTTTCCGAACGCGTGGACTTACCCACACGCGCCCGGACTTTTCCGGCGGACAATCCGCCGGAGTTTTGGCCAAAGTCCGCAGGACTTTTGAAATGAACGGACTTGCCCACACACAGAGGAAAAGTCTGTTCATTTAGAACATGACTCCAGGTATACGGGACTATCGAAGGAGGTGAATGCCGCCGCTTCGATCTGCGACATTGACACCTCGCTACCCCTGTCACCTGGTATGGATTTAGAGGGGAATCCCTACACCAAAAAAACTACGTGGGGGTCCCCCCAAATCCATATCAGACCCTTATCCGAGCACGCAGCCCGGCCGGTCAGGAAAGGGGGTGGGGATGAGCGAGGGCCCCCCCTCCTGAGCGGTACCAGGCGGCGTGCCCTCAACATGGGGGGTGCCCTGGGGAAAGGGGGGCCCTGCGGCCCCCCCCACCCCAAAGCACCTTGTCCCCATGTTGATGAGGACAAGGGCCTCTTCCCAACAACCCTGGCCGTTGGTTGTCGGGGTCTGCGGGCAGGAGGCTTATCAGAATCCGGGAGCCCCCATTTAATAAGGGGGCCCCCAGATACTGGCCCCCCACCCTATGTGAATGAGTATGGGGTACGATGAACCCCTACCCATTCACCTAAGGGAAAAAAAGTGTAAATTAAAAAAAAACAACACCATTTTTTAAAATACTTTATTGCACAGCTCCGGGGGTCTTCTTCTGTCTTGGGGGGTCTTCTCGCCAGACTCCTCCGCTATCTTCTGCTCTTTTACTAGCTCTTTCACTAGCGAAGGAGCCCGGCTTTCTCCTTCATCACCACAGCCGTCTGGGGGTCTTGTTCCGACTTCTGGGGTCTTCGGGGGTCTCTTCTGTTCTTCTTGCCGGGTCTCCGCTTTCTTCTTCCAGCTCTTTTACTGGCGGTGCCGGGCCATTCCAATCTTTCCCTGGGCTCAGGGTGAAGGCTGGGACATTGAATCACAGATGAAGAACCTGCACAGCTATATCAGGTCCGTGCCCACCAAAGCAGACTTTGAACACTGTGTCAAAAGGATAGACAAAACTTACAAGCAGGAGATATCTGAATTAAAGAAAGATATTGGGGTTTGCTTTGAGGACATTGAAAGCACCACAGATGGCCTAAGCAATACTGTACAGTCTCATGAAGCAATCCTTAACACTCATACTGTTATGCTGCAGCAACTTTTCTACCAGCAAGACAACATTGAAAAACACAACCGTCACAACATAACATCCACATACGTGGGGTCCCTGAGACTGTGGACCCAAAAGATCTGCCCACAGCCGTGATGGCTATCTTGTTACAACACCCCAAAAATGACCCCATTGAAGTGGACTGCGTGCATAGGACCTCCGGTCCCCACACCCCGATCCCTCCTTTGTGCGAGTTACCCTGTACCGCATCCACTTTTACAACATCATGCTTGCTGCCAGTACCCAGGACACTAACCTTTTCAATGACACCCCGGTGATGCTTCTCCCAGACCTCTCACATCAAACCCTGACAACGAGGGAAGCATTGAAGCCACTCACACAGCTCCTACAATCCTGACAGGTTAAATATCAGTGGCGCTTCCCCTTTCATCTCTGGGTCCACCATGATGGTAAAACTGCCATCTTCTGCACCTTGGGGGACCTACCTTTGTTCCTCAGCATGCTGGAACTTCCACAAGTCTCTCTGCCGGACTGGCCATTTACGCTGACCACTCCTGGCTTGCCCTTTGCCCCTCAGTGGCAGAAACAGTGTCGCAAGCGCAACTCCAAACCCCTATCTCAACAGGACCCCAACAATTGATTTGCACCTGGAAACCTTTACCGGCTGTTTTTGATTTACAGGGACTGCCCCTGTAATTGCTTAGGGATGTACATGTTCATACCTTTTGAGGCTTGTCTTCCCTGCAAGTTGTAATTCTGATTGTTTGTGGTTATTTTTGACAATTTTTTTATTTCTTTTTTCTTCAACCTACATTCGCTCTGGAGACCTGGACTGTTATTTTTGCTGTTTTAACTATTTCCTTCCAGGTTATTCCAGCTAATGGGTTCTTTATTTCTTTCCTCTTTGAGTAAAGTGTTTCCATATTTGTTTCTTAATTTTCAAAAATGTATTATTATACTGCATCATTACTTTCTACCACTTTCTCCCTCTCTCTGCCCATCCTCAGATTGATCGTATATTAATCACCATGTAGAGTTTCCCCTGCTAACACTCGCTGCCCTTAGGCTATGGTATAACAGGGGATTGTGCTCAATTTTGTCCTCTGATCCTTCTCCTTCGACCTCTTTGTTTGACAACCCCCGCATTTTCCCAGGGCATAGGAGCCACTATTCTGGGCTCAGTCTAACGCTCAGACACACCCCAAAAAAGTGTAAACATGGAAATGTTCCCCACAGGGTTTTTTTTGCAGCAAAGTAAACAAAATGTATATTTGTAAAAAACTGATTATTTTATTCAATGAAAAGGATTCAAACATACAAAGAATTTAAAATATGAGCTCTGGTTGATGCCGTAAAAATTAGGGTAACCAAAATTGATGGTGACATTATACATCATAGGAACAATGTGTTACAAATTACGTTACACCATAGGATACATAGGAATGCCCCAATGCATTTCTAAATTTGTGGTCTTCTTCGTTTTTTTACCATTTATACTTTACATTTGGGCGACATACAATAATATAAATAAATATAAAGCTACTTCGTGTATACTATTATATAAACCATACATTGCTTCCTATCTATGATGATATATTTATCCTTCAAATAATGGACCTTCGTGTAACCAGAGATTTAAAAACGGTTGCATTCAAGTGATCCTGGACCTCTGCGTGCCTACTCAGTGTCCCCACAGGTGAGCCCCCAATCCACGGGGCTTGCAGGGAGCCACATACTTTGACCCCAGGAAGGGAGGGAGTGGGGGCACCTGAAATTTGTAATTTAGGCGGTCAGAATAAGTAAACAGAAATCATTTTCATAAAAGTGCTCAGTGTTACTCCTAGCTGGCTACTGGTCCCACTTGATATGATAAGTCAAATAATTCCAATAACTGTCTCTTTCAGTAATGTTTAGTTAAATACTTATTGTGTGTTTTTTTTAGAAAGTTTCTTCTTTCTTAGTTCACTCTATGTGAAAGGGGTCTTACCAGGAGCAGTCGGTCCATCAGTGGCGCTGGGGCGCCACCCCCCTGCAGGGCGCTGGACTCATACCTTTGAATGAGGCTCTAATTGGCTTGAAAAAGGTTGGGCATTGCACCCCGAACCCACCCACTTGTGACAATAGTGAATTAATATTCATTATCGTCTTCCGGCTTTTCCACCTGGCCAATCAGGACAGATAGGGTTGTCCTCGAGGAGAAGCTGAGGAACCGGCTGAGGGGTGAGTGCGGAGGGGGGCATCACTGCAGAGAGACTGAGTGTGGGTGGACCTGGGGGATCTTAGTATGTTTGTGTTTTTTTTTACATTTTTTTTTACATTTTTTTTTACATTTCACATTTTTTTTACAGTTATTTTTTCGGTCAGATATCAGAGTCTAAACAGACCCCCAAATATCTTTTTGGAGACAGAGAAAGGGACTGAAGATAGTGCCTTTCTATGTAGCACTTTACTTGAATGAATAAGGAATCTATATAAAGATTCCTAATTCATTCATAAAAAGACAGTCTGATACATAGTAGTACTCGTGGATTACTAAGTATCAGCTGTCAGTGGATATAGGAGCAATCGCTGCCTATGCCCACTGTACTACAGGGGGGTGCTTGGTAAACACATGTTTACCAAGCCCCTCAAGCCCCAACTTCACCCCCAGCCTGACAGCTCGCCGGAGCTCAGTGCAGGCAGAAGCTGCAGGTGGTGGGAGGGAAGGAGAGATGCTCCTCGGAGTGGAGATGGATCAGGGGTGCAGGAGCAGTACGGGGGTGATCTGACTGGTGGGGGGGGGGCACATCTGGATCCCACCAAGCCCCATGCAGCACCTGAAGCCAGCGGGAGTGGAAGAGGAGGGATGCCGGCTAATGATGGTAGCTGCTGGGATCGGGTGGAGGGGGGGTCAGATCGGGTGGAGCGAGGTAATCAGTGCTGGAGGGAAGAAGGGGGTGAAGGGAATAGGAAAGGAGAGTGGGGGAGTAGTTTTAGATGGAAGAGAGTGGCAGGAGGTGGAGAAGCAGGGGTCAGGAAAGTGGCGGCAGGGGTTGGGGGGGAATTGGCAGTCACATTTTAGGTTAATAACTCTGATCAGTGGGTTGTAATCCGCTGATCAGAGCTATAGAATTGTTCACCAGTGTCTGTTGAACAATTTTGCTATAAGTTTATGGTCATTGAAGTGACCATGAGCTTATAGGAGAGGGAGAAATTAGGTCTGTACGCCGTACGGACCTGGCCACCTGCAGGCACTTTTTCAGGTCTATACGACGTACGGATTTGGCAGTGAAAGGTTTAAAATCCAAATCATACCCTCATTATAGATACAGGTTTGGTATTGATTTTGTGGTAGGAAAGCACCCTTTTTGTTTGCTTTTTTTTTATGAGGGTTCAGTGTGTATTTTATGGGGTACCCCATGCAAAAAAATCCATACCAGATCTCTATCTTTGATGCAGGTATGATATGGATTTTAAGGGGGGGGGCACACACAAAAAGAGAGAGCAAAGTGTGTGTGACCCCCCCCACAGAAACATACCAGGCCACATGCCTGGTACCTTGCAAGGGGGCTCCCCTGACAAAGCATCTTGTCCCAATGTTAACGAGGACAAGGATCTCTTTCCCACATCACTGGTCTGGTGGATGCTGGGATCTATGGGGGGAATTTATCAGGATCTAGAAGCCCTCTTTAAAATAAGGTAGCCCACAGATACTAACTGATCATCATATACCCACAGTGTACAGTATTGCAACCCTGTTGATGTCAATTTCCCTCAATATAGATTTCACCTCATATGGCTGTAATATGAGTGTTTGTTCCTCTACAGGTTGTTTAATGAGGGTTTCATCTCTAAAATGGTGATCATCAAAATTGACAAACTTGTTTAGGGTATCGGGGTGTACAGTGTCACTAATCTGTGGAGTATTCATTTTAAAATCTCGTCATTTTAAAGAGGAAGTAAACCCTGATGGGTTTACTTCCCCTTTGTTTCCCTGCAAAGGTAAAGCATAATGGACTGCTATCTGTCACTTACCTGACACAGGAGCCAGCGATGGCACCGCTGTCCCCTGTAGCACGAAGCGTCCATCTTCTTTCTGGGTATCGCTGATCCGGCGCTGTGAGTGGCCGGAGCAGCGATGACGTCACTCCGGCGCATGCGCGTGGGAGCCGTAAGTGATGGCATGTTTGCCTTCACTTGCGGCGCGCCCAGTGCACCTGCGCCGTTGTCTACGGCGCGCATGCGTCATAGACAGTGGTGCCCTATTTTTGTAAAATATCTCCTTAACTGTATAGGTTAAGGAGATATTTCTTGGACCTACAGTTAAGCCTTAATCTAGGCTTACCTGTAGGTCAAAGCTGTCTGTAAGGGTTTACAACCACTTTAATTCCTTTCCACATGCTACTGTGATTATTTTTCTCAAAATGGCATTCAATGTGCTGTTTGTATTTATGCTTAGAATGTTTAATACCCCTTTTTAGTTGATTCTGAAGGTCAACAAGTCACCTGATTTAAAGACAGCATCTTGTTCTCTGAGTGGAGCCTGTACTTTTCCATCCAAATGTGATTTTTTATTTAGGTACACCTTGATGGATTTAGTAGTTAGTACAGCCTCATTACAGAAATGTATGTTGGCTAAAACAGATAAGGTGCATTGCTCCAAATTTTCACCTGGTGCAAACAGACTCCAGTCTATGATTTCAAAGCAGACCTGCAAGAGTGAGGTGGTTTCCTCACTTCAGAATAAAGCCTAGTACAAACGGGCCGAATGTCGGGTGACATTGTCCGATTCAATAAAAAACAGCCGACATTCAGTGTGTATGGCAGTTGGTCCAACAGTAGCCGGCTTCTGGAAAACCATCAGCCGACCAGCTACCGATCAGCTCTCTCCCCCACTGGCCCTGTCAGAACACAATAGAACAGCAGGAGAGATCACGTTACTAACATCTGGTTGTTAGTACATCTGATTCAGCCCGAGCTGTCAGTTTTCTTTTTCGTTCAACTGAAAAAAAATACTAGTGGTGTGTATTATGCTTTAGACAGTTTTAACTGGAATTGTTCTGTAGATTAGAGGTTTTTAAGATGCAATCATCATCAGTGAGATGTGATAGTTGTTATTACTTCACTGGGGCACTAAGATTATTATGGAGCTGCTGAAATCTATTTGCTTCCGAACTCTTTTAAACACCCCATTATATAATTTTTTTCTCTTTTGTTATGTTGTTCTCTTTATTCAGTTTGCTTAACAAGTCATAGCTATAAGGCAGGCTAACTGTACTTATTTATTACATCAATGAACAATTTACAAAATGCAATAATAAAGGCAACAGACATAAAATATAGAAATCATAATCAAAGGTTTACCACACTTTTCAAAACAAGACTATGATCTGGCTTTGATGAATGTTTGAAAATGTAATGCTTTATAAGGATTTTTTTTTGTAAATGATTTTCCAAGATGAAGTGAATTAAAATTGCTGGTTTGTGCATGAAATTTGCATATTAGCCTGTGTTCATGTTCAATACCCCTGTAGATTTCAAAGTTTTAAAATATACAGTGTTTCACTAAACCAATATAGGTATTTGAAATGTATAAAGGCCATTTTGAAAATTACACCTTTTAGAAAATTTGACACAAAATATACAGAGCTCTTACAGTTTCATAGCAATTCAAAATATTAGATTTTAGCTACAGATCGCTATGCTTGACATGGATCAAAACAGGTGAATTGAGTCAATTATGTAGGCTCTGACTAGATTACTCTATGCACAAATATATTGAGGGAAAAGGCATTTTATTTTCGAATAGTTTGATAAAGTGTATATAAGTTATTTAAAGGAGAAGTTCGGCCTGAGATTTTTAGGCTGGGCTTCTCCACTGGATCACAGGAGTGCAATTTGTTTTGCACTCCTGTGACCCATTTTCAGCAGAGAATGGTCTGAAGTCCACTCTCCTCTGATGTCACTGCTATCAGTTGAGGCATCGCTTCATCCCAACTTCCGAAGTCTGGATCCACCAGCTGCCTTGACTGATGGCAGTCTGAGATGGCCGTTACCCGCCCATCCACAGCTCATTGCTCCAATGAGCATGGAGGATCAGAGCAGGAGAGATGCTGACTGAAAGCATCTCTCCACTCGGGAAGGTGTAAGGTTCTCAGTGCAGAGACACCGGGGGACAGATGCAGTCTGTCTGTCGGTCTGATGCTGCATCCACCTATCCAAGTATGAATATTAAAAAAAATACATACTTCTCTTTTAAGCCACCTTGCCTACTTGAAGACCACATTGAGGGGAATCAAGGGGAATCCTAAGTATTATCCAAATAATAAGAAATTAAATATATCAAGTGTCACAAACAAATATGTTCTAAATAGAAATAAGTCAATATTAAATGTCAACACAGAGTGGGACAATTCTCTGTGTACATTTAAAAAAATAACTAGAAGTTGTTCATACATTTCAATATCATATTTCCTCAAGCAGCATCTATATTCTGATTTATTATTGGATGTCTTTTCCATACATACAGCAGTGCACAGTAAATCAAAACATAACAGAAAAAAAGTATATCGGTGCTTGTGTTATGATAAATCTTCTTCTTTTTTTTTAAGGGGATGCCTTATATGTGAAATGTGAAAAATGTATGTGGTCAAATGAATAATTCATGAGAGATGCTAGGCAATAAAATATGCTTGAGGTCAGGTTTGCTGTATCTGAAACCTGATTGTATTTAATTGAATGTACTGTGGTTATACTGATATCACACTAAGCATACACAAGGATTTTTTTGTCTGAATATATAGAAAAATATTTAAAGAGGAAGTAAAACCTCTTACTAGCTCATTATGAATGACTTACCTGAAAACGAAGCCCCCAAAGCGTCCCTCATCCACGATCTTCTGCACCGCCATCCTGCGCCGGAGTGACTTCCGGGTCTCGCCGATCCATCGCTGTCATTCGCTGGAGCGGCGATGACGTCACTCCCGCGCATGCACAGGAAAGCGGCATATCAGCGTGAACCCGGCATGTGCAGTGCGCCTGCGCGCCGCTGTCTACGGCGCATGCGCCGTAGACAGCGATGCCTTTTCTTTTCTAAATATCTCCTAAACCATGTAGGTTTAGGAGATATTTATTGGACCTACAGGTAAGCCTTAATCTAGGCTTACCTATAGGCCAAAGTGCTTTGGAAGGGTTTACTTCCACTTTAAATAATAACTACTAATACTATTTATAAAAATGTTCCCCTTTGGGTGAGCTGTGTACATTAAAGGGATTTTAATAAACTTTGTTGAAGATTCCTAACTTTTTGTTATTCTGAAAACATAGATGCTTGTTTGTCTGTGCCCATGTGCTGAGTGAATCTATATGGGAATAGTTGTATAGTTATCAATCAGCTGCGTGGCTCTGCATCCCTTTAGACATCATTTCTCTTTGAGAGAATCACAACAAAAATTAAATTTTTGTTGCGGGGATGCTCAAAATCTGATTTGTATCTTAGTGCAGACTTCTGGTAAAATCAGTCAGTCACACAAGCAGGAAATTACATTTCTGGGGGGTGGGAGCATTCTGTACACCATCTGTTAACAGAATGCCTCCAGTAATAAGCACAGATATTTTTTTCTTTATTCATCATTCTCCGTTATCATGTACCATATGCTAAAAATTACATCTCAATTTTCATGGCAAAGCTGCCCAGTTGTCTTTTTTCTTTTAACCACTTAACCTCCGTAAGATTTACCCCCCTTCATGACTAGGCACTGGATTACTTTAAATGACAATTAATAAAATGAAATAACAATAAAATGTATGTAACTTTTTCCCACAAATAGAGCTTTCTTTAGGTGGTATTTGATCACCATTGTGTTTTTTTTTTTTTTTTTTGCACGATATACAAAAAAAGGACGATCATTTTGAAAAGAAAAAATTTTTTTTAGTTTTTGCTCTAAAACATATCCATATGTGATTCTGCACAGGAGAGCCGCCCTGTAGCAGTCAAATTGCTTAGGGCGTTCTTTAAGTAATTGGTTAAATACTGAATCCCTTCCCCTCTCCTCATCTCCACAACAAAGAGAAATTTAGCTCACTTCCTAAATGCCCAACAATGCTTGTAATTAAATAATATAGATAAAACTTTAAAGTACGTAATCTTATTTAAATGTTTGTGAAAACACAATGTAACTTTTTAGAAGAGTGAACTTCTTAAAAGTTCAATCAGTTGTGGTTTGGCTGAACTTCTTAAAAAATCATGAACCTCTGAAATTCAGAATTTCCTAAATGGAATTACCATTGAAGTTAAATAGGATTTAAAGCAGGCTACAAAAAGTTGTATTACTGGATGGCCATGGATACAGAATTATGCAGATTTGTTTGGGAAGCCTTTGGCAGCCCTGCCTTATGGGATATTCTGGTAAAAAAAAACAGCCCAAGCCACTTCCTTCAAAAATTCTAGCAGTGATACTAAAATAGAACTTGCAGTCAAGTTAAGGCTGCTTAGGCAAAAATAGAAACAGATATAAGACAGAAACAGTCTTTGGATCAGCTGGTTCCCTTCTGCCAGAAGCACTTTGGTAAACTGAGATGCTCAAAAATAACACTAAAATGTGACATCCGATTTCGTGTTTTCAGTCTGAATCCAGCAGTTGAACTTTAAGATGAACTCTATTTGCTAATATTAAAGGACCTACATTCTGGCTTAAGTAAATACAATACTGCTGCTCTTGTTCCCTCCATACTTCTATGGAGATATGAGGGCTGCCATTTGAGACGTCCTTCTGGATATGTAAGTTTCCTAGATTTTATGTGATCTTTTGGCTTTATTATTTTCTGATTGTGTAATTGATGCAAGAGGATAAGCATGACAGCCAGCCATTGAACTAGCATCGAATGAGATGTCTGCATTGGCAGAATTCATGTTTCTCTAAAGAGAGGTTTCCTTTAAACTGTTTGCTAACCCACAGGGTACAATTTACATTATCCTCTTGGTTGATGAATCTAATGTCCCCCTGTGACTGTGCTTTATTAAAAATGCAGCTATATACCTTGTTTACAGAGCGCAGATCTGTGATCACATGACCCATGGTCTTTCTCCTCTCTCGCATGACAGCTGCAGCCGAGGATCCTCTGCTGACGTCATTCAGGAGGAGAGGAGGAGAGAGGCGGCCCTGCCCACTGCAGCTGTCATGCGAGAGAGGAGAAAGATGGCGAGTCCCATGATCGCCGATCTGCGCTCTGCAAACAAGGTATATAGCTGCATTTTTTATAATACACAGTCACAGGGGGATATTAGATTTGTCAATTAAGTAAATGTAATATAATATAATGTAAAATGTAAATTGTACCCTAATTTGAGCAGCAGAGGGGGGGTCAGATACGGACACAGAGCTCACAGACAGGGAGGGGAGGAGGGAGGAGGACAGAGGAGACAGAGAGCAGGGCTGCTGATGACAAAGGCACTTAAACTGACCACGGTTTCAGGGCTCAGCAGACATGATAAATCTTGGTCAGTTGGGGAGGAGGGCAGAAAATAGCAGGATCAGACAGTTTTTTAGGTGTTACAGGGGGCCAAATGACACAGCACAAGCACTGTGCTGTATACCATTCTTTAACCACTTTAACACAGGAAGGTTTTACCCCCTTAATGACAGGCCATTTTTTGCGTTACGGCACTGCGTTACTTTATCTGACAATTGCACAGTCATGCAATGCTGTACCCAAATAAAATGTATGTCCTTTTTTTCCCACGAATAGAGCTTTCTTTTGGTGGTATTTGATCACCTCTGTGGTTTTTATTTTTTTGCGCTATAAACAAAAAAATGCAGACAATTTTAATACTTTCTGCTCTAAAACAAATCCAATATTTTTTTATAAAAAAAATCGAATTTCTTCATCAATTTAGGCCAATATGTATTCTGCTACATATTTTTGGTAAAAGAAAAAAAAAAACAATAAGCGTTGATTGATTGGATTGCGCAAAAGTTATAGCGTCAGTCCAGGGGGATGACGCTGACCGGAGCAGACGTGCGTTGAGCAATGCTCTCTCCCTCCCCAATCACCCAGCTGCAGACACTGACAAGCTAATGGGAACGAACATGGAGAGCGGGCGTTTCCTAACGAGAACCTGATAGACACATCCTGGTAATACAGCCGGAGAGTCGTAGCAGCAATGTTTGTATTCACTTTGATCATAGTGGGTCGAGGTTATTAGCAGATTTTTCCAGCAAATCCCGCTATCGAACGGAGGAAAGCACCGGAGATAGTTCTCCGCTTTACCTGGCATATACAGCCTAAAACGGCAACGCTGATCCAACGGAGACCCTCGAGGAGGAAAGCCGATACCGGGGACGCCTACCTGCCAGAAGACCCTGAGATATCCTACATCCAGGTACACAGCCTACGAACATAGGAGAGAAGGATCTACCTCACCGGGCCATAGGACTTCGCTCCATCGCTCCATCGTCCTATCGTCTCACTGCCCCAGCGGAATAAGCCGAAAAGGATCTGAGTGGAGAGGCGTCAGTATAGTGAATCACACGGAGAGGCTCGGGCATTCCCGGCGGCTACCGAAGCCTCAAAGGTGACGTGCACTTTTTTAAAAGCATACAGGGAACACTACAGGCGCAACTGCACGGAGATAACTCAGGCAGAAGCGATCCAATCTTAAACCAAATATACACGGGAGGTAAGACCCTTTCTTTTTTATAACATATAATTGGCAATGTTATGGATACTTCAGGACGTTACCTATACAAAAATAAGCCTGAGAAAAAGGGTTATAATACCCGAATAGACTGTACACTGAAAGCCATATGTTGTATAGGATTGTCTGCTGGAAATACCTGGAAAATCCTAACCCTGGGAAAGATCAGGATAAAAAAGTCAAAAATCCCAAAACAATAGCTAACGGATTTTTCTCTTTTTTTTTTTTTTTTCCTCGCTATATCTCTGAATATCTCACCGATCCCTGTACATCTAATTTTACGTCTGTATAAGAATATAATATTGCTTAGAACTTAAGCACACATTCCACATATGCTCCCTAGGAGGTCCTATATACTTCGCACTAGATACACGCAGGACCAGGATATTCCCCGCCTTAGACCCTGGAGACCAAAACGCAATCTATGCAATCTATATAGCTGCACGAATCCGTAAAGTCCCCACAATATCGGCTTGAAGGTGCTGAGGGAAATATCTAATAAGGAGCAAGAGTGAGGAGTGAGGAAGGGAAATAAGGAAGAAACTATACTGAACTGGGGGGAACTACACCCCGAGTCTCAGAGGCCCTAAAATTATTCTCTCCCTCTCCTGGGGAATGCCCCCCAAAAGTACGCATGCACAAAAACTCAAAAGAGGGTCCACAGGAGGGTCGCAAAAAAACCCACCAGCGATACCGAAAGCGAGTCCGAACCCCAAAATCGGCATAACAGGGTTTTTTAAAAATCCAAACCTACAAATATCACCTGAAAATCTTGAAACCTCTGTAATAGACTCTAGGACCTCCTCGGCAAACTCAGAGGTAGCAACTAATATCGCCATGGAGAATAGTGAACAGCATACTATACTACACACGGAGGAAATCCTGGATAGACAAAATTGGGATATACAATCCTACATAAAAGCAATACCCACAAGAGAGGATATGGACAGATATGTGCACAGACTAGAGACTTCCTATAAAAGTGAGATACAAACTATGAAAGCAGCAGTAATGGAGACACAAAAAAGGGTAGAAAACATAAACACGAAAATGGAAGACATGAATCAAAAAAATTTTTGCCTAGAAGAAAGAAATCGGGAGACCGATAGATTCTTAGTTCAAATGTTCAATTCTAATGATGAAATGGAGAATAGAACTAGACGCAACAACATTAGAATCAGGGGACTTCCAGAATCAATAACACCAGATAAATTGAAAGACACACTACAAGCAATATTTAATATAATCCTAAAGCAACCAAACATAACCGGTATTGAAATTGATCGAGCACACAGAGCACAAGGCCCAAAAGACAAGGATCTAGCAAAACCCAGAGACGTAATTTCCAGAATACACTTTTTCCGGGTAAAGGAAAACATTATGGCGGAGGCTAGGAAACAGAGGAACTTCGAATACGAGGGGGCCCCATTGATCTTTTTGCAGGATTTACCCAAACACACCTTGATTAAAAGGAAAGCTTTAAAACCACTATTGGATATACTAAAGGAAAAGAATATCCTGTATAAATGGGGCACCCCATTCCAAATAATAGTGCACCAAAATGGTCAGAAGAATACTTTTCGGGATTTAAAAGACCTTCCAGACTTTCTGAAAAATCTTGACCTACCCTTGATTGACTTACCGGCTTGGCCGCAAACATATTCGGATATCTCGGAAGGACTGATAAGAAGAGGGAGATAGACGGAATATAGAAGGGGGGGAGGGGGGGTGGGGGAGGATGGGGAGAGCTCAGGAAACTTTTTACTTACTTTTACCTCTTTTTTTTTTTTTTTGGGAGTGTATAATAATTTTTCACGGTTTAAACTTAAACACCAATAAATCCCCCCCCCCCTTTTTTTTTTTTTTTCCTTTTTTTTAAACACTAATGAATTCACTTTCTTTTTTTTTGGAATGTATAATATTTTTTTTTCTTTTTCACGGCTTTATATGCCACTAAAGCACTAACATATTTTATTTTTGAAAGAAAGGGGAAAGGGAAGGGAAGAAATGTTTTTTGTTTTTTTTTCCCTGAAGTGTAAAATAATTTTTTAAGATCCCCGGAGGATAATCAATATGGCACTAAATACTAGTATATTCACCAATTTTTTTTTTTCCTTTAGTTCTGTTTTCTGTTTTTTTTAAATACGGGTTAATGAATATAAGAACGTAAGATTGTAAGAACCAAATTAATAATGATATAGATATATATACGGACATATATTTAAAGGAATATAAACTGGACAAATCTAGACATACTATGTAAGGAGTATCCTTCCACCGTTGGAGATGTTAGAGATAAGAACAGAAATAAGAGGACCCATCCCGGTGTTGTCACCTTCCCTGAAAGAAAGAAAAATCTTTTTTTTTTTTTTTTTTTTTTTCTCTCCTCTCTCGCACTGTCCAATCGGACAATAAAGAAGGCACTACATATATGAACACCAAAGTAAATTTTCACTTTTTTTTTTCCCCCTTTTTTCTTGGGGGTACACGACACCTTCTCACGGTACAATAGAGACAAGTAATATGGTACTAATACACCTATGGTGTTAATTTTTTATTTTTTTTTTGGTCATTTTTTCACTGTCCAATATGGACAATAATGATAGCACAAATATGTAAATGCATAAATCCTCACTTTTTATTTTTTATTTTTTCTTTTTTTCTTTCTTTTTTCTTTCTCCCCCCTTTTCCTTGGGGGTACACGACACTTTTTCACGGTCCAATAGAGACAAGTAATACGGTACTAATACACCTATGGTGTTTTTTTTTTTTTGTTTTTTTTTCTCTTCTTTCGAGGTGGGGGTCAAGGACCTGGATAATGATAAGACTCAAACCAACGGGGTGGATACACCTACATAGATATGTAATTATGTAGATATATACCAGATGGAGGAAAATATGTTATGTGATAGAGATTTTCCTGTCTCTTTTTCTCTCTATACAGCCCTTCCCTTTTTTTTTTTTTTTTTTTTTCTTTTCCTCTTTTCTCTTCCTTTCCTTTCCCTCCCCCCCCTGTTCCCCCTTTTTCCCTCTCTCTCCCCTCCACCAAGATTATAAAGGATATCGCTTTTCTTTCCTTACTTCTTATCTTTTCTCCCCTCTTTTCTTCTCGTTAATATAAAATATAAAGAATATACAACTAATAAATCTGATTGGGGAGGGCACCGATCTGCTCGGGGACGTGCTCATGTACCCCAAATAGGGACCTTATTTATTAAGGGTTGACTTAGATTAGTCGTAGATTTAGGACATAAATGTATGTAGTGCGAATGGAATGAGTGTTTAATTTGATTTAAGTATATAACCTCGGAAGTACATATCCCCCTTTTTTCCTTTTTTTTTTTTTCTTCTCTTCTCCTTTCCCCTTCCTCTCTATCTCTCTCGCTTCTCCTTCCATCGTGGTGGAATCTCCAGCATGATAAAAATATGCTCATACAATATCAGAGGATTAAATGCACCCTCTAAAAGATTTCAAGTCCTCCAGTCATGCCATAGACAAAATATTGGCATCCTTATGCTCCAAGAGACACATTTCTGTTCAGACAACATACCTACCATTCAAAATAGGCACTACCCAACTTGGTACCATGACTCTTTCGCATACTCAAAATCTAGAGGGGTGGCTATCACAATACACAAATCCGTACCACATCAAATATTAGAAATCCATAGGAATAAGGACGGAAGAGGGCTTCTGCTGAAAGTCAATATCTTTGGCAAGAAATACACCCTCATTAACATATATTTGCCTAATTATGATCAAATTGAATTTGGGACAAAACTCCTTATAGATTTAATGAGTAAAGCAGAAGGGATCACCGTAATCGGCGGAGACTTTAATTTTATCTTCAACCCCGAATTGGACACCTCAGCCCCCCCAAAAAAATAGAAAAATATGGTAAGAAAAAAATTTGCAGAAATGTTGAATAGATATCATCTGGTAGATACATGGAGAATGGCCCATCCGGAAGATAGGGACTATACGTTCCTATCAAGGGTCCATGGAACCTATCATCGATTAGACTACCTTCTGGTAAATCAACAAGGGCTGCCGGAACTCTCCTCCCCAGAGATCGGCAGTGCGATATGGTCAGATCACGCACCTATTTACATCACTCTAACTATAGACAAAGGAAAAAGAACTAGGAACTCCTGGAGACTCAATGATAATTTGTTATTTGATGAAACTTGCCTAACAGAGATCAGAGAAGCAATAACAAATTTTTCGGCAGATCACTTGGGAGATAACACCTCCCCACCCAACCAATGGGAAAATCTAAAATGCATCATAAGAGGTCTATTTATCAAACATGGGTCCAGATTAAAAAAAATGAAAGGTAATAAAATATCTCAATTATCAAAAGAAATAGAAAGAATAGGTAAAGAACACAAGCAAAAGTTGGGGCAGGAGCTACTAGGAGAACTAACCACTAAAACTATCGAGCTGAAAATATTATTAGATGAAGAAACCCTATTAAGCCGAGATAAAATACGGTCTTTGAATTATGTCCAAGGGAACAAACCAGGGAAATTATTGGCGAGGAAGATACACCAGCAAACAAATTTAACCTCAATCATAAAAATTAAAGATGAAACGGGTAACTATCTCTATAAACCAAAAGATATTGTTGATACTTTTCGTAATTTTTACACTAAGCTATATAACATCCCCAACCCTTTGGCAGAAAAGAATCCTGAAAACTATCAACAACAGGTGCAAGAATATATAAAAAACACCCCGATACAAACACTAACAATGTCTGAAAAAGAACAGCTCGAAGAGGAAATAACAGAAGACGAAATTAAAAAGGTAGTGGACTCTCTAGTAATAGGGAAAAGTCCAGGCCCGGACGGCTTCACCCCAAGGTTTTATAAAATGCTTAGAGATCTATTAGTTCCAATCCTGAAGCGCTTATTTAATGAAGTAACAATTAATCAACCCTTTGTCCCACAAGGAATGCAGGCCTACATTTCTCTAATACCCAAACCCGAAAAAGATCTTACTAGCTGTGGCAGTTACCGACCCATCTCACTGACAAATATCGACCTCAGGATATACTCAAAAATCATAGCCAACAGATTAACCCCCATACTTCCAAGTTATATACACTTGGACCAAGCGGGCTTTGTAAAGGGGAGAGAAGCAAGAGATAATACTTCCAAAACAGTAACGCTCATTGACTATGCTCGGAGACACACCATCCCATCCTGTCTACTGACGGTAGACGCCGAAAAGGCGTTTGACAGGGTGGGATGGTGTTTTCTCGAAGAGACACTAAAACAGTGGGGAATAGGACCAAAGTTACTAGAAAAAATAATGGTAATATACCAAAAACCCATCGCTAGAATTAGAGCAGCAGGAGAGATCTCTGAGCCTATAACGATAACAAACGGAACCAGACAGGGTTGTCCTCTGTCTCCTCTACTATATGTTCTGGTTATGGAACATTTAGCAATAGCCATTCGGAACAATAAAGATATACAGGGGCTAAGGGTAGGGGAGACAGAGTACAAACTGTCTGTTTATGCAGACGATCTACTGGTATATATAACAAACCCGGCAATAAAACTCCCCAATTTAATACAAGAATTCGATAACTTTGCCAGAGTTAGTAATTTCAAAGTAAACTACAATAAATCCGAAATAATGGATATTACACTTCCTGAAAATAAAATAGAAATAATCAGGGCTAATTTTCCTTTTAAATGGCAACCTTTAGCTGTAAAATACTTAGGAATTTATATCCCCAAAGATCTAGACAAATTATATGAACTTAATTACCTCCCAATCACAAATAAAATAAGTAAGCTACTACAACAATACGCAAAAGGGAATCACTCCTGGATAGGGAGGATAAATATAATAAAAATGGATATTCTACCTAAGATTTTATATATATTTCAGGCTATACCTCTCTTCCCCATAAAGAAAATGTTAAACCAAATACGCAAAGTTATAGGAAGTTTTATCTGGGCCGGCAAACCTGCTAGAATAAGCAGGTCAGTACTGACCCGCTCTAAGGAGGAAGGAGGACTGGCACTCCCAGATATTTCGACATACTTAAAGGCAGCCCTAATAACTAGACTAATAGATTGGTTCCAAAACGAAGATTCTAAAGAATGGGTCAGACTGGAAAAAGAGATCTCAACTATTAGCTTAAAGTCCTTGCCATGGATCAGAAAAGAGAGACGTCCGCCAGATGGAGATATGCCGTACTTTGCAGGCCGGGTACTGAAAGTATGGGATGGACTAATAAGACTAGGCAAAGGAACAACATATATAGGGCCAATGACCCCCTTATTTGATAACCCTGAATTTCCATTAGCAATGAAAATAGGAACCTTCCTAAAATGGAAGAAAGAACAAGATATTAGAATAAGAGACATAATTGAACAGGACAGGTTAATACGGTTTGAAGATATGGGTATAGAATATAAAAACAACTGGATTCAGTATTGGCAATTAAATAAATACATCTCCTGTATAGCAAAAGAATATGCAATAAGTAGACCTTTATTACCCCTTGAAGAAATATTAATAGAAGAACAGAAATTGACCCATAACCTGTCTACTGTATACAAATATTTAATGAAAAACAACAAGATAAAAGAGATCATATATATAAAAAGGTGGGAGGAAGAATTAGAAATAGACATCCCTAAAGAGAAATGGAAGGAGGCCTTTAAAATTATTCACAAATTATCTAAATCTAGCAGAGATCAAGAAAGAAACTATAAATTGTTGACAAGATGGTATCGATGTCCAACAGATATGAATAAAATTAATCCCGAGAATAGCAATATATGCTGGAGATGCCTCCAAGCCGTCGGAACAATGTCACATATATGGTTTGACTGTCCTGGAGTATACAACTTCTGGGAACAGATATACAAAACATACGCTTTGATGACAGGAATAGAACTCAAACCCGACATCTTGATGTCGGTAATGTCTATGAGTATGGGATCGGTAAAAAGGGTGAGAAAGGGAACCCTGAAATTTTTTTTAACGGCAGCACGAACTATTATTGCCAGGAAATGGAAAAACAGTAGTGGTCCTAATATAGAAGAATGGGAAAGGGAGATGGACGAAATGTGTAAACTGGAGACAAGAATGGAAAAAGAAAAGGTAAATAGAGAGGAAGCAAATAATGCTTGGCAGACCTGGTTACGATTTAAAATACTATACCCTGGATGGAAGGACTTAATAAGAGAGAGATAGGGGATCCCCTGCTTCCCCTCTTTCCCCTCCCTTTTTTTCCCTTTTTTTTTTTTTTTCCCTCACTTCAATTTTTTTTTTTTATTTATTTTTTTGCCACATCAGCTCAAACATTTCACATAGGACCTGAATCAACTTTTACTGTTCATCTCTGCCCTAATCGGTCGTCACATCATTGTGGCATTACTTGCTTTAACTTTGTAGAAAACACAATAACACAAAAAGAAAGGAAAGAAAAACTACCCTTCCCCCTGATCATTCCCCTTTTTTTTTCCCTTTTTCTTTTATTTTCACCCCTACCACCCCACCCTCCCTTCCTCCGCATCACCCCGACGCCACGCCATAGTGCGTCTAATTGACTATGCATGTGCCTCCCTCAGGATCTAAAACTGAGTCCTAACTGCTTCGGCATAGCTCCAGGTTTTTTTAAACTTAAGCCAACCTTCCCACTTTTTTTTTCCAAAACCCCCTGTCTTTCCTCAGCCCTGACTCTAAGGGACTCCATCTGACGAATATCTTCCACCCTATCTATCCATTCCCATATTAGTGGGCTCTCAGAATTGCCCCAATTCCTAGCTATCGATCGCTTGGCGGCATTAAGAAGATGAGGTACCAATGTCCAAGATCATCCAAAAAATAGGGGTGTTGTATGCCCACCCAACAGCTAGGATAAAAATAAACGGACTGACCTCCTCGCCGTTTCTTATGAAAAATGGTACCAGGCAGGGATGTCCGCTGTCCCCCCTCTTATTCTTACTGACCTTGGAACCCCTCCTGTCTACAATAAGGGGACACCCAGGAATTAACGGGGTAAGAGCAGATGACGAGGAACATAAACTGGCTGCATTTGCCGATGATATTCTGTTCTTCCTGGGAAATCCACAGACCTCATTGCCCCTTCTGATGAAAATCATGAAACAATATGGGGAGATCTCTAATTTTAAAGTTAATACCTCAAAGACGTTCGTCTTGAATGTTAACGTACCCCGTAAGGATCAGCAGTGCCTGCAGGGGAGATTCGAGTTCCCTTGGAAGAAATTTTTATTTTTTGAATGAATGAGTTGGTAGTTGTGGAATAGATGGAGGCGGATTAGGAAGATGAAAGGTGTTAGCAAATTTATGAAGACACAAGGATGTAAACGGTTATGCATATGAATGTATAAGGAATAGGCTGACACCTTTTGTATAAATGCAATTGTATGTTAATTTGTATTAATAGAAAATTTTTGATAAATAAAGATATATATAAAAAAAAAAAAAAGTTATAGCGTCTACAAAATAGTGGATAGGTTTATGCCATTTTTATTTTTTATTTTTTACTAGTAATGGCAGCGATCAGTGATTTTTAGAGGGACTGTGGCATTGTGGCGGACAGATCAGGCACCTAACTGACATTTTTGACACTTTTTTGGGAAACAGTGATCAGTCCTAAAAATATGCACTGACATTGTACTAATTTTTTGAATATCTGTGTTTCATAAGCAGTAGTATGGTTTGGAGGGAATATAATAGTTGTTCAAAGCAAACCATCTTAAATAAGGCGCATCTTTCAGAGAGCGATAGTGGGAGCTCCATCCATTCCCACTCACCCACTATTTTAGAGATCAGAGGAGGATAGTTATGAAAGTATAGGGAGGAAGGTTCCCTACCGATTTTTTTCCTAAATAGGTGATACATTTATGTTGATGGGAAAGAAAGAGGAAAATGTCCAATTTACGTGGGCTGGATGCACTTAGAGGGAGTACCTCACTTTTGCTGAAATTTATTTTTAGGCCTGAGCATCTGGGGAATGAATTAAAAATCTGTTGTATATTGTCTATGTTGGAGGAGGGTGCCGAGGAGAAAACTAGCACGTCATCTGCGAAGAGGGCTACTCGCAGCTCTTCACGACATATATGGATTTTGTGTAATGGTGCCATACTATTTATATAATGAGATAAAGTTTCTATTGCCATGTTGAATAGCAGTGGGGAAAGTGGCCAGCCCTGTCTAGTTTCTTTGTGGAGTGCAATTGGGTTAGATAGATGTCCTGCTGCTACAACTCTAGATGAAGGCGCAGAGTAAATACTGTGAATAAAATGGCAGAAAGGTCCTGGGAGACCAAATTTTTGCATGACCAGGGAGAGCCAACGACAGCTAACATTATCAAAGGCCTTCTCGGCGTCTAGTGTAATGATGGCTACCTCCTATAGTGGGTGTGTTTTCGCGTATTCGAGTACAGCTAGAACCTTGCGTATGTTGGAGGATGCTGATGTGCCTTTGATAAAGCCTGCTTGTGCAGAGTGTTTTAGAGATAGCATAATATTTGCAAGTCGGGATGCCACTATTTTTGAGAGAATCTTAGAGTCTATATTTAGAAGGGAAATTGGGCGGTATGAACCGGGTTCAGTGGTGTTACCCGGTTACTATATTTGAGATTTAATATATCTCAGATATGATTTGGGTTAAATGAGAGTCCTTTGACCATGAGTGAAAGCTTTAACACAATAACAACATTTATTGGTGAGTAGTTGAAAGTATATCTAATACATAATCATCTATCTATAGTCTACACCAAGGAAGAAAATATTAGATTAAAATAAGTGAATTACATGAAGGGAACCAGAGTATATTCCTTAAACATTAATCTACAAGCATATTTAGTTACAAGTAAAATACCCTTTTCATCAAGGTTCCATTCTGATGGCTGCTCTCCCTCCCATCTAGTCTGTGTATATTATTACAGGCTGATGCCTCATTGGTTGGCATAGTGTGGCTCTGATTGGTGAGCTTCCCTATTGCTAGTTAAGGACTGGCTGCATCTCCAATCCCTATACTTTGCATAAGTCAGCCCCCTTTAATGTAAATATTTGTGACTATTCTGAGCAGGAGATTAGCTTAAATGTTCACGGGAAGTTAAGTATTGATTCCGGGTTGGCCTCCCTTCATTGCATGGGATCCTTTGAAGTGAGTATGTGTAAAACAATGAGGTTTGGATCCCATTGTTTCTATACACAAGCCTAGGCACCGACTTGTCTGGTCTACCAGAGATATATGTGAAGATAATATGTTCCGACCTGCATAGATACAAGCTAAATGAAATATATTCCTAATTACAATATTTTACAGCTATTAATGGAGATTTCACATAAACTCATAAGGCAATAGTGGGGTCTTTCCCCTTCTTTGCGATCACTTTAATATTTGCTTGGTATCCTGAAGGTAGGTATGGGCCACCTTAACAAATACCATTGTATACCTCAATTAGTTTTCCTGATAACATTGTTTTGGTCAGTTTATAAAATTCTGGAGTGTACCCATCGGACCTGGAGCTTTGCCATTTGCCATCTTTTTTTTTAAAATTTTTATTAAGATATTACAGTTTACAAGTATATAAGCATCAGTTCCAGAAGTATACAGGGTTAACAGAAAGATTATTGTAGTCAAAATATAGAAAATATTGCTTTAGAGTCTGTAAATGCAGAGTAGATGCAAGATATTTGCAACAAATGGTTGTGGCTAAATGACTATAGACTATATAGAACAAGGAACAAACAACAAATAATAAATAGGCTGTCTAGTAATGCTCTCAGATTTTTCAGTGCTGGAGTTTGGGGGATTATCTTGTGGTCCATTAATTGTTTATGTAAGATGTGGAGCTTATGACATTTCCCTAAGTGAGTGGGGTGCTTCTAGTATCAGTTATCCAGGTCGCCCACCGTTGGAGGAAACTGGACAAGGTGAGATGAGCCTTGGCAAACATGTACTCCAGGTGGAAGTGCTGGTTTAGTACTGTGATCAGCTGGGTTATGGTCAGAGGAATGGCAGATTTCCACTTTCGAGCAATGGAAAGCTGGGCTGCAATAAAAATGTGAGTGAAAGAGTGACAATTGAGTGGAGATGATGGCCAGTCCTCAAGCCCTACTCCCAGCAAGGCCATTTGTGGTGTGATCTCACAAGTTACCCCAGTGATTGATCCAAGCCAAGTTTGTACATCCTTCCAGAATCCTGATATTTCAGGACAAGTCCACCATATGTGCGCAGAGGATCCTGGGTTTCCACAAGCCCTCCAGCAGGTGGCGGGGTAATACGGGTACATTTTACATAGTTTTTCTGGAGTGTAGTACCAGAAATATAGCAACGTTTGATTTGTTTCCCAATGGGAAAGGCATTTGGAAAACCGTAGGATGGCGCAGGATGCTTGGTAGATGGAGCTGAGAAATTGAAAGCTTTTTCCCATTTATACATCCCTGGGTGTTTTTGTGTAGTCAGAGGGGAGTTTAGAATTTTATATAGATGTGAGATCCCTTTTTGGGAGGGACTAGGTTGTTCATAGAATTGTAGAATCCCTACAATCTGGTTGGATTCCGACCATTGTACTTGTTAAAGTGCGTAGCGTATTTGTAAATATTTGTAAAAGTCCTGTTGCCGGATAGAGTATTTAGTTTGTAGTTCTTGAAAAGATTGTAGATTTTCCTCTTTATAAAAGTCTCCTATTTTGCGGATTCCTGCTGACAACCAGCTTGAGAGTTGAAGATTTGGGCAGACGAGCTCAAGGGCTGAGATTTGGGTGTGGCATAAAGCTTTATGTGGCAGGCCTTTGGCTTGTTGGACCGTGGACTCTCATACTTTAATAATTGCATTGACTGCGTTGAGGAAAGAGCGTTGTGGTCTGTGGTGTAATAGAAGTGCAGCAAGAAGTTGGGAGCTGTTAGCCTAAAGGGCTGTGTCTTCAATTTGCACCCATGAGGTGGTAGATAAGGATGTTCACCATTGTTTGGCTTGGTTGAGGAGTATAGCTTCCTTCCAGGGGGATCCGATAAGCGGAAGTTCCACTTTAGGGTGGAGCTCCACTTTAAGTTGCGATGAGGGGAAGGTGATTGGAAGGGTCCGAAAAAGATATAATATGTGTGGCATCAGAAACATCTTGGTAAGGGTGATCTTACTAGCCAAGGACGATCTCAGCTCGCATAGATCAGAACACAGGTTGTTTATTTTTTTAAGTAAACATTCAAAATTGAGGTGTAGTGTACCTGTGGATGGAGCTGCTAAGTAAGTAATAATTGCAGCTGAGACTCATGGGAAGGGGGACAAGCATGATAGAGATTGTTTTAGGGAACTATTAATGCATATACCAAGCATAGTAGATTTGGTACAGTTGATTTTATATAGTGATATTTGTCCAAATAGAAGAAGTAGGTTGTGAAGGGTAGGGAGGGATTTTCTGGGTTATTCATGATGACTATAACATCGTCTGCTTAAAGCCCTATTATGTGGGTAATTTCACCTATCTGTAGGCCTGTCATCTGTGGGTTACTTCTGATTGCTTCGGCCAATGGTTCCATTATTAGAGCAAATATAAGGGGCGATAGAGGGCAGCCCTGTCTTGTACCGTTTGAAATGCAATATGGTTTAGAGACCATACCTGAGGTCAGGACTCTGGCAGACGGTGAGGAGTATAGGGCGAGAATGGCTGTGGATATGTGTCCTGTAAGACCAAATTTTTGTAGAACTGCTTTTAGGTCCAGTGCACCCTATCAAATACCTTCTCTGCATCCAAAGAGATGAGCAGAGAAGGCGTGTGATGATGTTCGGCCCACTGAATAATATCAATAAATCTTCTGGTTCTGTCAGATGATTGTCTGTGCGGGACAAATCCAACTTGATCTGGATGTATTAATGTGGGGATATAGGGAGATATGCGGGAGGCTAGGATTTTGACATATAGTTTAATGTCTGTGTTTCGTAATGAAATAGGCCTGTAATTTGCTGGGTTATCTGATGGCTTGTCTGATTTAGGGATAGTGACAATCAGCACTTCCAGGGATTCTTCAGGTATTTCTCTAGATACAATACAATGGTCAAAAGTTTGATTCAGGTATGAGGCCAGGATAGAAGAGTAAGTATTAAAGTATTCACTGCATAACCCATCGGGTCCAGGTGCTTTATGTAGTGGAAGTGATAGAATGGCATTTAAAATTTCAGTGTCAGAGATTGGTTGGTTGAGTGTCTGGAGCTGGGTTGGAGTAAGAGTAGGGAGTTGTAAAGTTTTCAAAAATGTATCTATTTGGGCCAGTTCTGGTGTAGGCTCTGAGCTAGATGCGTGCAGATTGTATAACTTCGAGTAGAAGTCGCTAAAGCAGTCGGCAATATCCTTAGGATTGCTGACTCTTTGTCCCTTTAGACCAATAGGTGCTCGGTTCCTCCCCATCTGTGGAATGCAGCGTCGCCGATGCAAATCCACCAGCACTGGCTAGACGCCATGCCGTTTGGGTCCTGCCCCTTTCTCTGCATATATCAGCTCTCTCCCCACCTATGGTTGCCCCCCATGGCCGGAGACAGTGGGATTTGTCCTTTTTCCAGCATGCATTCACCCACGGCATTTAGTGTTTAGATGGACTTGTAATCCGGGCGACCCGAGCAACTCTAGGAATCCTCCCTCCCACTCACACCTTACAGGACCAATCATGGCAGCTGTGCTTCCCTATATAAGATGCTTTCTCCCAATCTCTCATTAGCTGTTCATCCCTGCATGTGAGAGGAACGCTGTGAAGAGACTCGTGGTATAAGATTACAGGTATAGGATAAAATTCCCTTTTTTTATTGTTTGTTTGTTTTAAATATAAGCAGCCTTTACTCTCAGACTAACTTTTTGTTTGTTTGGATTAGGCTTTCATCAGCTGTCAACTTCTCCTTTTTGAGACGTGCTTTAAAGTCTATTTCATACACCATCTTTCACTATAATTGAAACCAACGATTGAAGTTTGGGAATTAATCATCCCCCTGCTCGCAATGGAGCTTTAACTCTTTAAATAAGTCTGTTCCCATTTCAGTACATTTACCTGGTGAGTTATTTGTAACACACATTTTGATGTTTTGAGGATTACACCCCCTAACCCTTTTTTTGTTTTTTTGTTTATGTCATTGTATTCATCATTTTTTATCAACATATATAGGGGCTTCTCTATCTTTGTTAGTTTAGGTGGGGAGAAAGATTCCCACGGACACCCAGGCCTCACTTGTCCCACTGAGCCAATGTTTTTCCATTAGCAGTCCTTTCTGGTAAGATGAGGGGTATGTTGTTGAAATTTAGTTTTTTAACCACTTCAGCCCCGGACCAATTGTCAGCTTAAGGACCAGAGGTCTTTTTTCAATTTCGCACTGCACTACTTTAACTGGTAATTGTGCGGTCATGCAATTTTGTAACGAAACGAAATTTGCGTCCTTTTCTTCCCACAAATAGAGCTTTCTTTTGATGGTATTTGATTGCCTCTGTGATTTTTATTTTTTGCGATATAAACGGAAAAAGAGCGAAAATTTTGAAAAAAAAAGAGATTTTCTACTTTTTGTTATAAAAAAAATCTAATAAACTCAATTTTAGTCAAACATTTGGGCCAAAATGTATTCAGCCACATGTCTTTAGTAAAAAAAATGCCAATAAGCGTATATTTATTGGTTTGCGCAAAAGTTATAGCGTCTACAAACTAGAGTACATTTTCTGGAATTTACACCGCTTTTAATTTATGACTGCCTATTTCATTTCTTGAGGTGCTAAAATGGCAGAGAAGTACAAAACCCCCCCAAATGACCCCATTTTGGAAAGTAGACACCCCAAGCTATTTGCTGAGAGGCATGTTGAGCCCATTGAATATTTTTTTTTTTAGTCCCAAGTGATTGAATAAAGACAAAAATAAAAAATAATTTTTTTTTTCTTCAAAAAGTTGTCACTAAATGATATATTGCTCACACATGCCATAGTTATATGTGGAATTGCACCCCAAAATACATTTTGCTGCTTCTCCTGAGTATGGGGATACCACATGTGTGGGACTTTTTGGGAGCCTAGCCGCGTACGGGGCCCCGAAACCCAAGCACCGCCTTCAGGATTTCTAAGGGTGCAAATTTTTGATTTCACTCCTCACTACCTATCACAGTTTCGAAGGCCATAAAATGCCAAAATAGCACAAAACCCCCCCAAATGACCCCATTTTGGAAAGTAGACACCCCAAGCTATTTGTTGAGAGGCATGGTGAGTATTTTACAGCTCTCATTTGTTTTTGAAAATGAAGAAAGTAAAGAAAAAATTTTTTTTTTTTTCTTTTTTTCAATTTTCAAAACTTTGTGACAAAAAGCGACATCTGCAAAATACTCACAATACCTCTCAGCAAATAGCTTGGGGTGTCTACTTTCCAAAATGGGGTCATTTTGGGGGGTTTTATGCCATCTGGGCATTCCATGGCCTCCGAAACTGTGATTGGCAGTGAGAAGTGAAATAAAAAAATTACTCCCTTAGAAAGCCTGAAGGCGGTGCTTGGTTTTTGGGGTTCCGTACGCAGCTAGGCTCCCAAAAAGTCCCACACATGTGGTATCCCCGTACTCAGGAGAAGCAACAGAATGTATTTTGGGGTGTATTTCCACATATGCCCATGACATGTTTGAGCAATATATCATTTAGTGACAACTTTTTGTAAAAAAAATATATATATTTTTTTTTTTTCATTATTCAATCTCTTGGGACAAAAAAAAAAAATATTTAATGGGCTCAACATTGCTCTCAGCAAATAGCTTGGGGTGTCTACTTTCCAAAATGGGGTCATTTGGGGGGGGTTTGAACTGTCCTGGCATTTTATGCACAACATTTAGAAGCCTATGTCACACGTCACCCACTCTTCTAACCACTTGAAGACAAAGCCCTTTCTGACACTTTTTGTTTACATGAAAACATATTTTTTTTTTGCAAGAAAATTACGTTGAACCCCCAAACACTATATATATTGTTAAAGCAAAGGCCCTACAGATTAAAATGGTGGGTGTTGCATTTTTTTTTTCCACACAGTATTTGCGCAGCGATTTTTCAAACGCATTTTTTGTGGAAAAAATACACTTTTTTTTATTTTAATGCACTAAAACACACTATATTGCTCAAATTTTTGATGAAATAAAAAATATGATCTTAGGCCGAGTACATGGATACCAAACACGACATGCTTTAAATTGCGCACAAACACGCAGTGGCGACAAACTACATACATTTTTAAAAGCCTTTAAAAGCCTTTACATGATACCACATTAGATTCACGGAGGAGGTCTACTGCTAAAATTACTGCCCTCGATCTGACCTTCGCGGTGATACCTCACATGCATGCTGCAATTGCTGTTTACATATGACGCCAGACCAACGCTCGTGTACGCCTTTGCGCAAGAGAAGGGGGGGCAGGGGTGCTTTTTTTTTTTTTTTTTTTTAGTTTTTTTTTTATTTATTTAGCTTTTTTATTCTATTTTTAAACTGTTCCTTCCATTTTTTTTCTTTGTTATGATTTTTATTGTTATCTCAGGGATGTAAATATCCCCTATGATAGCAATAGGCAGTGACAGGTACTCTTTTTTTGAAAAAATTGGGGTCTATTAGACCCTAGATCTTTCCTCTGCCCTCAAAGCATCTGACCACACCAAGATTGGTGTGATAAAATGCTTTCCCAATTTCCCAATGGCGCGGTTTATATCCGGGAGGGGGGACATTCCCTCCTACTGCTTGTAAAAGCAGTCTAGAGGCTAATTACCCGCTAGAATTGCTTTTACATGAAAGCCGATCACTGGCTGAAAAGAATGATACCAAGATGATACCTAAACCTGCAGGCATCATTCTGGTATAACCATTCAAAGTCCAGCAACATACTGGACATATATTGTAATCTTTTTTTTTTTCATGCAGCCTCTTGGCTGAACGAAAAAAAGAGATTGATTGGTGGGTATGCCCACCATTAGAATACCTCCCTTCATCCACCCACTTCTAATGATGGGCATACATGCACCATTTATATATGCCGATGCATGGGGGCATCCTCCCGCAAAAGTTATGCCGTGTACACACGGTCGGAATTTCGACCGTATGTACGTGGCATTAGGAGCCAATCGCTCCTCCCCGCCCCCTGCTGCCCCCATGCTTCGGCATATATGCTCTTTTTTTTAACTGTGGTGGTGAAATCACCTCCTACAGCGTTGGAGTCGCGGCTTTATGTATCGTGGGAGCAAACGCTGTTGCTGTCAAGATAAATAAATCCGCGCTGCAACTGAATGGCGCACCTGAAAAAAATGCTTAATACTAAAACACAGTAAACAAAATTACATACCTGAAAAGCAAGCATGATAAAACATGATAAAACATAATAAAACATTGCAGAATAGAATGGAGTAAAAAAAGAGCAACAATAGAGAGAGAGAGAGAGAGAACAATAAAACGACAACTATTTTTGTTTTTTTTATTTTTTTTTGAGATTCACAGGTAAAAAAGCTCCTGACTGTTAGCGACTGAATCAAAACGCTACCACAAAAAAAATGTTAGCGATCGCAGGGATCAGGCCTGACTCTGCGAACACTGCAGTTATGTGTGCTTAGTGTTTTGTAAGTGACAGTGATCGATCGATACTGCACTTGGGTGGGCTGGGCTGGGCGGAGGGGGAAAACGCAGGTGCTAGCAGGTATCTGGGCTGATCCCGCTAACAATGCGTTTTTTTGGAACCCTAAACTGCTGGGACGCTAGTATAGATCTGATCAGATCAGATATTGATCTGTTCAGATACTATACCACTAAGGGAGGTGTATGCTTTGCGCGTGGGTGTTTGCGGTACTGGCACTAACCTGGGGCGACGCAGACCTTATTTGACCCTAAAACCTAATTGATATCACCCGCCGGGCGATCAGGGGGTTAAACCGTTATTGGGTAATAAATGGCGGGTGCCCTGACAGTATAAAAAACAAGCTAACTAACCAGCGTCACCCGTAACAGTAATACAAAAAAAAACTGGTTACCTAGCGACACTAATGCAGGGATCAGAAAAACGATCGCTTAGTGACACTGGCAAAAGGGGGTGAAAGGGTTAACTAGGGGCAATCAGGGGGTTAAACCTTTATTAGGTAATATATGGGGGTACCTGACGCTATATAAAAACCTGACGGGGAACCTAAATAACGAAATAACTAACTGGCTAACCAGCGTCACCAGTGACATTTTATACGGTGATCACTGGTGAAAGGGTTAACTCTAGGGGCAATCAGGGGGTTAAAACCTTTATTTAGGTTGTAATATGGGGGTACCTGACCTATAAACCTATTTATGAACCTATATAAACATGGCGGTTAACCTAAAAAAAAACTGGTTACCTAGCGACACTAATGCAGCGATCAGAAAAACGATCGCTTAGTGACACTGGCAAAAGGGGGTGAAAGGGTTAACTAGGGGCAATCAGGGGGTTAAACCTTTATTAGGTAATATATGGGGGTACCTGACGCTATATAAAAACCTGACGGGGAACCTAAATAACGAAATAACTAACTGGCTAACCAGCGTCACCAGTGACAGTTATACGGTGATTACTGGTGAAAGGGTTAACTCTAGGGGCAATCAGGGGGTTAAAACCTTTATTTAGGTTGTAATATGGGGGTACCTGACCTATAAAACTATTTATGAACCTATATAAAACATGGCGGTTAAAATAAAAAAAAAATGGTTACCTAGCGACACAATGCAGCGATCAGAAAAACGATCGCTTAGTGACACTGGCAAAAGGGGGTGAAGGGGTTAACTAGGGGCAATCAGGGGGTTAAACCTTTATTAGGGGGGGGTAGGGGGCTACCTAGGACCTAAAACTAACTGCCCTGACAGTTATTACAGTCACACTGACACTAAATGCAGTGATCAGTAAATAAATGATCACTGCAATTAGTGACACTGTGACTGGGGGGGAGGGGGTGATCTGGGGGGTGATCAGGGGGTGACAGGGGGGTGTTTTGTGTGCCTAACTGTACTGGTGTCAGTGTAGTGTTGTGCACTAACCTTAACATGTTCGCCGCTCGGCGTCTCCGGTCACATAGACCGGCGCACCGAGCGTGACATCACTTCCGCCTTCCTGTCTATACAATAGACAGGAAGGGGAAGTTTCTCATTGGCCAGGAGCGATCGCGAGGGGGTGGCCAGAAACCACTGGCCGTCCCCTCGTCCCGGATCGCTCCTGAAGCGATGCCGACCGTCCCCGCCGGCGGAGGGGGGTCCGATCGGACCCCCCAACCGCCTAAAGAATGGCACGTACAGGTACGTGGTTCTGCCTGTACGTGCCATTCTGCCGACGTATATCTACATGGGGCGGTCGGCAAGTGGTTAACATCATCTGATAATGTTACCCAGACAGTTAATTCCATTTACTTGTGTTTTTTCCACATTTAGACACACCAGACGCAAAATATGACTGCACACTAGGGGATATATACAGTTAATATGACTGCTGTTGTTTTTTTTTCTCTTGCAGTATATTTAGCTTATCAATATTTGCGGTAACATATATATTTATTTGTCATTAATGTTTGTATAGACCATTAGTCAACACCTCTATGCCATTTGCATCATTACGTATTTATATTAATCATATGATGTATGATATATTAATCAACGTTTTGTATAAACCTATTGGGAACCAGCACATCCCTGTTTTCAAAATTTGAATCACCAATGACAGTAATGTATTTTAAACTTTGTCTTTTAGTTACTTTTAATAAAAACCTGTTTACTTTTGTATACATATCTGTTTTTTTTATTTTTTTTTCATACTCCTCCGAGTCCCATTCTGTTCTAAAAGATTTTTTTTTAAATATATTTATAAATTTTCTTGGGATGGTGCCTCTGTAGGAGTATCAGTGTTCCACGCTCACCCCACCCCTACACATATGTGTACCTGTTTAGCTGTAATTTCTTAATGTGGTAATCAAAAGAAAAATCGCAGACTTAAAAGAAACAATGGAGCCATTCAAAACCAATAGCTATTATGCAGAGATAGCAAAAACATTACAGATCCCTTTAGCTAAATACGATGGGGTGATTAAAAATAAAACATTAAAGGGACATTAAGAATTTTGAAGAACACAAAGTATATAAAATGCAAGAGACTCTACTCCCTACTTCTTCACCTGAAACATCGGTGGAAAGAGAACATGTAGTAATCCAACTAGCTAAGACACCCAAAGTATCTAATACTCCTAAAAAAACTAGTAAACCCCCCATGAATCAAAATAATTATCCTCCACCCAATCCTTATCCCTATCCTCCGCCTTACCCAGTACAAACCTATAATAGGTTTGGATCCTTGGATAATAGACCTCCAGGTTATAATTATTATGAACAAACCCGCAACCAATATCCCCCTAGACCCCCGCGAGGGACGTTTAGAGGGAACTTTAGAGGATGACCATATTATAACCAGTACCAAGGGGGGGAATGGAGGGGCTGGAAAGAACCTTACCGTATCCCACCCAGCTCCCCATATTTTCCCAAAGAACATATAGAAAAAGAGGCAGAAGAGGGATAAAGAAAAAGAAAAAGGGACAAGTAAACCAGGGCATTTTTAATCTAGCAGGAGTTCAATTTTCAGATAATGAACTGGAAGTACTCAATCAAGGATTAAAATTCGCTCCCAATAAAGATATGGATAAATTAGATTTATTTATCAACATCGAAAAACATATTAGAAAGTTAAACATTAAAAAACACTTTGCTAATTTAAGTATAAATTTAAGGACGCCAAGTAATGAGGATGTTTTTACACATAGTGGTTTGAAAAAGAATTCTGTTTTCAATCCCAAAAAGGGGACAAACCACTATATAGAAGTGTTTAAAAACATGGTGCAAGATGAGGTTAGAGACTTACAAATCAATAAATATACCTCAAAAGAATGGATTTGGGAAGGAATAAAATGAATTGAAGGGAATAAACAAATAGTGGTGAGACCAGCAGACAAGAGGGGGGGGGGGGTGTAGTGGTACTCTCTAGGGAGTACTATTATCAAGAAATGGAAAGGTTACTCAATGACAAAACTACATACCAAAAATTAAAGGGGGATTCTACTGTAAGATTAAAAATGTAATTGAACAATTGGGTATCAGAGGGATTGTATAAAAAAATTCTCAAACAAAAAGAAGCAGATTATTTAATTCTACATGCCCCAAAAACTCCAGTAATGTATATAGTGCCCAAAATACATCAAAATAAAGAATTTCCTCCAGACCAACCCATAATTAGTGGGATTGATTCCCTTTTTTTCCAGACTATGTAATATCTTCATGGATATTTTAAGCCTTTAGTATCCCAAAGCCCGTCCTATCTGAAAGATAGCAGGGATTTGATTGTACTGTTGCAAAAGATGACAGCTACAGAAGATACAATTATGGTAACAGTGGATATCAAGTTCCTATATACCAATATCCAACATACGGATGCACTAGGGGCCCTTAAATGGGCCCTAGTGAGGGAATCCAAACGAAAGAAAGTCCAAATAAATTACGGTATTAAAGGCCTAGAGCTAGCCATGAGGAATAATTATTTTTGGGCAAGGGATGAGTACTACAACCAGACAGGGGGTGTAGCTATGGGGGCTCGCTATGCCCCAAGTGTGGCTAATGTAGTACTCAATAAGTGGGAGTATGAAACTATCTTCAAGAATAGAGACAGGTCATTAGCCTTTTATAAAAGGTATATTGATGACATGATTCTGTTTTAGAAAGGGTCGGTTGTGAGTTTTCAAATATTTTTGACACAAATGAATAATAACCAATATGGTCTTAAGTTTACGGCGGACTATAGTGTTATTTCTGTAAATTTTTTGGACCTGACGATAACAAAAAATTATAGAAGTTTTGAGACTAAAACCTTTTTTAAGGTAATGATAGGAATGGCTATGTGCCAACACACAGTTGCCATCACCCACAGTGGATAGGGGCGGTCCCCAAGGGACAATACATGAGACTTAAACGAAATTGTGCTAGTGATACCGATTTTCAGACTCAGGCTGAGATGCTTACTGGGGGATTCCTGGAAAAGGGCTACCCAGAGAACACCTTGTTGAAAGTGCTAGCACGAGTGTCTTTAATGGATAGACAATCCCTACTGATTACCAAATCTAAACCTGAACACAAAGGTGAAGTGGCTTTTGTGTCAGGTTTCAATAGAAAATACAAACAAGTTGAAGCTATAATCAAAAAATACTGGCCTATTTTGTTAAAAGATAAAGATCTGTCATGCTCCATTCCATCCAAACCTAAATTTATTTATAGGAGGGCCCCAGGGCTGAGGAACAAAATAGCTTGGAATGTACCAGACCCCCCTAGGAAATTGTCTATTTTGTTGGATGGGTCTGGGTTTCATTTCTGTACCAGGTGTAAAGCCTGCAGAACGACAAAGAGACCGGGAACCTCCAAGAAAGTTTCACAGTTCCAGTCTGTAGTAACCAAAGAGAATTTTAAAATCAAACCACTTATTACGTGCAATTCAGACCATGTTACATATGTGCTGGAATGCCCTTGTTTCCTCCAATATGTAGGTCGAACAACAAGACAATTAAAAATTAGAATAAATGAACATTTAACAAATATAAAGAAAGGCTTCCCAAACCATAGTGTTTCAAGACATTTTAAACTATATCACAATAGTGACCCTACACTTTGCACTTTTTACAGAATTGATAAAATTGTAAAACATTGCAGAGGAACTCATATGAAAAGAGAAATCTCCAAAAATGAAACCAAGTGGATATATAAAATAAGAAGTATGCAACCATGGGGAATGAATATAGAACTAGACTTAAACTGCCTCTTGTCCAATGATTAATAAGGTGGGACCATTAAGGTTTATTATATATATTTTATATTTTATAAGCTGTCCATTCATTAGTATTTATATAGTGTTACAGGGTCTTTGAACATGGTGGTGTTTGTCCCAGGCAGGTTGCTGCCGGGATACATGCCATCATCTAGAGGATTTCTGTGGGAACTACGTGCTGTTTTTAATAACAATAGGGGTATACTATTAAATTGCCTAATTATTAGATTTATAGTCTTTTATACGCATGTGGGATAAAGAGAGATAGATTGTGGTTTTCCTTCTTTTCCCCGGTTTTACATTTTTGGCGACCTTGTGTTAATCTAACAGAGATATAGCTTGTATTGTTCCCTGACTGGGACTGAGGCTGCGCACAAAGTTCTCCCTAATAATTATTCACACTATAAAAAACATGACCACTAGTGACCAGGTACACTTCCTAAGGATGTAAACAACAAAATATATGTTGAGGCGGTACCTGGTCACGTTTTTTCTCTGCCTACGCACTTCCAGTCTGGCTGGTTGTCAGAGGTGGAGGAGGCAACTCCATACATCATTCTTATTGACATGCCAGCAGCCCCAGTGCCGTGATAGGCACTTTTAAATGTAAGGAGCCATTTGGCCACTTTTTATATCATTAGATTTTTATCAGTAAAACAGTATTATGCTATGGACATTTCTTGCTCTTTTTGTATATCCCGCCTTTGCCATTGAGGAGGAAGGTTCCTACAATCTCCATTCCATCACATGTGAGCAGGCACTTCTTGGAAAAGCGCTATTTAAATATCTTTCTCAGGAAAGAAGTCAAATTGGTCTGGTAAGCAGACCACTTATCCATTCACATTTGGGTGTTCATGTTTTCCTAAAGTTTGGTGAAGGATCACAAATCTGTGTTGGAAGACCCCGTTATATTTGGAAGACACTGTTATATTTGAAAGATTTACATTTTTTTCCATATAACTTTTTTCTGTGATTTCACTGATTTTTATGTTATATTTGTCACTTGGTTGGGACTATATATATATTCACATATTTATTTTGTCCAGGTGGACGATTTGAATCAACACTTTCATATGTGACTTTTTATGATTTTTATGGTTTAGTAAGGGATAAGGAATCAGTCATTGATTACATTCACTACAGCGCCCCCTACACCCATTTTTTCAGATGTCAATAGTGGGGCATTGGTTACAGATCCATTATTCAGGCAAAAGAAGGACTCCAATTCTGACTTGATCTGTTCCCGATATAATGGGTGTGAGAGTAGAGAAGTGTTCATATGCCAGGTTGTACCTCTCTGACTTGTTGGGTTAGTAGAGATTGTTAAAGATGCTGGTGCATGATCTAGCCAGGTGATTAGTCCTATGTTGGCTTGAGATACTGTCTGGAGAGTAGATTTTTGCAGCAGGAACAGATCAATTCTAGACTAGGACCCTTGGGCAGCAGAAAAAAAAAGAGTAATCTCTTTCCATGCTGTGCAAGCACCGCCACAGATCATATAATTCTTCTAGAAGTATGAAAGAGTGAAGAGCTGTTGCTGATTTTCTGTGGGTGGAGGACGAGTCTAGGGTAGGGTCTACTATATCATTGAAGTCACCACATAGTACTATTCTATCTTTGGGGTAGTGAGATAGTTTGTTGTGGATCATACGGTAAAACTGTATCTGATGTGTGTTGGGAGAGTATAAATTAACTATCACATAGTGAACATTGTCAAAAAGGGTGAGCTACTGGCCCGTAGGGTCACATTCTGTGTGTTGGAGCTGAAAGGATATGGATCCCTGCACAACAATCGTAACTCCTCTCGTTTTCTTAGTATTATTAGCAAAGAATTGTTGGGGAAATGTGCGATGTCTACAGGAGGGGGATTTCCCTTGTGCAAAATGTGTCTCCTGCACATATAAAATGTCTGTTTTTACTGACAGGGCTTCCTTCCATAGGCTTGATCTCTTAAGCGGACTATTAAGCCCCTTTGCATTAATGGAGGTTATTGTGATAAAAACAAAAGAAAGGGTATGGTCCGAGGGCCAGAAGTTGAGAATCAAATGAGTTTAAGTATAAACTAACAAATCAGTTGTACAGCCTCAATATAAGTTTCAGTATAGAAATGCTTTAAACAAACCAGTTAAGAGAAGATAAATAAAACAAAATATATATAAAAGAAAGGTGTGCTTAGCACACAATGTATCGGGGTACATGTGAAAAGGTACAATTGTGTGGTAATACAACATTACTACACCACAAGAGTGATATGTAACAGGTTGCTTAGGCACCTATAAAGCCTGCTGCCAATAAACATGCAAAAAAAAAAAAAGAAATTAATTACAACAGTATATACCGTAGTTACCGAACACCTATGAGCGAGAGTGTTTAGCGTCACCCTGAGGACGGTTGTCTCCTGCCCCCAGCTGGGGGGTTTGGGTGATTATACCCCAATTTTGCAGTTGCTTGAGGTCGTCTTTGGGGGAGGTAATGACCAAGTGTTTAGATTGGTAGGTTATTAGAAGAATTATTGGAAAACCCCAGCGGTAATTAATTTCGCTCCCTTAAGATTGCAGTTATGGGTTCAAATTCTTTCATTCTTTGAGATGTTGCTGGAGAAATATTCTGGTAGAGCGCTATGTTGGCATAGGGGTGGGTAGCATACGGTTTGATCTGGCTGCACGCAGCAGACATTCTTTAATATGGTAGAAATGTACTCTGACAAGAACATCTCTGGGGATAGGTGAGTCGGTTTTGGAACCCAATGCGCTCTGTAGCATATCCCTTGGCATTAGGTCTAGGATAAGTTTGAGGAAAAGTTGGTGTAAATAAGCAATCAGGTCATTTTGCTTCACCACCTCAGGGATACCCCTAAGTTCAGCGGGAGAAATCCTTCAGGTCTGCCACTTTAAGTTGGAGTTTGCAGATCGTTTCTGTTTGTTCCTCATGCGCGTCTAATAGTTCATCATGTGCTTTGATCACTTCTCCTATCTGCAATTCTAAGATGTCAGTGCGATCCTCAATAGAGTCTAATGTGATTAGAAGTGATAGATAGAACTGTGCAATTCTTGTTGCAATCCAATTTGCAGGGATATTAGCATTGCTTTCAATGAGGTTCCTGAGGCTGGAGCATCAGAGGCAGGGAATGCAGCTAATGGCATTGTGTGTTCTGCTACTGTGTCAGCTTGTGGTTATGAGGAGGCTGCCCAGTGGTATTTCTTGGTCTGTGGAGGCTTATGGGGCAAATGTGCTGGTGACAGAACTATTCTCTTACCTCTGTCAGCAGAGGAAATAGTAGCTGCATCTTATGATGTCTCCTCCATCGCATCTGGGAGCTCCCACTCTGTGTGTAAGCTGATGTGTGTGTAGGGGAGGAAGAACGGCCATTCTCCTCAGTGCCATCTTTCCCTCCTTCCCTTGCCTGCATGGTGAAGTAATATGTGAGGCGGTGCGGTGCTTGTGACGAAATGTCCCTACACTCCTCTTGAGTGCTTTCGTCATATACCGCTTCCTAAGTCCTGGAACATGAGTCCAATGGGTCTGGCTATAGGAACCTCCAAGAACTAGACACCAGCTCAGGGGTCCCCAGGCATGCAGCTCAAAGAGCACCGTTCCCCCAAATGCCAGGGCCCATAATCGCAAGGCAAGAGGCTTGCATTCAGTCCCCTCCAACAGCCTCTGTCCTGGCTAGGTCTGTCACATTTCTCCCCTTTCGGCAGGAGACTAACACAGGAGGAGACCTTAGACGGGTTGACTCCGAAGTTAGTCCATAGTTCCAGTCCTCTAATGCCTGTACCCACACAGTACCCCAAACTAATTGTTTCAAACAGACCACTACTCACTCAGCCAACCTCTGCCTCTCTCATAGAACATACCCGCTGCTGTCGGGAAGTGCGGACTGGTCCTTCCTCCTGGAGTCCCTTTAGCCGCAGGAGAGAAGACAGGGTGGCTGGGCTCAGTCTGTCATGCTGTTGGGCATATGGGCCTACTGCCCAGCATCCCTGGGGTATACAGGTGGAGACTGAATTCCCATCCACCTTTACAGGAAATCTGTCCTGTGTTAGTTGTTGTCAGAGGCCAGCAGCACTCTGTTCCGTTGCCATCAGTTCAGCTGTGCGTAGGAGCTTCCCTACATCATCTGCTCCAGCTAATTGTTGGGGAGGGAGGCCGACTGCCCCAGCTCCCTGGAACTCCGCAGCTGTTACTGGTGCTGGGCAGAGGTTGGTAGCACTCTGCCCGGTTGCCAGCACTTCTGCTGGGGGTTTGCTAGGTGGTTCCTCCTCTACAGAAACGTCTATTAAATCCCCAGTCTCTGGAATTGCTAAGTGTGGGACAGAGGTCTTGGACCCTCTGTTCAGTTACCAGATCTTCAGCTGGAGAAGTTTGTTGTAACTCCATAGATGCTGCTGGCAGAAAATCACATGTCCCTGTCAGTGGTGTGGGAGAAAGGCCGACTACCTCTTCTCTCAAGAAGGCCGAAGCCACTGTTGGTGCTGGGCAGAAGTTAGCAGAGCTCTGCCCAATTGTCAGCACTTCCGCTTTGGGGACGACAATCTCCGGAGTTTCCACTGCCGATTCTCTGGCATGCTGCTGAACGTGTTCTAGCAGTTTCCTGTATGCCCTTTCCAGATGCTGTTCCTTCCTTAACAAATGGTCCAGATCAGGTTTAAGCTCTGAGACCCCTGCAAGACCGAGCACAGCCTCTCTATATTCTCGCAGGTCCTCAAGGGTAGGTTCCCCTTCATCGCCAATCACACAACGATCTGTAAGGCTCTCCCACAGCAATCCATGGCCTCCGAAGTCATATCCCTCCGGAGAGCATTCTGTTGTCTCCCCTAAATATCCCTGCTCTGCGTGCCATTGCAGAGCCCGATAATGATTGTCCAGCTCTATCTCCTGCTGGACCAGCCTGTCTAACTCAGTCACCCATTGCTCCTGGGGCTGCTCTCCCAGGAATGCCATCCGCAATGCCCGTTGGTCACTGGCCCGTTGCTCTTGGTTGGAAAGCACTTGCCCTGTTTTATACCAGCGAGCTGGAGGGCTCCATTCCAGAGCTCCACCCGAATCTGCTGCCTGAGCTCCAGGTATTCATCCTCAGACACAGTCCTTGTGTATGCTGAAAGGACGATCCGCAGCAGACCCGGGAACTCTGATGCCAGATCCATATCTGTGCTGGGGTGACCGAAGTCTGCTATCCTGATCTTGGATCCCAGTGGAGGTTTGGATGTCCCAGACTGCAGGAAGCACGATCCCACTGCTTGCCAACAATGTGATGAAACGTCCCTACACTCCTCTTGAGTGCTTTTGTCATATACTGCTTCCTAAGTCCTGGAACATGAGTCCAATGGGTCTGGCTATAGCAACCTCCAAAAACTAGACACCAGCTCAGGGGTCCCCAGGCATGTAGCTCAAAGAGCACCGTTTCCCCAAATTCCAGGGCCCATAATCGCAAGAGGCAAGAGGCTCGCATTCAGTCCCCTCCAACAGCCTCTGTCCTGGCTAGGTCTGTCACAGTGCTGCTGTTCGTTTTTTCTTGCAGGACATAGCTTGCAAAGTGCCCGCTGTCTTCCCCTTCTGGATGG
The DNA here is from genome assembly GCA_028564925.1 of Lithobates sylvaticus. Classification (NCBI taxonomy): domain Eukaryota; kingdom Metazoa; phylum Chordata; class Amphibia; order Anura; family Ranidae; genus Lithobates; species Lithobates sylvaticus. The sequence continues at coordinate 152,364,841 of CM053027.1, forward strand.
AGGTGTTTTCGGCAGTTTTAAATATATCTGGCCACGGTTATCACCATCGGTAGTGCAGAGCAATGGGTTCAGGCAGCCATCACGCTCAGCGGCTAGGACACTCCCCCATTTGCCATCTTTTTTATAGCCTCAGACACTTCCTTGTTAGTTATTGGGGAGTAAGGGAGTGTCAGGTGTTCTGATTCTATTTTTGGTAAGGAGACAGAGTCCAACAATTTTCACGCTTCGTCTGTGTTTATGGGTTCATCTGCATAAAGATTGGTATAGTATGTTCTAAAATTTCATTTATATCCTTAAGAGATGAGGAAAGGGTGCTCCTGGTATTTTTTAGGGAGATGATATGGATTGGATGATAAGTTCCCTTGCATAACCTAGCTAGCAACTTTCCTGCTTTGTTTCTATATTTATGGAACTGTAGGTTTGTGTGTGCAAATTTAACGTGTTCTAGGATTTCCGCCCAGATGTTAAAAAGCTTCTTGGCTTTGTGCCAAAGTTATAAGTTGATTGGGGTGTGATGTTCAAGTTTGTGCTACTCGTAGTTTCTCATTGGGGATTTGGTAGGAGCTGTTCTAAGAGCTTACTAAAGTACATTTTGTCTGGTGAGTTTGGGGCATAGACGTTAATAATCAAAAGCTTTTTGATGAGAATTTGAGGTGGGATGAAATTAATCTACCCTCATCATCTTTATTTACTGAGATCAATTCACGGGATAGGTTTTTGTGGAGAAGAATCATTACTCCAGCTTTTCTATCATTGGCAGTTGAACCTAAAACTTTGCCTAACCACAGTTTTTGCATACGGGAGAAATCAACAGACAGATGGGTCTCCTGCAGCAAAGCTATGTCCGTTTTTATTCTTTTCATGTGTCTAAGGATTTTTCTTCTCATGATTGGGGATCTCAACCCCTTAACGCTCCATGACACTATTTTCATATTATTTGCAGAGGGGTTTATTGTGGTATGGCATTTTAGTGGATTTTCCCACTATTTGGAGAGATGACCGAATATTAGGTGCATATATAACATAGGTGGGGTCATGGCATGCAGGATGAGGACTGTTCCCTGTTAGCAGAAAAAAGAGGTGAAAAGGGTGTGAAAAAGGAAAGAAAACAAAACTAAAACATAAAACCATAAAACGTATTGACCTCAATTTTTTCCGCAGGTATCTTCCACAACCAGTAATGCTGCCAGCCCGCAGGCATGTGTAACCATGGAAGATGCCTGGCAGCAGTTCCCCTGATCCCACAGCAAAGAGGAAGGAGGGTGTGGAGTGTAGATGTGTAAAGCTGAATACTCCCCCTAGTGGAGCTCACTGGTAGTGGAATATGATCAAGGTCTTACATGAAGAACTACATTTCTAATATGGAAAAGGAACAGGCTTAAATGAGTCAATAGACCAACATCAACAAACAATACCCTGTGTAGATGTGAGTGTAAAAGTACCAGTGACTATTTCCTGGGAAGGAAGAAAGAGCATATTACCCTTGTCTTGGAAGAAAGATCAAAGTGTAAGGTTGCTCAGTAATGAGCAGGGGCCTGCAGGAATGTTTAATTTCAGCTTTTTAGAAAGATCCTGTCTGGGGCTTCTTTGCTCCCTGGGCCCCTGCTTGGCTTTATCTTGAAAGGATTCGGCAACTTTTGAACTGGATGATAGGGAGTGAAGAAAACATCAGCTTTTTCTGGAGTGTGGAACGTAAGTTCTTCTCCATCTGGGGATTGCAGGCGTAATATGGCTGGGTATGACAGTGTGAATCAAATGCCTTTCTTGAATAGCTCTTCCTGGAAGAGCAGACTTCCTGGAATTCCTTACGTTTGTGAGACACCTCTGCTGAGTAGTCAGTGAAGATTAAGAGCTTATGCCCTTCAATTTCTACTGAGCTGGCTTTTCGGAAATTTTAAAGGATAGTTAGACGATCCACATAATTAAGGTATTTGACGATTCTGGGTTTGGTACAATCGTTCACTGGAGCACTGATTCGATGTGTTCTTTCTGCAATGCATTTATGCAGTATGCCCAGAGCCTCTGGGAGACAGTTTGCACAAATGTTTAGCAGAGAGCCAGGCTTATAACTTTCTGGGAGACCAATTATGCGTAAATTGTTCCTTCTTGAGCGGTTCTCCAAATCATCTATTTTTTCACTCAGGAGCTATATATATTTTTCCATGCCAGCGTCCCTTTGATATTGATCATCTTCCAGGGATGCAATATGTTGTTCAGCTTCTGTCGGTCTCTTTGAGTGCTCTCCTATCTCTTTCCTGAGCTGTGGAATGTCCGCTGCCACTGCTCTATCCACCGCTGCTGTGATAGTGGGGGTCAGAAGCGCAGCTAATGCCTGGGCTATTTTGCCATAAGAATCCTGTGAGTCTTGTGTCCCTATCTCACTAGCCTCCATACTGTCACCCATCGTCCCCCTGAAGTCCGCTGTATTGCTAGTCACAGGGTATGAGTCATCCTGTGAGGGAGATGGAGACCTTCCGATGGAGACCTTCCGATGGTAGCCATCTTGGGTTCCAGGGCTGCGTGTGAGGGAGATGTGTGCCATGACTGAGAGCCTGAGTGGGATTGGGATTGTGACAGGTACCGTTTCATTCCACTGAAAGCAGAGAGGAAGAAGGAGAGATCCGGCGCTCTAGGAGCTGCCCCTGGAGTTTATATGACGATTTTCCCCCGGAAGCTGGAGCGTAGCTACTGGCTCACCCGTCCCCTACATACGGCGCCGGAACCAGAAGTCGACATTTTACTAATGACAGGGAAGGGGTTAACATCAGGGGCGATCAAGGGGTTAACTGTGTTCCATGGGTGTGTTTACTAACTGTATAGGGGATGGGCTGCCTGGGACAACACAGAGATCTGTCTTCCTGCATAGCAGAAAGACAGGATCTCGGTGTAATTCCCTGTCAGAATGGAGATCTGCCTTGTTTTCTTCAGCAGATCCCCATTCTGTTTCTGAGGGGAACGATCGCAGGTGGCCGGAGGACATCGAGCCCGCTGGACCAGTTTTTTTTTTATAACTCAATCTTTATTAAACATTTTCTTTCAAGTTACATGTAATTTTCATCACTTATATTTGGCATACTAAAATCTTTTCTCTTCTTATATACATTCGTCTGGAGATTGGCTCCCCCAGCGCCTCTCTTCCCCTGCCTCCTCTCTCTTCTCCCCCTCTAGGGGTAAGAGAAGAGAGGAAAAAAAAATAAAACATTTAAATATTCCCTTCTCTCCCTCTTCCCCCTGTTGATTGGCTCCCCGCTGGCCAAAAAGCACACGTTGTGACACACGTCACAGAAGCTAGTGCACGAACTGCCGTACCGGTACGGCAATTCACACAGCCGAGCCACCTTGCCGCAGTATAACTGCGGCAGCTGGTCGGCAAGTGGTTAAAGGAACAGGATCCTTATTTTTTAGTTTTTTGGGTTAACAAACACTTTAAAGTAAAGTGAACTTTTTTATACACCTGCTTCAATTATTGGATAACATTTGTAGCATTCTCAGTGCTTTGACTTGTTGCCTGAAATTGCGCCTCAAAGAATTAGAGTTTTAGCATTACCTACAGACCATATGCTACATTGTAGTATAACACATTTGTGATTCAATACAAATTACATCTTTGTCAGAATTGTTAAGATAACGCAAAAGCTTATTGTTGCTGGTAAAAAAAACAAAAAAAAACTCATCTGCAATTAGAATATAAATCACAGCAGATAATTTGATAATGGAAAAGTTTTTCAGTGGTGTGGGTGATTTCCTGTTGTTGTTTGGTCTTGGGCATTGATTTACTTAATATTGTAAAGCAGCAGGACCACATAATTACAGCAATCAGTCTATGAAGATATTCATCTGTTGAGAACTGGGGAGAGTAAATGAAGCAGAGAGATGCCCAGCAGATATTTTTTCTTTCCTCTTATGCAAATATAATGTAATTTAATCTATGTAATAATATACAAAACACCTTATTTTAGGTTGACAAAAATAAACATAAAAATAATTGTAAATTTCTTCTGCATAACAAATCATGCACATTTAAAGTTATTTTTATTATGAAGTGATTCTAGGTGCTAATTAATACTTCTCTGTGTTCTTTTTTTTTGGACTGAATTTTATTAGACATATGTGAATGTACAATAGTACCAGTGAAAAAGAGTCCATTGTTTGGAGTATAATTAAGTAAATGAATACATGAAATTGGAAACTCAAACACATACCAAACAAATTCACCTTAGACAAGCGTCTAAAAAATGTGTATGCTTTCCAGACTAAAGTCTACTATATCAAAGTAACCCTTCAATATCTATCAAACATTATTTCCAGTCACTCCAGCCACTGAAATTAATATTTTTTTTTTTGTACATTCATCCTTTAGGGATAAACTTGTAAGTGGACATTTTAACATCACAGTAAGCATGGTGTGGAGCATATATTGAGACTTTCCTGTCACTGTGACTTTTGTGGAAGTATAGTTATCACTGGGTTAGGAGGGGATAGCTGGCAATCAAAACATTGTCAGAAGTTCTTATATTTCCTTACATTACTAACTTTTTTTTTTTGTTAACCATTTAAAGTTTATTAACAACAGAAAATAAACATACAAATATACGATTGTACGGTTCGTTAGAGGGAACGTGCTTTTGTAATACAATCAGTATTAAATATCTAACAAATAACTTAATGACATCATAATCATTTAACTTAGTAGAACATTTGTTGGGTTGTCAGCATAAATCCTTGTACGTCAGATTCTGGAAATTGTACATTCGTAGGCTGCAGACTATTCTATAATCCGCTTATTAAGTGGGTTGGGGGAAGAAAAAAAGAAAAAAAGGGGGGTGAAAATAAAAGGGGTTTGGATAGGTGAGGAGAAGAAACAGAGTGGGGGAAGGATTAAATGAGTGGTGTTTGCACAGCGTTGTGGTACATCTCTTTTGTTTGGTGAGATCTGTTTTGCTAAGTAGACATGTGTCACATAGGCATCATAGCTACTGTTAGAGAACAGCTTCTATCAAGATTCCTTTCTAAGGTCTTCATATTTTTGTTAGTATCTAAAGGTAAGCCATGGCATCCAAGTAGCATGACATTTTTCGACAGAGTCATTGGACTGTGCTATTGTTTCCTCCATGTCACAAATATCTTACATTTTTTGTAGCCATTCTTTAATTGAGGGTGTGCTAGTAGATTTCCAGTGTAGCGGTACAAGAGACTTGGCCACATTCAGTAGGTGTCTAGTCAATGATTTCTTGTATCGCTGAGAATGTGAGAATTATGTGACATGGAGTAAACAGCAAGCTGCATCCAGGTTCATTGAGGTTTCCGTTATGTGGGAGATTATGTCCGTTACCTTTGACCAGTACTGAGCTGTCACTGGGCATTGCCACCAAATGTGCAGCAAGGTTCCAGTCTCCTTTTGGCACCACCAACAGATATCCGTGGTCTGTGGGTACCATTTGTGCAGCTTTTCAGGGGTTGCGTACCAGTGTGTCAGTAATTTGTAAGAGGTCTCCTGTATTCTGGTGCTCAATGAGCATTTGTGAGCTAGTATGCAGGCTTTTTGCCATTGTTTGTCGGAGATTGTCACCCCAAGGGGTTCTGACCACTTCTCTGTGAGTCTTTCCGAATGACAGTTGTCTGGGTTTTGCAGCCAGGCATAGGCCAGCGAGGTAGCTTTTTGAAACATTAGTCCCCTCCAGGCACACTGATTCCATTTCTGTTAGTTGTTTTTTAAAATGTTCTTTGTGGAGTTTTTGGTAAGATACCTGCGAAGTTGGAAGTATGACCACAGAGGCATAGTGGCACAAAGTCCTTGATTTGTGCGTTTTGAAAACAGTGTTTGGCAATCAGAGGTGTGCATGGGTTTGTTTCCCTCAGTAACTGCTTCCCTGTTCCCGGTGGAAAGTCTGGGTTTTGGTATAGAGGTGTGAGTGGACTTAAGCCCCATACACACGCGCGGATTATCCGAGGACCAGGTCCGTCGAATCATGTCCGTCGTACTTTGTCCGATGTTGGTTTTGCGTACACACGGTCGGACAAAGTTGTCGGAAAATCTGATCATTCTGAACGTGGTGACGTTTGTTGCCTACGACGGGACTACGTAGAGGCTAGTAGCCAATAGCTTTGGTCTTGTAATGTGATCTGAGCATGCGTAGCACTTTGTCCGTCGGAATTCACTACACACGATCGGATTTGGTGTGATCGGACTTTGTTGTCAAAAAATCTATCCAGCGGGAGATAGGACTTTGTCCGTCAGACAATCCGATGGAAACTGTCCGATGGTGCCTACACACGGTCGGAATTTCCGACAACATTGTCTGATAGGACAAAATCCATCGGAAAATCCGACCGTGTGTATGGGGCTTAAGAGAGGTGGAGAAATTGGGGTTCTTGGTTAGGTGGTGGAAAATGTTAAGGGTGGTGTTGATCAAGGGATGCTGCTTTGTTGTGGAAGGGTATTTAGACTCTGGTATCCATGGGGAATATCTCAGCTCTATAGAGCATAAAGTGTTCTCCAAGATAACCCAGTCTTTAATGTCATCATGGCAGTGCCAATCCACTATCCTGGCAATGTGTGCTGCATGGTAATACTTCTTGAAGTCCGGTAGACCCATCCCACCTGTTTCTTTGGGTTGGTTCAGGAGCGAGTGCCTAATGCGAGCATGCTTGTGAGCCCAAACAAATTGGCTTTGGAGTGTCTGTAGTTTCTTGAAGAAAGCTGATGGGATTTGTATTGGAAGGGTCCTAAAAAAGGTATAGTAGCTTGGGCAGGACTACCATTTTGCAGATGGCAGCTCTACCAAACCACAAGAAGTTTCTGGGGTGCCAACTCGCCAAGTCTGCAGCTATCATTTTGAAAAGTTGAGGAAAGTTGCGCTCGAACATCTGAGAAATTTGCGGGGTCAGCCAGACTCCCAAATATCTGAGCCCTCTATTCACCCATTTAAAGGGGCTATTGTCTAGTACTGGCTTAAGTGTTTGCTCTGGTATGCTTATATTAAGGGCCTCCGACTTGGGCAGGTTAATCTTCAGGTTGGAGATATAGCCGTACAGGGAAAATTCCTGTAGGAGGTTTGGGAGGGATACGTGCGGATTCGTTAAGAAGAAAAGCAAATCGTCCGCATAGGCGGCTATCTTATATTCTGAATTTGCTATATGAAAACCCTGAATGTCTGGATTTGATCTTAGTTTCCTGATGAAGGGTTCTAGTGAGAGTATGAATAAAATGGGTCGACAATGGACACCCTTGTCTTGTGCTGTTGGCGATTTTTACTGTGTTTGACAAAGTTCCATTAATGCAGAGTTTTGCCGATGGGTTCCTGTATAGGGTCTCTATCCAGGATAGCATATGTGAGCCTAGTCCTATATGCTTGCATGTCTCCATCATGAAATCCCAGGCTACTCTATCGAAAAGGCCTTCTCCGCGTCAGTAGAGAGAAGAAGGCCTTCGATTTTTCGCACGTGGGCCGCATGGATAAGGTTAAGTGACTTTGTGACATTATCCTTCGCCTCTCTACCCGGCATGAAGCCTGCTTGTTCCGGGCCAATTAGTGTGTGTAAGAAGGGTTTCAGTCTGTTAGCAATAATTTTTGTTATTGTTTTCACATCTAAATTCAGCAAAGAGATTGGTCTGTAGCTCGTGCAATGGGATGGGTCTTTATCCGGTTTTGGCAGCAATGTGATGTGAGCCTCTAGAAGTGTTGGGGTGTTTTCTCTGGGAACCATGAAAGAGTTCAGTGCTTTTGTAGAGGGGTTTGTCAATATGTCGGTAAATGTTTTATAATAGATAGACATGTATCCATCAGGGCCTGGACTTTTCCCTGTTTTCAGGTCCTGAATTGCAAGCTTGACTTCGTCAGTGCCTATAGGGTGGTCGAGAAGTTCAGAGTCTATGTCCGATAATTTAGGGAGTTTAGAAGTAACAAAATAATTCTGTATGACCTGTTGTCTAGTCCCTACCACTTCTGCAGGTTTGTGTTGTTGGGGAAGATTGTAAAGTTTTCCATAATAGTCTTGGAAGTGCTGGGATATCAGGTCATCTGTTATGTCTAGTTTACCTTCCTTGTTAGTGATACCCAATATTTTGTTTCTAAGTATTGGTCCTTTCAGGGCTCTAGCTAGGAATTTGCCAGTCTTGTCACCGTATTCGTAATATACTTTCCTCTTGAAAAATAGAAATCTTTTGGATATAACCTCCAGTGTCTGCTGTAATGTTTTCCGTAACTCTAATAATTCAGTCGCTGCGGTTGTGGTCAGAGAGTGTTTATGTAAAGCCTCCAGCTTTGAAATTCTGTCTGTAAGTTTGGTGATTTTTTTATCCCTTTCTCTTTTACGTTGGGCTCCCATTTTCATTAAAATTCCTCTGATGTTGCATTTGTGGGCCTCCCAGATCATTAAGGGGTCCATGTCCTGTGTGGTGTTGTGTTTAAAGTAATCCTTTAGATGAGGCGTGATCTCGGGTAGCAGTGTGTGGTCAGATAATAGAGATGAGTTTAGTCTCCATGTAGGGGGTCCCTTCCATGGGGGTTGAGACATGTGTGTAAGGGAGATGGGAGAGTGATCCGAAAGTGATTGGATCCCTATCTCAGCTCCAGATAGTAGGTGCAAGTCTCTGCGAGATACAAATAGGTAATCAATCCTAGTGTATTTGGCATGGGGTGCTGAGTAGAGCGTGTAATCTCTACCTTCAGGGTGGAGAAAGCGCCATGAATTAAGTGTAGGGAATGTAGGAGCTTTTTGAATACTTTCAGTATCCTGTAAGGCCGCGTACACACGAAGGGACAATCCCGCGGGATTATCCTCTGGACTGAAGTCCAGCGGATAATCCCCTCGTGTGTGGGCGCCGGCGGACTTTTTGGCGCCAAAGTCGCCGCCGTCGTCTGGGGGGCAGAGAGAGCGTCGGGTCAACATCGGAAGAAGAAGAAGAACAAGAAGAAGGACAAGAAAAAGAAGGCGGCGCCGGCGGCGCAGAAGACGACGACCGCCGCAAGAACAGAAGAGACCCCCGGAAGACCCCCGAAGGCGGATCGAGACCCCCAGACGACGGCGGCGACGACGAAGAAGGTGGCCGGACTTCCCCCGCTCGGTAAAAGAGCTTGGTAAATGGCGGGGGAGTCCGGCGAGAAGACCCCCAAGACGCAAGAAGACCCCCGGAGCAGTGCAATAAAATATTTTTTCAAAAGTGTGTGTGTTTTTGTACTTTACATTTTACACCTTAGGTGAATGGGTAGGGGTACATCGTACCCCATACTCATTCACATAGGGTGGGGGCCGGTATCTGGGGGCCCCCTTATTAAAGGGGGCTCCCAGATTCCGATAAGCCCCCGCCCGCAGACCCCGACAACCAACGGCCAGGGTTGTCGGGAAGAGGCCCTTGTCCTCATCAACATGGGGACAAGGTGCTTTGGGGTGGGGGGGCCGCACGGCCCCCCTTTCCCCAAGGCACCCCCCATGTTGAGGGCACGCGGCCTGGTACGGCTCAGGAGGGGGGGGCGCTCGTTCGTCCCCACCCCTTTCCTGGCCTGCCAGGCTGCGTGCTCGGATTAGGGTCTGACATGGATTTGGGGGGAACCCCCACGCCGTTTTTTCAGCGTGGGGAGTCCCTTTAAATCCATGCCAGGTCACGGAGCTAGCGCGCCGGCACTGCCTATGCTAGCTACGTACCTGAAGTTACGTTCGAAATGAACGGACTGCTCCGTGTGTGGGCAAGTCCGTTCATTTTCAAAAGTCCCACAGACTTTTGGCCGGCGGATTATCCGCCGGAGAAGTCCGTGCGTGTGTGGGCAAGTCCACACGCTCGGAAAGTCCAGCGGACCCAGCTGGAAAGTCCCGCGGGATTTTCCGCTGGACTAAGTCCGCCGGCAAAAGTCCGCACGTGTGTATGCGGCATAAGTCATATGTGATTTGCCTGTGGAGGTGTCGCATAAGGGATTCAGAGGGAGGTTAAAATCTCCCCCCAGGATAATGCATCCTAAGCTGAATCCCTCTAACTCTCTAATTAAATTTCTACAAAAAGTCAGGTGGAGTTTGTTGGGGAAGTATATATTAGCCAATGTTATGGGGTTACCATTCTATTGGCCTTTGAGGAAGATAAATCTTCCTTCTGGATCTATCAGTTTATCCGTTAGAGCGAAAGATGCTTCTCTACTTATCAGTATCAAAACCCCTTTCGTTTTTGCCTGGTCATTAGTAGCGTGGTATGCCTCAGTGAAAAATTTATCAGTGAGCTTGGGTATTTTTTGAGATTTAAAGTGAGTTTCTTGCAGGAACGCAAAGTGCGGCCTACATTTCTTGAGTTCCCTTAACAGAGACAACCTTTTTTCTGAAATATTCAATTCTTGCACATTATGGGAGATCACTGTGGCCTTCGGACCCATTGTGGAGTAAGCCATGGTGCAAATGTGGAAATACTCAGAGATAGGACCTGTGGACAACACTAAGAAATAGTATGTTAAAGCAGTAAAGGTATAAAACAGCAACCAATGTCATAAAATGGCTATGTTGTAAGTGTACCATGTGCAACCACCAATCAAACTATATGAGCAGTTCAGGGGTATAGATGGGAGGGGGGAGCAGATATAAGAGTATTTAGATTCAATACCTATTCAATAGTTATACTATCGTCTAGGTGCTAGATAGTATATCCTGCCGTGACAAATAGCCTCGGCCGGGCACACTCTGGGGGGTAGAGGGAGGCGGCAAACCACTCTGATCATTCAAACCAGGTGGATTGTCTAGGTATTAAGTTGTGGTCTGAAAGTGAAGAGGAAGGGAGGCCGCAGCCTGTAGCACTGATTTACAGTAAGGTGCTGATGCAGCACTTCGACACTATGAGGTCCATTGGGCAATGAGCTCTCAAATATCAATGGACACAACTTAACAGTTTAACAAGTCAAACAGGCAAACTGACATAACTTTCAGAACAGACATGCAAAATGTTAAAGGGAGTGACTTAGCATGTCACACAACCCGAGGGCCATATCTGTGAAAAAAAAAAGGGGGGAAGAAGAAATTTTTGCTTCTCTGTCTTCTCTGTCCCCTTCATCTGTACTAATCTTCTCAGCCATCTAAGTTGTGTAATTGTGCGATGTGGTGAAGGCACGTATCATTTCCTTGTACAGTATTCTTGGGTGAGATAAACCACCCATGTTGGTTCCCAACCCACATGGCAAATGCCTTGGTATATTGAACATAGTTCAGGGATATGCATTGTAAGCTGGAATGGTATCATGTCCAATGGCATGCAAGCTATCGTTCATATCTGTGGTCAGTTGAAGTCCAGGTAAGTATGCTTAGGGTAACCTGTGGTATAAGTGGTCATTTATGGCATTTTTAAAGTATGTGTACATGTGGTTGTTCTTGCCTCAGTTGTTCTGGATAGCTGAGTTGCCATGGTGGTGTCACAACGTCCGTTCTGTTCATCCCGATCTGTGGTGTTGTGGTAAAGGCTCTGCTCCTCATGTGGCTAAAAGGTGAATGGGGACCCCGGGTAAGTTTGACACAAGCCTAGCACAGGAGCATAGATGGTATCAGAGCAGGTGGGAGGTATGCTAGGGGAAGTACGGTAAACGAGAAGACATATGCTTTCATAGCCTCAGGTGTGTAACATGTTCCAGGTGAATTAGATACCTTCGTCTTGTGCCCTGGAAGCGTGGGCTCTGTTGTTGTTCGGTGTGCCCGCCATGGAGCCTCCAGAACGGTGCTGCTTCAATTTTTTTTGTTGCCTTTTCTCAGGCGAATTCAGCGGTGAGCTTGGGGGGCTACGTTTCAAAGGGGGTAAACGGAATTCTTGGTACCATTCTGGTAGCTCGACTCGGCCTAGGTGCAGGGCAGAGCAGAACTCGTCTAAAGCCCCATACACACGCTCGGACAATCCGCGGACCAGGTCAGTCGGACTTTGTCCGACGTACTTTGTCCGATGTTGGCGTTGCGTACACACGGTCGGACAAAGTTGTCGGAATATCCGGTCCGGAAGAACGTCGTGACGTAAGTCGTCGTCCACGAGATTAGAAAAGGGAAGTTCAGCACCACGTCAGGCACCCGTTGGGCTCCTTCTGCTGATCCCGTGTTTATCGAGAGTTAGTGGAAGTTTGGTGACTTCAGATTCGCGCTTCTCAGTTTTCTGACTCAGATCGTTACTGCTCTTCAGTTTGTGCTTGTCGTGCGTATCTGTTTATTAGTGCGTGTAGTCAGTTCGCATTTGTTGGTCATTGCGGCCTATATCTTGATATAGGACGCTTTGATTTGCACTGCTTATTGTCTGCTCGTTGCTGGTATTCACTTCGTTCTTTCAGGCCTTGCTGTTTATCGGTGCTTTCTGTTTGTCCGTTCTGACCAGCCGACCTTTTGTGACCTTCTGAGCGATGTTTCCCGTGCGTACTCGTCGCCGAGTTCGTGCTGTACGCGGAATTGGTGTCGGGCTTTTAGCTTTGAGCCAAGACCCGTCCATGAACAGAGTGACGAGGAGTATGTGGACCAAGAATTGGTTGCTTCAGCGTGACCAGTTCTCGCACATGCCTTTGCTTCGTGAGATCCGGGAGAATAATCCTGATGATTTCAGGAACTTTCTCAGGATGACGGACCCCGATTTTCACCGTCTTTTGGCTTTGCTGACCCCCTTTATCAGCCGGCAGGATACCTGCATGAGACAAGCCATTACTCCGGAGCAGAGGCTTGTTGCCACGTTGAGGTACTTGGCGACAGGGAGAAGTCTTCAGGATTTGAAGTTCTCTTCAGGTATCTCTCCCCAGGCCCTGGGAATCATTATTCCAGAGACCTGTTCTGCCATCATTCAGGTCCTGCAGGAGGACTATATTAAGGTAACATTTCTACTTTACTATTCCCTTCTATGTATGCTCTGTTTGCTAATGACTTGTATTTTTGACCTCCTTCCCTAATTACCATGATTGCAATATGTTCTAATATGCTGTGCCCCTTTTCTCCTTCATGCATTTTTCCCTTCACTTACCTCACCAGCATGCTCTTCTGCCCCAATAGACACCTATGGCCTAGTCACTTAAGCAATGTCTTTTGTCTGCTGCATAGTATTGTTTGCCCCAAAACACCCCCTAAAATATGCACAAATGTTTGCTGTGTGGTTTACTTCATGTAGAGCCCCCTTTTTTTGTTCTTTTGGTGGGGGGGGGGGCAAACTCATTAGGAACCCCCTCCCCCAACTGCTCTGTCAGATGGTACCAATCCTTTATCTGCTGGCTTTCCCAAGGTCCATACACACTATATACCTACCTCTTTAGAGTGCGCATCTTTAGGGATGAATTCAGCAAAGCATGTAGTGCAAGGGACTGCCTCCATACATTCCATTTCCTATTTTTTTGTCTTCTTTCCCTCCTATTAGCTTGCTTGGTAATTTAATAATGTCACACTGTGCCTGCCTTTTTTGGGGGGGGGGGGGGTTGAAATGTTATTTGATCTTTCCTGTGGCCTGCCAATAGTGTTAAGTACAGAGGGTCTGGCCAAACTAGCCCACATTATTGAGCCATTTGCCAATCAATGAAGTGCAGAGGGTTAGCTGTCCACCACCCCCCCCCCAAAACCCCTAGTTATTGCCAATGGCCCATCAGAAGTGGGGGGATTGATGGGGGGGTGAGTAATCTGTGAAGGGGAGCCTCTACTTTTCTGTGCAAATACTTTCCAGCCTCCAATTTTAGACAATGCTCTTGTTCCAAGATGTTGATTGTCTAATCTGCTTGCAATGTTTAGGTGCAAAGTGACTAATTTTTTTTTCTTGTTTCACTCCACAGTTCCCTTCCACGCCACAGGAATGGCAGACTGTGGCCTCCCACTTTGCCAGCCGTTGGGACTTTCCTAACTGCGGAGGGGCAATTGATGGGAAACACGTCCGCATCGTCCCACCGCCCAACTCGGGGTCCTACTATTATAATTATAAAGGGTTTAATAGTGTAGTGATGTTGGCGGTGGTGTCGGCAACATACGAGTTTATGTATGTGGACGTGGGGATGAACGGCCGGATATCGGATGGTGGGGCCATTACGCACACGGAGTTCTACTGGCGTCTCCAAAGTGGCAGTCTGTGCTTGCCACCTCCAGAGGAGAATGCCGAAGGACTCCCCTTCGTCTTTGTCGCAGATGAAGCGTTTGCGTTGACTCCCCATGTGATGAGGCCGTTCCCGATGAGGACCCTCACCCCGGACCAGAGGGTCTTCAACTACAGGCTGTCCAGAGCCAGAAGAGTTGTGGAGAACGCTTTTGGCATCCTGGCCAGCCGCTTCCGCCTGTTCCTGACGGCATTTAACTTGGCGGAATACAAACTGAACCACATAGTTCTTGCCTGTTGCATATTGCACAACTTCCTCAAAAGACATAACAGGAACTATGTGGTGCCCGTTGGCCCAGATGTGGAGGGCCCTCCAAATGCCGAACTCACAGCCCTTCGAGTGGCACGTCCAGGCTTGCCCCCTCTAAATGCCCGTGTGGTCCGGGACCAATATATGCAGTACTTTGTGGGTAGGGGGGCCATTGCTCTGCCTGACGATGTGTGAGAGGCATTTTTTAATAAATCTGATATTTTAACCAACCTATGATTTCATGTCATTTCAGTCTTCTTTTTAGCTTATTTTACTTTGACATTTTTTCCCTTTGCCTTCGACAGTGGGAATGCACTTTCTGGGCAAAAGGAGGTAACAGTCTCTTCTTCCCAAAAAGATTATTCTCATGTTGTGTGTTTGCTACCTAATCTTTGGTCTAGAGAAGGTTTGTACTGCATAACTGACACCCAAAATACTCCTTTTCATCACCAGGTCTGACATGTGTGTATTCTCCAAAATGCTGTGCTCCGTGTTTTCGTACAAAGCACTGTGGGTGTCATTTACATAAGTCAAATCCGCTATGCTCTACAAGTGCATTGAAAAAGTTCCCCGGGAAAGAAAATTGGAGTGCAAAGTGGATTTGCCTTTAGTAAATAACACCCATTGCCCCCCATATCCTTTTCATTTTACATACATAATGCATTGTGTTTTTTAAATAAGGAAGCCACACATTTAGAAAAATAAAAGTTTACTAGGAAAACATTCCCAAGTGCGTTTACAATCTTCACGCCAAAAATGACAACATCTTGGTTATTTACAACATTGTTTACAAACATTCCGCAATTGGTAAAACCAGGCATGGAGCAAAACAGAACCTAGGAACTTGGAAAGTTCAACTTTGTAAAGTGAAGACAAGATCAGACATGACTATATGTTCAAAGTGTGTTTGATCTTGCCTTCATCACATGGGGGGGTCACCCCCGAAAAGTGGAAATTTGGAACATGCACACAATTTGGGACTGAAAATGGTCATTAGATGGTAAAACACATGCCTAGAAGCTTCAAAAGTGCCATTTTCCATCATGGGGATGAATGGACGTTTTTTGGGGGTGCAACCCCTTCACCACAACCACTTTCGTAGTTCGTAAAGTGTTTGCACCCCCAAAAAAAACGTTGCCATTCATCCACCATGGTGGGAGCGAGCACATGTGGACACAATGTGTGCATGTTCCAAATTTCAGACAGTTTTTAAGTTGCAAATGTGTTCTGAAGCTGGCACAAATGTGTGTTAATTACTTGGTGCGTTTTCATATTTTTCCTAAAATATCAATGATGTTCTTCAATTTTTGTTGAACATCATTGATGTTTTGCTTTATGTAATCTAGATCTCTATTGCAGACCATTATCTCTCCGATGAGTACGTGGGCACTCTCTGTGGTAAAGTGCGATTTTTCTTCCACAACATCCACGTCACCTAAAAACCACAAACAAACAAAAATGGGGTGTTGGAAATGAGGCAGCCATACATGGATTAGCTTACCAGTAGCTGTGTTCTCCCACACTCACCTGTTGTGGTGACAATTTCTCCAAGTTCGATGATCTCTCCTTCCTCCTCCTCCTCCTCCTCTGCTTCTGCTCTTTCCCCTTTTTTGGTAGGTGTTGGTTTGGGGGTTTCCTCAGACGGCCCAAGTTTTCGCTCCCCTATGAGAATGTCCAAAAGGAAGATTTAGCAACACAAGCTATTGAGGGCAGAAATAGGAAATGACAAACATTGCTTGAAAGTGACGGACACTATTTTAGTTTGGCCAGTTACAAATGTCAACTACATGAATGAAGTCACTTTGTAAAAGTGCTAAACTGACTAGCTTTTTGGTAGAAGTTTGTGTGATGGAGACCCCCCTCTAGTATCCACTGGAGCACATGTGTGGAAAAGCATAATAAAAAGGGGGTTTGGGTGTCCCAGCACTAGTGCTCTAGAGTCCAGATGGGTAAACAGCTACTGAGTGACCTCTCCTTTACATTGAATAAATTGGCTTTACATTCTTGATGACATTTCTAGTGAGAACAAACTTCCTTTCCCCAAAAAAACACCAAACATCGTATTATAAGTGGCCGAACGATCGAGGTTGCGTACGATCGAATGCACACACACGACCATGACAGTGGCAGAAAGATCGAGGCTGAGTACGATCGAATGCACAGACGAACCTGAAAGTGGCCATTTTGGAATGTACAACTTGGTAAAAATCAAAACACAATGGAGCAGTATGCAAGCAAGAAATCAAACACAAAACACAACTACTTACTTTTTTGAAGAACTCGCTTGATCTTTCTGTACTGATCGGCCTCCCTCAGTTTCAGGTCTGACCAGCGTTTCCTGAGTTGCTCCTTGGATCGTTGTACCCCAAAATTATTGTACAGCCTTCTCACAACTTTAGACATGATCTTGGCCTTGCGGACATTGGGGTTGAGGTAAGGCCCATACTTCCCATCATAGTCGCTCCTCTTTAATATGTCCACCATCTCCAACATTTCTCCAAATGACATATTGGAGGCCTTGAATTTCAGGTTCCGGGATCGGGACGTTTCTGCCTCCGGACTTTCCTCGTCCTCCTCCTCGTTGGTGGGATATTTGTGGCGCACCTGCTGTGTCCCCGCCATGTGCTCTCCCCACTACGCCGTAAAGAGAAGGGGTGGGGAATAGACGAGAAAGATCGTCAGGGGCGGGCGGAGTTTGAAGCATGCGCAGTGTATATAAAACGTCACACGCCTGTGTCGTAGCCACGATCTGGGAGACGAGGGGAGAGAAAACTCACACGAGACGATCGCTACAAACGAAGGTACAATTTAACGTTGGTACATAACTAGCCTAGACTGATTTGAACTTGAGGCTTCTTTATGGAGAAGATTAGGAGAGTTTAGCCTGACATAATTTATAGGGTTTGGTGTGTTGTTGTGTCTTGCAGAGATTGATATGAAGGGATTCAACGACATGAGTTTTCTCCCCCTCTTCATTGCCAAATACAGGGATTTTCCCATATTGTGGCAGGGTATACACCCACATTACACCAACAAACCAAAGAGGCACGCAGCCCTGGAGGAACTTGTGGAATTTGTCAAGCCAAGGTTCCCCACGGCAACTGTTGATGATATTAGAAAGAAAATTGGCAGCCTGAGGAGTGCGTATATCAGGGAGAGGAAGAAGGTCGTGAAGTCTGAGGAAACTGCAACTTCAGCAGATGAGGTCTATGTCCCCAAGCTCTGGTACTATCAGAGTCTCCATTTTCTGAAGGACCAGGCTGATGTCACGGAGCCAACCTCAACTCCTCCTTCCACGCTTCCTTGCGCACAGCCCACCCCTGATGAGGCTTCCGAGGAGCAACCTGGGCCTTCCAGTCTGGAAGAGGTGGAGGAGCCCAGCTTGTTCCAGGTATAGTAGTTTTGTTACCATTTATGGGAATAATGAATGATGTTCACTTAATTCAGGATCGCCAATTGCTTAGTTCCTAACGTGTTTGACATATCAACAGACAGTGGTGTTGGAGACATTTGGGGCCAGAATCTAAACTGCTGGGCTGAGAATTGTATGGTTTTCGATTTGTAAACATTTTGCACCAGTCACTAGATGAGAATTGTGTGTGTTTGATGAACAAATAACTGAAACTATGTCCCTTTTTCCTACACAGGAAGACCTCAGCCAGGAGGTGGCTGTGGAAGGTGGCAGTCAGGAGGAGGCAGGGGTTAGTGGCAGCCACCAGCTGGGTAGTGGCAGCCAAGAGGGGGCTAGGCCTCGGAGCCTGACTGACACCCAAACCCCTCCCCTCCGCCCTCCGTACAAAAGGGCGAGAAGGGGGGGTTATGCGGCACAGTCAGCGCTCCGGATGATCAGAGAGGCTTCAGACTCCCTACATGCCACACCCGCCGACGAGGAGACCTTTGGCTCGGTGGTTGTCACAAAAATGATGGGTATGGAGGTGGGGCAACGCAACATGTGTGAGGGGCTCATCCTCCATGTCCTAAATAAGGGTAGGGCTGGGGAGATGACCCCACTCACACATGTTTGCCATAGTTACCATGCTCCGCCTCCTCCTCCTCCTCCTCCTCCTTCTGCCACCCCACCAGCACGACAGCCACAGCGTGGAAGGAAGCGTGGAAGGAAGACCTGAGAGTGACGACCTGCAATCAGTCTGGTGTGAGAGAAGATGGAGCCTCTTGTAGTACCAGAGCCTGGGGACCTAGATGGCATCTGCTGCAGTTCCGGATACTTTGGACTTCACGACCAGATTGCACTCCCCTTAATATACGTACTCCTCAGGCCCCCAATTTTCTACGCTTGGACAATGATGGTTGCCGTGGGGGGCCAAGACTTTGCAAATTCCCCAAGTTTCACCATGGCTGCGTTCCTCTTTGGTTTGTTGGTGTGACCTAAATAAAGGTTTTTTTGATTTGAAATAATCATTGACTATTGTGTTTTACTTTGCTACAATGACAGTTTTTCTTTGAGTAGGCTGGTACATTTCACTAATCCTAAAGTAGAATTAACAAGGGGCACCAACAACAAACAACCTCCTAGTAAATTTAAGCAAGAAATACAAATGTAAATAATGTGTTTTTGGTAATTTGAGACACACAACCCCCCTCCAAAAAAAAAAAAAAAAAAAAATTCAAATATGTATTCCCCCAAAAAAAAAAAAAAAGACAAATCATGGTAAAAAAATAACAAAGATTCTTTTCCGTTCAGAGTAAAAATAAACATGTAGTGTATAAATGCTGCAAAGTAATAAAGAAGTAAGTTTGTGAGAAGTGCGGGTGAATAGGAGCAGCTAAAACATGTCATTCTTGTTGCATTGTAAAGAAAAAGAGAATGCGCTGCATTAAAGACATTTTAACATTGCAGCGTGACGAATGTGCTGTGTCGATTAGGAAAGGTAGTTTTACCTGACCGAGCGCTTCCGTCACAGAATTTCTTCTGAGCATGCGTAGCACTTTGTCCGTCGGACAAGCGTACACACGCTCGGATTTGGTGTGATCGGACCGTGTTGACGGCAAATCATTCCAGCAGGAGATAAGACTTTGTCCGACGGACAAACCGACGAACACTGTCCGATGGTGCATACACACGGTCTGATTTTTCAACAACCTTGTCCGATCGGACCAAATTGATGAAAAAGTCCGACCGTGTGTATGGGGCTTTAGTCTTCAGGCGACCTCAAGGCATGTTGTCTGCCGTTGTATGTCACTATCAGGGCAAATGGAAGTCGCCAAGTGTACCTAAGATCTTTCTCTCGGAGCTTGTCCAGCAGCGGGCGTAGGGCTCTCCTGTTCCTCAGTGTTATTTGTGAAAGATCATGAAAGAGCATTATGGTTTCACCATTAAATGCAATTTGTTTGTTTCTGCGTGCTTTTTGCATTATCTCCTCTTTCAGTGTGAAGCTCTGCAGGCAGCAGATTACGTCACACGGCGGCATGTTATCTGGTCCCCGGGCTCTCAGGGCCCTGTGTGCCCGGACAAATTCTATGTCAGTATCCTCTGGTCTCTCTAATAGACTGTTGAACACTCTTCTGAGGGCCAGGTTGATTTGATCAGTTTCAACTGTCTCGGGTATCCCCCTGACCCTTATGTTACACCTTCTCCCCCTGTTATCAAGGTCCTCCAGGTGTCTGTTCATTTCAATAAAATGATTCGAGTGTGAGAAGGTGACTATGTCCAGCCTATGAATTGCCCTTTCTCTCAGTTTCCCAGCAGATTCAGCAGATACCATTCATTCAGAACTAAAAAGCTGGATTTAAGATCCTTGATGGCTGCTGAAAAAGATGTTTTTATGTCTGCTGCAATGATGGCCATGTCTGAGTATGTCAGGGGGAGGTTGGGGTGTGAGGGTCCCCTACCATTATCCTCAGCTGCCGATTGCGAATCTTCACTGAAGTCTTCCGAGACACGTTACCGCGCCATCTTGGGGCCTGTGCTTCCAGACAGTGAACGGGACTGACTTTTGAAGATTTTGGATATATTCCGTCCTTTTAATGCTGCCGCTGACTTCCGAGACCTGGTGTGCGGTGTTCGGTAGCCCAGTTTGCTCATTATCAGGGGTTGATAGTGTCGAAGAGCGGGTGTTTAGGCTGCAAATTCTCCGGAGCTCCTCTAGCAAGCTGCCATCTCCGTTGCGGGCCAAGCCATGCCCCCTCACATTACTAACTTTTTTGCCTGTATACCATTTGAAGATAATTTGCATTGGTTTATGTCCTGAAAAAAGGGTCAGAAATCTCCTATGTTGTAAAAAGGTAATCAGGTAACAATAAAAAAAAGGATTTACTTTTCTCCAACATGGGTAAAACAGAGGTTTTAACATAACATCTGCTGCAAACTTGTCTTGGTCTACTGATAATTTACAATGCAATTTTCACCAAAAAAAAAATCATGGATTTCCACATCAGGCCATCACCAAGTGAATTGCCATACTATTTGAAAGATTTACCATAAATCCATTGGCTGATTGATTGATTTTCATTTTCTTTTAGTTTTGGGAGCCTTACTGCATACAAAACTTATACATTTTAACTTTGAATTTATGTTGCAGCAAAAAAGATATACCCATAGAGATAAGCATCACACATAGGTATATGTAGTACAAATTAGTATGTACAATAAAGCCATCATAGGGATGCACTAGATTAATCAAGAGATTATGTATACAAAACAACATTAAAATGCAATAAGCAACTCGTTATTTGTCTTTTTAATTTAAAACTGGAAAACTTAAAGTATAACTAAAGGCAGAACTTTTTTTGGTTTTGGATAGAGTGAACATAGATTCGAACACCTGCCAACCTTTTTTTGCTGTCTGGGCCCCCATTAGGAAGATCCACCCTCTCTATTTGTCTTGTTTTCCATTAACAATGAAGATGAGCATAAAGGAAAATCCCAAATTTTGGATTCACACCAGAATAATAGAGGGGTACTCTTCCAATTCGCACACTAGTTCTGCTGACCCTGGTGACACACCAGGATTTCCTCATTTGGAGGGATTTGCTTTCACTTCCTGTTTTGGCTTTGTGGCAAGAAGTGGAGGGAAATCTCCCCAATGGAACACAGGTGGCAGAAAAATAACTAACAGGCATTATATCCCTTCCTTACTCTATCCAAAATTAAAAATGTTTTAACTTTAGTTACACTTTAAAGAGGTGGAACCTTTCTCAATGACAGAAGAAGACATTTATAGCTATGGAGTTGGGGGGGGGGGGGGGTACTTAGGAATGTGACTGTAATCTTTCTTGATGCACATATATTGCAAAAAAGGAGAGAAAAAATATGGGTGTATAGAAAATGGGAATATAACACTTCTCATTATTAGTGGTAAAAATACATTCTTGTCAAACCTGCTTGAGTATATTTACAAAATGGTGAGTATCAAGGTATTTCATCTTTTTACAGAGTCTAGCTAATATATATATATAAAATATATAAATAAATTGATGCAATATAATTAATCCAAAGGAAATAAATTAATATCTAAATAAGTAATCTAAAGAGGTCAATTTATTTAAGTGTGCACAAGTGTGCGCAGATGAGGATGACTGCAAGCAAAAACCCTTAATCCACTAGCAGTGCGGATAAGACTCCTATATGCTGTCTGCTGACCAATCCACCAAATATTGGAAACCTTCCCCTCTGTTCACTCACTAAGATATATGCTTGTGGGGTCTTTTGCTCTCTGGATATGCAAGAAAAAAGAATACCACAATAGTATAGCCTGTAGGTGTCATTAACACTGCAATACCATGTTTCCGCTATTACTCACAAACCACCCGTATGATAAACACAGCATGTGGCCATGGAGAATACGTCAGAATAGGTTGTCCTCACAGCTTTGCCGACTCAGCAGACTCCTCTGGCTGACATCACTGGCTCCTCCTCCCGACGCATTGCGTCACTGGTCACGTGACTTATTCATGGTAAATGAGCCATGTGACACTGGTGGGGAGAATTATAGTCGCTGTAGCAGCATGAGGTTGCCATAGTGACTGGGGCAGAGACTATTTATCATTCCGTCTCCACCATGCCATTTGTAAAAGAGTAACAATTGTTGCGATACATCAATAAATAACTAGTTGTTACTGATACAAGTACCTGACTTATCACATACATAGAACCATGCAGTCGGGAAACTATAATTTTACTGCATGGATACATTTGAATGAAAAAGTAATAAAAATAATAAAAATAAATAAGGGTAGACTGAATACATCCTCAGACTGACACAAATATCTATATATCATCCTGATACCACAAGACTAGTTAGATATTATTACATGGGCAGCTCTGCAACTGCAAACAAGACATTTCAGCACATGGTCATATACATTACAATACTACATGCAAAGAATATATATACAGGCATACCCCACTTTTAAGTACATAATAGGGTTTAATTACTAAAGCTGGAAAGTGCAAAATCAGGCTCATTTCTGCATAGGAACCAATGAGCTTCTAACCTCAGCTTGTTCAATTAAGCTTTGGTAATAAAACCTGGAAACTCATTGGTTTCTATTAAGCAGTGAGCCTAATTTTGCACTTTCCAGCTTTAGTAAATAAACCCCATTGTGTACTTAAAAGTGGGGTATGCCTGTATATATAAACCAAATGTGTATGTATATATAGTGGTGACTTGCACCATCCATGTGAACTGACTGCAAAGCTCTTATTATATAGAATGCTAAAAAAAATATTATTAAAAATATAAGAAATGTTAAAACGGTGGGTATTTTAAAATAATTAAGAATATAAAACAATTGAGATCAAACTCAATGTTTAATCCTAATGGCGCAAAACAGTTTATCTCGTATATCCATCTGGATTCCATCTTACTGAGTTCACGTATTTTATGACTACCTCTCCAGTGGGGCTTGTATTTTTCAATCGCCCAAAATTTTAAATCAGTGGGAATTTTGTTATGAACCTCCAAAAAATTACGAGAGACACTGTGTTTTAAAAAACCTGCTTTGATACTTTGGACATGTTCACGTAATCTTTTCCATAGAGGTCACTTTGTTCTTCCAAAATACTGTAAAGAGCACAAGCATTCAAGCATGTATACTACTCCCTCTGTGGGATATGAAATTAAGTCTTTGATTTCATATTCTTTTTTTGTTGTATTAGATACAAACTTCTTACACTTTTGTCCATTCTGGTTTGTGTTCCTGCATGCAAAGCAATTCCTACATGGATAGAAACTTTTGCCCTGAAACAGCGAAAGATCTTGATTCCTTTTTGGGGCGTCAGGTACATTTTTTCAGATCCCTCAAAGTTGGTAAAATATTAGCTAACTGCGTATCTGCTTTCAAAAGTGACCAGTGCCTTTTAATTATCTGTTCAAGTTTTTTTATGCTGTATGTTGTAATTAAAAATCAATGGAATACCTTCATTATTCCCTCTATCCTTTTTCTCTTTATCCATTATCATGGATTCTCTTGGCATCTTCGATACCTCTACTATTTTCTCTTTTATAAATTCTTCACCATACCCTTTTTCCATAAATTTCTTCCCTATGGTGTTGGCTTGCTCCATATAAATATCATTACTACTGCAATTTCTTCGTGTACGGATCAGTTGTCCATTCGGTATGTTGATGAGTCATGGGTCATGGTGACAGCTATCTGTTGGAATATAACTGTTTCTCTCTACCGGTATAAAAAAAGTTTTTGTAGAGAAACCATCTTTGTTCAATGAGATTTCAAAATCCAGGAATTTTACACTTACATTACTCATCTCATATGTTAATTTTATGTTCTTATTATTCTGATTTAGTTTCTCAAAGAACTCTTTTTTCTGTTTCCTTGATGTGTCCTGTCTCTGTATGGGGGAGTTCTGTTTTCCCTGCACTGATCTAAAACAGACCTTGAGGTATCATCTCTTATGTCTCCTAAAACTTCATACCAATTCTCTGTTCGAATTGGGGTTCTTCTATTGTCTTGATGGTATTGATCATATTGATTATGCCCATCACCCTGCTGGTGTGGGTAATAGTTGTAATCCCTATGATCTTTTCTATCCTGGTAAATATAACCTTGATTTCCTTGGTTGTATTATCCATTATTGTCACCATTACTATACTGATTTTGTTGGTTATGTGATTGATTGTATGGTTGGTGGTTTTTATTCCCACCATTTTTCCAATTTGACTTTTTTTTTTTTTTTAAATAACAATTTAAAAAAATCAAATTGGAAACATACCGAAAGGGCAACTGATCCGTATAAGAGGAAATTGCAGTAGTAATGATATTTATAAGGAGCAAGCCAACACCATAGGGAAGAAATTTATGGAAAAAGGGTATGGTGAAGAATTTATAAAAGAGAAAATAGTAGAGGTATCAAAGATGCCAAGAGAATCCATGATAATGGATAAAGAGAAAAAGGATAGAGGGAATAATGAAGGTATTCCATTGATTTTTAATTACAACATACAGCATAAAAATACTTGAACAGATAATTAAAAGGCACTGGTCACTTTTGAAAGCAGATATGCAGTTAGCTAATATTTTACCAGAAAAAAAACACGTTTTATATACAGAAGGGCGCCAACTTTGAGGGATCTGATAGTAAAAAATGTACCTGACCCCCCAAAAAGGAATCAAGATTTTTTGCTGTTTCAGGGCAAAGGTTTCTATCCATGTAAGAATTGTTTTGCGTGCAGGAACACAAACCAGAATGGACAAAAGTGTAAGAAGTTTGTATCTAATACAACAAAAAAAGAATATGAAATCAAAGACTTCATTTCATGTGGCACAGAGAGAGTAGTATACATGCTTGAATGCTCGCGCTATTTACAGTATATTGGAAGAACAAAGCGACCTCTATGGAAAAGATTACGTGAACATGTCCAAAGTATCAAAGCAGGTTTTTTAAAACACAGTGTCTCTTGTAATTTTTTGGAGGTTCATAACAAAATTCCCACTGATTTAAAATTTTGGGCGATTGAAAAATACAAGCCCCACTGGAGAGGTAGTCATAAAATACGTGAACTCAGTAAGATGGAATCCAGATGGCTATACGAGATAAATTGTTTTGCGCCATTAGGATTAAACATTGAGTTTGATCTCAATTTTTTTATATCTGATTTTTAATAATGTGGTATGGTTGGTCATACATAAGTAATAATTCTTATTTATTTTAAAATACCCACCGTTTTAACATTTCTTATATTTTTAATAATTTTTTAATGATTTTTAATAATATTTCTTTTAGCATTCAATATAATAGGAGCTTTGCAGTCAGTTCACATGGATGGTGCAAATCACCACTATATATACATACACATTATATATATATATATATATATATATATATATATATATATATATATATATATATATATATATATATATATATATATTCTTTGCATGTAGTATTGTAATGTATATGGCCATGTGCTGAAATGTCTTGTTTGCAGTTGCAGAGCTGCCCATGTAATAATATCTAACTAGTCTTGTGGTATCAGGATGATATATAGATATTTGGGTCAGTGTGAGGATGTATTCAATCTACCCTTATTTATTTTTATTACTTTTTCATTTAAATGTATCCATGCAGTAAAATTAAAGTTTCCCGATTGCATGGTTCTATGTATGTGATAAGTCAGGTACTTGTATCAGTAACAACTAGTTATTTGTTGATATTGATGTATCGCAACAATTGTTACTCTTTTACGAATGGCATGGTGGAGACGGAATGATGAATAGTCTCTGCCCCAGTCACTATGGCAACCTCACACCACTACAGCGACTATAAATCTCCCCACCAGCGTCCCATGGCTCATTTCCCATGAATAAGTCACGTGACCAGTGACACAACACGTCGGGAGGAGGAGCCAGTGACATCAGCCAGAGGAGTCCGCTGAGTGAGGACAAGATATCCTGATGTATTCCCCATGGCTACATGCTGTGTTTATCATACGGGTGGTTTGTGAGTAATAGCAGAGACATGGAATTGCAGTGTTAATGACACCTTCAGGCTATACTATTGTGGTTTTCTTTTTTCTTGCATATCCGGAGAGCAAAAGAACCCACAAGCATATATCTTAGTGAGTGAACAGAGGAGAAGGTTTCCAATATCTGGTGGATTGGTCAGCAGACAGCATATAGGAGCCTTATCCGCACTGCTAGTGGATTAAGGGTTTTTGCTTGCATTCATCCTCATCTGCTGCACACTTAAATAAATGAGCCGCTTGAGATTACTTATTTAGATATTAATTTATTTCCTTTGAAATAATTATATTGCATCAATTTATTTATATATTTTATTTTTTCATCGCTGTGTTATGCATGGTTGGTTGGAATACGGGTACACATACCATTTATGTATTTTTGGATAGGATTTTATTTAGTTTATTAATTGTTTGCACATCACATGCATGAATTCACTTTACATTTGAGTCACTACTTTATATTGAGGCAGTGTAAAGGGTTTTGAGCACTACATTTAAGCCAAGTCATATATCGCATCTATGCGATTTTTCCTATGCTGGCATTTGAACTTTTTTGTTGATAGCACAAAAATTGCACATATATTTGAGATTTCTACAATGCACTTTATTGCATGGATTTGCACATCTATTTTGTGAATCTATCTATTAGCGCACTGATTTTATAATTATTCATACATTAATATAGTGAGAGATCACCTAAATTGGTTGCAGCTTTTAGGATTTTAACCAATTAGGATTTGTATATACCAGCGCTGGATTAATTTTGTTTTCATATACAGTGCAGTGTCTGTGTTTTTGAAAAATTATGCTGCTAAATGCCTTATTTTACTGCACAGCTGTGAAGTCATGTAACAGAGGGAGGGGCTGAGATTTCCCCTCTGACCAGTGGCGGCTGGTGCTCAAAATTTTTGGGGGGGCGCAAACAAACAGCCTCACTGTGCCATCAAACGCTGCCACTGTGCCCATCAAACGCTGCCACTGTGCCCCAAGTGCTGCCACTGTGCCCATCAAACGCTGCCACTGTGCCCATCAAACGCTGCCACTGTGCCCCAAGTGCTGCCACTGTGCCCCAAGTTCTGCCACTGTGCCCCTTAAGTGCTGCCATTGTGCCCCTTAAGTGCTGCCATTGTGCCCCTTAAGTGCTGCCACTGTGCCCCTTAAGTGCTGCCACTGTGCCCCTTAAGTGCTGCCATTGTGCCCCTTAAGTGCTGCCATTGTGCCCCTTAAGTGCTGCCATTGTGCCCCAAGTTCTGCCACTGTGCCCCTTAAGTGCTGCCCCAAGTTCTGCCATTGTGCCCCTTAAGTGCTGCCATTGTGCCCCTTAAGTTCTGCCATTGTGCCCCTTAAGTGCTGCCATTGTGCCCCTTAAGTGCTGCCATTGTGCCCCTTAAGTGCTGCCATTGTGCCCCTTAAGTGCTGCCATTGTGCCCCAAGTTCTGCCACTGTGCCCCTTAAGTGCTGCCACTGTGCCCCCTGCCTGCCCTCTGCACTTACCTTGTCCCGGTGTGCAGCTGGTGACGGCGTCAGGCGACGAGCGGTGTCTCCGTCGGATGTCTTCTCCCGCGCTCCTCCTGTCTTCTTCTGCTGTGATTGGACGCTAGGTGATTGGACGCCTAGCGTCCAATCACAGCGCCTGTGACTTCAGCCAATCAGGTGACAGGTAACAGACCTGGCAACCTGATTGGCTGAGAGGCGGGTCTGTGTTAGGGAAGCGATGTATTCGCTTCCCTAACACAATACTGTGTAATCAGCGAACGCACAGCCGTGCGCCCGCTGTTTACACTTAGGGAAGCCTATTAGAGCACACCGCTCTAATAGGGTCCCCTATTAGAGCTTACAGCTCTAATAGGGGCGCTTCCAGCAACACCCCCCCCACTGTAATTCAGATGCCTGGCGCCTGATCAGGGGCCGGACACCTGAATAGGGGGCGGCAGCGGTGACAATAGATAGATTCATGCAATGCATGAATCTATCTATTGGTGATAGAGCGGTGCAGGAGAGGGGGGGCGGCGCTCCTGCGCCCTCTATGCACGCACCGCCACTGCCTCTGACGTCAGCTGGGTGGTCACGTGACCACACAGCGGCACTGTAAAATAAGGTATTTAGCTGAAAAAAGAGATAGGTACAAACTGAAGAGAAAAATCCCATTGCCTATACAGTAAATGTGGACTAGATCAGCATAATATCGGAGACACCAAAAATTTTAATAAAATATTTTCTTTATATCTACAATAAAAAGTGTAAAAACAGAGGTATTGTGTACCATACATATTAGGGAAACAGAACCCTCTGAATATTGTAATAGTAAGATAAAAATCACATATACAGACTAGGATGATAACAGTCCAGTATAGATTAAGTGGGCTTTCCTAAAGCCTGTAAGGTCAATGCATTTCGCCAAGTATTTGGCTTCTTCAGGACCTAGACACATGAAGAGTGCCTACTGTATAAGACAACATGCATAATAATATAAAAAGGCACAACAGTATACAATAATTAACAGCAGTAAGATGTAACAGGTCTGCAAGCTCATACTGGCAGTTCTATGTGATGGAATGTCAACGATATCCAGAGTGGGCATGAGGGCACAACAGGCCCAACCAACACACATCCAAATGCAGAAAGAGCATAAATTCATAAGGGATAAAATGGCCTTCTCTACAAATTTAGCGTACAACTACAAATTGCCACAAGGTAATCATAGAAGGACTCGGACTTCCAAAAAATCCATTCATCTAATACATCAGTTTTGTCTTGATCCTCACTGGTGTCAGGCAAATCACACTGGAGACATTGTTCTTCATGTAAACAACCTAAATTTGGTGATGGCAATTAGTCACTTGATGGTAATGGTAAGAGACGTCTGGTTGATCACATCACACAATCAGGCTCAGCAAACACACAGGGTAATTCTATCAACAGTGGTGTTGGAGACCCTACTTTTTCGGGATCCAATTCTATTGGAGGTGGGACTTTACAAATACATATCAACACTAGACATGGGCCGAACATCCCCCTGTTCGGTTTGCAGCAGAACTCCGGAACAGGGGATGTTCTAACCAGAATGGCAAACCCCATTAAGTCTAGAGCAGTAAAAATCAAAAGTGCCCATTTTAAAGGCTTATATACAAGCAATTAGCCATAAAAGGGGTATGGGGATCTGGGTACTGCCCTCGGGGACATGCATAAATAAAACATTTTTAAAAAAACTATTATTTTTTTAGGAGCAATTATTTTATTTTTATTTTCTTTTAAAGTAGAATTTTATTTATTTTCATACACAACAAACAATACAGAAAACAAACTGTATATGGAGCTAACATCACTCAAACCATTACATAATCTGGTAAACTGGTATACATTTATTGGATATGTGACAACGAAAGGTCAAATGTCTATTCTGCTTAATTGGAACCAATCAACGATCAAGGGGATTCATTTAGTCTTTCAAGGAGTCGGTGGTATGGTACTTTCGGAGCTGACCCAAGAGCCCCAAATCTTAAGGCATTTTTTTGGGCATCCTCTGGCCTCATACGTCAACTTATATAATGGTATTGCATGATTAATGGTAGTGATCCAAAAGGCTATAGTGGGTGAGGATTGAGACTTCCAGTGGATGGTTATCGATTTCTTGGCATAGAACAATACTATACGCAGAAAGGTTTGTACATTTTTAGATATACCTTCATCATCAATATATGCCAGTAAACACCGTAGAGGGTTGCAGATATTGGGTATCTGAGTTAAGGAGCCGATGAAGGCCGTGACCTCCGACCAGAACTTCCTAATCGGGGTGCACTCCCACATCAGATGAAACAAGGTGCCATCTGCCGTACCGCATCGAGAGCATAATGCAGAGGGCAATCTGTTTAATTTGTATAGTAAACCATGGTGTAAAGTAGGATCTGTATAGCAATTTTGTCTGTATCACCTTGCCACAGGAAGAAATTACTGAAGGGACCTGGAGGGCAAGAACTTCCTGCCAGATGTCCTCCGTCAATTCAGGGATGTCAGAACTCCATTTATCGGCTGTACTGCTGAGCCTATGAGTTGTAGAATGTAGGAGGGATCTATAATATGATGAAACTAGTTTAGTGTGAGAAGAATCAGTCAGTAATCGTTCTAGCGGAGAGAGTTGAACAACTATGTTACGAAGGCCAAATTGCATTGCAGCAGTGTGACGTATCTGCAAATATAGGAAGTAAGCCGTATTGGGTAGGTTATATTCCCGCCAAAATTCCTCAAAAGGGCGGAACATATTATTTGAAAATAGGTGCATGATCATTTTCACCCCCCGTGTAGACCAGAATCCCCCATCAGTTCTGCGGTAGAATTCCTGCAAATTCAGATTTCCCATAGTGGGGTATTTGGTGAGTATGTATTGCATTCGTTGGATGGCAGCATTTTAGTGAGCCTAAAAATCTGTAGGGTCATTGCTAGTATAGTTGTACCCTCTCTCCCTCTAAGGGACATACGATGAATCAAGTTTTGAAGGGACTCTTAGGAGGTAAGTATAGATGCTTGGTGGTAGTGGTAAGAATTTAATCTATTTCCTTAAATTTGACCTTGGTGACGTATACTGACGAATTACTCAGGATGTACAGAAATCATGGTAAAAAGATCATTTTAAAAATGTTTATCCTACCTAGTAGTGTTAGGGGGAGATTGGTCCATGTCTTTAATGTGGTTCTTAGTCTTCCGATGAGAGGATCAAGGTTAATTTTGATGTAGGAGGAGATTGGTTGTTGTATCATAACCCCCAGATATCGGAAGGAGCTGACTATTTGTAAGGGACAGGAGGGAGGTAGCTCTATCAACGTTGCTTGGTCTATCATAAACAGAAGGGATTTTTCCCAGTTGACCTGGAACCCAGAAAAGTGACCAAATCTCCGAATAATTTCCAGCAGGGCTGGGAGAGACGATTGGGGGTCCGACAGGTAAATTAACATGTCATCAGCGTACAAAGACACCTTAGGAGCAATTATTTTAATTATGCTTAAAGTGCAACAATAAAAACGAAAAATTCCTTTAAAAATAGTGTCTGGGGGGTCCACTTAATGTGCCTGTAAATTGGCGCATCTGTAGCATGCATAAAACATGCTGCAGCAAAAATGAAATTTCTAAAGAAAAAATAACAAGTCAAATCCCATTTAAAATGACGCGCGGTTATGGTTACAATTGCCGTCACCCGACTATTAAAAAAAATGGCGTGGGGTACCTCCAGTTTGTACCAGGTCCTTCGCACACCCCCCCCGAAGCACCCTCCCCATGTTGAGAGCATGTGGCGTCGTATGTTTCGGGAGGCGCATGCCTGGATAAGGGTTTGGTACGTATTTTGGTGGGGGCCCCATGCTGTTTTTTTTTTATTTTGGAGTGGGGTTTCCCTCCAGATCCAAAGTGCCTAGTATGGACTGGGGGGACCCCACGCCATTTTATTCTTTATTTTTTTGGTAAATATTGGCATCTGTTAACTTCAGATCCCAACGTAGGACCATTAACTTCAGATCCCAACGTAGGACCGTTTGTTCCACCTGCTCCCCTAGTCACCAACAGACCTGCCACTTCTGTGGGTGACATGCTAGTCAAAAGTGAATTTCAGGGCCTTACTATAGGTGACCCGTGTAAACTGCTTGACACATTTCCTTGTGGGTCTTGTGCCTATTGCTTGGACTTTCACCCCCAGACATTTTGCCAATTGCCAAACTATGTACCTCCTGCAATGTGCTTGCGGTTGCTACTACATAGGCAAAACTATACAGAAATTATAGAAAAGAATTCCGGCCATGCAGACTAGCAACCCCGATCTCCCTTTAGGGAGACATGTGGCACAGGCCCACAGTGGCCACTTTCCCAACGTATACATCCTGGTGTTGGACCAAGGAAATCCTAGCTTACAGGTAGGAGACCACAACAAGCTCCTCCTACAGCGTGATCTGAGGTGAATCTCGGATCTGAATGCCACCTTACCACCTGGCCTCAAAGGACTTCAACTTTAAGCCCTTTTTACAGGACTTTTCTTCTGGAGGCTTTGAGAACGATATGTGACCTTGTGGCTTCTGTGCCACATAGTGCACCAAGACCTAGAGACACATTTGCCAATGTATCTACTCATCTATGTGAATTGAAATATGAACAAGCTCCAACAATAGGGGGAGGGGGACTTCCCCGATATGGCCTCTCTATGTCTACCCATATATGTTATCCCTATTTTAATTGCACTCTGGGGATCCTTCTGTTGTACCATAAGCTTTCCAGTATGAACTCCGGATATTCCTGCTCTGAATGTGTATTCTCTGAATGACTTATGCACAATGTATAATATAAGTGATTTTCCAATATGCACATGTACTTGTTATCTATACTATCAATATTAACATTGCTCTTTCTTTCTACTGTTTAGGCTTTGCTTTATCTCCTTGTTTGTCCCCTTGCAAGCCTTTTGGAGACTCATTGTAAAGGGATTACTGTTTACCAGCTTTTCACACTGACGCTCCCCAACACACGGGGGCCCCCTGGTGCTTTTTGCATTTTGGGGCATCCCTTCAGGCTTAGTCCTCTTGCTACATTGTGGATCGGCGTTCCACGCTGATCCACACATGCACAGGTTGGTCATCTCCACCTGACCTGGGATATACCACCCACTCAGCATGTCTGCGGCCTCGCAATGTCTGACGCCTTCGTGCCGCATGTGAAGTGATGCCGGATGCCGCTTGTGCCGGCCGCTCATCAGGTAGGTGTGTCCCTGCACACCTCTGATACACAGGTGATCAGTGAGGATCATCATCCTATATTGGGCCCCCTGGTCACCTTAAGCCCACCAGCCTCGACCATTGGACTATGCCCCTGTCTTGGGGCATGCACCATCTGACCTCTCTGCCCTCATAAGCAGGTAAAATCACTCTCTGGTTGTTGCACAGCCAGGACCACACTACGTCCCAGATAGGGGAGATCCACTTTCAACAGCAGTTACAAGTAAGTTACCTCTTGGATTTTGCTCCCACTGCCCTTATTACTGTCAGGATATCCTGCTGTACAGGTCACTTGACCTGTTGGGAGTGGGAGGCTTACACCTTGGCGTTTTGAGGTGGATGCATCTGCATACATGCATTGGCATGTCATGTCGATACACATATCGTTTTTTTAAACTCTGTATACCTTGTCATTTTTCTTACACAGACATATTTTGTGTGCTAGGTCCGTCTCCAAATTTCTGTTGATCCTCCTGGGCTCTGGTGCTTTTGTGGCAAAAACTTTCCATATTCTACTCACATTACATCACATACTCAATCCAACTTGGCATGGTGAACTCCATATCATTGGTTATTTGGGGTTGTACATATACCCCTAGCTATAACTTTGAGTATTCCAATGTGCGATGGGACATTCTGGAGATGCAAACCCTGCCAATGTGTGAATCCTGATGTGTACCATGGTTCACCAAAGATAGTAATGTTTGTGAGTATTATTTGATTTTAAAATGCCTGCCATATTCATCTGTCATGCTGTTACCTATTGTGTTTATACACCTGTATACTTGTTTATATCCTACCCTTTTTTGATCTTTTTGCTGTTGTATCACCAGACAAAACAGGTTGTTCTAAATCATCCACCGAAGAAGGAATTAATTACCTATACATATATCCCAAAACATGTTGGGACTTCTGTGTTCATGGACCTCGTTTGTCCTCTCACCATGAGATCAACCATGTGTTTCAGAACCTAGCTGTTATATAACTACTGAGCATAACTATCTGATTTGTTTTTAGGATTACATATTTCTGTGTATTAATTATATTATAATTTTTTTTTGTACGGGGACACTATTGCACAGCAGCATAATCTCAGTGGAGAGGCACTAGCAGAGTGATTCAATATGAAGCTGAACTACACACTGCAGGTAATAAAACTTTTTGAAGGAGTGTGAATATTGTAAGCACCCCCAGTGAGAGATAAATGGTCTGTGTTACCTGTGCAAGGCTAAATTGTGAAGATAACCTGTTATTTTGAAAAAAACTGCTTCTCTATTTAAAATAGAGTATAAAAAAAACACATTGTTAACATTGCTTTGTTTTGTATTTCATACACCAAAACTGCCATATAAAGATTTTAATAAACATAGTAAATGTTTAAGATACTTTGCATGCAAGTTTGTGAAAACATTTCACCTACACAGCAATAAGCCATAACATTATGACCGTAGAAGTCTTGTTTCAATGGCAGTAGGGGAAAAAGCTGTGGTGACAAGAGAATTCATAAAAAAAAAATTAAGACACAGTGATGTTGATTTTCTAAAACTAGAGAGTGCACAATCGGGTGCATTGTAGCCAATCAGCTTATAACTTCAGTTGGTTCAATTGAAGTGTTTTCCAAAAAGCATGGCAGTTGATTGTTTTGTGCAGAGCTTTTGCACTCTCCAGTTGTGGTAAATCAACACCGATTTGACAATGGTCAATTAGACACATGTAGTTGGATGCACATGTGAATGTGTCAGGGAAGACATGGCAACTTGCCATTGAAATTACACTGCTTTGGACAGTTTGTTGCAAAATATCCTGTACATACCTTAGGAGGTCTGCTTGTGTTCAGGAACCTCCTCAATATTGGGTTGGTGATTATAATGTTATGGCTGTTTTTAAATTGCTAGTATGTTGAAATTATAGATTTCTGTACACTGGCTCAGATGAGTGATTAGTATGAGTAGAATTAGTATAATGGCCTTGCTGGATGTTGTCTCCTGCTCCAGACCCACCTGTTGTGATGCCTGCTGGAAAATAATTGTACTTGGATGTTTTTCTTTGAAATGTGTGTGTTGCACTATGTTGTGCATACATATATCTGGCATTTGGGTATTGCTCAGAATCTGGTGGGGGTGGAGCAGATGACCTGCGCATGTATCGCTGTATGACTCCAAGGAGATCATATTTCAGGGCTTATAAGCGATGTGCTGAAATATGCCTCATGTCATGTGCCATTGAGGTAAAAAAAAAAACACTAATTTGATCATCTTGTGACTCTTGCATTATCTGCTGCATTTCCCAACATACTGCAGCAAAGTTGGTAGGAATTTTTTGATCAACTTTTTTCTTTCTAGAAGCACTGCGCCATGAACGATCACTCCCTGAGGTGCTTGGAAAAGAGGAGGTGGAGGGCACATTGGGAGAATTTATCTGGGAATCCCCAAGTTCTGTATTTTCCAGGTTCTCAAGCTCTGGCGTGGAGGCGTCAACACTGTCAATACTGTCTGATATATTTCCTGAGGTTCTGTGTGAAGAAAAAGAAAATCATGTTAAAAGTTCTGTGACAATTAGTAGGCAGCTTCACATATACTGTATCATGGCAAAATCAATGGGGAACTGCACTTGTCTGTTCATTACAGCCCTCAAAAACTGAAGCTCTTGATTGGGTATTTAATGCTGTCAGATCTTTCTTGAATCGGTCCCTGAGTGACTTGCAATGGTTTTTTAACGGCCGTTGCTGTGCAAAAAAAATTTGTTTTAAATATTTAAACATGACAAAAGTCCATCTATTGCAAGCAATATGTATGTGTCAGAGGTACTCACCCGGGCCGAAATGCTGAGAGCTGCTCCCCTTGCGACTAGGTGCACGATGCCTCTGGAGTGGGTACAGAGGCCACTGGGCACAAAGATGCACGGGTTGCCAGCAGGTGTGTTGCAGGTGGTGTGCAGTAGCGACGTTGACCAGGAGAGGCTGATGCTGCACTGGAAGTAGACACCTGGCAGGACCGTGATGAGGCAGAGGCTATGTAGGTACCAGAACGTGTACTGGAAGAGAACCCTTAGGTGCATGTGAGAACTGGAAGTCCAGAACACCGGGCCGAGGGTCAAACACAGGTAGGTAACTCAGAGAATGTCCAGTAGGCAAGCCAAGGGTCAAGCACAGGTAATCAGGCAGAAGAGGTATCCAGGAGACAGGCCAGGGGTCAAACACAGGTAAGTAACTCAGAGAATGTCCAGCAAGCAGGCCGAGGGTCAAGCACAGGTAATCAGGCAGAAGGGGTATCCAGGAGACAAGCCAGGGGTCAGACACAGGTAAGTAACTCAGAGAATGTCCAGCAAGCAGGCCGAGGGTCAAGCACAGGTAATCAGGCAGAAGAGGTATCCAGGAGACAGGCCAGGGGTCAAACACAGGTAAGTAACTCAGAGAATGTCCAGCAAGCAGGCCGTGGGTCAAGCACAGGTAATCAGGCAGAAGAGGTATCCAGGAGACAGGCCAAGGGTCAAACACAGGTAAGTAACTCAGAGAATGTCCAGCAAGCAGGCCGAGGGTCAAGCACAGGTAATCAGGCAGAAGGGGTATCCAGGAGACAAGCCAGTGGTCAGACACAGGTAAGTAACTCAGAGAATGTCCAGCAAGCAGGCCGAGGGTCAAGCACAGGTAATCAGGCAGAAGGGGTATCCAGGAGACAAGCCAGGGGTCAGACACAGGTAAGTAACTCAGAGAATGTCCTGCAAGCAGGCCAAGGGTCAAGCACAGGTAATCAGGCAGAAGAGGTATCCAGGAGACAGGCCAGAGGTCAAACACAGGTAAGTAACTCAGAGAATGTCCAGCAAGCAGGCCAGGGTCAAGCACAGGTAATCAGGCAGAAGGGGTATCCAGGAGACAAGCCAGGGGTCAAACACAGGTAACAGCAGTGGTGGTCAAGCGGGTTCCAGGTCAGGCACAGGTAGACAGGCAGATACAGGATACAAGATACTGAAAACAAGGTACTGGATACAGGATACTGGATACAGTGACTGGAGCCAAGACTCAGGAAGTAGAGACAACAAACCAGCGATTAGTGAAGGGAAAGGGAAGGCCTTTTATAGGCCAGGTAAGTGGTCAGGTGGGATACCCGGACGAGTGCGCATGCGCACTCGTCCTCTGTCATCGCCGCACACAGCGGTGAGCCGCACTGGCTGAGCTGCATCAGATACCCGAGCGCCGTGGACCCGCACATGCGCACCTGCTACCCGGCGTACCTGTACTGTTTGCTGAGCCGCTCTTCCGCGGGTGCGCATTCTTGGAACCCGGCGACGAAGTACGGTATTTCCCTGACAGTATGATATCAACAATAAAAGACCCACAATTGAACCTGAGTACAGCACAAACTAATCCCCTATAAAATATTACCTACAGCATTACCTACAACAGCAATGTTTCTCTACTCCAGTCCTCAAGTACCCCCCAACAGGTCATGTTTTCAGGGCTCAGATGAAACGGCTGTGGTAAGTGAAACTGATCCAATCACCTGTGCAAAATAATGGAAATCCTGAAAACATGACCTGTTGGGGGATTGACTGGAGTTGAAAAACATTGACCTACAGTATCTGTTTGAAATAACATTGTTCAGACCATTAGAAATATGATGTCATTCATTAGGATACATGGAGTGTAGGGCACAGAAAAGTGAAGGGGGTTTGCACACAACTGATAAGAGCAAACCACTAGATTACCATTGCAGAGAATAAACAAACATTCACAATACATTATACTCACATTTATTCTCCCTCTCCTTTAAAGGCAATGATTGCCAACAGCCTGCAGACAAGTGCGCATATTTCCAACCATGCCTCACGCTTTCTGTATGCATCAGAGTAGTTTTGGGTGCTTGAATCATAAAGCGCTGTTCTGTTTTCCACCTCCTGTATCAGCAGGGTGAGATTAATAGCAGCCATCTTATATGCAGCACACACAGGGAGTGCAAAGAAGAAGTGACTGCAGGACACTCTATACTATCCTCTATCATTACAGTAGGGTGACCAGACATCCCCGGTTTCCAGGGACAGTCCCTGGATTGAGGACACTGTCCCTGAACCAAGTCTGACCCCGGTTTTGTCCCCGGATTGTATTTTAACAGGGGCGTGGGCAATTTCAAAGACAGTGCAGAATTAAAAAAAAAAATCGAGTGATCTTCCTCCGGTTTCCACCCAGTAGTACGCGGTGCCCGAAGAGTAAGACTTGACAAGCTGTGAGGTGGGCGGCGAGCAGCGATGGGCAGAGAGTCGCTGATTGTCGCCATTGCTAGTAAAAAAAAAATATGTCCCCAGATTTAATTTTAACAATATGGTCACCTTACATTACAGGGCATTGTGGGACATCCTATTCCTCCTGCATGTTTCTTTCATAATCATTTTAAAGCACCGCAACCGCCCCTATAATGCTCCTGAAACTCCTGCTGGATCGGCTGTGGTGCGTTGCCATAGACTTGAATCGGAGGTGTTGAAAGGCTTCAACGCCTCCTGACACATCATGAAGCTTCAATTTTGAAGCGAAGTGACGCAAAGCGATGCGAATACACGCTTCATGTTTTTGTAATGTGAACAGCAAACTGTGCTATCTATTGAAGCTTGTGCATAGGCGTTTGAGGGGTGTTGTTAACGCCTGTCAAACGCCTGTTTTTAAGCCAGTGTGAACTCAGCCTTAGAGACCAATCTTCAGCCTGTAGAGACATAAGATGCAGTTTCTGACATTAATGTCCTTGGTAAAAAAAAATTGGAGATGTTTGTTATTAGGTTCCAATTTGTAGTGAGTTTTACTGCTTCATTTCAGGTTTTTCAAGTCAAAGTATGTCCTTGGTGTGTAATCTCCAGCTACGTCCGAAAGTTTAGCTGAGATATTTGCATATAATGCGATTTGTTTCAAGAAGATTTGGATCAAGAAGTTCACCTGATCTACATATAACTGCCTTTGCTTTTTCCTTTATATGGAAAAAAAGAATGCAGGTCAGCTCATTCCTAGGTATTATATCAGAACATTGTTTTTTATTTAATAATCTGGTGGATGTGATCAATAATAAAATCCTGAGATTCTTTAAATAGTAGTAAACGTTTTAGAATCTGTTATATGTCAATTCATATTGGCTGAATTTCATATTATTCTTTCAGGGTCTGCCCTCTAAACTTCATTCTTAAGCCAGTAATATGGTCACTGTGGAAATCAACCAAATCATTATAGGCTTGTGCATTTCCCCCCATTTTCCTTTTCTATGGGATCTGCTCTTATACCTACCTGCTCTGTGCAGACCTTTTAGGGAGATCATTGGTCTTCAGGTGCAAGTCAGGTATAGACTCTTGTCTGAAAGGTGGCCTGAGCCTCTGAGTGAGTGTGTATCTGCAGATTGGGTACCATATTGGGAGTCTAACCACTTACAGACTTTGAGGAACACAATGGCTTTCTATGTCTCAGAGATGGTACAAAATGAGGAAAAAAGCTACAGTTGCTGTTGGTTGCTGGATGGAGCAGGTCTGTGATGGAGCTCTGGGATTATGCAGCCATGCAGTTTAGCAGACAATCCCTCATGAATTGTTTTTTAATGTACATGCAGTATTTTTAGAAGAGTGATAAACACTCTAATCTGTAAATAAAATTATATTTTCTATTCTAAAAATCATTAGATTACATGAAAAGAAGTATTAACTTTACATTCATGCAAAAAGAGCTATGTGAACATACAATTTATCATGCTAAAAAATTATTTTCACTCTTCTTCTGTTTCAGCTGAAGTTTGTATCTATCATATGAAAACTTGCAAATAATTGAGGTGTATCAGTGCAGAAAGGCAAGAAAAGATCTTTGTTCCAGGCAGTTTTGATATATGGAATAAGGGCCGATTCAATCTCGATCCCATTGAAAGTCGCTGAAAGGATAAGGTTATTCATATTTTGTATCAAATTTTTCCTGACATTTACTCAGGAGCATATTTTGTAACCTTTACATGGGCTTTGATTGGGTGATCACATCTCTCGCATCAAGAGAATAGCTCATCTGCAAAAAGCATTACATTTTATCTTGCAGGGTTGTTTGGTTTCACTTTATGATATGCTAATTAAAATATTGATTTGTTTTTAATAGGAATCAAGAATAGTGAATAACGAAAAAGTAAGATAAGACATTTAAAATGTG
This sequence comes from Lithobates sylvaticus, assembly GCA_028564925.1. Lineage (NCBI taxonomy): Eukaryota > Metazoa > Chordata > Amphibia > Anura > Ranidae > Lithobates > Lithobates sylvaticus. Next base: position 152,404,991 of record CM053027.1, read on the forward strand.
AGGGGTATTGTGATTTGACAATATGTTTTAGAAATATAATTGCTTACAGTGCCTTGCAAAAGTATTCACCCCCCTTGGCATTTTTCGTGTTTTGTTGCCTCACAACCTGGAATCAACATGGATTGTTTGAAGATTTGCATCATTTAATTTTACAGAACATCCCCACAACTTTGAAGATTTTTTTTTTTTTTATTGTGAAGCAAACAACAAATAGGACAAAATAACAGAAAAGGTCAATGTGCATAACTATTCACCCCCCTAAAGTCAAAACTTTGTAGAGCCACCTTTTGTGGCTATAACAGCTCCAATTTGCTTTGACTTTTTGCTTTGAACTCTGCAGTCGTTTAGAACTCTGCAGCTCCTCTAGGGTTACCTTAGGTCTCTGTGCTCCCTCTCTGATTAATGCCCTCCTGGCCCGGTCCATGAGTTTTGGTGTGCGGCCGTCTCTTGGCAGGTTTGCATTTGTTTTATGTTCTTTCCATTTGGTTATGATAGATTTGATGGTGCTCCTAGGGATCATCAAAGATTTGGAGATTTTTTTATAACCTAACCCTGACTTGTACATCTCAACAACATTGTCCCTTACTTGTTTGGAGAGTTCCTTGGTCTTCGTGGCAGTGTTTGGTTAGCCGTGCCTCTTGGGCCTTTCAAAAAGGTGTGTATATGTAATGACAGATCATGTGACACTTGGATTGCACACATGTGGACATCATTTCACTAATTATGTGACTTCTGATGGTAATTGGTTGCACCAGAGCTTGGGTGAATACATACACATGTGGTAGTTATCAGTTTTTTATTTCTGAAAAAAAATGATGTATATATTTTTCTAATTTTACTTTTACACCAATTTACACTAGTGTGTTCTGATCCATCACATATAATTCAGATTAAAAAAAAAACATTGAACTAAAGGCTATAATGTAACAAAATAAGTAAAAAGCCAAGGGGGGTAAATACTTTTGCAAGTATATACTGCATAATTGTTTTTGGTCGTGCATAATCATAATAAAACATTACGTATTTTTACTGGAACATTTTCCCCACAGTCTTTATTGCTAAGGAAGTAAATGAAAACATTCCTTATTGGGAATTTTTGAATATAAAAAACCTGAAATTGGAGGGGGTAGAAGAGAATAACACACAAGCGGATTTTCCGCTCAAGCTTGGCTTGCATACACACGGTCACACAAAAGTTCTCTGGTCTTTCGACCATCAAGAACGCGGTGACGTACAACACTACAACGAGCCGAGAAAAAGAAGTTCAATGCTTCAGAGCATGCGTCGAACTGTTTCCGAGCATGCATAGGAATTTTGTGCATCGGAATTGGTACAGACGATCGGAACGTTTTCCGACAGTAAAATTGAGAACCTGCTCTAAATCTTTTGATGGCGGGAATTCCGCCAGCAAAAGTCCGATGGAGCATACACACGGTTGGAATTTCCGACCAAAAGCTCACATCAGACTTTTGCTGGCGGAATTTCTGATCGTGTGTACGGGGCATAAGCCTAAAAGATAAAAGGTTACAAATACAGGTATGCAAACAATAGGTGATCAAAAAAGGGGGGGTAGCCTCACTAGCTTACTTATTAGTACATCGAGGATCAAGATGTGTTAGAAAGCTTCACAACATGAGACACAATATATAACGTGAACACAATATATAAAATGTCAGTACACCATGGGGTAGTTCAAGAGGTTGACCGATTATTTCTTATACCAGCTGAGCCTTGCCAAATAATAACAGTGAGTTTGATCTAAGAGATAGTAATCTCTCATAGGAGTAGTGGGTCATGACACTAGCTATGACTTTGGATAGGTTTGGCACCAACTACTTCTTCCAGTTTTTTGTGATACTGAGCTTAGCGGCTAGCAATATAGAAGAAATTATTTTTCTAAGAGCTTCTGGAAAGTTATCCTTCCCCAAGTTAAGGATTGCCAGTGCCAGGTCTGGCCTAATGATGTGCTTGGAGACACTGGATGAAACAGGTTGCTGATGCTGACATGGCCACAACTTCTCCAGCACTTAGAGGACCCAGAGGTAGGGAGTGAGGTACCCTCTAGTAAGATTTTTGTGCGCATGTTCCCAGTGATTGGGAGATAACATATGAACTTCGGAAGGCATGAACCCCTTGGGATTCTGTGTATGCCTTTTGAAGGTCATTTTCCCACACAAGGATGGGGGAAGTTTTGGTGAATATAAATTTTTCCTGTAATAAATTATAAAATAAAGAAATCCCTTTAGTTTTGTGGGTGGTCTGGTAAGAGAACTTCCAAATCTTAGGATGCAGGTAGATATGGGGCATAGGAGAGGTGAGCAACAGGTGCCTAATGCCTTGTACACATGGTCAGAAAATTTCTGACGGAAAATGTGCGATCAGATCATGTTGTCGGAAAATCCGATCGTGTGTGGGCTCCATCTGACTTTTTCCGTCTGAATTTCCGACACACAAAGTTTGAGTGCTGGATCTAAAATTTTCCGACAACAAAATACGATTGTTTAAATTCCAATCGTGTATAGACAAATCCGACGCACAAAGTGCCACGCATGCTCAGAATAAATTGACGAAAGCTATTGGCTACTGGCCCATTTATAGTCCCGACGTACGTGTTGTACGTCACCTCGTTCAGAACGATCAGATTTTCTGACAACTTTGTGCGACCGTGTGTATGCAAGACAAGTTTGGCCCAAATTTTGTTGTCGGAGTGTACAGGGCATAATACTAAATAGCTTAAAATGATCAGCTATGGATAGCCTAAACTCCTTCTGTGTAGCCTCAATGCTTTTAAGTGTATTCCCTACATACAACTGGTGTACCCGCTTTAGACAGAATTAATTCTAGGTGGTTGGATTGAGGTTGTTGAATATTTACTTAATAAGTTGGCCTCCTTTAGTAGCTGAGGTGGAAGGGCACAGCATTCTACATGCCAATATAGATGCTTTGATTGTGATAGGAATTGTCATGTCAGCTAGTAGAAGGAGTTGAAGATTAGATGAGTGAACCATTGTTGCTTCTATTCCTACCCACTCTGTCTCAGGTGATGCAACAAAAACTGTATTTCAATTGGTTAAGCAGTATGTAGTAATCTGTGATATCAGCTAAGCTAATTCCACCTACTTTTTTATGTTTGATAAGTGGGAATTTGACATTTACAATTTACATTTTTTTTTTTTTTTAAAGCGAAGATAGGGATAACAGAAGGGACGATTTGATACAAAATGTTTTTCGGAGGATGAACATTTTGAATAAAGCTAGGTGTCCTGACCTTGATAATTCGAAATGGGAGAGATGTTGAAGTTCTGTGTCTAGGGCAGATATAAGGAAAGGAACAGGGCTAGTAAAGAGTTAAAGGTTTTATAATATTCATTTGTGAACCCATCAGGGCTTGAGGATTTGTCAGAAGGCAACGTTTTCATGGTACTCTCTATTTCAGATGTGGTAATGGGAGTATTGAGGAAAGCTTGGACAATGTAAGACTGGACAGGAGGTGGGTAATATCAGTGTCTAATGGCTGCAGTGTGGAGGAGTCACCTTTTAGGTTATATAGGGAGCTATAATAATCTGCGGAAGCATCTACAATAGGTTAGGGGTTGAGCCGTTTTTGTTTAGTAGAGGGGTGAAAGACAGGATATTTTAGTTTTGGTACATTGGGCCTTCTGTCAGTCAACCAGGAATTTCCCTGCCTTGTTGTTATGGGTATAATATTTGAGCTTTAGTAAACAAAGCTACTTATCTAGTTGCTCCAACTGCCCTCTAAGTTATATATGTAGTTTAAAGTGGAGGTCCACCCTAAAATAAAAAAATACATTAAAATTCTCCAAAAAAATATATAAAAAACATTTGAAAAAAAAAGTTTTTTTTTACTTACCAGAAATGCCTGTTGCTAGGCAGTCTTTCTAATCTGCCTCTTCGCAGCACTCCGAGTGGCCGTAGGCAAATACACAGAGGAGGACGCGAGTTGGCGCTGTGGACGCCTTTGGTGATTTTTAACCCCTTTGACTATTTGTTTCTGTTTAAATGTACGAGTCATAATATATTACTTAATAAATTGTTATTGTTACAAGCATACTTCACTAGTGGAGCCCCCCTTTCTTTCTCTTTCCCCCTACTTTGATACACTGCTGGGAGTACCTAGTACTGTAGGTCGAGATTACTGAGGTATTTAAAGGAGAAGGACCAGGCTGGACTCTGCAGTAGGACATTCTGAACAACATACCTAGGGGCTATTTTGGATACCCCAGAAAGGCTTGTTTGACCTTGTCTAAGGTGAGAGTTCTGGGAGACCAGAAAAGGATTACCCCACTAAAATAGATGAATGGCAATATGAATACAGCAGCAATATAGAGAAACCAGCAGACATACATACACCTGTGGAAATAGTCTTCCTGTATAAAGAACTACTTCTGTCTTTTGAGGAATTGATGAATTGGAATTATATACACACCGACAGCATTTATTTTGGTGTATTTGGTCTCATTTCTTCTGTTTGAGCTGGACATTACTGTTTAAAATTTCAGTGACATTCTTATTCATTTTCACTATGCCAGTATTCATCCATTTATTTATTTATTTGCTATCATTTTTTACTATTTACATTTGATTTATTATTGCAGGACCGATTTTACCTTGCAATCTAGCCTTTTTGAGTTTTTTATCACTGGATTTCACACTTACAGGTTCTTAATTTATTACCCTGCACAGGTCACTTTGATGTGTGATATTGTCACTGCATATTTTTAACACAGCATTTTATTGCTTATTGGATCAATTTTTGCACTTCCTAATTATTATTTTCACTTTATGTTGATGTGCACCAACTGTGATTTTTATCTTAGCGATTTTTCTCTTCATCCTTATTCACTCTCAGTGTTCCATATGCACATCTCTCTCGCTTGATTTGAGATACAGTGTTATTCAATTATTTTTATCTGTTCAACTATTTGTTCAATTATTTATATCACTCTTGCACCATTTACTTTTGATCACCTTTTCTGGAGTTGCACTCTTTCCAGTTCTGGACTAGTGCCCCCAGAGGATTCTAGTCACTACTACTGCCTTACAATTTTAATAGCATTTTAGTTTGCGCGAAGTACTTTTACCTATTCATCTGTTTTAAGTGCCTTTGTGAACACTATTCACTTTGCTGCAAACACCTTCTACCTTCAATTTTTATTCTGACCTATCTATTTACTCACAGTAGCGCGAGAGACCTTCCTATACTCATATGATGTGGGTTAAATGAGAGTTTTTTGGACATAGAGTGAAAGCTTTAACACAATAACAACATTTATTGGTGAGTAGTTGAATGTCTATCTAATACACATCCATTTATCTATAGTTTACACCAAGGAAGAAAATATTAGGTTAAAATAAATTAAAAAGAAGGTCTTCCCTTCTCTTGAATGGGGCACTTAACTATGCATGGTCATAGCCGGGGCAAATGGTCCATTCATGAACAGATCAAAGAAATATTCTAAGCATATCAAACACCCTTTGAAGTGAATAAAGGGTTGGTTAACACAGGTGACTAGAAAGCCTTTATCTTAGCTAGTGAATTTGCCCGTCAAGTCTACACTACAGTATTCAACTCAGATGGTATCTCTTCCTTGCATTATAATTTACGACAGGTAAATAGCAGAGCATCTCCCATAACACACACACGTCTAATGCCGCATACACACGGTTGGAATTTCCGATGGAAACAGTCCGATGGGAGCTTTTCATCGGATTTTCCGACCGTGTGTATGCCCATAGGTCTTTTTCTGTCGGAATTTTCGACGGACTTTGGATTGAGAACCTGTTTTTCCGACGGAAAACCTTTTTATCAGATTTTCCGATCGTGTGTATGCAATTCCGACACGCGAAATTACGACGCATGCTCGGAAACAATTTGACGCATGCTCAGAAGCATTAAACTTCCCTTTTATAGTGCAGTCGAACGTTTTTTAAGGCGTGGTGTTATTGACCGTCGGAAATTTGGTGTGACCGTGTGTAGGCAAGACAGTTTGAGCGGAATTCCTTTGGAATTCCGACGGGAAAACCATCAGAGCTTTTTCCGAAGAGAATTCTGACCGTGTATACGTGGCATAACATTCCTGCAAGTCAAAAGGAACTGATAAATGAATTCGATTCTCAAGCCCAAAGCCTGTCATATATTTACATCTAAATAGGTTAACACCTTACCACATCAATATTTCATACACACCTTAATTTTATTACTTATTCTAAACTACATATATATATATATATATATATATATATATATATATATATATATATATATATATATATTCCCAGTTGCTAATGGAGATTACTCATAAACTCCCCATAAGGCAACAGCAGCATGGTCAGACCACGTAATCGTGGAGGAGGACACTTTTTGCAAGAGCCATTTATCTACAATGAAAAGATCTATGCAAGAGTAAGATCTACAGTATGTCTCGAAGAGAAGCACATAAAGTCTTTTTCTCACCTCACCTTCCAGGACGGCAACACATGAGAGATGATAGGCTCCTTCCTACAGCAAAACGTTTTTTTTTTTTCTCTGATCAGAAGACTAGAACGAGTCGGATGGTACCCATGTGAGCCAGGTGTAGGAATGGCGGTGAGGGCTGCACTTACCTGCCACCTCAGAGCTTCTCACAGGTCGCCCTCAAAATGGCATTTATGCATGCGGTTTGGGCGTTCCAAATCCCCCATCTTTGCACGGCGCTCAGCAGCTCGGGTCTCCTCCTTGGTCTTCCCCTGGTGTAACAGGTGCTATTTTGCCAGATTCCAAACGATTTAACACAAAGGGGCATGCTCCAAGCCTCACTCTCAGGCTGAAACTTCCTGTCACTGCAGGAAGAGGTGGAGCAAGCCCAAACGCGACCCAGGAAGTGGGTTCAAAGCGTGAAGGAGACGCTGGACCCGCGGAGGCTGCGGAGACTGAGGCATCCCTGTTCACAACAGGGCTCAGTGAGCTGTAAAGAGCTAAAAGTCTGTCTGAGTCCACCTCATGGACAAGGAGGATGGAAAGACAGGACAGGTGGCTGCAGGCAAGAACAAGCTGGGACTGGGTAAGTGCCATTTTCTTACCTACTTGGGTTTTTTTTAACATCAGATTATATGATCCCTGGTAATCTCACATGCTTTCTTCTCTGGGAAAAAGGGAGCCTGCTGCTTTAATACAGGGGGCAGGAAGAGTAACTATGACTTGTTCCCTCTTTTCTTGCAGATTCCCCAGGCAGAGCACAGAGGTCTCTGACAAACCACCTTCCTCATCTGCTAGCACCAGTGCCAGTAAAAAGTTTGGTAATTGCGGGGAAAGACCAAGCCTTTTTGTTATAGGCAAATAACATGACGATTTGTTATAGGTATTAACAAACTGGCTGGGAAAGAGGCCTCAGGATTAATGAAAGATTTTCTCTAGTCTGTACAAGAGGAAATGTTTGCCATTATACAGTCTTTCCACACCTCTACTCACACACCCCTAGTAGTAGATTCAGAGGAACCCAGACCTAAAGAGGGTCCCTCATCACAGGAGAGTTTACTATCCAAGCCAGGACCAAGTATCTCTTTACCTTTCTCTCAGAGGCTTCCCCGTCTCAGCCCAGGGAAGAAGATGAAATAGAAGAAGCAGCGAGCCAGGAGAACTCTGAGCTCTGTTCAGATGAGGAGGCCGGCTTAGGTCCGGATGATGTAGAAAACATCAAGTTAAGTAGTCACCTCTTTGGCTTAGAGGACTTGGAGGGACTCCTCCAGGCTACCTATTCCACTGAAGAAATCCCTGAACCAGTTAAGGAAACCTCTGCACACGATAAGATGTACATGGGGTTGGTTAAAAGCCAGGCTAGGGTATTTCCCCTACATCAGTCTCGAAAAGACGTGGTTCTTCAGGAGTGGAAATTTCCTGAAAGGAGTTTGGTCAGTTCTAAAACCTGGAAGAGAAGGTTCCCCTTCAAGGAGGAGGAAGCCAAATTTTTTTAGTCCCTAAGTTGGACGCCGCCCTCTCCAAGGTGACACAAAATTCAGACCTCTCCTTTGAGGACTCTGGGAACATCCGGGATGCAATGGACCGAAAGTCAGAGTCCCTGCTGAAAAAAGCCTGGGAGGCCAATTCCTCGGCTATGACCCCTGCATTAGCAGAAACCTGCATTGCCAGAAATGAAGACTTCTGGTTAGAGAAGCTTAGTAAACACTTCTCCTAAGTAAATAAGTCTCAGGATATCCTAGATTCCCTCTTAAGCCCCATACACACGGTCGGACTTTTTCATGGATTCTGTCCGATCGGACAAGGTTGTTGAAAAATCAGACTGTGTGTATGCACCATCGGACAGTGTTCGTCGGTTTGACCGACGGACAAAGTCTTATCTCCTGCTGGAAATCTTGGCCGTCAACACGGTCCGATCACACCAAATCCGATCGTGTGTACGGTTGTCCGACCGGACAAAGTGCTACGCATGCTCAGATCACATTACAAGACCAAAGCTATTGGCTACTAGCCTCTACGTAGTCCCGTCGTAGGCAACAAACGTCACCACGTTCAGAATGATCGGATTTTAGTGTGTACGCAAAACCAACATCGGACAAAGTATGACGGACATGGTCCGACGGACCTGGTCCGCGGATTGTCCGACCGTGTGTATGGGGCTTTAGTGATAGGGAAGGCTGTTGCCTTTCTGGCTGACGCAGCGGTGGACTCCATTAAGGATTCTGACAAAACAGGAGCACTGATTAACTCGGCCAGGAGGCCCATTTTGGTTAAAGCCTGGGAAGGTAACCTTACCTCTAAGGCCAAACTGTGTGGCTTGCCCTTCGAAGAATCCTTGTTGTTTGGCTCAGGCCTTGATGATGCTTTGTCTAGGTTCTCAGAAAAAGGGAAGAAGTTTCCTGTCAAACCCAAACAGGAAAAGTACAGAAATATTTTTTCGAGGCCCCTCAAGACAAAATCAGCAAAGGTTTAAGAAGGAACCTAGCAGAAGGTGGGGTTATGGTAGAGGCAGGCAAAAAGGTAATTTACTCTTTTCCTCTCCAGGCCAAAATACAAAAGATCACAAGTGACGCCAGAATCAGGGTAGGGGCAGACTGTCTCATTTCATTCCTCAGTGGGAAGAGATTTCAGACAGTCCTTACATCAGTCTGCTCAGGGAAGGCTACCGCCTAGAATTCTCATCAGAGCCCCCTCATATGATCACGTTAATGCATCTTCCCAAGGATGCATTAAAAAAGAAATCCCTATTAGACGGATTCAGGAACTAGTAAAACAGGTCCCAAAAATCCAGCTTTACCAAGGCTTTTACTCCCACATTTTTGTGGTACCCAAGCCTTCATGGAAGTATCGCCTTATTATAAATCTCAGGAACTTAAACAAATTCCTAGAATACAAAAGGTTTTCCATGGAGAGTATTTACTACTAATCTACTGAAAATTGTCTTTATGACCACCCTGGATCTCAGGGATGCCTATCTACGTGTTTTCCGATTTTCCCGAAAACACCAGGCTTTCCTGAGATTTGTGGTAGTAATCCAGGAAGGAGTTTTCCACTGGCAGTTCAAGGCACTTCCTTTTGGGCTAGCGGCAATCCAAGAATCTTCACAAAGATTCTAGCGGAGGCAGTGGCCCAACTCCACCTCCAGGGGATATCAGTGATACCCTACCTGGACGAATTGCTCATTTCTGATCAATCAGATGCTCAGGTGAAAACAGACACCCAGGTGATCTCTGTCCTGAAAAGACTTGGCTGGTTGGTAAACTTGGAAAAATCCTCCCTAGAACCAGCTCAGGTCCAGACCTATCTGGGTTTCCGGGTGGACTCTCAGGCTCAAAAGCATTTTCTACCAAGGGAAAAGGTGGAAAAGGTTGTCTCAGCCATCAAAAGGCTCATATGAACCCCTGGGTGCTTCAGAAGGGAGATCCTCAGGGCCCTGGGTCTCATGTCAGCAAGCATTCCAGCAGTTGTCTGGGCACAACTGCACTCAAGGGATCTGCAATACTTCCATCTTTCCTCTTGGGACAAAAAGAATGAATCCCTAGACGAAAAAGCCTAATCATTACTCGTCAGGTAAAATCCTCCTTGGTGTGGTAGTCAGTCCCAGTCAATCTGGAAAAGGCAGATCCTGGGATCAGTGGGAGCCACTAAAGGTCACCACAGACACAAGTGCCAGGGGAGGGGGGGAAAGCCAAAGCCCAGGGCTCCTGGCAGAGGGAAGTAGCCAGATCCTCTTCAAATCTCAGGGAACTCAGAGCGGTGGGCGAAGCCCTAAAAGCCTTTGAATAGATGGTCACATGAAAAGAAGTCCTGGTCTGTTCAGACAATGCTATGACCATAGCTTATCTTAACCATCGGGGGGAACCAGGTCCAAAACCCTTCTAGCCTTAGTGAAGGGGATCCTGACCTGGACCGAGCACAGGGTAGTCTCCTTCTCAGCAGTCACAGACAACCAGGAAGCAGACTTCCCCAGTCGCCAACCTGTCAGACAGGGAGAATGGGAACTGAACCCAAAAGTGTTTAGAGTACTAATTCAAAGGTTTGGATGCCCAGAGATAGACCTCCTTGCTAATCAAAAGAACAGGAAGGTAAAGGAGTTATTTTCTCTCTCTCTGGAAGGAGAGTCAGAGGGCTTGGATGCTTTAGCACAAAACTGGACCTTCCAGTTGGCTTACGTTTTCCCCCCTCTGTCACTAATTCCGCGAGTCATTCATAAACTCAGCCAGGTTTCAGGTCGTGTCCTCCTAGTGGCTCCATTGTGGCCAAGAAGGGCTTGGTTTGCGACCTTGAAGGCACTTTCTCCCTGGAAGCTCCAGGACATTCCAGACCTTCTCTTGCAGGGTCCAGTGCTGCACCCAGGGATTCTTTCATCTGACGGCCTGGTTAGTGAGCACCAGATCCTTCAGAGCAAAGGTTGCTTAGAGAGAGTGATAGATACTCTCCTCTTAATCAGGAAGCCAGTGACACGAAAAAAATACTTTAATGTTTGGAATGTTTTTTATTCTTGGTGTAAACAAAAACAAATAGTTTCCACTTCTATTCGAGTAATCCTGGAATTTCTCCAGGATGGGATAGAGAAGATTGTGGCTGTCAACACTCTTCGAGTACAAGTGGCAGCACTTACAGGGTCTTTCCATTAAAGAACCCTTTTTGCTGATCCTACCAGATAGAATCATCCTCAAGCCAGATCCATTATATCTGCCTAAGGTGTCTTCAGCTTTCCATAGGACTCAGGTAATACCCTTACAATCCTTTTGCGAGAACCCTAGGAATGAAGGGGGGAAAAAAAGTAATTGTTTAGATGTTAGGAGATGCCTCCTTACTTATCTAAAGAGGTTAAAAGAATTTAGGAGATCTAATCATCTTTTAATCCTCTTCTCTGGATCTAGAAAGGGACACCGAGCTTCAAAATCTTCAGTCTCTAAGTGGATTAGGCAAGCAATTCCTATAGATTACGAAAGATCAGGCATACCTGCACCAGAAAAGTTAAAAGCACACTCATCTAGAGCCCTAGCAACCTCCTGGGCCGAAAAAGCAGGAGCCTCCTGGGAGCAAATTTGTAGCGCAGCCACCTGGTCCAGTCAAGACTAGGGATGAGCCGAACACCCCCCCCCCCGTTCGGTTCGCACCAGAACATGCGAACAGGCAAAACATTTGTTCAAACACGCGAACACCATTAAAGTCTATGGGACACGAACATGAATAATCAAAAGTGCTAATTTTAAAGTTCGCCAGTTCGCCGAACAGCAAAAAATGTGGGTGTTCGTGGCAAATTCGAAAGCCACGGAACACCCTTTAAAAGTCTATGGGAGAAATCAAAAGTGCTAATTTTAAAGGCTTATGGGCATGGTATTGTCATAAAAAGTGTTTGGGGACCTGGGTCTTGCTATGTACGTATCGGCCTAAACTGAACTAAACTTTCTATATTTTTGGGGGATATTTATTATAGCAAAAAGTAAAAAAAAAAAATGTGTTTTTTTTCAAAATTGTCACTATTTTTTTGTTTATAGCGCAAAAAATAAAAACCGCAGGGGCGATCAAATACCACCAAAAGAAAGCTCTATTTGTGGGAAAAAAAGGACATCAATTTTGTTTGGGAGCCAAGTCGTACGGCCGCGCAATTGTCAGTTAAAGCGACGCAGTGCCAAATCGCAAAAAGTGGTCTGGTCTTAAGCCAGCAAAATGGTCCGGTGTGAAAGTGGTTAAAATCCATACCAGACCTGAAGGGTCTGGTATGGATTTTGAGGGGGACCCCCACGCCCTTTTTTTTATTTTAGCGCCAAGTTCCCCTTAATATCCATACCAGACCTGAAAGGCCTAGTATGGAATTTAGGGGGACCCCCACACATTTTTTTTTAAATTTTGGTTCGGGGGTTCCCCTGTGGGGAAATCCCCATGCCGTTTTTATCAATGACAGTGTATTGTCGGACCTGACAATTCATTGTAGCCGCGAGCAGTTTTAAATGAGTTTTTTTCCTTTAGAAATGCAATTTTACTGTCAGACACTGGAAACATTCGCCCGTTTACAGGCATACTATAGACACCCCCCATGTATGAAATTTAAAGGAATATTACACTTTTATTGTTTCACTTTAAGCATTATTAAAATCACTGAAAAAAAACAGACGTTTTTAAAACTTTTTTTTGCATTGATACATGTTCCCTGGAGCAGGACCCAGGTCCCCAAACACTTTTTATGACAATACCATGCATATAAGCCTTTAAAATTAGCACTTTTGATTTCTCCCATAGACTTTTAAAGGGTGTTTCCGCGGCTTTTGAATTTGCCACGAACACCCAAAATTGTTTGCTGTTCGGCGAACTGGCGAACAGCCAATGTTCAAGTCGAACATGAGTTTGGCTCGAACATAAAGCTCATCCCTAGTCAAGACACCTTCCAGAAGCACTACCAAGTGGAGGTCATATTGAAGCAAGACCTAGCCTTCGGTCGAAAAGTGTTACAGGCAGTGGTCCCACCCTAAGGTAGGCCTGTGTATTTCTTTATTATCCTCTCATGTGTTACTATCCTGGAAGGTGAGGTGAGAAAACCGATGGTTACTTACCGATAACAGTGACGGCAGGCCTGTTTTGGGTGGAGGAGTATGTACACACTAGGTGGTAAGTGCCTAAACCCTTTTGAGACAGTTGAGAGTATTACTTTACAACTAGGCACAAGGGGTAAGGTCGGGCCTTTCTAAACAGCTGTGATTTTATTGTGTTTCCTGTATGGAGGAGCCTATCATCTCTCACCGGAAGTGGAGCTTGTATTGGAGCTTGTATTTGAGACTTTGAATACACAAGTTCCACTTCTTTCATACTATTCATTGTGGAGAAGTGTTTATAGTGTAGGCGTGCTGGGGTTAGATGAGGAAGACAAGTCGAGGTGGGGATCAACCATTAAGCTGAAGTCACCACACAGTATGAGGTTCATATATTTGTTCACTGATAGTTTCTTGAAAATGCTAAGGAGGAAGCAAAGTTGTCAGTGTTGGGAGAGTAGATATTCGCCAGGGTGTGTGGTTTGTTGTTGATATTGCAATGGAGTATAATGAATTGACTATCAGGGTCAATGAGTGAAGAATGAAGTGTAAAGGAAACAGTGTTTCTGATTGCCATGGACACTGTGTTTTTTTGAGGAATAGGAGGAAAGGAATGTATGTGGGAAGTCCTTATGCTTGAATGTAGGCATAGCATCTGTTTGAAAATGTGTCTCTTGTATGGCTATGATACCAGCCCATATGGACATTGCTTCACACCAGAGAGAGGATCTTTTGGCCGCATGATTAATGCCATGGGTAGAGAGAGCAGGATAGGCAGGGAAAGTGTCAGCTGTGCTTTTTTGTTAACCTAACACTGTTACAGTTTGCGTAGTGTGTTGGCGTTTAGGGAAAGAGCAGGATAGGCAGGGAGAGTGTCAGCTTTGCTTTGCTTCTTAACCTAGCACTGTTACAGTGGGTATAGTGTGCCTCCTGCACAGTATACACCTGAAGCTACCCCTCATTTTTGGTGTTGTTATGTAGTTCTGTTGTGCAATACAGGCATCTGCAGAATTTTCAGTGGGTGTAGTGTGCCTCCTGCACAGTATGCACCGGAAGCTACCCCTCATTGCTGGTGTTGTTCTGTAGTTCTCTTGTGCAACACAGGCATCTGCAGAATTTTCAGTGGGTGTAGTGTGCCTCCTGCACAGTATACACCTGAAGCTACCCCTCATTGCTGGTGTTGTTCTGTAGTTCAGTTGTGCAACACAGGCATCTGCAGAATATTCAGTGGGTGTAGTGTGCCTCCTGCACAGTATACACCTGAAGCTACACCTCATTGCTGGTGTTGTTCTTTAGTTCAGTTGTGCAACACAGGCATCTGCAGAATATTCAGTGGGTGTAGTGTGCCTCCTGCACAGTATACACCTGAAGCTACCCCTCATTTCTGGTGTTGTTCTGTATTTCCATTGTGCAATACAGGCATCTGCATAATATTCAGTGGGTGTAGTGTGCCTCCTGCACAGTATACACCTGAAGCTACCCCTCATTGCTGGTGTTTTTCTGTAGTTCAGTTGTGCAACACAGGCATCTGCAGAATATTCAGTGGGTGTAGTGTGCCTCCTGCACAGTATACACCTGAAGCTACCCCTCATTGCTGGTGTTGTTCTGTAGTTCAGTTGTGCAACACAGGCATCTGCAGAATATTCAGTGGGTGTAGTGTGCCTCCTGCACAGTATACACCTGAAGCTATTCCTCATTGCTGGTGTTGTTCTGTAGTTCAGTTGTGCAACACAGGCATCTGCAGAATATTCAGTGGGTGTAGTGTGCCTCCTGCACAGTATACACCTGAAGCTATTTCTCATTGCTGGTGTTGTTCTGTAGTTCAGTTGTGCAACACAGGCATCTGCAGAATATTTAGTGGGTGTAGTGTGCCTCCTACACAGTATACACCTGAAGCTACCCCTCATTGCTGGAGCTGGTGTTTTTCTGTAGTTCTGCTGTGCAACACAGGCATCTGCAGAATTTTCAGTGGGTGTAGTGTGCCTCCTGCACAGTATACACCTGAAGCTATTTCTCATTGCTGGTGTTGTTCTGTAGTTCAGTTGTGCAACACAGGCATCTGCAGAATATTTAGTGGGTGTAGTGTGCCTCCTACACAGTATACACCTGAAGCTACCCCTCATTGCTGGAGCTGGTGTTTTTCTGTAGTTCTGCTGTGCAACACAGGCATCTGCAGAATTTTCAGTGGGTGTAGTGTGCCTCCTGCACAGTATACACCTGAAGCTACCCCTCATTGCTGGCGTTGTTCTGTAGTTCAGTTGTGCAACACAGGCATCTGCAGAATTTTCAGTGGGTTTAGTGTGCCTCCTGCACAGTATACACCTGAAGTTACCCCTTATTGCTGGTTTTCCCATCTCCCTGCAGGCGATTAGTATGTCTGGAAGGCCAACAAGGAGAGGCAGACAGTCACGAGCCAATAAAAGAGGGCAAGCAGGCTCTGTGTCTAGAGGCATGCAGTGCTGGTCGTGGATGCGGTGCATCGTCATCAGCACGTGGCCATGGTACACGCTTGTCCTTATTTTCGGCAGCTGGACGTGTTGAGCCGCATCATGCTGAAGACTTGGTAAAGTGGATGACCAAGCCCTCCTCATCCTCCTTATCCTCTCTCACCCAGGCTCAGGATATTGGCAAAGCAGCTGCCAACATGTTCTCTTCCCTCGTCTCAATGTCATCAGTCACTCCTTTCCTAGACCCACCATGTCCTCCTGAGGATTCCCCCGAACTGTTTGACCACAGTGTTGGGTACATGCTCCAGGAGGATGCCCAGCGTTTTGAAGGCTCTGATTATGATACCCAGCTAGAGAAAGGCAGTAGCGTGAGCGCAGAGAGAGGGGATGCTCAAGGACAGCAATCTGGCAGTTATGTTCCACCAGCTGCAGCATACTGCCAGGTTTGCTCCAGTGGTGAAGAGGGAGGGGATGATGAGGTCACTGACTCCACATGGGTGCCTGATAGAAGAGAGGAGGAGGAGGCACATCTCCAACGAGGCAGGATGCCCTCCGGGGACCAGCTTAAGGGCAGCACACCGACTGAATCACACCGCAGACCTCCGCCTGTGCAGGGCGCTGCCTCTGCACATTATTTCTAAAGTTCTTTGGTGTGGGCCTTTTTTGAGACGAGTGCAGCAGATCGCACCACTGCTATTTGCAACATATGTCTCAAGCGTATCTCGCGTGGCCAAAACATCAGACGCTTGGGTACCACATGCTTGACCAGACTTTTGTTGACCTGCCATGCAGCTCATTGGCCCACACCAAAGAACAAAGCTGACCTCTCCTTGCGCCTCATCAGCTGGGATCTCCAACCCCACTATACCCTCAGTCCTCTCTGAAAGCTGCACTGAGAGGAATGAAGGTGTAGAAATAGGTGTGTCACAGCCAAGTACTTGCGGGCACTCTGCTAGCAGTACACCGACGTCCAATTGTACCAGGCAAATTTCCCTGCCCCAGCTGCTGGACCATCGAAAGAAGTTCACTCCCAGCCATCCACATGCCCAGTGGTTGAATGCTAGCTATGCTAAATTGCTAGCACTTCAACTGCTGCCTTTTCAGTTGGTAGACTCTGCCCCCTTCCGTGAGTTTGTGCAATGTGCGGTTCCTCAGTGGCAGGTTCCAAAACGCCACTTTTTCTCACGGAAGGCGATTCCGGCTCTCTACCGGCTTGTGGAAGGCAATGTCCATGCCTCGCTGGACAGGGCAGTCAGTGGTAAGGTGCATATTACCGCTGACTCATGGTCCAGCAGGCATGGACAGGGATGTTACCTATCTTTCACGGCCCATTGGGTCACTCTTTTGGCAGCTGGGAAGGATGCAGGACAAGGTGCAGTAGTGTTGGAGGTTGTTCCGCCACCACGCCTCCAAAATGCTACTACTGGTTGTGACACACCTCTCTCCTCCACCCTCTCCTCTTCTTCTTCCTCCATGGCCTCTTCCTGTGCTTTGTCCTCAGAACCAGCGGTGCTCCATAGGCGTTCAAGGGGCTACGCAAGTACGCAGACAAAAAGATGCCATGCCGTGCTTGCGCTGGTGTGTTTGGGGGACAGGAGCCATACTGGGGCAGAGGTTCTGTCAGCTCTGCAGGGGCAGGTCGAGAGGTGGTTGACGCCAGCTTAAGCCAGGAATGGAGGTTTGCGACAATGGCACCAACCTCCTCTCTGCCCTGCGACAGGGACAACTGACCCATGTGCCATGTGTGGCTCACGTCCTTAACCTGGTGGTGCAGCGGTTCTTGGGCAGGTACCCAGGCTTACAGGATGTCCTGAGTCAGGCCAGGAAAGTCTGTGTGCATTTCCGCCAATCATATAATGCCAGTGCTCGGCTGGCTGAGCTGCAAAAGGAGTTGAACCTGCCCAAGAACCGCCTTATTTGTGACATGCCCACCAGGTGGAACTCAACGTTGGCCATGCTGCAGCGACTGCACACACAGCAGAAGGCCATCAATGAGTACCTGTGTGACTACGGCACCAGGACAGGGTCAGGGGAGCTCGGAATTTTTTCACCACGCCAGTGGGGCATGACCAGGGATGCATGCAATGTCCTGTCACCATTTGAGGAGGCCACGAGGATGGTGAGCAGTGACAGTGCATGCATCAGTGACACTGTACCTCTTGTCCACCTGTTGGAGCATACGCTGCATGGAATAATGGACAGGGCACTTGAGGCAGAACAGAGGCAGGAAGAGGAGGACTTCCTTGCCTCTCAAGGCCCCCTTTATCCAGACAGTGTTCCTTCTGTCCCACACATCACACAGGAGGAGGAGGAGGATTGTGTCAGCATGGAGGTGGAGCCTGGCACTCAGCATCAGCAGCAGCAGTCTTTTAGGGATGATTTAGTCCCAAGAAACCGGTGGACTTGTACGTAGGTGGGAGGAGGTGCCTGCGGATCATGTCGTCCTTAGTGACCCCGAGGACTCCGGACCCAATGCCTCAGCTAACCTACGCTGCATGGCCTCCTTGATCCTGCAAAGCCTGCGGAAGGATATTCGTATTCTTCGGAGCAAGGAGAGGGACCATTACTGTCTGGCCACTCTCCTAGATCCACGGTACAAGGGTAAGGTTGCGGACCTTATCTTGCCATCGCAGAGGGAGCAGAGGATGAGACATCTCTGGGAGGCCTTGCAGAAAGGTCTGTGCAATGCATTCCCAGAGACTGGGAGGTTACAAACTCCTGGTCCTGGACAACGAGTTGCTGAGGCTTCGGTCAGTAACAGAAGGAGCGGTGGAGAAGGTGGCCATCTGACCGATGCGTTCAGACAATTTTTTAGTCCGCAGCCCCAAGGTATGATTGGTTCCAGCAACCATCGCCAGCGTCTGATTTACATGGTGCAGGAATACCTAGGGGCAAGGTCAGACTTGGACACCTTTCCCACCGAAAATCCTCTGGCTTACTGGGTCTTGAAGGTGGATCACTGGCCAGAGCTTGCACAGTATGCAATTGAGCAACTGGTCTGTCCTGCATCCAGCATTCTTTCGGAACACACATTCGGTGCTGCTGGAGGCTTTGTCACCGATCACAGTGTGCGCCTGTCCACCGACTCGGTTGATCGACTGACCTTCATAAAGATGAATCAGTCTTGGATCACCACCAACTACCAAGCACCTGAACCGAATAATTTATTTTGAAATGTCACATCCCTTCAAGACTGCCTAAGCTGAGTGACTGTCCTGTTATGTTGACTGACTATCCTCTTCCTCCTCAATGATCCTGCTGATAGCTTGGAAGAACATTTTTGGTCCTGGGTGCCGCCACCAGTGGCTAAGGCACAATTTTTCAGCCCCTGTTTAACAGGGGCATGTAATTACAATTATGCAATGCTTTGCAGCAGGGCTCATTCCTGCACTCCAACTAGAGTATCTGGGAGAGGTTGCAGTGTCATGGCACCAGCACCAGTGCCTAAGGCCCAATTTTTCAGCCCCTGTTTAACAGGGGCATGTAATTACAATTTGTTATGCAATGCTTTGCAGCAGGGCTAATTTCTGCACTCCAACTAGAGTATCTGGGAGAGGTTGCAGTGTCGTGGCACCAGCACTAGTGCCTAAGGCCCAATTTTTCAGCCCCTGTTTTACAGGGGCATGTAAGTACAATTTTTGATGCAATACTTTGCAACAGGGCTCATTGCTGTGCTCCAAGTACATTATCTGTGAGGAGTTGCAGGGCTGTGGCACCAGCACCAGTGCCTAAGGCCCAATTTTTCAGCCCCTGTTTAACAGGGGCATGTAATTACAATTTTTGATGCAATAATTTGCAACAGGGCTCATTGCTGTGCTCCAAGTACAGTATCTGTGAGGGGTTGCAGTGTTGTGGCAGCAGCACCAGTGTCTAAGGCCCAATTTTTCAGCATGTAATTACAATTCTTGATCTAATAATTCACAGCAGGGCCCATTCTTGCGCCCACCAAGGGTAACTGTGAGGGCTTAGTGTTGTGGCAACACCACCACCACCAAAGGCCCAATTTTTCTGCCCCTGTTCAACAGGGGCATGCAATTACAATTCTTGATCTAATAATTCACAGCAGGGCCCATTCATGCGCCCACCAAGTGTAACTGTGAGGGCTTACAGTGTTGTGGCAACACCGTCCACCACCACCACCACCAAAGGCCCAATTTTTACTACCACTGTTCAACAATGGCATGTCATTTCAATTCCTGATATAATAGATCACAGCAGGGTGTTCCAGCGCCCACCAAGAGTAACTATGAGGGCTTACAGTGTTGTGGCAACACCAACATCTAAGGGGCAAATTTCTGCAGAGTATATACGGCAGGCGCCTACTTTCAAACATCCAACTTACAAACGACTCCTACTTGCAAACGGAAGGAGACAACAGGAAGTGAGAGGAAATCTACCCCTAGAAAGGGAAATTCTCTCCTGTAAGCCCCCGTACACACGGTCGGAAATTCCGACGGAAAATATCCGATCGGACCATGTTGTCGGAAAATCCGTCCGTGTGTGGGCTCCATCGGACTTTTTACGTTGGAATTTCCGACGGAAAAATTTTGAGATCCTGCTCTCAAATTTTCGGACAACAAAATCCGATCAGACTTTTTTCCAATCGTGTGTAGAGAATTCCAAAGGACAAAGTGCCACGCATGCTCAGATCAAATTACGAGACCAAAGCTATTGGCTACTTGCGTACTCTACGTAGTTCGGTCGTACGCAACGAACGTCACCACGTTCAGAATGTTCGGATTTTCCAACTTTGTCCGATCGTTTGCATGCAACACCAGCGTCAGACATAATCCGTCTGAAAAAATCTGACGGATTTTGTGGTTCGGAATTTCCGACCGTGTTTATGGGGGCTAATGCCCCGTATACATGGTCGGATCTTCCGACGGAAAATGTCCTATTGGACAATGTTGTCGGAAATTCCGACCGTGTGTAGGCTCCATCAGACTTTTTCAGTCGGACTTTCCGACGGACAAAGTTTTATCTCCTGCTCTCAAATTTTCCGACAACAAAGTCCGATCGGACTTTTTCCGATCGTGTGTAGCGAATTCCGACGGACAAAGTGCCACGCATGCTCAGATCAAATTACAAGACCAAAGCTATTGGCTACTAGCCTCTATGTAGTTCCGTCGTATGCAATGAATGTCACCACATTCAGAATGATCGGATTTTCCGACAACTTTGTCCGACCGTGTGTATGCAACACCAGTGTCGGACAAAATCCGTCAGAAAAAATCCGACGGATTTTGTGGTCGGAATTTCCGACCGTGTGTATGGGGCATAAGAGTTAATATGGGAATAAGGTGTCTCCTCTCTACTGATGCTTTATCACCAATCCTTGTTTCAATAAAAAACCCTATTTTCCAAAAATATTTGTCATTGGGATGGAACGTGAGGTGAAATGTTCTGAACAGCTGCACAGACAGCAAAACAAATGTTACAGGGGTGATAACCCTTCCCTATGTTCTCCAAAAAGCTTAAAAATAGATTTTTTTGGCTGGAGCTACACTTAAAAATTTACCTGTTCCAAATTACAAACAGATTCTACTTAAGAACAAACCTACAGTCTCTGTCTTGTTTGCACCGCCTGTATACTGCTGTTCAGAGTATATAGGGTTTTAGGTATAGGGTTTTATTTTGGGTGCGGGGTTCCCCTTAATATCTATACAAGACCCAAAGGGGCTGGTAATGGGCTGGGGTGGGGGGGGGGAGAGATGGGGTAGCCATGCCATTTTTCTCAAAGATTTTCATCCATATTGCCGGGACCAGACATTACATTAAAGCTGCAAGCAGTTTTAAATGGCTTTTTTTCTTTTAGAAATGTAATTTTGTGCAGGAACAGTTCTAAACACGGAAACACATGCCACTTTACAGGCATAATTTAGACACCCCCCAGGTACGATATTTATACCCCCCAGGTACGATACTGCTCCAGAAAAAACAGCCGTTTTTAAAACTTCTTTTTGCATTGATACATGTCCCCTGGGGCAGGACCCGGGTCCCCAAACCCTTTTTAAGACAATAACATGCATATTAGCCATTATAATTAGCACTTTAGATTTCGAACGTTCGCGTCCATTGTATTTAATAGGGTTCTAATGTTCGCACAAACTTTGGAGATGTGAGGGAATGTTGCTGTTATTGTGACACCAGGAAGGGAGCTCTTTTTGTGGTTGGCTTTTTGATGTTTTCTGCCATGGTTGAATATTTAACATTGTGACAATATCAGCATTTGGAAGCTGCTTATTACCTTTGCAGTTGTTTGTGGCTATTCTGTGGAGATTTCTCCCAGTGCATCATGGCAGAACTTCAATTTAGCTTTGAATCGCCAATTCCTGTGTATGGAATTTCTGATGTGCTTTGTGGGACAGCTTTTCTTGGGCTGGTTTCAGACCTACATGATTGAAACAAACATTTGACCCATTCTGCATTGCCCTGGTGGGAACATGCAATGCCTTTTTTGAGGCTTCCCAGAACTATTACCTACTGAATCAACTCTATTGCACCAACCTCTCTGTCAACAAGAACCTCTGAAGAAGCTACCATGCAAACGCATTGGGATGTGTCTCTTTTCTCATACATTGGTCCTGAGTGTTTATCATGGTTCATGATTACATATATTTGTGGTTATTGAGGAAATTGTTCACCTTGTTCTAGGGGCTGTTTACGGGTGTATACAGAGTTTGCTGTTTCATATTTTTGTTACACATGTCTTAAACGATATCCAAAGAGAGCCTCCACCCATTCATACTGCCTCTTACCGCTACAGAGGTCATTCAGACCTGTTCAAAACAGTCAGCTAGGTTAAGACCGTATTTAATAACCCTTGCCAAAGTGCAGTCTAATGTTATTTATGGTGTAATTTATTGCATATTTATATGCTTACTACCTTTTTCTAAGGTCACTTTGTCTCCTTTCCTTGCCTCTCCTCTGCGACCCCCCTCCCACATCTAATGCAGACACAATGGTGGCTCCCTTGTATAGGTTGAGATAAGATAGTATCCTGAAGTTAGGGGTTGATGTAAACATAGGATTTTAATTGAAACATTCCCCCACTGGGTGGCAATGTACAGCATGCCGCAGTGCTAGCACACTGCTATTGCCTACTATGCAACCACTTGGTAGAGAGAGACTGGAAATTATGTATTAGCAGAAACAGAAGTGATGTAAAACTGATTGGAAGTGTGAATGGAAAGCAAACACACCCACACTTCTGACTTTCCAGTCCTAGCACATGGCATGCACTCCAAGGGAGAGTGGCAGCGCCATTTTACATTGCCCCCTCGGGAGATATTACTATGATTGAGAGAGGTTCAAATCACAGGTCAGTAATGAAATCTCATCTTTCCCTTCTTACATCCTCTTACAGTGTACAGTACTAAAGATGATATGGGGGTAACAGGAGAAAGATAAAGACACTTTTCATAGGAGATTTTGGTCATTTATGGAGGTTACCTACAGTAAAAGTATGATGTATATATGATTGTATTATCTCAAGAGACATTTTGGAGTCTGGTGTTCACGTTTCGGTCTATTGTGGCGATAACCATTAATTATTTACTTATTATTTTATTCATTGATTCACTAATGTGTTCACTTGATCTGTGCCTCACGCCTGACCCCTCCCCTCCTTAGGCTCCTAAGCTAAGAATTTAGAGGTATGAATACAATTCAAACCAGACCCTTATCCAAGTCTGGGTGGCCAGGAAAGGAGCAAGTGTATGGTCCTTCCTCTCTGTACTAGAGCAGGCCACGTGCCTATTAACATTAGGAGGTACCTTGCAAGGGTGGTGGCTAAGCCCAACATCCTGTCTTCCTTAAAAGTATTTGGGGTTGTAGTTGGGGAGGGGTAGTGCAGTCAAGAAACATCATCGAACAGCAGGAACACATCTCCAGGCTACGGCTCATCATGATTGATGATGGATTTACAGTACATCACTGGATGACATGAGTAATGTTGGATTTACATTGAAGGACTTTGTTTA
Organism: Lithobates sylvaticus; assembly: GCA_028564925.1. Taxonomy (NCBI): domain Eukaryota; kingdom Metazoa; phylum Chordata; class Amphibia; order Anura; family Ranidae; genus Lithobates; species Lithobates sylvaticus. The sequence goes on from CM053027.1 coordinate 152,428,431, forward strand.
TTTTTTTTTCTATGTCATTTGATTGTAATTTAAATTAAAGAATTTGGTGTTGGTATGTAGATTTATTTTTAAATTTTTTGGGGAATGAGTAATACTAATATTCCCCTGTACTCATTTGCATAAGAATACATTAGCGTGTCAACATAAGATAAATACTATATTATTTAAGAATGTCTTTTTCAGTTCTATGTTTGCTTTAACTCTGCATGTTTCTTGTTGCTTCGTTTGTACAAACACAATTTTACATGTACATACAATTTAGAAGGGTGCAGGTAACGTCAACACAAAAGCATCATAGTTTTTCTTGTAAAGTTTCATTTTGCATGGTAGTTTAGTTTGTTGTAGTCTGAATTAAAAATACTGAATCAGCGAAGCTTGTCAGAAAACATCTGTTCCATCCTTCAAAATTCAATAGCTTGTACTCAGTGTGGCTGATTCGTATAGAGGTTTATGGACCAGAATAAAAACATACCATCTATTTTACCATGTATCACAGTAAGAAAAAAAAGTATTGTTTTACTTTTAGTTACTCTTGTAACTGTGAAAATACAAAGATTAGAAATACAACAACTAAACTGTGCTAAAAAAAAATGTATCCAAGTGAACAAGCTTGCTGTGTTTAATAGTCACATTTTATTGTTTCCTTTTTTTTTCTTTTCTTCTTTTTATCAGACACATACATTGCTGTCTGACTGCTGTAGTCAGTGAGGCAGGAGAATGGATCTGGAACAGTTACTGAAGTGTAAATTCAGCTTTAAGCTTTCTTATGGCTGAATTATTCTTTCTAGATGAACAGGTGGATCTCGGTAGTGGGACAAAGACAGATGCAAAATCCTTCAAAAAAGACCCAACATTTATAAAATAATATGAATTCAAATGACTGTGTTTTGTCATGCAGAAATTTCTTGAGCACAAAATGCTTGTATGTACAACGTACAGCTAACACAAATGAACAAGAAGCCAGCTACTTTTGGTGTGTATATATATATATATATATATATATATATATATATATATATATATATATATATATATATATATATATATATATACACACACTATAATATACTGTATATGTGTGTGTGTGTATGTGTATATATATGTATATATATATATATATATATATATATATATAATTTGAATGTCTATATTTAAAAAATGCATAGTTTAACCACTTCAGCCACGAAAAAATTTACCCACTTCCTGACCAGGCCATTTTTTCCGATACAGCACTGCGTCGTATTAACTCACAATTGCGCGGTCGTGTGATGATGTACCCAAACAAAATGTATGTCCTTTTTTTCCCACAAATAGAGCTTTATTTTGGTGGTATTTTATCACCTCTGCGTTTTTTTTATTTTGTGTGCTATAAACAAAAATGTAGCGACAATTTAAAAAAAAAAATATAATAATAATTTTTACTTTCTGCTATAAAATATTTCCAAAAAATAAAAAAAATAAACAAATTTATTCATCAGTTTAGGCAAATATGTATTCTGCTACATATTTTTGGTAAAACATTTTTTTTTTTTTTTTTTGCAATAAGCGTATTTTGATTGGCTTGCTCAAAAGTTATCACGTCTACAAAATAGGGGATAGATTTATGTAATTTATTTTTATTATTATTTTTGTTTTACTAATATTGGCGGCAAGCAGTGATTTTAGCGGAACTGTGCCGCAGCAGACAGATCAGACCCCTAACTGACATTTTGACACTTTTTTGGGAACCAGTGCCATTATTACAGTAATCAGTGCTAAAAATATGCATTGTTATTGTACTAATAATGACACCGGTAGGGAAGGGGTAAACATCAGGGGTTAACTGTGTTCCCTCACTCTGTGTTCTAACTGTATGGGGGAAGGGCTCACTGGGACAACACAAAGATCCATCTTCCTGCATAGTAGAAAGACAGGATCTGTGTGATCTCCCCTGTCAGAACGGAGATTTGCTTTGATCGCAGGTGGCTGGCGGATATCGAGTCTCCACTGATTGGCTTCTCCGCTGGCCAATGGGAGCCCACAAAAGTGAATTGCTGTGGGAACGAGCCACTTTGCCAGTATAATGAAGACGGCTGGCCTGGAAGTGGTTAATAGTCTAGTTGTAATCAAGGTTAACCATTTTTAAAGCTTTAAATACTAAAACAAAATCTAGTGGACACAGATGTATGTTCCGATTTACCAATAAAAAAGCTTTGACCCATGATTTGACATGAACATACATAATTGTATATATTAAAGAGTCCATACACTCAAAAAATAAATCAGTTTCTAAAAATATCCCCCAATAATTAGTATTATATGCCTGTGCTCTTTGTTTAAATCAAAATTCTTAATTTATAAATAAACTATTGGTGCACCTTGTAGTCACCAAGACTGTGGTGGCAACAGCAATCTGCAGGCTCAAAGAGCTTCTGCACCTTTGCCACAACACTATACATACTTATGGCTTACTGTAAAGGAAATGATGGGTTGTGGGTGGGGCTAAGCTTGAATGGGTCACATGTTCTATGATGTTGCCGCAGCTTTTTCAGGCCTTCCCTCAATGGCGTGCCATGCAAATTGGAACAGAAGGCATTGGTGGGCAAATCAGATCCTTGACTGAGAGGTCCACTCTGCTTTGCATGGTTTGGGGGGATGGCCTGAAAAAGCTGAGGCAATTTCACAGGTCAGGTGATTCACTATGGCTTAGATCTCTCCCCAGCCTGGGTCGTGTGGAAGATAAAAAGGAAGAAAACGTCAGTGACCTCCATTTCAGTAGAGGCAATATTGTCAGTCTTTAGAATCACTTTAAACAGAAATACAGAAACAGAAAGGTAAAATTCGCTTAACAGAGAAGGAAGGTAAAGATGAATTAAATTATTCAATCACAATGAAGAAATCATTTTTTTTTTTATATTTTCAATACATATGATTGAATATAGCTTTAACGTATTTACTTAGCCAAGTGAACATTCACTTTCCTAAGTGAACAATCTCTACCACCTTGTTAATCCATCTCTGTGATTGCTGTTAATTGGCTCCTGCTGCTGATAATCACAGCCAGTGAGCCAAGGAGTAGAGAGAGGGGCGGTGCCTTCCTGGTTGCCCCCCATTGCAAGCTTCTTGCTCTGGGGGCACTTGGCAAGATGGAGGGGCCAGGAACATTGACAGGGGACCTAAGAAGAGGAGGATCAGGGCTACGCTATTTAAAACCACTACATAAAGCAGGTAAGTATGACATGTGTGTTATTTTTTTATTTTATTTTTTTTAATTATTACCTTTAATATTACTTTAACTTTTAACCACAAACTTCAAAGTATAAAATACACAGATAAAATACATCCATTGTATGTGCTCTGGCTATCTTAGACAATATTTGTAATTTTTGTAAGCAATTCTTATGTTTAGGCCATCCAGTCCTGACATTTACACACCTCTACCACACCACATATCAGGAGACCTAATTTGTCTCTGCTGCCGTTAGGTAAATCCTAGTACACATGGGCCAAATGTCAAGTGGCATTGACCAACATTCTGCCTGTGTGTATAGCAAATGGTCTGAGAGAATCGAAGGGGCATGTCAAAGGGGCATGACTGAAAAAGGTCTGCCGAACGGCTCCTGATCAGCGATCTCAGCCAATGGCTGAGAGCTCTGATTGTAGTTTTCTAGCGCTGGGGGCATTGTCCTGTCAGAACACAATAGCAGATCGGGGGAGATCGATGTACTAACATTGTATAGTTAGTACAGAGGCTCCTCTTGAGCCATCAGTTTTTTTTCTGTTCAGATTTGCTGGGTTGAATGAAAAAAAAAACTAGTAATGTGTACTAAAGAGGACGCCGGGGGACACACACAGCAGGTGAACGGGCTCAGGTAAGTAAAACGGGGGGCTGGGGGGCCCATGACAGCGAGGTGTTTTTTCACCTTAATGCATAGGATGCATTAAGGTGAAAAAACACAAATCTTTACAACCCCTTTAACACTAACAGGTCTTGTGCCTTCCCAAGCCAGTGACTGGGTAGGGAATGGGAAACAGCAAATTGACAAGTTAAAGTGGTTGTAAACCCACGGGGACAAAAAAACTAACTGCAAGACAAAGGCATAATGAGCTAGTATACATAGCATACTAGCTCATTATGATATACTTACCTTAGATCAAAGCTCCCACAGCGGTCCGGGCACACAGCTTTGGCTGGCGTCATGTCTCCCGGAAATACTTACGGGTATCGTGGGATCCGGCGCTGTCATTGGCCAGGAGTCACGATTATGTCACTTCCGCGCATGCGAGCGGGAGCCGCCGGTAATGGCACACTAGCTGAAGAAACGGCACATACAAGCCGTCTCTTCAGTACACATGCCGATGATGTTGGCACATGTGTATACAGTGACTATCACCTAAACTATGCAAGTTTAAGAGAAATTCTTGGTAGCTACAGGTAAGTATTATTATAGGCTCACCTGTAGGCAAATGTGGTTGTAAAGGGTTTACAACCACTTTTAACCTCTTTATCATACTGTTATCTTTTCCAGTTTAATAAGTTCCTTGTAAACAAAGAAGAATTGCAAGATATCTGATTGGCTCCTTGTGCTGTTTTTTTTCCAGTTTGAATTTTACTATATAGAGGATTGTAAAGGACAAAGGCAGGTACCTGCACGGACTGCTTTTAAAAATTACATTTAATGATGTATTAATGAATATAGAGATCCATTATTGTGGGCCTTTTATATCTAAAAAAAAGTGTAACCAAATATCTGCGCTAATTTAAAGTGAAAGTGGCAGCCAACACGGTTTGTTGATAGGCAAACTAATAAAACATAAAATCTAAAGTGTGGCGCAAAGTGTGAATTATTTTGGAAAATAACCAAACATGTAATAGTCCATCAAGGAATGTTCAATCAAACAAAGTGACGGCAGTTTCAATGTGAAGCAAAATGTTCCATGTGAATAAACAGAAAAAATGGTGAACAATCCAAAAACTGTGCTCTCGATCTGCTTACCAGAACCCGGTGGTATATGAGCAATGTTATCATATACTGACAGAGGTTGATGCGATTTCCCACATGAACGAAAACCGAAGCCCAGTGCTGTGTGAGCGATATTATCCTATAATGTTGAAGATGGATACGATATCCCACATAGGCAAATTTCCTCAATGGATGGGGCAGGATTCACAGGATGGATGGAGGTGTACTAGAGGGATCTCCCACGAGGTGAAGGAAAGGAAAACAGCCAATAGTGAAGCCCGTATGGTCAACTCAAATTTATTTAAAAAAATCTACTTACATCAAATGAGAAGATAACAGGGCATGCATGAAATAAAAGTCTGCGTACTTGCATCTGGTAAGCAGGCCTTTTATATCTGCCAGGAGTTCAGCTTTAATCTTAGCTGTGTGCCTTTTTTTTCTACCATGGAGTAGAGCAGGGGTATTGAAATAAAATCCATAGACGTCCAGTCAGAAACATTTTCTTACAGCAAAGGTCCAAATCACACATATCTGCGATAATTCAGATCCTTCACATCACATCCCCCTTCTCTTATATCTCATCCCCATTCTTACATCAGTTTCATTACAGTAGCCGCCCCTGTATATCACAATCCCCCCCCTTTACATCAAAACCCCAGACTTCACATCAAAGTTCTCCCTTCAAAGTAGTGTTCTCAGTACCCCTTCACATCACACTATTCATCCCCTTCACAGTAGGCTTCTGAACCCCCTGTCATATCACACCCCTCTTCATTCACATGAGTGTCCTAAACCCCCCTTCACATCAATGGCCCCAACAGTGTCCACTTCTGCCCCCACATCATTGTTCTCTTCTGCCCCCCTTCTCCCACCACATTACTGTCCTCCATTGCCCTCCTTTACCCCCCCCCCCGCATCAGTGTCCTTATCTGCCTTTTCCACTGCCCCACATCAGTATCCTCCCCTGCACCCCTTCACCGTTCCCCACAGCAGTGTCCTCTTTTGCCCCCTTCACATCACCCACCACCTCCTCCATCCTTCACAGCTGTATCCTAGATGCTTAACTGTCCTACCTCACAGACTACAGTAGAGAGGAGGGTGGAATGCACAGCAGAACTGGATGTGGTGTGGGAGTGGGAGCTGCTGGAGTGTCATTTAGTGATGTCTGGATTTGAGAATAAAGGTCTCCTTGAAGAACACTAGTGAATTAAACACACATAAAAAACATTAAAGTTTTTGTAAACATCAGACATGAAATAGGAACAAAGCACATCCCTTTAAAGTGTCTATTTGTCTCAGTTAAAAGCACCATGGGGGCTATTTATGAAAGGCAAATCCACTTTGCACTGCAAGTGCACTTGAAAGTGCACTTAAAGTGCACTTGGAAGTGCAGTCACTCTAAATCTAAGGAGTAGATCAGAAATGAGTGGAAGCTCTGCTGATTTTATCATTAAATCATGTGCAAGCATGTCCCCCTCAGATCTACAGCGACTTTACTTCCAAGTGCACTTGCAGTGCAAAGTGGATTTGCCTTTAGTAAATAACTCCCCATGTGTCATTTCTGTCTGCTGTTTTTTTCCTGTGGTATTTGCGTGAATCACTTTCGACAAGTTTTCCTGACACTAAAAGAAAAAAAGTGACAGGGGAGGGAATCTCGCGCCGATTGACAGTGTCAGCTCTGTTCCTATGTGCTGTGTGAAGGAAGTGTGTCCCTTCCCTCCAATCATCTCAAAGAGCTCTCCTCACTGAACTCTGCTGAGTGTAACATTAGCTATCTTCCCCCTTTTTCTGACAGATCAGACAAGCTTTATACATTTTGGACTTTGAATGGATGTAGAGAAGAGAAGACTGCAGATAAGCAGGTACAATTTATGTAGGTAGATTTATTTTATTTCTGTGTACTACTTGAGGCCACTCACTTCACTGGGTATTAGTATGGATTTCCAACCACTGTGAAATCATTTTCATTGTTCAATCTTATTTTGTTAAGATTTTATAAATACAAATAACAGAAACAGAGTTTATAGTCAACTAAGAAAAAATACAATGTATAGCAATAGTATACTGAAGGTGCATAACACCAAACTGGTATGTAGAAAATATTTACATCTATGACATATAGTGTCATGTAGGAGAGCAAAATTCGGACAATCATGTAGCCAGTAAATAAGTTAGGGAACACATCTGCGTCAAAAACAAAAAAAATGTTTGCCCCGATGAATATCCATCATCAATCACGCCGCACCTCGAACCTGATAAAAAATAAATAAAAAAAATTTCCAGCCGTCCATAAAGGCTGGCCACCTACTACAGGCTCTGCCATTTGAAAGTTATTATATAGGTAAGGGCAGGGCCAACTGGTGACATCACCTGGTGGCACCGCTGTCTTGTGATGCCAGAGACCCAGCATGCACCGGTCTGTGGCATCACAAGGGGGGCATGATTGACCATGGATTTACATAGAGGGACGCTGTAAAATGCTTTTTGATTTTTTTAATAAAGGAATTGTCAAAAACTGTCTCTTACTTTTTGACACTTTTTTGGTGAATGGGTACACATGGGGGGGCGTCTAGGGGCTACCCCTGCCCACATAACCCCACAACCACTGGCCAGGGTTGTGGGGAAGAGAGCCATGTTGACAATGCTACAGACACACCACTTTACAGGCAGACTAAGGGACCCCCCAGGCACTATATTTAAAGGAATTTTTCATTTTATTGTTCCACTTTAAGCACCATTAAAATCACTGCTCCTGAAAAAACAATTGTTTTTAAAAAAATGTTGTCCCTCAAGGCAGTACCCGGACCCCCATACCCATTTTATGGCCAATTACTTGCATGTAAGCCTTCAAAGCCTTCAAAATGGGCACTTTTGATTTTTCCTGTTCAGCTCCCATAGACTTAAGCCCCATACACACGGTCGGATTTTTGCATGGATTCTGTCCGATCGGACAATGTTGTTGAAAAATCAGACCGTGTGTATGCACCATCGGACAGTGTACGTCGGATTGTCCGACGGACAAAGTCCTATCTCCTGCTGGATAGATTTTCAGACAACACGGTCCGATCACACCAAATCCGATCGTGTGTACGGTTGTCCGACGGACAAAGTGCTACGCATGCTCAGAAGAAATTCTGTGACGGAAGCGCTCGGTCAGGTAAAACTACCTTTCCTAATCGACACAGCACATTCGTCACGCTGCAATGTTAAAATGTCTTTAATGCAGCGCATTCTCTTTTTCTTTACAATGCAACAAGAATGACATGTTTTAGCTGCTCCTATTCACCCGCACTTCTCAAAAACTTAGTTCTTTATTACTTTTCAGGATTTATACACTACATGTTTATTTTTACTCAGATCGTAAAAGAATCTTTGTTATATTTTTAGCATGATTTGTCTTTTTTTATTTTTATTTTTGGGAATACATATTTAAAGGAGATTTGTTTTTGTTTTTTTTGGAGGGGGGTTGTGTGTCTCAACTTAGCAAAACCACATTATTAACATTTGTATTTGTTGCTTAAATTTACTAGGAGTTTGTTGGTTGTTGGTGCCCCTTGTTAATTCTACTTTAGGATTAGTGAAATGTACCTGCCTACTCAAAGAAAAACTGTCATTGTAGAAAAGTAAAACACAATAGTCAATGATTATTTCAAATCCAAAAAACATTTATTTAGGTCTCAGCAACAAACCAAAGAGGAACGCAGCCATGGTGAAACTTAGGGAATTTGCAAAGCCTTGGACACCCACGGCAACCATCATTTTTCAAGCTTAGAAAATTGGGGGCCTGAGGAGTACCTATCTAAATAATAAGGGAGTGCAATCTGGTCCTGAAGTCCAAAACATCCGGAACTGCAGCAGATGCCATCTAGGTCCCCAGGCTCTGGTCCTACGAGAGGCTCCATCTTCTCTCAGACCAGACTGAATCCAGGTCATCACTCTCTTGTCTTCCTTGTACTCTTCCTTCCACGCCGTGGTGCTGGTGCTGGTGGGGTGGCAGAAGGAGGAGGAGGAGGCGGAGCAAGGTCACTCTCGCAAACATGTGTGAGGGGAGTCATCTCCCCAGCCATCCCCTCATTTAGGATTTTGAGAATGACATCCCCACACATGCTGCGTTGCCCCGCCTCCATACCCGTCATTTTATTGCCAACCAAGGAGGCAAAGGCCTCCTCGTAGGTGGGTGTGGCATATAGGCTAAAGCATCTCGTATCAGCTGGAGCGCTGACTCTCCCACCTCCCCCATGCTTTTTGCCCTTCTGTAGGGAAGGCGGAGGGGAGGGACTTGGGAGACAGTCAGGCTCCTACGCCTACCCCCCTGTTGGCTGCCACTAACCCCTGCCTCCTCCTGACTGCCACATTCCACAGCCACCTCCTGGCTGAGGTCTTCCTGTGTATGAAAAAGGGACATAGTTTCAGTTATTTGTTCATCAAACACACACAATTCTCATCTAGTGACTGTTGCAAAATGTTTACAAATAGAAAACCATACAATTCTCAGCCCTGCAGTTTAGATTCTTCCCAAAAATGTCTCCAACACCACTGTCTGTTGATATGTCAATCACGTTAGGAACTAAGCAATTGGGGATCCTGAATTAACTGAACATCATTCATTATTCCCAAAAATGGTTACAAAACTACTATACCTGGAACAAGTTGGGCTCCTGCACATCTTCCATACTGGAAGGCCCAGGTTGGTCCTCGGAAGCCTCATCAGGGGTGGCGTGCGTGGAAGGACGCGTGCAAGGAAGAGTCGAGAGTGACTTCCTGACATTAGCCTGGTCTTTGAGAAAGTGGAGCCTCTCATAGTACCAGAGCGTGGGGACATAGACATCAGCTGCTGCCGCTCCAGATGCTAGGGACTTCCGGACCTTATTGCGCTCCCGGAAATAGGTACTCCTCATGTTATTAATTTTGACTTTTAAGTTTGCCAGGGTTGCCATGGGCAGGTTTGGCTTTACAAATGCCACAAGTTTCAGCATGGCTGCGTACCTCTTTGGTCTGTTGCTGTAGTCGCGGTGCTTTGCTTGCCATAATAGGGGAAATTCCCTGTATTTATCAATGAAGAGGGGGAGAAAACTCACGTCGTAGAAGCCCTCCATCACCTCTGCAAGACACAACACCACACAAAACAATATAAATAATGTCAGCCTAAACTCTCCTAATCTTCTCCATAAAGAAGCCTCAAGTTCTAATCAGTCTAGGCTAGTTATGTACCAACGTCAAATTGTACCTTCGTTTCTAGCGATCGTCTCGTGCGTGAGCTTTCTCTCCCCTCGTCTCCCAGATCGTGGCTACGACACAGGCGTGTGACGTTTTATATACAGTGCGCATGCGTCAAACTCCGCCCACCCCTGACGATCTTTCTCGTCTATTCCCCACCCCTTCTCTTTACGGCGCAGTGGGGAGAGCACATGGCGGGGACACAGCAGGTGCGCCCCAAATATCCCACCAACGAGGAGGAGGACGAGGAAAGTCCGGAGGCAGAAACGTCCCGATCCCGGAGCCTGAAATTCAAGGCCTCCAATATGTCATTTGGAGAAATGTTGGAGATGGTGGACATATTAAAGAGGAGCGACTATGATGGGAAGTATGGGCCTTACCTCAACCCCAATGTCCGCAAGGCCAAGATCATGTCTAAAGTTGTGAGAAGGCTGTACAATCATTTTGGGGTACAACGATCCAAGGAGCAACTCAGGAAACGCTGGTCAGACCTGAAACTGAGGGAGGCCGATCAGTACAGAAAGATCAAGCGAGTTCTTCAAAAAAGTAAGTAGTTGTGTTTTGTGTTTGCTTTCTTGCTTGCATACTGCTCCATGTGGTTTGATTTTTACAAAGTTGTACATTCCAAAATGGCCACTTTCAGGTTCGTCTGTGCATTCGATCGTACTCAGCCTCGATCTTTCTGCCACTGTCATGATCGTGTGTGTCCATTCGATCGTACGCAACCTCGATCGTTCGGCCACTTATAATACGAGGTTTGGTGAAGTTTTTATTGAAAGGAAGTTTGTTCTCACTAGAGATGTCAGCAAGAGCGTAAACCAAATTTAGTCAATGTAAAGGAGAGGTCACTCAGTAGCTGTTTACCCATCTGGACTCTAGAGCACTAGTGCTGGGACACCCAAACCCCCTTTTTATTAGGCTTTTCCACACATGTGCTCCAGTGGATACTAGAGGGGGGGTCTCCATCAGACAAACTTCTACCAAAAAGCTAGTAAGTTTAGCACCTTTACAAAGTGACTACATTCATGTAGTTGGCATTTGTAACTGGCCAAACAAAAATAGTGTCCGTCACTTTCAAGCAATGTTTGTCATTTCCTATTTCTACCCTCAATAGATTGTGCTGCTAAATCTTCCTTTTGTACATTCTCATAGGGGGAGCGAAAACTTGGGCCGTCTGAGGAAACCCCAAAACCAACACCTCCCAAAAAAGGGGAAAGAGCAGAAGCAGAGGAGGAGGAGGAGGAAGGAGAGATCATCGAACTTGGAGAACTTGTCACCACAACAGGTGAGTGTGGGAGAACACAGCTACTGGTAAGCTAATCAATGTATGGCTGCCTCATTTCCAACACCCGATTTTTGTTTGTTTGTGGTTTTTAGGTGACGTGGATGTTGTGGAAGAAAAATCGCACTTTACCACAGAGAGTGCCCACGTACTCATCGGGGAGATAATGGTCTGCAATAGAGATCTAGATTACATAAAGCAAAACATCAATGATGTTCAACAAAAATTGAAGAACATCATTGATGTTTTAGGAAAAATATGAAAACGCACCAAGTAATTAACACACATTTGTGCCTGCTTCTGAACACATTTGCAACTTAAGAACTGTGTGAAATTTGGAACATGCACACATTGTGTCCACATGTGCTAGCTCCCATCATGGTGGATGAATGCCAACGTTTTTTGGGGGGTGCAACCACTTTACAAACTACGAAAGTGGTTGTGGTGAAGGGGTTGCACCCCCAAAAAATGTCCATTCATCCCCATGATGGAAAATGGCACTTTTGAAGCTTCTAGGCATGTGTTTTACCATCTAATGACCATTTTCAGACCCAAATTGTGTGCATGTTCTAAATTTCCACTTTCCAGGGGTGACCCCCCATGTGATGAAGGCAAGATCAAACACACTTTGAACATATAGTCATGTCTGATCTTGGCTTCACTTTACAAAGTTGAACTTTCCTAGTTCATAGGTTCTGTTTTGCTCCATGCCTGGTTTTACCAATTGCGGAATGTTTGTAAACAATGTTGTAAATAACCAAGATGTTGTCAGTTTGGGCAAGAAGATTGTAAACGCACTTGTGAATGTTTTCCAAGTAAACTTTTTAAATTTTCTAAATGTGTGGCTTCCTTATTTAAAAAACACAATGCATTATGTATGTCAAATGTAAAGGATATGGGGGGCAATGGGTGTTATTTACTAAAGGCAAGTCCACTTTGCACTGCAAGTTTCTTTTCCAGGGCACTTTTTCACTGCACTTGTAGAGCATAGTCGATTTGACTTATGTAAATGACACCCACAGTGCTTTGTACGAAAACACGGAGCACAGCATTTTTGAGAATACACACATGTCTGACCTGGTGATGAAAAGGAGTATTTTGGGTGTCAGTTATGCAGTACAAACCTTCTCTAGACCAAAGATTAGGTAGCAAACACACAACATGAGAATAATCTTTTTGGGAAGAAGAGACTGTTACCTCCTTTTGCCCAGAAAGTGCATTCCCACTGTCGAAGGCAAAGGGAAAAAATTTCAAGGTAAAATAAGCTAAAAAGAATACGGAAATGACAAGAAATCATAGGTTGGTTGAAAAATAAGATTTATTACAAAATGCCTCTCACACATCGTCAGGCAGAGCAATGGCCCCCCTACCCACAAAGTAGTCCATATATTGCTCGCGGACCGCGCGGGCATTTAGAGGGGGCAAGCCTGGACGTGCCACTTGAAGGGCTGTGAGGTCAGCATTTGGAGGGCCCTCCACATCTGGGCCAACGGGCACCACATAGTTCCTGTTATGTCTTTTGAGGAAGTTGTGCAATATGCAACAGGCAAGAACTATGTGGTTGAGTTTGTATTCCGCCAAGTTAATTGCCGTCAAGAACAGGCGGAAGCGGCTGGCCAGGATGCCAAAAGTGTTCTCCACAACTCTTTGGGCTCTGGACAGCCTGTAGTTGAAGACCCTCTGGTCTGGGGTGAGGGTCCTCATCGGGAACGGCCTCATCAGATGGGGAGTCAACGCAAACGCTTCATCTGCGACAAAGACGAAGGGGAGTCCTTCTGCATTCTCCTCTGGAGGTGGCAAGCACAGACTGCCACTTTGGAGACGCCAGTAGAACTCCGTGTGCGCAATGGCACCACCATCCGAGATCCGGCCGGTCATCCCCACGTCCACATACATAAATTCATATGTCGCCGACACCACCGCCAACATCACTACACTATTAAACCCTTTATAATTATAATAGTAGGACCCCGAGTTGGGCGGTGGGACGATGCGGACGTGTTTCCCATCAATTGCCCCTCCGCAGTTAGGAAAGTCCCAACGGCTGGCAAAGTGGGAGGCCACAGTCTGCCATTCCTGTGGCGTGGAAGGGAACTGTGGAGTGAAACAAGAAAAAATAATTAGTCACTTTGCACATAAACATTGCAAGCAGATTAGACAATCAACATCTTGGAACAAGAGCATTGTATAAAATTGGAGGCTGGAAAGTATTTGCACAGAAAAGTAGAGGCTCCCCTTCACAGATTACTCACCCCCCATCAATCCCCACACTTCTGATGGGCCATTGGCAATAACTAGGGTTTTGGGGGGGGGGGTGTTGGACAGGTAACCCTCTGCACTTCATTGATTGGCAAATGGCTCAATAATGTGTGCTAGTTTGGCCAGACCCTCTGTACTTAACACTATTGGCAGCCCCCAGGAAAGCTAAACTAACATTTCAACCCCCCCCCCCCCCCCCCCCCCCCAAAAAAAAGGAAAGCACATTGTGACATTCTGAAATTACCAAGCAAGCTAATAGGAGGGAAAGAACACAAAAAAATAGGAAATGGAAAGTATGGAGGCAGCCCCTTGCACTACATGCTTTGCAGAATTCATCCCTAAAGATGCCCACTATAAAGAGGTAGGTATATAGTGTGTATTGACCTTGGGAAAGCCAGCAGATAGAGGATTGGTACCATCTGACAGAGCAGTTGGGGGTTCCTAATGAGTTTGCCCCCCCCCCACCAAAAAAAAAAAAAAAAAGGGGGCTCTACATGAAGTAAACCACACAGCAAACATTTGTGCATATTTTAGGGGGTGTTTGGGGCAAACAATACTATGCAGCAGACAAAAGGCATTGCTTAAGTGACTAGGCCATAGGTGTCTATTGGGGCAGAAGAGCATGCTGGGGAGGTAAGTGAAGGGAAGAATGCATGAAGGAGAAAAGGGGCACAGCATATTAGAACATATTGCAATCATGGTAATTAGGGAAGGAGGTCAAAAATAGAAGACATTAGCAAACAGAGCATACATAGAAGGGAATAGTAAAGTATAAATGTTACCTTAATATAGTCCTCCTGCAGGACCTGGATGATGGCAGAACAGGTCTCTGGAATAATGATTCCCAGGGCCTGGGGAGAGATACCTGAAGAGAACTTCAAATCCTAAAGACATCTTCCTGTCGCCAAGTAACTCAACGTGGCAACAAGCCTCTGCTCCGGAGTAATGGCTTGTCTCATGCAGGTATCCTGCCGGCTGATAAAGGGGGTCAGCAAAGCCAAAAGACGGTGAAAATAGGGGTCCGTCATCCGGAGAAAGTTGAAATCATCCCGATTATTCTCCCGGATCTCATGAAGCAAAGGCATGTGCGAGAATTGGTCACGCTGAAGCAACCAATTCTTGGTCCACATACTCCTCGTCACTCTGTTCATGGACGGGTCTTGGGTCAAAGCTAAAAGCCCGACACCAATTCCGCGTACAGCACGAACTCGGCGACGAGTACGCACGGGAAACATCGCTCACAAGGTCACAAAAGGTCGGCTGGTCAGAACGTACAAACAGAAAGCACCGATAAACAGCAAGGCCTGAAAGAACGAAATGAATACCAGAAACGAGCAGACAATAAGCAGTGCAAATCAAAGCGTCCTATATCAAGATATAGGCCGCAATGACCAACAAATGCGAACTGACTACACGCACTAATAAACAGATACGCACGACAAGCACAAACTGAAGAGCAGTAACGATCTGAGTCAGAAAACTGAGAAGCGCAAATCTTAAGTCACCAAACTTCGACTAACTCGCGATAAACACGGGATCAGCAGAAGGAGCCCAACGGGTGCCTGACGTGGTGCTGAAATTCCCTTTTCTAATCTCGTGGAAGACGACTTACGTCACGACGTTCTTGCAGACCGGATATTCCGACAACGTAGTCCGACCGTGTGTACGCAACACCAACATCGGACAAAGTACGACGGACAGGATCCGACCGATCTGGTCCGCGGATAATCCGACCGTGTGTATGGGGCTTTAGGGTTCGTCATTCAGGTTAGAACTTTTCAACTGTTCGGGAGTTCTGCTGCAAACTGAACAGGGGGATATTTGGCCCATCTCTAGTATTGAAGTAAATTTCCAGGGGGGGGGGGGGGGGGGGGGGTGACAGCTCTGGTTGAAGCGAGAAAGTGTCTGAGAATGTCCCTGTTTGCTGATTTAAAGGGCCCAGGAATCATGGATAGGAGGGCTATCTGGGGGATGTGTGAATAGCGGTTGGCATAAGTTTACAGTGCAAATCGAAAATTTGTATCGGGAACATCTGTACAGGAGGGCAGGCCCACCAGATGTGGAGAATAGTGTCCTTCCAATTATGGCACCTCCAAAAGTTATCGTAAATTTCACGGTTAAAGTTATGGAGAATCTATGGACACCTATACCATCTGTTTACTAATTTAAACCCTTTTTCTTGAGTTTTTGTGGGCAGTAATAGTTTATGGGTCAAGATAAAGCACTCTTGTCAATCCAAAGAGGAGAGTGTTTGTTGGAGATCCTTTTCCTGCTTGTATGAAGGAGGTTAGGATGAGCCGCTGCCAGGGTAATGGAGTATAACTCAGAGACCACGTGTGTTGGTGGATCTTTCTGTCAGAGATTCAAAGGCAGTCAGTTTAGGAAAGCCTGTCTGGAAGTGAGGGGATAAAATAATTTTTTATTTTATTTTATAATTTTTTTAAAATCATCACTATAATCATGAATCCTAACAATACACTAGCCATAAGGTTACCACCAATATTACATATAGAACCAAAATACAATGCACCAAACAAATGTATGCTATAATGTAGATTTTGACAATATTTTTGTAGAATATTCCAAGAAATAAGCACAAAACACTTGTGCTGGAATGACTGTCAAATTCACAGATCCACTTTTTTGCAGTCTTCTTTTGCAGTTTCCTTATCAGACTAAAGCTACATGGGCAATATTGATCTTTTTTTATTACTACTTACAAATAAAGTAACTGTCAACAAAAGGCACATTTCAGTAGCAAGCAGTATAGTGCTTACCAAATAGGCAGAGGAGGAACTGGCCTATGGGCCCCGCTACAATGGATCAAAATAATATTGATTTGATCTTAAAAAAAATCAATGAAATTCTCTCAAATTTTTCACAAAAGGTAGAAGAAAATTAATCAACTTGAAGAAATTAAAATTTAGCATCAGAGACTATAGAGAAAATACTGTATAATTGTAATGTACCCAATAACAAAATAATGTAGGTAAATCATTGGCATAGGTCAAACACCCCACCCCCCCACCCCCCCTGCTCGGTTCGCAGCAGAACTCCAGAACAGGGGTAATGTTCTAACCTTAACGGTGAACCCCTTTAAAGTCTATGGGAGCCAAACAGAAAAAATCTAAACTGTCCATTTTGAAGGCTTATATGCAAGAAATTGACCATAAAAGGGGTATGGGTCTGGGTACTGTACTGGGGGACATGTATCAATAATAAAAAAAAAAGTTTAAACACAGTAGTTTTTTCAGGAGCAGTGATTTTAATTATGATTAAAGTGCAACAATAAAAATGAAAAATTCCTTTAAATATAGTGTCTGGGGGGGGGGGGGTCCCCGTAGTCTGTCTGTAAAGTGTCACATCTGTAGCATGCATAAAACATGCTGCAGCAAAAGTGACATTTAAAATGACTTGCGGTTGCAATTGCTGGCACCCGGCTATTGAAAAAAAAATAAAGAAAAAAATGTTGTGGGGTCCCCCCAGTCCATACCAGACCAACACCACAAGAAAAAAGACATGGGTTCCCCCCAAAATCCATACCAGACCCTTATCCTGGCATGCAGCCTGGCAGGTCAGGAAAGAGGGGGGTGAGCAAGGAGCGCCCCCCTCCTGAACCATACCAGGATACGTGCCCTCAAGATGGGGGGGGGGCAAGGGCTTCATCCCCACAACTGTGGCCGGTGGTTGTGGGTGTCTGTGGTGGGGGGATTATCGGACTCTGAAAGGGGGCCCCCAGATCCCGCCCTCTCTATGTGTCTGGTTATTGGGTACATACCCCTACCCATTCACAAAAAAGTGTCAAAAAATAATAAACACAAGAGACAGAAGTTTTTGGCAATTCATTTATTAAAAAATAAAAGAATAGTGTTCCCCAATGTAAAATTGCCTGCTACCCAAAAAATTCAAAATGTAAAACGCTCCCGCCTCCTGGGAGGCCTCCCGCCAAATGTCTGCTCTGCACTTTGACATTTCTTATGTAGGTAATGAGGCAGGGTCAGCTGGCTATGTCACTTGGTGGCACCACCCCCTTCTGATATCACAGACTGGTGCATGTTGGGCATGTGATGTCAGAAGGGGCAGTGCCACTGGGTGATGTGGCCCCACCCCTTACCTATATAAGAAATGTTAAATAAAAAAATGCCTACTCAATGTAAATCTATCATCAATCACGCCGCCCGCCGATTGAAAAAAAAAATATCAGAAATGCTCCCGCCTCCTGAGAAGCCTCCCTTCAAATGCCTGCAGGCCTCTCAGGAGGCGGGAGCGTTTCTGAATTTTTTAAATTTTTCAGATCGGCGGGCGGCGTGCTTAATGATGAATTTACACGAGCTGCATTTTTTTATTTAAAAAAAAATAAATTGTCAAAAACTTGTCTCTTGTTTTTTTTTTTTTTTTTTTTTCTTGTCAAAAGTATTTTATTTAAGTACAAGGAGACAAGGAGTGACAAGTAACATAGAAAGATTACAACACATTCAGCATAGGGAAGCTCGTTTGCTAGTGTTCAGATATACAATCATATACAGTGAAATGGGACAATATAAATAACTATAAGCAATAAAGCATGTGAAATGATGAGAGAAAAAAGGGAAGAATATAATAGTATATTTGTTCAAAAATAAAAAATAAATATTATTATGTATTTATATAGACTGTTGTCTCATTTGGTTTCTTAGACAAGCAAAGAGATTGTCATTTAGATAAAATATAGAGCTTCAAAATCATAAGGGAGGGTAGTACAAAGAAATAGTTATAAAGAGTGAGAAAGAAGGTGAGTAGGAAAAGGGGGGAAGAAGAGAGTATAGAAGCTAGAAGAGAAGAAGAGGGAGTCCGCGAGGCTAGGTCGAGAGTCACCACTACAATCAGAATTAATCCAGGTTAATGATTATTAGTTATCATTTGAGTTACCATGGCAGCAGCACATTTTTGTCAAGGGTTGGCGTGGTAGTCCCTTGTTTTTTATTACTTTTTGACACTTTTTTGATAAATGGGTATGGGTACTATGTACCCGATACTCATTCACATCGGGGTAAGGGGGTCAAGGGGCCCCCTTGTTAAAGGGGGCTTCCAGATTCTGATAAGCCCCCCACCCACAGACCCCCACAACCACTGGCCACAGTTGTGGGGATGAGACCCTTGTCCCCATCAAAGCACCCACCCCCCTGTTGAGGGCATGTGGACTGGTATGGTTCAGGAGGAGGCCACTCGCTCACCCCCCCCTTTCCTGGCCTGCCAGGCTGAATGCCTAGATAAGGGTCTGGTATGGATTTTTGGGGGTCCCACACCTTTTTTTATTAATTTTTTATTTTGGTGTATGGGTTCCCATCCAAATCCATAACCAGATTTGAAGGGCCTGGTATGGACGGGGAGGCCCTATGCTGTTTTCTTCTTTATTCTTTACAGGCACTTTTTATTCAGCTGTCAGTAGGGAAACCCATTGACAGCTGATGAATCAGTTGTTCGGGACGCCAGCTTCCCGGCCCAGCTACTTAAAGCGTAACTCCAGGTTTTTTGAGAAAAAAACATTCCCCTCTAGGTGATCTATGTACATTGCAAGGATTGTTGCAAACTTTGTTGAAGATTCCTACCTTTTGTTATTCTGATGAAATCCCTGTTTGTTCCTCTGTACCTGTGTATGGGAGTGGTTTCATAATTATCTATCAACTGTGCAGCTGCAAGGCGCTACTGAGGGAATCTGCTGGGCCTGCATCCCTTTAGACATGTTCCTATTGGGAGTATCTAACCAAAAATTTAAATTTTGTTGCAGGGGATGCCTGAAATCTGACTTGCATCTTAGGCAGACTTCTGGGAAAATTGGTGAGCCAATCACAAAAAAAGGAAATTATGTTTCAGTACAGTGTACAGAACAACTCCAGGTGGCCATATTGCATTTACTTAAAATGACAGATTGGAAAGGAAAGGTAATTTTTAATAACATTCAAATACAATATGACTTGTGTCACAATTGTGAATATTTGAAGAGTAGAATCAGTAACTAAAAATAAAGTTATGTTTTTCTTACTCTATTTTTTCTATTCTACCGATTTTTAGCTGACTGTGGTTCTTATTATTTACTAATATTTACAAGTTCCCACCAGTTTTGTTACAACTTGGGGTTTTGCTCTGCTGGTTTGCTAGTGGATTTCAGAGAAGGCAAAACATCTGTTTAATCATTGCCGCTATTGGATTGTAATCTAACCAATTAACCAAATACCAATTGGTTGGTGTATGTGGCTATAAAGCATCTGCTTGGCTCGGTATTTTCAACACCTATTGGTTACTTATATAATTATTATTTATTTATTTTATCTAGGGTACATATCCTAGGGCACACATTTGGTTTGGAGCATTATATTTATTTATATTTATTCATCATTTGCACTTTGGAGCATTATTCATTTCACTTTGGGGCATTATTGAGAAGCATTATATATATATATATATATATATATATATATATATATATATATATATATATATATATATATATATATCACCTGCACTTTGGATTTTACACACCAGCACGTATTTATTTATTTATTAATTTTATTCATTTTATTCATTAATCAAGGGATTTGGCAACCGGCCACATTGTATTTATTTAAGATCTATTGAATATTTAAGGTTGATCTGCGCACTATTTATACATCCTTTGTATATTTTTTCATATCATTTTAAGTGTGGGAACACTATTAATGGTGCAGCACATCACTTAGTCATCTTATTTTTTATTATTATTGAGGTTTTAGGGTTTTTATGTTTATCAGCGCTTTAGTATTTATTACACAAAAAATGTTATCCCTTGTGGTCACAGAAAAATCTAACTGTCAGTAGTCAAATTCAATAGTACTCATCTCTAAACTGAATAGCAGACTGAGGTTCTGCAAGTACTTCATGAAACTAAATGAAATATCCATATTTTATACTTATCCCATGCCCTGGGTGGATAAGGTGTTAGAAAGTTTGTTTGTATCAGGTACATCACTGCTCTTAATCTTACTAAAGTGTATTTGCAAGACAGGACAGAAGAGAACACAGCTTTTGCAACACCAGTAAGAGGTCTTCCATTTTGGCTTACATAAGGCCTCAGCCTTATTCCAAAAAATCATGGTCAACTTTTTTAACCCCCACAACGTAGGGTAGGTAGTAGGCTTTTAAATACCCCTCCAGTGATCACACAAGTACACTTATGTAAGAAAAAATATGTACAAAATCTTTATTTTAACAATAAAATATTAAAAACACATGTCAAATTGTGATGGCTTGCATACTGATACCAGCAAAACATGATCCACTACAAACATGTATAGCTATTTGTCAAGATGAGTCATGAGGGTCAACGTGTTTCACGGAAATTACTGCCTCTTCAGGACCTCTTAAATGTACATGATCACACAAGAGCATTCTAAGAACAAAATATAAATATGAATATCATTTTCAAAACATCAAAAAAGAATTACATTTATTTATAATATTCATTGGGTCAGGGGAAAAAAAATACCTATCTCCAAGGAGAGACTGAGAGTGGGGGAGGGGGAGAGAGAAAGCACTATATATAAATATGATTACTTTTTCAGAGATTTCAATTTATATACTTTTACTGCATCTTGTAACTAGACCACACAGTATACAGAGATGTACTGGTGGAATATCCAGTGAGGTACAGTCTTGCTGGCCCATGGGAAAAAGATCATCCCCAGAGTAGAGCTCCACAGGAAATAAAAAAAAAAAGGAGCAAATGGAAATAGCTGGCTAGAAATGTGATCAATTATGTGAATATTTTAGGAAGTGTCCTCAATATGTGAACAAAAAAACAACTTATTTATGTTGAATCAATATAATTGTACTGTAAACAGTTGAAAACAAATTAAAAATCCAAAATGCACATGGTGAAGTGATGGTGTAACCAGCTATATAATATGTTCTCTAGATTAGTGCACTGCAAAAATATAATATAATGTCTATGGCAGTCAGACTGTCTGATAAGTAAATGATGACAATTAGCTGGAGTTTGTGAGCAGTTCTATGGGTGTGATGAGGAGTGTCTGCAATATGTGAATTTGAAGTAATACAGTGTAGTGCAATAAAACTACATCAACTGTGGAGTTCAAAATGAGCAAAACTGATTTAAAAATATGTGGTTATTATAAAAAGTGAAAGCAAGTGAAAGCAAATCATATATATCATATAGCTGGTCACACCATCACTTCAGCATGTGCATTTTTGATTTTTATTGGTCTTCACCTGTTTACACTACTATTATATTGATTAAAAATAATTAAGTTGTTTTTTGTTTTTCACATATTGAGGACACATCCTAATATATTCACATAATTGATCACATTTCTAGCCAGCTACAATCATTTGCTCCCTATATTTTACATTTCCTGTATAGGTCTACTCTGGGAAATTATCTTTCTCCCATGGGCCGATGAGATTGTACCTCACAGGATAGTCCACAAGTACATCTCTGTATACTGTGTGGTCTAGTTACAAGATGCATGAAAAGTATATAAAAGTATATAAATTGAAATCTCCGGAAAAGGTATCATATTTAGATATATTGCTTTCTCTCTCTCCCTCCCCCCCCCCACTCTCAGTCTCTCCTTGGGGATAGGTATTTAGTTTTTTTCCCTGACCCAATGATTATTATAAATGAATTTAATTATTTTTTGATGTTTTGCAAATGATAATTATATTTTGTTCTTAAAATCTACTTGTGTTATTATGTACATTTCAGAGGTCCTGAAGAAGCGGTCATTTCCACGAAATGTGTTGACCATAGTTCCTCATCTTGACAAACAGCTATACATGTTTTTAGTGGATAATTTTTTTTTTAAGATTTTGTACATATGTTTTTTTTTTACATAAGTGTACTTGTGTGATCATCACTGGAGGGGTATTTACAATGCTACTACCTACCTTTTGTGGCAATATATTTCTATAGGGATGATACCCTCCACTGGCACATATTTCTAGTTAATCACCTCCCCTATATATACCAAACAAACACACAAAGAAAACATCTTGGGAATGTCCAGGTAGCTTTAGATTCCATTTGTAAGGCTGGCTTAACAGGCAATCCAAATAATAGTGATACAAAAGTATTTGAGCTGTAGCATTGGGCAGTGGATCATAAAGCCCCTACTGGACAACATTAAACCAATTAAAGTTGTCCAAAACAGGTTATAACCCTTTCAGGGTTTATTATTTTTATAACCTACCATCAGAAGTTTGGGCCCAAGTTTGCTACTATAGAAGCTGTACTTACCGATCTCACCAAAGTGAGCAAGTCACCCATGGTGAAATACAATTATGAGGCAGAGAGAGCTCTTCAATAACTGATGGTAGTGTTGTTTAATGGCCCAATGTTTACTTTCCACAACTTTAGTCAATAATTTCTTGTACAAACAGATGCCACTGCTGTTGGCCTTAAATTTAATCGGGAAGAACATGTTGGAGAGAACTGGCCATGTTCTCTTTTGTATGGGGTGTTGTTTAGCCACATTTATGAATTGGTATGTTATATTGCAAATATGAGTCTCTGCTATTTAGATTTATTTGTTACTACGATTTAATTAACTTGTGTATGTATGTGTTGATTTGTATTTTTTTTTATCTCTAGGATTTTTTTTCTCTGTTGGTTTCAATTACACACATCTGGGTCTCAGTTGCCTGTGGGGGGAGAGTTGTTTATATTGCCATGCCTTGTTCAGAGCTGACATGCTATGATTAAGGCCTCACAGTCAAAACATGTAAGCATACTTATGCTGTACTCACCTTCAAAGGAAATATAATTGCAATTGAATGCTACAGAGTTGCCAGCTGTATCCTGTTTTGCATCTAGTTCTACCAGTGATAATGGAGACACTATCAGCCTCGGTATTGTTTTTCTCTATGCTTCTACATGGGATCCCAGTGAGAGTGTTGTTTTTTTTTTATATTATATGAGTAAAGTGGCCAGCCATATACTATAGGCACTAGAGCCTACTTTATAGTATTACCTTTTGGGTAGACAGTTCCTATTGACTACAAACTATTCTTAATTACAGTTGATGGCTTGGAACAAAAGCAAGAATGCAAGGGGCACAAGATGGTTTCTGGCTCTGTCAAAGTTTATACTTTATGTAGAACACAGACCAGGGACCTGGCAAGGTAATCTTGATCGACTGTCGCATGTCTGCTGTATGTTTTCAAAATGTCCACCTTCTCACAAGTGTGAGCAAAGGAGGATGGGGATAAGGTACTGACTGCCAGTATGTGCCAACTAGGTTTCTCACCTATCTCTGGAGAAGGGCTCTAGGGCTGATGATTGAAATAGAGAAAACAAACTTGTTTTATCAGAATATTATGTTATGTTCCTGGGATTGAAACTCAAAAGCTTTGTAGATATTTTTTGTGGTTAAAGCCTCCAAAAGCCATTTTATATGTGAGCTGACTGTGGCTCAGAGCTCGCACTCTTTCTGCTTGTAAAGGTACACGTCTTTCTTCTTGTATTCTAAATGCCTAGGCCAGAGATGGTAGGAGCGGAGGTCCCAGTTCACCGGTGGTTAACACACACACACATACACGGGTTTGTAAGTGAAAGTGGTTACAAAGTTTAATAGACAATACGTTCCTCTTTTATGGGAAATGCAGAGGGAGGGGACAGCTCTCCCAAGAACCAATCAGACTTATACACATATGCATACATTAACAACTTCTTGTCACGTGACAGTCTTCAGTTGAAATATGGAATATGGGGCAAAGGTCAGTGTATGACAGTTAGTTCACACCTGCTGACTTGACCACAGAACTCCTGAGTCACTGCTAACTAGTTTCATATCCTCTGGTGAAGTACAGAGTTAGAAACCACATAACAGCTGCGTCCTGATGTCAACATACTGGTCAAAACCGTTTTTCTGCAGAATATACTTACAACAGTTTTGTTCAAAAGCTGAAAGTTAAGCATATTCATTTCAACCCCTATCAAAATGGTTTATCATTATAAGTAGCCCCCTTATAATCCTCTCTTTGATCATTCTGATTCAACATAATGATCATCCTTTATCCTTGTAACGTTGGTAAGTATTAATGGGGGCGTGTCATTTAGGAGTGAGGTAAAATTTAAAGGTATGGCCATTAAAGGAACTCTGGCAGTACTGGGATGTAGTTTACTGCATATCCAGCACTTTTCAAAACCTGATTTTTGGGCATAGCTATATTTAAATTTCAACAACAACATTTTATCAGAAAACTCTTGGGGGGGTTCACTTCTTCTATGTCTTACTATAGGAGTGTTATTTGACTTGGGAATCCCACATATCCCTTTTAGTGGTCCCAAATCCTCTGGGTGGTATATACAGTTAGCTATCAGCCAAGTAGGTAAGAATACTACCAAAATTAGACAGCACCAGAGGCATAAGGTCTTCCCTGTTGCTGATGTTGAAAACATTATATATATATATATATCTAATGTCCTCAAAATTCACTATTCTTCTTCTTCTTCTTCACTTGTCCTGATGATGGAAAGATTCTGTTTAGTTTCCAGGTAAAATCATTGTGTCCTCCAGGGAGATTTGTCCTATGCCTTCCTGAATATCTTGTAGATTTTGTTGTTGTCTTGAAGGGAGTGTATCCTTGGTTACTGTTAGGGGCTCTGGAGTTGAGGGGAGCTGGGGACACTTCTTCAGTCGGCTGGCGTGGATCCAGGTGTTGCCTAGGTCCGTCAGTACCGCGGTCCTGGATACCTTTTCCACCTTCCACGGTCCGGAGTAGATTGGTCCAATTCTTTTCCTGTGAGCCAGCTGCTTAATCAGTACTTTGTCCCCTGGGATGAAGGGGTGGGTTGGTTCTGTTGAAAGAGGAAAAAAGGTGACAGAAACTTGTTCATTTATTTCATGAAGCATACTTACCAGACTTTTCACATACACTTCCTGTTGGGAATAAACGTTAATGTCAGAATTTGGGTCTAATGGGGGTAATTCTATATTTGCAGGGATTCCCATTAGAATTTCAAAAGGGGACAATCCTGTCCTAGAATGGGGGGTGGTTCTTATCTGAAAAAGGACAGAAGGTAAGTGTTCCAACCAACCTTTTAGAGTACCTCCTGTAGCCTTTTTTAATTTGTCTTTGATGTTCCTGTTCATTCTCTCTACTACTCCTGCACTCTGGGGATGATAGGGAATATGTAGTTTCCATTGCATTCCCAGAGATTTGGCTACAACTTGGGTCACTGAGGAACTAAATGCGGGTCCTCTGTCGGACCATATGGTTGTGGGTATCCCGAACCTACAGATCCAATAATTTAACAAGCATCTCGCTGCTATATTTGCGGTTTCTCCGGTACAGGGAATTGCCTCAACCCAAGCTGACCATTTGTCAACGATTACGCAGAGGCACCTCAAGTTTCCCTTTTGCTTTGGTAGGTGTGTGAAGTCTATTTGTAAATCTGTTAATGGTCCCAAGGGTGGAGGTAGATGGCCATGTAGGCCATGTCTTTTTCCTTGAACATTGTTCTGGGCACAAGTTAAGCAGCTTCTAGTTAGAAGCTTAGTTTGTTTTTGTAAATTATTTGTGCAAAAAGATTTTGAATATATATTTACAAGAGGGGCGGGTCCTATGTGTCCTGGGCCATGGAGGTAGGATAAAATTAGGATACAATTAGCTTCAGGTATACCCAGGATCTTCCCCTCTTTTGTCCAAAGACCTTCAGAGTCTTTGGTCAAACCTTCATTTGCCCAGAAATGGACATCTGTATCTGTGGCCATTGACTGCATTTGGGCCACAACAGTTTTGAAATCAGGGGATGAGAAGTGCTCTTTAAAGAAGATTGTGGTAGGGGCTGGTGAATTGGGTGAACTGGCAGCAGCCTTTTTTGCTTCTCTGTCTGCGAAAGCATTTCCTTTTGATACTATACTATTGTCTGATGAGTGGGCTTTTACTTTTATAACAGCAACCTTTTTAGGGAGCAGAATTGCTTGCAGTAGATTAAGGATCTGCTCTGAATTAGCTATCTGTTTGTTGTCTGCTGTTTTAAATCCTCTATTGGCCCATATCACACCAAAATCATGTACCACTCCAAATGCATATCTGCTGTCTGTATAAATGTTGACTTCCTTGTTTGTGAACAGAATACAGGCTCTGGTCAGAGCTTCTAGTTCTGCTACTTGGGCAGAAACAGGGGGCAATGGTTTTGCTTCTAACACTGTATGTGGCAACTGAACTACAGCATAGCCAGTTAAAAATGTAGAGTCAGAGGGACGGGAACAACTACCATCTACAAAAACATTTTCGGCATTTATAATTGGAATGTCAGAAAGATCAGGTCTTGGTGAAGTGACTTGTTCCACTTTTTCTACACAATTATGTGTGTGATCAGGTTCGTGTGGTAAACGTAACATGGAATGTAGTAAACGTACAACTGGATTGCTATTCGGAACATATTTAAGTACCAAGTTGTCAGTATTTAACAAAGTGATCTCGTATCCACTGAGTCTTTGGGAAGTCATGTGTTGTGTATTCATATTCTGTATGAGGTGGGTAACTGAATGAGTGGTGTACAGTGTCATTTTGTGTCCCAATACTATTTTGTTGGCATCCTGTGCAGACATGGCACAGGCAGCGACATTCTGAAGACAGGACGGCATGCCCTGGACTTGGATAGGGAGTTTTCTAGATAAATATGACACTGGGCGATACCCTGAGCCATGAGATTGTGCAAGTACTGCAGCAAAAGATTTTCCTGAAACTACACAGTACAACTGGAAGGCTTTACCATAATCTACCAATCCCAGGGTGGGGGCGGTGGACAAACTCTTAATAAGAGCATTAAAAGCATTTTTTTTTCTGTCTTCTGTCCAGTCTATCAATTTAGGGGCGTTTGACCCGGCAGCCTCTCGTAGGATACTATCATAATGAGAACAGTCAGGAATCCACTGGCGGCAATATACAATTGCGCCCAGAAACGACAACAAAGCTGCTTTGTCTTTTGGAGGACTGAGAGCTTGTAAGGCTGCGGCACGTTTGGGGGACACTAGCCTGGTTCCCTTGTCCAGAATACATCCTAGGTATTCTACTTGTGGTAGACACCACTGTATTTTCTTCCTTGAGGCTAGGTGGCCGGCTTCGGCCAGATGTTCTAACAGTAATGTTGAATCGACCGCACAATCTTCAGCAGAACGACTGCACAAGAGCAAGTCGTCCACATACTGTATTAGTACCGACCCATGCTCGGAAGTCCAAGACCTGACGGTCTCGTTGAGTACCATGGAGAAGGCGGCGGGGCTGTCTACATACCCTTGCGATAAACGCGACCAAGTTAACTGACCCCCGGCCCATGAGAAGGCAAATATAGGCTGAGCCTCTTTGGCAATAGGAATGCTAAAAAATGCGTTTGCCAAATCAATCACTGTGTAGCATAGGGAATCTGCAGGTATGCATGAAAAAATGAATGTTATATCAGATACCAAGGGCGGGAGGGGTAGTACTTGTTTATTAACTGCCCTTAGATCTTGGACTAGCCTCCATTCGCCACTGGTCTTTTTTACGGGGTAAATGGGCGTGTTCCAGGGGCTGATTACTGGTTTCAAAATGCCTAAGCGTATGTATTCTTCAATCTGTGGTGCAATTCCATTGGTTTTCTCTGGGGGCAAGGGATACTGTTTGTGGTATTGTGGCTGTGCATCTGGACGTAATTGGGGAGTGTAGGGTGTGCAGTTGATAAATCCTACGCTACCTTTGTTTTCTGCCCAGATCTTGTGAGTCTCTAAAGTGGCGGGCAGTAACATAAAGAATCCTTTATGTGTGTGTCGTTTAGGACCAGTCAGGTCACAGAAAGGGGAACTTGCAGTTAGTGACCCTTCTTTGTCAAATTTAATAGTGATACTTAAACTGGACAACAGGTCCCTTCCCATAAGGGATACAGGACAAGAGGTCAACACAGCAAAAGACTGATCGCACAAATGTTG
Source organism: Lithobates sylvaticus (assembly GCA_028564925.1). Lineage (NCBI taxonomy): Eukaryota > Metazoa > Chordata > Amphibia > Anura > Ranidae > Lithobates > Lithobates sylvaticus. The sequence goes on from CM053027.1 coordinate 152,457,080, forward strand.
CCCCTCGGGAGTGGTTACAGGTAATGGTGGAGTGATGGGATGGGTAACAGGGGTCCCATTTATACCAATAGAGTTTCCTTGCGAGGACATGAGGTTCTAGTGAGGGATATAATTGGGGGTGAGGACCAGGCTCTCCTGAGTCCATTTTTACAGTCACATAAGGTGGAGGGGGTTCAAAGGTAGGGGCGGATATATTTGTTTTAACTGCAGGAGTCTTTTTAGCATATTTCTTTCTATAATCTTTTAAACATTTGCTCCATGAGTGATAACAATCTTTCATGTATTGAGGGTCATTAGATTTACCCGGGGGGTAGGAATGCTTATGCGTCTGACAAATTTTGCTAACTTTCTTCCAATCTTCCTCTGAACAAGGACCTTGTGGTCCCGGATCATGAATACCTAACTGGTGGCATCTTTCCTGGACTTGAGCCCAAAAAGGTTCCACCTGTGGTCCGGGTAGATTGTTTTTAATATATTCATACGGGCATGGGATCCCTATGTCTGATCCTGGGGTGGCCGCAGAATTCCCCATCTAACAAAGTGGGCAGGGTATGCCTAGTATGTGGGCACAAGTGATAACAACCCGTTTGGGTAATCACTGCTTGGTCCGTCAAATCAGATGGACTAATGGGACTGTGAAGGTTTACCCTTAGTACTCGATTTATGGTTCCTTTCTTTGTGGCGGGATATATTCCTCTTACCCCTAATCTACAAGAATAGCCCCCTGGTCTATTGGTTAATAGAACCCACCTATTTTCTATTTTAAAAAAAAAACAGTAATCCTATAGTACAATGTGGACAAGGTGGAACTATATCACTACAATCAGGTTCTGCATATTCAGAAGTCATTTAACTCTTATACTTTATACAACATACAATTCTTTAAATTTTTAGGTACTTACGCTGTTCTGTGGAAAAAGAAGTCTCACATATACATATATATATATATCTTAAACAAAACTTTATACTTATTTCTATAGGTCTTATACTGTAAATCTTATGAACAGAATTATTTTAAATGATCATTATAAAACCATACATTTGTTCAATTTTATAGTGCACTTTTTGTTTCTCAAAAAACTTAATGGGCGTCCGCTCAACCAAACCTTTTATCACGGGCGTAATCTGCTACTTCCCGGTGATTAAAATAATAATCTCTTTTACAATAGTTTTTTTATAGTCAGACCAACCTAGTCAGACTCTCTTTAAATACCCAAATAACCTACGTAACTACCTGCGTGTCCTTTTAACCTCCCGGGGGACCGACCTAGTCCCCCGCGAAGGCACAACAACCTAACCTCCCGGGGGACCAGCCTAGTCCGCCGCGAAGGCACAATAACCTCTTTAAACTAAATTCGTGGCGATGATCTGGACAGCGTAAGCATTTACACCTATTCACCTTAAAAGGTAAAAAGGGCAAAATCACTTACCTGTCACAAGATATCCCACTTCTGAACACCAGTTGTAAAGGTACACGTCTTTCTTCTTGTATTCTAAATGCCTAGGCCAGAGATGGTAGGAGCGGAGGTCCCAGTTCACCGGTGGTTAACACACACACACATACACGGGTTTGTAAGTGAAAGTGGTTACAAAGTTTAATAGACAATACGTTCCTCTTTTATGGGAAATGCAGAGGGAGGGGACAGCTCTCCCAAGAACCAATCAGACTTATACACATATGCATACATTAACAACTTCTTGTCACGTGACAGTCTTCAGTTGAAATATGGAATATGGGGCAAAGGTCAGTGTATGACAGTTAGTTCACACCTGCTGACTTGACCACAGAACTCCTGAGTCACTGCTAACTAGTTTCATATCCTCTGGTGAAGTACAGAGTTAGAAACCACATAACAGCTGCGTCCTGATGTCAACATACTGGTCAAAACCGTTTTTTCTGCAGAATATACTTACAACAGTTTTGTTCAAAAGCTGAAAGTTAAGCATATTCATTTCAACCCCTATCAAAATGGTATATCATTATAAGTAGCCCCCTTATACTGCTGTGGGAGCTTTTTGCTGTGTGAAAAGGGAGAACTTATTGGGAACTGATCTGGGTTTAGCTAGTGGCTTGTGCAGCTGATGTTTGTTTGCATTATGCTATGGATTTGTCATACAAAGTCCTCCTGCATCCAAACTGTGTTTGCTGCTGCCTTGCTGAATTTTAAAGTTTGTCCAATTTGGAACAAACTTTTGACTTTAACCACTTCAGCCCCGGACCAATTGGCAGCCAAAGGACCAGGCCCCTTTTTGCGATTCGGCACTGCATCGCTTTAACTGACAATTGCGCGGTCGTACGACGTGGCTCCCAAACAAATATGGCGTCCTTTTTTTCCCACAAATAGAGCTTTCTCTTGGTGGTATTTGATCGCCCCTGCGGTTTTTATTTTTTGCGCTATAAACAAAAATAGAGCGATAATTTTTAAAACAATGCAATATTTTTTGCTTTTTGCTATAATAAATATCCCCAAAAAATATATAAAAAAAAAAACATTTTTTTTCCTCAGTTTAGGCCGATACATATTCTTATTTATTCTTATAATTTATTTTTATTTATATTTTTTTATATTATGCAATTAGTGATTATTGATTGGTTTGCGCAAAAGTTATAGCGTTTACAAAATAGGGGATAGTTTTATAGCATTTTTATTAATATTTTTTTTTTACTAGTAATGGCGGCGATCAGCGATTTTTATTGTGACTGCGACATTATGGCGGACACATCGGACATTTTTGACACATTTTTGGGACCATTGTCATTTATACAGCAATCAATGCTATTTAAATGCATTGATTCCTGTATAAATGACACTGGCAGTAAAAGAGTTAACCACTAGGGGGAGGGGAGGGGTTATGGGCTGTGACGTGTGTGTGTTTTTTACATTAGGGGGCGGGGCTGACGTCTGACATCATTGATCGGCTTTCCCGATGACTGGGAACAGCAGATCAATGACAGGCAGAGTAGGAAGCACGGGGAGTAGTTTGTTTACACAGACCTCTCCCCGTTCTTCAGCTCTGTGACCCGATCGCGGGACACCAGCGGCGATCGGGTCCGCTGGTCCCGCGACGGGGGTCACGGAGCTCCCGACCGGCTAACATGGTACAGCACTCTATTACTGACTGTTTGAAAACACAGTGCAGAACATACTAGATAGAACTGTTCCTAGGTGTCTCCCAAGCATTGTTTGCCACTGTCACCTCCAGTTAAACCCGATCCTACATTATATATATATATATATATATATATATATATATATATATATATATATATATATATTAGTACAGGACACCATGGCTGGGTCCTGGAAGGACGCTATATTTCCCCTCTGATTGGGAACAAAAAAGGTTAACTCCCCTGTCAGAGGAAGTGGGTTTTAAACAAGACAGGAAGTTGTAGGTGTAGCTGTTTAACTGCGATAGTCAGTGAGACTGAAATCTCTTTCTTTTGTTTTTGCTGCTTTGAAGCTATTTAAGTTTAATAAACCTCCTTTTGACTGAAAATCCCGTGTCCTGCGATCTAGCTGGTTCCACAAACCTTACAAAACCTTACAATATATATATATATATATTTTTTTTTTATCAGTGTGTGTATGTATGTATGTATGTATGTGTATATATACATATATATATATATATATATATATATATATATATATATATAACAGTATCAGCAGCTGTAGTGATTTGAAACAAAATATATAGTACATACAGTATATAATACAACAATTATTCTTTTATTTGTACAAAAAATACTTTATTTACCTGATAAATTTAATAAACGCTAGTGTCCAAAAACATATATCAATGTCTTAATCATGTGAAAAAAAAATAATATGAATGTTAAAATGACAAAAAAGTTCATACAAATGTTCATTCTTGAGTCATAGTAAAATATATAATTGCCAAAGTACTGTATCTATCTGCTATGTGCTTATTGTCTTCTCCACACCTCCGAGAACCTTCAGTATTAAAATGAATGCACCAGATCCTACAACATAAAGCAAGTATAATCAGGTTTAATATCCACATCTTCAAAGGCCAGCAAGCCCATTTCTTCCAAACATCTGAAATCTCCATTGGCTCACAAAATAAATCAGAGATAAACCCAAATGGTGTAGACTAGGTTAAAAGAATCTAAAATGCAATGAAATAAAAAAAAGCTGAATGTTAAAAAAAACAGTAATGCCGTGTACACAACCTGGACTTTCACTCCCTTCCTGTCCAGGCCAATTTTCAGCTCTTAGCACTGCCACGCTTTGAATGCCAAATACTTAGTCATGCAACACTGTACTCAAATTACATTTTAATATATTTTTTGAGACAGATAGAGCTTTTTATTGGTGGTATATTTACCACTGGGGTTTTTATTTTTTTGCTATGTAAATGGAAAACTTCCCAAAAAAATCTGAATACTTTTTTTTTCATTTAGTTTCTGTTATAAAACTATTCAAATAGATATTCTTTCTTCATAAATTTGTGAATGTCCTCAATCCATGTGCCATTGTGTACAACTGTGATAGCTTGGATTGGCTACAGCTATCACATGGTACAGGTCCACTGTGATTGGCCCTGTACCATGTGATCACTGTGACCAGTGAACGAAAGAATGAATGAAAGCCATGGTGTACAACTGACATGTGATTGCTGGTATTGTTTGTAGCAATTGAATGATACTAGAGCTAGCCCAGTACAACAATCTGTGTTCCAACAAACACAGCGGGTCACAGATCATGCTGCTGCTTGGCCCCTAGGATGCTCACAAGGCCTATGACTGGGAAGATTCCATATGACATACAGCATGGATAACATTTAATATGCCAGGTGGGAGTTGGTTAATCAAGCCTGGCACTGCTTCTAACCTGCCTACAACCTACTGCAGAAAAACTGACATTTTCAAAAAGAGAAAAAATTCTGTTTAAAATGCGGGCAAATAACAGCTTTGGCCACTTTACTTCTGTTTGCAATCAAATACTTGGTGATGCTCTTTATCTAAACCAAGTCAACGCATATATTTACAGCACTTGCTTGATGGAGGTGTCCTGTGTGGCATTGCAATGTTACAGTCCTCTGCTCTGATGTGAATATCATACACTTTTGGATGCTATTTTGAAAAGCCATGGTGTGTTGGTGATAAACACTTATATGACTTCACTTGACTTGATATGACTTGATGTGACTTGTTTGGATATGGATACTGGTTCCCAGCTGGTAGTCATTACAGAATTCCCTGCTATATACCATTTCCAAGAATGTGTGTATTGGGAATATTCTACTACATCTAAATAAGACCCTTATTCTAGATGTGGGCCTGATATAGATTTTATTGGTGGATCTCTAAAAAGAATACCAGACCTTTATTTTTAACCACCTGATTACTTTGCACCTAAACCCCCCTCGTGACCAGACCAATTTTCAGCTTTCGGCGCTGACGCACTTGGAATGACAATTGCGCGGTCATACAACACTGTACCCAAATGAAATTTTTACAATTTTTTCCCCACAAATAGAGCTTTCTTTTGGTGGTATTTAATCACAGCTGGGGTTTTTATTTTTTGCTAAACAAATAAAAAAATATGAAAAATAAAAATAAAAAATAAAATCATGTTTAATAGTTTGTTATAAAATTTTGCAAACAGGTAATTTTTCTGCTTCATTGATATGCGCTGATGAGGCGGCACTGGTGGGCACTGATAGGCGGCACTGGTGGGCACTGATAGGCTGCACTGGTGGGCACTGATAGGCTGCACTGGTGGGGACAGATAAGTCGGTACTGATGGGCACAGCAAAGATGGCACTGATGGGCACGGATGGGTGGCACGGATGGGTGGCACGGATGGGTGGCACGGATGGGCACTGATGGATGGCACTGATAGATGGCACTGATGGGCACTGATAGATGGCACTGATAGGTGGCACTGATAGATGGCACTGATGGGCACTGATAGGTGGCACTGATGGGCACTGATAGGTGGCACTGGGCACTGGTAGGGGACACTGATGAGCACTGGTAGGGGACACTGATGAGCACTGGTAGGTGACACTGATGTGCAGCACTGGCACTGTGGGCACTGACATATGGCACTGTGGGCACTGACATATGGCACTGTGGGCACTGACAGATGGCACTGGGGGCACTGACAGATGGCACTGGGGGTACTGACAGATGGCACTGGGGCACTGACAGATGGCACTGGGGGCACTTTTATTAGCAATGGTGGGCACCATGGACCCGTGGCATATTGCAGTGAGAGGGACTGATGTCCCTCTCACTGCCGCCGGTGATCGGCTTTTCTCCTCGCGCTGTCAGCGCGAGCAGGAAAAAAAGCCGATTACCGGCTCGGTAATTATCACATGATCAGCTGTCATTGGCTGACAGCTGATCACGTGGTAAGGGGTCGGGATCGACCCCTTACTCGGGTCTGTGATCCAGCGAGTCTCACAGACTCGCGGATCACAGAGCACGCCGCGCGCGCCCTTCAGGGGGCGCGCAGGCAGCTCGTTGCTGGGACAACGTCAATAGACGTAGTCCCTACACATCAGATCCGCGCTGTAGCCGTCATTTGGCTATGGTGCGAATCTCAGGTGGTTAAACAGGGTCTGGTATGGATGTCCAGGAGAATGTCCATGCAAAAGACATAAATGGTGGGGGTTCCTCTACATTTCATACTAGACCCTTTGGGTCTAGTTTGAATTTTGAGGGGGAACCCATGTTAAGAACTAAAACAAAGTGTGAGATCCCCTTCAAAAAATATTACCAGGCCCTTATTTGAGCATGCATCCTGGCAGGCCAGTAAAAGGAGGGGCAAGTGGGCCTCCCTCTTGAACCATACCAGGCTACAACAAAGTGCACAACATGCCGGGGGAGGAACCTTGTTTTTATGTTGATTTTTGGGGGCATAATCCTAAATCTAACACCTTAATCTCATCTATTGATAATTCAATACTTCTAAAATAAATGCCTTCCCCCTCCCCCAAACTCTCTCTTTACATTTACTCTTTTCTCCCCCACTGTGACCTCTCTTACTATTCCTTTTCTCCACATATATGGGCCCTATCTCTTAATGCCCCCTTGTTTCTATTGTTGAAATCCATTCCTGGGTTTCCAAAACACATTATATTGTGGTATATTGTACATTCCTTTTTACCTAAAGGGATTGATTGTTGTTTGTGGGATCCCCTCTGCAAAAACTGTGACTTAGTGGATCTCTGGATGAATGTCTCTGAAAATCCTGCTTCATTGTATTAAATACTTCTTCCTACAGGAGGCCCCTCATTATAGTCCTGTAAGGCTGGATTCACACCTATGCATTTTTAGTGCTTTTTGCATTTTGCAGATTTGCTCTACAGAACGTGTTCTATAGGAAACCATGTTAAATGGACTGTAGTGCAAATCTGCAAAATGCAAAAAGCAATAAAAATGCATAGGTGTGAATCCAGCCTAAGCGTTTACATCTGTTCTAAACAGATACCTCAAAGCTAGGTCCAGCATTTCATTTTCTATCCCCATTATACAAAGGTCCACCAGCTATCCTAAAAGCTTCAAGCATACATCTATTTCTTTCCTTGCTGACATTAACTGATCATGGTTCCAATTGCTTAAGGAATTGTTCTATGGGAGGATTATACCTCATCTGTAATTGCCAACACACCTCCCCTTCTGGGGATGATGCTTTGGAATCATGGCCCATTATAGAGAATAATGTATTTATCGTATTCTGTAAAATAAATAATAAACTAGATATCCAACAGAGGGAGTTTCTAGTAATGGTGGAAGATATGCAGATGTGGTAATTCAAGTGCAGGGACCTTGGTACGAGCATCCTCAATTGTGAAAGATATTACACAAAGCTACAAAAAAAACAGAATTCAAATATTGTTACAAGCTGTATTTAACAATGAATTTGTTTTTGTACTATACATTTTCTATCTTTGCTATTAAATAAATCTTTACAAGCATTTGTTGTAATCATAATTTTCTGGTGCCATGAAAACAATTTCTTACTGAATTTAACATGGCATATAAAATAGAATAGCTATTAACTATATGTCAAAGAACACATTTTGGCCACCACGTGATCCTCTGTTCAATTCCCCCTAAAATAACACAATAAGGACAAAAACTGGTAACACTGAATCAATTTAATCCACTTAACTTTTCCAGTCAAAATGTCTCACATACAATTTTAGCTGCCCTTTTTGTCTCTTGTCTTTATGATTGCTTTCAATTCTACTCTACAGATCACTGGAAATCAAAGAAATAAATGCAATATTAAAAAAGCAGCTCTGGCCAAGACAATGTTACCATCATCAACTAAATTGGCCATTCTTAGTCTTGACACAGCTAGTAATTGCATCTTATAACTGCTTGCATGTCATAAGGAAGGTCAGTTAAGAGTTCTAAGAAAGCTTAGCAATAACCTTGAGCAATTTCTATGAATAGTTTCATAAAACACAAACACACCTTTAAGAAGGATAATGCACTAAATTACATTCTTACAAATTACATTTAACAAAATATGTAAAGAAAATTAAATTCCCCTTTCTACACACATCCAGCAAATTATAACAAAATTATGTATACTTGTTATACACCCAGCTACATAAAAAATAGTGTCTTTCAGTTGCACAGTTTTTATCCAAATTAAAATTGTTAAAATAGTATTTTTATCTGTAGACCTTCACCGACTTATTTATGGAGATTAACAAAAAGAGTAATGAAAGCCTCCCAGAATAAATAAGAAGCTTGAAAAAAAAATGAAAAAAACAAAACAAAAAACAACACACCGGGGGCGTGGCCTGACTCCGATCCATGATGGACGCTTAGTCTCTCAGCTCCCGGTCCCCGAGGTCCAGCTAGAAGTCTACAGACAGCTTTTTGGTGACTGGCCATGGAGCATACACCCCGGAGCACTTCAGCCACCAGATCGAGGTCCCCCAGATCGCAAGGATCACAGAACGATCGGCAAATACCGGAGATCTTCCGGACGCGGCCTAGGGACGGCGCGCAGGACACACAGGCCAGAAAGCCGCGCTCCTCGAGTGGAAACCCGTCCCGATCCCGCAGCCGCAGCCCACCTCCCGCTCCGGACATGTCAGCGGCACCCGCACTGTGTATAGCCGACCTGAGATCGGTGGCAGCGGACATAAAAAGCTCACTATCTGCTACAATATCGGACGCCATACAGGAATTGCGATCTGACATCCAGGCCATCTCCCTGAAAGTGGAGGAAATTGAAGAGACACAGGCCCGCCATGATGCTTCCCTGTGTCATATGCAGCAGGTAACAGAATCGCATGCAGTCCACCTCAGGGAGATAAACAGGCACATGGAGGACTTGGACAACAGGGGGAGATGCCGGAACCTGAGGGTAAGAGGACTCCCCGAGTCCATAGATGCCAACATACTCGCCCGCACAGTTACTGAACTCTTTAATGACCTGTTAGAGAGGGCCCCTGACACACCAGTCCCCATGGAACGCATGCACAGAGCCCTGCACCCGAGAGGTAGGGACACTGACCACCCCTAGGGATAATATCTGCTGCCTCACTGATTTCATCATGAAAGAAGAAATCCTGAGGAAAGCCAGAGGCAGAGCCCGGTTATCATACAGAGGAACCGACATAAAAATATTTCAAGATCTGTCCTCCATTACTCTGCAGAGGAGGAGAGAATTGCGGCCCCTGCTGGATGTTCTGAGAACAAAATCTATAGTATACAGATGGAAGTTCCCATTTTGTTTATCAGCCTCTGCAAATGGCCGCTCTGCTAACCTTAGAGTCCCGAGAACCTGGAGCACTTCTGTACCACCCTCAATATTCCGCTAGTTGATTTACCAGACTGGTACAGTGATTTCCGCCTCCCTCCGATGAGAAGAGCAGTATCGATGGATGACGTGGTTGAAGCAGGGAACTTCAGCATCAGCCGCCGTCGCCGAGCTCATCCTCCTCCATCTCCCTCACATGCCGCAGGCCCCCTGAGAAATGGCAGCCCCTCCGCTTCGCCGGATCACCGCAAAGCACGTCACTCTTAAAACGGTTATCCCGCTTTTAGGATACAGGTATGGCTAGACTTTTATTTTATTTTTTATTTTTTATTTTTTTTACTTATGACCGTCTATACCTGTGACCATCTACTCAAGTGCCTTATAAAAGATTTGACTTACTCCACAGAACCGTTGTGCCCCACTCACTTGCTATTAAATATCCCATTGACTTCTATCTTCCTCTGGGTCGACTCGGGGTCGACACTTCCACCATCCACCACAGTAAGTCCCTGCGCCAGCTTGACGAGGACTTTTCCACAGGGAATCTCATCCCCCTTTGGGACTTTGGAAAAACCTTACCCCCTCAGCATGAGCAGAAGCCTTCTGAGGCCAGTATCCAGCACTAAACCCACGTGGATTAGGAGGCCCTGCTTGTCGCGACAGAGACGGTTTTTCCTGATGTAGCGCAGGGATAGTACCCCATGGATTTGACGCACCCATCTCCCACTGCCACATACCTACTAGTTGTAACTGCATATTTTTTCTTGTTTCTTTTTGCCCCTTTTCCCTTCTTTCTCTCCTTTTTTTTTTTATTTGATTACCACAGTGATTGCCTTGCCTTACTCGGACTTGAGACGTAATGGACTTCCACTTCTCTACATCGACAGTCTGCCACCCTACCTCTGTCACATCGGGACACCATGCCCACTCGTCTGGATATCTTTTTTTTTATTTTTTTTTTATTACAGGTCCAAATCTACACCGACAAATTTTTATATATGGTGGTACAGTATGCTTGTATAACAGTGTGTTACGTTGGAGGGGGAGGAGGGGTGAGGGGTGCTAGCCGCCGGCTGCCGGGGGTTGCCGAAAGGCCCCTCCTGGCAGTCGGCGACGCCTATGCACCTTAATAAGATCACACACTGTTCACACGCTTCCCGCATGGGGGAATGGGACGGAGACTTCCGAGGGGGTCACCAACCGATACTGCATTCAATCATCCTACCTGCGCAATACAAAGTCAATGGATTCGGGGAGGAGGAGTTGAGATAGGGGGAGGAAGGGATAGATAGAAGGAGAAGGAAGCAAACCAAACATCTTTGAGGTAAACAAAGAGAACTTCACATCAAAATTGAAGCCCTACTAATGCATAGACCTGATAACAGCTGATCACGCACCTATACCACGGTGTTGGTTACCTGTCTCCCACGTGTGAACCATATTCCCTGCCCACATTGGGCCGGAATTCACACCCAATTATTCCCCACTCGCAAACGCTGAAGCGACCACTTCCTGTCGCGCCCTGGGGGGTTGATTCCCCATCTGACCTGTGGTGACCCTCTCGGAGGTTTTTGCTCAGTGAATGCTTCTTACCTATATTGATGACCTTTTGCCCTTGTCATGACCCTGTGTCACCTCACAGGATGCCGTCTTTCTCCTGACCAGTAGGGTCTTGTATTCATGTTGTCTACCCTATCATTCCAAGAGAATGTAGCTGACCCCCTTTGGGTCGACCCAGAACATTAGATAGCCCCAACGAACTAAGGGCACTCAACCTAACATATACATAGACACATGCCAACGAAATCCATAGGTAGATGGTTCTTTTTCATTCCTTGTCTATGCCTAGTTAACTGTTAAAGTTGCGATGTTATTTCCTACTGTTCGCGTTATAGTTACTGGATACTGTGCCACCATCCCAGAATATCCCCAATAGTGGCCACTTGTCCCTGGAGTAGTCCGGAACTACATCCCTACAACACTCCCGGGTATTGAGCACACATTTCTTTCAACACCCAGTCCACCCTCAACAACCCTACAAGCGTACCTGACCTCAAGGGAACTCGAGAGCACGTCCTTCTTGGTACCGCAGCCAACCACCCCCACACACAGTGGACTCAGTGAGACCCCACTGACCCCACTGACCCATTCTGGTACCTCATACACCGGGTTGACCAGTGGTCTAACCCGCCACCAGAAGACACCCACTTGTCTCCTTACCCCCCAGACACTCAGCGCCTAACCACATACCGATATAGTCCCCTCTCCTAGCTTCCCTTCCCTCTTGTCCCTTGCTCTTGCCTCTTTTCCACCCCTACCCCTACAACTTCCCTGCTTCTAACTGGTCCGTCCTGCTCCCCTTCCAAGGCAGAATTATCTTAGAAGACCAACGATCGTAGTTCACTATGGCTCCAATTAATAACAGATCTTCTTGCCCCACCCTTAAATTGATCTCTCTTAACGCCAAGGGTTTGAATGTCCCGGAAAAACGCTCGAAACCGCTAGCTAACATGCGCAGCATGAAAGCGGATATAGTTTTCCTGCAAGTGACCCACTTCTGCTCAACAACCATACCAAAACTATTGAACTTCCTCTACCCTCACAGCTTCCATGCAACAATCCCTGAAGCTAAGTCCAAAGGAGTTTTGATTCTCCTCTCCAAAACTGTCCCCTTCCAAGTGACCGACTTGCTTGCAGACGAACAGGGCAGATTCCTTTTCCTGAAAGGAACCTGGAAGGACAAACCCTTGACTCTGGCCAATATATACAGTCCCAACACATCCCAAGTCCCGTTTTTTCGTGACATCTCACAACGCCTATCCGCTTTTCAAACGGGCATACTGATTGTCGGGGAGACTTCAATGTACCCCTGGACCCCCTCATTGACACATCATCAGGGTCCTTACATTTGCCGTATAAAGCATTACGCCAAATCAAACTCAGCCTTCAAAACCTCTTGCTCCATGACGCCTGGCGCACATTACATCCCAAAGAAAAGGATTACACATTCTTTTCCAACCCACATAACCGATACTCCAGACTGGACTATTTTTTCTTGACCCAACGGCATCTCCCGTTCTTGACTAGTGCCACCATAGAGCCCATGACGATATCTGACCACCACCCCGTTTCAATTTCATTATCATTACCAGAAAAAATCAACCACGCCCAGACTTGGAAAATGGATCCCACCATTCTTGCAGATACTGTAGGACATGAGGAACTACGTCTCTGCATAGAGAACTACTTCAAAGACAACGACACACCTGACACCACCAGCATGACACAATGGGAAGCGCACAAATGCGTTATAAAGGGGAAAATCATTTCAATGACAGCTAATATCAGGAAGGAAAAACGCAAAGCGCTTTCGGACCTATTTGCCGAATTAAAAACATTGGAGACGTTACATAAGCGCACTTTAGCCCAGGATACACACCAGGAACTTTTAGACACCAGGTCACTAATCCAGGAGGAGATGGGTAGGATCTCCCGGAAAAAATACATGCTCACACAAAAACTTTTTTATGAGTTTGGAAACAAGGGTGGCCACTTGTTGGCCCAAGCATTACGTACTAGGAAAGCAAAAAACACGGTTCACAAACTTCACTCACCCAAGGGGGAGGTTTACACGAACAACACGGATATAGCCACTGAATTCGAGAAATTTTATTCAACACTTTACAACATAGAAGGCTCAAACCCCTCAAAATCATCCCTCCATTCCAGAACACTTAAGATCAATCAATTCTTAGCCCACCACTGCCCCAGAACCATACCCCAGGAAACATCTGACAATCTTGAAGGCCCGATCACCCAACTGGAATGGGACATGGCCTTGAAACAGCTAAAACCGGGCAAATGCCCGGGCCCGGATGGGCTGCCAGCTGGTTACTATAAAACATTCAAGGACTCCCTAGGCTCCCCATTCAGGAAAGCTTTCAACTCTATTTCTCCAACCACCACACTGTCCCGCGAAATGCTAGAAGCTCATATAGTGGTACTACCCAAAGATGATAAGGACCCTACTTAGGCAGCTAACTATAGGCCTATTTCACTACTTAATGTGGATTTAAATTTTTTTTCAAAGATTCTGGCCAACAGATTGTTACCATTTCTCCCCTCTCTTGTCTCCAAAGACCAGGTAGGCTTTGTCCCTGGCCGGGAAGCCAGGGACAATACCATAAAGGCAATAAATCTCCATCACCAGATCACGTCATCCAATCAGCAAGGCTTCTTTCTCTCGTTGGATGCGGAGAAGGCATTCAGCAGGGTTGCATGGGATTACATGGCAGCGGTACTGCACTCTTTAGGTCTGGGCCCGCGCATGCTCAATCTCATTTTATCCCTATACTCCAACCCATCAGCAAAAATTAGAGTGAATAATACCCTGTCGAATGCCTTCTCCATCCACAACGGTACGAGACAGGGCTGCCCACTATCCATGATACTCTTCATACTCACCCTAGAGCCTCTCTTGAACAGCATTAGAAATAACCCTGACATACAAGGTATTAAGACCAAGAGTAGAGATTCCAAGCTCTCCACCTTTGCGGGCGACATATTACTGTTCCTCACACAACCACACACCACTCTACTGATTCTGCTAGCAGAATTCCAACGCTTCCACATAATTTCTAACCTTAAAATCAACTTCTCCAAATCATTTGCCCTCAATATTACTTTGCCCCCCTCGGTAGTAGCTCAATGCAAGGAAAACTTCCCCTTCCAATGGAAGATTGACGCGATCACATATCTAGGCATACAACTCCCTGCCAAATTGCAAGACCTCTACACGAAAAACTATCTTCCACTGCTGAATAAGCTAACGACTGATTTAACTCATTGGAACAAACCGATTTTCTCTTGGTTTGGCAGGGCTGCAATACTGAAGATGAACGCACTACCTAGAATCCTCTATGTAATACAAACACTACCTATCCATCTACCTCCCTCTTTTTTCAAATTGTATAGAAGTCTCTGTACCAAATTTCTTTGGGGGGGTCGCAAACCTAGAATAAGCTATACACATCTTGCATTACCTAAACAGTTGGGTGGCATAGGCCTACCCGATATTCACAACTACTACAAAGCTGTTCATTTGACACGCATCATTGACTGGAATGTTCATGCCCCAACAAAAGACTGGGTAGATTTGGAAGCTTCCCTTACATCGTTACCCCTCGAATCCCTACCGTGGATTCAAAATTGTCAGTCTTTCCCTGAGGTGGGTCGACACCCACTGATAAAACCCACTGTCAATTCCTTTCTCAGACTCTGCCAAAGCATACCCATTTCATCCGTGCCGGGACCCATGACCCCGATAAAGATGAACCCCAATTTCCCTCCGGGTATGTCTAAGAGTTTTCTTAAGGATTTCTGGCCACAAAGCCGACCTCTGGCACACCACTTTTACGCCCGCGAGCAGCGACTATCAGCTTCCCAACTAGCTACGATACATGACAAACCTACTATACCGACGTGGATGTTCACTCAGATCACACATTTCCTGAACTCTCTTCACAAACGGTCCCCCTGCTCCAGGACCCTGATGCCCTTTGAAAAACTATGCCTACAATTGCCCCCCCTAACCCACCTCATATCTGCAACTCATACCCTTCTTTTCGCAGACCACCAGCCAAACGACTCAAACATGTGCAAGACTTGGGAAAGAGATCTTTCCATCACTCTATCACCAACAGAATGGACTAACATACACACGAATGTCCACAAGGGCTCCATGAATGTATCCACACAGGAGAATGGATACAAAATCCAATCGCGTTGGTACCGTACTCCGACTCTACTCCACAAATTTAACCACAATATCCCGGAATCCTGTTGGAGGTGTACAACGGGTAGGGGTTCGATGCTACATATTTGGTGGCAATGCCCTTGCATACAGTGTTTCTGGACGGACGTACACCGCATCACTTCCCAGGTTACATCTTATGACTTACACTTAATCCCGGCCCAATTTTTACTTCACCACACACACCTGCCTCAATCATCCTACCGCAAATCACTAGCAATGCACATGATCAATGCAGCGAAACAATGCATTCCCGTTCACTGGAAAACCCAAACCACTCCCACCCTCAAAGAATGGTTTAACAGGATTAAAAGAATAGCCAAATTGGAAGAGCTCATTCACTGCTCCAGAGACACTCCACAAAAATTTAGTAATACATGGGCCTGTTGGATACACTTCCAAACAACCTTGGAATATACCCAACTGTACAACCAATCTACTTAAAGCCTATCGTAACGGATTTGACTTGCCAAGAACCCAGATACCCCACATCCCCGCCTTTCTGTCTATTAAGGGACCATAAATCTTCCATCCTCGGGAAGACTCCTTCCCTCCCCCCCTTCAGTCGGTCAACCCGGCATTCCCCGTTGGCACCACATTTTCTGCCTGGGAGGGGTAGCGGGACGTGACCACCTCCTTCACCCACATGACCCCACCTCACCTCTCTCACCCCTCTGTACCCCCCCCAAACACCCCACCCTGATGCCCACAATACCCCTGGTAAACTGAACCTGACAACATCAACCACATCCTATCTTACGCTACTGACATTCTCCACATAAGTCAACATTGACCAAGACCACTTGGATTACCTAATCCTTATGTCCCTACTGCTGTGACGGTGCCTTCACCCCACAGAGTATATCTGTTCTGTAGACTTTCATGTCGACACACCCTGATACCCACTTTCACTCCCGGAACCATTGCTCCCCGCCTGAATCAGGAGAATCCTAGCACACCCAGCACCACCTCTCCTGTCACTACACACGACACGAGTCGATCTCAGGGTTGAGAACCCTGTCCAGCTGAATACAGGTCTTAATTGGCCCTTCAGTGTCGGTAACACTTTCTTTTTTTTTTGTTTTTTACTTAAACTTGGTTTGTTACTGTTCTTTTTTGCTTACTTACTTATTACCTCTGGTGCTTGGTTACTGCTAATGTGCACATCACAATATGGTTACCATGCTTCATACCCCCCCAAAATGCTCACTTTTACCAAAAATACTCGATCGAAACGAGACAACAGTGCTGATGACCTGAGTTAACTCCCACGTTGGACACAGATTGCTCCCGGTTGGGGTGTCTAAGTGTGAGTTAGTTCTCTCTTTTGTCTCGAGTTATCTCATGTTAGCGTTGATTCTAAATATGTTCTATGTTTTCTATTATAATACATTACGCATTCTTTAGTATGTACTGTATAATTGGAAAAGAAGATGTTGTCTACTTGTTTTTTTTCCCCTGTAATTCTGTTCAAAAACCCAATAAAATTTTTGGAAAAAAAAAAAAAAAAAAAAACTTAAATAAAAAAAACAAAGCCTTCTCATTTACCACCAGCTTTAATTTTATTTTTTTCTCTTAATTAGTGATCAGAGAACTGAGCAAAGTTCAGTTCATTGGACATTAGGTTAACATCTAAAAACATCTGCAAACACCCAAACATAGTACTCAAACCCCACTGTAATTTATGGATGCAAAATCTTTTTCGGTTCTTTCTCAAGGCCAGTTTGCACACATTTGAGAAAAAAAGGTCATGGGTAACTGGGACACAGGTACCAATGAAAAAAAATACAATTTAGTGGGAGGCAGGTTACAGAGTTACATACAGTAGTTGATGAGATTGGCAAAAGACACAGGTCTTTTTAGTTCAATCTTTGTGTATAGGTGATTTTATGTTTTACCCATATTGTCTTTCAAATAATGTTGTATGCTGTAATATCTAAAGGTTTTTTGTTTATCACCACTTCTTGGGGAAAAGAGTTCTACATTTTCACTGTTCTAACACTAAAAACCCTGTACACAAGTTAAGATTAAACCCCCTTTCATCCAATACTAAACTGTAATGTGTTAGTGATAATAAATTAGAAAGGTATTAGTTATATAATCCCATTTTATGTATTTCCACTTTGATGTAAGTGCCTCTTCTCCAGAGCGAAAAACTCTAATATCTGTAATTGTTCTATATAACTGAGGTCCTCCAACTCCCTAATAATGTTGTTGCACTTCCTTTAACTCATTCTGGCTCAGTGACATTTTTTCTGTGGATTATTGTCCAAAACTGAATTGTATATTTAAGATGAGGCTGACCCAGTGTTTTATAAATGGGTTGTATAATTTATTTATATGACCTTTTAATGCAACAGAGTATTCTGCTAGTTTTGTTGACATGGCATGTTCTTGTTAAGTCTGAGACCTACAAGGGTCCCCAAATAATTTCTCGTCATAAATTCACCAAGAGGAACCCTTCCTAAAGAAAATTTTTCACACATATTTTTAGAAACCGAGTGCATAACTTCCCCTTTCGTTGTACTGGACTTCATTTGCAATTTAGCTACCCAACCCCCATCATATTTAGTGTAGGTCTTCTTGTAAATATCTTATTTCCTTACAAAAATACTGAAGTTGAGTTCTTAATTTTCAACTTGATGTCATTATTAAATACTAATAACCTTGGTGCATTTAGCACTATTCTCTGGACTCTTTTCAGCAATCAGTTTTCTATCCATGTATATGCAATTTCTTCAACATCAACAGACCTTTTTTTTTAATTAAACATTTATGCATTACACTGCCAAATGCTTTTGCTTAGTCCTATCCTACACCTACTGGCCTTCCGTTTTCTAAATTCCTACTCACTTCCTTATAGAATGTTAACAGATTGGTATGACAAGAAGGGTCTTTCATACGCCAATGGTTGGTTTTTATTTACGTAGTATTTTCACTGGCAAACTTTTGAAAACATGCTCTTATTAGTACCAGTGGGTGGTTCACCCAAATGTAACGCCTTTCATGAACATCATCTCGGACAGTGAAGTACATTTCAGGGCTTTCTGCCCACTTTTATTTAAAAGAAAAGTTCAAAAACAGCATCCTTGCTATTCAAGCTACCAAGTCTCTGAGCCTGTCACTGCACAGACTCACCACTTTAACTCCTTCAATCTATGTTTCCTATAAAATGTGGACTCGACGTAGGAGTTATAAATCCCAGAGAAAATTGCAAAACTTGTTTTCTCTAATGAGAACAGACATCCCAAAGACCCTCAACCTGCATACGTGAAAACCCTGGATTACATTGTAACAGGACAATGGGAACCTCATGAAACATCAACGCACCTGTTGTCAGACACTATGCAGGCAGCTGATTTGACATCTGACAATTAACAAAGCAATCTATCCATACATTGACTAGATAACAACTCTCCTGATCCAACTTACTAGCTTCCATATTTAGCATTTACCATTTTATTTCTGTGTTTCAGGAGTTCTATCAGGTTTACCACAGAAACCTACTTTTGGGTTGGTGAACCCAGTCTATTTATCCAGTTCTGTGCACGCTGGTACTTTCATAAATGCTTACTACAGCCTTTTTAACCACTTCCCAGGCTAGGGACAGGATTTCTGCCATTTCTCCATCATTTATTGGCCCTTCGATCTCATAAGGTTTTACTGCTGTTGCAGTGTGCACACTCTTGTCTATAAGCACACGGTCATACACACGGTCGGACTTTTTCATGGATTCTGTCCGATCGGACAATGTTGTTGAAAAATCAGACCGTGTGTATGCACCATCGGACAGTGTACGTCGGTTTGTCCGATGGACAAAGTCTTATCTCCTGCTGGAAAGATTTGCCGTCAACACGGTCCGATCACACCAAATCCGATCGTGTGTACGGTTGTCCGACGGACAAAATGCTACGCATGCTCAGAAGAAATTCTGTGACGGAAGCGCTCGGTCAGGTAAAACTACCTTTCCTAATCGACACAGCACATTCGTCACGCTGCAATGTTAAAATGTCTTTAATGCAGCGCATTCTCTTTTTCTTTACAATGCAACAAGAATGACATGTTTTAGCTGCTCCTATTCACCCGCACTTCTCACAAACTTAGTTCTTTATTACTTTGCAGCATTTATACACTACATGTTTATTTTTTACTCAGATCGTAAAAGAATCTTTGTTATATTTTTACCATGATTTTTTTTTTTGTTAGTTTTTTTTTTGGGGGATACATATTTGAAGGTTTTTTTTTTTTTTTTTTTTTGGAGGGGGGTTGTGTGTCTCAACTTATCAAAACCACATTATTAACATTTGTATTTCTTGCTTAAATTTACTAGGAGTTTGTTGGTTGTTGGTGCCCCTTGTTAATTCTACTTTAGGATTAGTGAAATGTACCTGCCTACTCAAAGAAAAACTGTCATTGTAGAAAAGTAAAACACAATAGTCAATGATTATTTCCAATCCAAAAACATTTATTTAGGTCTCAGCAACAAACCAAAGAGGAACGCAGCCATGGTGAAACTTGGGGAATTTGCAAAGCCTTGGACACCCATGGCAACCATCATTTTTCAGGCTTTAACAATTGGGGGCATGAAGAGTACCTATCTAAATCATAAGGGAGCGCAATCTGGTCCTGAAGTCCAAAACATCCGGAACTGCAGCAGATGCCATCTAGGTCCCCAGGCTCTGGTCCTACGAGAGGCTCCATCTTCTCTCAGACCAGACTTAATCAAGGTCATCACTCTCTTGTCTTCCTTGTACGCTTCCTTCCACGCCGTGGTGCTGGTGCTGGTGGGGTGGCAGAAAGAGGAGGAGGAGGCGGAGCAAGATCACTCTCGCAAACATGTGTGAGGGGAGTCATCTCCCCAGCCATCCCCTCATTTAGTATTTTGAGGATGACATCCTCACACATGCTGCGTTGCCCCGCCTCCATACCCATCATTTTACTGCCAACCAAGGAGGCAAAGGCCTCCTCGTAGGTGGGTGTGGCATATAGGGAGGCTGAGGCATCTCGGATCAGCTGGAGCGCTGACTCTCCCACCTCCCCCATGCTTTTCGCCCTTCTGTAGGGAAGGCGGAGGGGAGGGACTTGGGAGACAGGCTCCTACGCCTACCCCCCTGTTGGCTGCCACTAACCCCTGCCTCCTCCTGACTGCCACCTTCCACAGCCACCTCCTGGCTGAGGTCTTCCTGTGTATGAAAAAGGGACATAGTTTCAGTTATTTGTTCATCAAACACACACAATTCTCATCTAGTGACTGTTGCAAAATGTTTACAAATAGAAAACCATACAATTCTCAGCCCTGCAGTTTAGACTCTTCCCAAAAATGTCTCCAACACTACTGTCTGTTGATATGTCAATCACGTTAGGAACTAAGCAATTGGGGATCCAGAATTAACTGAACATCATTCATTATTCCCCAAAATGGTTACAAAACTACTATACCTGGAACAAGCTGGGCTCCTGCACATATTCCATACTGGAAGGCCCAGGTTGGTCCTCGGAAGCCTCATCAGGGGTGGCGTGCGCGGAAGGACGCGTGCAAGGAAGAGTCGAGAGTGACTTCCTGACAGTAGCCTGGTCTTTGAGAAAGTGGAGCCTCTCATAGTACCAGAGCGTGGGGGCATAGACATCATCTGCTGCAGCTCCAGATGCTAGGGACTTCCGGACCTTATTGCGCTCCCGGAAATAGGTACTCTTCATGTTGTTAATCTTCACTTTTAAGTTTGCCACGGTTGCCATGGGCAGGTTAGGCTTTACAAATGCCACAAGTTTCAGCAGGGCTGCGTACCTCTTTGGTCTGTTGCTATAGTCATGATGTTTAGGTTGCCATAAGAGGGGGAATTCCCGGTATTTATCAATGAAGAGGGGGAGAAAACTCACGTCGTAGAAGGCCTCCATCACCTCTGCAAGACACAACACCACACCAAACAATATAAATAATGTCAGCCTAAACTCTCCTAATCTTCTCCATAAAGAAGCCTCAAGTTCTAATCAGTCTAGGCTAGTTATGTACCAACGTCAAATTGTACCTTCGTTTCTAGCGATCGTCTCGTGCGTGAGCTTTCTCTCCCCCTCGTCTCCCAGATCGTGGCTACGACACAGGCGTGTGACGTTTTATATACAGTGCGCATGCGTCAAACTCCGCCCACCCCTGACGATCTTTCTCGTCTATTCCCCACCCCTTCTCTTTACGGCGCAGTGGGGAGAGCACATGGCGGGGACACAGCAGGTGCGCCCCAAATATCCCACCAACGAGGAGGAGGACGAGGAAAGTCCGGAGGCACAAACGTCCCGATCCCGGAGCCAGAAATTCAAGGCCTCCAATATGTCATTTGGAGAAATGTTGGAGATGGTGGACATATTAAAGAGGAGCGACTATGATGGGAAGTATGGCCCTTACCTCAACCCCAATGTCCGCAAGGCCAAGATCATGTCTAAAGTTGTGAGGAGGCTGTACAATCATTTTGGGGTACAACGATCCAAGGAGCAACTCAGGAAACGCTGGTCAGACCTGAAACTGAGGGAGGCTGATCAGTACAGAAAGATCAAGCGAATTCTTCAAAAAAGTAAGTAGTTGTGTTTTGTGTTTGATTTCTTGCTTGCATACTGCTCCATGTGGTTTGATTTTTACAAAGTTGTACATTCCAAAATGGCCACTTTCATGTTCGTCTGTGCATTCGATCGTACTCAGCCTCGATCTTTCTGCCACTGTCATGGTCGTGTGTGTGTGTCCATTCGATCGTACGCAACCTCGATCGTTCGACCACTTATAATACGATGTTTTTTTTTTTTTTTGGGGAAAAGAAGTTTGTTCTCACTAGAAATGTCATCAAGAATGTAAAGCCAATTTATTCAATGTAAAGGAGAGGTCACCCAGTAGCTGTTTACCCATCTGGACTCTAGAGCACTAGTGCTGGGACACCCAAACCCCCTTTTTATTAGGCTTTTCCACACATGTGCTCCAGTGGATACTAGAGGGGGGTCTCCATCACACAAACTTCTACCAAAAAGCTAGTCAGTTTAGCACCTTTACAAAGTGACTACATTCATGTAGTTGGCATTTGTAACTGGCCAAACAAAAATAGTGTCCGTCACTTTCAAGCAATGTTTGTCATTTCCTATTTCTGCCCTCAATAGATTGTGTTGCTAAATCTTCCTTTTGTACATTCTCATAGGGGAGCGAAAACTTGAGCCGTCTGAGGAAACCCCAAAACCAACACCTCCCAAAAAAGGGGAAAGAGCAGAAGCAGAGGAGGAGGAGGAGGAAGGAGAGATCATCGAACTTGGAGAAATTGTCACCACAACAGGTGAGTGTGGGAGAACACAGCTACTGGTAAGCTAATCAATGTATGGCTGCCTCATTTCCAACACCCCATTTTTGTTTGTTTGTGGTTTTTAGGTGACGTGGATGTTGTGGAAGAAAAATCGCACTTTACCACAGAGAGTGCCCACGTACTCATCGGGGAGATAATGGTCTGCAATAGAGATCTAGATTACATAAAGCAAAACATCAATGATGTTCAACAAAAATTGAAGAACATCATTGATGTTTTAGGAAAAATATGAAAACGCACCAAGTAATTAACACACATTTGTGCCAGCTTCGGAACACATTTGCAACTTAAGAACTGTGTGAAATTTGGAACATGCACACATTGTGTCCACATGTGCTAGCTCCCATCATGGTGGATGAATGCCAACGTTTTTTGGGGGGTGCAAACACTTTACGAACTACGAAAGTGGTTGTGGTGAAGGGGTTGCACCCCCAAAAAACGTCCATTCATCCCCATGATGGAAAATGGCACTTTTGAAGCTTCTAGGCATGTGTTTTACCATCTAATGACCATTTTCAGACCCAAATTGTGTGCATGTTCTAAATTTCCACTTTCCAGGGGTGCCCCCCATGTGATGAAGGCAAGATCAAACACACTTTGAACATATAGTCATGTCTGATCTTGTCTTCACTTTACAAAGTTGAACTTTCCAAGTTCATAGGTTCTGGTTTGCTCCATGCCTGGTTTTACCAATTGCGCAATGTTTGTAAACAATGTTGTAAATAACCAAGATGTTGTCAGTTTGGGCGTGAAGATTGTAAACGCACTTGTGAATGTTTTCCAAGTAAACTTTTTTTATTTTTCTAAATGTGTGGCTTCCTTATTTCAAAAACACAATGCATTATGTATGTCAAATGTAAAGGATATGGGGGGCAATTGGTGTTATTTACTAAAGGCAAGTCCACTTTGCACTGTAAGTTTCTGTTCCAGGGCACTTTTTCACTGCACTTGTAGAGCATAGTGGATTTGACTTATGTAAATGACACCCACAGTGCTTTGTACGAAAACACGGAGCACAGCATTTTTGAGAGTACACACATGTCTGACCTGGTGATGAAAAGGAGTATTTTGGGTGTCAGTTATGCAGTACAAACCTTCTCTAGACCAAAGATTAGGTAGCAAACACACAACATGAGACTAATCTTTTTGGGAAGAAGAGACTGTTACCTCCTTTTGCCCAGAAAGTGCATTCCCACTGTCGAAGGCAAAGGGAAAAAATGTCAAGGTAAAATAAGATAAAAAGTATACTGAAATGACAAGAAATCATAGGTTGGTTGAAATATCAGATTTATTAAAAAATGCCTCTCACACATCGTCAGGCAGAGCAATGGCCCCCCTACCCACAAAGTACTCCATATATTGCTCGCGGACCGCGCGGGCATTTAGAGGGGGCAAGCCTGGACGTGCCACTTGAAGGGCTGTGAGGTCCGTATCTGGAGGGCCCTCCACATCTGGGCCAACGGGCACCACATAGTTCCTGTTATGTCTTTTGAGGAAGTTGTGCAATATGCAACAGGCAAGAACTATGTGTATTCCGCCAAGTTAAAAGCCATCAAGAACAGGCGGAAGCGGCTGGCCAGGATGCCAAAAGTGTTCTCCACCACTCTTCTGGCTCTGGACAGCCTGTAGTTGAAGACCCTCTGGTCTGGGGTGAGGGTCCTCATCAGGAACGGCCTCATCACATGGGAGTCAACGCAAACGCTTCATCTGCGACAAAGACGAAGGGGAGTCCTTCTGCATTCTCCTCTGGAGGTGGCAAGCACAGACTGCCACTTTGGAGACGCCAGTAGAACTCCGTGTGCGTAATGGCACCACCATCCGAGATCCGGCCGTTCATCCCCACGTCCACATACATAAACTCGTATGTTGCCGACACCACCGCCAACATCACTACACTATTAAACCCTTTATAATTATAATAGTAGGACCCCGAGTTGGGCGGTGGGACGATGCGGACGTGTTTCCCATCAATTGCCCCTCCGCAGTTAGGAAAGTCCCAACGGCTGGCAAAGTGGGAGGCCACAGTCTGCCATTCCTGTGGCGTGGAAGGGAACTGTGGAGTGAAACAAGAAAAAAAAAAATTAGTCACTTTGCACCTAAACATTGCAAGCAGATTAGACAATCAACATCTTGGAACAAGAGCATTGTATAAAATTGGAGGCTGGAAAGTATTTGCACAGAAAAGTAGAGGCTCCCCTTCACAGATTACTCACCCCCCATCAATCCCCACACTTCTGATGGGCCATTGGCAATAACTAGGGTTTTGGGGGGGGGTGGTGGACAGGTAACCCTCTGCACTTCATTGATTGGCAAATGGCTCAATAATGTGTGCTAGTTTGGGCAGACCCTCTGTACTTAACACTATTGGCAGCCCCCAGGAAAGATAAAATAACATTTCAACCCCCCCCCCCCCCCAAAAAAAAAAGGCAAGCACATTGTGACATTATGAAATTACCAAGCAAGCTAATAGGAGGGAAAGAACACCAAAAATTAGGAAATGGAAAGTATGGAGCCAGCCCCTTGCACTACATGCTTTGCTGAATTCATCCCTAAAGATGCCCACTATAAAGAGGTAGGTATATAGTGTGTATGGACCTTGGGAAAGCCAGCAGATAAAGGATTGGTACCCTCTGACAGAGCAGTTGGGGGAGGGGGTTCCTAATGAGTTTGCCCCCCCCCCACCAAAAACAATAAAAAAAGGGCTCTACATGAAGTAAACCACACAGCAAACATTTGTGCATATTTTAGGGGGTGTTTGAGGGCAAAAAATCCGATGCAGCAGACAAAATACTTTGCTTAAGTGACTAGGCCATAGGTGTCTATTGGGGCAGAAGAGCATGCTGGGGAGGTAAGTGAAGGGAAAAATGCATGAAGGAGAAAAGGGGCACAGCATATTAGAGCATATTGCAAACATGGTAATTAGGGAAGGAGGTCAAAAATACAAGACATTAGCAAACAGAGCATACATAGAAGGGAATAGTAAAGGAGAAATGTTACCTTAATATAGTCCTCCTGCAGGACCTGGATGATGGCAGAACAGGTCTCTGGAATAATGATTCCCAGGGCCTGGGGAGAGATACCTGAAGAGAACTTCAAATCCTGAAGACTTCTCCCTGTCGCCAAGTACCTCAACGTAGCAACAAGCCTCTGCTCCGGAGTAATGGCTTGTCTCATGCAGGTATCCTGCCGGCTGATAAAGGGGGTCAGCAAAGCCAAAAGACGGTGAAAATCGGGGTCCGTCATCCGGAGAAAGTTCCTGAAATCATCAGGATTATTCTCCTGGATCTCACGAAGCAAAGGCATGTGCGAGAATTGGTCACGCTGAAGCAACCAATTCTTGGTCCACATCCTCCTCGTCACTCTGTTCATGGACGGGTCTTGGGTCAAAGCTAAAAGCCCGACACCAATTCCGCATACAGCACGAACTCGGCGACGAGTACGCACGGGAAACATCGCTCACAAGGTCACAAAAGGTCGGCTGGTCAGAACGGACAAACAGAAAGCACCGATAAACAGCAAGGCCTGAGAGAACGAAATGAATACCAGAAACGAGCAGACAATAAGCAGTGCAAATCAAAGCGTCCTATATCAAGATATAGGCCGCAATGACCAACAAATGCGAACTGACTACACGCACTAATAAACAGATACGCACGACAAGCACAAACTGAAGAGCAGTAACGATCTGAGTCAGAAAACTGAGAAGCGCGAATCTTAAGTCACCAAACTTCGACTAAATCTCGATAAACACGGGATCAGCAGAAGGAGCCCAACGGGTGCCTGACGTGGTGCTGAACTTCCCTTTTCTAATCTCGTGGACGACGACTTACGTCACGACGTTCTTGCAGACCGGATATTCCGACAACGTAGTCCGACCGTGTGTACGCAACAACAACATCGGACAAAGTACGACGGACAGAATCCGACCGACCTGGTCCGCGGATTGTCCGACCGTGTGTATGGGGCTTTACAGTCCTTTGAGTGGCTCCCATACTTGAAAAACCAGCAAACAACCCGCCAGTGGACTATGAGAAATCTTTCAACATCAACTATAGACAGTTCCACCTGAAGAAGTGGTTTCAATCTGCGTTAGTAATTGTTTGTGGTTGAATTTGAATTTTATCTTTTGTTCCTTGTATATTTTTTTATATGTATTAAAATTATTTTATATCAAAATTTGTTTGTGTATCAGTACCAAGATAGTCCAGTACAACCTACTTGATGGGTATTATCCATGGTCAGCCACAGCAACTGTCCTGCTAGACTCTTCTTGCCCTGTTTCTCTATTGTTAAACATCAGATTATTTTTAGATTCTGTTTAATCCCTTGCCTGCCCACTGTAAATGGCACAGTACAGAGGTAAGTCTCTCTCTGTACAGTGAGTTGGACTCTGAACTAGGGTCACTCCCACTTTCGCAATTAGTCTCCTTTGACACTGCACTTGCAATCTCTATACTCATTTCAACAAATATAGTCTTACCCATCACCAGGGGTGTTGCTAGGTCTATAAAAGATCTGGGGCTAGCCCCCATCGCAGCGTAGTAAACAAAGTCATACGCTTGGGTGGGCATAGACATGTATATACAGTAATATACATGTGTGTATATATCCCCAGAAAGCCTCCCACTTACATCGGGGTCTCCCGAGAGCCCCCCACTTACATCAGGGTTCCCAGAAAGCCCCCCTTACATTAGTGTCCCCAGAGAGCCTCCCCCTTAAATCAGGTTCCCCAGAAAGCCTCCCCCTTAAAATCAGGGTCCCCAGAGAGCCCCCTCTATTACATCAGGGTCTCCAGAGAGCCTACCCTCCCCTTGGGGACCCCTGCAAAGACTCGGGGCTATGGGCCCCAGATTCAGGGCTATAGCGCCAAAAGCCACCCCTAGTGACGCCACTGCCCACCACCGCACATTGAATTTATAAAAAAATGCAAAGTGTTCTCTGAATGACACCTGAACAGAACGAGTGTCCTCCTGTGTTTACTAAACAGCAAAGCAACCCCATTGACATGGGCTCCTGAAGCTAGCAGCAATCACTGAAGTATCAGTATCTTCTAAAGTGGTTTCCAGGTTCCACAAGGAACTAGCAGGTATGGAACATGCATACATTAGGGATGAGCCGAACACCCCCGGGTTCGGTTCGCACCAGAACCTGCGAACAGACCGAAAGTTTGCACGAACATTCAAACCCTATTAATTACAATGGACGCGAACGTTCAAAATCAAAAGTGCTAATTTTAAAGGCTAATATGCATGTTCTTGTCATAAAAAGTGTTTGGGGACCTGGGTCCTGCCCCAGGGGACATGTATCAATGCTAATTTTTTTTTAAAAACGGCCGTTTTTTCAGGAGCAGTGATTTTAATAATGCTTAATGTGAAACAATAAAAGTGTAATATTCCTTTAAATTTCGTACCTGGGGGGTGTCTATAGTATGCCTGTGAAAAGGCACATGTTTTCCGTGCCTAGAACTGTCCCTGCACAAAGTGTCATTTTTGCAGGAAAAAAAGCTATTTAAAATCACTTGCGGCTAATGAATTGCCGACTCCCGTAATAAACAGTCATTCATTGAAAGTCATTGATAAAAAAAAAAAAAAAAAGCGTGGGGGTCCCCCAAATTCAATTACCAGGCCCTTCAGGTCTGCTATGGATATTAACCACTAGCCGACCGGCGCACGACGATATACGTCGACAGAATGGCACGTACAGGATATATAAACAGCATCTCCCCGTTCTGCCTAGCAACTAGTGACGCCGATCTCTGCTCCCTGTGATTGGAGCAGAGATCAGCATTCACTAGCTGACAGCCACGCCCCCCCACAGTAAAAAAAACACCCCTAGGCATACTTAACCCCTACACTGCCACCTTGTGGTTAACCCCTAAACTGCCAGTGTCATTTATACAGAAATCAATGCATTTAAATGCATTAACCGCTTCCCGACCGGCCACTGCATATATACGTCAGCAGAATGGCTCGGGCAGGCAGAATCACGTACCTGTACGTGATCGTGCATGTGCCTGCCCGTGGGTCGCGCGCGCGCCGCTAGCGGCGCGCTCGCGACCCGGTCGGGAGCTCCGTGACCCCGGCCGCGGGACCAGCGGACCCGATCGCCGCTGGTATCCCGCGATCGGGTTACGGAGCGGAAGAACGGGGAGAGGTCTATGTAAACAAACCTCTCCCCGCGCTTCCTACACTGACTGTCAGTGATCGGCGGTTCCCTGTCATCGGGAACGCCGATCAATGACGTCACACGTACAGCCACGCCCCCCTACTGTAAAAAAAACACACACACGTCACACTGACTCCTCCCGCCCCCTAGTGGTTAACCCCCTAACTACAACTGTCATTTACATAGGAATCAGTGCTATTTAAATAGCACTGATTGCTGTATAAATGACAAATGTCCCAAAACTGTGTCAAAAATGTCCGATGTGTCCGCCAAAATGTCGCAGTCACAATAAAAATCGCTGATCGCCGCCATTACTAATAAAAAAAAAAAATTAATAAAAATGCTATAAAACTATCCCCTATTTTGTAAACGCTATAACTTTTGCGCAAACTAATCAATAATCGCTAATTGCGATTTTTTTTACCAAAAATATGTAGAAGAATACGTATCGGCCTAAACTGAGGAAAAAAAAATGTTTTTTTATATATTTTTTTTGGGGATATTTATTATAGCAAAAAGTAAAAAATATTGCAAAAAGGGGCCTGGTCCTTTAGCTGCAAATCCGGGGCTGAAGTGGTTAATTGCTGTAAAAATGACAATGGTCCCAAAAATATAACTTCTGGGATCAATAATCGCTTATTGCGATTTTTTTTACCAAAAATATGTAGAAGAATACCGGCCTAAACTGAGGAAAAAAAATGTTTTTTTATATATTTTTGGGGGATATTTATTATAGCAATAAAAAATAAAAAAATAAAAAAAAAATTACGTAGCGGTCCCCCTAAATAAATCCATACCAGACCCTTTAGGGGTCCCCCTAAATATCCATACCAGACCCTTTAGGTCTGGGATGGATTTTAAGGGGAACCCCGGCCAAAAAAAAATGGCGTGGGGTCCCCCTCAAAATCCATACGAGACCCTTATCGGAGCACGCAACCTGGCAGGCCGCAGGAAAAGAGGGGGGGACGAAAGCGGCCCCCCTCCCTCCTAAACGTACCAGGCTACATGCCCTCAACATTGGGAGTGTGCTTTTGGGGTCTGTGACCCCTCAAAGCACCTTGTCCCCATGTTGATGAGGACAAGGGCCTCTTCCCCACAACCCTGGCCATTGGTTGTGGGGGTCTGCATGCGGGGGGCTTATCGGAATCTGGAAGCCCCCTTTAACAAGGGGACCCCCAGATCCCAGCCCCCCCTGTGTGAAATGGTAAGGGGGTACAAAAGTACCCCTACCATTTCACCAAAAAAGTGACAAAAATTGTAAAAATAACAGGAGACGGTCTTTGACAATTCCTTTATTAAAATCTTCTTTCTTCTGGTCTTCCTTTCTTCATCCTTCGGTTTCTTCATCTTCTTCTTCTTCCATCTTCTACCATCTTCTTCTTCCATCTTCTTCTTCCTCCGATCCACTTCTTCTTGCTCTGGTCTTCTTGTCCGGCATCTTCTTCCACAGCGTTGGTGTCTCTTCTTGGGCCGCTCCGCGCAATGGGAGGCCCCCCGCTGTGTGAGGCTTCGCAGCGTTTGACAGCTCTTTTATAACGGAGGGTGAGGCCCCCTCCCCCCTCTGACGTCATGGGGAAAGCCATAGGGAAGTCCCCATGACGTCCCTGTGCATCAGAGGGGGGCGGGTCACCAGGTGGCCCCGCCCTCCGTTATAACAAGGGGGAACCCCTATAATTGCATGCATGAATAGATATCTACCCTGCTGGTCCGACACCAATGACACCAGTTCAAAGGGGGTAGATTTAGCAATCAGTACTGTAACCCCCCTGAATAGGTTTGTGTGGGTGCTGTGGTAAGCCCAGCCTACCCAGGGGCGTTTCAATGCCGCTTGCAGGTGCCTGATAACATGGGTTTCTACCAGTGCTATGATATCTGCCCTTTTAGAAATGTTAGCAGTGCAGTACGTTTAACTTTATCCCGCATTCCCCGTACATTCCATGTCATAAACTTAATTGCTGCCATGATGTTCGTTGGTAAATAGTGTGTACATAAACCAGCAGGGTATCACCTCTATCATATAAAGATTGCAGTGCCAACATATATATATAATCTTACATTTCACATAATACCCATGTGCTTTTTTGCAGAAATTCCAAGTTATTAACATGTGCACAATGCTGCATTTCTTCCCAATGCTCTGATCCAAGGATCTAGCCTTTTCCATCCCTCCCAGCTTCTCAGCGCCCCAACTAGGTGGAAGCATATAGTACCCTTTAACCAAGATTTGGTCCATCGTCCAGCCTATCAAGCTAGCTGGAGGTGCATTTCTTATAAAAGTTTTACCAATAAGAACTATGTAGAAAAATAGTGGTATTAATAGGGGGGGGGGGCAATTTCTCACTTTATAGCGCATGGTAAGGGCACAAATTAGGTCCTATTCTTTCTGGTTCTTCGTCTGTGTGAGACTCTTGCGGTCAGGATTCCCAGTTATTCTTGTGAGCATATGGTAGGGTATTCAGCCCCATGGTTTCTAATGGGGATGCTGGTCTTTCAGTGTGGGGGAAAAATTAGGAGCCAATAATGTCCATGCGTTCTTGGATTAGTGGCATAAGACCCGGGTACAACATGCATTTGACTCAAGTGATGTAAAATTAGTGCCCTCAGCCCCTGACTGGGCTCCATGCTTTTAAGGGTAAAAGTGCAGGGTATAATGAAGGGGGAGAGAAAAGAATGGGGGTAAGATCCCCTGTCAGTAGCTTTAGGTAGTTGTACTCACTTAGTTACTCCATCCATCTTGTTACACTGCCGGGCATCCACATTGGTCTAGCCAGGTTTCAGCCATCGTTGGATCTTTAAAAAACTATACTCAACAATCTTCCTCCACTCTTAATCTGGCAGGGAACAGCATAGCATATTTGAGGTGTAACACCCTCAGCCACCGTTTAACATCCTGAAACTGTGATCTTTTCCGTTGGACCTCATTGGAGAAGTCGGGACACACCGCCACATGTCCATTGCCCAGTGGGATATTACCTTGTTCTCTAGTCAGCCATAGGATTTTATCTCTGTCCTTAAAGTTAAGGAACTTTGCAATAAAGGTTCTAGGGGGGCTCCCACTGGTGGAGGCTTTGCCGGTATGCAGTGAGCTCTCTCCACTGCAAACATGATAGAGAATGCATCCCTGCCAAAGGATTTAATCAGGAATGTCTCCAAATACTCAGCTGGGTTGTTGCCTTCTATTTTCTCCGGGAGTCCTATGAACCTGAGGTTGCAGCGTCTCAGCCGATTCTCCATATCGTCTTGGTGTGCATGGTGTGCATGGATTTGGTGTATTTGCCGCTGTAAGTCCTCTGTGGTATGTCTCAGGGGTGCAGAATGTCTTCCACCTTGCCGATGCGGGTCTCTGCCTCTGTGACCAGATCTTTAACTTTAGATAGATCCTGGTGCAGTAGGGATATGTATATCTTAACTTCATCAATTTTGGTGGTGAGTGTCCCCTGAAGAGTAGCTATGGCATCCAGGACCTTAGCAGTGTCCGCATGCTGTTGCTCCGCGGCTGAGCACATATCGGCACCATCTTTGGCCCGCTGGTCCTTCTCTTGATGGCAGTATTGTGCTAGCTTATCCACCGCCTCTGTTGTTCTTTTAGGTGGAGACATGTTCCTAACCTGCTCCCAGGTTTAGTACACGTTGTGTCAGTAGTGTTTTTAGGCTGGTTTGCATCCAGGATAGTATTTAGGATGTGTGGCAAGAGGAGCTCACTCTGTGTGCGTCCTACTCCAACGCTCTCCAGGCCACGCCCCAGTTTACTTTCCATTTGGTTATGATAGATTTGATGGTGCTCCTAGGGATCATCAAATATTTGGATATTTTTTTATAACCTAACCCTGACTTCTCAACAACATTTTCCCTTACTTGTTTGGAGAGTTCCTTGGTCTTCGTGGCAGTATTTGGTTAGTGATGCCTCTTGCTTAGGTGTTGCAGCCTCTGGGGCCTTTCAAAAAGGTGTATATATGTAATGGACCTCATAACAAAGGGGTTGAATACTTTTGCAAGGTACTGTATTTATTTATTTAAATATTGTTTTCACCCTTTTTCAACCATGTTTGCCTCTCTTTACTGCTAATCTCCTCCAGCCTTTTTCAGCCACATCCTCCGCTATGTAAACTATGTTGACACAGATGCTTTTAGTTTCCCCCAGGTGCACATGTGGCAAGATGAAAATACAGGAGCACAATTAGGAAACAAACATTAAAGGAGTGTCTGAAGTTTCATGTCTGGCTTACCAGGTATTAGATTTAACTTTGAAATATCATTAACATATGAAATCTTAAATGAGATTTTAGTAAATTGTTAAAACAACTTTATGCTATAGAAATGGACATAGCAATGGAAGTAAAGTAAAGAACAAAATTCACATTTACAGTAGTCTTCTTGATTATCTACGGTTGTTATATAAGCTATTACATTACTAAAATAATGTACAATACAGTTTTTTTTTTATTGGGGCATGGCTTTTTCTGAGCAAGCCTTTTTAAATATTTGATGAATATTTTAATTTCTCTACTTAAAGCTAAGTCCAAAACACAAAATGTACAATATTTGTTTTTACAATCTTCAGTTTAAATCAATATGAAGGGCAGCTGATTAATACTCTAAGGGTTAATTAAACTAGATTTGGACAGGTGGTTGCTATCTGCTTCTTTATGCATTAGCAATTAGTGATGAACAAACATTTTTTTTATGCTCCACTACCAAAAATAGTAACTGTAATACACTGTTTTTTTTTCCGTGTTGAGTTTGATATATTTTTTTTCTTGTCTAGTTTTTTTTTTTGTTTTGTTTTCTGGGGATAAAAAGAAAATAATTTGACCCAACCCTTTTTGACCTGATCACACATCTAGAAAAGTATCCAGATAAAAAGCATATACATTATAGGGTAAAAGTGTTGTTCACATTTACATGCATGCTAGAAGTGCATGATTTAAGGTTATGTAAAACACCTGTCTATCAAGTTGGATAGAATATGGTGGTCTGTTCCTGGGTGATGAATAGGGATGACGAATGCACCCAGGTTTTATTTGACACAGGTTCGGTGAACATGACCGAAGTTCAGATCCAGTATCCAAACCCCATTAACCCCATTGACTAATCAATAATGAACATTTTCTGTAGTAATAGGCAAAGGTATTGCCACACAAAGGGCATGGGGAGCTAGGCAATGGCCTGGGGGATATGCACCAATCAAAAAAACAAAAACCAAAAAAAATACATTTATCATTTAGTGGGGAGAAAGTCTTTTCAGGGGGCCTTTGAAACATTGAAAGTGCAAATCGCTCAAACTGCATACTTGGGGGATGCCTTAAAGCTGTAAGTGGTTTCACAGAACATTTCGATTCTCATGGACAAATCCAATATATTGTGGCATCATATAAGCTGCATGCGTTATAATTTAGTTAACTTTAATTTTTAAATTGGCTTACATACAGTAGCAGCAACCCAATACTATATGGTTAACTTCCAAATGAAAAAAAAAAAACTTTATTAGGTAATAATTTTCAAAGAAAATGATTGTTTGGTGTGCCGGTGAGACCATTGAATGCTGGAAGTGTCATGGAAAACAGCTAAAAATATTTTAAAGTGTATACTCTCTAAACTTTATATAGATTGCCAAACAGTATCAAACCAAGTCACATAACATAGTTTGTGATCTTCTTTTCAGTACCACATAGTACTGTGCAGGACCATCGATGGGGGCACCACCGGGCCAGGGGGCATGGATAGCAGTGTGATCTTTGCAGCAAGACCGGAGGACAATAACAGAACAACGCTCAGTGTCTGTGTCTCTCCCTCCAGCAGCTGAAAGCCAGTTTCCCCTCCTCTCCCTCCCACAGGTTTTCAGCTGCTGGTGGGAGAGACACAGTGCCTTTTTTTTCTGTAATTGTCCTCCCATACTGCTGCATCGATCCCTCAACCTGTGCGGCCCACATCTGATCACAGCTACAGCAGTCAAAGTGTCTCTGATCACATCCACAGCAGTCGAAGTGTTACCATAAAGACATGTGATGCTCTCTAAAGAGCCATCTATATTCGGATCAGTCTTCACAGAAAATTTGACAGACAGGCACTGTATCGTCTCCTCACCACCTGCTTTAAACTCTTTAAACCTTGCACAAGCAACCACATTTACTTGAATGGGTCACAATAGATTATTAAAATGTCTTACACATGTGGCATTCCCATACTTGGGAAGGGTATCAGAATGTGTTTTGATGTGTAATTCTAAGTATACCCATGATATGTGTTAGATATATCTTAATAATTGAACTCACAGAAGCTGTGGCCCTCTCTCAATCCTCTCCTCAAATCACTCCAGTAATGGGCAGCTCTGCAAATGCCAGAATGTGTATTGACCCTGCATCTGTTAGCTTGCTTGAGGTGAGCCATTTGCATGGTACTAATGAGGGCTCTGGTGCACTGCACAATGCCATAGCTGATTTTCCTAACTCTAATCAACCAGTTATGGACACTACACTTAAGGACATGTAATGTCCCTCCGAAGTTCTCTGAAGCCTGATATACTTTCCCTTATGTAGCAGTTTAACACAGA
Organism: Lithobates sylvaticus; assembly: GCA_028564925.1. Taxonomy (NCBI): domain Eukaryota; kingdom Metazoa; phylum Chordata; class Amphibia; order Anura; family Ranidae; genus Lithobates; species Lithobates sylvaticus. Next base: position 152,492,702 of record CM053027.1, read on the forward strand.
TATTAGTTCTGTTGGGGAAAGAATGTCCCATATTGAAACAAAGATAAGATAATTTGCTACCACCATGAACAATCTTCTTGACACTCACAATGAGAAAATAGAGCAGCATCTGTGGATCAAAAACAAGCTGACAGACATTGAGGATAGGTCCCAGCTCAACAGTGTAAAAATCAGAGGGATTCATTGTTAGAAAAGTTTTAAATGTTTATTGTAAGGAAACGTGGGAAGTGTAGAGTTACCCTTCAAGATTTAATAGTATTGTAACATAGATGTTTTTCTGTCTTTCTGTAGAAACTCACTGTAAATTCTGTTTATCTCACACTCACACATTTCCATAACAAGTTTTAGTTCTCATGTCTTCTAGTAACGGGTCTGCTTTCCATAACAAGTATGCTGTTTTTACTTCCATATTATCAAAACATACTGAGAATCTTATCAAGGACATATATTGCGTGAGACATTTTTAGAGTAAATATTATGTTGAGTCCGAAAGAAGAAATATTATGAATCTTGCAGATTAATATTGAATTGTATAACAAAATGCTTAAATGGTTGAATGTGATTGGTTGTTCAATTGCGTTCTTCCCCTTTTTTTGTATTGTATATGCTCTGTGAAACGGAAGTAAAGGCATTCTTTATCATACCTCATACGGTGTATGGTGTCTGATTATCTGTCCGGACAGACAGGGTTTTTTTTCCATTGACCGCCAAAGTCCAATTGAGTGAAAGAGGGGCTGATGCAGAGGGGCTGATGCGGAGGGGCTGAAACAGAGGACCTTACAGATGGTACCAGAATAAGTGGGGTACATTACAGGTAAGCTTTCTTTAAAATTACTTGTTCAAAGTATTTTTGAACAGTTTACTCTGTCAATGTTATAACCCGTTGCATTATAGCTCTCAAGGCATAATTGATTAATTTATTTTGATTAGCTTGCCTGAGAGATAGGGACATTAAACAGGAATGCCTGCTGCCTAATTGGGGCCAGGGTTCCAGGAGAATTTTAATACAGCTCGCTCATAGATAGGAATGCCTGCTGCCTAATTGGGGGCCAGGGTTCCAGGAGAATTTTAATACAGCTCGCTCATAGATAGGAATGCCTGCTGCCTAATTGGGGGCCAAGGTTCCAGGAGAATTTTAATACAGCTCGCTCATAGATAGGAATGCCTGCCGCCTAATTGGGGCGCCAGGGTTCCGGGTATTGTAATGCAGCTCGCTCATAAACAGGAATGCCTGCTGCCTAGGTGGGGCCAGGGTTCCGGGTATTAATATAAAAGAACCGGTATCAGGTATCAAAATATAGGGGACAAGGATACTTGCTAAAATTTCCCAGGATCCCTCCCATATATTGTATTAATACCATACCATAGCAGGTTGAAAACCTTGTTTTTAACCAGAAGGACTGGTCATTGGAAACCCCTAAATCATTTAAACACTTAATGTCAGGACCTTGTCCTAAGTGTTTTTTTGGCAGGACGCTGCCCAAATTGTGTAACAAGCCTATTATTTGTGTATAAGGGATCAAATACTTATTTGGTTACTAGTATTCCCGGAGGTTATTACCAGGTTTAATATACATAATATTTTTGTGTTCCAGGAGGGTCTTTGATACATCGTGACAACAGGGACGTTGTAACATTTTTCTGGGGTAATACATGGATTGGTGAGGCTAACTTTTGATCAAAACATGCTATGTGAATAATTCCTTTTGCCACTGACATCTTTTGCGCAGGGGAAGTCAGGTGCAAATTTTGGATATTTTGTCGTTTTGCCAACAAGGGTTCAAATGCTAATATCTCACCAACCGTAACCGATAGTGGGGAATTGTTTGCAGCATTAGTATTACAGCAATTTAAATTACTGTTTAAACCTGTTGGCACTTTGCCAAGAAATTTGAAATATAAATAAAAATTGTTTGGTTATAAGAATAAGGAAAGTAATAACGTACAAAGCTTGCTATTTTATTATTTATTTTAAATTATTTTTTAAATTTTATATTTTATTTATTTTATATTAAAGTATATTGTATAATTTTTTTTTTTTTTAATTATATTTAATTAAAGTATTTTTAATTTTTTATAATTTATATTTAATTTAAATTTTTTATATAATTAATTTTATTATTTAATATATTTTTTAAAGTTATTATATAATATAAATTAAATTTTTATTATTTTAATTTTTAATAATTATTAAAGTTATATAAAGAATGTATAATTTTTATTTAATTATTATATTTTCTTTTATTTTTTTTAAAGATAATTGTTAATTAAAGTTTTAATAATTTTTAATATTTATTTTATATTTATTAGTTATTTTTTGTTTTATTAATTTTTATTATTAATTTAATAAATAATAAAGTTTTATTTTATTTTAATATTTATTTTTTAATTTTATATTTTTTATATTTATATTAATAATTTTTTTTTATTTTTAATAATTTTATATAAAGATAATTTTTTTTATTTATAACGTATTTATATTTTTTTATTATATTTATTTTATTAATTAATAATTTATTTATTTAAATTTAAGTAAGATAATTTAAAGTTAATTTTATATTTTATTTTATTTTTTTATATTTTATATTAATTTTTATAATTAATTATTTATTTTATTTAATATAAAAGTATAATTTAAAATATTATTTAATTATTTATATTTAATTTATTTTTATTTTTTTTTTTATTTTATATTTTATTATATTAATTTATTTTATTTTATTATATATTTAATTAATTTTTTATTAATTTTTTTTATAATAAGACTTTATATTTAATATATTATTAATTAATGAAGAATATATTTTTTTTTTTTTTATTTTTAATTTTTATTTTTAAATTTATAGAATTTATTTTATAATATTATATTTTTAAATATTAATTAATTATTTTTTTTTTTATTATATTAGATTTTTTAAATTAATTTTTTTTATTTTATTATTTATTTATTATTTTTTATTTTTTTTATTTATTTTTTTTTTTATATAAAGATATTTCTTAATTATTTAATTTATATATATTATTTTTTATAGTAATTTTTAATTTTATTATTTTTTTAATTATTATATAAAGTTAAGATTAATTTAATTTTTTTCCTTTTTTTCATATTTATTTTTTTATTAATTATAATTTTTATTTTTTTTTGTATTTTTTTATATTTTTAATGTTTTATTATTTATATATTTATTTGTTTATTTTATTTTAATTTTTTTTATAATTATTTATATAATATTTTTTTTTAAAGTTTTTAAAATTTATGTATTTATAATATATAATTTTTAATTTTTTAATTTTATTAAAGAATAATTTTTATAATTTTATATTTATATTTTTATTTTTTATTATATAAAGTATAATTTTAATTTTTTTTTATAAGAATTATTATTATTAATATACATAATATTTTTAATTATTTTTTTATATAATATAATTTTTTTTTATAATTATATTTAATTTATTTTTTTTTTTATAATTTTTTTTATTTTTTAAATAGTATTAATTTTATTTTATTTATAATTTTAAAGAACTTTTATAATATTTTTTTTTATAAAGTTTTTATATTAATTTTTATATTTATTATTTTTTAAATAATTTTTATTTATTATTTTTTTAATTTAATTATAAATTTTTTTTAATTGTTTTTTTTTTTTTTTATTTTTTTTATTAATTTATAATTTTATTTTTTATTTTATTTAAAGAACTTAAAAATTATATAATTATATTAATATTAATTAATTTTTATTTATATTATATTATTTATTTTTATTATTATATTATTTAATTTATAATCTTATTGTTTTAACGAATTTTAATTAATATTATAAAGTATTTTAATTTTTTAATTTTTAATTTTTATTAATTTTTTTTTAAATTAATTAAAGTATTTTTATAATATTTATATTAATTTTTTAATTATAATTATATTTTAATTTAATTTATTATAATTAATTTTTTAATTAATAATAATAATTTTATATTATATATAAATTTTTTTTGTTATTTTTTTATATTTTTTTTTTTATTTTTTATTTTATTTTTTTTATTATTTTTTTTTATTTTTTTTTTTTTTATTTTTATTAATTTTTTATTAATTTTTTAATTTTTTTTTATTTTTTTTAATTAATTTTATAATTTTTTTTTTATTTTTATAATTTTATTAATTTTTTTATTATTTTTTAATTTATTATTATATTTTTTTTTTTTTTATTAATTTATTTTTTTTTTTTTATTTTTTTTTAATTTTTTTATTAATTTTTTATTTTTATTATTTATATTATTTTTTTTTTAATTTTATTTTTTTTTAAAAATTTTTAATTTTTTAATATTTACTTTTTTTAATTTTTATTTTTTTATTTAATTTTTTATAATTTTTAATTTTTATTTTTTTTTTTTTTTTTTATATTTTATTAAATATTTTTTTAATTTTTTTTTAATTTTTATAATTTTTATTTTTTTTTTAATTTAATTTTTTTTTTAATTTTTTTTATATTTTTTTTTTTTAATAATTATTTTTTTTTTTTTTTTTTTTTTTTTTTTTATTATTTTTAAATTTTTTTTTTTTTTTTTTTTTTTTTTTTTTTTTTTTTTTTTTTTTTTTATTTTTTTTTTTTTTATTTTTTTTTAATATTTTTTTTTTTTTTATTTTTTTAAATTTATTTATTTTTATTTTAATTTTTTTTTAATTATTTTAATTTTTTTTTTTTTATATTTTTTTTTATAAATATTTTTTATTTTTATTTTTTTTTTTATTTTTTTTTTTTTTATTTTAATTATAATTTTTATTTAATTTTTTTTTTTTTTTTATATTTTTTATTAAATTTAATTTTTTATTTTTTTTTTTTTTATTTTTTATTTTTTTTAATTTTTATTTTTTTTATTATTTTTTTTTTTTTTTTTTTTTTTAATTTTTCTTTAAATTTTTTTTTTTTTAATTTTTTTTTTATTTATTTTATATTTTTTTTTTTTATTTTTTTTATTTGTTTTTTAATTTAAAAGATATATATATATTTAATTTTTTATTTTAATTTATTAATTATATTAATTAGTAAATAATTTTTAATATTTATTTAATTTTCTAAAATATTTTTTATTTAATTTATAAATTATTTTTAAAGATATATTTATAATAATTTAAAGATTATTTAAATTTTATTTTTTATTTAATTTATTTATTCATTATTTTTTAATGAATATTATTTATTATTTTATTTTAATATTTTTTTATTTTTAAGGATTTTTTTAATAATTTGTTTATTTTAATTAAAGTTAGTATTTTTTTATTATATTATTTTTTATTTTTTATAATTTATAATTTATTAATAATTATAGTTAATATTTTAGTTTTTTTTTTTAAAGTTTTATTAATTTTAATTTTTTTTTTAATTATTTATTAATTTTTTTATTTATTATTTTTTTTTAAAGATTTTTAATTAAATATTTTGATTTAAAGTATAATTAATTATTTTAATTTAATTTATTTTTTATTTTATTTTATTTTTTTTATAATATATTATTAATTAATTTTTAATATTTAATTTATTAATTTATTTAATTATTTATAATATGTATTTTTTACATTATTTTTAATATTTTTTAATTTTTTATTTTTTTTTTTTTATTATTTTTTTTTAATTTAAAGTTTTTAATTATTATTTAATATTTAAAGATAATTTTAATTTTTTTTTAATAAAGTTATTTTTTATTTATTTTTTTTTAATTTTTTTATTTTAAATTTTTTATTTTATTATATTTATTTTTTTTTTTTAATATTATATTTTTTTTTTTTTTTATAATATAATTTATAATATATTTTTATTTTATTTATTAATTGTATTTTTAATAATTTAATTTATTATTATTTAATTTATTAATTATTTAATTATTATATAAATTTATTAAAGAAATAATTTTTAATGTATATTTTTCTAATATATAACTATTAATTATAATTTTTTTTTTTTATTTTTTATAAAGAAATATATTTAATCAGGGGAACCTCTGGCAAAAGGGAGTGTTTTTTGGCATTTTGCCAAGAAATAAAAACTTTTAAAAGTCAAGACGCTTTAACTGTGTCATAGGTACTATTGAATGTGAAACGGGTAAAGAACTTTTGTGGCTTGTCCTAACTCATTAACTGTATGTTCTACAGCTGATGTGTATAAATAGAGAATAAAATAAGATAAAGTATAAGAATTGTAAACATGGGAAATCTGCCGGGAAAGGGAGGTTCGGAAGGTAAGCCGGATCAGCCCACTCCTTTAGATTTCGTGTCTGGAAACTATGGAACATATTATACTGAACCATTCTGGAAAAACATATTGACCAGAGCACATGCTCTACAAATTGCGGGGCTAAGTGAGTGCGGACCATATTCTGCAGAGAAATGGGAAGAAGTCACTAAAATGTGTGACCAACATAGGCAGTATAATTATCCACCGTTTCCTTATGATAAAGAATATATGACTGAATGTTATAAAATGTGGTGTAAAGCATTAAAAGAGTATAAGAAGCAATTCCCTCATCCATTAGAGAAGCCTCATCCTTCCTTAGACAAGCCTCCTAAAAAACCAACACTTGCCTCTGCCCCTGTCCAACCCCTTTGTTATGACATAGAGGATTCAGAGGATTATGTGCCAGTACCTCTGCCACCCCATGCTATAATTAAAACTGATAATGAGGAAAAGCCAAAGGAAAAACTTTATCCTTCACTGGAATTGACTACAGAATTGACTATGAGAGATCCAAAGGTGACCCAGGTAATTAAACTGGTCGATACTAAGTGGCAAACCCTGACCCTGACCCCCCCACAGTTTGTGGATGATGTAAAGAAAAGGGCCTCCTCCAGATTTTTTTAATACCAAAGGAGGACTATTCACCCAGATCTCAGGGACTCCCATCCCCATGCTCCCAGCCTTTGATAATTCCGCATTGCAAACACAAGAATACCCAAATCAAGGCTGTTTTCATTGTGGAGACCCCCCCATTGGAAAAAATATTGTCCGCACAGAAGAAATACCCAGGGAAATGGACAGGGTAGGTTTCAAAGGAGGGGCTGGGGTATTTCCAGAGGCAGATATCAGCGTCAGCGTAATTTTCCCAATTATCAAACACAACAATTAACCTTCCCTAGTCGTCCGGGGTTGGTTTTGGCGCCGTGGGGGATGCTGGGGGGCTATCCACAGCCCCCGCCTAGCCGCCAAATGCAACAAGAATATAGCCTGTAGTCAAGATGGCCTGGCAAGCATTGCCCGCCCCCCCACCCCCTTGAGAACATTGTAGAATTAATTCAAATGGATTGGCCAGGGTACAATGATGACAACCCTCGCAATAACCCCTTTCATCGACATCCATAAGGAGTACCCGGAGCAGATTCCCTCCTTGGTAATGCATTTCTTCTCTTCCCACTGGAAAACACTTCCGCAGGTAGTCCTTAAAGTTGAGGGATGGGTGGTATGTTTTTTAGTGGACACAGGGGCTAGCACGAGTTGTCGTAATGACACCCGTTTTGTTAAAAAAAAATAAAAAATTGTACCGAGGGCTGCTCCACTCTATGGGAATTAATGGGATTGATGTTACACACAAACATTTGCCATCCTCACTGACTGCCCCTTATGTCTAAAGGGAAGAGACCTCATGTCTTCATTAGGGGTAATGTTAAATTTGACCTACAAGGGGGAATGACTGCCAAATCATCAACATGTGACTTGACTATGCCAAAAAGAAAAAAATTACGTTTTACTTTATGACCATACAAGCAGCATTAGAGACTCACCCGATATGGGAAAAGTCAAAAACAGACGTAGGACATGTCAAATGCACTCCTTATGTCCCTACTTTCAAACCAAACATCATACCATTCTTTCAGAAACAATACCACCGTCATGCTGACGAAGTATAGAGTACACCACAGATCACCACATACATGCAGAAAGGCATTCTAAAACCCATTATCAGTCCCTGGAATACACACATGCAGTAAAGAAAGCCAGCGGCGAGTGGAGGCTAGGGGGATTTGAGGGGGGTGAACAAATGTATTTAACCACTTCCACCACTAGCCTCAAACATCACAGGAATTTTTATAAACATCCCCGCTTCCTCCACTCCAACTCCAGGGTACTAGACTTTCAATGCTTTCTTTAGCATTAATGTTCACAAGGATTTCCAAAGGATCTTTGCCTTTGCCTGTTTGGCTCGGGCCAACTGACTTGGGCCTGTCTTCCTCAAGACTTTGTGGACAGTCCTGCAGCATTTTCCATGGTGTTAGGACTAACCCTGGATGACTGGGTGCTCCCACAGGGATCAGTACTCCTGTAATATGTAGATGACCTACTGTTATGTAGTTAGAGCGGGGCACAGTGTGCAGAAAACTCTAAAAGCCTGATGACTCACTTATCTCTTAAGGGTCACTTGGTGTCTCGCAAAAGAGATCCAGTGGTGCGGGGAGAGGGTGGAATACCTAGGATGTATTATCTCAGGCGGGACCAAGCAAGTGTCCCCAAAAGGAGTCAAGGCTCTATTGTCTACTGCAGGCAGTGAATCCCAGATTGTACTTTTCTTTGATCCAATCCTTGCACCCCTCTACTGCAGCCACTGCCCCCAGGCAAGTGTTACACTGAGGAAATGACACGGACCTTTGCAGTCTTTGGCCAGTGCTCCAGCACTGGGTTTACTAGATCATAAGAAATCCTTTGTGCTTTACTGTATAGTCAGGGACCCTGCGCTGGCTGCCGTACTGGCCCAAGCGCATGGTACCCACTACCGACCCGTGGCTTATCTATCCAAAAAACTCCCCGTTCAGATACAAGGACTGCCAGCTTGCCTACAAGCTGTTACTGCCTGTGGCAGTAAACATGACAGTAAAAGAAACATCCAAAATCACTTTAGGAACTGATACTACATTGTACACAACACATACTGTAGTACACCTTTTACAAAACATCAACGACTTCAGCCCAACAGGCAGAGCTCTATGCTATGACACATGCCTGTCAATTATTCAAAGGACAAAAAGTAAACATTTACACTGACAATAGATACACTTTTGGGGTCTTTTGGGCCCGCGGGTACAAGACAGCGGATAATAAGCAAATCTCAAATCAAGTCTGGGTAGAGGATTTATTAAGTGCACTCCATTTACCCTCAAAAAACAAAAAAAAAAAAAAATTATTAATGTCATAAAAGTAAAAGGTCATTCCTATGACAAATCTGATATTACTAAAGGAAACATCTTAAGAGTCAGCAGCCAAAATTACTGCTAAGGAGGCAATCAACCCTCCAATTGTTTTCTACAGATTTTTCGTCCCCAAGTTTCCCAGCCCGAGCCAGAAGAATTGTCTGACATTACCTGTTGGGAGTCACATGGTTTGACACACAACCCGGACGGCTTGTGGTCAAACAAGGAGGGGATCATAGGTATTCCAGAAACAGTAGCTCCTTTGGTAAGAAACCCCTACAGCAACTTGCTTAACTTGTGTCCAGAATAATGTTCAGGGACACATAGGCCCATTAAAAGACTTACAGATTGATTTGACACACATGCCCAAACAGAAAGGTAATATCAAATATCTTTGCATAATAATACTCCATTTTGCCATTTTCCCTCATGGCCGGAAGTTATTCCCGTAACAGGAGAGACCGCAGGGATAGCTACCAGATGTTTAAGGGATACAATGGAAGCTCCACATCCCTATCACCCCCAGAGTGCAGGAGTAGTGGAGAGAATGAATATAAACATTAAAGACAAATTGAAAGGCCCACCCCAGATAAGAACCACCCCCCCCATGCTAGGACAGGACTGTCCCCCTTTTGAGATCCTTATGGGAAGACCCGCTCAAAAAGCCCCTAAGATAGGCGAGGAATCTAACTTATATTCCTTACAGGAAGAGTACGTGAAATATCTGGGAAGTAGCCCTGCTGAAACTTATGACAAGGTTGCTGTCACCTTTCTTCCTCTTTCCACAGAACCAACACATCCTTTTGTCCCGGGGGATAAAGTACTGATCAAACAACTTGCAGTCCGCAAACAACCAGGCCCCCGTCTTCCAAGGTCCATTTGAAGTCCTCAATGTCTCCAGGACAGCAATACTGACGGATCAAAGCCTGCAATGGATCCATGCATCAAGGTTGAAGAAGAGCCCACAAATAAAGGAGACAGGAAAGGAAATGGAGGAGCCCCACAAGAAGAGACTCAGCCACTACTGTCCCATGCCCCCTCTCACAAAACCCCTTAACCCCCCAAACCATTCTTACCATAGACTTTCCCCGTGAGCCAAGAAAATGCACCACCTGGACAGTCTTTCTTTTTTCAATTGAAATGACCATCACTGTATTCTTACTCTTATTTTTTGGCTTTATGAGTTGGCTAAACTCCTCGTGCGGGATGGGGGAGGGTACTGTTGAAGTGAATGCCAGAGCAACATACATGGAAATGAGTCATACTTATCCACAGGCCGACATTTAGTCCCTATGGTTGGAAGGCCTATCACCCTAGAGCAGTTACTAAATACCACCCAGGAAGTCCCTGTTATAAACACCACTCCCACGGGTTAGCTACTTTTAATATCCTGGACCCTGATGAAAGGATAGGTAACAGGTCCCTATATGACATATGTAAATGTGTAAGGGGATCCAACAATCCACGGGTTACTGAATGGATAAAATGCACACACATGGACAGCCCCTGGATAAGGCAAGGTGGAGATGGAGATTCCCTCTTTGGGGGATTGGATGTGTTTAGTAGGATTAAGGTCAAAACTTAGCCCCCCCAAAGTGGTTCAAACCCCTCATGTTCCCCATGGATGGATGGTCTGTTGTGGACTATGGTGCCATACCACCGTCCCTTACCCTATGGACAGAAAAACTTCAGGTTGGTGTACTATTGTGGAAATGATCCCTCTAACGGGGACCACAGGGTCAGACACACTTGTGTCCATGAAACCTGCCCACGGTCACCTTGAATTTGGCAGACACAAGAGGGAATTAACCACTTGGTGGGACAAAATTTTTGCATCCTTCGGTGGGGTGGGCGTATACAATGCCCTCACAAAGGTAGATGGATTTGGGATGTTAATGGACTCATGGATGAATGCCACAGCAATAGATATAGGATTACTCAATGAAGAACTTAGGAAGGTATTATTTGAACAAGAGGTAATTAACCACTAGCTGACCGCCCACTGTCAATTGACGGCGGGACGGTGCAGCTACTGTGGCGGGCCGCCGTCATATGACGGCGCTCGCTTTTTGGCCACTGGGGGGCGCGTGCGCGCCGCGGGAGGCACGCACGCATGCCCGCCGCGTAGCTGGGGCCCCGGTGCGCGTGCCCGGCGGTCGCGATGACCGCCAGGCACCCGCGATTGCCCGGTAATCGAGCAGGACGTGGATCGGTGTGTGCAAACACACCGATCCACGTCCTGTCAGAGGAGAGGAGACCGATGGTGTGTCCCTTGTACATAGGGACACCGATCGGTCACCTCCCCCAGTCAGTCCCCTCTCCCCACAGTAAGAATCACCAAGATAGGGTACATATTAACCCCTGCAGCGCCCCCTAGTGTTAACCCCTTCCCTGCCAGTCACATTTATACAGTAATCAATGCATTTTTATAGCACGGATCGCTGTATAAATGTGAATGGTCCCAAAAATGTGTCAAAAGTGTCCGAAGTGTCCGCCGCAATGTCGCAGTCACGATAAAAATCGCAGATCGCCGCCATTACTAGTTAAAAAAAATAAATAATAAAAATGCTATAAATCTATCCCCTATTTTGTAGACGCTATAACTTTTGCGCAAACCAATCAATATACGCTTATTGCGATTTTTTTTTACCAAAAATATGTAGAAGAATACGTATCGGCCTAAACTGAGGAAAAAATTTGTTTAAAAAAAAAAGAAATTGGATATTTATTATAAAAACTTGTCGCTCTTCTTTTGTTTATAGCGCAAGAAATAAAAACCGCAGAGGTGATCAAATACCACCAAAATAAAGCTCTATCTGTGGGGAAAAAATGATAAAAATGTTATTTGGGTACAGCGTTGCATGACCGCGCAATTGTCATTCAAAATGCGACAGCGCTGAAAGCTGAAAAATGGCTTGGTCAGGAAGGAGGTGTTTGTGCCTGGTAGGCAAGTAGTTAAACAAAGGCAAGAAAGAATGATGATGGTTCTTACAGGGCTGTGTGAGCTAACCGGGGATAAAACCCTATGCTGCACATACATGAACAATCTTACAAAGCCATCTGAAGATTTAGAAATCCCAGACTATTACGACATTATTAGAGGTCACAATGAAGAAAGGGCAAAATTGCAGGACCAAATGAGACGTATGGGGGACTCATGGAATCCCTTTTCAGGTGTAGGAGGATGGTTCGGTTCTATTTGGGAAAACATTATGAATTTCTTTAAGAAAGCGGGTATGATACTCCTCATGATACTTATTTTAGCTCTGGCCGTTTATGTGACAATCAAATTGGTGTTCTACCTGATAAGTAAAGTAGCAAAATCAAAGAACCTAGTTGATAAGTCTGAAACAGCCATGACCATGTTCAAGGCAGGATATAGGTGGTACAATGAGTGATCAGCAGAGACTTCTTAAAGTCTCCTATGATCAAAAGGAGGGATTGTAAGGAAACGTGGGAAGTGTAGAGTTACCCTTCAAGATTTAATAGTATTGTAACATAGAAGTTTTTCTGTCTTTCTGTAGAAACTCACTGTAAATTCTGTTTATGTCACACTCACACATTTCCATAACAAGTTTTAGTTCTCATGGCTTCTAGTAATGGGTCTGCTTCCCATAACAAGTATGCTGTTTTGTACTTCCATATTATCAAAACATACTGAGAATCTTATCAAGGACATATATTGCGTGAGACATTTTTTAGAGTAAATATTATGTTGAGTCCGAAAGAAGAAATATTATGAATCTTGCAGATCAATATTGAATTGTATAACAAAATGCTTAAATGGTTGAATGTGATTGGTTGTTCAATTGCGTTCTTCCCCTTTTTTTGTATTGTATATGCTCTGTGAAACGGAAGTAAAGGCATTCTTTATCAAACCTCATACGGTGTATGGTGTCTGATTATCTGTCCGGACAGACAGGGTTTTTTTTCCATTGACCGCCAAAGTCCAATTGAGTGAAAGAGGGGCTGATGCAGAGGGGCTGAAACAGAGGACCTTACATTTATTGTGTGACTATTAAAAAAACCTGAGACTGATTTTTAGGAGGACTTCTGAGCACATGTTGTTGTATTAACTTACTGTATCTTTTGTTTTAACTAACCCCATAGTAAAATATATATATATATATATATATTCTATATATATAGTAAAATATAGAATGATTAGGCTTAACCATATATATTAACTTTGCAGGGGATATCTGAATGATGCCTGCAGCTACAGGCATAATTTAGATATCGTCTTTTTCAGCCGGCCATTCCCTACACCATAAGAATGATCATAGAGGCTGTTCCGCCCCTTTAGCGTTCTTACGGGCCACGAGAGGGGACGCCCCCCTCCTTTTGCCCTCCGGTGCTTCTACAGACTCACTGCTTCCATTGAAGACAGGATCCGCCAGCCACAGATGGTGATCATAGAGATTTCCGGTGGACCTGATGGTCGCTGGAGTCTCTATGATCGTTCGGAGGCCAGGCGATATATGACGTCAAGCCTGGCCTCTGCATTCAAATGAATGGTGCCGCCTCGGCTGGGAAGCCGAGATCATTTTATTTATTATTTTATTTCAGCCTTACCAGCCTAGAGGTGAGATGTGGGGTCTTATTGACCCTATATCTCACTGTAAAGAGGAACGATCATGCCATATTCCTATTACAAGGGATGTTTACATTCATTGTAATAGGAATAAAAGTGATCAATTTTTTTTTTTAAAGTGTCAAACTAAAAAAAAAATTTATAAAATGAACAATAAAAAAAAAATGTAAGTGCCCCTGTCCCCGTGTGCTCACACACAGAAACGAACGCATAAGTAAGTCCCGGCCACATCCACATATGAAAAGGGTGTTTAAATTACACATGTGAGGTTAGAGCGAGAACAATAATTCTAGTACTAGACCTCCTCTGTAACTCCAAACATATAACCAGTAAAAAATGTTAAAGCGTCGCCTATGGGGATTTTTAAGTACCGAAGTTTGGTGCCATTCCACGAGCTTGTGCAATTGTGAAGCGTGACATGTTAGGTATCTATTTACTCGGCGTAACTTCATCTTTCACATTGTGCAAAAAAAATTGGGCTAACTTTAATGTTCTTTTTTTTTTAAAGCATGATACCTTGCGAGATAAAAAGTTGGAACGACCGCCATTGTATTCTCTAGGGTCAGATGAGACCAAAATCATGCTCTTTGGCATCGACACAACTCGCTGCGTTTGGAGGGGGAGGAATGCTGCCTGCGACCCCAAGAACACCCTCTCCACCATCAAACATGGTGGTGGAAACAAGATGATTTGGGGGTGTTTTTCTGCTAAGGGGACGGGACAACTTTACTGCATCAAAGGAACGATGGACGGGGTCATGTACGGTCAAATCCTGGGTGAGAACCTTCTTCCCTCAGCCAGGGCATTGAAAATGGATTGTGGATGGGTATTCAGCATGACAATGACCCAAAACACACGGCCAAGGCAACAAAAGATTGGCGTCAGAAGAAGCACATTAAGGTCCTGGAGTGGCCTAGCCTATATATCCTAGAAAATATGTGGAGGAAGCTGAAGGTTCGAGTTACCAAACGTCAGCCTCAAAACCTTAATGACTTGGAGGGGATCTGCAAAGAGGAGTGGGACAAAATCCCTCCTGAGATGTGGGCAAATCTGGTGGCCACTGGCCAACTACAAGAAACATCTGACCTCTGTAAATGCCAACAAGGGTGTTGCTACCAAGTACTAATTAATGTACTTCACTCATTAAAATGCAGATCAATTTATAACTCTTTTGAAATGTGTTTTTCTGGATATTTTTGTTGTTGTTATTGTTGTTGTTATGCTAGAAGGGATAAGCAACACTGAGAGCCAACAAAGGTCAAAATATAGGTGAAAGCAGTATTTTCTAAAAGCAAAAAAGGCAGATGTTTATATTGGACAGTGCTTTAGAAGATATTGCTTTAATATCAGGGAAACCCAACCAGAGAATGAGGAATGGGAAAAAAAAGTGTGATAATTGGAAAACAATGCCACGAAGAAGAGACTTAAAGCAAACCCAATGTGTGAACTGGCAAATAGGGCTGTAAATAGATTCCTGGAACTGACGTAATACCTGGTGATGAGTCACAGGGAGCCGTGATTCAAATTGGTGTGTTGTCCAAGAAGTGAGAGGGAGACCAACAGGATGAATCCCCCCCCCCCCCGAATGAGACCTATAAGGACATGCAACACACTCCCAATCTCCACACTGGCGTACACAGTGAGGGGGAGGCATCAACACCCAAGCAACCGAGTCACTCATCACTTAGGCATGAAAGACATCCTCCAATGTGCTGCAGATGCAAACACTAACGGCAGAGTAGACCCAGTGTGAAGCCGCCGCCCTGAGGAAGCCAGAGACCTAAATGGGGTAAGTGTAGGGACTGATCGACCGAGCGGGGGGGTGCGGGAGATCCGACCAACCACCGGGGGGGTTTCCGGCCGAGGGTTTGCCGCCCCCCCCCAAAAAAATATACCACCAGCCGACACTGCTCAGCAGTCTATATGTAGAAACTCTGTAGAAAGACAATTGCTTTCACACAGAGAGAAAGGGTCCTTCTCTGCAGATGTTGGTAGGGGACATGCTTTTCTACTCAGGATGTTGCTGCTCTCTATAGAAGACACGCTGTTAGTCCTTAAACACAATTTGTTTTGATTTTAATTAATTATAATGTTTATAGGTCAGTTTTTGTTTGGGGTATTGAAAATGAACATAGCTTATCTGTGTCTTTTAAACTAATTGAACATTATCTACCTCTTTATTTAATCAACCTCCTTGACTAGTGTATGTGCTGTACATTGTATATAGACTCTGCATAAAACAGACCAAAATGTAACATGTAAAGTACCAGGGGCGGGCTGGGCCGGGGGGCAGGGTGGAAATTTCCTCCCAGGCCGATGCCTACATTATTTAAAACGGCCGCTGGCTGTTTGTCATTTTTTTTTTTTTTTTAATGGATGTCGGCCTTGGCGGCCGCCGATTGGCTGGCTGGATGCTGCAATGCCTTGTGGGAGATGTAGTACTGTCTGGCCGGCCGCCGATTGGCTAGCTTGATGCTGCAATGCTTTGTGGGAGATGTAGTACTGTCTGGCCGGCCGCCGATTGGCTAGCTGGATGCTGCAATGCCTTGTGGGAGATGTAGTACTGTCTGGCCGGCCGCCGATTGGCTAGCTTGATGCTGCTGGCTGCTGCATTGTGGGAGTTGTAGTCCGGCCGCCGATTGGCTAGCTAGATGCTGATGGCTGCTCTCACTGCATTGTGGGAGCAGCCCCTCCCTCCTCCACATGCATGGCTGGCAGAGGCTGGACCTGCTCTCTGAGCAGTCGGCTGGAATACAGTGAGTCTCCTGGGAGTCTGGGACCATCCAAGTAAGTGAGCTCCTCCTCCCTCCCCCTCTCTGCAGCCAAAGAGTTTTTTTTTTTTTCTAGCAGTCTGTGCAGTTCCTTGCCCTCCTAGCTGGTATGATGTGGGGCTCACACTGGCATGCTGCAGTTTGGCTGCAGTGCTGGTGTCCTGGCAGTCTTCCTGCGTGTTGCCCCTGGCCCCATAGAGGTTGCACATTTACTGCATGTTCTGAAAGTGCACAAAACGTCCTGCATGCTGCATCTTTGGTGCACTTTCAGAAAATGCAGCAAAAATGTGTAACCTAAAAGAAGTCTGAGGGACTGTGAAACCCGCCAGTACACCCGCACTGCAGCCCAACTGCAGCACATCAGTGTGAGCCCAAAGGCTTGTACTCACTTGCAGCAGGCACTGCCACTCCTCTGAAAAGTGATCCATGCTCAGGTCACTTTTCAGAGGCATTTGACAGGCAGTGAGGAGTTGATATCACATTTAATCCCTGCCTGTTTTAACCCCCGAAATGCCAGTCCCTGCAGGTAATGGCACGGTGGTTCACTTTGAACTCCACCTTATTTCCATTACTCTCTGTAGGTAGTAGATGGGCTCTCACCTTTTTGTTCGCACATCTAATATCTAAGGGCACTTTCACACTGGGGCGGTAGTGGTAAAGTGCTGCTCGTTTTAGTGGCGGTCTCTCTCTGTGCAGGCACTGTGAATTAGTCTCTCTCTCTCTGTGCAGGCAGTGTGAAGCGGTCTCTCTCTCTCTCTGTGCAGGTAGTGTGAAGCGGTCTCTCTCTCTCTGTGCAGGTAGTGTGAAGCGGTCTCTCTCTCTCTGTGCAGGCAGTATGAAGTGGTCTCTCTCTCTCTCTGCAGGCAGTGTGAAGCGGTCTCTCTCTCTGCAGGCAGTGTGAAGCGGTCTCTCTCTCTGCAGGCAGTGTGAAGCGGTCTCTCTCTCTGCAGGCAGTGTGAAGCGGTCTCTCTCTCTGCAGGCAGTGTCAAGCGGTCTCTCTCTGCAGGCAGTGTCAAGCGGTCTCTCTCTCTGCAGGCAGTGTCAAGCGGTCTCTCTCTCTCTCTCTCTGCAGGCAGTGTCAAGCGGTCTCTCTCTCTCTCTCTCTCTGCAGGCAGTGTCAAGCGGTCTCTCTCTCTCTCTCTCTCTCTCTCTGCAGGCAGTGTCAAGCGGTCTCTCTCTCTCTCTCTCTCTCTGCAGGCAGTGTCAAGCGGTCTCTCTCTCTCTCTCTCTCTCTGCAGGCAGTGTCAAGTGGTCTCTCTCTCTCTCTGCAGGCAGTGTCAAGCGGTCTCTCTCTCTCTCTCTCTCTCTGCAGGCAGTGTCAAGCGGTCTCTCTCTCTCTCTCTCTCTGCAGGCAGTGTCAAGCGGTCTCTCTCTCTCTCTCTCTCTGCAGGCAGTGTCAAGCGGTCTCTCTCTCTCTCTCTCTCTGCAGGCAGTGTCAAGCGGTCTCTCTCTCTCTCTGCAGGCAGTGTCAAGCGGTCTCTCTCTCTCTCTCTCTCTCTCTGCAGGCAGTGTCAAGCGGTCTCTCTCTCTCTCTCTCTCTGCAGGCAGTGTCAAGCGGTCTCTCTCTCTCTCTCTGCAGGCAGTGTCAAGCGGTCTCTCTCTCTCTCTCTGCAGGCAGTGTCAAGCGGTCTCTCTCTCTCTGGGGCAATGTGGAGCAGTCTCCCTCCCTCTATGTACAGGGAATGTGGTGTAGATGGATGGTGGGCTGATTCGGTGGTTCTATGGGCCACTTGACTGGACTTGCCCCCCAGGCCTAAGGCTGCCAGCCCTCCCCTGTAAAGTACATGCTTTATACATTTAAAGCAGAACAAAACAGAACAATAAAAATAAAAAATGTGTGCAGGCAGGCCCTTTATTGCAGAAGAGAAATGCTGTGTCTCCTTTGTAATAGAATAAACTTACCTGCCTGATTAAAATATTCTTTAAAATATACAGTAAGCTGTACCTGTGCAGCTCAGTGCACATTATCTGTGCCGACAGCCAGTAGAAATGGCCAAATGTTCCAAGCTCAGTAAAAGAGTAAAAAAGCTGTTCAGGGAGTGAGGGGAAATAATTTCTGCTTTAACCATGTCAACACTGGACACTTTCACCCCCTTCCTGCCCAGGCCAATTAGGCTGTTGCACTTCGGATGACAACCACACAGTCATGCAACACTGTACCCATATAACATTTTAATTTTTTAAGATAAATAGAGCTTTCTTTTGGTGGTATTTAATCACCACTGGGTTTTTTTTGCGCTATAAATGAATAAAGACCCCAAATTCTGAAAAAAAGTGTTTATCTTAGTTTTTGTTACACAATTTAGCAAAAAAGTTTTCTTCATACATTTTGACCAATGTTTATACTGCTACATTTCTTTGGTAAAAATAACCCAAATCAGTGCATATTATTTGGTCTGTGTTAGAAGAGAAGTATGGGTTTGACTATTTTCCCCATCATACTTACCTAGGTGGATGCAGCATCTGTTTCTGCACTGAGAAACAAGCCAACGAACATTGCTGATGGCTCAGCACTTTCGGCTCCCCGCGCAGAGAGCTTCTGCCTGTCAATTAGCAGCTCTCCTGCTCTGCTCCTCGATGCTCATTGGAGCGCTGAGCTGTGGAGGGGCGGGGAGCGGCCATCTCAGCCTCTCAGCAGCTCGAGTGGCTGAGACGGCTATCAGTCCAGGCACCTGGTTGATCAAGACTTCCAAAGTCAGGATGACACAGTGCCTGGACTGATCTGTGTGATGTCAGCAGAGAGCGGACATACTTGCAACTACACCCCAAAACACATTCTGAGTATGGCGACACCACATGTGAGACTTTTTTTTACAGCCTAACCACATAGAGAGACCCAACATCCAAAGAGCACCTTCAGGCATTATCCACTTTAAGACCAGGACTTCTACTGACACTTCAATATTTTTACAAAAAAATTACTAAGAACCCCAAACACTATATTTGTTAGCAGAGACCCTAGAGAATAAAATGGTGGGTTTTGCAATTTTTTTATGTCACATGGTATTTGTGCAGTGGTTTTTCAAATGCAATTTTACACACTAATGAAAAAATAAATTTTAATGAATTTTAATGCACACAAACACAATATAATACCCAACTTGTTGGTAAAATATAAAATTTGGAGTTGCGCCAAGTAAATAGATACCAAAGATGTCACACTTTAAAATTGCGCATGTTGAAGGCGCATGCGCGGCGGCACCTAAGATGGACGCTTAGTCCGGGAGCTCCGTTCCGCCCCAGCAGCACAGGCCACATTACAGTGCCGCAGACAGCAGATACCGCCCGGATTACATCCCCTCGGGCTACGGATAGCCCGGTGAACGCACCGATGTACTCGGGGGCTGTGAGGAGGAACCTTAAGCCCTCATTTGAAGCTGCTATATCTCCGCCTGGAGCTATCAAGATGGCGGCCCCTCCTCACAACACATATCCAGCCTGCCTCTCCAGCGCGCAGCCAGCAGCCTCTCCCTACCTGACACAGCTTGCAATCGCCTCAGGTAACCCACCGCTCCCTCCAGTATCCCCAGCATCCGCTGAATCCCTCCTGGAACAGACCCTTTCTGACATGGACTTCCCCCTCATGGAAGCAGGCCCTCCCCAGACCCACCAGCTACCACAGCCTGGGGATTTAGGCCTAATGCAGCCTGTGCATATGGCTGACTTGTTTGCCAAATTTGCTGCCCTGCTGCAGGACACTGCTAATAGGATTACTAGTGACATTAAAGCTGACATCCTACACATCGGATCACGTATAGAAATCATTGAATCTAATCTGGAAGCCACCATTTCCAGAACTAATCAAAATACTGCCTGTGTACAAGTCTTACAGGAACAATTAGAGACTGCCAACGCTAAAATCGATGACCTCGAAAATCGGAACAGGAGGTATAATTTTAGGGTCAGGGGTCTCCCGGAGTCGTATAAAGACATCCCTGACACCATCAGAGCATTCATTAAAGATCTACTGCCTGACACGCCTCAGCACAGACTTGAGCTGGACCGAGCTCACAGGGCCCTCAGACCCCCTAAGCCTCCCCGTGATATAGTGGTTAAACCACACTTCTTCTCTGTAAAGGAAGATGTGATGAGGAAATCTAGGTCCATGTCAAAAATACTGTTCCAGGGTCATCAGCTACAAATCTTTGCAGACCTATCTCCGTCCACCATTCAAAAGCGGAGAACCTTAAAACTACTTCTTCAAATCTTAACAAGCAAAGAAATTAAATATTGGTGGCTTTTCCCATTTCAACTTAAATACCTTCTCAAGGGCCAGACTTACACCTTCGGATCCCTGCAGGAAGGCGAAAGACTCTTGCTTCACCTTGGCCTCATCTCCCAAGATCCAAATACACTGCAGCAAGGCTACCCACAGAACTCGGCAAAGAGACAACTCCCGACCAGCCCTTTGACTCCAGTCTGGGAATCAGCAAGATCAAAGAAATCCAAGGAAACCGTCCCCCCATGAAGCCCACGACTTGAACTGACTTTCTTTTTTGTCCTCCATTTTTGACCTCCCATCTGGCACTTGGGAGATAGTGAAACTCTCTTTGGGGCACCGCAAGACGTGCACTTCTTTGAAGTGCCTTCACGCCTCTGCCGAGGCGGTCTTGCGATCTGCCTCACGTGGGGAAGACTTGCCTTTCCCCCATTTCCCTTTCTTTTTTTTTTTTTTTTTTTACATGGTGCGGGCAATTTTATGTCCTCTTTTTGGGGTTAAAGGGAATATATTCCGTTTGCTTCTCTAGGTTTTGCAAATGTATACTTCATTACATTCCTGCTATGCCGTAATGCCTCAACCCCTGACTGCACACCCACTGTGCCATGTTCTCTCCTCACCATTCCCCCCTACCTTTCCCTATCCAGTTTATTCAGCTTGTATCTTCAGGTTACCACATTTCCTCCTGATAGGCTGTATTACTTGACCCCTGTTTCTTGTTATTTTACCATCCTTGCTTCCAATCTACACTTCACTCGGAAGGGGTAGCAATAGAGGCGACCGAGTACCCACAGTACCCGATGCTTTCACTGGCTGGGGCGGTGTTCATGCACCTCCCCCTTTCTTGTAGAACAGGTACTTCACTCTTCTCCAGACAGGACCACTCTCTGTCGTTCCGTTTTCCTTTATTTTATTGGAAAGGAATCTCAGAGTGACTGACACTACCCGATGGAGGGACCGCTCACCTCCACTCTACGGAAGACTCCCTTGTCTCCCACTTTCCTTCTCTTCCCTTCTTTCCTCCTTTCTCCACAAGGTTTTAACTCTCTTTCTTTTACAGAAGTCGACTGGGGGGATACTCCCCGACAACTGCCACGGCTCTTTGAGGACTCGATCTGGCTCATGGACCACGCCGCTGTCCCTGGACTCCACCCGGTAAGTGCCATAGACCTTCTAGATTGCCTCGCACCTCTGCTCAATGGCTAGCGATCCACTAGTGAAAGTACCCCTTAAAATTGTATCACATAATGCTCAAGGCCTGAACTCTCCCGCTAAACATCGCAAGGTCTTCCAATACCTTCATTCTCAAAAGATCAATATAGTTCTCCTTCAGGAAACACACTTCCCTAAACGTTTCAAACCTTCCTTCATCCACTTCAAATTCCCGTCTTTCTCATTAGCCAATGCTGACGACAAAACTAAGGGAGTGGGGGTTTTCATCTCCAAAAGGTGTAAATTCACTCTCAAATCTGAACACACTGACCCTGAGGGCAGATTTATTCTAGTAGTGGGTGAAGTGGATGACATATTGTACTCCTTCTTTTCTTACTATGCCCCCAACAAAGGTCAACTACCCTTTTTTCAACACCTGATGACGACCCTGACTCCCTTGCTAGAAGGCACTGTAATCTTTGGGGGAGACTCCAACACTGCCTTCGACCAGGGGCTGGATAAGTCCAGACCCCCTGGTAAACGCCTCACTAGACCCTCCAAGCAGAGCCTTCGCATTGCCAAACTGATATCTCAGTATGGTCTGGTGGACATTTGGAGAGAAATGAATCCGACCCTCCGCGACTTTAAACACTATTCTAATCCCCACAAATCGTTTGCGAGAATAGATCATATTCTCATAGGCCCTATCTCCATTCCACTGGTAACCAGGGCTCTCATCAAGGATGTTTCTTGGTCGGACCACTCCATGGTGATACTGTCTCTCCAGCGCCCCGCTGGTCTCAAACCCAGGAGATGCTGGAGACTTAACGAATCTATATTGAGTGACCCGATCAGAGTGTCAGAACTTGAACGCTCAATCAGTAACTACTTCCTCACTAATGACACCCCAGATACAGGCCCCTCAAGCCTCTGGGCGGCTCACAAAGCCGTCATTAGAGGTCACTTGATCCAAGTTGCTTCCCAAATAAACAAAGCGCATAAATTGGACATTGAAAAATTGGAGAGGGAATTTTCGACCTTATCCAAAAAACATAAGGCCAATCCCACAGAGGTTCCCACATCTAAACTAGACGCAGCCCGCATGGCCCTGAACTTGGCCCTGACGACTAGGGCTGAGAAATGGCTGCGATTGAATAGCTCCAGATTTTATTGTCAGGGAGACAGGATCGCCTCCATGCTGGCTGGGAGACTCACACCAAAATTTAGAACCACAGTATTCCCCAAAATTTAAATCCAAGGCAGCACCCTGTCACAAAACCCCCAACGTATTATGGGGGAATTTCATGACTTCTACAAATCCCTGTACAGCAATCCTAATGGCCCAACTCAACCTGCTATCGATCGGTTCCTCGACTCTATCCAGTGCCCCATCTTGAAAGATTCTCACAGTCTGAAACTTGATGCCCCTATCTCCGCAGAGGAAATCTGTGCGGTTATCAAAAATTTGAAATCACATTTGGCGCCGGGCCCGGATGGCTTCTCTATTCCCTACTACAAATCGTTCTCCTCCATGCTAGCGCCCTACATGGCCCGTTTTTTTAACGCTCTTAGGCAGGGAAGTACCCTGGACACATCAATTAACACAGCATATATCACGGTTTTACCCAAACCGGACAAAGACACCAGCTCAGTTGGTAATTATAGACCGATATCCCTCATCAACAATGATTTGAAGATCCTGACTAAAATCCTTGCAGACCGCCTGGCCTCCTTCATTAGCTTATACATAGACAAGGACCAAGTAGGTTTCATCCCAGGGAGGCAGGGGCCTGATCAAACCAGATGCGCAATTGATATAATTTCTCTCATCAATTTTAACTGGGACCAGGGCTCTCCTAGGCAGGGCTGCTTGCTTTCCCTTGACCCACAAAAAGCATTCGATTCCGTCCACTGGACATACATTTTCTCTACTTTAAAACGTTGGGGTTTCGGAGATTCGTTTCTCAATATCATCTATGCCCTCTATTCCACTCCCTCGGCACAGGTGCGTCTGCAGGGATTTTACTCAGAATCTTTCCCCATATCAAGGGGAACTAGACAGGGATGCCCGCTGTCCCCCTTAATTTTTGCCATAGCAATAGAATCCCTGGCGATTTCCATCAGAACCGACCCAAACATCCAAGGCTTTCAATGTGGCTCCAGACACCATAAATGCGCATTATTTGCTGATGACATTTTATTATTTGTCTCCTCCCCACTGACAACCCTCCCTAATATCTGCCATCTATTAGACAAATTTGGTACAGTCTCGGGGCTAAAAGTCAACTACGACAAGTCCCAAGCTCTTAACATTAACATTTCTGATTCCCTCCTAACCAGGCTCAAGGAGAGCTTCCGATTCTCCTGGAATAATCATGCGATTACGTATTTGGGGATTAAACTGACTCCCAAGGTGGAACTCCTCCACCTTGCAAATTACCCGCCTCTATACAAAAAACTAGAGGAGGACCTCTCCCAGTGGTCTCGGCTCTCCTTGTCCTGGTTGGGCAGGATCAATACAATCAAGATGACCTTGCTTCCCCGCATTTTATATTACTTTAGAGCCCTCCCAATCCCAGTTGACAAGACTTGCCTAAAACTCTTTCAAGCTAGAATTAACAAATTTGTCTGGGGCAAAGGAGGCCATAGATTCTCAAAATCAGTCCTATTTAGATCCAGGGTGGAAGGGGGGCTAGGCCTGCCCAACTTACTCTGGTATTTCCAAGCAGCCCAATTAACACAATTGTCCACGGTTTACTCGCGTTGGGAACAGCCCGATTGGGTCCACATCGAGAGGCAGGCGGTTCCCCTTCACACTCTGGACTACCTTCTTTGGAGCCCTAAGAAACTAAGGCCCTCAATTTTATCCCCAACACTATCACACTCCTTTGCCCTTTGGGACACATTAAAACACAACAACCAACTGTCTTCCCCCATGGAACCATTGAAACATCTTTTTCACAACCCTGATTTCCAACCGGGTCTTGACATAAAAGCATTCGAGTGGTGGCTCAATAAAGGGCTCTACAGAATAGGCCACTTTCTTAGACCCCTAGGCCCACTATCTAAAGCATTCTGTGTCAGTAAACTTGACATAGTATGTACTGTTGGTAAATGATATGTAACTATGGAAGACTGCCCTCTGTATCATCTACCCCCACCGCGCCGCAGGTGTGTAGGCTATAAAATTAGTGAAGGTATACAAGTGCAAGTGTAAAAAAATATATATAAATAGATCAAACAGCAGCTACTTAAAATATATCAACATGTAAAATCTGCAATTCAACCTAAAAATGCAACATAAATAGGGTGAATCAGTAGCGCTAGTATACAAAATAGTGAATAAATACTATGCAAATAAATAAATAAATAAATATTGTGCAAATATATATACAGTGCTATATAAATATCAAAGTGCAAAAATAGTTGTGTATAATTGACTCAACGTATAACTTAATAGCAGCAGTGTATCTATTTCTCTTAGTGACAAGTGAAAAAGTTCATAAACATATAAAGTCCAGATTGTAAATAGATAAATCAATAGGTAAGTGATTTTCCAAGTGTCTTCAAACACAGTTTCAAACTGAAGTCTTCTAACTGGCTTGAATCTGCCACCACACCACGTGTTTGTGATCACACTCCCTCTGAAAGGCCCACTCACCAGCTCACAAGGCCTCACACTCTCGTGTTTGGCAGCAGCGTGTTTTACCCACTCCAGGGGTTAATGGAGGACAGCTTGTTTGATCCGTTTAACTCTCAATGCGATTCCATATGTAAAACAATGAATAAAATACTCCACATAGTGTGAAAAAGTATGATAAAATGTATTCACGCAAAGCACTCCAATGGTTACACTCACATTTCAAGGATTAAAAACAGGCCTCCAATCCAAAAGCACGGCAAACCAAACAACGCTGATATATAAAAGTGTAAAAATATATATACTGCGGTCTCGGCGGACCCAGAGAAGGACCCAAGTGGTGGTATAGTAGTAGTCCACAGTGGCGTAATATAAAAATAAATAAATACAATCTTTACTTTTTGCTCTGTAGCCTCATTCCCGACATGTTTCGTCGTATAGACTTATTCATGGGTATGGCTACACAGCCCATCTCAAACTGATTTATAGTGGTGAGGGAGCTAGTCACATGACTGGTGAACAAGTCATGTGACATGCTGTGTGCAATCGTGTGCGGGCTAATGCACATGATTGTGTGTATTCCCCCATCCCACCTTGCAAGCGAGAGTATTGGTGGTGTTAGTGACATTTTGTATCATAATATAAAGAGAGAGTGCCCCTGCTAACCCAATGCTCCATTCACATAAATGGTTTATCACTAAATGCGCCCCCAAGTGAATGCCCTAGTGTCTCTGGTGGCTGGTATGGGTATTTACAGTGTAAGAGAAGCAATCTCTAAGTTACCTGGAGGTTTCCTAAGTTGCTGTTCCAGGGGGTCCCAACTTCACAGGGGTTGTTGTATGAGGAGAACCATTATCCTATTTAAAACTGCTATATTGGTATCGCTGTCTATCAGGTGCTAGTGGTGCTCCATTCATTAGCCCTGATGAGCGTCCCTTTCCGCTTGTTTGACAGCTGTGTGCGCGCGCATGTCATCACAAAACATGCGCGCGCATCACATATGCATAGCTGACTGTGTGCGCACGCATGTACTAACACACAATGCGCGCGCAACACACCTCGTCAGCTGTAGATATCTAGCCATACACTAGGACGCGGTCATCGTCCTATATGCGCGTGCGCAATAGCGTTATGCGCGCGCATATTAAATCAGAGGAGTGCGCGCGCACTCCTCAATGCGCCGTACAGGCGGATCACCATCCTGCAGTTAGAGGTGATTCGCACATGCGCAGTTGAATTCAACCAGCGGCGCAGCGGCGCACTTTAGGTGTCTCCTCAGCCTTCATATAGGACACGGAAGTAAGCCTTTACAATGGGACGATGATGAGTCTTTTGAAGAAGCACATCTTCATCACTGTTAAAGACCAAATCCTCTCCCCATCAAGGAGTTTTACTGGAAATGTGTGTTTACAGCTTCATATTAAGATAAATGTATGTGAATACATATATTAAAACGTCACAGTTGAGCACTCTTTCACTGAATTAAAAACAACTCATATACATGCGAAGAGCTGCACAATAAGCAGCAGACATTGCATATATCAGAATTTAATGAAAGAACTAGGTTGAAGAATTTGATAAATGAAATCACAATATTAGATAAAATGAGTAGTATTAAAACTCTTCCTAAAATATTTCATTGAGAAAGTTTTAAAATTATTTAAAAATATATATATATGTATATATCCATATGTGTACACTTACTCTCATAAAAACTGTGTGTGTGCATATGCATTTTTCAATGAGACAATGGATGAGTGGTATTTATTGTGGTAAATTATGCGTGTTCAACAAAAGCGTTTTTTTATTATTCTTTGATAATATTCCTCACTCTGAGGCTCCTACTAAACTATACGGATTAAAAGTTGTTAATGAAGCAGTTGAGGTCCAATTCTACGTTTAACCCCCGCGGCGTTAAACTTTTTAATAGAAAGATCCAGCGGGTTTCTCTTTGGCTGAGGTCTCTGACCCTATTTGAGCCTCTCCAAGAGGGGTGAATAACATCTATTCCGCAGAATTGCAGTAGTGTTGGATCCTGGTCATGTTTTTCTTTAAAGTG
Source organism: Lithobates sylvaticus (assembly GCA_028564925.1). Classification (NCBI taxonomy): domain Eukaryota; kingdom Metazoa; phylum Chordata; class Amphibia; order Anura; family Ranidae; genus Lithobates; species Lithobates sylvaticus. Next base: position 152,520,309 of record CM053027.1, read on the forward strand.
TAATGAAACACTGTGATACTGGAAGCCTTTCCTTATGTTTGCTAAGTGCTCCGAAATCCGAATTCTCAGTAGTCTTTTTGTTCTGCCTACGTAGAGCAGCCCGCATGGGCACCACATGAGGTACACAACATGGGTTGAGTTACAAGTAATGAATTCTTCTATTTGGAAAACCTCACCATCTCTGTTTGCGATTTCTGTTTTCCCCCTATTATTGACACTCGTGGTCCTACAACAGATGCACTTCCTGCAAGCGTAAAATCCTTTTAAATTTATTCTCAGGAACTGTCGGTTTGGTGGATCTAAAAGTTTTTTGACGATTCGGTCTCCAAAATTTGGAGCTCTTCTATAAATAAATCTTGGTCGGTTATTTAAAATGGCTCCCAAATGCCTGTCCCTGCATAAAATGTGCCAGTGTTTCTCATAAATGTTTTGTACCTCTTTGTACTGGCAATGGAAATCTGAAATAAAGTTCACTTGCTGTTGTTCGTTGTCTTGTTTGTCTTTCTTCCTCAAGCATATCTCCCTAGGTATTAGAGCGACGTCATCTATGATCTTATCTAATGATTTTTCAGTGTAACCTTTTTGGGTGAACTTATTCTTTAAAATCACTGTTTGTTTATAATAGTCTTCCGTCTTAGTGCAGTTCCGCCGAATCCTCAACATTTGTCCCTTAGGGATGTTTTTGATCCAGGCAGGGTGGTGTCCACTATGAACAGGCAAAAAGCTATTACGATCCGTCGGTTTGAAATATGCTTTAGTGCATAATTTCGCTCCATCCTTCTCTATGGTCACATCTAAAAAGTTGATGAATGTGTCACTTACTTGATACTCGAGTTTGATATTATTATTGTTCACATTCAAGGCCTCGAGGAACTCTATAACTGATTCCCTGGAGCCCTCCCAAATCAAAAGGAGGTCATCAATAAATCTCCTATAAAATTTCAATTGCGGGAGATTTTTGCTGAAGATAAACCTGTCCTCCCACTCAGCCATGAAGAGGTTGGCGAGGCTGGGAGCATATTTTGCTCCCATAGCCACGCCAACCTGCTGTGAGAAGAATTGGTCGTCCCACCAAAAATAGTTGTGCGTCATACAATATTCCAACGCCTGCCCTATAAATCTCTTTTGGGAGTCCGATATATCGTCTCTTTTGCTGAGTGCCCAATTTAATGCCAAGGCAGCGTCTTCATGTTGGATTATGGTGTATAAAGAACATACATCGGCTGTACATCGGGTGTGATTTGTAGTACTTATTTGGATCAAATCAAGTAACATCAATAAGTCCGATGTGTCTTTCAAGTATGCTCTTGTATTAGTGACGCTGGCTTGTAAAAACTTGTCTAAGTATTCCCCAAGTCTCGCAGTTACCGACCCAATACCATTTACGATGGGTCGGGCGGGGGGGACTTCAGCATTTTTGTGGACTTTCGGAAGCGTATAGATAATTGGTATTCTGCACGCACTAGGGACCAAGTATCGTTTCTCCTTGAGGTTTAGTGCCTTGGTATGATATCCCCATTCAATGAGTAGGTCCAACTGGTTCCTATACGGTTCGGTCGGGTTTACTTTAAGCTTTTTATATGTTTGGGAATCTGCTAGAAGTTCATTGAGTTGGTTAGTATAGAAGGTTTTATCCATTATCACAACGCCTCCACCCTTGTCCGCTGGACGTATGATAATCTCTTTTTGTTCCTCTAATGAACGGATACCTTCTCTAATGTAATCTGGATTGATATGTTTTTTTGGAGTTAGTTCTTCCAGATCCTTTAAAACCAAATTCTTAAACACCTCAATGAAATGATTGCTTGAGATTTGGGGATTGAAGATTGACTTGTTTCTTAGACCGCTGTCAACTTTCTCCACCGTGTAAGAGGCAGCTGGCTTGAAATTTGTGGGAGCACTCAAAAAATATTTCTTTAAATTGAGTGTTCTAATAAATTTATGTGTGTCAATAAACACGTCGAACTTGTTGAATTTCTTTTTAGGAGCACATTTTAGTCCAAGATTTAGTATATTTAGTTCTTTTTGATTCAGCTCAATTTTACTAAGGTTGTATATTCCGCTATTCAGTTGTCCCGCATTCGCTTTTTTGGATTGTGCCCTGCGTCCCGATCGGCACCCCCTTCTTCTCTTTGGGGCGCCGTTTTGTCTTTGTTCTGGTAATATGGGGGTTGATTTCTCTCTCCACCCTTGTTCGCTTGGGCATTCTTCCGCGGTGTCCCTCCTCCTCTCCCACCCCTCCCCCGTTGACCTAAAAAAGGGGGGGGTTGTTGATATGGGTTACCATAGTAATTGTCTTCCGCCAGTGCTTGGTATCTATTGTGCATAGGTATTTCTCCTCTTTGGTCCCAATATTGGTTTGGGGGTGGTGGAGGATGGCGGTGCCAATGTGTTTGTTCATATAGAGGGTAATGGTTGTTCCCATATTGTCCATTCCCTCTATTCGTTCTCGGCGATTGATACTGGTAAGGGGAATCACCTCGAGGAGTGCGGGGTTCTGGATAGTGGGGAAAATATCCACCGCCTCTGTCCTGTGTGTAGGTTCTCGTCTGGTACGGAGATTGTGTAGGGGGTTCAGCTCTATTCGTTACATGCTGAGTTTTCCGTCCCGTGCCATTATTAGTTTTCTCCTTCTCATAGGGAGCTTTTTTGTGTGTCATTTTCTTAGGGTTATTTGCGCTCTTTTCTTCTTTCTCCATTGCAGATAATGGCTGTTCACATGTCTGAGAACATTCCTCTTTCTCTGCAATAAGGGACTGCCAGACATATATATTGTTTGTCTGGAAATCATTTGAATCTCTGGTGTATTTTTTGACTTTCTTCTTTTGTGTTTCACGGTCAATCTTTTCCAATTTTCTCTTCATGTTGGTATTAAATTCTAAAACTTGGTTGGAATCCTTCACAGGTTCTAATAAGGATTGTATATCTTTTATTTTTTGATTCACAATACTTAATTTAATGTGTTTTCTTTTTAGAACCAGGGCTTGTAATTCTCTACCTCTTCTATTGAAAAATTCCAACCACTCATCCATATATTTTTGGTCAGTTAGACCATCCTGTGGGGAAACCTCCCATCTCAGGCTTCTAAAAATCAAATTCTCCCTCTCATAGTGCTCAAATGTAAAAATATCCCACCAAGTCTTAACTTGTTTCTCTAACAGATTTTCTAAAGATCTTAAAGTGCCGGTAATATCTTCCTCACAATCAACCATATCATGGTTGTTTGTAAAGATGTTTTCAGGGTTCATCTGTCTGTTCGACAGGAAATTTATAGCTTCCATGGCTGCAGTAGGTAAAGAGATTCAAATAGTATGTACTGTTGGTAAATGATATGTAACTATGGAAGACTGCCCTCTGTATCATCTACCCCCACCGCGCCGCAGGTGTGTAGGCTATAAAATTAGTGAAGGTATACAAGTGCAAGTGTAAAAAAATATATATAAATAGATCAAACAGCAGCTACTTAAAATATATCAACATGTAAAATCTGCAATTCAACCTAAAAATGCAACATAAATAGGGTGAATCAGTAGCGCTAGTATACAAAATAGTGAATAAATACTATGCAAATAAATAAATAAATAAATATTGTGCAAATATATATACAGTGCTATATAAATATCAAAGTGCAAAAATAGTTGTGTATAATTGACTCAACGTATAACTTAATAGCAGCAGTGTATCTATTTCTCTTAGTGACAAGTGAAAAAGTTCATAAACATATAAAGTCCAGTATCACAGTGTTTCATTACACTTTAAAGAAAAACATGACCAGGATCCAACACTACTGCAATTCTGCGGAATAGATGTTATTCACCCCTCTTGGAGAGGCTCAAATAGGGTCAGAGACCTCAGCCAAAGAGAAACCCGCTGGATCTTTCTATTAAAAAGTTTAACGCCGCGGGGGTTAAACGTAGAATTGGACCTCAACTGCTTCATTAACAACTTTTAATCCGTATAGTTTAGTAGGAGCCTCAGAGTGAGGAATATTATCAAAGAATAATAAAAAAACGCTTTTGTTGAACACGCATAATTTACCACAATAAATACCACTCATCCATTGTCTCATTGAAAAATGCATATGCACACACACAGTTTTTATGAGAGTAAGTGTACACATATGGATATATACATATATATATATTTTTAAATAATTTTAAAACTTTCTCAATGAAATATTTTAGGAAGAGTTTTAATACTACTCATTTTATCTAATATTGTGATTTAATTTATCAAATTCTTCAACCTAGTTCTTTCATTAAATTCTGATATATGCAATGTCTGCTGCTTATTGTGCAGCTCTTCGCATGTATATGAGTTGTTTTTAATTCAGTGAAAGAGTGCTCAACTGTGACGTTTTAATATATGTATCCACATACATTTATCTTAATATGAAGCTGTAAACACACATTTCCAGTAAAACTCCTTGATGGGGAGAGGATTTGGTCTTTAACAGTGATGAAGATGTGCTTCTTCAAAAGACTCATCATCGTCCCATTGTAAAGGCTTACTTCCGTGTCCTATATGAAGGCTGAGGAGACACCTAAAGTGCGCCGCTGCGCCGCTGGTTGAATTCAACTGCGCATGTGCGAATCACCTCTAACTGCAGGATGGTGATCCGCCTGTACGGCGCATTGAGGAGTGCGCGCGCACTCCTCTGATTTAATATGCGCGCGCATAACGCTATTGCGCACGCGCATATAGGACGATGACCGCGTCCTAGTGTATGGCTAGATATCTACAGCTGACGAGGTGTGTTGCGCGCGCATTGTGTGTTAGTACATGCGTGCGCACACAGTCAGCTATGCATATGTGATGCGCGCGCATGTTTTGTGATGACATGCGCGCGCACACAGCTGTCAAACAAGCGGAAAGGGACGCTCATCAGGGCTAATGAATGGAGCACCACTAGCACCTGATAGACAGCGATACCAATATAGCAGTTTTAAATAGGATAATGGTTCTCCTCATACAACAACCCCTGTGAAGTTGGGACCCCCTGGAACAGTAACTTAGGAAACCTCCAGGTAACTTAGAGATTGCTTCTCTTACACTGTAAATACCCATACCAGCCACCAGAGACACTAGGGCATTCACTTGGGGGCGCATTTAGTGATAAACCATTTATGTGAATGGAGCATTGGGTTAGCAGGGGCACTCTCTCTTTATATTATGATACAAAATGTCACTAACACCACCAATACTCTCGCTTGCAAGGTGGGATGGGGGAATACACACAATCATGTGCATTAGCCCGCACACGATTGCACACAGCATGTCACATGACTTGTTCACCAGTCATGTGACTAGCTCCCTCACCACTATAAATCAGTTTGAGATGGGCTGTGTAGCCATACCCATGAATAAGTCTATACGACGAAACATGTCGGGAATGAGGCTACAGAGCAAAAAGTAAAGATTGTATTTATTTATTTTTATATTACGCCACTGTGGACTACTACTATACCACCACTTGGGTCCTTCTCTGGGTCCGCCGAGACCGCAGTATATATATTTTTACACTTTTATATATCAGCGTTGTTTGGTTTGCCGTGCTTTTGGATTGGAGGCCTGTTTTTAATCCTTGAAATGTGAGTGTAACCATTGGAGTGCTTTGCGTGAATACATTTTATCATACTTTTTCACACTATGTGGAGTATTTTATTCATTGTTTTACATATGGAATCGCATTGAGAGTTAAACGGATCAAACAAGCTGTCCTCCATTAACCCCTGGAGTGGGTAAAACACGCTGCTGCCAAACACGAGAGTGTGAGGCCTTGTGAGCTGGTGAGTGGGCCTTTCAGAGGGAGTGTGATCACAAACACGTGGTGTGGTGGCAGATTCAAGCCAGTTAGAAGACTTCAGTTTGAAACTGTGTTTGAAGACACTTGGAAAATCACTTACCTATTGATTTATCTATTTACAATCTGGACTTTATATGTTTATGAACTTTTTCACTTGTCACTAAGAGAAATAGATACACTGCTGCTATTAAGTTATACGTTGAGTCAATTATACACAACTATTTTTGCACTTTGATATTTATATAGCACTGTATATATATTTGCACAATATTTATTTATTTATTTATTTGCATAGTATTTATTCACTATTTTGTATACTAGCGCTACTGATTCACCCTATTTATGTTGCATTTTTAGGTTGAATTGCAGAGTAAACTTGACATGCCTGACTCTGAATTCTTCAGATTTACCCAGATCTCCGATTTCCTACACAAACGATGCAAAACACTAAAGGATGGGCCTCAAATAACTCCATACGAACAATGGTGTGGACAGGCCGTTGAGCAGAGGGGGGGGGGGGGGATCTCGTTGATCTACAAGGCACTATCGTCGGAGCAGTCTAAGACACCCTACATGCTGGCCTGGGAGGAAGATCGGTCCCAACACTGGAAAATAGAAACTTGGCACAGGAATTTCTCCCAACTCCTTCAAAGGTATTATTAACACGGGTCTCATAGAAGCCAGCATAAAAGTATTTACTAGATGGTACATGGTCCCCTCGAAACTGGCAACTATCTTCCCAGCGACCTCACCTCTTTGCTTTAGGGGCTGCTCCTTGAGGGACGACATGCTGCATATCTGGTGGACTTGTCCCAGGATTCGCAATTTTTGGAACAAAATCTTCTCTTGGATACGCAAAATAACCACATTGCCTATCCAACCATCCCCCCTCATTGCTCTCCTCAATTTCCCAGTGAGGGAAGCCTCCAAATTCTCACAACGCCTCATTTATTTTATCATTTTAGGGGCTAAGCTTACTCTGGCTAAAGCCTGGAAAAAACCCTCAGTCTCCACTCTCATAGCTAAACGGAAAATATCCTGGCTTATGAACTGGTGTGATCCTGGATCGCTCCAATAATTTGTACAAACCTGGGAACCCTGGGCGAAGTTGGAATCTCTCTCCTGCATTGACCTCAGGAGCACTCGCAGCTCGTCCACTCCACCCCAGTCGACTTCCCTTTCTACCCCTACCCTCTTCTTCATTCCTTTCTTATTTCCTTCTCTTTCTTCTTATTTTTTTATTTATATATATATATATTTAATTTTTTTTCTGTTTCTTCTCACACGCATGTTTACTAGACTTTAGGCCTAAAAACAGCAGATGGCTGATCCGACCACCACCAATGTCGGACATTACCTCAGCCATGATCCGGGCAATCCCCTAGAATCTTGGAACCTTACTGGGTGCTCTCCCGCTGGAGCGCTCATTGAGGTTTGTGTTTTTTTTTTTTCATTCGTTCAGGTTTGCTAATCTTTGAAGGGGGTTATTAGGGTGCACGGAGCCTTGCCACAGCATGATCCCACTCGGGGTGGCAGGGATCCTCTCGCTCTATAGTTGTTCCCCTCCACAGGACTCAACTTTAGAGTAAGTGACCCTGGGAATCCACACGCAGCCCAACATCATGGGTCGTTCAGTTCCTCTGGATCTGTTCCTCGCCTTTCTCTATTTTGGCCTACCTCGCTTGTTCCATATTTGTTTAACTAGTGTCTGTTATTGTCATATTTGGGCTGTTAGCCCCCACTGTTTTGATGCATTAACATGCACTGTTGTATCTTTCTTTTCTTGAAAAATAAAACATATTTGAAAATAAAATAAAATTGCGCATGTTTTTGAAATTGTGCCAAACTTCGATATTTAAAACTCTCCAAAGGCAATGCTTTATAAGGCTTTACAAGTTACCAGTTTAGAGTTACAGAGGAGTTCTGGCACTAGAATTATTATTCTCGCTCTGACATTCACAGAAATATCTCACATGTGTGGTTCAATTGCTGTTTAAGTATGCGTATGGGACCAATGTGTTAATTTGCCTTTGCACACAAGTGCGGGGGAATGGGGGCACCTTACATTTTTTATTTATTTTTTATTTTATTAAATTTTATTGACAGATTTTTTTGTGCATTTGTACACTGTGACAGATGTTAAAAGTCCACTGGTGGACACTGTCAGATGTTGATGATCCACTAGGGACATTGACAGATGTTGATGTTGCAATGGGACACTGACAGCTATTAATGTTGCAATGCAACACCATTGAAGTTTTTTTATGCACTGGTACACTGTGACAAATGTTTATGGGACACTAGTACACTGTCACAAATGTTTTGTGCACTGGTACAGATGTTGATGTGACATTGATACAGATGTTGATGGGACACTTGGACAGGGACAGATGGTGCTTTGTGTTCTGTGTGGAATGGCTGCACTGACTGTGATCTGTGTGCAGCTGAACAGTAAAATCATCAGCTACACACAGATATGACAGGCTGCAGCATCCACCTTCCCCCCAGCACTGAGGTCTCACTGATCGGGAAGGTCAATTACAGCCTTCATGGCCCAATCTGTGACATGCTGTGTCCATGTTACACAGCCATCACTGAATCACACAGCTGCATGGCCCCAAGTCCATACAAGGTACAGGTTCTGACAGGACGTACAGGTATATGTACAGTTTATGTACAGTGACTGGGTGGGAAGTGGTTAAAGTATATCTAAATCCAATTTTCTTTTTTTTTTCTTTTTTGAGCAGTGAATGGTAAAAGTAAACCTTGTCAGTTTTTTTTTCCATCTGTGTCCCATAGTGAAAGTTTAACTTTACTTTCTGTCCTGTCCCCACAGTTGACAAAAGAACAATTGCCCCCATTGGAGGATTTAGTCTCTATTTTTGTTGTCTTGACAGCTAAAAATGTTGTATTTTCTTAATTTGCCGTTCAGGTGATAGTGGTCACCATGACAACAAAAAAAAGAATACATTTCCCCAGCAAAGACACAGCAATACAAAAATGACAACGGTTTCATGGAGCTTAGCTGTTATCTGACCTTGTGGAATACTACCAGTTTTTGTGCGATTTCACTGCTTAGATTATTTATTGTTTAATGTATCTGAAGTGGGTGGTAACCCCACTCCTTAGAGCCGGTTCACACAGGGGCAGCACGACTTGCAGCGTGATTCACAGAGGCGACCTGCACACGACTTCAGTGTGAAAATGACTCAGACTGTATAGAAGTCAATGCAAGTCGCCCTGAAGCCGTCCCAAAGTAGTACAGGAACCTTTTTCTAAGTCGGAGCGAATTGAGTCATTCCTATTAGAACGGTTCCATAGTACAGTACAGAACGCGACTTGTCAGGCGGCTAAGTCGCCTGACAAGTCGCCCCTGTGTGAACCGGGTCTAATTGTAAATGTCATGCTACTGTTGATATGTAGGTTCTAATGCTTTGTCAATAAAAAAGTTTGGACAAGAAAAATATAATAAAGGTTTTTTTTTCATCGCTTTATCAACAAAATCATTTTCGATTACAGCACTTTAAGGAAATGAGACAGGTGATAAATACAGTACTGCATTTTACAGCAATTGAAAAGGTGGAGCTGGATTTTAAAGCATCCATCCACTAAAACATTAGATTTCACTAGCTGTCTCTTAAATTAACCTTCATGTATTTACAATACCGTTTCCAAATATACACAATCGAAAAAACACCAATATTGTTCTATTTTTTTTTTACACATTCTTCCTTGGCATCTCACCTCTCCTTGCCAAAAAAAAAAAAAAAGCCATCATCAGTTTTTCTATTTTATTTTTTCCTTGTACAAGCTTGAATCAATGTCCTTTTTGTAGAGACATTCAGAAAGATAATAGTTTTGACAGTATCAGCATAATCATCACATCATATTCCTGAAGAACTTTTTTTCAGTCCATTTTTCATGTCTCATTTTAGATGAGTAATTTGTGCATTATAACTTGATGATGTTTGCCATAAATTACTGCCATCCGAGAAGCAATCAGATATTTTTCAATGATATCGGACAGCTATTTTCTTAGCTATTTCAGATAAAAGTTCCAAAAAAAAAAAAAAATCTACTTAAACTAATATAAGAAGGGAACTATTACATGTTATTTTAGGTTGATGTATAGATGTCTGTTTGCTCTATATTTTAGTTCTGTAATGCAGAAATTGCAGTAGAGCACAAGTCCACCCCAATCCCTTTTGTCAGTAATCTGCTAAACTGAAAGTCCTGCTTGTGATTCAGAATAGTTATTACCAAACACAATGATACTGGCTTACTAAAGAAGCAGAGCACGTTGGTTTTCAACGTGAATTTTTGCTTTGCAAAGCAAACTTTAAATTATCTAAGAGGTAAAACACATTGAAAATTCGCTTTACAAAGTATTAAAAAGAATTGAAAAAAATATATACATTTTTGCTCATACATGATTTAGTGATTGAAATTAGCACAACTTTACTACATTCAATAAGTTTAGTGAAAATTCACTTTGCAAAGAGAATTTTACTTAGCTTAGTGAATAAGATAAAGTTGTGCAAGTAGAAATACTGTTTTTTTTTTCCTTGAAAATAACTGGGTATTCTTACCAAAATAAAATTTTTACTTTTTACCTAATCACCAAGAATAGTGAAAATTCAAGAATCACTTTGAAACTGTTTTCCACAAGGCTGATGACAGGTCTTCATCCTCTTATTATTTCAGATAATGGCAGATTCTAAATGAGGCAGAGAGCAGTGCCACCTAATGACATGGTGCTGCTTCCTGCGGGGTGGAGAATGAAGCCTCGAAGTACTAGGCTCATAGAAAGTGCATTGAATGATGCTTGGTTATTAGTTAACTCAGAAGAGGAGTAGGACCACATCTGTCAGAGAACGGAGATTGACACATAGGAATTCTTCACTGGCAAATAGGAATTCTCCAGTGGCACTTAGAAATTTCCCAATGCGAATCTGTGGAAGGGCAAGAACGGTCAGGAGAATTCATGTGCCAGTGCACATGCGCATATGCCAAAGCGCACACAATGCGTGACAGATTCTGGTGCCCAGTGGCCTATTTTAAGCCAGCAGCATGAGCCATTAGTTGCTGGATGATCTTCAGCTTCCCCTGTGAGTTCCTGTTCCTGATATTATAGGATTTCCTGTTACTGACCTGGCTTGCCTTGACCTATCTTGTCTGCATTCCTGGTTTTGACCCTTGGCTTGTTCCTGTGACTTCGCTTCTGCCTGCTGATCCGTGTTTGACCCCTGGCTTGCTCTTCTGACTCCACTTCTTCCTGATTACCAGTGTATGACCTCGGCTGACTCCTGACTCTGCTTGCTGCCTTTCACCTGGGTGACCTTCTGTGCATGACTTCTGTCCTGGCTCCTGACTCTCCCAGCTGTCAAGTCTCACCTGGTACTCCTGAAGGAGTGCTACCCAGCAGTGCATCCTGCTCATCAGCTGCCATCCAGTGGGCATCCGATCAGCCTGTCGTAGCTGGCAAGCCCTGCTTCTCTGAGCATAGCTGCAAGGGAAGCCCTCTTAGCACTTCGGCCACTGACCAGGTATGTGACAACATCCCTTGATTAGTGAAACTGTGGGGGAGAGCACCAGAGATAGAGATAGGATGAGTACAGAGAATGAAGTTGTTTTCAGGAGCTGATGGGAGATCCAAACTTTGTTTCAGAGCCCAAACTCTGAAACAAATCCCTCACAATATTTACTTGGAAAATTACTTGAATTTCTGTGTCACAGCAAAAAAAGGTAAATGGCAGACAAAGTAAATAATTCTGTTATTGCGCAGCAAAAATGCAATTCCATATATAATAATGGTAGTTGAATTTTAGCATTGCTAAAATGTTATATGTCACTATCATTCTGGAGGAGATCAGTAGCATTTCAGGCAACAAAGGAGCAATTTAAGATACTGATGATACAATTTGCAATTCAGTAATGTTGCCACTTGGGAAGCATCTAACATGGCCCCAGCAGTTATGATAATAAAATATAAACGCATGCATGACAGGATAATCTTTTAAAACATTTTGTAACATGTGTGGTATAATAAAAGAAAGTGTAAACTAGTGCAACACCTATTTAATTTTAGCAGATTGCTGTGCCTTCTTATACTCCGTACACACGGTCGGACATTCCGACCACAAAATCCATCAGATATTTTCCTACGGATTTCGTCCGAAACTGGTGTTGCCCACACACAGTTGGACAAAGTTGTTGGAAAATCCGATCATTCTGAACGAGGTGACGTACAACACATACGACGGGACTACGTAGAGGCCAGTAGCCAATAGCTTTTGTTTCCAAATTTCTTCTGAGCATGCATAGCACTTTGTCCGTCGGACAAGGCTACACACAATCGGAATTGACGCGATCGGACCATGTTGTCGGAAAATTTGAGATCCAGCTCTCAAACTTTGTGTGTCAGAAATTCCAACGGAAAAGTCTGATGGAGCCCACACACACGGTCAGATTTTCCGACAACATGATCCGATCGAACATTTCCCATCTGAAAATCCGACCATGTGTACTGGGCTTTAGTGCCTTCTTTTGGAATTATAATATGTTACTGTTGCCTGTGTTACCAGCTGGGGCTATTTATCTTTTTCTTTTTTTTGTTTAACTCCAAACACAAGAAAACACCACCCTTGCAGTATGAAGTCCCCCACATAATGCTCATTAAAGGGGTTGTAAAGGTAAAAGTTTTTTCACCTTAATGCATTCTATGCATTAAGGTGAAAAAAACATCTGACACTGCCGCCCCCCCCAGGCCCCCTGTTATACTTACCTGACCCCTCGAAAGTCCCGCGCTCTCCCCCGACGTCCTCTTTGACGCTCTCCCTGGCCATTGATTGGCTAGAGTGGATGAATTGAAAGCAGTGCAGCCATTGGCTCGCGCTGCTGTCAATCACATCCAATGCAGCGGTGTGCCTGGGGGTGGGGCCAAGTGATACAGCGAGCAGCTATAGCCGCCGGCTGTATCACAGGAGCGTGCCCGCAAGTACTCCACACCAATCGAGGGAGCTCGCATTTAGGTGAGAAGTACTTGCGGGGGGGGAGCTGAGACAGCCGCCGAGGGACCCCAGAAGACCAGGTTCGGGGCCACTCTGTGCAAAACGATCTGCACAGTAGAGGTAAGTATAGCATGTTTGTTTTAAAAAATAAAATAAAAATTCCTTTAGTGTTCCTTTAAAGTGTTACTAAACCCAGGACCCTGCATTCACTAAATCTGGTCTCCCACAATACACAGAACATGGAAATGCAATTATTTTAGTAAATATAAACTGATAAATACCTTTTATACTCATCAGCAGTATATAGCAGCTTTGTGACTTCTATCAGCACCTAGTAAACCTTGTAGGAGCCAGGGGTCGATCCGGGGGGGGGGGGGGGGGGGGGGGGGGCCCAGAAAATATTACCGACTCCAAGGCTTTCTCCCTCCACCAACTCACCAGATTTAAGTTTTGAGAGGCATCATCTAAATGCAGCTGCAGGGACTTTATTTCTGCTTCCCCCAGCTCCTTGTGGCTCACAGGTGGGATAGCCATAGCATACTAGCTCATTATGAATAACTTACCTGAGAAAGAAGCCCCCGAAGCATTCCTCCTTCTGCATCTCCACCGCTGTAATTGGCCGGAGCCGCAATGACGTCACTCCCGCGCATGGGAGCCACCACTAGCGACATATTGCCGCTAGCAGCGGCGTGCTCAGTGCGCCTGCGCGCCACTGTCTACGGCGCATGCACCGTAGACAGCGGTGCCTGTCTTTTTGCAAATATCTCCTAAACTGAGTACAATGCCAATATGGAAGATAGAATGGGTCCCATGAAGCCAAATTTTAATATGGTTTTTTGCATGCATTGCCAGTGTATCCAGTCAAATGCGTTCTCTGCAAAAAGTGATAAGAGAAGAGAAGGCACCTGGTCCGATCCGGCGTGTTGAATTATATCTATAACCCTCCTTGTGGCATCTGAGGCTTGAAATAAAGCTGGACTGATCTAGCTTAATCAAAATTGGAAGGAAAGGCATCAGTCTGTGCACCAATATTTTTGCATGTAACTTTACATCAGGGTTTAACCGCAAAATGTACCTAAAGTTGGGCGGTGAGGTAGGTTCTTTGTCAAGTTTTGTAACTATGTATGCTTGAAGCATCTCAGATGCAAAATAGGCAGAGGACATTGCAGTTGCAAACACTGAAGAGAGGGTGGGGCTGAGAGTAGAGCGGAATTGTTTGTAATATGTATTTGACAGTCCATCGGGTTCAGGGGATTCCCCAGTAGGGAGAGATTTAATAGCTGTAGCAATCTCCTGGGGGGTGAAAGGTGCATTTAATGCTTGTAGTTGAGCACTCATAAGGGTAGGCAATTGCAAGAAAGCAAGGAAGGAGTCAATATGGCTGTCGAGGGGTTGAGGGGTAAGAGGGTCAGTGTGTAAGTTGTACAGAGAGCTGTAGTATGAAGCAAAGGAATCTGCTATTTCCTTTGGATTGCTAATTTTCAGTTTGGAGTGGGGGTCTAAGAGATAATTTTAGTTTGAGTTTTCTTGGCTTTGATATGGTTCACTTTATTGCCGGATGAGTAGTGCAATAGTTTAAGAGCCTTAAGGTATTTATCATATTGCTCTATTAATAGTATACAGAGATCAGAGCGTAGTTTAGATAGGGTTTGAAACATGCCTCCAGAGCGCAAATCTCTTTCAGTAACTGATCCAGCTGTGGTATCCTTTGCCTCTTAAGGCGTGAGCCCAGTTGGATGAAAATACCTCTAATAAAGGTCTTATGGGCCCACCAGACAGTAAAAGGATTAGAAAAAAGAGTGTTCAATGTAAAGTATTCTTGGAGGTGCTTATCAATATTGCACACATGCTGAGCACATGGAAATTAACCCTCCATATGTAGGAAGGGTTAGGTGTATGTTTCTCCACTATTGATACAGAGATGGAAGCATGGTCAGACCATGTTATATAATGAATGGTAGAGGAAGACACAGACTGGAGAAACATCTTATCCACTAAGATCATATCAATCCTTGAGTATGAATTGTGGCACATTGAATGGAAAGTGTAATTGCTTTCTTCGGCATGTTGACACCTCCGAATATTGTAGAGATCGTCAGTGTGAAACAGTGGTTGCAACGCAGGAGGGGTTCACTTAGGTTTGGAGGATATGTCCAATTGTGAATCTGCTGTAAGGTTAAAGTCCCCGTAAATTATGAGGGATCCCCATCTGGATGTAGAGATGGTGCGAAATAGCTTCTTAAGAAAGTGAATCTGATGCGAATTAGGGGCAGAGGCATAGTTACAGGTCTGTTGTTTAGTTCACATAAGAGGATTAGATATCTGCCCTCATGATCACATATAAATTAGTGTAGTGAGAAGGCCACAGATTTTTTAATTGCAATAAGAACTCTATTTGTGCTGTGCACGTGCAAAGAACACATGTGGGAAGTCTCTGTGAGATAAGGCAGGAGTGGTGGATGCCGAAAAGTGTGTTTCTTGGACACAGATTAAATCACTATTCAAGCTAAGGGCTTCTTTCCACAGAGATGAGCCTTTAGAAGGGCGATTGAGTCTGTGAATATTAAAGAAAGTTATTTTGAGTACTATTTTTACTGAAAGGTGAAGAGCTTTGTTACCTAAAAGCGGCTGTAGAAATAGTAGAGAGCACGAAATCTGGTAGCTGTAAATTGAACGTTGAAGCAAAAGGAATACCATGGGTGTAGGTGGTAGGATGGTAGCACCTTTGTCAGACCTGGGATTGTTGGAGGACATAGAAAAAATATAACAGACCTGTAAGAAGACGTCAATGAACAGACAAGTGGTAAAAAAGGTTGAAAACTTAGCTTTGCACCTAGAAACACCACAAGACTGTCACATAAAATATACAGTATTATACAGTACATTTTCTCTAATGTAAGTTGGGTAGGGTGGTTGATAGAGATAAACACTAGGGATGGGCAAACAGTTCTAATTTTAAAAGCCTATATGCAAGTTATTGTCATAAAAAGTGTTTGGGGACCTAGGTCCTGCCCCAGGGGACATGTATCAATGCAAAAAAAGTTTTAAAAACAGAAGTTTTTTCAGAAGCAGTGATTTTAATAATGCTTAAAGTGAAACAATAAAAGTGTAATGTTCCTTTAAATTTCGTACCTGGGGGGTGTGTATAATATGCCTGTGAAGTGGCGCATGTTTCCCGTGCTTAGAACTGTCCCTGCGCAAAGTGTCATTTTTGCAGGAAAAAAAGCTATTTAAAATCACTTGCGGCTATAATGAATTGCCGGATCCCATAATACAGAGAACAGTCATTCATTAAAAGTCATTGATAAAAAAAAAAAAGCGTGGGGGTTCCCCCAAATTCAATTACCAGGCCCTTCAGGTCTGCTATGGATATTAAGTGGAACCCTGTGTCAAATTAAAAAAAAAAAATACGTGGGGTTCCCCCGAAATATCCATACCAGACCCTTATCCAAGCATGCAACCTGGCAGGCCCCAGGAAAAGAGGGGGGGATGAGAGCGGCCCCCCTCCTAAACCGTACCAGGCCACATGCCCTCAACATTGGGAGGGTGCTTTGGGGGACTTCCCTATGGTTTCTGCATGACATCAGAGGGGGGC
This sequence comes from Lithobates sylvaticus, assembly GCA_028564925.1. NCBI lineage: Eukaryota > Metazoa > Chordata > Amphibia > Anura > Ranidae > Lithobates > Lithobates sylvaticus. The sequence continues at coordinate 152,536,720 of CM053027.1, forward strand.
GGGGGGCGTACCCGCCCCCCTCTGACATCATGAGAAAGCCATAGGGAAGTCCCCATGACGTCCCCATGCGTCAGAGGGGGGTGGGGTCACCAGGTGGCCCCGCCCTCCGTTATAAAAGAACTGTCAAACGTAGCGAAGCCTCACACAGCGGGAGCCTCCTATTGAGCGGAGCGGCCTGACACAGAAGAAGAGAAACTGACGCAGTGGAAGAAGATGCCGGACGAGAAGACCAGAGCAAGAAGAAGCGGATCGGAGGAAGAAGAAGATGGAAGAAGAAGATGGAAAAAGATGGAAGAAGAAGATGAAGAAACCGAAGGATGAAGAAAGGAAGAAGACCAGAAGAAAGAAGATGAAAGAAGAATTTAATAAAGGAATTGTCAAATCGTCTCCTGTCATTTTTAACATTTTTGACACTTTTTTGGTGAAATGGTAGGGGTACTTTTGTACCCCTTACCATTTCACACAGGGGGAGGCCGGGATCTGGGGGTCCCCTTGTTAAAGGGGGCTTACAGATTCCGATAAGCCCCCAGCCCGCAGATCCCCACAACCAATGGCCAGGGTTGTGGGGACGAGGCACAGACCCCCAAAGCACCCTCCCAATGTTGAGGGCATGTGGCCTGGTACTTTTCAGGAGGGAGGGGGGCTGCTCTCGTATCCCCCTCTTTTCCTGCGGCCTGCCAGGTTGCGTGCTCGGATAAGGGTCTGGTATGGATTTTGAGGGGGACCCCACGCCATTTTTTTATTTTTTTTTGGTGCGGGGTTCCCCTTAAAATCCATCCCCTGAAGGGTCTGGTATGGATATTTAGGGGGATCCCCACTTCATTTTTTTTTTTATTTGACGCAGGGTTCTTTTTTTTTATTTTATTTTTTTATCAATGACTTTCAATGAATGACTGTTCTCTGTATGGGAGCCGGCAATTCATTATAGCCGCAAGTGATTTTAAATAGCTTTTTTTCCTGCAAAAATGACACTTTGTGCAGGGACAGTTCTAAGCACGGGAAACATGCGCCCCTTCACAGGCATACTATACACACCCCCCAGGTTAAAAATTTAAAGGAATATTACACTTTTATTGTTTCACTTTAAGCATTATTAAAATCACTGCTCCTGAAAAAACGGCAATTTTTAAAACTTTTTTTTTCATTGATACATGTCCCATGGGGCAGGACCCAGGTCCCCAAACACTTTTTTATGACAATAACATGCATATTAGCCTTTAAAATTAGCACTTTTGATTTTGAACTTTTGAGTCCCATAGACTTTAATAGGGTTCTAAAGTTCACACAAGCTTTAGGTCTGTTCGCAGGTTCTGGTGCGAACCGAACAGGGGGGTGTTCGGCTCATCCCTAGGCCTGAGCATGACTTCGGGCCGGACTTTGGCTGTTCGGATGTTCTGTGAACACCGAACAATATGCAGTGTTCGGGGCAAATTCGAAAACCGCCGGAACACCGTTAAAGTCTATGGGACACTAACGTGAAAAATCAAAAGTACTCTTTTTTAAAGGCTTATATGCACGTTATGGTCATAAAAAGTGTTTGGGGACCTGGGTCCTGCCCAAGGGGACATGTATCAATGCTAAATAGTTTTTTTAAAAACTGTATTTTTTCGGGAGCAGTGATTTTTTTAATGCTTAAAGTGTAACAATAAAAATGAAATATTCCTTTAAATATTTAAGCACACTGGACTTGACCACACAAAGTTTGGTCAGTGACATCACCCAGGATCCTTAGCTGGTTTGTATTTAAACACCAGCCGGCAAGGAATCTGTCATTTCCAGCAGTAATGCTACCACTGGAAATTAACAAATCGCCAGCTGATGTTTACACAGTACAAACAGCTGTGGGTTTGACACCTGGTAAAATATGAATCATTATTTGACCTTTTTCAAAACAAAAAACAGGCTTGGTTCAAGTTGAACGTATCAACCCAACGTTTACCCCTAAATGTTAAGACAAACAGTGGTTGTGATAGGAAAAGTACATGTCATTATTACCTTATTTGAATATTAAAGCTCTTCTATTATTCATAATTAAATTTTTAATCATTTGAAACCTCATTTATATACATGCTTCAATTAAAGACCACATAAACAGATTTTGAATAATTGAAAACTTAACCTATTAACTGCGTGACACAGCCAAATAGAAATTACTTTGCTATCAGTTTTGTTTTCTAATAGATTCAGTATTAATGACAAAAAAAAGTTTACTCAGCAGTTGTTGACAGAAACGACCAATATATGCAATAGAGAGCAGTATTGTTCTTTTCATTTTCCCATGTGGGTTATGTAATATGTTTTTAGAGTTTGATGACAAAGACAGTAAAGAAATAATAGCACATCAGCATTACTTTTCCTAAAAGTATTGCTTTGCAGAGTTGTCAAAAAATTACTTGTCTACTCCTTTAGCTTGTATGTACAATTATAAGAGGAAGTTAATTAGCTATAAACAATAAACAATTGCTTTCGCAGTTAAAGAGAAAGTAAACCCTGCGGGGGAAAATAAAGGTTTTCCCCTTCCCTGCAAAGTAAAGGCATAATGGCATAATGTGCTGGTATGCATTGCATACTAGCACATTATGTGACACTTAACTGCAAACGAAGCCTGCGCCGTCCCCACTGCAGGCTGCATAGCCAGCTATGTGATTGGCCAGAGCCGTGTGACATCACTCCTGTGCATGCATCCGGGAGCCGTCAGTCACGGAACTTGTCAGTCACGTGGCCGTTCCTTCAGAGCGCATGCACCGATGACATTATTGGCGCTGTATACAGTAACTGTATCCTAAACGGTGCACATTTAGGAGATATTTACAGTACCTATAGGTAAGCCTTATTCTAGGCTTACCTATAGGTAGAGAAGTACTGCAGGGAGGTTTACAACCTCTTTAACACTTCTAATACAACTACTACTACTATGAATTTTTATTATTACTACTACTCCTACTAATACTAAAAATAATACTAATAATAGTTTAGGTGAACAAACTTTAACCACCTGGGATCCGTGCTATAGCCGAATGACGGCTACAGCGCAGATCTAAGATGCCGGGACGACGTCTATTGATGTTGTCCCGGCAACGAGCGGCCTGCGCGCCCCCTGACAGGCGCGCGCAACACGCTCTGTGATCAGCGAGTCTGTGAGACTCGCTGGATCACAGATCCGAGTAAGGGGTCGATCCCGACCCCTTACCACGTGATCAGCTGTCAGCCAATGACAGCTGATCATGTGATAATAACAGTGCCGGTAATCAGCTTTTTTTCCTCCTCGCGCTAACAGCACGAGGAGAAAAAAAAAAGCCGATCACCGGCGGCAGTGAGAGGGACATCAGTCCCTCTCAATGCAATGTGCCCAGGGTTCATGGTGCCCACCTTTGCCCTAATAAAAGTGCCGCCTACCAGTGCCCATTAGCTCCACCTGTCAGTGCCCACAGTGCCATCTGTCAGTGCCCACAGTGCCACCTGTCAGTGCCCACAGTGCCAGTGCCCACAATGTGCCTTTACAGTGCTGCACATCAGTGTCACCTACCAATGCTCATCAGTGTCACCTACCAGTGCTCATCAGTGTCCCCTACGAGTGCCCATCAGTGCCACCTATCAGTGCCCATCAGTGCCACCTATCAGTGCCATCTATCAGTGCCAATCAGTGCCATCTATCAGTGCCCATCTGTGCCACCCATCTGTGCCACCAATCCGTGCCACCCATCCGTGCCCATCAGTGCCATCTTTGCTGTGCCCATCAGTACCGACTTATCTGTCCCCACCAGTGCCACCTTATATGTGCCCACCAGTGCACCCTATCAGTGCCCACCAGTGCCGCCTCATCAGCGTATATCAATGAAGCAGAAAAATTACCTGTTTGCAAAATTTTATAACAAACTATTAAACATGATTTTTTTTTTTTCATTTTCCATCTTTTTTGTTTGTTTAGCAAAAAATAAAAACCCCAGCTGTGATTAAATACCACCAAAAGAAAGCTCTATTTGTTGGAAAAAAATGATAAAAATGTAATTTGGGTACAGTGTTGTATGACCACGCAATTGTCATTCAAAGCGCGTCAGCACCGAAAGCTGAAAATTGGTCTGGGCAGGAGGGGGGTTTAGGTGCCCAGTAATCAGGTGGTTAAAGTGTTTGTTACCCCAGAATTTAAAATTTCTGATATGTGCCTGCTGTACCATGTACTTGTATGAAAAAGTATTCTGTTCTCTTTGTATTGCTTTGTGTGAAATCCCTGGTGTTCTTGCCAGTCCTTCTGTTTTCCAATAAAAACTAACTACACTAAGCAGGAGAACACACAGTGGTCAGTTACCTAGCTATGCTGAGAACTCAGCCAGCTCCCCTCCAATGATCCGGCTTGTCCTGACATGCCCTCTCTGCACAGCCATTCAGTGGGAAGTTCAGTGTGCTGTTGCTTCTCCTCTCCCCAGTTCATATGCAGCTTTTTTTTTCAATTATTTTTTATTGAGAATTTTACAAAACTTAGTACAAAAACATACAAATAAAAAGGAAAAGTATAAGAGTACAGATTAATGTGATAAGTGGTGAAAAGGTACACCAATTGGGTTGGTAAGGTCGTCATACATATTACACATCTTATGAATGTGAGGTGGTGTTTCCACCTCCTCCAAGAAAGTACAGTGCATTCTTATGAAGAAGAAGAATGGGTTGGGGAAAGGGGGGGGGGGGGGCAGGAAGGGGAAATGGGTAGGGTGGAAGATGGAGCACAATAAGCTTATAACATCATTACTTATGTAGAGTTACATGTAACAAAGCTGCAATCTTTGGTGAGTGAACAGAGTCAAAAAGTGAGATAAAAAAGTAAGACATAAACAACAAACTAACGCGTAAACCAGATTGACCATATGTTCCAGTGTTTATCAAGGAGATGACTTCTGCCATCTTTTTTAGCTATCATTGATTTAAAAATTTTATTAGATTGAGTGATTTCAAGAACTTCAGAGACATTGGGCACTTTGTTAGATTTGCAATTTTTAGTTATTAGTGACCTAGCTGCCAATAGGATATGTGTAACTACTGTTCGGTAATAGGGAGGGAATTTTTCAATGCCTAGGTTTAGTAGCGCTAGCCCGGGGCTTGGTGGTAGGAGGATTCCTGTGATTCGTGAGATACATTTGAATGTGCTATTTCAGAAGCTAGTAAGGTGTTTGCACTTCTAAAATACATGGAGTATATTACCCACCTCACCACATTCTCTCCAGCAGAGTGGGGAACTAGTGTGATAACATTTAGACAATCTGTATGGTGTAAGATACCATCTCTGAGCAATTTTTAATGAAAGCTCCCAATGATTGACACATCTGGATGCTCTATATGTTGTTTTGAGTGCTGTTTGCCATTGGGGCTCCGTGAAGGTTTCTCCTAGTTCCTGTTCCCATTTGTTAAAAGGAAGGAACAGGTTTTAGTAAAGGTAACTTTGTTCTGAAAAAGATTGTAGAAGAGAGATATACCCTTGGAAGAAAAGGATGTCTTATTGTAGAATTGCCACACTATATCTTGAATGGGTATATGGTGAGTCTTTAGGGATTTCAGGAAGTAGGTGAGTTGGATATATTTATAGTGGTCGGTTGGAGGGATTGAGTATTCTTTGGTTAATGTTTTGAATGTTTTAAGTGTGTTATTGGTATATAAGTCGGAGATCAGGGAGATGCCTTGATTGAGCCATTTTGAGTAGTTGGAATGTGGAATTGCGTGGTTTAAAATTTCTAGTGGGATTGGTATGTATGTGTTGTTGGAGGATGACATGGTAAGTTTACGAAGGTCCCTCTACACTAGCAGGGAGTCTTGTATAGTTAATGGAAAAGGGGGTAAAGAGTTTGTTTTCCAGACATCTAGAAGAAGAAGTTGTCATAGATTTTGGGTTGGGCTGAGTGCCTGTTCTATATCACACCAAGGGATGTCTGACTGAGGTGAGAACCAGTGTCTGAGTTGTGTAAGTAGGGCTGCCCGGTAGTAGTCTGTTATGTCTATTAATCCCATTCCACCTACTGATCTATGTTTAACTAGCAAATTTTTGGAGCATCTGTGTCGTTTGGTTCCCCAGATATATTGTTTAAGCAAGAGATTAAGTGAATTAAGATGAAGGTTTTTAAGTGGGATAGGAAGAGTTCGAAATACGTACAATATTTGGGGAAGAAGGAGCATTTTAAAGGATACTAGGCGACCTGACCATGATAGTTCTATTTTGGGTAACCATTTTGTTTCTTTAGTGAGTTTAGCGATTAAGGGATTAAAGTTGGCTTCTGCGAGTTTGTCGGGGTCAGCAGTGAGTTGTAAACCTAAATAAGGAATACTTGTTGAACTCCAAGTGTATGGGAAATCTTTTTGTATTTGAAGTTGGAGCGAAGTAGGGAGATTTAAACCTAATATTAGGGACTTTGTGAAATGTACTTTATAATAGCATATTTGGCTGAATTTGATTAGAATTTCATGTGCTTGGCGTACGGAAGTATGGGGTGAGGTGAGAAGAAGGATAATACCGTCGGCAAAGAGGTTGATGTTATGGGATTTACCTAGTATAGGTCCCTGTGTGGGTTCTAATTTTTTCGGCCAGTGGTTCTATGACAAGGTTGAAAATAGAGGGGGAGAGGGGACACCCCTGTGTAGTGCCATTAGTGATAGAGAAGGGGCGGGATAGCATGTTGGAGGTATAAACCTGTGGACAGGGGGAAGAGTACAAAGTTAAGATAGCAGATAGAATGGGGCCAGAGAATCCAAATTTTTTGTGGTTTGGAAAGGGAGGGGAGTTAAAGATCTGCTAGGAAATTGTGAATTGCTTCATCGGAAGGTTGGGGTGTGTTAGAGTCATGGTTTAGATTATAGAGAGAGGAGTAGTAATCAGCAAAAGAGTCGGCTATTTCTTTTGGGTTGTGTATTTTGCTGTTCTGAGGAACGAATAAAAAAAGGGATCTTTGATTGTGTTCTGCGGTCTTATAGTCTTTGGGCTAGGAATTTTCCAGCTCGAGGAGTAATGGTTTAATTTGAGATGTAGAATATGTTTGTCATATTGTTCTAACAGCATGAGTCTGAGATCTGAACGCAACCCAGTTAATTTGTTTGCAGTGAGGGGGTCCGCTAGATTTTTGTTTTGTGACTCTAGGAGTCTGATTTGTTATATTAGGGCGTCTCGTTTTTGTATCCTCTGCCTCTTTGCCAGTGAGCACATCTGTAACAGAATGCCTCTAATATATGCCTTGTGGGCACACCACATAGTAAAGGGATTGGTTACTGAGTGAGTATTGAGAGCAAAATATTCAGTCAAATGTTTGTTTATAAGGGCCACTTGTGCAGGTTGTTGAAACAAGAATGGGTTGGCACGCCAAATGTAGGCTGGAGCAGGTGAATGTCTCTCCTCTACCATAACAGAGACTGGGGCGTTATCCGACCATGTTATGTCATGTATGGTAGAGGAGGAGACTTTTTGCAGAAGATATCTATCAACCAAAATTAGGTCTATTCGAGAGTAAGAATTGTGTCTGGAAGAGTGGAAGGTGTAGTCTCGTTCCGTAGAGTGTTGACACCTCCAAACATCAAACAACTCTTCAGCGTGTAGTAAGTGTTGAAGTGACGGTGGAGGACGTTGCGCTTTGGAGGTGGTGTCCATTTTATAATCCATTGTGAGATTGTAGCCATCGCACATTATGGCCGCACCTTTTTTTGAATGAGTTAATCTTGCGGAGACGTTTTTTCATGAAACGGAGCTGGTGCTTGTTGGGTGCGTTGAGATTTATTAAGGTATAAAGATGGTTGTTGAACTTTCCAATTATTATCAGGTAACGACCTTCAGGGTCTGCGTGGAACTCTTGTAAGGAGAAGGCCACAGAGTCTCTGATGGCTACCACTACAGCTTTTTGATTTTTGGGAGATGAAGCATGAAATATGTGAGGGAATTTTTTATGGTAGAAGGGAGGGGTAGCTGAGGATGACCAGTGTGATTCTTGCAAACAGAAAACGTCTGAGTGTAGTTTGAGTGCTTCTTTCCATGTGGATGCCCTTTTGGCCGGATGATTTAGGCCATGTACGTTAAAGGAAGTCACTTTGATTGCCATTCAAGGTGTAAGGTGTGGAGAGTACAGTACCTTATGTGTTCCGGTTGTATTTTACGGATTCCTAGTCTGCAACTTGCGTTCTTTGGAAGTACATAGGTCATAATCTGGTATTTGGTCATGCGATCCATCAAAGACTGGGTGGGGAGGGATTTAAAGGTAGGAAGAGTGAAAAAAAAACAGTCAACAAATAAACAAAGAAACTGGTATGTTAATAAATACTGCACATATTTTGCAGAGGGGAGCTTCCTGGGTTGTGAGCTCCAGGTTATACTAGGAAACTAGTAGGTTTAGGTAGGTAATTACATTTGAGGCGACTGGTTGTTAGACTTGCTTGTTTTCTTTTTGTGTGACACGACCTACCACTCATCTTGTGTGTTCATCCTGTGTGCTGTGGAGGGCTCTGCGAAAGGGGGTTCCGGGAGGATGTCCCAGGCATGTAGTAGGGATAGGCCTTCTTCTAGATTAGTAACCACCAAGGATTTCCCCTCATATGTGATTGTGAGTTTAGCCGGATAGCCCCAGTGGTATGCAATATTATGGTTACGAAGTGCCTTGGTAACTGTGATTAATGATTTGCGTTTTTGCATAGTGTACTGTGACAGGTCTGCAAAAATCTGGATATTGGAGTACTTTTCAGGGGGTTGTGAACTTTTCCTGAAGGTTAACATAAATTGTTCTTTCACATAAAAAAAATTAACCTGCATCAGAACGTCTCTGGGTATGCTGTCTGGGAGATGGACTGGCTTGGGAAGCGGTGTATCCTGTCAATCACTAGGTCTGATGGAGTCAGGAATGAAAGAAAGGCTGACATAAGCTCTTGAGCATACTGATGTAATTGTGCTGGTTGGATGGTTTCGGGGACACCCCTCAACTTCACATTGTTTCTGCGTGACCAATCTTCAAGGTCGGCAACCTTTGCCTTCAACCAGGCCACTTCATCTGATTGGTCATTATGGGAATCTACCAGGGAGTTATACGATGTAGCATATTCACCCATTTTCTTTTCCACATGGTCGACCCTGCCACCTAGTTCTCCCACTTTAGCTTTAAAATTCCTCATGCACTCCATCATGTCGGCATGCAGAGAACTGCACAGGGAGACCAGCATGTCTTTTAAGGTTGTGTCAGATATGGACTGGTTAGCAGTGGGGAAAGAGTTAATGGTGTCAGCCAGCTCCCTCGTGTCTTCTAATGAGCACTGGTCAGCACTAACCTTATGGTTGTGAAGCTCAGCTGCCATGCTAGGTCTTAGGACAGCTGACACGCTAGGCCGGAGAGCAGCCGCCAACACCATCTTGGATATGGCCGCGGCTCTTAGGGGGGAAGAAATCGTTACATTTCTTCGGGTGCGTCAAGTTCAGACGCTTTCTGGTCATCTCCGGGGTTAATGTGGACCTTTAGCCGGATGATGGTGCCACAGGGGTCGTTTTAAATTGCCTCAAAGTAGCTTGGTTTCTGTCACTGGAGCGGAGCTAACAGATCAGCTGTCCATATAGCAGCGTGGTAGCCACGCCCCCCCCCATATGCAGCTTTGAACAGAGGGAATGTGATCACTTCTAAAAAGGGGAAAAAGGTATTTATAAAGTTTTTTATTATATCTATACACAAATTCTCCTTGGTTCATAGGAAACAGCTGTGCTCCTTAGTTTTAATTTTTTCATGCTAACTACTCTTCCAGTTTACATTTCCAAAGGGAAGTCTTCCCTGTGAATTATAGTTTGTGTGTGTGGGGGGGAGGGGTTGAAATTTGTAGGTTCAGTTTGTGTGTGTGTTGGGGGATGGGTTGTTCAAAACCGATTCATTGAAAACTATAAAACTTAAACATACTGTAGCTAATCCCACCAAAGTCTATAGGGGGAGGCAATGTTGATACTAAAATCCTGGTCATTTTCAAGGATTATAGGCAAGCTATTTTTAGAAAGGTCATGGGGGGATGAGCACTGCCATGGGGGACATTTAACAATGCAAAACAAATATATGTATAATAATATTATTATATAATGCAACTGTTAAGCAGGGGTAGAGTTTGCTTAATGTGACTGTGAGGAACATCTTAAAAAAAACACCAATATTTTAATTACATGTTTAGGAGATGCCTTTATAGGTGCCGTATGTGGTGTTACAGAACAGTACAATATTCAAAGACAGTATAGGCTTAAATACAACAGCAGCACCCAAACCTGATTTTTTTAAGCAGTTTTGACTGCAACAATTGTTTTTTTTTTTATCAAGCATAATAGGCCTATAGGAAATTTAACCTGTAAAAAGAAAAGAAAACTAGAGCCCACAGCCTCATACAAATTGGCCAGTGAAAAAAAAATTACATTGTAGTTTGTGAGCTTTTTCCTGCAATATTTCACAGCATTGGCATAAAAGTGTAATAACATGGCAAAACAAAGTGCACAAGACCACATTTCTCCCATACTTCTGCTCCCAATTATTCTCAAAAAAAATAAATATAGGCTCATCATTTATCCATTTTGCAGGCATCTATCATCCCTATGTTCAACCTGTGTTTTCTCTGGGGGCCGACCACCCCCGCTATCCTAGGATGTTTTCAATAACATACAATACAACTTATTTTTAGGAAAATTTACTGATAAATATTCTGTATGTCTAGGACTTATTACTAACTAGCTAAGAGTCATCCAAACATCAGGTTGGTTTTCTCTCCCTGTTTCATGTGAGACAGCTAACTACTATAGTGTTAATGACATTGCTTCTGTTATGCTACTAGTAGCCGTGTTTATTTTCTGGACTTCAACTTACAGAAGTATAGAACATTTTACTATTGACATTAATAGTTATGCTAAGAGACTGTTGTATATGTTCTCATTTCTACTTAAAATTTACAATAAGAATATACAGAAAAAAAATAGACTCCAGGTATGAGTTTGGTATAAGTTTGCAAGCTTCAGGACATGTGAGTATGTGAGCACTTGTATCGACATAAAAAACAAGGAGACAAGGCAAGTTTTATCTTGCACTAAATATTAGAACATATTATCTGAGAGATAATAAACACAAATATTTTACAGTAGCTGTACAGTTTGTAAACAGTTTGATTAGGCCACAGTATAGTAGAGCAAGAGATGAGGCAGGTTTCACCTTAAAGTAGAAATTGGAGTATATTATTTGAGAGACAATAGCCACAAGTATTTGCTAGGGCTAGTGCACCACAAACTTCAAAGTGCAATGCAGGATTTTCTCTGCCGAAAATATAAAAAATTTGGCAACTAAGATCAAGCTGTGAAGATATTGTACAGCACATTTACTGCAAAAAAGGTCATGATCTTCGAAACATAAAGCAAGATTTAAAATGTTGCAATAATTAGTAAACATGTGCAATTCATTTTGGTTCGAATACAAATTTGGACAAATTTTTAGTTATTCAGAGATTCGGATGTATCTGAATCTCTGAATAAAATAGTAACGAATACACCCTGTTCCAAATTATTATGCCAATTATATTTTATTAATTTACCTAAATAATTGATGTAAAAAACAGTCAGCATAATTCTCATGTTATCAACTATTAAGAGTACAATTTCAATTTTATTGAACAAACCTCCTAATGATAACAGTTTTTTTTTCAAAATAAAAAACTTACAATGCACTGTTCCAAATTATTACGCACAGTAAGTTTCAAAACACTTTATAAAGAACTGGAAAATGTAATTTGTTGTGTTTGCAGCATATTTACTGAAATCAAAAGCTATTTCAATCAAACTTTGAACAACATTTTAACTTTTTAAACATTTTAACAGGTCATGTATGATAGCAGCTTCACAAGTCTTGCATCCGTTGAACTTTTGGAGTTGTTGGACAGTTTCTGCTTGAATTTGTTTGCAAGATATCAGAATAGTCTCCCAGAGCTGCTGTTTGGATGTAAACTGCCTCCCACCCTCATAGATCTTTTGCTTGAGGATGCTCCAAAGATTCTCAATAGGATTGAGGTCAGGGGAGGATGGAGGCCACACCATGACTTTCTCTCCTTTATCCCCATAGCAGCCATTGATGCAGAGGTATTCTTTGCAGCATAGTTCTTTCTTATGTACCATAGAAGAAAGTGGTCAGTCAGGAACTCCACATACTTTGCAGAGGTCATCTTTACACCTTCTGGGACCCTAAAGGGGCCGACCAGCTCTCTTCCCATGATTCCGGCTCAAAACATGACTCCACCACTGACTTGCTGACGTTGCAGCCTTGTTGGAACAGGATGGCCGTCCACCAACCATCCACTACTCCATCCATCTGGACCATCCAGGGTTGCATGGCACTCATCAGTGAACAGGACTGTTTGAAAATTAGTCTTCATGTATTTTTCTTCCAATACAGCGTTTCTGCTTGTGAGCATTGGTTAGTGGTGGCTGAATGGAAGGTTTATGCACAGTTGCAAGACTCTGGAGGACTCTACACCTTTATATCCGTGGGACTCCAGAGGCACCAGCTTCAAATATCTGTTTGCTGCTATGTAATAGTGTTTTAGCAGCTGCTCTCTTGATCTGATGCATGGATCTAGCAGAAATCTTCCCCAATGTGCCTTTATCTGCACGAAAACCTTCTGTGCTCTGGATCAGCCACAAATCGCTTAATAGTGCTATGATCACGCTTAAGTTTTCATACCTTCTCCAAGGCATTGAACTATTTCACTCTTTTCGGCAGCAGAGAGATCCTTTTTCTTCCCCATATTTCTTGAAAATGGTGCTCTGCTTAATAATGTGAAACACCCTCCTTTAGTAGTTTTTCCTTTAATTGGGCTCACCTGGCAATCTAATTATCACAGGTGTCCTAGATTGTTTTCAGTGATCAAAAGAGCCCTGAGACACAATGCCATCCATGAGTTAAACTGGATAACAAAATATTTAATCTCTGTGACACTGAAATAGAATTTGCATAATAATTTGGAACAGGGTGTAGTAACAAATTTTGTTGAAATACAATAAAATTTGTTTTGTTTACTAATTTTCTAATGAATTGGGCTGGGGGGATGGGCAGAGCCTGATAGCTTTTGAAATAAATATTTCAAAACCTTTACCTCACTTCTCAGCCCTCATCTTTGTAAGGAATTCATCTACTTTTCAGTCACAGAACAAATCCCTAAACAATCCCTTGAGGTGGTGATTGTTACCATACCCAAACCTGGAAAATCACCTGCAGATCCCACCGATTACAGACCCATTTCCCTGCTCAGCATCAACCTCAAAATGTATATGAAAATACTTGCAGTCCGCCTTCCCCAATATGTTCCACACATAGTCCATCCTGACCAGGATGGTTTTGTTCCAAAAAGTTAGGCCCCCAGATAGCACCAGAAGGTTTATTAACCTCATTCATCGTATGCCTTCTCTGCTCCTTACTTTGGATGAAGAGGGAACCTTCACTACAGCCATCTTAATTTTATAACCCCCCTCCAACTAGGATCCAGAACTCTGGCATCACCTGAGCACCCTTCAATATTACTAACAACACAAGACAAGGGTGCCCACTCACACCACATATCTATTCCCTTATGATGGAGCCCCTAGTCAAAGCGATTATGGCACACCCCCTCATATCAGGCAAGTAGGAAGCACTACCCATAAGATAGGACTTTATGTTGATGATGCGATAGTTGCTGTCGCTACCCTGATCCAATCCTTACTGTCCCTCACTAAACTTTTCACTTTATTTGAACAGGTATCTCTATACAGAGTTAATTGCTCAAAATCTTGCATGCTAGGCATATGCCTTGACTCCCAAATAAAACAAAACATAACTCACTTGTCTCTCTGCCCCAACCTCATCATTAAAATACCCTAGATTTCAGTTGGTGGTTCCCTTAATTGTCCTAGTACGTTTTTATTTCAATCTTATTTTATTGTACATTAATTATACAGACTGAGACATTTTTAACCGTTACATAATCGCTCAAAAGTTGAGTTGATTAAATAGTCCAACATGTTCCTTTTAAGTTTCTTAACACATATCTATCAGTACTACATTTAACTAACATTACTACACTAAACATGACAATACAGATAATAAACCAACACACACAACAAGAAAAAAAAAAAATAGGAGAAGGGGAGAGGAAAAAAAAGGTTCCACAGGTTTACTCATAAACATTCCCTCTCTCCCCGCACCCCCCCCCCCCCCCAGTCACCCCCCCCCCTCTCTCCTTCCTTGCGCCAAAGCTCTAGCCACTATTGCCTCAATCCATATCATACAATTTAATATCTTTATGTTTCTCTGTGAGTCCTCCAAGGGGCCCATAACCGCATACATTCCTCCTGTGTGTCTAATTCATATGCTAAAAGTTTTTCTAATCTTTCTATATTGTCCATTTCTATAGCCCATTCCGTTATTAGCGGGGGCTGAGTTGAACACCAATGCCTCGGTATCACCAGTCTTGCTGCTGTCAACCAGTGACACAGAAGGCTTTTTTTTATGTTTTTATATGTACCTGGTAAGATAGAGAGGAGCGTGACTTGAGGCGTATTGAGTATTACCTCCCCTGTAATTGTAGTATACATTTGTGTAACCTCTTCCCAAAAACGATAAATTTGGGGGCATTCCCACCGTATATGGAGTAGTGAGCCCCTATCCCTATGGCAGCGCCAGCATATGTCTGATTTATCTGGGTATATACGCTGTAGTGCTACTGGACTCCAGTACCACCTTGAAAGAAGCTTATAGCTTGTTTCCTGTGCTGTGCATGGAACAAAGGATGGGACTATATTATACTCATATTTTTAAAGGACATAAGCTTAAATCTAAGGATAGGGCTCATAAACTTGTTTAAAGAGGCATAGTGTTTAATCCCGACATGTTTCGCCCTATGAATTGGGCTTCCTCAGGGAATGCTATCTGCATGGGGTATCAGCCTTCTGATGAAATATAATATACAAACATGAAACCGTAATTAGTACACAATACATTTTTCATACATAGTTATACAAATCATTTACATTTCATTGAACTATTATGTACAGATTAGGACAGATCGTGTTGCCCCATAAAGAATGATGAAGGGATTCTGGTTACAAAGGATGGTGAGATGGTGAAGGTTTTGAATGTAATAGAGTATTCCTGCGCTACCGTAGAGAGGGAAGCGTAGGGGATGGGAGGGGAGGGTTGACTGAGGGGGGACTGCTGCAAGGTTTGAATGTATTCTTCTCCTCAGTCTTCACGAGGGAAACAGGGGGCTTTAGTAACCAAAACTGCAATGTTTATCTTCATGACACATCACAGGAAGCACCCCCATAGTTAACAGAGGATAAAAATCAGAAACAAACTTTAAACATTGAGAACATTGAGAATTTAACATAAATAAGTCACCAGGACCAGATGGCTTGCACCCGATGTTCCTTAACTGCTTGCTGACCGCCACACACAGATGTACATCGCAGAATGGCACAGGCAGGAAAATGGGCGTACCTGTATGTCCCTTTGAATTTGCCACCTATTGGGCATGCGCGCACAGCGGGAACTCGATGTTCGCTGGCGGCTCACAATTGCGGAGAGGAGAGGCAGAATTGGGAGATGTAAACAAGGCATTTCCCTGTTCTGCCTAGCAACATGACAGAGATCCACTGCTCCCTGTCATCGGGAGCAGTGATCTCTGTCATGTTGTTGTGAGCCCATCCCCCTACAGTTAGAACACCTCCCTAGGACACACTTAACCCCTTGATCACCCCTTGATGTCAAAAGTGTCCGCCATAATGTCGCAGTCCTAATAAAAATCGCAGTAAAAAAAAATAATGCCATAAATCTATCCCCTATTTTGTAGACGCTATAACTTTTGCGCAAAGCAATCAATATACACTTATTCCAATTTTTTTTTACCAAAAATATGTGGAAGAATACATATCAGCCTAAACTGAGAAATAAATTAGTTTTTTTATATACTTTTTGGGGATATTTATTATAGCAAAAAGTAAAAAATATTGGCTTTTTTCCAAAATTTACAGCTTTTTTGTTTATAGAGCAAAAAATAAAAACCGCAGAGGTGATCAAATACCACCAAAAGAAAGCTCTATTTGTGGAAAAAAACGGAGATCAATTATGTTTGGGTACAACGTCGCATGACTGTGCAATTGTCAGCTAAAGTGACGCAGTGCCGAATCGCTAAAAATTTTCTGGTCAGGAAGGGGGGAAAATTTTCCGGGGCTGAAGTGGTTAAGGAACTCAGCCAAGTAATTGCCAGACTGTTGCTCCTATTATTTACGAACAGTCTACTGACTGGTATGGTACCACTAATTGGAGAAAAGCCAATGTAGCACCAATATTTAAAAAGGGCCAAGATGTATCCCTGGGAACTACAGACCAGTTAGCCTAACTTCAATAGTATGTGAGCTCTTGGAAGGGATGATAAGGGACTATATACAAGATTTTAGTAATGAAAACTGTATTATTAGCAGTAATCAGCATGAATTCATGAAAAATCTTTCTTGCTAAACAAATCTGTTAACCTTCTATGAGGGGGGTAAGCTGCCATCTAGATGAAGGAAGGCCCATAGATGTAGTGTCTCTGGATTTTGAAAAGGCATTTGATACAGTTCCCCACAAACGTTTACTATACAAGCTAAGGTCTATCGGCATGGACCAAAGGGTGAGTACCTGGATTGAAAACTGGCTACAAGGGCGAGTTCAGAGGGTAGTGATAATTGGGGAGTATGCAGAATGGTCCAAAGTGGGGTCCCTCAGGGTTCTGTCCTGGGACCAATCTTATTTAATTTATTCATAAATGACCTGGAGGATAGGATAAATTAAACATCGCAATCTCAGTATCTGATGCTAAGCTAAGCAGGGCAATAGCTTCACTGCAGGATGTGGAAACCTTGCAAGAAGATCTGAACATATTAATGGGGTCGGCAACTACATGGCAAATGAGGTTTAATGTAGAAAAATGTAAAATAATGCATTTAGATGGCAAAAACTTGAATGCAATCTACTCACTATGGGGAGAACCTCTGGGGGAATCTAGGATTGAAAAGGACCTGGATGTCCTAGTAGATGACAGGCTCAGCAATGGCATGCAATGCCAAGCTGCTGCAAGCAAAGCCAATAGAATATTGGCATGCACTAAAAAGGGAATTAGCTCCAGAGATAAAACGATAATTCTCCCACTCTACAAGACTTTGGTCTGACCACACCTGGAGTATGCTGTCCAATTCTGGGCACCAGTCCGCAGGAAGGATGTTCTGGAAATGGAGAGAGTACAGAGAAGGACAACAAAGCTAATAAAGGGACTGGAGGATCTTAGTTAAAGATTATTAGCACTGAACTTTCTCTTTCTGGAGAAAAGACGCTTGAGAGGGGATATGATTTCAACGTACAAATACCATACTGGTGACCCCACAATAGGGATAAATCTTTTCCGCGAAAGGGCATTTAAAAAGACTTGCAGACATTTACTAAAATGAGAGGAAAAGCGATTTAACCGGAAACTGAGTAGAGGGTTCTTTAGGGTGAGAGCGGTAAGAATGTAGAGTTCTCTTCCAAGATCAGTGGTTTCAGCAGGGAGCATAGATAATAAAAAAAAAAAAACTTTTAGATAGGCACCTAAACGACCACAACATACAGGGATATAAAATGTAATATTGACATAAAATTGCACGCACACAGGTTGGACTTGATGGACATGTGTCTTTTATTTAATATGTGTGCATATATACGCCTGCACCATAGGTGTTAGCCACTTCATACAAACTATATAATTTGTAGGACTACAGAGCACAGCATCCAGCTACATTGATGATAGCAATCTGTATGAGTTATTGATACAGTGTTGCCAATTACAAGCAACATTTGTTTGTTGAGCTTGATTAGCTACATTCTATCTATTTGTGTCTAATGTAGGCAACTACCTAAAGTTTATTTATTTTGGTTGTTGGTGCCCTTTGTAGGATTTGGATCTGTTTGTCACTGGTTACACTCGATAGAGCTCTCCTTGTTTTTTGAGTGCCTCAGAATAGAAAGCATCACAAGAAAGAAAGTGATTGGCCAAACCCTTTGTTCTGCTGTTTTGGAACGTGCATTTATGAGATATATGAAAAGCGCTGTTTGACCTCCAAAAAACATGGCGAGGGCCAACTCCTAAGGTGAGACCACACCCTTGCAGGCATGAGTGTTGGTGGTTGGTGCACTTTATTTATGAATAATTTAAAAGCAAATCAAAAGTTGATTTGACACTCCAGAGGATTATTATCTTTCTGGAACTTTATATATTCATACTTAAATTTTTATGTAAAAGTGTATATTTTTTTTGGTTGTGAATAATAGTTATGAAATAATGACATTAGAACATGTGTTATATGGTTTGATATGCATTATGCACATGTACATGTACATGGAAAAATAGTAATACAGGAGGGGCAAAATTGATATCTCAAATGCAAGTGACAGGTCCTTTGGGAATTAATGATCGTAATAAATTGAATTGTATTCCTGTGATTGCTAGTAGCCCTTTGACATGAAATTATTATTTCTTGTTAATGAAACAGATATATACAATTATGAGTAACCTGAGTAAATAGATGTTCTTCACCTCGGGTAACTAATTAGGATTGAGTTTGTATTAGTTAATTGGATGATTCCCCAGAGTGAGTGTATTCCATGCTTTGCTAAAGTGTTAGCTTGTTCACACAAAACAGTTGTTGGCCAAAAGACTTTAAATGCTTTTAAACTTTGCTGATTTCTCACAATAAAGAGAATTCGAAGATGAGAGTACTCTAAATACCTCTATGTGGAAAGACTTTGTTCATTAGATTAAAACAGACAAGCAAAAAAACCATTACCATGTAGGCCATAGAAACAGCAGTGTCTCCTTCAGCCCCTTTCCATATGAGTGCAACTCATGGCACCCAGGACATTTGGGAAGTCATCTAATTGGTTACAAGCCATCTTGATGTCCCTCCACTATGATTATTGTGTGGAAGGAGGATGTATAGGGCACAAAGTCAACAAATGCATCAACAATCTATATAAACTCCCTGGAATTGTTTGGCTTAGTCCACATACTATTACAGTAGCAGTTTTGAAGGAGTTTTGACCCTAAATATAAAGGGCCATTAGCAGCCTCACCATCCCAGGAACCGCCTGACCACGTGTAGGGGTGGGACTTATATTTACCTCCATGATGCTGTACAGGTGTGTATAATAGCTTCTCTGCTTAGCCTGTATCTGTATCTGTGATGAATAACAATATCTCTCATGGTATCTAAACATGTTTGTTGGCAAAAATGTGAGTCTGGCATGCTCTGGGTAAAGGAGGAGTGTCAATAGCATTCTCCTCTTCAGCCATATCAGCATCAGTTTCTGCTAAACCAAGAAGAACATTTAACAAAAGTTCAACTACTATTGTAAAAGTTCCTTATAGTAATTCTCTGCTCAGCTGGCATGAAAACAGAGTGCCACAGTCAGGGTTCAAATTCAGAGAAGAATAAATACAAGAAAGAGGGCGCACTGGCCTAGTTCACTATCCCACAACATTTTATTAAAGGTAAAATGATTAAGAGATACTGTCACGTACCTGGTGGTGCGAGCCCGAAATTGCAGAGAGAGACCTCCCTTGCGTCTCCCACTCCTGGTTCCCTGGTGTGGGGACAGGAGACCCAGGAGTGAGGAGGAGCACGGGTGCCTGGCAGGATCAACAGACCGGTAGAGTGACCAAGTCAACTTAGCGGACACGGTGGCAGGCCTGGACAGCAGGGAAGGCTGGATACAGACTGAAGAGCTGGACCACTGGTAAACAGGTTAGCAGAGCTGACAGGAACTGGACGGGTAGCTTAGCAGACTGGTTAGCAGAGTAGGCCGGAACCGAACAGGTAAGCAGGCTCACAGGTAAACAGGATAGCAGAGCTGGCTGGATCTGGACAAACAGCTTAGCAGACTGGTCAGCAGGGTAGACTGGAACTGAACAGGTAAGCAGGCTCACAGGTAAACAGGATAGCAGAGCTGGCTGGATCTGGACAAACAGCTTAGCAGACTGGTCAGCAGGGTAGACTGGAACTGAATAGGTAAGCAGGCTCACAGGTAAACCGGATAGCAGAGCTGGCTGGATCTGGACAAACAGCTTAGCAGACTGGTCAGCAGGGTAGACTGGAACTGAACAGGTAAGCAGGCTCACAGGTAAACCAGATAGCAGAGCTGGCTGGATCTGGACAAACAGCTTAGCAAACTGGTCAGCAGAGTAGACTGGAACTGAACAGGTAAGCAGGCTCACAGGTAAACCGGATAGCAGAGCTGGCTGGATCTGGACAAACAGCTTAGCAGACTGGTCAGCAGAGTAGACTGGAACTGAACAGGCAAGCAGGCTCACAGGTAAACCGGATAGCAGAGCTGGCTGGATCTGGACAAACAGCTTAGCAGACTGGTAAGCAGAGTAGACTGGAACTGAACAGGTAAGCAGGCTCACAGGTAAACCAGATAGCAGAGCTGGCTGGATCTGGACAAACAGCTTAGCAGACTGGTCAGCAGAGTAGACTGGAACTGAACAGGTAAGCAGGCTCACAGGTAAACCGGATAGCAGAGCTGGCTGGATCTGGACAAACAGCTTAGCAGACTGGTCAGCAGAGGAGACTGGAACTGAACAGGTAAGCAGGCTCACAGGTAAACCGGATAGCAGAGCTGGCTTAGATCTGGACAAACAGCTTAGCAGGCTGGTCAGCAGAGTAGATAGGATCTGTGCAGATGATCAGACTGGGAACAGGAAACAGAACCACTGAATGGGCTGGAGCAATGCAGGTGGTCAGGTTCGTTACAGGGATCAGACTGCAGACTGGACAGGGACCATGCAGATAATCAGAGTTCATCAGGTCAGGAATCAAACTGGTGTTGAGGTACAATGGATGAGACAGAAGGATGGTCACAACAAGCCGGGGTCGGGTACAGGCAGATAGCTGGGTAGTCACAGGTAAGCCGGGTCAATGGGACAGGTAAATCAGGATCAGATAACACACACCACAACGCTGTAGAGCAGACAGCAAAGGGCATCTGCTCAGGTCAAGTTTAAATAGGCTGGCTGGTGCTAACTAGAGCGCGCGCCCGTCTCCCTGTGCACCGCTGCACACGTGCACGCGCCCGGGCGCACATGCGCATGCGCAATGGAATCTGAGGGACGGGACGGCCCGGGTTTAGGTTTCTGGCAGGATCTTCATGACAGATACTCACAGGCATCAGTAGTGTACACGCTGAAAGTGGCTAACACTCCCAGACTGTCCGATGACTCTAGCATAGGGGGGACCTCACCAGGGTCCCTGCAGTCTGATGCATTTCAAAGGTATGTCCTTCTTCAACAGAGCCAAGCAGCAAATGATTCATCCTTCATTTATCCTTCACTCATATATACACTATATTACCAAAATTATTGCAACACCTGCCTTTACACGCACTTGAATTTTAATGGCACACCAGTCTTGGTCATTAGGGTTCAATATTGAGTTGGCCCACCTTTGCAGCTATAAAAGCTTCAAATCTTCTGGGAAGGCTGTCCACAGGGTTTAGGAGTGTGTCTATGGGAATGTTTGACCATTCTTCCAGAAGCGCATTTGTGAGGTCAGGCACTGATGTAGACGAGAAGGCCTGGCTCGCAGTCTCTGCTCTAATTCATCCAAAAGGTGTTCTATCGGGTTGAGGTCAGGACTCTGTGCAGGCCAGTCAAGTTCCTCCACCCCAAACTTCCTCATCCATGTCTTTATGGACCTTGTTTTGGGCACTGGTACGCAGTCATGTTGGAACAAGAAGAGGCAATGCCCAAACTTTTCCCACAAAGTTGGGAGCATGATATTGTCCAAAATGTCTTGGTATGCTGACACCTCAAGAGTTCCCTTCACTGGAACTAAGGGGCCAAGCCCAACCCCTAAAAAACAACCCCACACCATAATCCCTCCTCCACCAAATGATTTGGACCAGTGCACAAAACAAGGTCAATAAAGACATGGTTGATCGAGTTTGGGTTGGAGGAACTTGACTGGCCTGCACAGAAGCCTGATCTCAACTTAATAGATTATCTTTTGGATTAATTAAAGAAGAGACTGCGAGCCAGGACTTCTAGTCCACATTAGTGCCTGAAGAATGGTCAAGGATTCCCATAGACACACTCCTAAACCATGTGGGCAGCCTTCCCAGAAGAGTTGAAGCTGTTATAGCTGCAAAGGGTGGGGCAACTCAATATTGAACCCTACGGACTAAGACTGGGATGCCCTTAAAGTTCATGTGCGTGTAAAGGCCCAATACTTTTGGTAATATAGTGTATGTATATATATATATATATATATATATATATATATATATATATATATATATATATATATATATATATGTGTGTGTGTGTGTGTGTGTTCTCAACATTTTTTCTCCAGCACTGTGACTATTTAAGGGGTGTGTTCAATAAAAACAACAAAGTCAGGAGAAATTACAATAGTTTATGTCTTGTGAGCTTAAGCACATGGTGTTTGTCTATTGCTGTGACTCAGTTCACATTTTATAGCAACACTAGAAAACAACAGTTATGAACATTACCTATCAATAAAAAAAAATCCTCATAGAGATTCCTGAAAGACAGTGGGGAGCAGGTTTCTATATCTATGCTTTGCAGGGTTTGAAACCTAAAACAATTATTAAAGACAAAAATAATACAAATCTTGACACTCAAACTCCAGGCAAGTAATATACAGTTAAGTATTTAATATTGCTTGTCATGTGTAGAAAAAGAGGGCAGGAAGGAAGGCCAACCTGACGGATTATCTCGGTACCTGAACAAAATGTGACCTAAATGCTAATAATTTACTTCTAAATATTTTTATTGACACAAAACTTAATATACATAAAGATTAAAAAAGATAAATAAATATCAAGTTTAGATTTGCATACAGATACAACAAATCTTTAAAGTATGTCACAGATACTGATTGATACTGGTTGATGTGTTTCGCCTACGGCTTCTTCGGGACCAGGTAGCAGCAGTCATGACATCTAGAATACATCATAGAGAGCATAGGAGATATAAGTAAGCAAATGATCAATATTATTGTTACTTCTGGAGACAAATGTATGACCATATATACTACATAAGGAAGAACCTACTCTATACCCCTATAGGAAGACATGTAGCCATGTATCACAAAAATGACACGTCAATGGTCTGTTTCACAGCCCTAGAAAGAATAAGGGAGGATCCAAGAGGAGGTAATATAGATCAGAAACTATTACAACAAGAAGCTAGATGGATCTTCAAATTAAATGCCACTAGGGCCCCTGGCCTAAACGACTCTCTAAGCTTTCGACCTTTCCTTTAGGTTCCAAATAGGTCTATACAGACAGCCCACAACCACTATGCGGAGGTCCGTCACATAGAATGTTCAGTAGGATAGGATTTCTCTCTTTTGTAAATAATGTAGATGAAATGTAAAAATATGTAGTATATTGTACTGTATGTAGGTGTTATTCCATTATATCTAACATGTATATGTTTTACACATAGGGCACTGGAGTATATTCTTCAAAGCAAATTTTCGATCTATTTGTACTTTTTCGTCCAGCTGAAAAGACATTTATTTTTTGGCTGAGGGATCTTGTGGCTGATAAACATTTTGGGAAACTATTTTTTCTCCTCCCCCCCCCTGGCATGGACAACATCGGATGGAATGGAACGGCTCACGTTGATTTCCGCCCCACCCTCTGTGGAGGCATTGCGGTGGAGACGTCGGAGGGGGCTTTTTCCCAAATGCTTGGTGAAGTGACTGTTTATTGTTTTTTTTTGTTTTTGTTTACAGTCAACCTCCCCGTTGGCTATGGATTTTAAGTACTCTGTGGCTGTTTATGCACTATTTTTGTATGCAGTGGTCTAGTGGGTGCTGTATCGGTATAGGCGCGCTGTTCTCCAAGCGCCAGACTTGACTGGATCCCACTGCACATGCGCACGCCAATCTACGCATTGGCAGCCATGTTGGCAGGCTTTAATTATAGATACATCGGCGCCACTGCGGGCCTCGCATGCGCGATGGCGCTTTTACACGCGCGCCTGCGCACTATATAACGCTAGCGAATTTCCCCCAGCTGTAGGGGGTTTAAACTAAATTACCTGCTCTGGGCGGTCGATTGCTTTTTAGCGCCAATGGCGCACATAAAACCAGCCCTCCATTTGGGAGATAACTTAGATGAGCTGGTGGACTAATGCTATCGCTGTTTAAAGGTAAAACCTTATTTTGATGCCCTATGACCATTATAGTGACAGATTTTCTTTCCCTCCGACAATATGGAAAATTGTGGAGACTTATTTTCCTATATAGTTGGTATATCCTCCTTTTTTATTTTTTCACTCTTATTTCCATATAGTGACCTATTGATTGCAGGGAACACCTGTTTGCTAAGATTGTTTCTTGGTAATTCAGACCCATAAAGATTCGGCTATTACTGCATTGTATGCACTACAACATTATTTCATAGCCACTCTGATTGGCCAGACGTAAGTAATCTTGAGACATTGTTTGAACCATTTGGAAATTTATATGATGCATGTTTTTTTTAACAAACCCCCCCCCCCCTTTTTTTTTTCCAACAGTCCCTCCTATCTTTGTCAGCATCAAGTCCCTACAAGCACATAATTGATGTCCATTTCTGATTATCCAATCTTTATCATGGGGTAATACATCGCCTCTAGATGATCGAGCCATTTCTTATTTTGGCGTTTTAAGATGTAGAATTTAGTTTTTGTCTTTAAGGTAGGCAAACTTTCAAAAATCTAAAATTATATTAATATTATTAACTCTCATCTACGAATTTTTTGAACAATTAAAACGAAAATAACAATAACATTGATCATTTGCTCACTTATATCTCCTATGCTCTCTATGATGTATTCTAGATGTCATGACTGCTGCTACCTGGTTCTGAAGAAGCCGCAGGCGAAACACATCAACCAGTATCAATCAGTATCTGTGACATACTTTAAAGATTTGTTGTATCTGTATGCAAATCTAAACTTGATATTTATTTATCTTTTTTAAACTTTATGTATATTATGTTTTGTGTCAATAAAAATATTTAGAAGTAAATTATTAGCATTTAGGTCACATTTTGTTCAGGTACCGAGATAATCCGTCAGGTTGGCCTTCCTTCCTGCCCTCTTTTTCTACATAAACTTTATAGGATGAGGTACCCCCCATAGCTCTGTTACATAGTTCTATTGCTTGTCATGTATTTGAATATTAAAGGAAAACTAAGTCCTTCGTTTTCTATTATCAGATTTTAGTTTCCCAAAAGAAATTGCAATAGAGCGTTATTGTACCTACACTGTAGGAAAAGGTATAAGCTTTCAAAAAATGCAAACAATAATTTCTGTTTATGAAATATTACAAATACTTCCTAAAGGATATACAGTATCTCACAAAAGTGGGTACAACCCTCACATTTTTGTAAATACTTTATTATATCTTTTCATGTGACAACACGGAAGAAATTACACTTTGCCACAATGTTAAGTAGTGAGTGTACAGCTTGTATAACAGTGTAAATGTGCTGTCCCCTCAAAATAACTCAACACACAGCCATTAATGTCTAAACCGCTGGCAGCAAAAGTCTGTACACCCCTAAGTAAAAATGTACAAATTGGGCCCTCTTAGCCATTTTTCCTCCCCGGTGTCATGTGACTTGTTAGTGTTACAAGGTCTCTGGTGTAAATGGGGAGCAGGTGTGTTAAATTTGGTGTTATCGCTCTCACTCTCTTATACTGGACAGTTCAACATGGCACCTCAAGTCAAACAACTCTCTGAGGATCTAAAAAAAATAATTAATGCTCTACATAAAGATAGCCTAGGCTATACGAAGATTGTCAAGACCCTGAAACTGAGCTGCAGCACTTTTGCCAAGACCATACAGCGGTTTAACAGGACAGGTTCCACTCAGAACAGGCCTCACCATGGTTGACCAAAGAAGTTTAGCGTCATATCGAGAGGTTGTGTTTGGGAAATAGACGTATGAGTGTTGCCAGCATTGCTGCAGAGGTTGAAGGGGTGGGGGGGTTAGCCTGTCAGTGCTTAGACCATACGCTGCACACTGCATCAAACTGGTCTGCATGGCTGTTGTCCCAAAAGGAAGCCTCTTCTAAAGATGATGCACAAGAAAGCCCAAAATAGTTTGCTGAAGACAAGCAGACTAAGGACTTGGATTACTAGAACCATGTCCTGTGGTCTGATAAGACCAAGATAAACTTATTTGGTTCAGATGGTGTCAAGCGTATGTGGTGGCAACCAGGTGAGGAGTACAAAGAGAAGTGTGTCTTGCCTACCGTGAAGCAGGGTGGTGGGAGTGTCATGGTATGGGGCTGCATGAGTGCTGCTGGAACTGAGGCGCTACAGTTCATTGAGGGAACCATGAATGCCAACATGTACTGTGACATACTGAAGCAGAGCATGATCCCCTCCCTTCGGAGACTGGGCCATGATAATGACCCCAAACACACTTCCAAGAGGACCACTGCCTTGCTAAAGAATCTGAGGGAAAAGGTGATAGACTGGCCAAGCATGTCTCCAGACCTAAACCCTAGTAAGCATCTGTGGGGAATCCTCAAACGGAAGGAAGAGGAGCGCTAGGTCTCTAACATCCACCAGCTCTGTGATATCGTGATGAAGGAGTGGAAAAGGATTCCAGTGGCAACCTGTGAAGCTCTGGTGAACTCCATGCCCAAGAGGGTTAAGGCAGTGCTAGAAAATAATGGTGGCCACACAAAATATTGACAGAAGAAGCAATGTATTTAAATCCGCCAAGGATAGGTGGAGCTAGGCACCACATCCCAAATAATTAGAAACACATAGAAATGGGAAGGGAGGGACTTTATAGGTGCCAATAAACTAGAAATTATAACATGTGTAATAAAAAAGATCAAATTGTATTTAATACATCAGATTTAAAAAGATAAAAGAAGTATTTTTTTTTTTTTAAAGGGCATAATGATGAAAATATAACTACTGTACATAAACATCGTTCTTGACATGTTTCACTAGATTATATAGCTTCTTCAGGAGATTTGTGGTTAACTCTACAGCATATCACTGCAATGTATAGAAAAAAATTGTAAGATAGAAATACAATAACAAAAAAGCAGACATCTTCAATTAAACATCTTTATACAGACCAAGAACCCAAGATCAACTGAAAAGAACTTTTACCCCAAAAGAAAACTGCTCCTGGGTTAGTATGCAAGTATATCCGGGTCACCGGGCCACCATTTCAAGGGATATTAGTGGGTCATAGAAGAACCACAGTGCCCGTAAAAAAATCTATGGAATATCAAAATGTATGCTGTATTGAGTATATACTCAAAACTACCCCTTTATTAAAAAAGAGGAAAGAAAAAAGATAAAAACACACTGGGCAAGCCACACAGCTAAATACTGTTTAATGGTGATGATTACCTAATATGTAACAAAAACAATTCCAAAGGCTTTAAATTGCTGCAATTATGTTTTTAAACCACTGGAGGGAGCCCAGTTGAAGGACTGAAAATAAGCAGAAGCCAATATCAGAACTTTTTTTTGGCAGAATGATGACTAAATTTAGGAACCTTATCACCCAGGCCCACTCTAATAACTTGATTGATGCGAAAATGCTAGAATTTTTGAATGTAAAAACACCAAAAACTCCCACCCTATACACTACCTAAAATCCACAAAAGTTTAATTCAACCACAAGGTGGACCTATTTTCTGGCAATGGTTGTTTGACTGAGCCAGCAAGTGAATTAGTTGATGACTCTTTACGTCCCTATGTCACTGCACTCATGTCTCACATCCAGGATACCAGTGATCTTATCCGAGGCTTAGAAAACATCTATGTGTTGGAAGGTGCCTGGCTGGTCGCGGTTGATGTGGAGGCCCTCTACAACTCCATCCCCCATGACAGGGGGGCCCAGGTTGTGGAGGGATTCCTAACTGAACGCGGCAGTACTTCAGGTCCCTACAACAAGTTTATTGTGGATCTTCTTAGATTTGTCCTTACGTATAATGTGTTTCTATTTGGTTGTTCCCACTACTTCCAGGTGCAGGGGGTTGATATGGAGACACATTGTGCCCCATCATATGTCAACCTGTACCTGGATGGGTGGGAACGTGACCTTTTCTCCAGGGATGATTTACAGGACCTCCTTGGTAATGTCCTAATCTGGAGAATGTTCATTGATGATGTGTTCATCATCTGGATCAGAAGAATTGGGAATTTTCACTGATAAGATCAGAGTCAATGACTTAAGTTTACTATGACCCATGACCAAAAAAAAAATCAGTTTCTTGGATGTTCAAATATATATCAGTCAAGATGGTAGTCTGGATTCCACGCTATATAGAGAACCATCCGCAGGAAACACAATCCTCCATGCAACCAGCTCGCATCCCAATTCATTAATATCCAGTATAATATCCATCCAGTGTCAATACCGCCGCTTGAGGAGAAACTGTTCTAAACAAAATGGTTTCAAAATGGAAGCCAAGGCATTTCAGTGTCCTCTTAGGGAGCGAGGATATAGTAATACGACTTTGAAAAAAGCCTAGCAGAAAGTGAATGTCCAAAATAGAGAGGCTCTAATACACAAAAAAAAAATAAAAAACACAAAATTCCAATGTAAGATTGATTACCCGATACTCAGGACAGCATAGGTAAGTTTGGGGTATAATGAAAAAATGTTGGCGTCTGCTGGCAGCAGATGACATTGTCTCTAAATATGTTAAAGACTACCCCGAAATTACAATCTCTGCATGATCAATTAGTTCACAGTCATCATTCTGCTGAGAAAAAACAGTTTGGATCCAAAATCTCTGACACTACTAAATGTGGCAGATGTAATTTTTGTCAGTACATGATAGTTGCTGATCAAATCACCCTGCCAAATGGTCAATTTTTTAGACCAAAATTTTCTGCTAATAGCCAGTCCATAGAAATTGTGTATTTTATGAGTTGTGAATGTGGCATTTTGTACGTCGGCAAGACGAAGCGTCCATTTTTTCACCGCATTCGTGATCACGTCTCACTGATACACAATAAAAGGATGGAGACACCATTTAGCTGTCATTCTGGCCTTTATCACAATTTCGATGCTCAAAAAATTAAATTCTTTGCTTTAGAGCAGGGGTCTCAAACTAGCGGCCCTCCAGCTGTTGCAAAACTACAAGTCCCATCATGCCTCTGCCTGTGGGAGTCATGCTTGTAACTGTCAGTCTTGCAATGCCTCATGGGACTAGTAGTTTCGCAACAGCTGGAGGGCCGCCAGTTTGAGACCCCTGCTTTAGAGCATATTTCCCCACATGAGCGAGGTGGGGACAATGACAAATCTTTGTTTCAATGTGAAACTAAATGGATCTATACATTATCGGCTACTAGATATCCCAAGTTAAATTATGCTATTAGCTATAAACACTTTCTTTAAAAATCGGCCCCAAATTTTGTAGGCCTTGATAATAAATTAGGTTATGTTATACATCGTCCTGGTGGGTTAAACATAATCCACGGTGATGGTTTGTATTTAATTATTAAAATTTCAAAGAAATATGTTCTTTCACTTGCTTGCAATATGAAATAATGAATTGTTTTGGTTTTGTGCCAAAAAATTCTTTCAAAAAATTTCATTTTTTGTCTGTACAGATCTCCTGATTATCTCTTACAGTTATACAAGCTGTCGGGTTCATTGGTCTGGCCATATTGGATGGGTGGCAACATTTTTGAATGTCGATCCATCCCCGTCAAATGATCTTTCTATCTTGTACTAGCTTTGAATCTAGAGATATGGTGTTTAGCATTTGGTCCCTTTATAAAAGGTAATTTAGACCAGATATGTAATTCTCTTTAGTATGCAATTGAAAATGTCACTGGCCCTCTAAGGACATTACCAGTGGTTTACCAGTGGTTTCCCACGGTTGAAATGTCACTGGCCCTTTAAGACACTATTAGTGGTCTCCCATGGTGGCCTGCTTAGCTTGCTGTTAAGCTCCCCCATTGGGGGCTTTTCCTGCAAGCTTTGAGTGTCCGTTGTACTTTATCTACATCCCTTATCAATAGAAGGCAACTGTGCGCATTGCTGTATTAATTCCCTGGGCTTGGATTATCCAAGATGGCTGATGGGTCTTCACACTTGCGTATGACATCATCACGTCCGCATAAATGCGCGATTGGCATTCCTGGTTGTCCGCACTTGATTGGCAGGAAGTTATCCTTTTAACAAACAATAACAAAAGTGCAGAATCCGAAAAACGAAAGATCCGACATAAACAAATGCTTTATTTTCGTTGTAACAACAGTTCGATATAGATAGGAGAGTCAACGCTGACAATAACAATCTGTGTCCATTGAACCTGTAGTCGAATGTGCCTAACCTTAACTCTATTAATCCAAGATTATTCTACATAGAGAGAAAAGATTTGACGTAGAAAGGAAAGATTTGACGTAGAGAGGAAAGATTCGACGTAGAGAGGAAAGATTGCTGCTGGAATTGGGTGGAATTGCAGCTAAACTATACAGAGTCATACAATGACAGATTCGACCTTAAAGTGGTGGGCCACCCTGAAAAAAAAAACTTTAAAAAAATGTTAATAACAATTTAAAATGAAAAAAAAAAAATTATTTTTTTACTTACCAGAAATGGCTGTTGCTAGGCAGATCGTCCTAATCTGCCTCTTCCAGCTCCGCAGTGATGTTCTCTCCTCTGCTCCGAGCGCCGTCTTCTAGTGAATGGGGCATGGTGTGTTATGGGAACTGTGTCCCACAACACATCGCGTTCCCCATTCACAATTTTGACTCGCACATGCGCAGTAGGCCGTGCGCCGACTCGCGCATGCGCAGTAGGAAACAGGCAGCCGTTTCCCTTACTGAGGATGGCGGCGCTGGAACCGGATCGCCGAGGGACATCTCGGCCTCCACACCGACATCGCAGGTACTTTTTTTTAGCTGCTAACTTTTAAACATTTTTTTTTTTTAGGTGAAACACCGCTTTAATTCATTTGGATTTTTGGACGAATGCAATTTTTACGAAAAACGAAATGAATAAAAACAAATTTCGGGAGTAACTAAATAAATGTATTTTTCGGACGAAAACGAAATTCCGAAACAAAATATTTCAGTGTGCACATGTCTACAGTTTTCTTTTGGGGTAAGAGTTCTTTTCAGTTGATCTTGTGTTCTTGGTCTGTATAAAGACGTTTAATTGAACATGTTTGCTTTTTTGTTATTGTATTTCTATCTTACATATTTTTTCTATACATTGCAGTGATATGCTGTAGAGTTAACCACAAATCTCCTGAAGAAGCTATATAATCTAGTGAAACATGTCGAGAATGATGTTCATGATACTTTTATCATTATGCCCTTTTTCTTTTAAATTGTACTTGTTTCATCTTTTTTAAATCTGATGTATTAAATAAAATGTGATATTTTTTATTACACATGTTATAATTTCTAATTTATTGGCACCTTTAAAGACATTTTCAATTAGGGGTGTCCTCACTTTTGTTGCCAGCGGTTTAGACATAAATGTTGAGTTATTTTGAGGGGACAGCAAATTTACACTGTTATACAAGCTGTACACTCACTACTTATGAGTAATTATATCCACAGTCAGCTAAGAAATGATGGGGTAAATAAAATAGAAAAATTCTATATATAACTTCCCTTTGTTAGTTGCTGGTTTTTGGTTTTTATCTTCAAATAATCTTGCGGCTGTCTTTGTCCGGTTTTACATGAAAGAAAAAAATGATACAAAAGACAACTACCATTGCGCAGTATATCTGATAACACTGTGTTCTATGCACTCACGTGTACCCAGTGTATTCAGCACAGATATTGTAGCAATGGTCAGGCTAATTTCTGGGCTGATATTGATATATCCCTTGAGAAAGCCACGTAACCTGTGACGCAACGCGTCGGGAGGAGGAGCCTTAGTGACGCTGTGTAAGACATGAGCACAGTGAGGAGGAGAAGGGCTGACAGCCCAGAAATTAGCCTGACCATTGCTACAATATCTGCGCTGAATACACTGGGTAAACGTGAGTGCATAGAACACATAGGCATTCATTCAAGTGTTATCAGAGATACTGCGCAATGGTAGTTGTCTTTTGTATCATTTTTTTTCTTTCATGTAAAACCAGACAAAGACAGCAGCAAGATTATTTGAAGATAAAAACCAAAAACCAGCAACTAACAAAGGGAAGTTATGTATAGAATTTTTCTATTTTATTTACCCCATCATTTCTTAGCTGACTGTGGATATAATTACTCATAAAGTTTTGTTGTAATTTGTGGTTGTTATGCCGTTTTGCTAGTGGATCTATTAGAAGGCTAACAGCTGCCTAAATATCGCCATTAGTGGAATACTAATTAACCAATTATCGATTGGTTGGTATATGTGGCCAGAACAGCACACATTTGGTTAGATACTATCTACACATATTGGTCAATCAGATATTTCAATATTTTATCACAGGGCACACATTTGTTTTGGAGCGCTATTTAGGTTTTTGAGCACTATATTTATTTATTTATTTACTCAGCATTTGTATTCGGAGTATTTGCATTTTGGAGCATTATTTATATCATCTGCACTTTGGATTTTTTCACTTTAGCATGGATTCTATATAATTATTTATAATAATTATTTATTTATTTATTATTGGCTATTGGCCACATGTATTTATTCAATATTTTATTATAATAAGGTTGATCTGCGCACTATTTATACTTTCTTTGTATACCTTTTCATATTATTTTAAGTGTGAGAACACTTTTGATGGTGCAGCACATCAGTTAGTCATCTTATTTATTTATTACTGAAGTTTTAGGTTTTCATATATTTATCAGGGCTTCAGTATTTATTACACATATTTTTACAATCGAGACACTTGTTCTGTTGACAGCTGTCTAAAAGGTGATTTCCTTTACACTACAAAGATATCCACTCACGTTCTGTTAAATCGACATAAGAGGAAGTAAATGAAAATCTTCCAAATGAGACACAAATGTTTAAAACAGAAAATATAGGCTTTAGATATCACACTAATCGTACTAGTTTATGATTGCTGTGTTCATTTGTTTGTGTTTTTTCCCCCCTCAGACGTCTTAAACACTCTGCTAAAACATTGTGTATTAGTAGTGCTGGGACCTTGAAGAAGGGGACCTACCCCATAAGCTTGTTCTGAAAAATGGTATGTTTGTGCAAATAAAAAAATTATAATGGAGAGTATGTCGCAATTGTACTAATATGGCTACAATCACCTCAAGGTTGTATCTTTTAAAAACTAAAATTCCACTATTGAGTGGATTGACAAGTTTACCCCTTCTCATGAAAAGTCTCTGTGTTAACATTTTTCAGTAAGATGAGGAACATCATCTTTTTTGAGGGTTAGCAGGTCATACTTTAGATGGCTGCTAGCTCTCAAACTTAGCTTTGAGCAACAGCTCTGATACATTCTAATGGTCAGAAGCAAACCACAGTAGTTGCCAATCAAGGGATCACAAAGTCATCTATAACATAATAAATAACATGCATCATAAATTAGCATTCACATTTACAGTATTTTTTTTTGTGCATATTTAACCAATAATAAAAAATAAATGCTTAAAAAATGTACAAAAATATTATTTGCCCTGGACAGCTAAAAATCAACCACTTGCTGACAACATCATGTATGAGTACGGCAGCAGAGTGACTCTCCTGTGCCGCATCATTTATCTAGTACGTGATCCAGCACTTACGGGTAGGGGTTCGTGCGCACGCACCAGCGCCGCCCCCGGCTATACTGTGATTACTTACAGTGCAAGCCAATCAGTGGATGCCAGTCAATGACTGATGCTGCTGATCGGTGAGCAGAAAGTCAGGACAGTGTTCCGTCGATGTTAACAATACAGAGCTCTGTCTTGTCAGCAGGTATGTGCCAGTTTTTGTTTACTTGCAAAGCAGAGTAGAAAAACCAGGTCATCCCTTAGTAACGCACCTCAC
The DNA here is from genome assembly GCA_028564925.1 of Lithobates sylvaticus. Lineage (NCBI taxonomy): Eukaryota > Metazoa > Chordata > Amphibia > Anura > Ranidae > Lithobates > Lithobates sylvaticus. Next base: position 152,570,739 of record CM053027.1, read on the forward strand.
AGTAGACACACCACAGCACTGTTAGGCACATATTTAACCCTTTGATTGCCATAGATGTTAACCCCTTCCCAGCCAGTATCATTAGTACAGTGACTGTGAATATATTTAGTATTAGTGTCACTGGTTCCCACAAAGTGTCAGTTAGTGTAAGACTGCCCCCATACTATTACATTCTTGCTATAAGTCGCTGATCGCCGCTATTACTAGTATACAAAAGGAATCAATAAAAAATCACGTATATACTGTATACCATAGTTTGTAGACACTATAGCATTCACGTAAACCAACCAATATATGCTTATTGGGATGTTTTTTTACCAAAACTTTGTAGCAGAATACATATTTATGAAGAAATCAGATTTTTTAAATGTTTTTATTGGATATGTTTTATAGCAGAAAGTAAAAAATATATATTTTTTTTAAATGTCAGTCTTTTTTTCATTTATAGTGTAGAAAAAACCTAGTGGTGATCAAATACCACTAACAGAAAGCTCTAGTTAAAGGTAAAAACACAATATAAATTAAATTTATGTACAGCATTGCATGGCTGTGCAATTATCAGTTAAAATAACGCAGTACCAAAATGCTAAAAATGGCCTGGTCATAAAGGGGGCTACATCTTCCGGAGGACAAGTGGTTAAGGACCTTTGGCCATGAAAAGATTAAAATGGCCCTGTTTTTTGCAATTTTAGTTAAATGTGTTTTTTTTTTTTAGTCTGTATTATGCTTTAATGTATTTAGAATGTTGTACCTCTTGAAAAGAAAGCTAAAAGGCATTCTTCAGGCCAAGATTAATAGCATAACATTGTAATAACAGTTAATTGCATGTAAAAGTGATTACAAAATTGCTATTTCAAATATTATTTGTCATATAGCTGTAAAGAATAAACACATTTTTTAAATAAAGACAAATGGAAAACTGACAGTGAAAGGTGATTTTATCAATATATTCTCTGCATTTAATTTAGGGTTGATTTCACTGGCATTGGAAAATGTTATTTTGTATATGATATCTCATTAATGTTTAAAACCAAAGATTATTTTTAAGTGTTTTTAATTATCCTAACATGGAATACAATTACATGAAGGCTATAAGATTAGCATTTTAATATTCATTATGTAAATATATTCACAGTAATAATGTAATCAGGAAAATAGATAAGGGTTAATTAAAATAATTTCCCCATTTCCTTTTGCAGTATAGTACAAACATTCAGACATTGCTCCCTTAATATTACTCTCAAAACTGAAAAAGTTTAAATAGATAACATAGATTCTAAAATGTTTCACTGGTAATTTATATTGTATTCTGGAACTGGCCCTAAATCAGACATTTTTGGTGATACATTCTTGATACAAAGATGCACAAATGTAAGATGCAGTTTAACAGAGAAAATTATATCTTTCCTTTTTATCGTTTCTCTTTTTCTTTGGTAGATAACTTCATTATTGACATTTAAGTTAAGCATGCAATGCTGGTACACATCTACAAAATATATGTTCTTTAAACTGATCCGTCCTAGTGATTTAATACAATAAACTAAAGCTGCTTTGTTTCCTTCCAATTGCATATTGAAAGTAAGTTTAGCATGACAAAATCTAGTCATTCTTAAGAAAAAAGACTCAGAATATGTGGGAACAAAAATTAATTTGAAATCCCATAACAAGCTAAGCGTGAATTCCATCAGCATCACAATTTACTGTACAATTTGGAGCAATAATTACAGGATGTCCCTGAGTTACGAACACAATAGGGACTGTAGGTTTGCTCGTAAGTCGAAGTTGTTCATAAGTCGCAACACTGCAATTGTAAGTGTAACTTCCAGTCGGAACCAGGGCCGTCTTTAATATTAGCTGGACCCTGGGCAAACATTTTTTTGGGGCCCCCTCCATGCAATTTTGCTCTCCACCCCAACATCATAAAAAACAGACCCCTTTTGCCCAATGATAAAGATCACCCTGGTGCTCTGAGACATACAATAGATAGCAGCTAGACTTAAAATCAGTTTACTTCAGCAAATCAGGCAGCTACCGCAATTGGTTGCCAAAGGTTACATCATATCATTATCATATCATTATCATCACTGACTGGTTGCTAGAGGTTACAGCACACAATGTGGCTCACTGATTCATTTATAGAGGCTATGCTATGTGTGCCATGGTGAAAAGTGGTCATTGTTAAAGTGGTAAAAGTGGTTAAATACAGTTTGATATGACTTACATATCGTAGACATCATGAGATTTGATGTTATGCCGCTTCTCATTCAAAGGCTAGACAACAACGGACAGGCTGGAATGCTGCATTGGGGAGGTGGTGAACAGGGTTGGCAACCCCCCCCCCCCCCCCCAGGACAGGACTGGGGAAGGAATGGGAGGAAATAAAGATAGGTGGAGGTTGAGGGTAGATAGAGACAGCGAGGGGAGAAAAAGAAAGGGGGATAGAGAGGAGGGGCGAGAGAGAAAGGATGAGAAAATATATAGGGGAAGATGGAGAGGAGGGAGAGAAAGTGAGAAAGAGGGGGACAACAGAAGGGAGAGAGGAGGGTGAGGACTGACGAAAAGGAGAAAGACTGTTTGGGGGACAATTGGGGGGGGGGATGGGAGAAAAAAATAGAGCAGCTAAAGTGAGGAGATAGGAGGGAGAAAGAGGGAGGGAGAGAAGGAGGATGAGAGAAAGGTAGATGTGAGAGGCGGGAAAGAATGGGGGGGAATAGAGAGAAAAGAGGTTAGAGAGAATAGGGCAGAGAGAGAGAGGATGGAACAAAAGAGGAGAGAGAGAGAGTGTGTGGGGGGTAAGAAGGGGAGAGAGAAAGTAGAGAGGGAGGGCAGAGCAAAAGGTGGTGAGGGCAAAAGAATTGCTCAGTAATTATGCCTCCCCCATTCAGGCTGATTTCCCTTGGGTGGCTTAGACAGCTATACTTGTATTAAAGCTCACAGATCCCCTTTCACTGCACACTGCGGACAATGCAGGGAGTTGGAGTGGGGCGGGCTTGGGCAGACCCAAATGCCAGCACAGTTTGGGATTGGACAGGTGGATGCGGTGAAGTGAGGAAGGGGCTGGGGGAAAGGTAGTGACAGGACAGGATATACAGCGCTTACAGCCTAACTCCCGAGCAACCGTTCTTAGCTAGAGAAAACCGCCTTAGCTAAGAACTTACTGGAGCTAAATAAGGAGTCGCTGTGAGTGTTAAAAACAATACTCCCCCCTGGGCATATTGTTGGGAAGAATGGCTCGGCACCATCTGCTTCCGCTGCCTGCATCTCCGATTATGGATACAAAGTGCCACAGCTCCTACTTCCTCTGGGGCTCCACTGGCGGGCAGTGCAGGCTCATGGGTTAGATACTTTGGGCCCCCCAATAATGATAGGGCCCAGGGCAGCTGCCCTGTTTGCCCTGCGGTAAGACGGCCCTGGTCGGAACACTGCATTCGTAAGAGTAACTGCCGCCTGTGCATGGATGTGGGGTGCTTTTTATGTTATCTGGGGCGTAGTATGGGATGTGTCTGGAGGTGCTCGAAAGGTATCCAGGACCAGCGTGGAGCACAAGTGGCCGGCATTTGAGGTCGTTCATAAGTAGGAGTTGTTTGTAACTAGGTTGTTCGTAACTGGGGGACTGCCTGTATACCATTACCAAAACATATTTGCTAGAGGTATGCATATTTATTATTTTATTTATTATTTTTTAGATGTTTTAACCCTTCCTAAAAATGTGTTTTTGGTACTTTGGCATTGTAAATCTATCTGACATATGTAATCAAATCCTTTCATTAATCTCTGATATTATGAGGTTAGTACCACACCTGCATGTGTACCTAGAAATTGACCAACTAACACTTTAATACAGGGCACGTTCTCCCACTTCCTTTCCAGGCCAATTTTCAGCTTTCATCGCTGTCATACTTTAATGACAATTGCACAGTCAGGCAGCGCTGTACCCAAACAAAATATTCATAATTTTTTATTGGTTTGGTGGTATTTAATAACCACTGGGTTTTTATTTTTTGTTAAATAAACAAAAAAAGACGCACATTTTTTTTCTGTTATACAATTTTGTAAATAAGTAATTTTTCTCTTTCAGTGATGTGCATTGACAAGGCTACACTGACGAGCACAGATAGGCTGTACTGATGAGGTGGCACTGGTGAGCACCGATAAGGTGGCACTGAGGGGCAATGATGAGGAGGCACTGATGGGCACTTATAGGCGGCACTCATATGCAGCACTAATGGGAACTTATGGGCACTGATAGGCGGTACTGATGGACACTGATAGGCCCTAATAGGCAGAACTGATGTACACTGATAGGTGGAACTGATGGGCACTGATGGGCGGCACTGAGGAGGCACTGACAGGCATCACTGATGGACACTGAAAAGCAGCACTGGTTGGCATCACTGATGGGCACTGATTTGCTTCACTGGTGGTAATCACTGATGGGCACTGGCAGGCATCACTGATGGGGCTGCACTGATAATCATTGCACTGATTATCTGTGTGCCTGTGCCCACTGAGGAAAGCCGATTATCGTCTCTTTTCTCCTTGCGTGCTGTCAGCGTGAGGAGAGGAATGCAGATAACTGTAATTTCCTATTTACACTATGATCAGCTGTGATTGGACACATGGTAAAGAGCCTACTTAATAGGGACACATCACACCACGGATCACCATGCTGCATGCCACTGGGGCCTCATCTGAGCATCCCGTTCTGAAGGACATTATATGACATGCAGTCAGAACGGGAAAGTGGTTAATGCTAGATGTATAATTTTGCACCCGCGTTTAGCTGGTAAACTCAATATTATCAGATTATGAAACTCTGCATGCCCAATAAGCCTTATAGACACTGCAAGGCTTAGTTTACAACTGCATGTGGGGAGGTAAAAACATGTGGTTGAACTGTGCTTTTACTGTCCCAAAGCTGCTTCCTCTTAACCCTTTCCCTGTCAGGCCATGTGCTCCATTTTGTGCACTCAGGTGGCCAGACCATTTTTGCAATTTTTCCTTTGCTTTTTTATTTTTCACTTATAGCTTTCAAAGTTTGTAAAAGACCCCCCAAACCATATATTTTCTGAAAGCACATGACCAGTAGAATAAAAAGAAGGTGCTACTGATTTCTAAGGTCCCACGATATTCGCGCAAATGTTTATCAAAACAATATTTTTGCTAACAATCCACTAAAATCATGGTTAGCAGATAAATACACAGCAAATTTTACAAAATTCCCACTAAATATAAAAGCAGGTTTATATGCAAATTATTGGCCATTTTTTATACTTTTAAAAAATATTGTTTTTAAAATAGTAGTGGTTTTAACGATGCTTAAAGTGAAACAATAAAAATGAAAAAATCCTGTATAGTGCCTGGGAGGTCCTCTTATTCTGCCTGCAAAGTGTCAGACTGTCATTTTATGAATGAATGCAATCTCTATACATATATAAAGTGCTACTGTCTCAAAAAAGAGATATGGGGGTCTGTTTAGACCTTTGGTATCTCAACAATGACCCCCCCCCCCAAAAAAGTTCATATTCCGAATCAGGAGAAATCTCATTCTCCTGATCTTGCACTCTCAGAATCTTGAACACCAGGAAAACTTTACAGGTGGTCTAACTCTTCCCCACTCTGTCCAAACAGACACCCAAGTGGTAAGTGGAGAAATTGCAGCACTGCAGCACAAACCAAGTATATATGTAGCGCCCACCACCTTTGGGTGGGTGCTAACAGGTAGAAGTTCGAAGAAATTACCAGTGCCTTACTATTCTTTTGTTTAGGCCTGTATGTTTGATGTGGGTTAGGGTGGAGCTGTAGAATAGAGGGGGGTGTGGCCACCTGTTCTTCACCATGGAAAAACTCCTTTGCTTCTCCAGAGTAATGTTCCGGAAAGGAGGCGGGTCAGGGACTGAGGGACAGGCAGTGTATATGGCCCTAGTCCAATGATTAATTTGTTTGGGCAGGGGCGGGTACATACATAGGTACCTGCTTCCTAGGGGAGATGGGACAAGAGTTAATCCAGAAAGGCTGCAAGATGTGACCTTCAGGAACCTGCTGGAAGGCCTGGGGGTTCAGAGACCCCAGTGCTGGACAGAAAAATGAAACTAACCGGAAGGCCTGAGGGTTCAGAGACCTCAGAGTTAAAAGGTTCACTACAGCAAGTTACACTAAAATCCTGGGGAACAGAACCAGGCATCCCAGCTGGGATGGGCCACTATTCAAGAAGCGGGAAGTAGCTGCTAAATGGACAAAGTAGACCGGGGGCCCCTGGACTTTCCTGAACTGGCCTGGGAAAAAATAGCAGGAGATGAGAAGGGCAGGTGAGGCCTGGGACTTCCAGCATTTCAACAGTACCAAATGTCTTTCAGAGGGGCATTGGCCAGTTCGCTAAGGGAAAGGGTTCTATCTACGTATATGGAACAAAGAGAGAGAGAGGCAGCTTATACATTTTTGCATCACCTACACATTACACGCTGCAGCACAAGGAATAAATGTTACTTATGCAACTGTTTCTGTGATTACTACAGCGGGGTGGAAGAAGCGGGGGTTAAACCAGCAGTACTGTAATGAACTACCTAGCAGCTCTCAAGGGAGTAGTGCACTTCATATATATATATATACACAGTATATAGTATATCAGAGGCATAACTACAACCTTAAGGGCCCCAGGGGAAGAAACTATGAAGGGCTCCCCTGACCTCTAGTCCTGGGGCCCTTCACTCCGAGCCCAGGGCTCTTTACTCCCATTGTGGGACCCTTTATTATGGTCCTGCAGCGTGACCCTTTCACGTGTTCTGCAGCAGGCCCACTTTGTGCCTTTTGTATAAGCCAAAACTGAACACTTTAGCAGTGTACAGCAATTTATTTTTTCATAGTAAACACTTTACATATATTTTGTGATTAAATAATATTTCTAATCACTCTGATGATGTAAGAAGAGGAATCTGATGTAAGGGGGAACACTGCAGACGCTGGTGTAAAAGGTACCCCTAATATAAGGGGGTCTCTATTAACAAGAGCCCCTAATAACATCATAGTTCCTAGCATTCCCCTTTAGGCTGGGTTCACACTGTTGTGCAGAGTGGCTACTAATCCCCTTTCCATGGCACAGCGGTGCAAGGAATTGGAGTATGGGTGGGGCTGCAGGAACACTTAGAAGGAGAGGGGTGGGAGAAAGAGGAAGAGATCCAGCTCTCTCTCTCCTATCATGTCCATGTGATGGGGGAGTGGACTGTCAGTGCTGGGTCTGGGCAGTGTGAGAGAGAGTGTAACAGACACTCTCTGCTTACAACTGCAGCCAGCAAACTTGCCTGGAAACCACAGTCAGGACTCTTGCCCCCCCCCAACAGTGGTGGGGGGGGGGGGGGCAACCTTTGCATTATATATACACTGGAGATCAAAATTAGAGAACAATTTATGAACACTTGATTTTTTCATAAATATTGCAATCTTCATTGCTCAACATTTGATGGAATTTTTGTTGTGGCTATACTATGCTAATAGAACAGTGTTTTTCAAAATAACCAAGGCACTTCAACAAAAAAAACTTTATTCTGTAGAAAACACAATGATCAAAATTAAAGAACAGCAATGACTGTAGCACAGAGAAAGATTACAACTAAAATTTCTGAAGGTTACAACAATCAATAATTAGTAGGAAGTGGGGGGGGGGGGGGGCTTTCTTTGAATGACTTCAGCACATCTGCGGCCACAGGACAACAGTAGACTCTCACACTGCCCTGCTGTCTTCCTCCAGACTATTCCACAGTTCAGTGACTGTAGAGGGTTTCTTGGCCATAACTTTGTCACCAATGGTTTTCCAGAGGTTTTCTATTGGGCTTAGATCAGGACTCTGGGCTGGCCATTTCATTATTTTAATGTTTTAAGCTTCAAGTAACTGTTTTACCCATTTTTCTGTGTGACAGGGGGCATTGTCATGCATGAAAATTGCTTGCTCACTGGGTGATGAACGCAGGGAAGAAACTGCATGTTGTCAAAGAAGATTATGATAACCATTTGCATTCACTCTGCTATGTAGCTGTATAAGAGGCCCAACTGCTGCTGCAGAAAACATCCCCCAAACCATGATGCTCCCCCTCCCCCTTTCACTGACTTCTTTACACACTTTGGGTTCAGTCTTCCCCCAGTTTGGCGATGATATGTTTCCCATCGGACCCAAATAAATTTAACTTGCTTTTATCACTAATGTGATTTTTGGACCTGTTCTCCTCTGTCCACACAACATCCTCCTCAGCAAAAGTTAGTCTAGCCTTTTGAATCATTGCAGAGTTTTCTTTCAGTCCAAATTCTCTTGAACAGCGAGACACTGTATGACGAGACAGATCCTTACTCTGTTCAGCGCTGAACTGGCGAGCAGCTGCAGTGTTGAATTGATTGCCCATTGAGATTCTCCGCATTATCCTGTCCTCTCTTGCATTTGTCTTTTGTGGCCGACCAGCCTTCTTGGGGGACTGAGTTTGTGATGTTATAAAGATGCAATATTCTAGAAATCACAGATTTGGAATGACTAACTTCTCTTGCTATGGCTGAAAGGGTCATCCTCTTGGCCTTCATCTGGACAACCTTCTCCCGGAGGGATTTAGTCACTTTAGAACGAATCACCATCTTGCAAAGTCAGCGAAAACTGGAAAGTTAGGCTTTCAGTTAAATAGGGTTTGTCAGATAATTAAAGAAATTATCACAATGTGCCAAATTAACACCAATAACTGAGAGGTATCTGAAAGTGTTCTCTAATTTTGATCAATGTTCCCTTTTAAATCTAATTGAAGTTTTTTATTCTGTGCTTAAAAATATATGTAACTTATGAAATGTGCTTAACAAAACTGCTCTTTTACTCAGCAGGACTAAGCAGTGACCTTGAAATTTAGGAAATTATAGGTTGTTCTCTAATTTTCATCTCCAGTGTATATATTTAAGTAGCGGGATAAAACACCAACACATATAGTGTAATTAAAATGTATTCATCCTTCCATTGAGCAAATGTTAAAAATGCACAATTTTGTGTCATTCCCATCTTTTTCAAGTTCAAATGTGTGCACTGCAAATGTAAGCAATCAAAATAGCAGGAATCATGTCAGCATCAACATACAACCAGTGTACTGTAAATAAAACCATGAATGGACATGTATATCACAAGGCAATGCACTACACGAATAGCTTTACAGTTTATCATAATGCAGTTCTAAATAAATACTTCCTCTGTCAGTTTTTCAGTCCTTCAGAGTTTCATAGTAGGCAAGAAACACATGTACGCACATCTGTAAACAAATGCAAACAGATGCTGTAAGAATCACATTTCCACCTAAAAAAAAATCACAATCTTTTTTTAGGCGCCTCCTCTCCTACTCCTAGGTACATCCTTCAAGATCATACATTTCAGATTGGTCTCTGAGTGCCCCTGTCTGTGAAATGTTTAGGAATAGGGATGAGCCGAACACCCCCCTGTTCAGTTCGCACCAGAGCATACCGAACAGGCAAAAAAATTGGCAGAACACACGAACACCGCTAAAGTCTATGGGACATGAACATAAATAATCAAAAGTGCTAATTTTAAAGGCTTATATGCAAGTTATTCTCATAAAAAGTGTTTGGGGACCTGGGTCCTGCCCCAGGGGACATGTATCAATGCAAATATTTTTAAAAAAAACAACGTTTTTTCGGGAGCAGTGATTTTTTTTAATGCTTAAAATAAAACAATAAAAATGAAACATTCCTTTAAATATGGTGCCTGGGGGGTGTCTATAGTATGCCTGTAAAGTGGCGCATTTTTCGAATGCTACGTGTTTACAACAGTACCACAGCAAAATGACATTTCTAAAGGAAAAATTGTAATTTAAAAGTGATCGCAGCTGTAATGAATTGTCGGGTCTCGACAATGAAGATAAAACTCATTGAAAAAAAAGAGCATGGGGTCCCCCCCCAGTCCATTACCAGGCCCTTTGGTTCTGGTATGACTATTAAGGGGAACCCCAAACCAAAATTTAAAAAAAAAATGCGTGGGGGTCCCCCTAAAATCCATACCAGGCACTTCGGGTCTGATATGGAAATTAACGGGAACCCTGTGCCAAATTTTTAAAAAAATGGCGTAGGGGTCCCCCCAAAAATTCATACAGATCCTTCAGGTCTGATGTGGATTTTAAGGGGAACCCTGCGCCAATTTTTTTTAAAAAAATGGCGTAGGGGTCCCCCCAAATTTCACACCAGGCCCTTATCCGAGCACGCAACCTGGCAGACCGCAGGAAAAGAGGGGGGACGAGAGAGCGCCCCCCCTCCTGAACCATACCAGGCCACATGCCCTCAACACGGGGAGGGTGCTTTGGGGTAGCCCCTCAAAGCACCTTGTCCCCATGTTGATGGGGACAAGGGGCTAATCCCCACAACCCTTGCCCGGTGGTTGTGGGGGTCTGTGGGTGGGGGGCTTATTGGAATCTGGAAGCCCCTTTTAACAAGGGGACCCACAGATCCCACCCCCGTGTGAAATTGTAATGGGGTTCTCCTACCATTTCACCAAAAAAGTGTCAAAATGTTAAAAATGACAAGACAGCTTGGGGACAAGTCCTTTATTAAAAAATAAAAAAATAAAAATGTCCCATGATGTCCATTCATCTTCTTCTTCATGCCGCGATGGACAGAAAAATTAAAAAAAATCTGCAACTGATCTCCCACCGTGTGAAGCTTCATCGCCTTTGACAGTTCTTATATAACTGAGGTCGGGGCCACCCCCCTCTGACGCTACGGGGAAGCCATAGGGAATTCCCCATGGCGTCAGAGGGGGCGGGGCCACCCGGTGACATAAACGGGTGACCCTGTCCCCTCTGATGCCATGGGAAAGCCATAGGGAAATAAGCATAGAAGAGTGTATATCTGTACAGATGGACAATGGTAAGCTAAATGCTTAAATATGTCTAACACACACTCACACATTTTTTTTTCTCAAACAATACGTATTTATTGAGCAAAGAAAAAAATTGAACATACATGGTCCACAGCAAAACAAGTACACTAGATCTGTAGACAACATATAAAAATTCAGTACAGTATACAAAACCACACTCAAACTTTAAAGTGTATGTGATATAACCCAGTACTTCACTCTCCACAAATAAATGTATATATATATATATATATATATATATATATATATATATATATATATATATATATATATATACATACTAATTGACAAATGTACATACGGACAATTATAAATAAAGCATACATAAAAATATGTTATGCAATATTGCAAACAAAGATAATAAAGATAAATAAAGCAAAAACAAATGTGCAAATGGTCTGTACAGGTGGTTTAATATCCTGGTGAACAGTCCAAAATCAAGATGGAAAATCCCAAAGAAAAAGAAGACACACTTCAAAGTGTGAGACGGAGAGCATTCAGTGCAGCAGGAATAAAGGGTCCCAGGTAATCACACCACCCACATGTAAGGTAAACTCCTTACCAGACACTGATTCCACATAGAGATCATAAAGCACCTTGCTGTCCCACACCACAAAGTATTCTGACCCACCACTCCATCCAGGTTCAATCCTGTGTAGGTGTGCTCAACACAAAGGCAAAGCAAGGGACCACCATAGTGCAGTATGTTAAAAACAAGGGATTTTAATATGGTAATGTACTTACAATAAGAAGACAATCATCGGCATATTAGGTAAGCACCACCGCGTTCCTGCAAGTGTGCGTGATAACGTCACGTGTTTAGCACCACCTTAACGCATTTCACTTTAAACAGCTTCTTCAGAGGATAGAGGCATCATGCCTCTAGAAGATAATTGTATCTCTATAAGATACTATTATGGTTTGATACAATTATATTGTATGCACAATTTCACTTTGTTTTACATCTAGTATCTAGATTGTGTAGTGGATTCAACAGTCATTTATATTCTGTTTTTGCTAGCACAAGGAAATTATTTGTTTTTTTTACCCTTGATTACAACTACAGATTACAACTACAACATATGTTTAAAATGAGTATTATGTCTATTCAAATATTATATAGATAAAATGCATCTTACAATGGCTCAAATGTATCAAACAACCTCCCTACTTCAATGGAAACCCATAATCAGTATTTACCATGATTTTAATGACATTCAAGGCTTCACGGCCCTTATTACAAACACTCCTACATTTATATTGAGACTGTAATGGGGATTCAAAAATTCCTATACATGTACAATTGCACTGTTAGGAATAGCTAATTATATTTCATGATGGTCTACTCACTGGGAACATGACTAAAATCACATAAACTATTAAAAAATCAGAGAAACTGCCCTTCCATCTGGGGTAGAGTTCAGCAGCACATCAATAAGAGAAACTGACTAGAGAAGGAGGGGGGAGAAAAACCTAATACATGTGGGTAATTGAAAAACAGAATTTGGTTCATAGGGCTTATTTCCAATTATCCTACAATGGCCTGCAGCTAAAGAGCTACATGATATTTACACCTGTCACTACTCACCTACCAATCATTTGCAGCAATATACAGAAATCTCAACAGGGTGTTATCAGAATATTCAACCTAATGGATCCACAAGGGGACATAAAATGTCCTACGAGGGAGTTAAGGAAAAAAAAAGGTCTGTCCATAACAGCGATGTAAAAAGAGAATATAGGCATAGTGAATTTAGAACAACACAAGGGGGTTATTTACTAAAAGCAAATCCACTTTGCACTGCAAGTGCACTTGGAAGTGAAGTCACTGTAGATCTGAGGGGGGCATGCAAGAAAATAAAAAACAGCATTTTGGCTTGCACATGATCGGATGGTAAAATCAGCAGAGCTTCCCCTCATTTCAAAGCTTCCCCTCAGATCTACTGTGATCTACAGCGGCTGCACTTACAAGTACACTTTTGAGTGTACTTGCAGTGCACTTGTAGTGCAGAGTGGGTTTGCCTTTAGTAAATCAACCCCTAGGTGTTAGTATTCAGCCTTCAGTATGAACACAGGGGTAGATTTATTAAAATGGGTGCTCTCAGAATCTGGTGCAGATGGGCATGTTAGCCAATCAACTTCTGACTTCAGTTTATGCAATTAAGCGTTGGCAATAAAACCGGAAAAAAGGATTGGTTTGTATGTAGAGCTGCATCAAATTTTGCGCTCTCAAATTTTAGTAAATAACCCCCACAATCCCTTAGTGCATCAAAGTATCAAACAGAAACTTGCACTTATATCACCACACATAGCCCCCCATAGGGGGAGAAGGAAGCCACACTGAAAAACAAGAAAAAAAAATAAGAAAAAAATCAACCCATCTGTCTTTTAAATTGCCTGGATCCATCCCAGAACCCCCATGAGGCAAAATGCCAAACTGTGGCATCCACCTCAAGATATCTTGCTCTTTATAAGGCCCCAGCCAGGCCTGTTTACACTGTCCTCCCATCCCAGTGCATGATTTCATCTGGCCTGGGTCTCCCAAACTGAGCATGCATGGGGAAACATCACCAGACACAGTCACATCATAGTCACAGCGCATGAGGAAAAGACTACCAATCACTGGCAAGTTTGTTTACATGTGATCAGCTGTGATTGGACAGTTTTTTTAGGAGGTGGATTCTTTCCTGGCCCAGCGTTGGGAGATTGCCATTTGGCATTACCTGAGGTCTCTCTTTGCAGGTCCTCCAGCTCTCCTGGATTTGTCCCCTCCTGGTCAAGCACATTTTATATATATGTATACTTAAACCTTTTTTTTTTTTTCTCAAGATACGCTAATACATTTCAAAATATGAAATATGAATGTACATGTTTTCAATATTTGATATGTATGTATATATATGTTTTTCTTTTTGTGAAATATTTATTCGTTCAACAGCACCTACCCAATTTGTCCCGGGGGAATTACATTTTTGTGAAACTCGTTGACTAACACGCATGGAGGAGTTCATGGACTTGACTTTTTGTTACTTATTCATACTGCTTGGTATATCGATGGACTTTTACTTATTTATATGATTGGATCCATGCCTTCATGTTTGTATTTGGGTACTTGTTAAGCTACTTAGTGGGTGTTTTTGTAGAGATTTTATTATGTATGTTTTTTAAAGAGATTTGCAATAAAGATTATTTTGTTTATATACATATTGACTCATGTTTACTTTCTCAATCCTTTTTTCTAATATTTGGATGTTGGCAAGGTGTGGGTCCTCCATCCAAAATTTACCTTTTTTTTGTTTGTTTTTGTTTTATTTGCAAAGAGTAATGAGGTTTGGGTTGATGTTTATGTACCTATCAGAAAGATTTACTCTTTGTCTTTGTCTTGATCACCAATGTCACTATGCATAAAAGTGAGGGTAAATCCTGATTTTTGATTTGCTTGCAGGAATGAAATAGAGGTGAAGAATTCCACATGACACGTGGGGATCTGCCTCTCTACCCCAAAGCACCTTATCCCCATGTTGATGGGGACAAAGGCCTCTTGCCCGCAACTCTGGCCGGTGGTTGTGGGGGTCTGTGGGCAGGGGGCTTATCGGAATCTGGAAGCCCCACTTGCCTACCAGGCCAATTCTGACATTTCTCTCCTACATGTACAAACCATAATTTTTTGCTAGAAAAATATACAGAACCCCCAAATATTATAAATGTTTTTTTAACAAAGACCCTAGAGAATAAAATGGCAGTTGTTGCACCTTTTTATCTTGCATGGTATTTGCACAGCAATTTTTCAAACGCTTTTTTTGGAAGAAAAAAAAAAACAGTTTCATGCATTAAAAAACAAAAGAGTAAAATTACCTAAATTTTTTTGCATAATGTTAAAGATAATGTTACGCCGAGTAAATATATACCTAACATGTCAGGCTTCAAAATTGAAAACGTGGAATGGCTCCAAACTTCGGTATTTAACAATCCCCATAGGTGGCGCTTTAAAAAAAGCGGTTTTGAGTTACAAAGGAGATCTAGTGCTATAAATATTGCTCTTGTTCTAACGTTTGTGGCGATACCTAACATGTGTGGTTTGAATGTCGTTTACATATGTGGGAGCGACACCTCAAAACCTTCAATTTTTATTTGTTACAGTAATGCCGCGTACACACGTGCGGACTTTTGCCGGCGGACCTAGTCCAGCGGACAATCCCGCAGGACTTTCCAGCTAGGTCCGCTGGACTTTCCGAGCGTGTGGACTTGCCCACACACGCACGGACTTCTCCAGCGGATAATCCGCCGGCCAAAAGTCTGCGGGACTTTTGAAAATGAACGGACTTGCCCACACACGGAGCAGTCCGTTCATTTCGAACGTAACTTCAGGTTACGTAGCTAGCGTAGGCAGTAAATGCCGCCGCGCTAGCTCCGCAAGCTGGCATGGATTTAAAGGGAATCCCCACGCCGAAAAAACGGCGTGGGGGTTCCCCCCAAATCCAAGTCAGACCCTCATCCGAGCACGCAGCCTGGCAGGCCAGGAAAGGGGTGGGGGGACGAACGAGCGCCCCCCCCTCCTGAGCCGTACCAGGCCGCGTGCCCTCAACATGGGGGGTGCCCTGGGGAAAGGGGGGCCGTGCGGCCCCCCCACCCCAAAGCACCTTGTCCCCATGTTGATGAGGACAAGGGCCTCTTCCCGACAACCCTGGCCGTTGGTTGTCGGGGTCTGCGGGCGGGGGCTTATCGGAATCTGGGAGCCCCCTTTAATAAGGGGGCCCCCAGATACCGGCCCCCCACCCTATGTGAATGAGTATCGGGTACGATGTACCCCTACCCATTCACCTAAGGTGTAAAATGTAAAGTACAAAAACACACACACTTTTGAAAAAATATTTTATTGCACTGCTCCGGGGGTCTTCTTCCGTCTTGGGGGTCTTCTCGCCGGACTCCTCCGCTCTCTTCTGCTCTTTTACCTAGCTCTTTCACGAGCGGGGGGAGTCCGGCTACCTTCTTCGTCGTCGCCGCCGTCGTCTGGGGGTCTCGATCAGCCTTCGGGGGTCTTCCGGGGGTCTCTTCTGTTCTTGCGGCGGTCGTCGTCTTCCGCGCCGCCAGCGCCGCCTTCTTCTTCTTCTTGTCCTTCTTCTTGTTCTTCTTCTTCCGATGTTGACCCGACGCTCTCTCTGCCCGGAATGCTTGTGCCGCTCTGCGCTGAGACTTATATAGGGGAATGGGGACAGGGTCACATGCACATGTCACATGGTGACCCCGCCCCCTTGTGTTGTCACAGTCCCGGAGGATGCTGGGACTGTGACATCGCAAGGGGGCGGGGTCACCATGTGACATGAACATGTGACCCTGTCCCCCATGTCCCTATATAAGTCCGAGCGCAGAGCGGCACAGGCATTCCGGGCAGAGACAGCGACGGGTCAACATCGGAAGAAGAAGAAGAACAAGAAGGACAAGAAGAAGAAGAAGGCGGCGCTGGCGGCGCGGAAGACGAGGGGGCTCCCAGATTCCGATAAGCCCCCGCCCGCAGACCCCGACAACCAACGGCCAGGGTTGTCGGGAAGAGGCCCTTGTCCTCATCAACATGGGGACAAGGTGCTTTGGGGTGGGGGGGCCGCACGGCCCCCCTTTCCCCAGGGCACCCCCCATGTTGAGGGCACGCGGCCTGGTACGGCTCAGGAGGGGGGGGCGCTCGTTCGTCCCCACCCCTTTCCTGGCCTGCCAGGCTGCGTGCTCGGATGAGGGTCTGACATGGATTTGGGGGGAACCCCCACGCCGTTTTTTTTCGGCGTGGGGAGTCCCTTTAAATCCATGCCAGGTCACGGAGCTAGCGCGGCGGCAGTAACTGCCTACGCTAGCTACGTAACCTGAAGTCACGTGCTAAATGAACGGACTTGCCGATGAGCGGCAAGTCCGTTCATTTCAAAAGTCCCGCGGACTTGCCCACTAACGGCGGGATTGTCCGCTGGACTGCCAAGTCCAGCGGATAATTTTAAAACAAAACTTAAAACTTTGGTCCGCCGGACTTTGGCGCCAAAAAGTCCGCCGGCGCCCACACACGAGGGGATTATCCGCTGGACTTCAGTCCAGAGGATAATCCCGCGGGATTGTCCCTTCGTGTGTACGCGGCATTAGAAGTACTAAAATAATGCAATAATAGCTGCCCCTAGAAAATGTTAAGGACAGTGAGCACCTCAGGTGGTCACCTCAAGCTAGTGCCTGTGTAACAGAATATTGAGCTTTCTCCCCTGTTTGTGTGAATGAACCCTTAGCAGTAATCAGTTGTGCACACCTTTTTTTTTATATATATTTTTTTTTTTTTAGGGGGGGGGGGGGGTCCTTTGATTTCACATTATTATCCTACTAATTACACACTTCCCGTTTTAGGGTGACAATACTTACTCACTGTACGGTATCAGGTAAGAAGTAGATTTGTGTACAGAACACATCATCTACATATTATATGAGGTGTGCTTTATGTTCTAAGTGAGCTGGGCAGGGATGATTGAGCTGGGCAAGGATGATATTATTGTTTGAGATAAGACTTCATTGAAAATAGGACAGCACTGGATTACTGGCAGTATCAGGAGGTATTTTTTACACTGACTGATCAGATATGACAAAACAAATTTAATGGTATATTTATTTAACAGAGCAAAATTAAGTAGATAAGAAAGAAATTGCTAGGAATACACAGTGCTTTATCAAACGTAATGTCATTCAGTTAGGGTTTATATATTTTTAAGCATTATTATATTTTACCTCCTAATGTATACATGCATATTTATTACAGGACTGGCTTTGGGGAAATACAAGTTAATTTTGCAAATGAATGCATTATTATTATAATACTGCTGTTTTACTATGATCCTCTGACATACGAGTGAAGGAGAGAGGACACTATGCAACAGGCAATTGAAAAACTTGGTAAACTCACAAAGTAATCTTTGGTATTACCTAATCATGATGATCAGATCACATGATTAGAAACTTTCAGTCCAGTTCCAATAAATTATTTATAAAATTATTGTTGTTATCAGCAGTGTATTTGCAGTAAAAAAAAAAACACTTTGCATTTTTTAATACAGCCTGTAGATTCACTTTAACATAATTTGTTTCCATTATTAATAGGTTAATGTTACTTCACAGTATTTCTGAAATTCCCTCTAGTTTACTGGATGTAAGCTAATGAAAATGCAAATTATATGAATGTAATTTCAAAGAAGCTAGTTTAAATGATTCAAATAATCTTTTAAAATGTGATCTTTAAAACAGAGGCTTGGGGAAAAATATGTTGATTGACAAAGCTGACAGACAGGAAGTCCCTGGAGAAAGAAAAGATTGTCTCAAACATTTCAACTAAGTCACACATATAACATACTAATACATTCCTTGAAGTCAAATAAAACATGTTATATTCATTTTTATTTCTACACAAATTGGTGTATATAATTTAATTGTATGGGTTTTTAGTGTACCACTACAACTCCTATTTAATAGACATTAAACCTACCATCAGAACCATGCCACACATAAAAAGAAAAATAGACTTATTATTTAAATGATGAGACTTTGCAAACGGATACTTCAGCATATACTATAAAAAAACTTGCCACATGACAATTTACCTAAACAATTATTTTTACTCTTTTCACACTGTTATGCAATTTTAAATGCAACATTGCAATATGTAAAAATTGCCCTTACATGAAGATTTATGTGCTCAAACCATAGCAATGAATTTATTCACCCCCTTTTCATGTGTTAATATAGCACTACAGTGTTTTTATAGCTGTTCAATAAGTGCAACACATACATGTTGGTCTTGCTTAAAATCTTGCGAGATAATAACTTTTTGTGCTGTTTGTCTTTATTAACCCTTATCAGTTAGCATTGTCCCCAGCTATCACCCCTACATGCTATGGAGAAGAGAAAAGGAGAGGCATTCTGTAGTTACATCATAAGGTGGCAATACTGCTGTTCCATAGATACAGTATGATTAGTGATCATTGACAATTATCACCATAGTACAAACATGTGTAAAGCCCCATACACACGGTCGGACTTTTT
Organism: Lithobates sylvaticus; assembly: GCA_028564925.1. Lineage (NCBI taxonomy): Eukaryota > Metazoa > Chordata > Amphibia > Anura > Ranidae > Lithobates > Lithobates sylvaticus. The sequence goes on from CM053027.1 coordinate 152,589,697, forward strand.
CATGGATTCTGTCCGATCGGACAAGGTTGTTGAAAAATCAGACCGTGTGTATGCACCATCGGACAGTGTTCGTCGGTTTGACCGACGGACAAAGTCTTATCTCCTGCTGGAAAGATTTGCCGTCAACACGGTCCGATCACACCAAATCCGATCGTGTGTACGGTTGTCCGACCGGACAAAGTGCTACGCATGCTCAGATCACATTACAAGACCAAAGCTATTGGCTACTAGCCTCTACGTAGTCCCGTCGTAGGCAACAAACGTCACCACGTTCAGAATGATCGGATTTTCCGACAACTTTGTCCGACCGTGTGTACGCAAAACCAACATCGGACAAAGTATGACGGACATGGTCCGACGGACCAGTCTTTGTCGGTTTCCTGTGCGAGATATCTGATACGTCAGACATCAAGGGCCGGCTATTCGAGACAAGCGTTTGTGAGTTTCATAGTTTCATAGTTAGTAAGGTTGAATAAAGACATCAGTCCATCCAGTTCAACCTGAGCGAGTGTCTACAATTGTCCCCATCCTTGTACATTGCACACTCACATCAGTCCCTACCCTCAAGGAGCCCACAATCTAAGGTCCCCATTCATATACTAGGGCCAATTTTTTTTTTTTTTTGGACAGAAGCCAATTAACCTACCTGCATGTCTTTGGATTGTGGGAGGAAACCGGAGTACCCGGAGGAAACCCACGTAGGCACAGGGAGAACATGCAAACTCCAGGCAGGAAGTGTCGTGGTTGGGATTCTAACCAGCGACCCTTCTTACTGCTAGGTGAGAGTGCTAACCACTACACCACTGTGCCGCCCGAGTTCCTGAGTTCCTATTCGTTAGTCCCGTCTTCGTCGGCGTGTCGCAGTTCCATGTTCCGTATTCGCGAGTCGTTATCGTTCGTGCCGTGTCGCACTCGTGTTACCGAGTCGCAGGTTCAGTACAACACGTCTGGTTCGGCTGTCACAGGTAGGACTTCGGCTCCCAATTTTCATTTCATGCACCGCTTCTCATGTCACTAAACTGTGGTAAAACGCTCAACTCATGAACACTGGCAAACATGTCTCGATTCGCAAACATTTCACCCGCACGTGTTCGTTACCAAACAACGGACGTCACCAGGTGTCGCACGCGACTCGCAGTCGCTCGCCCACGACACTCCGACCGATGCCGCATCCTGCACTCGTTTCGCAACTACTCGTGGTTGAGTCGCACAATCTTTTGAATCGTTCAAAACATTGACGAGTCATTTCGGAGCTGTTCGCAACACTCCGAATCATTTCGATCATTTCAAATCATTTCTAATATTTTCGATCATTTCAAATAATTTCTAATAATTTCTGTCATGTCGCATAATTTCAAATCATTTCTGTCTTATCAAATCATTTCGAAACGTTGTTAGCATGTCAGGCATTTCAAATAATTTCTACTATGTCAAGTCATTTCGAATCATTTCTATCATGGCAATCATTTCAAACCATTTCACTTAATATCATTTTCATTTATGTCACCAGCTGCGCTCCGATTCGAATCTCGTTGCATCTCCGATGCACTGATTCGATCCGGTGTGCCCCCAGACTACGGCCTCATTTCAATACATGCTCCAGAGACAGTCTCACCGTTGGTTACAGATGCAGGCTTGATTCTAGTCTTTGTCATGGTTTCTGTCACATATTACATCCCGGTTCGAATCCAGTCGCATCCAAGATGCAGCGATTTGCTCCGATTCGCCCAGCTGCTCGGCCTCATTTCAGTACATGCTCCAGAGACGGATTCACTTTTCGGAAGTAGCCTCAGTCGTTGATTCTAGTCTTTGTCATGACATCGTTCCTGTCACATATTACATTCCGATTCGAATCCAGTCGCATCCGCAAGATGCACCGACTGATTCGATCCGGTGCACCCAGCTGCTCGGCCTCATTTCAGTACATGCGCCATAGACAGATTCACTAGTTGGTACCAGCCTCAGTCGTTTGGATTCTAGTCTTTGTCATGGCATCATTTTGTCACATATTACGTTCCAATTCGAATCCAGTCGCATCCGCAAGATGCACCGACCGATTCGATCCGGTGCGCCCAGCTGCTCGGCCTCATTTCAGTACATGCACCAGAGACAGATTCACTAGTTGGTACCAGCCTCAGTCGTTTTGATTCTAGTCTTTGTCATGGCATCATTCTGTCACATATTACGTTCTGATTCGAATCCAGTCGCATCCGCAAGATGCACCGACCGATTCGAGCTGCTCGACCTCATTTCGATAAATGCGCCAGAGACAGATTCACTTTGAAGGTTTCGGTTCTTTTTTGATTCTCGTCTTTGTCATGGTATATCATTTCTGTGTCACCTTACCACTTTCCAACGCAAATTTAGTCATCTCCCTGCACTAATTCGTCTCGGCGTGCCCAGGACCGGCCTCATTTCAGTACATGCTCCAGAGTCCATCGTGCTCAGTCGCTAAACAAGTGGCATGGCGATTCAGGCTCTGTCATGGGAGTTTCACCTCACGTAATTGCGCTCTGATTCGAATTCCATGGCATCTACGATGTTACCAATTCGTCCCGGTGGGCCCCAGGTATTGGGCCTCATTTCACCGTTGTCTCATTTCAGTACATGCTCCAGAGTCCGGTTCGCAGTCACTCGTAATGCGGTACGACCGGGCCAGGCCTCTGTCATGGGAGTTTCATTTCATCAAAGGCAACATTGTCATTTCATTTCATTTGTTTTGTTGTCTGTCATTTCATTCCATTTCATTTCATTTCATTTATTTCATTACAGACTGGAGCATCGTGGACACCGAGCTGTTCTGCCGGCACTTTGCGGGCCTACGGTCACCACTGTGCTCCATATGCCAGTCAGCGACCCACACCGCCGTCTGGTGTGCCAACGCAGCCTCCGTCCACCAGGTAGACAACACAGCCACTACTAGCACGGGTCAGGGTCAGCAAGCCCCTGCACAGGGGCCGAAGATGGACAAACTGGGACGACTAGTTCGGACGGCCAGGGGAGCAGCAATTTGCAAACAACTATAATTATGGCTCCTGTAGCTTTAGCCAGTGCCGTTTACTATATGTATGTACCCTTTACCAGAGGACGCACCCCAGGCTCTTTTGTGAGGTCAAGCAGAGAAAGGCATGACTAACCCGGGTCAGTCTCGTATGACTCGGCATCTACTTGACCTCACATCCCCCTCCATCCCTGGCCGTATACCTCATCCGAGGCTTCACAGACGGGTTCCACACCGGGCTCATCTCCCTGCCCCACACCACCCACGAGTGCAGGAACCTACATTCAGCGGCCACAGATGAACAAGCCATCGACCAACTCCTCCAGACAGAATTAGACTGGGACCTTGTGATAGGCCCTTTCAATCCAGCCCCCCTTTAACACATGGAGGGTTAGCCCTATCAGGCTTGTACAAGGAAAGTTCTCCAAAAAAAAAAAAAAAAAACTCAAATTTACGACTTGTCAGCGCCTCATTCTTCCTCCGTTCCCAGTCTCAAACTCTCTTACCCCCTCCAGGAGTTCTCCCTTACAGACGCCTCAGTGGACATGGCCATCCAAGCCATACTCAAGACAGGTGTAGGCACCGGGCTTTCCAAGGCAGACATATCAGATGCCTTCAAGTTGTTGCCCATGCATCCCTCCCTTTGGTGCTGGCATGGCATCAAAGGGAAGGAGGCATACTATTTCGCCACCAAATTGACCTTCGGGTCCAAAAGTAGCCCCTGGCTTTTAAATGTTCGCCGAGACCCTCACGTGGTTCCTCCTGCAAAAAGCACAGTGCCATGAGGTTGTCCACTAACTGGACGACTTCCTGCTGATAGAGCCGCCCGGGACAACTCCAGGGGACCTCAACAAGCTAAGGGTCGTTTTTAACAACTTGAACGTCCCCATCGCGGAACAAAAGGTTGACTGCCCAGCATAAAAGATCACGTTCTTGGGCATCAACCTGGACACCCAAGTCATGCAAGCCAGCCTTCCCCCAGACAAACTGGACCGCATCAGAAAGGTTCTTCGGGAGTTCACTCGTGCTGGGGGATGTACTCAGAATGCAACTTCAGTCCCTGCTCGGGATGCTGAACTTTGCTATGAGGATCATCCCCCAGGGCCGCTCCTTCGTGTCCCGGCTGCTGGTATATCTGTCCCACACCCAGGACCCAGATCAGGTCATCAGACTTGATGCCGTAGCAGACCTGGCCATGTGGGAGGAGTTCCTTTCTAACTGGAACGGTGTGTCACTCTTCATTCCCTCAGTGTCCTCCCTGTCACCACAGGTGGTGACAGATGCGGCGGCTTCCACAGGGTGTGCCGCCATTTTTACCCATTTATGGTTTACAGCCCCCTGGCCTCCACAGGCACTAGCCACACCCGGCTTTATCACAACGTCTGCCTCTTTGAGCTCTACCCCATCGTGGCAGACGCTCACCATGGGGCCACAGCTGGTCCGGACAGACCGTATCGTTACAACCGACAACCTGGCCACAGCAGAGATAATCAGCATAGGCAGGTCCAAGTCCAGGCCCGTCATGTCTTTCCTTCGTAGGCTGGTTCAGTTGTCCCTTCAGCACCAGTTTAACATCTACTGTTCATTCATCCCAGGGTAGCGCAACTTAGCAGCAGACGCGCTTTCCCGTTTTAACTATGTCTTCTTCTTCAAACAGATGCCTGGAGCCAGTCCCCGGTCGGACACTACCCCGGACTGGTCACGACTGACCCTGGAGTAACTCAGCACCTACAGTCAGCTACCAACCTCGTCAACGCATCACTCTCCCGCAATACCTGCAAGGCCTATCAGACCTGGAGGGCATTCAACAAGTTCTTGCCATCCAGCGTCAAACAGATTCTGGCCTTTATTTCATACTGCCACTCACACCTGGCATTATCCCACAATACCATACGGCTGTACCTGGCTGGCGTACAGCACTACATGTCCCTCCAGGACCCCCCGAGACCTTCGTATTCTCGTTCCATGCCGTACGGGCCGTCCTGCGTGGAATTCAGAAACGTCAGCCTGTAGTCGGCCCAAGCGACTACCGATAACTGGAGAGATCTTCAGGGACATGTCCACCATCCGGGACAGGTTCCCCTTCGGTCTTCTCCCCAGTACGGTTCTACAAGCCATCATACACTTGGCCTTTTACGGGTTTCTACGACCCAGCAAGTTTACCTGCAACCACCCGGCTGGTCCAGTGTTACGCAAAGTAACTTAGTCCGCCACCAGGATCATTTCATCCTACACCTGTCTGTGTCAAAGACTCAGCAGCGGGGTGTAGGAACGGACATACACCTCTTCAAAACCCACAATAACTGGTGCCCAGTTGCCACACTGAACCGGTCAGTGACACTTCTGTCCGATTGACCAGACACCAGCCCTCTTCTGCCTTTTCCTGTGAAACCACTCGACACGTCCCAGTTCATGGAACATATCCAGATTCTCCTCAGAAACCTACACCTGAACCTCAGTCGGTACACCGGGCATTCATTCCGGACCAGGGCAGCCACAACAGCATCCCGGCAGGGCACCCCAGACCACATCATCAAGAAGCTAGGTAGATGGAAGTCAGCCTGCTTTGCCCGCTATATACCTAATCCACAAGTGGAAATGGCCCAGGCATTTGCCAAGCTTACCCAGTGACTTGTCTCATCAATACATCAATATGTATATATATCGATATACCTATCTCTATATTTATCTGTATATAGATATATCCATCCATCTATCTATCCATATAACCTTTTTTTCTCAGAGAATAGGTGCAGGAACTCCCCTTTCAGAGTCACCCCTTGTGAATGAATGAATGACTTGTATAGTGCTGCAAATCCGAACTGAATCGCCTCAAAGCGCTTGGTCCGTCCTGTGTTGTCCTGCTTCTTAGAAGAGGTGAGTCTTGAGTTATTTTCTGAAGGCCAGATGGTTTTCTTCCATGCGGATGTTCGTGGGTAGAGCGTTCCATAGCCGTGGTCCTTGGACTGCGAATCTTCGTTCTCCCTTTGATTTGTAGCGGGACTTTGGGATGAGGAGGCGATTTTGGTTAGTTGATCGAAGGTTGCGATTGGGTGTGTAGTGTTTTATTTTCTCGCATAGGTATTGAGGGGCGTTTCCTTGTGTGCATTTGTGGGTGAGGCAGAGGGTCTTGAATGTGATCCTATCCTTTTCCGTTAGCCAATATAGGGTCCTCAGGAATGGGGAGACGTATTCCCATTTTTTTTTCCCCGTAACTAGTCTTGCTGCTGTGTTTTGGATGGCTTGTAGGCGTGCAATCTGGTATTTAGGTAGTCCTATGTAGAGGGAGTTTGCGTAGTCGAGTCGCAAATTGATGATTGTTCCCACTACTACTGCTTTCTCCTCTTCTGGAATGAAGGGGATGAGTCTACGTAGCAGGCGGAGAAGATGGTGGGATCCGCTGACTACTGATCCTATTTGTGCATTCATAGTCATCTCTGAGTCGAAGATGACTCTGAGACTTTTGGCCTTGGTGCTTGGGGAGATGGTCTGTCCAAGGATGGTGGGTGGTGTCCATGGGGTCTTTGTTTTTGTATTTCGGTTTGCGTTGAAAATAAGAAGCTCTGTTTTCGATCCATTGAGTTTGAGGGAGCTTGTGGTCATCCAGTCATCTATCAATGTGAGGCATTTTTCTAGTTCCTTATATTGGTCTTTTTGCCCGGTGATGCAGAAGTAGAGTTGAGTGTCGTCAGCGTATGAGTGGAAGCATAGATCCGATTTGCTGATGATTTTGAGGAGTGGACAGATGTAGATGTTGAAGAGCACAGGTGATAAGGGTGATCCTTGAGGGACTGCATAAGAAATTGCCCGACTTTCAGAGGTGAAGGCTCCTAATTTCACTGTCTGTGAACGATTTCCTAAGAAGGAAGCGAACCATGGTAGATCTGAATCTGTTATTCCTGCCAATTCTTTGAGGCGGATGAGAAGAGTATTATGGTCCACTTTTCGAACGCTGCACTGAGGTCCAACAGTACCAGGAGACATGATTCTCCATCATCAGCTGCTTCAAAGGCGTTGTCCCATATTTTGAGAAGTGGCGTTTCTGTGCCATGGCCTGGGCGGAAGCCTGGTTGCAGTGGGTCCAAGAGTTTGTGTGTGTCCAGTTGGAGTTGAAGCTGTTGTACTACTGCTTTCTCCATAATCTTGGAGATGGTGTTCAGGCTTGTTATCGGTCTGCGGTAGTTAGGGTCTTTGGGGTCGAGGTTGGGTTTCTTTAGGATGGGATTGACTATGCCTTGCTTGAGGGCGCTCGGAACAATCCCTTCTTTGAACAACTGATTTACGAGAAGTGTTATAGTAGGAGCCAAGATGTCGGAACATTCTTTCAGGAGTTTTGTGGGAATGATGTCATTGGGTGATGTGCTGTTTCGGAGGCTCCTGATGATGTTTTTGGTGGTGTCAGTGGTGTTTGGGATCAGCGAAAAATTTGGTGATTGTGTGATATTCAAGTTGATTTCCTCTTTTTGCTTTGGTTGAATAAGTTTGGTTGTTTTTTTCTGTTGAATTATTTTCCGAATGTTGTCGATTTTGTCGATTAAAAAAATCTGATAACTGATCTGATAGAATTCTTGAGTTTTGTTTGCTGGGGGCTCAAGGCAGGTAGGGTTCATAGTCTGAGCGACTAGTTTGAAAAGTTCACAAGGGCGGTTTAAAGCTTTTGAGATGGTGTTTGAGAAATGTTATTTTTTTGCTTTGAAGATTGCTTTGTGCTATTTCTTTGTGAGTGCTTTGTAGTTTATATGATTTTCCTTTGTAGAATTTCTTCTCCAGGCTCTTTCAGCTCTTCTGTGTTCCCGTTTCAGTAGAGTAAGAATGCCATTAAACCATCCAGAATTTTTGTTGCGGATGAGTGCTCTACATTTTGAAGTGACGGAGTCTGCTGTTTGTAAAAATGCCTTGTTTAAGGAGCTGAGTGTTTGTTCTGTTGAGTGGTTTAGATTTAGCGTTGCTATTTTGTTAGATAATGTGGTTTTGAAGATTTCCGAATGTAGTTTCTTCTGAGATCTGATCCATTGTGTTGTTGTTGACTGTTTAGGTTTTTGGGGGGTGTTGTTGATGGTGATTTCAAATTTGATAGCGTGGTGGTCCATCCATGGTAGCGTTACGTTGTTGAGTATGTTGGTGTCCATATTTTGCTTGAAGATGAGGTCCAGAATGTGCCCTGAACCATGTGTGGGAGCATTTATCAGTTGCTGAAGACCTAGTTCTTCCAGTTGTTTAATGCAGGCGGTGGCAATGGGGTCTTTGGTGGAGTTTGCCCAGAGGTTGAAATCCCAGAGTACCAGAACATTATTTGTTTTCAAGGTGTGTATCCACATGAATTCGGTGAAGGGTATCAGTAGATTTGTCTTTCGTCCTGGTGGTCTGTAGCATAGCAAAATGTAAATTTGTTGTGTTGTTTGAAGATGTAGAGTTAGTGTCTCCATGAAAGGCACTGAGTTCTGTAGAGTTGGTTTGATGAGCGCAAGGTGATATTTGAAGATTAATGCTAGGCCTACTATTTTTTTTCCTATTCTATGCTCAGTTAGGATCCTGTAGTTATTGGGCACCAATTCTGTTAGGATGGTGTTGCAGTCGGGTGTTAACCAGCTTTCCGTGATTAAGCAATCTATGTTGTTTTGGGTGATGAAGTCGTGGACTTCCTGTCTGTGCTTGACTGCAGATTTGGTGTTAATCAGGGCGCATGCTAAGTGTTGCGGTTGAATTGTAGTCTTCCTGAGTTTTGTGGTTGATTGTAGATTGATCCTTAGTAATTGTTCTTTTCGTAGTATTTTTTGAATTGTGGTTGGTAATGTTGAGGCGGTATTTCTTAGTCTGTGGAGGGTGTCCGCTGAGTATTTGAAGTTGCACATGATGAGAGAGAAAAATTGATGTTGATGGTATGATACGATGATGAGACTGATGTAGCGACGATGAGGTTGCTGAGGGGATGATGATCCTGTGAGATGCCGCTGATGATGGGGTGGTGATGCTGATGGTGCTGATGATGGTCCGATGGTTCAGGTGGTGAAGCTGGAGGAGAAACCCGTTGACCTTGTCTCTGCCCTCTACCCCCGAGCACTGTCTCTTAGTTCCAGCTCCCTACCCACCTCCCAGCACCACCCCTTTTAGAGAATACAGAACAAGTAACATTTGTGGTGCTAAGTATTTTGTATGGAATTTGTCGATGTTAACAAGAAAAGCAGTAAAACAGTTCCCCTGCAGGCAGCAACAATAGACCCCCTCATCAACAAAAAAAAATCCCCCCAGCAACAATGGACTGCGCGCAACGATATACCTGCCCCCCCCTTCCCCAGCAACAACAAATCTCCCCGCAGCCAGCATCAATAGACCCTCCAGCAGACAGGAACAATAGGCCCTTCCCCCAACAGTAGATCCCTCCTAGCAACAACTGACCTCCCAGCAACAATAGATACCCCACCAGCAACAATATGCCTCCACAGCAACAATAGACCCACTGCTAAAATAGGTCCTCTCCAGTAACTATGGATTCCCCAGCAGTCAGTATTAACAGACCCTGCAGAACACCCCAACACCCCTTGACAACATACATTCAGTGCTGGAGGTGCCGGAACTGCGTTCCCCCACATTCCCACTGAAAATAAGCCCTGTATGTACAGTGTGTGTGTATATGTATATGTATGTATGTATATGTATATATATATATATATATATATATATATATATACACACACACACAGATTTAGTGCTAGCCCACACTGGTACGATGCGGGAAACCCTGCGATTGTGTTCCGGTTCCCGCGTAGCACCTGAATCGCACACTGGTTCACACTGACATCTGTGAACCGCTGAGGGTGTCAATGTAAAGGTAATGACACCCCCCAGGTTGGTTCACAGATCGCAATGCGAACTGTAAAATGGTTCAGGAATCGGATCGCATAGGTGTGAACACCCATGCGATACGATTCCAGTGCAGACCAAAAAAGGGTCCTGCACAATTTTGGTGTGAATGCAATGCAATCTCAGCCATACATTTTGCATTGCTGAATTTGAATCGCACAGCAATGCGGTGCGAATCACATGTGAAGTCTATGCTTGGACAAGTGTGAATGCACACTATAATTATATCAAACAAACATTTGTCCTTCCTTCAAAGAAAAAAGAGGAGGTAATAGTTTGAATATTAACCGCTTCTGGACCGCCCACATACATTTACTGCGGTAGGGAGGCCTGGGTGTGCAAAATCATGTACCTGTACGTAATTTCATTCAGGCGGTTAAGGGGGTGCACGTCGTGTCTAATCACAGTGGGAGCCAATCAGCGGGTGACTCCACAAGGCTCTCTATCTACTCTGTGGCCTACAACACTGCCTAGACTTAGCTAGGTTAGGTTAGCCCTGGTTAGGCAATCTTTCCCGGTGGAAAAAGATTCTCCTTCTTTGACATATTTAGGTGTCCTTTTATGAAGCAGTGAAATCTATTCACTGCTTCATTCTCCGGCATTCACAGAGGAGATCTTTCTCCTCTGTGTGCCAGTTTATGAAGCGGAGTAGATCACTTCACCCTTGGAGGAGTGGAGTGATCTACAAACGCTTCAAACAGTGGAGAACGGCCCCTGATACTGGAATCTCGTGAGACTTTACGAGATTTCAGTACCAGAAATTCACTGAAACACTGAGATGTCCATTTATTAAGCAGTGATAAATTATCACAGCTCAATACACGGACAGACAGTGTGATTAATGTTAATAAAATAAAGAGTCTCCCCTACATTATATATACATGTATACACACACACACACACATATATACATGTATATACACACACATTATATATATATATACATATACACATTATATATATATATATGTATACACATATATATGACAGGGGGACATGGTTACAGTGTTGGGGGGTCTAAACTAGGCATAAGGAAGTTAATAATCTTCCTCTTTCCTCCTCAGATCCCCCGGTTTCTCTCTTCACTCCCCGCTTCACCACCTCTGAGTTGGTGAATCGGGGAGTGTGAATTCTGACACAGATCGCCAGTGAAGCGCTGAGATCGCAGCTTCATACACTGGCCGTTACTGTGTCATTCTATGTGGATTCTCCATGTGCAGAGATAATCGGCGGGAGAACAAGTTCAAACACATCTCCCCCCCCCGATTATCTCTGGTTTATAAACTGTTTATGGGCTGTGATCAGTGGCGATCCTCGGGATCTCCGCTGATCACTGCTTCATAAAAGGACACCTGAATTGTAAATTTCTTTTTAGATGCAGATATGTTTGAAAACATGTTGATATTTTTCAGTTTACTGTATGTTAGTTTTCTACAAAAAAAGGTATGTTATTTTATGACTTAAAGAGTGTACTTTTTCAACCTTTACTTTGACTTAGACTAGTTCTATTTGTTCTTAATGTGCCAAGAAATTCAAAGTCATATTAATTTATGACAACATTATGCAGTATTTTTAAATACAAGTGATTTATGGCACTAGTTTAACCTTTTCAATCTTCTCTAAAGTTACTGACCTTCAATTTTATCCTAGTATTTTACATGTAGTTCCATAACATTAAAAAATCAGTTCACTAATCCAAGTCCAATAAAATAGGGCACATTTTCACAATGTAGTTTGAATAGTGAGCTGGTTAGGTAATTCAAATATACAAATTCCCTACATTAGAGTTATATATTAGAGTTATGCAATCAAGACTATTTAGAGACTAGGTCCATTGCCCAAAAAAACAACAGACCAATACAAATCATAAAGATCAATTATTAAGAATATAAATTAGGTTAAAGAATCAACTCCTCATTCATTTAGTAAATAACAAAAAGGTTAATACCAAGTAAATAGCTAAGGTTGATTACAAGCACAAAAACACCTTTATTTAAAGCAGAACACCTTCATATCAGAAATCGCCAATCCGGGGGCGTGGCTTGGCTGTTTATGTGAGAAGATGTGCCTCACATCGGCTCCTACATCCTGCTAACAATTATCCTGATGTGAGCCTTCACTCCCACCGAAATTGACCGGACACTCTGCTCCCGGTGCAGAGCCACCGCTACAGCCATGTATGGCCACAGCTCCCACAAGCCAGGGATAACAAGAAGGAAGGAGGAGAGCATCCCCGCTGAGAGGCCGATCAAACATGGCAGATCCCCGCTGCAACAGCACTCCAAAAAAGACAGCCAAAGCTCAGCGGCATGAAAGATAGAGAAGTTTTCCCATGACCCGGGCAGCCACAAACCTCTGCAGATAACTTCTACCTCCCCTCCAGCTCCAGCAGCTAAGAAACTCTCCTCCATGCAGTCCCAACACGTGGCTCAGCCTGTAGAAAAGAAAATGACGTCAGCAGCTGCTGGGATCACAGTGAGTACTCCCTCTCCCCCTCCACATGAAACTGCAGGCCCCTCTGCCAGAGAATAGAAAACCCTCTTTACAAGAAATCCTTACTGCAGTACATACCTATGGAAGAAAGGTATAATGCACATCAGACATGGCATGCAAAAATTCTGAGAAATGGCTACTGCTTTGGAGGGTAGGGTGAGCTCAATAGAGGATGAAATACCACCTCTTACTCAAAATGTTAATATGGCATCAGCAAAAGCATCTTATATGGCGTCTAGTGTTGAGGGCATGGAAGATAGGCTACGTCATAGCAATATACATATTGTCGGCATGCCTGAAAAATTTGAAGGCAAAAACCCTGTTGAATTTATTGAAAAAATGTCTGACAGATACCTTTGGCAAAGATAACCTTACTCCTTTTTTTCTTTGTTGAAAAAGCTCATAGGGTGTCACCCTGGAAACTGCCACCAGGGGGCAACGACAGACCATTTTTGCTGAACCTTCTACATTACAAGGATAGGTACATTATACTTAGACTGGCTAGACAACAGCCCAATATGGAAGTACAAGGCACAAAGGTATCTACATACCAAGATTTTATATCCAGATTTCTTGCTGCCATTCATAAACAGAGAGAAATTCACAGAAGTTAAAAAACATCTGCGTGCTATACCAGTAGTTCATTCAATGCTTTATCCTGCAAAACTATGCATAGTAGCGGATGGCTCTGTTCACTTCTTTAACCAGTTAAGGACCGCCTCACGCTGATATAGGTCGGCAGAATGGCATGGCTGGGCACAAGCATGTACCTGTACATGTACCTGTACATGCCTCTTTAAGAGCCCAGCCGTGGGTCGCGACCCGGTCCTGAGCTCCGTGACCCTGGCCGCGGGACCAGCAGACCCGATCGCCGCTGGTGTCCCGGGATCGGGTCACAGAGCCGAAGAACGAGGAGAGGTCTGTGTAAACAAACCTCTCCCCGTGCTTCCTACTGAGCCTGTCACTGATCGTCTGTTTCCTGTCATAGGGAAAGACGATCAATGACATCAGACGCCAAGCCACGCCCCCCTACAGTTAAAAAACACACACACTTAACCCCTCCCCCTAGTGGTTAACTCCTTCACTGCCAGTGTCATTTACACAGGAATCAGTGCATTTAAAACGCACTGATTGCTGTATAAATGACAATGGTCCCAAAAATGTGTCAAAAATGTCCGATGTGTCCGCCATAATGTCGCAGTGACAATAAAAATCGCTGATCGCCGCCATTACTAGTAAAAAAAATATATATTAATAAAAAAATGCTATAAAACTATCCCCTATTTTGTAAACGCTATAACTTTTGTGCAAACCAATCAATAATCACTAATTTGCAATTTTTTTTTTTTACCAAAAATATGTAGAAGAATACGTATCAACCTAAACTGAGGAAAACATTTTTTATATATTTTTGGGGATATTTATTATAGCAAAAAGTTAAAAATATTGAATTTTTTTCAAAATTGTCGCTCTATTTTTGTTTATAGCACAAAAATAAAAACCGCAGAGGTGATCAAATACCACCAAAAGAAAACTATATTTGTGGGGGGGAAAAAAGGACGCCAATTTTGTTTGGGAGCCACATCGCACGACCGCGCAATTGTCAGTTAAAGCGACACAGTGCCGAATAGCAAAAAGGGGCCTGGTCCTTTGGCTGCAAATTGGTCCGGGGCTTAAGCGGTTAAAAACCCTGTTATGGCAACTAATTGGCTGGATCGCCAGGAGAGACAACTAAGGGCCACTGCCCGCTGAAGTGTTCCAGTCTGAATTGAATCAAATTGTCCTTTTACACTGCTGCTTGCTCACCTTTACAAATGATGGAGCCCAGAGAGAAACACAAGAGGACTTGCTGTCTTTACTTCCATCTTTTGCTGGCAACCTTTGTGATTGACTCTGAGGTCACAAGGTCCCGGCCCTCGCTAATACCCCCCTTATATAGCCCTGGGGATCATGATTGGAAGGATTTCCAATGGCAATATCAGCACTCTTTGTTACACAACTTTTTGTTTTCATGCCCTGGTTGTTTGGGTACTGCCTCTGCAATTCACCATGTTGTTATGTACTACCACACATTTCTATTATTTAGAGCTCGATGAATAGCACGTGTTGTGCCCTGTCTGGTCCGGTGGGCTGTTTGACTGGGTCTATTTGCCACAAAGTTACTTGGAGAACTAATACTGGATTTGTTGTTTCCTAACTATACCGATAAATGAGTAGACAAACTGATTTAATCCTCTCTCGGAATGTGAGAGGCTTGCATGATGTTAAAAAGAGAACTGCCATTTTCACTTTTCTTTCAGACTCCAACCATCATTTATCTACAGAATCTAACTAAAGCCACCACTAGTTTATTGCATTTCTCGAAATATCCTGTGTAGTACAACTCTGTGCGTAGACAGTACTCTAGGGGTGTAAGCATTCTGTTCTCAAGGAATGCTTCTTTTAAGGTGCTGGATACCCAAATAGATTCTGAAGGAAGATTTATTTTTCTGTTGGGTACTTGAGATATTCATACCTGTATAATAGCAAATTTTTATATACCCCCACCTTTTAGCATGGAGGTGGTCTCGGTTTTTAGCCACACACTCACAGATCCCAATGTTTGCTCTGGGAGACTTTAACAATGTTCTTGACACGTCCCTGGATATGCACAGGAAATACTGTCCTCAGGGATCCAGAACACTTACATCTTTTGCCAAATACATAGTGAGGCTTGGGATGATGGATTTCTGGCAATGTACGTTTCCCCTTAAAGCCCAATTTTCGTGCCATTCGCTGACACACTCTACTCTATTTCACACAGATCTTACATTAGATACTGAGTTGACCCACTCTTTTGAACCCAAGGTCTCATATTTAGCCATAGGCCTTTCCGACCACTCCCCCGTCAAAAAAAAAAATAAAGTTACATACAGTAAATCTACCTGTTCATTGGAATAAACCCTTTTTGGCTCTCCCTGTTTACTAATACAGACCATATACGGTTGCAATTTTTTTAACTGACAATAGACACTCCACCACCTCTGTTGTTATGTGGCATACCTTAAAAGCATTTATTAGAGGATTATGCATTCACGAGATCTCAATTATTAAGACCAATAGTAGGCAATGGATGATGGATGCCAGTACAGCAGTAGAAAAAACAGAAGGGGAATTCTCTAGGCACCAACCTCTGATAAAGAAAAGTGGATAGATGCATAACAGGTTTACTGCACTATACAAAACCTCCAGGCAGGTAATATACATTGTTTTGCCTCCCAAACATGTTTTAACCACTTCAGCCCCGGAAGGATTTACCCCCTTTCTGACCAGAACACTTTTTACAATTTGGCACTGCATCGCTTTAACTGCTAATTGCACGGTCATGCAATGCTGTACCCAAACAAAATTTGCATATTTTTTTTCCCACAAAGCTTTATTTTTATGGTATTTGATCACCTCTGTTGTTTTTATTTTTTGTGCTATAAACGGAAAAAGACCGAAAATTTTGAAAAAAATATATATTTTTACTTTTTGTTATAAAAAAAATCCAATGAACTCAATTTTAGTCATACATTTAGGCCAAACTGTAGGGTACATTTTCTGGAATTTACACAGCTTTTAGTTTATGACTGCCTATCTCATTTCTTGAGGTGCTAAAATGTCTGGGCAGTACAACCCCCCCCCCCCCCCCCAATGACCCCATTTTGTAAAGTAGACACCCAAAGGAAATTGCTGAGAGGCATGTTGAGCCCATTGAATATTACATTTTTTTGTCCCAAGTGATTGAATAATGACAATTTTTTTTTTTTTTTTTACAAAAAGTTGTCACTAAATGATATATTGCTTACACATGCCATGGTTATATGTGGAATTGCACCCCAAATTACATTTAGCTGCTTCTCCTGAGTATGGGGATACCACATGTGTGGGACTTTTTGGGAGCCTAGCCACTTTTGATTTCACTCCTCACTACCTATCACAGTTTTGAAGGCCATAAAATGCCAAGATGGCACAAGACCCCCTCAAATTACCCCATTTTGGAAAGTAGACACCACAAGCTATTTTCTGAGAGGCATGTTGAATCCATGGAATATTTTATATTTTGACACAAGTTGCAGGAAAATTACAAACCTTTTTCTTTTGCACAAAGTTGTCACTAAATTAAATATTGCTCAAACATCCCATGGGCATATGTGGAATTACACCACAAAATACATTCTGCTGCTTCTCCTAAGTACGGGGATACCACATGTGTGGGACTTTTTGGGAGCCTAGCCACGTACGGGGCCCCGAAATCCAAGCACTGCCTTTAGGATTTCTAAGGGCGTAAATTTTTGATTTCACTCCTCACTACCTATTACAGTTTTGAATGCCATAAAATAGCAAGATGGCACAACCCCCCCCAAATGACCCAATTTTGGAAAGTAGACACCCCAAGCTATTTGCTGAGAGGAATGAGTGAGTATTTTGCAGCTCTCATTTGTTTTTCAAAATGAAGAAAGAAAATAAAAATGTTTTTTTTCCTTTTTTTCAATTTTCAAAACTTTGTAACAAAAAGCGAGGTCTGCAAAATACTTACCATACCTCTCAGCAAATAGTTTGGAGTGTCTACTTTCAGAAATTGGGTAATTTGGGGGGGGGGGGGGGGGGGTTTGTGCCATCTGGGCATTCCATGGCCTTCGAAACTGTGATAGGCAGTGAGGAGTGAAATCAAAAATTTACACCCTTCGAAACCCTGATGGCGGTGGCATTTTATGCACAACATTTAGAAGCTTATGTCACACATCACCCACTCTTCTAACCACTTGAAGACAAAGCCCTTTCTGACACTTTTTGTTTAAATCCAAAAAAAAAATTTTTGCAAGAAAATTACTTTGAACCCCCAAACAGTATATGTTTTTTTAAAGCAAAGGCCCTACAGATTAAAATGGTGGGTGTTTCATTTTTTTTTCACACAGTATTTGCGCAGTGATTTTTCAAACGCATTTTTTGGGGAAAAAACAGACTTTTTTAAATTTTAATGCACTAAAACACACTATATTGCCCAAATGTTTGATGAAATAAAAAATATGATCTTAGGCTGAGTACATGGATACCAAACATGACATGATTTAAAATTGCGCACAAACGTGCAGTGGTGACAAACTGCATACATTTTTAAAAGCCTTTAAAAGCCTTTAGATTTACAGAGGAGGGCTACTGCTAAAATGACTGCCCTCGATCTGACCTTCACGGTGATATCTCACATTCATGGTGCAATTGCTTTTTACATTTGATGCCAGACCAACGCTTGCGTTCGCCTTTGCGCGAGAGCAGGGGGGACAGGGGAACTTTTTCTTTATAATTTTTTTGCTTTTTTATCTTATTTTTAAACTGTTCCTTTCATTTTTATTTTTTTCATAATTTTTATTGTTATGTCAGGGAATGTAAATATCCCCTATGATAGCGATTAGGTAGTAAAAGGTACTCTTTTTAAAAGAAATTGGGGTCTATTAGTCCCTAGATCTCTCCTCTGCCCTCAAAGCATCTGACACACCAAGATCGGTGTGATAAAATGCTTTCCCAATTTCCAAATGGCGCTGTTTACATCCGGTAAAATCTAAGTCATGAAATGCTTGTAGCTTCCGGTTTCTTAGGCCATAGAGATGATTGGAGCCATTCTGGTCTCTGATTAGCTCTATGGTCAGCTGGCCGAATCACCGGCTGCATTCTTAGGTTCCCTGTTGGGACAGGAGAGCCAGAGAAAAACATGGAAGACGGTGGGAGGGGGGGGACATTTCCTCCCAATGCTTGCTAATTAGCTGCTAGGATTGCTTTTACATGAAAGCCGGCTGCTGGCTGAAAAGAATGTTACCAAGATAATACCTAAACCTACAGGCATCATTCTGGTATAACCACTCAAAGTCCAGCAACATACCAGTAAGTTGCTGGTCTTTATTGAGCATATATTGTAATCCTTTTTTTTTCATGTAGCCTGTAGGCCAGGCATGTCCAAAGTCTGGCCCGCGGGGCCAATCTCGGCCCGTGGCCCGGTTTTGAACGCCCTGACTGGTTATCTAAACATATATATCTTTTGTATCCCCCGACGATCTCCCAGCGATGGGGCCACAAAAGATATATAGTCTGGCTCCCTCAGAGGGAGGAGGCGGGATGATGCGCCATGCACCCAGGAGGAGCATTTCCTGTTTTCACGGAAGCCTCTGTAAGAGGAAGTCCCGTCTCCGGCACTGCCATTGGATGACTGTTCTGTCCATCAAAAGAGGGAGGACTTTCACTTAAAGAGGTTGCTATTTAAACAGGAGATTCCCCTGTAGGATATATTTGGCGCTCACCCCGCCCCCTCCATGCCCCCTCCAAGGCTGCACTGATGGCAAATGGTGAGTGCATTCCTGGCTAATGTTGGGGCTGCATTTCTTGCAATGGTGAGTGCATTCCTGGCTAATGGTGGGGCTGCATTTCTTGCAATGGTGAGTGCATTCCTGGCTAATGGTGGGGCTGCATTTCTTGCAATGGTGAGTGCATTCCTGGCTAATGGTGGGGCTGCATTTCTTGCAATGGTGAGTCCATTCCTGGCTGGAGCTGCATTTCTTGCAATGGTGAGGGCATTGCTGTCAATGGTCGGTGCTGCATTCCTCACAATGGTGAGTGCATTCTTGGCAATGTTGGGGCTGCATTCCTGGCAATGGTGAGTGCATTCCTGGCAATGATGGGTGCTGCATTCCTGGCAATGGTGGGTGCTGCCTTCCTGGCAATGGTGGGTGCATTCCTGGCAATGATGGGTGCTGCATTCCTGGCAATGGTGGGTGCTGCATTCCTAGCAATGGTGGGTTCTGCATTCCTGGCGATTGGTGGTGCTGCAGATGGGCACTGACCTTTATTTTGCTTCACAGTTCTTTATTTAACATTTTACGTATTTTTTTCCTGAAACTTCCCTCTTAAATTGAAGGTGCCTGTTATACGCCAATAAATACGGTATATACAAATAATATGCCTGAGCTCATCTCTTTACTCACACACAGCCACAAAGGCAAGAGAATTCTTGTTGGGCAGTGTATTTGTGCTCGAACAAACACACTTAGACCGAATTTTAATGGTTCAAAGAATGTCAGGCAAAATGGTCGGCCCTTGCGCATGTTCACTTTATCAAATCTGGCCCTCTTTGAAAAAAGTTTGGACACCCCTGCTGTAGGCAGAACAAAAAAAGAGATTGATCAGTGGGTATGCCCACCATTAGAATACCTCCCTTTATCCACCCACTCCTAATGATGGTCATACATGCACCGTTTATATATGCCGAAACAAGGGGGCATCCGCCCCAAAAGTTAGGAGCAAATGGCTCCTCCGCCCCTGCTGCCCCCATGCTTTGGCATATATGCTCTTTTTTTTTAACTGTGGTGGTGAAATCACCTCCTACAGCGCTGGAGTCACGGCTTTATGTATTGTGCGAGCCAACGCTGTTGCTGTCAAGATAAATAAATCTGTGCTGCAACTG
Source organism: Lithobates sylvaticus (assembly GCA_028564925.1). Lineage (NCBI taxonomy): Eukaryota > Metazoa > Chordata > Amphibia > Anura > Ranidae > Lithobates > Lithobates sylvaticus. The sequence continues at coordinate 152,609,526 of CM053027.1, forward strand.
AAAGGCGTACCTGCTAAGCAATGATGGTTAACAATAAAACAAAGTAACATTACGGTATAACAGTAAGACATACCATACCTGCAAAGCAAATACAAAAAAACATGGCCCTCTTTGAAAAAAGTTTGAACACCCCTGCTGTAGGCGGAACAAAAAAAAGAGATTGATCGTGGGTATGCCCACCATTAGAATACCTCCCTTCATCCACCCACTTCTAATGATAGGCATACATGCACCGTTTATATATGCCGAAGCATGGGGGCATCCACCTGCAAAAGGTAGGAGCAAATCGCTCTTCAGCTGCTGCTGTCCCCATGCTTTGGCATATATTCTCTTTTTTTAACTGTGGTGGTGAAATCACCTCCGACAGCACTGAAGTCACGGCTTTATGTATCGTGGGAGCGAACACTGTTGCTGTCAAGACAAATAAATCTGTGCTACAGCTGAATGGCATACCTGAAAACAAAAAAAATGGTTAACAATAAAACACAGTAAACAGTAAAGTATAAAAAATTGCATACCTGAAAAGCAAACATGATACAACATAACAAAAAAACATTGCAGAATAGAATACAGTAAAAAAAAGCAGAACAATACAGAGAGAATAGAGAGAGAACAATAAAACGACAACTATTTTTGTTTTTTTATTTTAGATTTTTTTGTGTTTTTTATTTTTTTTAACTTTTTTTTATTTATTGATTTTTTTACACTTTTTTTGTAACTGTAACTTTTGTAACTGTAACCGGTTCCAGGTTCGGGTCTCATAAAATGCGATGGCATCTTCGTAGACCCTGTGAAAGTGTGCCTAGTCTGTGCAATGCTGTACCCTACGCTAAAACTCAACTAGTGTATGGTAGCATTCAAAACATTCACCAATGCAAAGACCAGGATTGTCAGGACAGGAGGGACAATAATAGCGGGTGTCGCGCCTATATCTGCGCTTGCTGCAGACACAACATCTTCTTTGGGGGGTTCATTGGGTAGGGGTACTCAGGAGGACATTAGGAAAATGCCTCTCATGCAGCTGGCTTACTGCATTTGGTTGGGGAAGGTGAGGTGGAGCACCGTCTGGAAACAGAAGGGCTCTGACGATCTCTTCCTGGAATTTAAGGAAGAATCCAGTCCGTCCTGAAGCTCTGTATAGCACATGAGCGTTCAGTAAAGCCAATTGAAATAAATAAACAGAAACTTTCTTGTACCAGCGTCTGGCCTTACGGGCAACTAGGTACGGCACCAACAACTGGTCGTTGAGGTCCACCTCTCTCATATTTTGGTTATATTCGTGGGCACAGAGGGGTTTCTCCACAACACCAGTCGCCATAGTAATTTGGACCGTCGTGTCTGCATGAAGGGAGGTAAGAAAAAAAAACATTCTTATTATCCCTCCACTTCATAGCGAGCAAGTTATTACACTTGAAGCAGGCTCTGTTCCCCAGCCTAAGACAGGAATCTACAAGCCGCTGGGGAAAGCCCCCGGCGATTAGGTCGCACGGTGCCACATCCTCCAATCTGCTGATCAAACAAGTGACTAAAAAGTGTCACGCTCGTGTAATAATTGTCCACGTAAAAGTGGTACCCCTTTCCGAATAAGGTTGACACCAAGTCCCACACAATTTTGCCAGCGCTTCTTATGTAGTCAGGGCAGTTTGTCGGCTCTACGTACATCTTTTCCCTCGTAAACCATAAAACGACATGTATAGCCTGTGGCCCTGCCACAGAGAATATACATCTTGACCCCGTATCTGGCACGCTTGCTGGGAAGGTACTGTTTAAATGACAAGGGGCCAGAAAACATAATCAGGGACTCATCAACGCAGACAACTTGATGGGGAGTAAACAAGTCTGCAAAACGTTGGTTGAAGTGGTTTACGAGGGGCCAAATTTTGTAGAGCCGATCGTATCCAGGGTCTCCACGAGGACGACAGAGTTCATTGTCATTGAAGTGCATGAACTGCAAGATCTGCTTGTATCATGCCCTGGTCATGGAGGCAGAGAACAAGGGCGAATGGTGAATTAGGTCAGTGGACCAATATGACCGCAACTTTTTAGTTATGCCCATGTTGAGGGAAAGGCCCAGAAAGAGCTTAAATTCGGAAACCGTAATTGGTCTCCAATCTCTGGCAAGGGAGGACTGGGGAATGGTGCTTGCCAGTTCACCAGAAGGAATAGTGGCACTAGTACTGCTCTGCTCCATACGAGGGACCTGCGGTTCTTGCACCCCAAAGATAGCAGAAGAAGATCAGGGTCTGGTACGGCTGACCTTGGCAGGGACCACAACTCCATTGTCAGAGCTATCTGTCATGGATCCGCTGTCGTCTACAGGATCGTATTCTGAGCCTGAATCTGACAGATGAGTGACTTCCTCTTCATTATCTGTCATGCTCAGAAACGTGTAGGTCTCTTCACTAGTGTACCTTCGATTTGCCATTTTTGGCTCTAAATTTAGTGGTACAGTAGTGAGACTCACAGGTAAAAAAGCTTCTGACTGTTAGCGACTGTATCAAAACGCTACCAAAAAAACTGTTAGCGATCACAGGGATTAGGCCTGACTCTGCGAACACTGCAGTTATGTGTGTTTAGTGTTTTGTAAGTGACATTGATCCATCAATACTGCACTTGGGTGGGCTGGGCTGGGCGGAGGGGCAAAACGCAGGTGCTAGCAGGTATCTGGGCTGATCCCGCTAATACTGCATTTTTGGGAACCCTAAACTGCTGGGGATGCTAGTGCAGATCTGATCACATCAGATATTGATCAATTCAGATACTATACCACTAAGGGAGGTGTATGCTGCGTGCGTGGGTGTTAGCGGTACTGACACTAACCTGACACTGCCTGGGGCGACGCAGAACCTAACTTATATGTCAGATGTATAAGGCATATGTTGTATGGACAGAGGGAGGCCCTAGAGGGGAGTCCAGGAGATTCTCCATAAAGTGTTCAATAAGGGATTCTGTGGAGGCCGGGGAGGGGGCCACAGTCTGGTGGTTATTTATGTGGGTCGCCGGGGTGAAGATTAAGGTAGCTGGAGTCATGGTTTGTCTGAGTCTGAAGAGCTCCTCTGTGCCTGGAGTGTGTGGCTGCATGCTGCCCGCCATCTTGGATTCGGCCTGATCGGCTACATTGTTAAATTGCGGCCCCAGGTCTCTCCAGGCCGAGCTCGCTGACCTGTGTAAGTTCCTGGTGTTTTCCTCCATCGGATGGTGCCGGTGCGGAGGGTCCGGGGACCCTGTGTCCCCCGCTAGGTGCACCATATGGCCGTGGTAGTGCGGAGCTCTTGGCTTAAGCGGCCATCTTGGAGACTTCCGCACATGCACCTTGCCAGCAATACTATTTTGATTAAAGTGTATACCTAAACCTTTCTTTCTTTCGATCATCAATCTATACATTTCATGAGAAATTTGTGTCAGATATTATGTAAAGTAAGTTATTACTGCAGGACATTATTTAAAATGAATTTAATATGTGTGTAAAGGTGAAGGTATATCTTAAAATCCCTTTTCTAACCTTTATATAATTTCTTAAGCCCCATACACACGGTCGGACTTTTTCATGGATTCTGTCCGATCGGACAAGGTTGTTGAAAAATCAGACCGTGTGTATGCACCATCGGACAGTGTTCGTCGGTTTGTCCGACGGACAAAGTCTTATCTCCTGCTGGAAAGATTTGCCGTCAACATGGTCCGATCACACCAAATCCGATCGTGTGTACGGTTGTCCGACCGGACAAAGTGCTACGCATGCTCAGATCACATTACAAGACCAAAGCTATTGGCTACTAGCCTCTACGTAGTCCCGTCGTAGGCAACAAACGTCACCACGTTCAGAATGATCGGATTTTCCGACAACTTTGTCCGACCGTGTGTATGCAAAACCAACATCAGACAAAGTATGACGGACATGGTCTGACGGACCTGGTCCTCGGATAATCCGCGCGTGTGTATGGGGCTTTACAGGAAAAGCTGTTTTAAGTTCACATTGTAAACTACAGTATATTGAGCTGGATAAACAATATGCAGTTTTTCCATATAGTGTAAAAAACTGTTGTTGTATTAAGAAAGAAAACTGTTACAATCCATCACGAACAAAAGTGCTTGAACTTTGTTTGAACTGTGCGCACCTCTATATAAAAATTACATGCATTTTCTAAGTTTTATATGCGCTGTCACAAATACCACCAGCAAAATGTTTTGTATCTGAAACTATCCCAATTTACCAACAGTTAAATTAAAACTTGTGTAGCATAGCAGAAAAGATTTATGCTTTAGTTCAATTTTTTTTCTTAAAGTTAAACTCAGGAAACAGGAGGCATTTACCTATCACCAGCTGTTCTTCTGCAATATCACTATCCAAAGAGTATTTATAACATACTACTTTAAATGTCTGCAGGCCAACATGTGACATTTGAAGTATGCATAACAGATGGTCAACCTCCCTTGGCACAAGTCAGTCTGAAAGCATCATTAGGTAAGCTCTTTTGTGTTTCCTTATGCATTGTTTTCTTATAGAATTATTAACACAAAAATGATGCCATACTACTCTCACCCTTTATCATCTTTAAGCCCCATACACACGCGCGGATTATCCGAGGACCAGGTCCGTCGGATCATGTCCGTCGTACTTTGTCCGATGTTGGTTTTGCGTACACACGGTCGGACAACGTTGTCGGAATTTCCGGTCTGCAAGAACGTCGTGACGTAAGTCGTCTTCCACGAGACTAGAAAAGGGAAGTTCAGCACCACGTCAGGCACCCGTTGGGCTCCTTCTGCTGATCCCGTGTTTATCGCGAGTTATTCGAAGTTTGGGGACTTACGATTCGCGCTTCTCAGTTTTCTGACTCAGATCGTTACTGCTCTTCAGTTTGTGCTTGTCGTGCGTATCTGTTTATTAGTGCGTGTAGTCAGTTCACATTTGTTGGTCATTGCGGCCTATATCTTGATATAGGACACTTTGATTTTCACTGCTTATTGTCTGCTCGTTTCTGGTATTCATTTCGTTCTTTCAGGCCTTGCTGTTTATCGGTGCTTTCTGTTTGTCCGTTCTGACCAGCCGACCGTTTGTGAGCGATGTTTCCCGTACGTACTCGTCGCCGAGTTCGTGCTGTACGCGGAATTGGTGTCGGGCTTTTAGCTTTGACCCAAGACCCGTCCATGAACAGAGTGACGAGGAGTATGTGGACCAAGAATTGGTTGCTTCAGCGTGATCAGTTCTCGCACATGCCTTTGCTTCGTGAGATCCGGGAGAATAATCCTGATGATTTCAGGAACTTTCTCCGGATGACGGACCCCGTTTTTCACCGTTTTTTGGCTTTGCTGACCCCTTTTATCAGCCGGCAGGATACCTGCATGAGACAAGCCATCACTCCGGAGCAGAGGCTTGTTGCTACGTTGAGGTACTTGGCAACAGGGAGAAGCCTTCAGGATTTGAAGTTCTCTTCAGGTATCTCTCCCCAGGCCCTGGGAATCATTATTCCAGAGACCTGTTCTGCCATCATCCAGGTCCTGCAGGAGGACTATATTAAGGTAACATTTCTACTTTACTATTCCCTTCTATGTATGCTCTGTTTGCTAATGTCTTCTATTTTTGACCTCCTTCCCTAATTACCATGATTGCAATATGCTCTAATATGCTGTGTCCCTTTTCTCCTTCATGCATTTTCCCCTTCACTTACCTCACCAGCATGCTCTTCTGGCCCAATAGACACCTATGGCCTAGTCACTTAAGCAATGTATTTTGTTTGCTGCATAGTATTGTTTTCCCCCAAACACCCCCTAAAATATGCACTAATGTTTGCTGTGTGGTTTACTTCATGTAGAGCCCCTTTTTTTTCCCTTTTTGTTGGTGGGGGGGGGGGGTGCCAAACTCATTCTGAACCCCTTCCCCCAACTGCTCTGTCAGATGGTACCAATCCTCTATCTGCTGGCTTTCCAAAGGTCAATACACACTATATACCTACCTCTTTATAGTGGTCATATTTAGGGATGAATTCAGCAAAGCATGTAGTGCAAGGGGCTGGCTCCATACTTTCCATTTCCTCTTTTTTGTGTTCTTTCCCTCCTATTAGCTTGCTAGGTAATTTCAGAATGTCCAAACCCCTAGTTATTGTCAATGGCCCATCAGAAGTGGGGGGATTGATGGGGGGTGAGTCATCTGCTAGGGGGACCCTCTACTTTGCGTTGCAAATACTTTCCAGCTTAAAATTTAAAAGTCTGATCTTGTTCCAAGATGTTTAGTGTCTAATCTGCTTGCAATGTTTATGTGCAAAGTGACAAAAAAAATTTTCTTGTTTCACTCCACAGTTCCCTTCCACGCCACAGGAATGGCAGACTGTGGCCTCCCACTTTGCCAGCCGTTGGGACTTCGGAGGTGCAATTGATGGGAAACACGTCCGCATCGTCCCACCCCCCAACTCGGGGTCCTACTATTATAATTACAAGGGGTTTAATAGTGTAGTGATGTTGGCGGTGGTGTCGGCGACATACGAGTTTTTGTATGTGGACGTGGGGATGAACGGCCGGATCTCGGATGGTGGTGCCATTGCGCACACGGAGTTCTACTGGCGTCTCCAAAGTGGCAGTCTGTGCTTGCCACCTCCAGAGGAGAATGCTGAAGGACTCCCCTTCGTCTTTGTCGCAGATGAAGCGTTTGCGTTGACTCCCCATCTGATGAGGCCCTTCCCGATGAGGACCCTCACCCCAGACCAGAGGGTCTTCAATTACAGGCTGTCGAGAGCCCGCAGAGTGGTGGAGAACACCTTTGGGATCCTGGCCAGCCGCTTCCGGCTGTTTTTGACGGCTATTAACTTGCGGAATACAAACTCAACCACATAGTTCTTGCCTGTTGCATATTGCACAACTTTTTGAAAAGACACAACACCAACTATGTGGTGACCGTTGGCCCAGATGTGGAGGGCCCTTCCAATGCCGACCTCACAGCCCTTCAAGCGGCACGTCCAGGCTTGCCCCCTCTAAATGCCTGCGCGGTCCGCGAGCAATATATGGAGTACTTTGTGGGTAGGGGGGCCATTGCTCTGCCTGACGATGTGTGAGAGGCATTTTTAAATAAATATATTTTTTTACCAAACCTATGATTTCTGGTCATTTCCATATTCTAGCTTATTTGAGATATACATTTTTGCCCTTTCGCTTCAACAGTGGGAATGCACTTTCTGGGCAAAAGGAGGTAACAGTCTCTTCTTCCCAAAAAGATTTTTCTCATGTTGTGTGTTTGATACCTAATCTTTTGTCTATAGAAGGTTTGTAGTGCATAACTGACACCCAAAATACTCCTTTTCATCACCATGACAGAAATGTGTGTATTCCCAAAAATGGTGTGCTACGTGTTTTCTTACAAATCACTGTGGGTGTCATTTACATAAGTCAAATCCACTATGCTCTACAAGTGCAGTGCAAAAGTGCCCTGGAAAATACACTTGCAGTGCAAACTGGAATTGCCTTTAGTAAATAACACCCATTGCCCCCAAAACCCTTTACATTTGACCTACATAATGCTTTTATGTTTTTCAATAAGGAAGCCACACATTTAGAAAATTAAAAAAGTTCACATTCACAAGTGCGTTTACAAACTTCTTGCCAAAACTGACAAGATCTTGGTTCTTTACAACATTGTTTACAAACATTCCGCATTTGGTAAAACCAGGCATGGAGCAAAACAGAACATAGGAACTAGGAAAGTTAAACTTTCTAAAGTGAAGACAAGATCAGACATGACTATATGTTCAAAGTGTGTTTGATCTTGCCTTCATCACATGGGGGGTCACCCCTGGAAACTGGAAATTTAGAACATGCACACAATTTGGGTCTGAAAATGGTCATTAGATGGTAAAACACATGCCTAGAATCTTCAAAAGTGCCATTTTCCATCATGGGGATGAATGGACGTTTTTTGGGGGTGCAACCCCTTCACCACAACCACTTTAGTAGTTCGTAAAGTGGTTGCACCCCCAAAAAAACGTTGTCATTCATCCACCATGATGGGAGCTAGCACATGTGGACACAATGTGTGCATGTTCCAAATTTCACACAGTTCTTAATTTGCAAATGTGTTCAGAAACAGCCACAAATGTGTGTTAATTACTTGGTGCGTTTTCAGATTTTTCCTAAAACATCAATGATGTTCTTCAATTTTTGTTGAACATCATTGATGTTTTGCTTTATGTCATCTAGATCTTGATTGCAGACCATTATCTCCCCGATGAGTACGTGGGCACTCTCTGTGGTAAAGTGCGATTCTTCTTCCACAACATCTGCGTCACCTAAAAACCACCAAAAAATACAAAAATGTGTTTTGGAAATGAGGCAGGCATACATTGATTAGCTTACCAGTAGCTGTGTTCTCCCACACTCACCTGTTGTGGTGACAAGTTCTCCAATTTCTATGATCTCTCCTTCCTCCTCCTCCTCCTCTGCTTCTGGTCTTTCCCCTTCTTTGGGAGGTGTTGGTTTTGTGGTTTCCTCAGACGTACCGAGTTTTCGCTCCCCTATGAGAATGTACAAAAGGAAGATTTAGCAACACAATCTATTGAGGGCAGAAATAGGAAATGACAAACATTGCTTGAAAGTGAGGGACAATATTTTTGTTAGGCCAGTTACAAATGACAACAACATGAATGTAGTCACTTTGTAAAGGTGCTAAACGTACTAGCTTTTTGGTAGAAGTTTGTCTGATGGAGACCCCCCTCTAGTATCCACTGGAGCACATGTGTGGAAAAGCCTAATAAAAAGTGGGTTTGGGTGGGCCAGCACTAGTGCTCTAGAGTCCAGATGGGTAAACAGCTACTGGGTGACCTCTCCTTTACATTGAATAAATTGGCTTTACATTCTTGATGACATTTCTAGTGAGAACAAACTTCCTTTCCCCCAAAAAAACACCAAACATCGTATTATAAGTGGCCGAACGATCGAGGTTGAGTACGATCGAATGGACACACACGAACATGACGGTGGCAGAAAGATCGAGGTTGAGTACGATCGAATGCACAGACGAACATGAAAGTGGCCATTTTCTAATGTACAACTTTGTAAAAATACAAACACATGGAGCAGTATGCAAGCCAAAAATCAAACACAAAACACAACTACTTACTTTTTTGAAGAACTCGCTTGATCTTTCTGTACTGATCGGGCTCCCTCAGTTTCAGGTCTGACCAGCGTTTCCTCAGTTGCTCCTTGGATAGTTGTACCCCAAAATGATTGTACAGCCTCCTCACAACTTTAGACATGATCTTGGCCTTGCGGACATTGGGGTTGAGGTAAGGCCCATACTTCCCATCATAGTCGCTCCTCTTTAATATGTCCATCATCTCCAACATTTCTCCAAATGACATATTGGAGGCCTTAAATTTCAGGCACCGGGATCGGGACGTTTCTGCCTCCGGCCTTTCCTCGTCCTCCTCCTCGTTGCTGCAATATTTCGGGCGCACCTGCTGTGTCCCCGCCATGTGCTCTCCCCACTGCGCCGTAAAGAGAAGGGGTGGGGAATAGACGAGAAAGATCGTCAGGGGCGGGCGGAGTTTGACGCATGCGCACTGTATATAAAACGTCACACGCCTGTGTCGTAGCCACAATCTGTGAGACGAGGGGAGAGAAAGCTCACGCATGAGACGATCGCTATAACGAAGGTACAATTTGACGTTGGTACATAACAAGCCTAGACTGATTAGACCTTGAGGCTTCTTTATGGAGAAGATTAGGAGAGTTAAGCCTGACATTATTTATAGTGTTTTGTGTGGTGTTGTGTCTTGCAGAGATTATGGACGGCTTCAACGATGTGAGTTTTCTCCCCCTCTTCATTGATAAATATAGGGAAATGCCCCTATTATGGCAGGCGAAACACCGAGATTACAGCAACAGACCAAAGAGGTACGCAGCCATGAAGAAACTTGGGGCATTTGTAAAGCCAAGGTTCCCCACGGCAACCGTTAAGAATAAAAATTGGCAACCTGAGGAGTACCTATTTCAGGGAGCGCAATAAGGTCCTGAAGTCCCAAGCATCTGGAGCTGCAGCAGATCAGGTCCATGTCCCCACGCTCTGGTACTATGAGAGGCTCCACTTTCTCAAAGACCAGGCTAATGTCAGGAAGTCACTCTCGACTCTTCCTTGCACGCGTCCTTCCATAGACGCCAACCCTGATGAGGCTTCCGAGGAGCAACCTGGGCCTTCCAGTCTGGAAGATGTGGAGGAGCCCAGCTTGTGGCAGGTATAGTAGTTTTGTAACCATTTTTGGGAATAATGAATGATGTTCACTTAATTCAGGATCCCCAATTGCTTAGTTCCTAACGTGTTTGACATATCAACAGACAGTAGTGTTGGAGACATTTGGGGCCAGAATCTAAACTGCAGGGCTGAGAATTGTATGGTTTTCTATTTGTAAACATTTTGCAGTCACTAGATGAAAATTGTGTGTGTTTGATGAACAAATAACTCAAACTATGTCCCTTTTTCATACACAGGAAGACCTCAGCCAGGAGGTGGCTGTGGAATGTGGCAGTCAGGAGGAGGCAGGGGTTAGTGGCAGCCAAGAGGTGGGTAGTGGCAGCCAACAGGGGGGTAGGTGTAGGAGCCTGACTGTCTCCCAAGTCCCTCCCCTCCGCCTTCCCTACAGAAGGGCGAGAAGGATGGGGGAGGTGGGAGAGTCAGCGCTCCAGCTGATCAGAGATGCTTCAGCCTCCCTATATGCCACACCCACCTACGAGGAGGCCTTTGCCTCCTTGGTTGCCACTAAAATGAAGGGTATGGAGGTGGGGCAACACAGCATGTGTGAGGGGGTCATCCTCAAGGTCCTAAATAAGGGTATGGCTGGGGAGATGACCCCACTCACACATGTTTGTGATAGTGACCATGCTCCGCCTCCTCCTCCTCCTCCTTCTGCCACCCACCAGCACCACAGCCACAGTGTGCAAGGAAGCGTGGAAGGAAGACCTGAGAGTGACGACCTGGATTCAGTCTGGTCTGAGAGAAGATGGAGCCTCTCGTAGGACCAGAGCCTGGGGACCTAGATGGCATCTGCTGCAGTTCCAGATATTTTGGACTTCAGGACCAGATAGCACTCCCTTATTATTTAGATAGGTACTCCTCAGGCCCCCAATTTTAGACGCTTCTAAAATGATGGTTGCCGTGGGGGTCCAAGGCTTTGCAAATTCCCCAAGTTTCTTCATCGCTCCGTTCCTCTTTGGTTTGTTGCTGAGACCTAAATAAAGGTATTTTTGATTTTAAATAATCATTGCCTATGTGTTGCCCATTGCCTACTTTTCTACAATGACAGTTTATTTGTGAGTAGGCAGGTACATTTCACTAATCATAAAGTATAATTAACAAGGGGCACCAACAACAAACACACTCCTAGTAAATTTAAGCAACAAATAGAAATGTTAATAATGTGGTTTTGCTAAGTTGAGAAACACAACCCCCCTCAAAAAAAAAAAAAAAAAATCTCATTAAAATATGTATTCCAAAAAAAATACTAAAATGACAAATCATCCAAAAAATATAACAAAAATTCTTTTACGATCTGAGTAAAAATAAACATGTAGTCTAGAAATCCTAAAAACGAATAAAGAACTAAGTTTGGGAGAAGTGCGGGTGAATAGGAGCAGCTAAAACATGTCATTCTTCTTGCATTGTAAAGAAAAAGAGAATGCGCTGCATTAAAGACATTTTAACATTGCAGCGTGACGAATGTGCTGTGTCGATTAGGAAAGGTAGTTTTACCTGAACGAGCGCTTCCGTCACAGAATTTCTTCTGAGCATGCGTAGCACTTTGTCCGTCGGACTACGCTACACACGATCGGATTTGGTGTGATCGGACTTTGTTGTCGGAAAATCTATCCAGCAGGAGATAGAACTTTGTCCGTCGGGCAATCCGATGGAAACTGTCCAATGGTGCCTACACACGGTCGGAATTTCCGACAACATTGTCCGATAGGACAGAATCCATTGGAAAATCCGACCGTGTGTATGGGGCTTAACTCTGGTGGTATGACTTACTAAAGGAGTACAGACAAATCACCTTGCAACATGAATGTTCACTCTCTAAAGTGAATGCTCACTTACCTTACTGAATAAGGTGAATATGTGCTCATTTCTTGTTCAAAAATTTTATTGAAATGGTACAAAGTTCAATTGACAGAAGAGAAAAAATGAAATAAAACAGAGGGTAATAGCCCCATACATCAGTAAAGGGAATTTAGAAGTAACACGCCCACAACAATAACAGGAGATGGTAAGCATGATCAATACAGGGTTTGTGATAAAAACAATTGCTCAATAAAGTAACAATGTGGGGTATGGATTAGAACATGTTTTAGCAGTGCTGGAAATCTAAGTGGTCAAAGAGCTCACGAGTATCCACGGGCGGCACCCTGGAATCAGGTTAAAACAAATTAGCAACAGTAGTGAATGGGGTGCCTGGGCAAACAGGCAGCACTCCACCATGACAATTTGGGTGAACCGATTTATGGGGGCGATCCCGCCAATGAGGGAAGGTACCACAGTTTCATCAGAGAGAGAGGAGGAGAGGAAATGACAAGAAGAAGTAAGAAGGAGTGAGAGAATAGGTAAGTGGGGAGAAATTGGGAAAAGATGGGGATTCGGTGGGGTCCAGAATATGTGCTCATTTCAATCAAGCAATCATGCACATTGAAAAATCTTTGTTTATTTAATTTTGAAGGCACATAATGGTGCATTTAAAGAAAACACAACTTCAGTTTATTGGCTAATGTAAATGAACATTCTCTACTCCTTTAGTATCAACACATTTTAGTAAATCAAACCCTGTGTGTCAGGTAAAGAGATGAGCCAGCGACTCGAACATCGATTTTGTTTTAGAAAAAACGAACACCCAAACATATGGGGCGTTCGCGTGAAATTCGAGCGCCAAGGAATGCCCCATAATGCACTGTGAGATCGCAGTGCATTGCTGTATGATGATTGGCCAAAGCATGCACCTGACCTGCATGCTTTGGCCAATCCCAGCATGCTCTGCTGAGAGAGTCATAATTTGGCAAATTCAGGGTGCCTTTAGCCAATCATGGTTTAGACTAAGTCCGCATCCCACACTATATAAGGTTGCTTACATGCTTACATAGTGGCCGGGTGTAGTGTTGTTGGCGTGGACAGAGAGATAGCTTGAGTTAGATTAGGTAGGCAGGTTACTCAGTTAGTGGCAGTGTATTTGATATATATATATATATATATATATATATATATATATATATATATATATATATATATATATATATATATATATATATATATTCTTCATTTAGCATAGACTTCATATTCAGTGTTTACTCTATATTCAGTCAGTGCAGGCAGTGTATTAATATATATAAGAAGGCCAGTATGGTGGCCTGAAATTATGGGAAGAGCCCGGAGGGTATTTAACCAGCCCACAGGCTGCTGGTCTTTGTCGGTTTCCTGTGCGAGATATCTGTTACGTCAGACATCTAAGGGCCAACTATTCGAGACAAGCATTTGTGAGTTCCCGTATTCGTTAGTTCCGTCTTCGTCAGTTGTGTTGCAGTTCTGTGTTCCGTGTCCGTGAGTCGTTATCGTTCATGTTGTGTCACACTCGTGTTACCGAGTCGCAGGTTCAGTACAACACATCTGGTTTGGCTGTCGCAGGTAGGGCTTCGGCTCCCAATTTTTCATTTCCATGCACTGCTTTTCATGTCACTAAACTGTGATAACTGCACCAAACTCACAAATCACTCACAAACATGTCACGAATCGTAAACATTTCACCCGCATGTGTTCGTTACCAAACAACGGACATCACCAGGTGTCGCAGACGACTCGTAGTCGCTCGCCCATGACACTCTGGTCGATGCCGCATCAGGCACTCATTTCGCAAACATTTCACTTGGTCGAAACGCACAATCTTTTTTGAATCGTTTAAAAAACATTGGCGAGTCATTCCGGATCTATCCGAAACACTTTGAATCATTTCTATCATGTCAAATCATTTCAAATCATTTCATTTAATTTCAATCATTTCATTTCTGTCACGAGCTGCGCTCCGATTCGAATCTCGTTGCATCTCCGATGCACTGATTCGCTCCGGTGTTCCCCAGACTGCGGCCTCATTTCAATACATGCTCCAGAGACAAACTCACCATTGGTTACAGATGCAGGCTTGATTCTAGTCTTTGTCATGGTATCTGTCACATATTACGTTCCGATTTGAATCCAGTTGCATCCAAGATGCAGCGATTCGCTCCGATTCGCCCAGCTGCTCGGACTCATTTCAGTACATGCTCCAGAGACTGATTCACTTGTCGGTACCAGCCTCAGTCGTTGATTCTAGTCTTTGTCATGGCATCATTCTGTCACATATTACGTTCCGAATCCAGTCGCATCCGCAAAGATGCACCGACCGGTTCGATCCGGTGCGGCCAGCTGCTCGGCCTCATTTCAATACATGCGCCAGAGACAGATTCACTTAGAAGGTTTCGGTCATTTGATTCTCGTCTTTGTCATGGTATATCATTTCTGTGTCACCTTACCACGTTCCGACACAAATGTAGTCATATTCCCGCACTAATTCGTCTCGGCGTGCCCAGGACCGGCCTCATTTCAGTACATGCTCCAGAGTCCATCGTGCTCAGTCGCAAACAGTGGCATAGCGATTCAGGCTCTGTCAAGGGAGTTCAATCATTTCACCTCACATATTGCGCTCTAATTCGAATTCCGTGGCATCTACGATGTTACCAATTCATCCCGGTGTGCCCCAGGTATTTGGCCTCATTTCACCGTTGTCTCATTTCAGTACGTGCTCCAGAGTCCGGTTCGCAGTCACTCGCAATGCGGTACAACCGGGCCAGGCCTCTGTCACGGGAGTTTCATTTCATCAAAGGCAACATGTCATTTCATTTCATTTGTATTGTCGTCTGTCATTTCATCCCATTTTATTCAATTCAAATTCCTAAGTCACTGACGCCTGTTGTTACCATCAAAGTTCTGAACCATTGCACAGGACAACAGCAAACAACTCTCAAACAAGTTTTTCTCTCGCATTTTCTTCAGGTCAGTCGGATTCAGTAGGTCCACCTGCACCAGCTTGAACGGTGCTCCAGCAGGCCCCAGCCTGCAAAGACACTCAACCCAGAGGACAAGGCAGCAGGCTTCATAAAGCCACAACATGTCTTCAGCCGGCAGTGAAGACCTTACTGCCCCTCTGTCACCCTCTCCAGTCTCCGAGAGTGGCAGCGTCCAGTCTCTTAGGGGGTGGACTATCCCCAGACTGACAGCGGAGCTGAGGTGTAGAGGGGTGCCCTTTCCTACCACGGCCAGGAAGGCTGAGCTGTTCAGGCTCCTCTTTCCTCCACCTGCTATGGCAGGATCTTAGCTGAACACCCTTGTGTCATCCCTGTCCTCTTCAGTCATCGAGGTACAGAACAGGATGACACTCTTGGAGACCAGCCCGGCCGTCGCAACCCCTGACCCTGCCATAGTTCAAGCCGCCGGAACACCTTCTACAGGTATCGCAGTGTGGAGTCCGGTCATACACCCCTCTCACCTGATACCACCCAACGTTAGGAAGGACATCCTAGAGGGCAAGGATGTCAACCTGGCCTCACTCTTGATCTCGGTGCACGACCTGGCAGAGAACAAGGCGTACACCTGGGGGGATGTCTTGGTTATCCTGAAAGCCAAAGACCCCAGGCTTAACAGGAAACTCTCTGTGCCAGAGTTCACTTTGGCATTCGGTATGCTCAGGGATGTGGTGTGTTCAGCCTCCCCCGGCAGACGGGAGGAGCTGGACTTATACCTCCACATAGTCGTAGAACTAGGCTACAAATACGGTGGCTCTGGGTTCTACGACTATCACCGCTCCTTCTCGGCCAAAGCCGCAGCGAGGTTTCTCCAGTTCCATATACCTACAGACTGGAGCATCATGGACACGGAGCTGTTTTGCCGGCACTTTGCAGGCCTACGGTCACCACTATGTGCCATATGCCAGTCAGCGACCCACACCGCTGTCTGGTGTGCCAATGCAGCCTCCGTCCACCAGGTAGACAACACGGCCACTACCAGCATGGGTCAGGGTCAGCAAGCCCCTGCACAAGGGCCGAAAATGGACAAACTAGGGCGACTAGTTCGGACGGCCGGGGGAGGGCAATCTGCAACAACTACAATTATGGCTCTTGTAACTTTAGCCAGTGCCGTTTACTTCATGTGTGTACCTTATGTCAGAGGGCGCACCCCAGGCTCCTATGTGAGGTCAAGCAGAGGAAGGCATGACTAAGCCGGGTCAATGTTGCATGGCTCGGCTTCTACTTGACCGCACATCCCACTCCATCCCTGGCCGTCTACCTCATCCGAGGATTCGACACCAGGCTCACCTCCCTCCCCCACACCACCCACGAGTGCAGGAACCTGCGATCAGCTGCCACAGACGAACAGGCCATCGACCAACTCCTGCAGACAGAATTAGACCGGGACTTCATGATAGGCGCTTTCATCCAGCCCCCTTCAACACATGGAGGGTTAGCCCTATTGGGCTTGTACAAGGAAAATTTTCCAATAAAAATTGTCTAATTTACTTTTCAGCGCCTCATTCCTCCTCCATTCCCAGTCTCAACTCTCTTATCCTCTCCGAGGAGTTCTCCCTTAAGTATGCCTCAGTGGACATGGCCATCCAAGCCATACTTAAGACAGGTGTAGATACCTGGCTTTCCAAGGCAGACATATCTGATGCCTTCAAATTGTTGCCCATACATCCCTCCCTTTGGTGCTGGCATGGCATCAAATGGAAGGAGGCATACTACTTTGCCACCAAATTGACCTTCGGGTCCAAGAGTAGCCCCTGGCTATTTAACACGTTCGCCAAGACCCTCACGTGGATCCTCCTACACAAAGCACAGTGCCAAGAGGTCATCCACTACCTGGACGACTTCCTGCTGATAGAGCCGCCCGGGACAACCCCAGGGGACCTCAACAGGCTAAGGGTCGTTTTCAACAACCTGAATGTCCCCATTGTGGAACACAAGGTTGACGGCCCAGCACAAAAATCATGTTCCTGGGCATCAACCTGGATACCCGAGTCATGCAGGCCAGCTTTCCCCCAGACAAACTGGACCGCATCAGAACGGTTCTCCGGGAGTTCACTTGTGCCGGGGGATGTACTCAGAAGCAACTTCAGTCCCTTCTCGGGATGCTGAACTTCGCGATGCGGATCATCCCCCTGGGCCACTCTTTCGTGTCCCGTATGCTAGTGTACCTGTTCCACACCCAGGACCCAGATCAGGTCATCAAACTTGGTGCCGCAGCCGTAGCAGACCTGGCCATGTGGGAGGAATTCCTGTCCAACTGGAACGGCGTGTCACTCTTCATTCCCACAGTGTCCTCCCTGTCACCACAGGTGGTGACAGACACGGCAGCTTCCACAGGGTTTGCCGCCATTTTTGGCCATTTATAGTTCGCAGCACCATGGCCTCCACGGGCACTAGCGACACCTGGCTTTACCACAACATCTGCCCTCTTTGAGCTCTACCCCATTGTGGCAGCTGCTCACCTATGGGGCCACAGTTGGTCCGGGCAGACAGTAGCATTCACAACCGACAACCTTGCCACCGCGGAAATCATCAGCAAGGGCAGGTCCAAGTCCAGGCCCATTATGTCCTTCCTTCGTAGGCTGGTACAGTTGTCCCTTCAGCACCAATTTAACATCTACTGCTCATTCATCCCGGGGAAGCGCAACCTGGCAGCGGATGCGCTTTCCCGTTTTAACTACGTTTCCTTTTTCAAGCAGATGCCTGGAGCCAGTTCCCTGTCGGCTACTTTCCCGGACTGGTCACAGCTGACCCTGGATTAACCCAGCATCTACAGACAGCAACCAACCTCATCAACACATCACTCTCCCGCAATACACGCAAGGCCTATCAGACAGCCTGGAGGGCATTCAACAAGTTCTTGTCTCAACACCCCCGAGAACCGTCCAGCATCAAACAGATTCTGGCCTTTATTTTCTACTGTCACACTCACTTGACATTATCCCACAATACCATACGGCTGTACCTGGCTGGTGTACAGCACTACCTGTCCCTTCAGAACCCCACGAGACCTTCCGTATTCTTGTTCCATGCAGTACGGGCCGTTCTCCAGGGGATTCAGAAACGTCAGCCAGTAGTCGGTCCCAGATGACTACCGATAACCGGAGAGATCTTCAGGGACATGTCCACCATCCTGGACATGTCCCCGTTTGGTCTTCTCCCCAGTACGGTCCTACAAGCTGCCATACACTTGGCCTTCTACGGGTTCCTACGGGTTCCTACGACCACTGTAACCACCCTTCAGGCCCAGTGTTACGTAAAAGTAACTTAGTCCGCCACCAGGATCATTTCATCCTACACCTGGCTGTGTCAAAGACTCAGCAGCTAGGCGCAGGAACAGACATACAGCTCTTCAGGACCCACAACAACTGGTGTCCAGTCGCCACACTAAATCGGTTGTTAACACTTCTGTCCGATCAGCCAGACACCAGTCCTCTTCTGCCCTTTCCTGTGAAACCACTCAACACGTTGCAGTTCATGAAGCATACCCAGATTCTCCTCAGCAACCTAAACCCCAGTCAGTACTCAGGACATTCATTCCGGATCGGGCAGCCTCAACAGCATCCCGGCAAGGCATCCCGGACCACATCATTAAAAAGCTAGGTAGATGGAAGTCAGCCTGCTTTGCCCGCTATATACCTAATCCACAAGTGGAAATGGCCCAGGCATTTGCCAAGCTTACCCAGTGACTTGTCTCATCAATAAAGCTATTTCCCTACCTGAATGTTTTGGTCTATCTATTGGTAAGTTTGTGTTAAACCTGTATGTCATCTTTACACGTATCGGCCATAGGGCTCTAAACCATAAATAAGAAGGCCAGTATGGTGGCCTGAAAGTGTATTTAACCAGCCCACAGGTTGCCGGTCTTTGGCGGTTTCCTGTGCGAGATACCCACCCTCCCTTCCCCTTCTTAGGGCATTTTTCAAGTATTCTTACTCCAAACAGAATACTCATTTCACATCGTTTCATAGCTACTCTCATTTCATCATTTCTTATCTAGGGTATGCCCCCTTATTTTGGTGTACCATACGATAGACCAAGGCACACTTTCAGGTCCATTTCATGTTGGTAAGCTTGTGTTAAACCTTTATGTCATCTTTACACGTATGGGCCATAGGGCTCAAAACCATAAATATATATATATATATATATATATATATATATATATATATATATATATATACTCTGCATTCAGTTTAGCCTATATCTACAGTTCATCTGGTGGTGTACTGTTTCTAATACACTTCAGGCGGTGTATTAATATAAATATATATATATATATATATATATACACCGTATTTATTGGTGTATAACATGCACCCCAAGTTTAGGAGGGAATTTTAAGGAAGAAAAAGTTTTAAGGAAAAAAATACATTTAAATACCCATCAATGCAGCCTTATCAGTGTCCATCTGCAGCCTTGCACAGTGTCCGTCTACATGCTTGTCAGTGTCATTTGCAGCCTTGCAGCCTTGTCAGTGTCATTTGCAGCCTTGCAGCCTTGTCAGTGTCATTTTCAGCCTTGTCAGTGTCCATCTTCAGCCCTCTTAAGCCCCATACACACGGTCGGACTTTTTCATGGATTCTGTCCGATCGGACAAGGTTGTAGAAAAATCAGACCGTGTGTATGCACCATCGGACAATGTTCGTCGGTTTGACCGACGGACAAAGTCTTATCTCCTGCTGGAAATCTTTGCCGTCAACACGGTCCGATCACACCAAATCCGATCGTGTGTACGGTTGTCCGACCGGACAAAGTGCCACGCATGCTCAGATCACATTACAAGACCAAAGCTATTGGCTACTAGCCTCTACGTAGTCCCGTCGTAGGCAACAAACGTCACCACGTTCAGAATGATCGGATTTTCCGACAACTTTGTCCGACCGTGTGTACGCAAAACCAACATCGGACAAAGTATGACGGACATGGTCCGACGGACCTGGTCCGCGGATTGTCCGACCGTGTGTATGGGGCTTTAGTGTCATTTGCAGCCTTGCCCAGGCTGCAGTTAAACTGCAATGACATGTCAGAGCCGGTCCTGTGTATCCCGACTCTTCTCGGCTCTTCTCGGCTCCGCTCGTAGTCCTGCCCAGTCCCGCCCTAAGATGGACATAACACAGGTCCAATGGCGGGACTGGGCGTGACTGTAAGCAGAGCCGAGCGCCGCCCATATACATACAATAGCCGAGTGTACTCGGCTAGGCTCGGATAGCTCACAGTCACGCCCAGTCCCTGTGTTATGTCCATCATAGGGCGGGACTGGGCGCGACTGTAAGCGGAACTAGCCGAGGATAGCTGAGTACACTCGGCTATTGTGTGTATATCGGCGGCGCTCGCTCCTCCGCTCACAATCAGCGGGGGATCGTCGGGAATCGGCGTATAACACGCACCCACAATTTTCCCCGTATGTGTGTTATACGCCGATAAATACGGTATATATATATATATATATATATATATATATATATATACAGTATCTCACAAATAAATTACTTTAAAAACCTGTCTACTGTGTTTTTTTATTGACACTTTTTTCCCCGATGTACCCCATACTCATTCACATAGGGTGGGGGGCAGGGATCTGGGGGCTCCCTTATTAAAGGGGACTCCCATATTCCAATAAGCTCCCCGCCCGCAGACCCCGACAACCAATGGCCAGGGTTGTTGGGAAGAGGCCCTTGTCCTCATCAATATGGGGACAAGGTGCTTTGGGGTGGGGGCCGCAGGGCGCCCCTTCCCCAAAGCACCCACCCCCCATCTTGAGGGCATGCGGCATAGTACAGTTCAGGAGGGGGGGCGCTCGCTTGTCCCCACCCCCTTTCCTGACTGGCTGGGCTGCGTGCTCGGATAAGGGTCTGGTATGGATTTTGGGGGGACCCCCACGCTATATATATATATATATATATATATATATATATATATATATATATATATATATATACAGTATCTCACAAATAAATTACTTTAAAAACCTGTCTACTGTGTTTTTTTATTGACACTTTTTTCCCCGATGTACCCCATACTCATTCACATAGGGTGGGGGGCAGGGATCTGGGGGCCCCCTTATTAACCACTTCAATACAGGGCTTTTAAACACCCTTCCTTACCAGAGCACTTTTTGCGATTCGGTACTGCGTCGCTTTAACTAACAATTGCGCGGTCGTGCGACGTTACACCCAAACAAAATTGACGTCCTTCTTTTCCCACAAATAGAGCTTTCTTTTGGTGGTATTTGATCACCTCTGCGGTTTTTATTTTTTGCACTATAAACAAAAGAAGAGCGACAATTTTGAAAAAAAAACACAATATTTTTTACTTTTTGCTATAATAACTATCCCATTTTCTTTTAAAAAAAAGATTTTTTTCCTCAGTTTAGGCCGATACTTATTCTTCTACATATTTTTGGTAAAAAAAATCGCAATAAGCGTATATTGATCGGTTTGCGCAAAAGTTATAGCGTCTACAAAATAGGGGATAGATTTATTGAATTTCTTTTTTTTTTACTAGTAATGGCGGCGATCTGCGATCTTTTTTTCGTGACTGCGACATTGCGGCGGACACTTCCGACACTTTTGACACATTTTTGGAACCATTCACATTTACACAGCGATCGTTGCTATAAAATTGCAATGATTACTGTGTAAATGTGACTGGCAGGGAAGGGGTTAACACTAGGGGGCGCTGAAGGGGTTAATGTGTTCCCTATAGGAGTGATTCTAACTGTGGGGGAGGGGACTCAAGGGGAGGAGACCGATCATGTGTTTCTCCATACTGGGATCACATGATCGGTCTACTCTCCGCTGACAGGACGTGGAGCTGTGTGTTTACACACACAGCTCCACGGTCCCGCATGGTCCCGTTGTTTTAACGGGCAATTGCGGGTGCCCGGCGGACATTGCGGCCGCCGGGCACTCGCACCGGGTCCCGAGCGATGCGGGAATGCGAGGACGTCATATGACGCCCACCCAGGATGGGAGATCCACCTTGTGGGCGTCATATGACTATAAGGCAGTATTGAAGTGGTTAAAGGGGGCTCCCAGATTCCAAAAGGCTCCCCGCCCGCAGACTCCGACAACCAATGGTCAGGGTTGTTGCCTTTATCAACATGGGGACAAGGTGCTTTGGGGTGGGGGCCGCAGGGTGCCCCCTTCCCCAAAGCACCAACCCCCCATGTTGAGGGCATGCGGCATGGTACAGTTCAGGAGGGGGGGCGCTCACTTGTCACTACCCCCTTTCCTGGGCTGCGTGCTCGGATAAGGGTCTGGTATGGATTTTGGGGGGACCCCCACGCTTTTTTTGGCGTAGGGGTTCCCCTTAAAATCAATACCAGACCTAAGGGCCTGGTATGCTCTTGGAGGGGAACCCATGACCCATGAGTTCCCCCTCATGATTCATACCAAACACAGTGCCTGGTATTGGCGGGGATCCAAATGGGATCCCCGCACCAGTGTGAACCCGGCCTCAATGTCAGCAATGCTTATCACTTTTCACTGATTTTTCCTTTCCCGATGAGCGAGCCAACTCGGCACTGGCTCCCGTGACGGGGCTCGCAAGGTGTCAATATCGCCAATATAAGCGGCGAGATTGACACAATATCGCAGTGACCTACTGTATAAGAATATATATCGGCCTAAACTGAGGAAAAAAATTAGCTTTTTTAAAAAGCTATTACAGCAAAAAGTTCAAAATATTGTGTTTTTTTTTTCAAAATTGTTGCTCTTTTTTTGTTTATAGCGCACAAAATAAAAACTGCAGAGGAGATCCAATACCACCAAATAAAAGCTCTATTCGTGGAAAATTTTGTTTGGGTACAACGTCGCACGACCGCACAATTGTCAGTTAAAGCGACGCAGTGCCGAATAGCAAAAAATGGCCTGGTCATTAAGCAGCCAATTCTTCCGGGCTGAAGTGGTCAAATGTCCCTTACTGGTACCGCTAAAGTCCATCATATAAATTCTATTTAAACAATATATACAGGATGAGGTTCCCCATAGCCTATTCAATCTTTTTTATATCACAGTGATCAGTTAACTGTAAAATGCATTTGGTTAAATCTCGTAGATTCGGAAACTACATTGTAGTTAACTGTTAGTCAGATGACCCATACAGTGTTAAGAAAGGGGTTTTTGGAACTTTGAGTGAGGCACAAGACATACAATATGGTAGGAGAAATTATGTAAATTGTTTAATTGGCATGGAAACAAAGCATACCTCATAACATGTAATACATGGTTGAACATGGGTATTTTTATCTATAAACAAGACGATGACATACAAATCATGAATTAAGAATTCATAAATGTATACATGCACACATCTGAAATCTGAATTGTATGCCCACAACTCAGTGACAAGTGTGAAATAAATTAATTACAACTCCAAAATGCAAATAATAATATCATAAACATAAAATAATGAATCCGAGTTCAGTATGATGGCATAGAGAACAACAGAGATCCAAGTATGGACAGATATCGCATTATAAGAGACAGTTCTATTCATGCAAAGGGGTCCACCACAAGATTCGGGATTCTGCTAATGACAGTTCACAGTGTTGTAAAATCTGACACCCACGAAACGAGTGATTAGATAGCCAAAGTAAAGGTCCTCCACCAAAAGGCAAAATGGCAGCTTACCAGCTGATCTGATCTCTGTGTTACGAGAGACCAGATAGGCAAATGGCATACACCCCTGCCCGGTCTTTATCGGAACTCCTCTGGACAACAGTCACCAAGCTTTTCAACTATAGTGGATCTCTCCTGGGGTCACTTGGCTCTCAATCAGAAAGGGTTAACATGAAAGAGAAAGGGACAACCATGGCGCAATATCGTTTTTTACCCTTTGTTTATTAAAAGAAACCTCTATAGGTAGCACACTCACATGTAAAATGGCAATCTATAGGTGATTGTGATTAAAATTAGTCGAGCCGGCCGGCTCTCTTACCTGCTGCCCGTTGCTTCCTGGGATAGACGGGAGAAAGGAGGTGACGTCAGCACGCTGCTCACCCTACGCCGTTTCGTCAAAAGATGACGTCTTCCTGGGGCACTTACCGTCATCTTTTGACGAAACGGCGTAGGGTGAGCGGCGTGCTGACGTCACCTCCTTTCTCCCGTCTATCCCAGGAAGCGACGGGCAGCAAGTAAGAGAGCCGGCCGGCTCGACTAATTTTAATCACAATCGCCTATAGATTGCCATTTTACATGTGAGTGTGCTACCTATAGAGGTTTCTTTTAATAAACAAAGGGTAAAAAACGATATTGCGCCATGGTTGTCCCTTTCTCTTTCATGTTAACCCTTTCTGATTGAGAGCCAAGTGACCCCAGGAGAGATCCACTATAGTTGAAAAGCTTGGTGACTGTTGTCCAGAGGAGTTCCGATAAAGACCCGGGCAGGGGTGTATGCCATTTGCCTATCTGGTCTCTCGTAACACAGAGATCAGATCAGCTGGTAAGCTGCCATTTTGCCTTTTGGTGGAGGACCTTTACTTTGGCTATCTAATCACTCGTTTCGTGGGTGTCAGATTTTACAACACTGTGAACTGTCATTAGCAGAATCCCGAATCTTGTGGTGGACCCCTTTGCATGAATAGAACTGTCTCTTATAATGCGATATGTGTCCATACTTGGATCTCTGTTGTTCTCTATGCCATCATACTGAACTCGGATTCATTATTTTATGTTTATGATATTATTATTTGCATTTTGGAGTTGTAATTCATTTATTTCACACTTGTCACTGAGTTGTGGGCATACAATTCAGATTTATATAGTTTAAACTATTTTCATTAAAATCACAACACTAGTATTAGACGTAGAATAAATTTCATTACATCACGCAACTGGTGGGTTAATTGATCCCCATTATTTCAGCGCAGCCAATTTTTCTTTTTCTTGTATTTTCTGTGTGTATCTCACATAAGGTTGCAGCAGGAATTAATTTTATTTATTTATTTATGTTTCACAATTTTTTTACACACGCCACTTTTATATAGCATATGTGTTAACTCTCAACTTTTTAGACAGCGCTGTTACTCCAACATTTACACATCTGAAATCGCAAAGTATCCCATGAAAGTAACTAGTATAAAAAGACAAATGCTTATTGGGTAATGGATAAAAATGGGTTATATGAAACAGATGAATCATAGTTGAGCTCAAGCTATGTGTTGGGAACATGATGACATTGATAGGCTTGACGCATTTTGTGGCTAGTTGCCGCTCATCTGGAGAAAATGCATAGCATATGTATATATTGTTCTAAATGAGCAGTGTTGCAAGTCAGGATCTGCAAAGCAAATCTATCCCGGGAGCTCAGGGAATGAACCCAAGAAAAAAGGAACACACCCCAGGAGCACCCTCCAAACGCAAGGGTGAAAAAATTAAAATATGTCTGGTGACATTGCACAGAGACATGCTCTAAGACATGATGTGCATGTGTGAGGAGAAAAGCCAGAGTGTAATCCATTACCCAATAAGCATTTAGCTTTTAATACTAGTAACTTTCATGGGATACTATGTGATTTCAGATGCGTGCATGTATACATACAGTGAGGGAAAAAGTATTTTATCCTCTGCTGATTTTGTATGTTTGCTACTGACAAAGAAATGGTCAGTCTATAATTTAAATAGTAGGTTAATTTTAACAATGAAAGACTGAATAACAACAAAAATATCCAGAAAAACGCATTTCAAAAAAGTTGTAAATTGATTTGCATTTTATTGTGTGAAATAAGTATTTGAACCCCTATCAATCAGCAAGATTTCTGTCTCACAGGTGTCTTCTATACAGGTAATGAGCTGAGATTAGGAGCACTCTCAGCTAATCTCAGCTTGTTACCTGTACAAAAGACACCTGTCCACCTGTATAAAAGACACCTGTCCACAGAAGCAATCAATCAATCAGACTCCAATCTCTCCACCATGGCCAAGACCAAAGAGCTGTCCAAGGTTGTCAGGGACAAGTTTGTAGACCTACACGAGGCTGGAATAGGCTACAAGACAATTGCCAAGCAGCTTGGTGAGAGGGTGACAATATTTGGTGCGATTATTTACAAGTGGAAGAAACACAAAATAAATCTCCCTTGGTCTGGGGTCCATGTAGGATCTCACCTCATGGAGTTTCAGTGATCATAAGAACGATAAGGAATCAGCCCAGAACTACACGGGAGAATCTTGTCAATGATCTCAAGGCAGCTGGGACCATAGACACCAAGAAAACAATTGTTAGCGTACTACGCCATGAAGGACTGTGCCGTCAAATCTTGGATGAGGACCTCCCTCATCCAGGGCATTGAAAAGGGGTCGTGGATGGGTAATCCAGCATGGCAATGACCCAAAACACATGGCCAAGGCAACAAAGGAGTGGCTCAATAAGAAGCACATTAAGGTCCTGGAGTGGCCTAGCCAGTCTCCAGACATTAATCTCATAAAAAATATGTGGATAAAGCTGAATGTTCGAGTTACCAAACTTCAGCCTCGAAACCTTAATGACTTGGAGAGGATCTGCAAAAAGGAGTGGGACAAAATCCCTCTTGAGATGTGTGCAAACCTGGTGGCCAACTACAAGAAACGTTTGACTTCTGTGATTGCCAATAAGGGTTTTGCCACCAAGTCATGTTTTGCGAAGGGGTCAAATACTTATTTCACTCATTAAAATGCAAATCAATTTATAACTTTTTTGAAATGCGCTTTTTCTGGATGTTTTTGTTGTTATTCTGTCTCTCGCTGTTAAAATAATCCTACCATCAAAATTATAGAATGATCATTTATTTGTCAATGGGCAAGCATACAAAATCAGCAGGGGAATAATACTTTTTTCCTTCACTGTATATGAATCCTTCTTTTTTGTATGTCATCGTCTTATATATAGATAAAAATACTCATGTTCAACCATGTATCACATGTTATGAGGTATGCTTTGTTTCTATGCCAATTAAACAATTTACATAATTTCTCCTACCATGTGTCTTGTGCCTCACTCAAAGTCCCAAAAACCCCTTTCTTATTTCTGATTTAGGGATGGAGGTGCATGTAATCATGCACGCCATTTAAAGTCCCATTATCCTTTTGCTTTCGACCCATACAGTATGATCTGCAAACCTGTTTTGAGCTAATAATGAAATAATAAAATATTTTTTGGCGGAATAGCTGCAACACAATTTAAATGTAAAATGGATGAAATTAAGGTGTAATACTAAAGTGCTAATAACAACAAACATTTAATATATTGCACGTTACTAGTTTTTGGATGTGGTGGATTTATTCCTTTATCCAGGCTTTTTGATCCTTTATTTTGACTTATTGACCCTACCAGAAACACATTTCCTTTCCTAGGACTACAACGCACGTTCACTTTACTGTATCTATGGAAGAGCAGTGCTGTCACTCTAGACTGCTTTCCTGTTTTGAACTTTAAACACCTCCACCTTTTCTACTACCCATAGGAGATATAGGTGTTCAGTAGTTCACAGAAAAGAACTGGAAGGGTGGATAACATTAAAACGTACTTATAAAAAACCTTGAAACTTGCCTGAAAAAATGAAATCATATGGTTATATGGTAAGCTGCCAAAATTTTATTTTTGGGTTTACATATACTATTGTAACATCTTTTTTCCCAATATCTTTAAATAATTATACTGCCCTGAGACTTTTTGCAAACATTAATCTAAATAATTTGCAAATAGATTTTGCATGTAACCCATAACAACCAATCACAATCATCTCTTCAAATGACCTGGCAAAAGCAAATAGAAATATGATTGACAGCTGAGAGTGCATTTTGAACCTTATTTGTGCCTGCACTACATTATTAGCAATCTTAATAATGTAAGAAAGCCTGTTCAAATATAAAATGTGATTTTTACAACAAAGTGAAACATTAAAATAATGGCTGTACTCAGAATGTGTCAAGAACAAAACCTGAAGACATGGTTTCTAAATATACTTCAAATGAAAAGGTTTATTTTCATCAAGGTGAACTAGAGTATAGTATGTGAAGGCATATAAAAAATGAATAATTAGAAGGAATGTAAATGTAAAGAAATTGTAAACAAAAATGCTAAATGTATTCCAAATATAAATGCTTTTTGCATCAAGGTTAACTATAATAAATTAAGTCTATAAAAAATACTGTATTTATAAGAAAAAATTTAAATGTTATATTACTGAATGTTATATAATTAAGCTTTATATGAAAGGTACATTATTAAAGTGGTGTTTCCCCCAAAAATAAAAAAATAGCTTAAAATTCCTAAAAAAATGTAAAAAAAACATAATTGAAATTTTTTTTTTAACTCACCTCTAAATGCCTGTTGCTAGGGGGTCCCTCGTAATCTGCCTCCTTCAGTGCCCGGGTTGGTGACATCACTTCTCCTCGGCGCAGTCAGTCATCTGGGACACGTGACAGGTCCCAGATGACTGTGCGGTGTATCGTGGCGCGGCTCGCACATGCGCAGTGGGTGCCCGGCTGTGAAGCCACAGCCGGGTGCCCACAGTAAGAATGCCGACGCCGCCAAGCCGAGCACGGAACGAGCAGGGCTTCGTTCCCCCGCATCGCTGGACCCTGGGACAGGTAATTGTCTGATTATTAAAAGTCAGCAGCTGGAGTATTTATAGCTGCTGACTTTTGGCGTCCCACTTTAAGGACAGCAAGGAACTAATACTCTTTCAAATGTAAAGTTCACCAAAGTGTAAGTCATACATTTGTTTTTCTTCACAATTGTGTTAAATGAATTGGTAAGTAAATAGGAAATATGATAACAAAAGACTTACTAATCACAATACTACTGTATAATCATCCACTAATGAATGCTAATTTGACATATAGCATTTAAAAAAAAAAAGAGATTGATAGTATTTATTAAATTAACAAACATTTATATAAAGGTATTTCTCATAATGTCTTTTTATAATTGTAAAGAAGCAAAAGTAGTCTCTTAAACTCTCTGCAAGTTAAAATTGTCTCGCTGGAGGCCCAACACAAATGCCCCACAAAGTTAACAGTGCTTATTAACCTTAGGCAGGAATACATAAAACTCTTCTCATATAAAATAGAGAACATTCAGATATAGAATCTGCTACTTTTATGAATTAGTTGACAAATGTGGCAAAATGTTTGCTAGAGCACTGAGAGCTTCTGAAAGGGCTGCAAGGGCTGGGACAGTGATAATAATGGGGGTTTTAAGTAGTAATGGCACTGCTGGAACAGTTAAAGGGCAAACATTTATAAACCTATTACAAGACAAATTGATGGTCAAGTTTAGGAATGATGCTCTGCTGGACTTGATAATCTCAAACTGAGCTTATTACCAATATTCATATAAAAGAGCATCTGGGTAGCAGTGACCATAATATGATTTCATTTAATGTTAGCTGTAAGCAACAAACACATAAGAGAAATATAAAAACACTTAACTTTAAGGGCCAGTTCACACCACATGCAGTCCAGTGCATTTTTATTCTGCGTCAAAAATGCATGGAAAGTAGGTTAGATGGTTTCCAATGCCATAGTTCACAACGGTGCTGTCATTTCCAGGTCTTTTCAGTTCCAGAAAAAAGTAGAGCATGCTGCATTTTTCCTGCACTGGACTGTACTGGAGTACAGTAAAATGCATAAAAAATGCACATAAACACACAGGAATGCACTGAAACGCATGAAAAATGCATCAAAATGCAATGGACTCTAGTATAGTGAAAAAAAAATGGGGCGTCTTTGAGTCCGCTGGTCTTAGCATGTGATTCATTACACCTGGTGAGAAGTCTGGGTTATTCTGTAATGGAGTGATGGGGGGTGGAGAATTTGGAATGTTTGGTGAGGGTGTGAAATATTTCAAGGGTGGTGCCTATAAGAGTATGCGTTTTTATGGAGAGGGGGTATTTTGTTTTTGGTACCCAAGGTGAAAATTGAAGGGGGACTGTGCTCATCTCGTTTTCTATTGAGACCCAATCTTTGAGTTTTTGGTGGCAATGCCAGTCAATAATATGGGCGATGTGTGCAGCATAATAGTATGATAGTATAAGTCGGGGATCCCCATACCTCCTCTATCCTTGGATCTAGTTATAAGAGAAGATTTTAAATGAGGTGGTCTGTGGGCCTAAATGAATTTCATCTGTAAAGAGTGGAGGGTTTTGAAGAAGCTCTGAGGTATTTTAATAGGCAAAGTGCGGAGTAGATATAGGATTTTTGGCAGGACAGTCATTTTACAAATAGCTGCGCTGCCAAACCATGAAAAATGTTTTGAATGCCAGTCTTGTAAGTCTTTTTCGATGGCTTTAAGGAGAGGGGAAAAGTTTTGGTCGAAGATCGATGAAAGTCAGGGGGGGCGGCCATATCCCTAGGTATTTTATGGCTGATTTTTCCCATTTAAAGGGGCTATTATTCTGTGTTGTGGTTAAATTGTTCTCGGGAAGCGTAACATTCATAGCTTCAGATTTAGAGTAATTTATTTTGAGATTATAAATGTATCCATAGGTGGAGAACTCTTTCATCAGAAAGGAATTAGAGACATGTGGGTTAGTCAAGAAAAATAAGAGGTCGTCAGCATGTTTTGGAAGGACCACAACCAAGGTCTAGTATTTTTATATCTGCCCCATGGTCTAATTATTGAATATGAAGCGTGCATGCGCTGAAGTAACCACTCTGATACACTAAGTCCAGTGTGAAATCACTTTCTGCTCTTTAATTTCCTCTTTTTTAAAGTTTATATAACACAGGCGATGTATGCAAAGACATATTATTGCGACATATTACTGTAACAAGTGTATGAGCCTTTAGCTGATTTAGAAAGTTTAGTAATTAATCCTAACTACCCTGTTTCCCCGAAAATAAGACAGTGTCTTATATTAATTTTTGCTCCCAAAGATGCGCTAGGTCTTATTTTCAGGGGATGTCTTATTTTTCAATGAAGAAGAATACGGTACACATTTTTTGTTGAACAAAAAAAAGTAAATTTATTACCTGTATACGGTACAGTAGTAGTGGTCATCACAAACCAGCATAACCAGACAAACTACGGTATCAAGAATTTCTTGTTACTACCATTTCCATGTACAACAATCTATGGTACATTTACTGATACTGATATTTTCCTGGTATGAACACAAAGTAAGATTTATTCAATGACAGTCATGTCATAATCTTCTGGAACATCATCATAACAATCCAAACCCTGAATTTCCTGGTGAATTTCTTGTGACTCCATTTCTTTCAGAATCAGTGGGCCAAATCTCTCATGTTTAGCAATAGCACTGTCCTTAAATGAGTACTTCTTGTCAAGGTAGCCTGCTCGTAGTGCATTTGCAATGCAACTGTCAGTGATTTTCTCCCATGAATTCTTCACCCAAGTCACAACCTCTTGCAGTTTAGGTTTCACAAAGTTTCCACGCTGATTTCTCTCCATTCTATTTTCAATGTAGTCGTTAATTTCCATGCGCAAATTGTCCTTGAATGGCTTGTTTATTGCAATATCAAGAGTCTGGAGATAGGCCGTCATTCCTGCAGGAATCATTATTTGATCTATTTTTCTTTCGTGAAGAAATTTCTTCATGTCTTTAGCGCGGTGAGTGCTGGCTGCATCCCAGACTAGCAGACCTCTTTGGCTCCCTCGCATAACAAGCGGCAGCATTAAATCGACCCACTTCCTTATAACTGCTTGTGTGGCCCAGGCTTTTTCAGTTTCAAGAATAAAAATGCCCGAAACACGTTCAATCTTTTCCTTCTTGCCCTTAGAAATGATTAAAGGTGTGATTTTAGTGCCATCCAGACGAATTGCCAAAATACAGGTAACACGTGCACTTTCGTAAGCAGTGGAGGGAATGTACACTGAGGAGACACCCCGCTGTTCAATTGTTGTTTGAGATGATTGGCCCATAAACACTGCAGTTTCATCCATAGCAATCATGTTGGAAAGATTGTATTTAGAGAAGTCAGCATCATCAATAAAGGACTTGAATGCTGAATAACTTGAGCATCTTCCAGCCTAAACAGTGTTGTGGATCTTCTTAAAGACAGTTCACTTCGCTGAAGGAAATTATCCAGCCAGTGTTGTGATGCTTTGAAGTCTTCGGGGGCTATGTCAAACTGTGGTGCCATTGCAAGGGCAAATTCTTGAATCTGAGCCCTATTCACAACCAAAGCCTTTGCTCTCCTGTCAACAACCCATTCACAGATTAGGTCTTCCAGCTCGGAAAATAATGGTTGCCGACCTGATCCTCACTTGCGCTTTTTAGCATTTCCCTTGTCCACTTGTTCAATGAGGTTACCGTACTCTGCTCGCCATTTTCGGACTAATCGCATATTCAACATCTTCTCTTTGCAGAAAGCAGTAAGATTTTGGCCCCAAGAGTCTTCCACGATTCCTTGCTTGTACTCCATGGAGTAGCTCTTTCTTTTTGCGCTCATGTCTAGGGGTAAAAATATACCAGCACTGTTTACCAGTATTTCAGCAGAAAAGCAGTCACCCCCTAAAGTGACACACTGGATCAGAGTGGGGATTGAAATGGGGGTTCACTTAAAATGACACAGGGGGGATCAAACCTCCTGTGCCATTTTGATTCCCCCTTTCTGATCCTCCTGTGCCGATTTGATTCCCCCCCCCCAAATCCACCATGTGTCATTTTAAGTCATTTTAAGCCCCCCTCCCCCCACCCCTGTGCCAGTGGACAGTTTAGTCTCTCCCCCCTCCCACCTTCACCAGACATCCCCCCCACACCTCAGTCACCCCTGTGGCGGCGAGATACCGGTAACACACAATGTGCCCGAATCCTGTGTCTCCAATGTGCCCGACTCCTGGGTCTCCAATGTGCCCGACTCCCGACTCCTGTGTCTGGCAGCGGCGGCATGGGCTCTCTGACGTGCGACGTTCCCCTGCGCAACATCAGGGACGTCGCTCGTCATCCAGAGAGCCCGCCGCAGCTCACTGATTTGAAGAGACCTCGCACTGCCTGAACAGCTGCGGCCAATCAGTGAGCTGTGCGGCGGTGCCTGCCGCTACCGTACGAGATCAGTGGATGCCTTATTATCGGGGATGCCTTATTATCGGGGGTGCCTTATTATCGGGGGGATGCCTTATATTACAACGAGAGGCAAAACTGTAAGTAGGTCTTATTTTCGGAGGATGTCTTATTTTTGGGGAAACACGGTATATTAGATTATATTAGATATTCTTAGTAACTTCTTCTTTTCTTCTTGGATGTTGATGTCATGTCTGTCTGTCCTGGGTCCAGTTCTCGGAAAAGAGGCACAGTCTTTTTATAATTCTTTGTGGTTCGGCTTCAGAATGGGGGGGGAGAGCTAGCAGTTATCTGAGTTAGAATTAAGGTCAAAACAAACCAAGCAATGACATAATATTACACATTGAAATAGACATTAAAGCATTCTACCTAATACCTTATAGGATGATAATATTTAATTTTAATATTACCTTAACCACATTCATCACAGTTCCCCTTTAAAATGTATATTAAAATGTATATTTTAAATCTGTCCCTTACACTGAAATCCTACACCTGGTCCATTCTCTTGCCAGCAACTATTTTCGGACTGCATATAGAGAAAGGTAGTGACTAACTCCCCACCCCCCTTGATATAGCCTAGAGAAGGACAGTCAGGGGCTGTCTATCCCTACCCTATACCCCTACGGTATTACATCTTAGGGGAGGGGATGTCTGTAATGGAGTGCATTTCATAACCTTCATCTGGTATTTCCTGGTTCACAAACGTGGGAGTGACTTGGTCAACAGCTTTTTCTACCCACTTTTTAAGACAGGGGAGAATACAGCAGATCATGACAGCCAAAGTCACTAAAATGATTAGGATGGTTATTCCAATCTGTGTTAATAATCCCTGCCACCCCCCTTTAATCCAGGTGAAGTATTGATCCCAGGGGTTGGTAAGCCCTGAATTCTGTTTTAATTCCTCGGACAAATCCTCAAGTTTCTTGATGGCTAAGGTCACTTTACCATTTGGACCAGTCTTATCTGGGATATAATGTTATCTGGGATATATGTGAAGCGGCTTCTAGTTGTTCAGCTAAGCCTCGGAGTGGATCTCTGCAGCGACCTTACATTACAGTTCGTTCATTTGGAATCACTTAATAGATTAATTTGTAAGAATATGTCTGATAAACGGTTCTAGCGAGATAATAAAGAGTAAGGGTGATAAAGGGCAAACTTGTCTCGTCCCATTTTTTATGTCGACCCTGTCAGATAGCTTACCATTTATCTTAAGCTTAGCTGAGGGATTTTGGTATAAAGCTGAAATCCAAGCCAGCATGTGTGGACCTAGACCCACATGTCTGCATGTCTCCAACATATAGTTCCAAGCTACTCGATCGAAGGCCTTCTTCGCGTCGGTTTAATAGGAGAAAGCCATTGATCTTTCGCTGGTGAGCCACGTAGATCAGATCTAAGGATTTTGTGAGATTATCTTTGGCCTCTCTGCCAGGCATTAAGCCTGCCTGGTCTGGGCAGATCAGGTCATGAAGTAAGGGTTTCAGCCTGTTGGCAATGATTTTAGCCATGAGCTTGACATCCAGGTTTAGCAAAGAGATAGGCCTATAACTGGCACAGTGTAGTGGGTCTTTGCCAGACTTGGGTATCTGGCAAAGAGTGGTAGTTTAGGCTTTTCCTGATCATGCCTCCCTCTGGACATTGGTGTCATCATGGCTTCTCTGCCTTTTTTTCTGGATTAATGGATTTTTATCCTTGATATTGATTATTCATTGTTTTTTCCCCTTAGGTGGACTATTAGTGGGCATCTGTTTATACATATCTCTCTCTCTCTATGGTTACACCAAGTGATCCAAATTGAGTCATCCCTATGACTCTGG
Source organism: Lithobates sylvaticus (assembly GCA_028564925.1). NCBI lineage: Eukaryota > Metazoa > Chordata > Amphibia > Anura > Ranidae > Lithobates > Lithobates sylvaticus. The sequence goes on from CM053027.1 coordinate 152,644,422, forward strand.
AGCCTTTAAAATCTTTAAACTTTACTTATTGTATACACAGGTAATTAATTGACATAAGTCATGTTTTCACTCGATCCTTCCCAACCTGGGAAATTACATTTAAAATGTATATTTGTATATTTAGAATTTTGTAATGTTCTTTGTTTTTTCTCTAAAAATCTTTTTCTATTTTTTGACTCTTTAGTGATCATTTGTACAGTGCCTGATAATAATTCTCCTGAAGAAGCCATTGGTATGGTGAAACATGTAGAGAGCCAATCAGTTTGCATCTGTCTATGTATTGTATGATCATTTGGATATATTTATGTCTTTATATTGCTTTTAATGTTCTTCAATATTTTATTTTTTATTTTTCTTGTATTTGTGCACCTTTAAGATCCCCAAATCCTTCTCTGATATGCTTTGCTGTTACAAGGGATGTGGTGCAAAATGACTCGCAGATGCTCAGCACAAATCTCTCTTCCTGAGGATTAATGCAGTGAAAGTGTTTTGATGGCTTTGACCACTTCTGCAGTGGAGAAGGGAGAGGATATTCCTCTAGGTGATCAGAAGAGAGAGGGAAGGTCTACAGAGTCATGGAAGACAAAGATTATGTTTCAAGTTTACGGTCTTGGTCACCTTTTCAGATAGGGAATCCTGAAGGAGGATGTCTTACATTTGTATTGCTTCCCTAGAAATGCACCTGGTTTATTACCTAGGGTATAAATATATATAAATATAGTATTTAATATCGTAGGAGTGGTGAAACAGTTACTAAGTTGGGAATGGAGTTCTCTCAATTCAGCGGCCATAAGGGGATCAAATGTTGTATTATTCTGGGCTTCTGAAGTACATATGTGGGAGTTTAAATAAGTGATATCATTTGTGCGTTGATGTTTACCATGGGCTGAGATTTTAATGAGTAGTCCCCTAATGAAAGCCTTATGGACCATAAAAGGGTAGGGTCTGAAACTGAGCCTTTCGTTATCCTGAAAGAAAGTTTGTATAGCAGAATTGATTTGTTTCTGATACACTGGGTTTGACAAAATAGAAGAGTTAAGTCTCCAGGGTGAGGGTGAGCTACAGTAGGGGACAAGAGACAATTCCAAAAGTATGGGCACATGGTCAGGCCATGTGATTATACCTATGCCGCCAGAAGTAACATGTAAGGTAAATTTGTCTTCTCGAAAGAAATCAGTTCTGGAATATACCTTATGTACTAGAGAATAAAAAGTATAATCTCGTTCACTGCTGTGGATACACCACCAAGCATAAAAGAGATCTTCTTGGGAGACGAGAGTAGAAAGAGATGATTCAAGGAAGGATTCAATGACCTCATTAAAGTCTCCACATATGATTATAGGGTTTGATCTATATGGCTGGAGTTTTTGGAAAGAAAAGATTTAAAGAAGCATTTTTGATGACTATTAGGGGCATATAGGTTAACTAGGGTAGTAAGATGGTTGTTAATTGTTGCAACCAGGATGAGAAAGGTCAATAAGTCATGAACAGCAATAAAAACACCCTTAAAGTTAGTGTCAGCGTGAGCAAAAAAGGTATGAGGGAATTTAGGGTGCTGACATTTAGGTTCTTTAGAAGTGGTGAAGTGCGTCTCTTTTACGCAAAGCAAATTGCATTTGGAAGAGGTTGCTTCTTTTGAGAGGAGAGACCATTTAAACGGGCTGTCGAGGCCTTTTGTGTTTAGGGATAAAATCTTGATGGACATAAGACAAAAGGCAAAAGAGACCACACCTTTCTGGAGAACAGAAGATGACATTATGGGATAGCACCAAATGTTACAAATCTCAACAACAGAACATTTCCAGTTGTTGTACCAGCATATATCAGAAAAGAAGAGGGGAATGAGAGAGAGGAAAAGCAAAAGAGAGTAGAGGTGAGAAAAAACATCAAGGTGTGCTCAATGAGGGTAGAGGCCAGAGGTGCAAAATCCTTCCTTCTCTGAGCAGTTGCTGTGTAGATGTCGGAGTAGAGTGATAAGAAAGAGTAAGGCTGAGGGAGAGATGAGACATTTGTTACAGCGGTTTGTAAGAAATAAAGACTTGCAAGGATATCTCACGGTTTATCAGCTGGGATGTGAGTGGGTTTGAATATTCTGTGAACTCGGTCAATAGTAAGCTCCAGAGGAGAGAGTGATGGGGGCCAGGATTTGAAAGGATTTTTTAAAATAGGGCAGTGTTTCTTAACTCCAGTCCTCAAGGCGCCCCAACAGGTCATGTTTTCAGGTTTTCCCTCAGATGAAACAGCTATGGTAATTACTAAGGCAGTGAAACTGATCAAATTACCTGTGCAAAATAATGGTAAGACTGAAAACATGACCTGTTGGGGCGCCTTGAGGACTGGAGTTGAGAAACACTGAAATAGGGAACAGCTCCGCGGAGGAGATGGACTCTGGAATGCCTCTAATTTTGAGGTTGTTCCTGCAGGACCAGTCCTCCAAAACTGCAAGTTTGGCATTGATACTGTTAAATTCCTCAGATTTAGACTGGTGGGCATCTACAAACTCCTTGTGTGTGCTGATGTATTTGCTAAACTGTCTCTCTACATTATCTGTATGATCTAACCTAGACCTAGATCATCTAACTGGTGTTGCATACGAGAAATAGCATTGTGAAAATCTCTCTTTAAATCTTTCAGGAGAGAGAGCAGCATTTTTTTCATGATGTTTTTTGAAACAGGGTTATCTGTGGTAGATGGGTTAACTAAGGAAGCAGCCTGCTCATTGTATTTCTTGCTTATCGGAGCTGCATGTGAAGGGGGGCATAAGGTGAAGACGTTGCCCAATTAGAGCTGTCCCTGTAGGGTACATGGAGCTGTGCAATTCATGGGGTCCAGTGCTGGTGGTGGAGTGGCACATTAGGAGGCTTGTGGAGCCGCTCTCAGCATGGAGCCGGTGCTATCTTGGCACTTTTGGGGCCGGGAACCGCTGAAGAACTTAGTAAGATTTCTGGGTCTTGGTGGATTCTTTTTTTGAGGGACATGTTGCCTGGGAGTCTGGGAGCCTGGAGGAGTGCTCTGTAGTGCAGAAGAGGGGGCACTGCCACTGTGTGTTTCTGCAGAAACCACCTGTTTGACAGAGATAGTAGATAAGGCTGACATCTCCGAGCGCAGCCAACCTCCACCCAGCTAGATTTGGGTAATTTTTTAAAACATAAGTTCACCTTTGTAAAAAAAATAATAAACGCACATCTTTCTGCAGGTAAAAAAAAAATCATTTTGGAAAGCATTACATTTGTGGTCAGCAGGTGCCAGGCAGGAGTCCTGCAGACTGTCTGTGTAAGCTGTCTGCCCGTACCTCATAATACAAACTGACAGCCGCAAAGGTACTTCTTCCATTCACAGACCTCTATGAATGAATGACGCAGTCCAGTGACTAGAGCGAATTTGGGGAGAAAATCTCTGGCTCACTGTCACCAGAAGCAGATCTGGCATGTTCAGGCATGTAGAATTTTCCCAAAGGTGAACTTATCCCTTAGTCTATGAAAGTTTAATGCTTAGTTTTGTAACATTTCATATTAATTACTAGACTTAAATTATTTACCACTTCAATACAGGGCACTTTCACCCCTTCCTGCCCAGGACAATTTTAAGCTTTCAGAGCTGCCGCACTTTGAATAACAATTGAGTGGTCATGCAACACTGTACCATATAACATTTTTATATTTTTTTTCACACAAACACAGCTTTCTTTTGGTGGTATTTAAAGTATAACTAAAGGCAAAACTTTTTTTTTTTAGTTTTGGACAGAGTGGAGAGGTATTCAAATGCTTTTCAGGTTTTATTTCTGTGTGTGCCCCTATTATGGAGATTCACCCCCTCTATTTTATCCTGTTTACTATCATCATTGAAAGTAAAAAAAAAAAATCCCCAATTTTTGTTTGTCCCCAAAAAAATAACAGAGTGGAAATCTTCCAATGGGGAAACTAGTTCTGGTGATCTGGGGGTCTCAAAGAAATCCCCTAAATTTTCAGGGATTTCCTTTCACTTCCTGTTTTCATTTTTTGCTAAATCAACAAAAAAATATATTTTTTTAAAGTGTTTTTGTTTCTGCTATAACACTTTGCAAATAAATAATCTTTCTTCATAAATTTAGGCCAAACTGTATTGAACTACATTTCTTTAGTGAAAATAACCCAAATCAGTGTTTATTATTTAGTCTGTAGGAAAGTTATAGAATCCACATGATATATACGTAAATCTGAAAATTGATCAATCCTGATGTACTGATGGCCTATCTCATTTCTTGAGGCCTGGAAACACCAGAGCAGTACAAATTTTCCTCAAATTACCTCTTTTTTGGAAATGAGACAGTCTAAGGTGTTTAGTAAGTGGCCTGGCGAGTTTTTAGAAGTTGTATTTTTTTTCCTTATTCATAAATTGTTTGTCTTTTTATTTTTTACATTTTTTTAAAACACACTATGACCAGAACAATACACTGTTACCATAGTAACACTGCACTACTCTGGGTACACTACCATTGACTGGTAGTGTAAAAAAAAGCTCTTGATCACTGAAGTTTGATTGTAGAGAAATCTAGCAGTGATATTATATATATTGTATACTGTGTATAAGTGATGTGGATGAATTGCATCCAACTATCACATTGTACCCTTTGGGCTGTATGACATATCTGGCACTTATATACGATCTGTTTCTATGTTTTTAACCACTTAAGTCCCGGACTATTTTGCTGGCCAAAAACCAGAGCACTTTTTGTGATTCGGCACTGCGTCCCAAACAAAATTGACGTCCTTTTTTCCAACAAATAGAGCTTTCTTTTGGTGGTATTTGATCAACTCTGTGTTTTTAATTTTTTGCACTATAAACAAAAATAGAGCGACAATTTTGAAAAAAACACATTATTTTTTACTTTTTGCTATAATAAATATCCCCCAAAAATATATATAAAAATTTTTTTTTTTCCTCAGTTTAGGCCGATACGTATACTTCTACATATTTTTGGTAAAAACAAATCACAATAAGCGTTTATTGATTGGTTTGTGCAAAAGTTATAGCGTCTACAAAATATAGGTTAGTTTTATGGCATTTTTATTATCATTTTTTTTTAATGGCGGCGATCTGCGATTTTTATTGTGTATGGCAGACACATCGGACAATTTTGACACATTTTTAGGACCATTGTCATTTTTACAGCGATCAGTGCTATAAAATTGCATTTATTACTGTAAAAATGGCACTGACAGTGAAGGGGTTAACCACTAAGGGGCAAGGGAGGGGTTAGGTGTGTGATTCTAACTGTTAGGGGGCATGGCTACGAATGACACTTCACTGATCATAGCTCCCGCTCACAGGGATCTATGATCAGTGACAGTGTCACTAGGCAGAATGGGTAGATGCTTGTTTACATTAGCATCTCCCCATTCATCAGCTCCGTGACACGATCGCGGGTATCCCCACAGCGATCGAGTCCGCGGTACCCACGATCCTACTCACAGAGCTCCCGGCAGGTGGCAAATTTAAAGGGACATACCGGTATGCCCATTTGCCCAGCCATGCCATTCTGCCGATGTATATTTTAAATTATGTATAATAAATATTTTTGTTTTAAATATATGGAAAACACTTTCCCTCCTGCATATTATTTCCATCAGGCATGCTAAATCCCTTATATACCCGTACTTCCCCTAGCGGGAGAGACAGGTACACTCCATTGTTCCATTAATGTCTTTCTGGGAATTGCGCCTTTCGGTTTTTCTTTTTTGTCACAAGTTCTCCTACCCAATTTTTCTTTTACATTTCACTCACCAGACTATTGCTTGCTAATTATATTAAGTACAATGGAACAGTTTTATTTTATTAAAATAAATGTGAAGCATTCATTCATTAGGTTTGTACATGTTTGTTAGGATTAATTCACATGTGCGTAGCTCTTTTTATTGCCTCTCCCCTGTCTGCTTTAACCCCTTGAAACCTGCACTAGTGTGCCACAACTTAGTGCATTGCACATGGCTGTGGGGTCCTTTCTCAAATGAATGTGTCACATTCAGTGGGAGCTATGCCCACCAAAAGTGACAGGGGGTAAATTCCTGAGGCAGGTGTGAAGCAAGGCATTGCAGCTGCAGCGTTGGGGGGTGGTACAAGTGCAGGAGTTTTACTACTCCCCAACCTTACATGTGAATAAGCTCCATCATTAAAGCATATTTTGTGGGTAAAGGTCTGTAGCATATGTGTGATAAGAATAGGGGCTTTATTTAACTATGTCTCTGTAGGTCTCTCCCATTGTGCAATTTGACCACAGCCACGATTCAGTGTGGCACACTAGTTCTGTTGTCTATTTATTCAGACCTTTTTTTGGGGGGGGGGGGGGGGGGGTTCTTTACACAAAGAAAAACAATCCTATAGCAGAGTGTTTTTTTAACTGCCAGATGCAGTGCAATAACATATATTATGATCTCATCATTTTGTGGTTCTTTTGAAATGTTAATAACACATATTTTGTATTTTTTGCGGCATTATATAACTTTCACTACAAGCCTGATTTAAAATTTCAGCTTGCAAGTAGAAACCTAATAAATAAACACGTTTTAGATAATTACTTGAATTAAAAGAATACTTAAAAAAAGTATTAACTAACTTAGGTTTTTCGGCAAACTTGCCAGCTTCAATGCTTAATCTATACTTAGCATTTTTTTCATTTTTAAATGGCAAGTTTATATTTTTTATTACACTTGCACGAACACAACTTAAATATTTTAGAGTGGAATGTTTTGCATATTTTACAAACATATGTGAAAGCCTTGCAGCCCCATAAATATACCCTTTCGGATTTCACCTACAGCAATAACAATCTGCCAGATCATATGGCATAGAGAGCTAAATAAATCTTTCAAAAAGTCTCTTTGGATTTCCCTTTGGGAAAACACCTGAAGTTTATTAAAATACAATTTGGCTTTGCAAAACAATCAAGCTTCATCACCAGTAATTTTCATTTGCTGAAAAGTTACTTTATATCTTATATTTTTTGGAATAACAAAGTTACAAAGCTTCAATACAAAACTTTTTCTTAGTTGTGGATAGAGCAGAAAAATCTAAGATCTTCTGTCAGTTTTGTTTTTGTGTGTGATAACACTTGAAAGATTTACACTTCTATTTGATCTGATGACCATTATTAACAGAACAGACAGTGAATGTAAAGAAAAACAATGCTTTGTCACGAGAATAGGAGGTGAGGGGAAATCTTTAAGTATTCCCATAACAACTTTCCAAAAGGAGATTTGACTTCACTTTTGAGAGGAAATCATGGAAAATCTCCAGTATATGACACAAATGGGAAAAAGACCTAACTGAAGGTTTAACTCTACCCTACTCTATCCAAACTAAAAAAAAAAAAAAACACATTAGAGTCAATTCAGCATGTTACTGACAATATCCTCAAGGAGGGAATCCAGCCATGTACTGTAAGCCGGATTTCTCCTTGAGGGGATTGTCAGTAACAGGCTGTTGTGTTCTGTTCTTGTAAGAATCCATCTTCTATAGTTGGTGATGACTCACATGGTGGTCACAGAACTGGGTTGAGTACTATTTCTTTGCCAAGCGTCACATGGGACTCTTGAAGATTTATTTGGACTGTGTATATATTTATAATTTTTTCACTTACAAATTTTTTTTGCTATATTTATGTGGACTGTTTATTGAGATTGCATAATAGCACATTTGAGTTGTGTTTGCACATTATCATTTTTAGCGCAGCGACCTACATGATACCAGTTTTGTTATATAGTTTATCTAACTATTTGTTGCCAGCAGCTTTTTTTTGCACCTACCAGTGCGGTTTCTACCACTGTTTTATGGTTTTATCTATACTTGCCATTATACACAATGAAGTCAACCTTTTTTCACATAGGTTCTTAATGTATTACCTTATTTCTATGAGCACTCATTCTATTGTGTTCCTACAAAGAGACATCTCAAGGCCAGAGAAAAGTTATATTTATTAACAAAATCATGCCCAGTCAGGCATAATAGGGATAGGAGATGAAATATTAAATCACATTGAAAGTTCTCTGTGAAAGAAACATGTTGATGGATTCAGATTATAAAACAGTCCCCCCCCCCCCCATTGGACTGCTGCATGAAACCCTTCTAAAAAGTAAACCTGTCATGAAGGAAACATTGAAACTGCCAACCAAACACCATTAAGTTAGCTATACAATAACATATTAGACATTTGCATTAGTTTTGTCCGAATGCATTTTCGTACAAATTTCAGGTATTTTCGTTGTCGTTTTAACAAACGATAACGAAAGTGCAGAATCCGAAAAACAAAAGATCGGACATAAAGAAATGCTTTATTTTCATTTTCGTTGTGACAACAGTTCGATATAGATAGAAGATTCGATGCTGACAATAACAATCTGTGTCTATCGAACCTGTGGTCGAATGTGCCTAACCGTAACTCTATTAGTCCAAGATTATTCAACATATAGAGAAAAGATTTGACGTAGAGAGGAAAGATTTGACGTAGAGAGAAGATTTGCCGTAGAGAGAAAAGATTTGACGTAGAGAGAAAAGATTGCTGCTGGAATTGGTCGGAATTGCATCTAAACTATACTGAGTCATACAGTTTAGCTGCTCCGTCAAATCTTTTTTGAACATTCGACATCAATGACAGATTCAACACTTGCTTACCGGGCACTTAAACCCCCCTCCTATCCAGACCAATTTTCAGCTTTCGGTGCTCTCACACTTTGAATGACAATTACTCAGTCATGCAACACTGTACCCAAATTAATTTTTTGTCCTTTTTTTTCCCACAAATAGAGCCTTCTTTTGGTGGTATTTTATCACCTCTGGGTTTTTTATTTTTTGCGCTATAAATGAAAAAAGACCGAAAATTTAGAAAAAAAACAAATTTTTCTTTGTTTCTGTGAGTAAATTTAGGAAATTATAAATTTTTCTTCATAAATTTTTGCCACAATTCATACTGCTACATATCTTTGGTAAAAATAACCCAAATTAGTGGATACTATTTGGTCTTTATGAAAGTTACAGACTCTACAAACTGTGGTGCAAATTATACAAAATTGATCACACCTGATGCACTGGTGACCTATCTCATTTCTTGTGACCCTAACAAGACAGGAAAGTACAAATACCCCCCCAAATGACCCCTTTTTTGAAAGTAGAAATTCCAAGGTATTTAGTAAGAGGCATGGTGAGGTTTTTGATGTTGTAATTTTTTCCCACAATTCTTTGCAAAATGAATTATTTTTTTATTTTTATTTTTTTCCACAAAATTGTCATTGTAATAGGTTATTTCTCTCACATGGCATGTGTATACCACAAATGACACCCCAAAATAAATTCTACTACTCCTCCTGAGTATTACAATACCACATGTGTGGGACTTTTCCACAGCCTGGCCACTTAGAGAGGCCCAACATGCAGGGAGCGCCACCACGTGTTCTAGGAGCATAAATTACACATCTAACTTGTTGAGTACCTAGTACACTTTTGAAGGCCCTGGAGCACCAGGACAATGACACATGACACTGACGTGGCACTGATGACAGATGGCAGTGATAAGTGGCACTGATGACAGGTGACACTGATGTGGCACTGATGACAGATGGCACTAATACTGGCACTGATGACACGTGACACTGATGAGAGATGGCACTAATATGTGGCACTGATGAGAGATGGCACTTATACGTGGCACTGATGAGAGATGGCACTTATACATGGCACTGATATCACGTGGCACTAATATGTGGCACTGATGAGAGATGGCACTAATACGTGGCACTGATGACAGACGGCACTAATACGTGGCACTGATGACACGTGACACTGATGACAGATGGCACTGATACGTGGCATTGATGACAGGTGACACTGATAACAGATGGCACGTGACACTGACAGGTGGCACCGATGACAGGTGGCACTAATACGTGACACTGATGACACGTGACACTGATATGGCACTGATGACAGATGGCACTATGTGGCACTGATGACATGTGGCACTATGTGGCACTGATGACATGTGGCACTGATGTGGCACTGGGGGCAGGTGGCACTGACGACAGATGGCACTGAAAGATGGCACTGACGACAGATGGCACTGGGGGCAGATGGCATTGGGGACAGATGGCACTGGCAGATGGCATTAGGGAAAGATGGCACTGGCAGATGGCAGTGGTGGCAGTGGGGACAGATGGCAGTGGTGAGATGGCAGTGGTGATAGATGGCAGTGGTGGCAGTGGGGACAGATGGCACATTTTTTTTTTTTACACTTACGGCCGCTGCAGCCGTTCATCTCCCCCTCCTCACACGCTATCTCTGTGTGCGGAGGGAGAGCGGCGCTGAGAGATGATCTCATATGTTTACATATGAGATCATCTTCCATTGGACACGCCGATCTCGCTGTAAACGGCCGATGTGATTGGCCGTTTACAGCGATCTGTGATTGGCTGTGTCCGAGGGACACGGCCAACACAGAATCTCCCTGCTGCGCGCTCGTGAGCGTGCACAGGGAGCGAGGAAAGGGGAGGACGTCATATGACGCCCTCCCGGGAATTGACATCCGTGCCAAAGCCGTCATTCGGCTACGGCCGGATGTCAAGTGGTTAATTAATTTGGATTTTCAGACGAATGCAATTTTTAATGAAAAACGAAATGAATAAAAACGAATTTCGAGAGTAACTAAATAAATGTATTTTTCGGACAAAAACTAAATTCCGAAACAAAATATTTCAGTGTGCACATGTCTATAACATATGGCACTCAGGAGGTGATCTAAACCTTATAGGGTGAATGTCTATTCCCTTGAGAAAGTCACGTGACCTGTGATGACACGCGTCGGGAGGAGGAGCCCAAGTGACAGTGCTAAGCACAGCACAGCACAGTGAGGAGGAAAGGGCTGACAGCCCCCTATCTGAGCCTGACCATTAGCAGGATTTGAACACGCAAACACCTACTGGGTACATGTGAGTTGTATAGCTGTAGGCAACCACCTAAAAGATCTTCTTTGTTTGATGGTTGAATAGAGCGCTGCGCAATGGTTTTTTGTTTGTGTCTTTTTCTCTTTTATATCATACCGGAGCAAGATATCAGGAGGAACCAAAAGGAAAAAAGCCCTACATTCCCAGCATAAAGGGAAGTTTCTTTTTTTCTCTCTTTTTTTTTTTCTCTAGCATTTCTAATTGTGCTCCGGATATCATTAGTGGATGTGAAGAGTTATTTCATTAATTATCTAACTCATTTAATGGACTGCTATCACCTATGGGATTAATATAATATTTAACTGGCGACCGTTTACCCATTAATTCATCAATTAATTAGCTAATCCATCAGGTCAAGCCTGTATTGGCTTTTGGAATTTATATATCCCCATATGCATCACTGGCATAAACTTGATATTTCCTTTCTTTGACACATTATAACACATACTTGTTTTTACTCACATTTTGAAGCACTTTATTTATTTAAAACACATTGTATTTATTTTTAACACATTGTGTATTTATTTATTTATTAAATTGGTTACAACCTCATTGTAACTTGAAGTTTATATATATATTTTTGTGCACCTGGGATTGTCACGCAAGCACTTATATATTTTATTATACCATGACATTTGTCTTTTAACCTCACCTGCTGATCTAAATAGACTAAGGTTGATATTGCGCACTATTTATACTCTAGTATTTATTTGCTTATAGGGGGAATACCATCATCTCTATTGCAGAATTTAACTTATGTACACAGACATGGGACTTTTTTAAAACTATATACAGTACAAATAATGTATCCTAAAAGGAATGTTTATAATGTATCGATAAATGTATCCTTAAAAACTACAGAATAAGGCTGACATACAGCATACAGTGGTGTGAAAAAGTGTTTGCCCCCTTCCTCATTTCCTGTTCCTTTGCATGTTTGTCACACTTAAGTGTTTCGGAACATCAAACCAATTTAAACAATAGTCAAGGACAACACAAGTAAACACAAAATGCAATTTGTAAATGAAGGTGTTTATTATTAAAGGTGAAAAAAAATCCAAACCATCATGGCCCTGTGTGAAAAAGTGATTGCCCCCTAAACCTAATAACAGGTTGGGCCACCCTTAGCAGCAACAACTGCAACCAAGCGTTTGCGATAACGTGCAATGAGGCTTTTACAGCGTCCTGGAGGAATTTTGGCCCACTCATCTTTGCAGAATTGTCCTAATTCAGTTACATTAGAGGGTTTTCGAGCATGAACGGCCTTTTTAAGGTCATACCACAACATCTCAATAGGATTCAGGTCAGGACTAGGGATGGGCCCGGTGCTCGATGCGAACCCACGTTCGCATCGAGCACCGGGCGTTCGCTCGCTCGGCGAGCCCAGAACTATTTTGGCCGCTCGCATCACGTTCGTGTGATGCGAGCGGCCCCGCAATGCATTGCGGCCGGCGCGGCCGGCGCAGTGCATTGCTGGCTGATGATTGGCCAAGCATGCACTGTGACCCCGCATGCTTGGCCAATCACAGCCCCGGAAACTCGAAGAGCCATAATTGGCTACAGGCAGGACGCCTGTAGCCAATTACAGCTCAGGGGCTGTAGTACACGCCCCCCCCTATAAAAGGCCGCCACGCCGTCTGCGCCGGTCACATGCTGTTCCGGCGCAGATAGAGCAGGCTAGATCTGTGACACTCTGCTGGATTTAGTTAGTTAGAGAGATTTACTTAGAGAGATTGAGTTAGATAGATTCATTCATTTAGATTGATTTAGAAAGAGGGGCTTGTAGTGTGTTCGTGGCAGGCAGGCAGAGCTCCTATATTTTGTTCCCAGAAGCACCTATAGGACTTGTAGTGTGTTCGTGGCAGGCAGGCAGAGCTCCTATATTTTGTTCCCAGAAGCACCTATAGGACTTGTAGTGTGTTCGTGGCAGGCAGGCAGAGCTCCTATATTTTGTTCCCAGAAGCACCTATAGGACTTGTAGTGTGTTCCTGGCAGGCAGGCAGAGCTCCTATATTTTGTTCCCAGAAGCACCTATAGGACTTGTAGTGTGTTCGTGGCAGGCAGGCAGAGCTCCTATATTTTGTTCCCAGAAGCACCTATAGGACTTGTAGTGTGTTCGTGGCAGGCAGGCAGAGCTCCTATATTTTGTTCCCAGAAGCACCTATAGGACTTGTAGTGTGTTCCTGGCAGGCAGGCAGAGCTCCTATATTTTGTTCCCAGAAGCACCTATAGGACTTGTAGTGTGTTCGTGGCAGGCAGGCAGAGCTCCTATATTTTCTTCCCAGAAGCACCTATAGGACTTGTAGTGTGTTCCTGGCAGGCAGGCAGAGCTCCTATATTTTGTTCCCAGAAGCACCTATAGGACTTGGAGTGTGTTAGTCCAATCACACAGAGATCATATATTTTGTTCCCAGAAGCACCTATAGGACTTGAAGTGTGTTAGTCCAATCACACAGAGATCATATATTTTGTTCCCAGAAGCACCTATAGGACTTGAAGTGTGTTAGTCCCATCACACAGACCTATATTTTCTTCCCAGAAGCACCTATAGGACTTGAAGTGTGTTAGTCCAATCACACAGAGATCATATATTTTGTTCCCAGAAGCACCTATAGGACTTGAAGTGTGTTAGTCCCATCACACAGAGATCATATATTTTGTTCCCAGAAGCACCTATAGGACTTGAAGTGTGTTAGTCCAATCACACAGAGATCATATATTTTGTTCCCAGAAGCACCTATAGGACTTGAAGTGTGTTAGTCCAATCACACAGAGATCATATATTTTGTTCCCAGAAGCACCTATAGGACTTGAAGTGTGTTAGTCCCATCACACAGAGATCATATATTTTGTTCCCAGAAGCACCTATAGGACTTGAAGTGTGTTAGTCCAATCACACAGAGATCATATATTTTGTTCCCAGAAGCACCTATAGGACTTGAAGTGTGTTAGTCCAATCACACAGAGATCATATATTTTGTTCCCAGAAGCACCTATAGGACTTGAAGTGTGTTAGTCCAATCACACAGAGATCATATATTTTGTTCCCAGAAGCACCTATAGGACTTGAAGTGTGTTAGTCCAATCACACAGAGATCATATATTTTGTTCCCAAAAGCACCTATAGGACTTGAAGTGTGTTAGTCCCATCACACAGACCTATATTTTCTTCCCAGAAGCACCTATAGGACTTGAAGTGTGTTAGTCCAATCACACAGAGATCATATATTTTGTTCCCAGAAGCACCTATAGGACTTGAAGTGTGTTAGTCCCATCACACAGAGATCATATATTTTCTTCCCAGAAGCACCTATAGGACTTGAAGTGTGTTAGTCCAATCACACAGAGATCATATATTTTGTTCCCAGAAGCACCTATAGGACTTGAAGTGTGTTAGTCCCATCACACAGACCTATATTTTCTTCCCAGAAGCACCTATAGGACTTGAAGTGTGTTAGTCCAATCACACAGAGATCATATATATTTTGTTCCCAGAAGCACCTATAGGACTTGAAGTGTGTTAGTCCCATCACACAGAGATCATATATTTTGTTCCCAGAAGCACCTATAGGACTTGAAGTGTGTTAGTCCCATCACACAGAGATCATATATTTTGTTCCCAGAAGCACCTATAGGACTTGAAGTGTGTTAGTCCCATCACACAGAGATCATATATTTTGTTCCCAGAAGCACCTATAGGACTTGAAGTGTGTTAGTCCAATCACACAGAGATCATATATTTTGTTCCCAGAAGCACCTATAGGACTTGAAGTGTGTTAGTCCCATCACACAGAGATCATATATTTTGTTCCCAGAAGCACCTATAGGACTTGAAGTGTGTTAGTCCAATCACACAGAGATCATATATTTTGTTCCCAGAAGCACCTATAGGACTTGAAGTGTGTTAGTCCCATCACACAGACCTATATTTTCTTCCCAGAAGCACCTATAGGACTTGAAGTGTGTTAGTCCAATCACACAGAGATCTTATATTTTGTTCCCAGAAGCACCTATAGGACTTGAAGTGTGTTAGTCCCATCACACAGAGATCATATATTTTGTTCCCAGAAGCACCTATAGGACTTGAAGTGTGTTAGTCCCATCACACAGAGATCATATATTTTCTTCCCAGAAGCACCTATAGGACTTGAAGTGTGTTAGTCCCATCACACAGAGCTCCTATATTTTCTTCTCAGCAGCACCCACAGGACTTCTAGTGTGTTAGTGGCATCACACAGAGCTCCTCTATTTTCTTTGCAGAAGCACCCACAGGACTTCTAGTGTGTTAGTGGCATCACACAGAGCTCCTCTATTTTCTTTGCAGAAGCACCCACAGGACTTCTAGTGTGTTAGTGGCATCACACAGAGCTCCTCTATTTTCTTTGCAGAAGCACCCATAGGACTTCTAGTGTGTTAGTGGCATCACACAGAGCTCCTCTTTTTTCTTTGCAGAAGCACCCATAGGACTTCTAGTGTGTTAGTGGCATCACACAGAGCTCCTATATTTTCTTCTCAGCAGCACCCACAGGACTTCTAGTGTGTTAGTGGCATCACACAGAGCTCCTCTATTTTCTTTGCAGAAGCACCCATAGGACTTCTAGTGTGTTAGTGGCATCACACAGAGCTCCTATATTTTCTTCTCAGCAGCACCCACAGGACTTCTACTGTGTTAGTGGCATCACACAGAGCTCCTCTATTTTCTTTGCAGAAGCACCCATAGGACTTCTAGTGTGTTAGTGGCATCACACAGAGCTCCTCTATTTTCTTCTCAGCAGCACCCACAGGACTTCTAGTGTGTTAGTGGCATCACACAGAGCTCCTCTATTTTCTTCTCAGCAGCACCCACAGGACTTCTAGTGTGTTAGTGGCATCACACAGAGCTCCTCTATTTTCTTTGCAGAAGCACCCATAGGACTTCTAGTGTGTTAGTGGCATCACACAGAGCTCCTCTTTTTTCTTTGCAGAAGCACCCATAGGACTTCTAGTGTGTTAGTGGCATCACACAGAGCTCCTATATTTTCTTCTCAGCAGCACCCACAGGACTTCTAGTGTGTTAGTGGCATCACACAGAGCTCCTCTATTTTCTTTGCAGAAGCACCCATAGGACTTCTAGTGTGTTAGTGGCATCACACAGAGCTCCTCTATTTTCTTCTCAGCAGCACCCACAGGACTTCTAGTGTGTTAGTGGCATCACACAGAGCTCCTCTATTTTCTTCTCAGCAGCACCCACAGGACTTCTAGTGTGTTAGTGGCATCACACAGAGCTCCTCTATTTTCTTTGCAGAAGCACCCATAGGACTTCTAGTGTGTTAGTGGCATCACACAGAGCTCCTCTTTTTTCTTTGCAGAAGCACCCATAGGACTTCTAGTGTGTTAGTGGCATCACACAGAGCTCCTATATTTTCTTCTCAGCAGCACCCACAGGACTTCTAGTGTGTTAGTGGCATCACACAGAGCTCCTCTATTTTCTTTGCAGAAGCACCCATAGGACTTCTAGTGTGTTAGTGGCATCACACAGAGCTCCTATATTTTCTTCTCAGCAGCACCCACAGGACTTCTAGTGTGTTAGTGGCATCACACAGAGCTCCTCTATTTTCTTTGCAGAAGCACCCATAGGACTTCTAGTGTGTTAGTGGCATCCCACAGAGCTCCTCTATTTTCTTTGCAGAAGCACCCATAGGACTTCTAGTGTGTTAGTGGCATCACACAGAGCTCCTATATTTTCTTCTCAGCAGCACCCACAGGACTTCTAGTGTGTTAGTGGCATCACACAGAGCTCCTCTATTTTCTTTGCAGAAGCACCCATAGGACTTCTAGTGGGTTAGTGGCATCACACAGAGCTCCTATATATTCTTCTCAGCAGCACCCACAGGACTACCGACTACAATGGCTGGAAGACCGCCAAGGGGAGGCAGAGCGTGCAGAGCCAAGAACACAGGGCAGGCAGGCTCTGTTTCTAGTGGACGTGGCCGTGGACGTGGACGTGGTCGTGCATCGTCATCAGCACGTGGCCATGGGACACGCGCGTCTTTGTTTTCGGCAGCTGGACATGTGGAGCCGCATCATGCTGAAGGCTTGGTAGAATGGATGACCAAGCCCTCCTCATCCTCCTCATCCTCTCTCACCCAGGCTCAGGGTACTGGCAGAGCATCATCAGCCACCCCTTCCCTAGACCCACCATGTCCTCCTGAGGAGTCCCCCGAACTCTTTGAGCACAGTGTTGGGTACATGCTCCAGGAGGATGCCCAACGATTCGAAGGCTCGGATGATGATACCCAGCTTGAGGAATCTGGCAGTACTGTTCCACCAGCTGCAGCTTACTGCCAGGTTTGCTCTAGTGGTGAAGAGGGAGGGGATGATGAGGTCACTGACTCCACGTGGGTGCCTGAAGGGAGAGAGGATGAGGAGGAGGACGAGGAGGAGGAGGATGCGGCGTCACATGTCCAACGAGGCAGGGTGCCCCCTGGAGGCCAGGTAGAGGCCAGCACAGCAACTGTACAACACCGCAGAGCTCCGCCTGTGCAGGGCGCTGCCTCTGCACGTTATCAGAAAAGTTCTTTGGTGTGGGCCTTTTTTGAGACGAGTGCAGCAGATCGCACCACTGCTATTTGCAATATTTGTCTCAAGCGTATCTCGCGTGGCCAAAACATCAGCCGCTTGGGCACCACAAGCATGACCAGACATATGGCGACCTGCCATGCAGCTCGTTGGCAGGCACACATAAAAGACCCACACCAAAGAACTAAGCGGACCTCTCCTTGCTCCTCCTCAGCTGGGATCTCCATCCCCACTACACCTTCAGTCCTCTCTGAAAGCTGCTCTGAGAGGACTGAAGGTGTAGAATTAGGTGTGTCACAACCAAGTACTTGCAGTACACCGACGTCCGATTGCAGCAGGCAAATTTCCCTGCCCCAGCTGCTGGACCGTAGAAAGAAGTACACTCCCAGCCATCCACATGCCCAGCGGTTGAATGCTAGCCTGGCTAAATTGCTAGCACTTCAACTGCTGCCTTTTCAGTTGGTAGACTCGGCCCCCTTCCGTGAGTTTGTTCAATGTGCGGTTCCTCAGTGGCAGGTTCCCAAACGCCACTTTTTCTCACGGAAGGCGATTCCGTCTCTCTACCGGCATGTGGAGGGCAATGTCCATGCCTCGCTGGACAGGGCGGTCAGCGGTAAGGTGCATATTACCGCTGACTCATGGTCCAGCAGGCATGGACAGGGACGGTACCTTTCTTTCACGGCCCATTGGGTCACTCTATTGGCAGCTGGGAGGGATGCAGGACAAGGTGCAGTAGTGTTGGAGGTTGTTCCGCCACCACGCCTCCAAAACGCTACTACTGCTACTGGTTGTGACACACCTCTCTCCTCCACCCCCTCCTCTTCTTCTTCCTCCAGTGCTCTGTCCTTGGAACCAGCGGTGCTCCGTAGGCGTACAAGGGGCTACGCAAGTACGCAGGCAAAAAGATGCCATGCCGTGCTTGCGCTGGTGTGTTTGGGGGACAGGAGCCACACTGGGCCAGAGGTTCTGGCAGCTCTGCAGGGGCAGGCCGAGAGGTGGTTGACGCCACGTCAGCTTAAGCCAGGAATGGTCGTTTCTGACAATGGCACCAACCTCCTCTCCGCCCTGCGACAGGGGCAGCTCACCCATGTGCCCTGCATGGCTCACGTCCTCAACCTGGTGGTGCAGCGGTTCTTGGGCAGGTTCCCAGGCTTACAGGATGTCCTGAGGCAGGCCAGGAAAGTCTGTGTGCATTTCCGCCGATCTTATAATGCCAGTGCTCGGCTGACTGAGCTGCAAAAGGAGCTGAACCTGCCCAAGAACCGCCTAATATGTGACATGCCCACCAGGTGGAACTCAACGTTGGCCATGCTGCAGCGACTGCACACGCAGCAGAGGGCCATCAATGAGTACCTTTGCGACTACGGCACCAGGACAGGGTCAGGGGAGCTTGGTTTTTTTTCCCCACGTCAGTGGAGCATGATCAGGGATGCATGCACTGTCCTCTCACCATTTGAGGAGGCCACGAGGATGGTGAGCAGTGACAGTGCATGCATCAGTGACACTGTCCCTCTTGTCCACCTGTTGGAGCATACGCTGCGTGGGATAATGGACAGGGCACTTGAGGCAGAACAGAGGCAGGAAGAGGAGGACTTCCTTGCCTCTCAAGGCCCCCTTTATCCGGACAGTGTTCCTCCTGTCCCACCCATCACACAGGAAGAGGATGAGGAGGAGGAGGAGGAGGAGGAGGAGGATTGTGTGAGCATGGAGGTGGAGCCTGGCACTCAGCATCAGCAGCAGCAGTCTTTTAGGGATGATGTACAGTCCCAACAAACCAGTGGACTTGTACGTGGCTGGGAGGAGGTGGCTGGCGATCATGTCATCCTCAGTGACCCAGAAGACTCCGGACCGAATGCCTCAGCTAACCTACGCTGCATGGCCTCCCTGATCCTGCAAAGCCTGCGGAAGGATCCTCGTGTTCTTCGGATCAAGGAGAGGGACCATTACTGGCTGGCCACTCTCCTTGATCCGCGGTACAAGGGTAAGGTTGCGGACCTTATCTTGCCGTCGCAGAGGGAGCAGAGGATGAGACATCTCAGGGAGGCCTTGCAGAAAGGTCTGTGCAACGCGTTCCCAGAAACTGGGAGGCTACAAACTCCTGGTCCTGGGCGACGAGTAGCTGAGGCTTCGGTCAGTAGCAGAAGGAGCGGTGGGGAAGGTGGACGTCTGACCGATGCGTTCAGACAATTTTTTAGTCCGCAGCCCCAAGGTATGATCGGTTCCAGCAACCATCGCCAGCGTCTGATATACATGGTGCAGGAATACCTTGGGGCAAGGTCAGACTTGGACACCTTTCCCACCGAAAATCCTCTGGCTTACTGGGTCCTGAGGATGGATCACTGGCCAGAGCTTGCACAGTATGCAATTGAGCTACTGGCCTGTCCTGCCTCCAGCGTTCTGTCCGAACGCACATTCAGTGCTGCTGGAGGATTTGTGACTGATCATAGGGTGCGCCTGTCCACCGCCTCGGTTGATCGACTGACCTTCATCAAAATGAATCAGTCTTGGATCACCACCAGCTACCAGGCACCTGAGGCGGATATAACCGAATAATTTTTAATGTCACATCACATCCCTTCAAGACTGCCTATGCTGATGCTGAGTGACTGTCCTCTTATGTTCACTGACTATCCTCTTCCTCCTCCTCAATGATCCATGCCACCACACCAGTGCCTAATTCACAATTTTTCAGCCCCTGTTTAACAGGGGCGTGTACATACAATTTTTATAAAAAAATGCTTCGCAACACTGTGCTCCAAGTACAGTATCTGTGAGGGGTTGCAGTGTTGTGGCACCAGCACCAGTGCCTAAGGCACAATTTTTCAGCCCCTGTTTAACAGGGGCGTGTACTTACAATTTTTTAAAAAAATGCTTCGCAACACGTGTGACTGCTGTGCTCCAAGTACAGTATCTGTGAGGGGTTGCAGTGTTGTGGCACCAGCACCAGTGCCTAAGGCACAATTTTTCAGCCCCTGTTTAACAGGGGCGTGTACATACAATTTTTATAAAAAAATGCTTCGCAACAATGTGCTCCAAGTACAGTATCTGTGAGGGGTTGCAGTGTTGTGGCACCAGCACCAGTGCCTAAGGCACAATTTTTCAGCCCCTGTTTAACAGGGGCGTGTACTTACAATTTTTTAAAAAAATGCTTCGCAACACGTGTGACTGCTGTGCTCCAAGTACAGTATCTGTGAGGGGTTGCAGTGTTGTGGCACCAGCACCAGTGCCTAAGGCACAATTTTTCAGCCCCTGTTTAACAGGGGCGGGTAATTACAAATCTTGATCTAATAGTTCACAGCAGGGCCCATTCCTGCGCCCACCAAGAGTAACTATGAGGGCCTACAGTCTTGTGGCAACACCGTCCACCACCACCGCCAAAGGCCCAATTTTTCTGCCCTGTTCATCAGGTGCTTGCAATTACAAATCTTGATCTAATAACTCACAGCAGGGCCCATTCCTGCGCCCACCAAGAGTAACTGTGAGAGCTTACAGTCTTGTGGCAACACCGTCCACCACCACCGCCACCCCCAATTTTTCTGCCCTGTTCAACAGGTGCATGCAATTACAAATCTTGATCTATTAACTCACAGCAGGGCCCATTCCTGTGCCCAGCAGTCTTGTGGCTACACCAACATCTAATAGGGCAAATTTCTGCAGAGTATATACGCCAGGCCCCTACTTTCATACATCCAACTTACAAACGACTCCTACTTGCAAATGGAAAGAGAAAACAGGAAGTGAGAGGAAATCTACCCCTAGGAAGGGAAATTCTATCCTGTTAGATTTAATTTGGGAAAAAGGTATCTCCTCTCTACTGATACTTTATCACCAATCCTTGTTTCAATTAAAACCCCACTTTTTCCAAAAACATTTGTCATTGGGACGGAAAGTGAGGTGACATGTTCTGAACAGATGTGCAAAGACAGCAAATGTTACAGGGGTGATAACCCCTCCCTATGTTCTCCAAAAAGCTTAAAAATAGATTTTTTTGGGATGGAGCTACACTTCATAATGTACCTGTTCAGATTCTACTTAAGAACAAACCTAAAGCCGCAAGTGGCTTTAAATGGCTTCTTTTTTTCCTTTAAAAATGTCATTTTGTGCAAGGACAGTTCTAAACACGGGAAACACATGCCACTTCACAGGCATACTTTAGACACCCCCCAGGTACCATATTTAAAGGAAAATTTCACTTTTTTTTTTTTCACTTTATGCATCATTAAAATGACTGCTCCCGAAAAAACGTTAGTTTTTAAAAGTTCTTTTTGCATTGATATATGTCCCCTGGGGCAGAACCCGGGTCCCCAAACCTGTTTTATGACATTAACATGCATATTGGCCGTTGTAATTAGCACTTTTGATTTCGAACGTTCGTGTCCATTATAACATATAGGGTTCGAAAATTTGCGCGAACTTTCGGTCGGTTCGAAGGTTCTGGTGCGAACCGAACCCGGGGGTGTTCGGCTCATCCCTAGTCAGGACTTTGGCTAGGCCACTCCAAAGTCTTCATTTTGTTTTTCTTCAGCCATTCGGTGGTGGACTTGCTGGTGTGTTTAGGATCATTGTCCTGCTGCAGAACCCAAGTTCGTTTCAGCTTGAGTACACGAACAGATGGTCGGACATTCTCCTTCAGGATCTCTTGGTAGACAGCAGAATTCATAGTTCCTTTTATCACGGCAAGTCTTCCAGGTCCTGAAGCAGCAAAACAGCCCCAGACCATCACACTACCACCACCATATTTTACTGTTGGTATAATGTTCTTTTTCTGAAATGCAGTGTTCCTTCTATGCCAGATATACTTGGACACACACCTTCCAAAGAGTTCCACTTTTGTCTCATCGGTCCACAGAATGTTGTCCCAAAAGTCTTGGGGATCATCAAGATGTGTTGTGGAGAAATTGAGACGAGCTTTGATGTTCTTTTTGCTCAGCAGTGGTTTTCTCCTTGGAACTCTGCCATGCAGGCCATTTTTGCCCAGTCTTTTCCTGATGGTGGAGGCATGAACGCTGACCTTAACTGAGGCAAGTGAGGCCTGCAGTTCCTTGGACGTTGTTGTGGGGTCTTTTGTGACCTCTTGGATGAGTCGTCGCTGCGCTCTTGGGGTAATTTTGGGCGGCCGGCCACTCCTGGGAAGGTTCACCACTGTTCCATGTCTTCGCCATTTGTGGATAATGGCTCTCACTGTGGTTCGCTGGATTCCCAAAGCTTTGGAAATAACTTTATAACCCTTTCCAGACTGATAGATCTCAATTACTTTCTTTCTCAATTGTTCCTGAATTTCTTTGGGTCTCGGCATGATGTGTAGCTTTTAAGGATCTTCTGGTGGACCTTACTGTGTCAAGCAGCTCCTATTTAAGTGATGCCTTGATTGTGAACAGGTGTGGCAATAATCAGGCCTGGGTGTGGCTAGAGAAATTGAACTCAGGTGTGGACAACCACAGTTATAGTATGTTTTAACAAGGGGGGCAATCACTTTTTCACACAGGGCCATGATGGTTTGGATTTTTTTTCACCTTTAATAATAAACACCTTCATTTACAAATTGCATTTTGTGTTTACCTGTGTTGTCCTTGACTATTGTTTAAATTGGTTTGATGTTCCGAAACACTTAAGTGTGACAAACATGCAAAGGAACAGGAAATGAGGAAGGGGGCAAACACTTTTTCACACCACTGTATATCCCCACATGACAATGACATTAAAAAAATGCCTCCTGTGCTCATTGCCCCCCCCCCCCCCCCTTTAGACATATATTTCCACTTTCTCAGGGGACTGGGGGGTATACATTTATAAACGGACAGAATAACAAAGGTCAAAAAAATATTGAAACCATAATTATAATAAATAAATGTGTCACAGTTTTTGAATGTTATTTCAGGATAAAGCCAACCACATTAGAAGCCAGTCACATGTCTCCCATTGATGTCATTTGGGATGTAGCACCTGCATGAACAGAGCATTGCTCCCAATTTTACATCCATGTAGGCCTGCATGCATGTCTCTGAGCTCTCACCATCTGGTTTGGGGTGGTGTAACCACACGGATGTCAGATTGGGAACAGCAGCTATACCTGTGCAACCATTGCATCCCAATTGATATAAATGGGACTGCCTGTATGGGGATGCATGGGACACCTGTGCATCCCTGTATGGGTAAACATGGCTCCCATGGGCATACACTTTAGTGTAGTGATGTAATAGTGGGGTGATGATAATTAAATTATTTATTATTATAATGTGAGTAATTTCCCGCAGCAATCGGTTCTTCCAGAGAATGCATTTATCGACTTCCAACACAGATGAACAAAGTTCACAAAATCCTTGCAACAGATGACAAAATCCAACAGAGTAAATATAACAACGAACAGTAGCCTTCAGAGTCCCATTTGTCCTAGACTATATCTAGACCTGTGGCCCTCATCTTCATGGACTGACTGCCAGCTTGAATCGTCCCCCTGAAATACTAGTCTGACACTGGGAGGGTTTCTGCTAGGTCAACCCAAAATACTTTTTGATCTTATTGTTAATCAAGGTGAAAAGACTCTACTTGTAATGTACCCTTTGAAATGTTCAATTAAATTAACAGGTAATTCCTCACATACCTAGGTAGACTTGCATAAGATTAACATATCAAAGCGTCATCAGCTGTCCTTATGATATATTAAAATTGAGTTGGCTTGGACAACTCAACCATTATCAACTGAATTCTGGCAAGGTCAATATGTCAATATTGTATTGTATGTGTACATATATATAATAATATAATATCCTACATTAATCAGCCAACATATTACAACATTTAGTAGTAATTCAGCAGAAATGTTGTTATGTTTATGTATAATATTATTGATTTTAGTGTATTGTTAGCGAAAACATTGATTTGATAAACATTTGTGCAAATATTGCGCTGCCATTAAGAACAGTAGCACCTTCTTTTTTTTTTTTTATAAATCTTTATTTTATACATAATTTTTCACATTTTATCTACATAATCATTCCATTAGTGTATACATTTATATTATTACATACTTTTCTAATACATATCTATTATCCTCATTAAAGTATCCATATTTATTATCTTTGTGTTGTTTTGCATTCATTCTCCCATCCACTTATCATTCATACCTCATTCTACACTATATCAAACCTCAGGAAAAAAAAAAAAAAGAGGGTAAACCCTTCCTTGACCCCCCCTCCTCCACTCCTCTCCCCCTCCCCTCTAGCATATTTTAGATGCTCTTTTTATATTGTCAACAATAAAGAGGATGATATCCTGTACTCTTCCCATTTTTGCCATATTGCTCTTATTTGTTTTTTTAGACTCTTTTCTATCGTGATCCTCTCTTCCAGGGAACGCATCTCGCTCATTTCCGCTATCCAATCCTCTATTGGAGGTGATACATTATTTTTCCAATTTCTCGCTATAACCGTTCTAGCTGCTGTTAGACAGTGTTTTAATATCCCTTTTTTTATATTTTTTATCGATCCCGGTATCATTGACAATATGGAAATCAATATATCTGGTTGTATATTTATGCCAGTCATCTCATGTCATGATATATTTTATATATTTTTTTTCCCAAAATATCTGGACTTTTGGACAAAAGTACCAGATATGCGACATTGTACCAATTGCCCTCCGACATCTCCAACAGGTGTCGTCATTCTCTGGATTAATTTTGTGCATGTCGATCGGACATTTATACCATCTGGCTAATAGTTTATAATTCCTTTCTTGGTGCTTACTGGAGATCGACGTCCTATGTGTTAGTGTGATTGCTTTGTCCCATTTATCTCTAGGTATGACTATATCCAGTTCTTTTTCCCATTTTTTTACAAAACTTAATTCATGTATCTCATTGTTCGAAATTAGGTATTTATATATGTTGGATAAGTTGTGTATGGGTTTCTGTTCTTGTAGGAGTAATACTTCCATTGCAGTTGGTGTTCTGTCTAGTGTCCCTTCTTTCTTAAGGGTGGTTATATATTCTTGGAGTTGTCTATACTGCATCCACTTATTTAAATGTTCCCTACCTATGTCTTCTAGTCGGGGAAGTCTGTTTTTCTCCAATGTCTGTATAATTCTAGTATCCTCTCTTCTGTGCCATTTTAAGAAGGTTGTGGTTTCCCTCGCTGGTGGGAAATCTGGATTGCTGAAGAGGGGTGTCATTGGGCCCACATAAGAAGATCCTATTCCCCTCTTCATCAATCCATCCCATACCCTCAATGTTGCTCTGACTAGGAGTGGCATCTCTTTCTGGGGCCGTCTTTTTTCTTTCTTTATCCAAGGTAAAGCTTTTAGTTTTATATTCATAATCTCTTCCTCCAGCTTCACCCATTGTTTGCTTTCTATGTTATGGAACCAGTCCACAATCCTGGTCACTAGTACTGCTCTAAGATAAACTGATAAAGGGAGAGCTAAGCACCCATCTCTTTTTAGTCTAGTTAATACCTCTCTACTTATTCTGGCAGGCTTACCTGCCCATATAAAGCTCCCAATAGCTTTCCATAGGGAGTTCAGTATGTTAATGAGAGGAAATATTGGAATTGTCTGAAAGACATAAAGTATTTTTGGAAGTATATCCATTTTTTTAATATTTATACGACCTGTCCATGAAAACATCCCCTTATCATATTTTTGAAGTAGTTTAGTTATTTTTTGCAATAATGGTAAATAGTTAAATTCCTGGAGTTTTTCCAGTTCTCTGGGTATAATTACTCCTAGGTATTTAATAGCATTATTTTGCCATTTAACCGCTTCCCGACCGCCTCACGCAGATATACTGCAGGAGAATGGCACGGGCAGGCAAAATCCCGTATATAAACGTGATTTTGCATTTGCCTGCCTGTGGGTCGCGCGCGCGCCGCCAGCGGCACGCTCGTGACCCGGTCGGGAGCTCCGTGACCCCGGCCGTGGGACCAGCGGACCCGATCGCCGCTGGTGTCCCGCGATTGGGTCACGGAGCTGAAGAACGGGGAGAGGTATGTGTAAACAAACCTCTCCCCGCGCTTCCTACTCCTCCTGTCATTGATTGGCTGTTCCCGGTCATCGGGAAAGCCGATCAATGACGTCAGACGTCAGCCCCGCCCCCTAATGTAAAAAAACACACACACGTCACAGCCCATAACCCCTCCCTTCCCCCTAGTGGTTAACTCTTTCACTACAACTGTCATTTATACAGGAATCAATGCATTTAAATAGCATTAATTGCTGTATAAATGACAATGGTCCCAAAAATGTGTCAAAAATGTCTGATGTGTCCGCCATAATGTCACAGTCACAATAAAAATCGCTGATCGCCGCCATTACTAGTAAAAAAAAAATATTAATAAAAATGCTATAAAACTATCCCCTATTTTGTAAACGCTATAAACTTTTGCGCAAACCAATCAATAATCGCTAATTGCGATTTTTTTTTACCAAAAATATGTAGAAGAATACGTATCGGCCTTTTTGGGGATATTTATTATAGCAAAAAGCAAAAAAATATTGCATTGTTTTCAAAACTGTCGCTCTATTTTTTATTATAGCGCAAAAAATAAAAACCGCAGGGGTAATCAAATACCACCAAAAGAAAGCTCTATTTGTGGGAAAAAAAGGACGCCAATTTTGTTTTGGAGCCACGTCGCATGACCGCGCAATTGTCAGTTAAAGCGACGCAGTGCCGAATCGCAAAAAGGGGCCTGGTCCTTTGGCTGCCAATTGGTCCGGGGCTGAAGTGGTTAAAAGAAAAATTCTTTCTAAGTATATCAATAGTATTTGTAGAGAGTGTAATATTTAAGGCTTCAGATTTATTGTAATTCACCTTAAAATTACTTACTTCAGCAAAACGCTTAAACTCATAGATTAAATTGGGTGGTGTTACTATAGAGTTTGTAATATACAATAATAAGTCATCAGCATAGACTGACATTTTGTATTCATGA
This sequence comes from Lithobates sylvaticus, assembly GCA_028564925.1. Taxonomy (NCBI): domain Eukaryota; kingdom Metazoa; phylum Chordata; class Amphibia; order Anura; family Ranidae; genus Lithobates; species Lithobates sylvaticus. The sequence goes on from CM053027.1 coordinate 152,671,873, forward strand.
TTTTTTATTTTAATTCCCTGGATATCTTTGTTGTTCCGAATCACTGTCATCATATGTTCCATGGTTAATACATATAATAATGGGGATAAGGGACATCCCTGTCGGGTTCTGTTCGCAATTCCCACTGTATCAGATACCTCTCCATTTGCCCGTATTTTGGCAGTTGGATTTTGGTATAAAAGTAGCACCTTCTTTTTGTTCTACTGGCCATGTGCTTTCAGAAAATATATGGTTTGGGGGATATTTTACAATTTCTGAAAGCTGTAAGTGAAAAATTAAAACCTACAGATTTTTCGAGAAATGTTTGGGTACGTTCGATTTTCACCATTTTGCAAAAAGGTACAATGTAAAATTATATATTTTTTGTTATTCATTAACTCCATATAGGATAAGATTTTATATTTAGTAGGGATTTAGCAGGAATTTTTGTAAAATTAGCTGTGTTTTTATCTACTAATAATTGTTTTAGTGTATTTTTGCGAATATATTGGTTTGATAAACATTTGTGCAAATACCGCAGGGTCTAGCACCTTCTTTTTATTCTAGATGTCATATGCTTTCAGAAAATATATGGCTTTGAGCGTCTTTCACAAATTCTGAAAGCTGTAAGGGAAAAATTAAAACCTTCAGATTGTTAGATAAATTTGCATATTTACATTTTTGCGTAGTTCAATTTTCTTTTTTTAAATATTTTTTATTAAAGTTTAACAAAGTGTAACATTTATTACAAAACAAACAGGACAATCAGTGAGAGCAGGGGGAAGGGGATTGAACAGGATGGACGTGTAGCGAAGGAGCTCCTCCTAGGTCTGGGAAACGACCTGCAGCTGACCACAATGAGCTACAGATGATCCCCACCTACCCTCCCTAAGCCGACGATATGCTGCTCTGACCACAGCTGAAGGACACATCTTTTCAACCTCTCTGCAGCTTAGCTTGCTGGCTGGCGGTAAGCGCAAATAGCGGTGAAAAGGCTCCAAGAAAAGCGCTGGGATATAATCCCAAGAGAGACAGAAAAAGTTCCCAGCGATCTCTTACCTGCAGTGATGGGAACGAGGCGTCCCCAGAGTGCTGACTAAAGACCCCCCTTCGGCCGAAGCCGGGATATACCGAACGGGATACACGCCATACAAACCGTGTGGATTCGACGGCCCGTCGCACGTGGAGATACCAAACTGCCTGGGAAGGTAACACAACAGACCAATGTTGCAGCAACCACCGCTGTGAAGACTACATGAAGCGGAGGTCTCCACAGGGAATCCCTAGAGTGACTGTGCAGGACTAACGGAACCAGCAGATAAGTACCCCATCTCATATACCCTACAGACTAAAGGTAAAGCGGAGGGGACCGACAAAAAAACCCCGTTTTTTTTTTCCTTTTTCTTTTTCCCTTTGGATATGTGCTATGGCATAAAAACTGAAAAGGAATAACTGTATAATAAAGGGTATTAAGGGCATAAACGTCACGTCACTCTAGTGGGACCTACACTGTAGTGGGACCTACAGAAACCAGCAGAAAAACACCCAAATATAACCCTCCTGTAGAGAGAAAGACCTCACCGTAAAAGGGTTAAATAATTAATTACATAACTGTACAGAATACCCATTAAAGATATTCCTGGTATATCTGATAAGCTTTGCTGACAGTTAACAAAGAATACAGAGTACAATAAAGAGTTTTGAAAAGAAAGGAAAAAAAAAAAAAAAAAAAAAAAGGGGAAGTTTAACCTAATGAAAAATGGACGGCTAAAAAAGGATTTAAATTGGGGGTGAAGATAATGCAACCCGGGAGATACCTCCCCACCAGACAGATTAAAAAAGTTATAAGAAAGACCCCTACAACTACCCAAGAGAACAACATTCCATATATATATAGAATATATGATCAGTGGAATATACACTTCTCTTGAGAGGAAAAGGTTTTTTTTTTTTTTTTTTTTTTTTTTTTTTTGGTTGTTTGCTTTCCATCTACTACTTTGAAACAGATAAAAACTCTATAAGGATGCCACCAAAAAGTACACACACTCAGAAAACAAAGAGAGGATCCACAGGTGGAACAACAAAAAATCAGATTAAGCCACAATCTGCACAGAACTCAGATATAAAGGGGTTTTTTTTCAAACAGCCATTAATATCGCCACAACAAGACGCAGAGACTTCCACTGAATTGCATTTTGCTTCACCCAGTATGAGCCCAGAGCTCCCACTCAACAATAGCCCCACAGGGAGTACACAATATCCCATAATGGACACAACGAGACCAACAAACAATCCCAACTGGGACATACAGACACATTTAAAATCATTACCAACTAAAGAGGATATGGATAATTATGTCTATAGATTAGAGACTACATATAAAGAGCAAATAAATTCATTGAAGGTATCCTTAATAGACACCCAAGAGCATATGAATATCACAGATGCCAAAATCCTGACAATCAACCAGAAAACACTTACCCTGGAAGAAAAAATAATAGAACACGATCGATTAATAAAACAAATAAGAGATTCAACAGATGAACTCGAGAATAAGAATAGACGTAATAATATAAAAATAAGAGGACTTCCAGAATCAGTAGACACTGAGAATCTGAAACAAATATTACAACATATATTTAATATTTTATTACAACAACCTGAGACAACAGCAATAGAGATCGATCGAGCACACAGAATTCAAGGACCCAGAGATCCCAATCAAACGAGACCTAGAGACATAATATGTAGAATACATTTTTTTCAAACCAAAGAAAATATAATGATAGCAGCAAGAACACAAAGGGAATTCAAGTATGAGGGAGCTCAACTTATATTCTTACAAGATCTATCTAAACATACATTAAATAAGAGAAGAGCGGTGAAACCACTACTGGAGCTATTGAGAGAGAAGGGATTCCTTTATAAATGGGGATCCCCCTTTCAAGTAATAGTGTACCAAGAAGGCCAGAAGACGGTGTTTCGGAGTATTGAAGATCTACAAGAATTCCTCAACCATTTGGGACTCCCTCTGATAGAACTGCCCTTGTGGGCCCAGATATATTAAATCTCTTCAGAATGAAATGAGGGGGAAAGTGATACATAATTTCCCCCCTTCTCCCCTTTTTTTTTTTTTTTTTTTTTCCCCCTCTCCTTCTTTTTCCGGAGAAGGGGGAGATAGGAGGGTGAGGGGAGGGAGAAAAGAGGGAGGTTTAGGAATAGGGTACAAACAGTAACCATCACAATATACACTGCGGATATGTAATAGACAAAGAGGAAACAATGTTAATATTAGAAGTGATCAGGGAAAAGACCAGAATCATTTGAGTATGAATAGGGGCAAAAATTTTTTTTTTTTTTTTTTTTTTTTTTTTTTTTTGGAACACATCACATAACTTTACCATATCTACACAAGGACTCACATTTTTGGGGGCGGACATAGGACCGGGGAGGGAAGGGTAGAAGGGAAAGGGATACACCGATCACATGCCTGTACACTAATATTATATACACACGACACGGACACACCAGACACAATTTATAATCTATTACTTACACACACATCTCTAGAGGAGGGGGAAATGGAACGAGGGAGGAGAACAAGGGGGATTGGGGAGACTCCAAAAGAATTGGCCTCCCCTCCCCCCCTATGTGCTCCCCCCCCCTTTAATTTTTTTTTTTTAAATTTTTTAAAAATTTTTTTTTTTTTTTTTTTTTTTTTTTTTATTGTAATTTTTTTTTTTTTTTTTATATATTTTTTTTTTTTGGGGGAGGAAAATGGGGTAACAGGGACTCAAAATTAAATGCATAGAGTTATAAATATAATATGTCAGAATATAATGAAAATATGATAAAAATGTATAAATTGTAATGTACCTGAAAAATGGACACTTATGAGCTGTGGGCTTTTGGGAAATTGGTTTGCCCCCATTGGATACAATTGATTCAATCTTCCTCTGCCCTCCAAAAAAAACGACCCTCTGCGGAGGGGAGGGAGTGGGTGGGGTGGAGGAGAGAGAGAAAATTTCCTCCCCTTTTTTTCCTCTAGGTTTTTTTTTTTTTTTTTTTTTTTTTTTCTTTCCCTCTCCTTTTCCTCCCTTCTCTCTCTCCTTCTCTCTCTGCCCACTCTATCCCCACAACGAAGAGCAGAGGGAATAAACTATATAGATTATGCACCAATAAACCACATTGTATCCATGGGAAACAACCCAAATACCAATCTGTAATAATGGAATAACAGAATGGAAAAGACATATATATACCATATAAACTGTCGGCTTTCAAATATAACTTCAAAGGTGAGGGGGGAGGGGGAGGGGAAGAAGATAGGAGAACAAACATAAGTAACACAATAATAATAGCTCATGAAGGTGATAAATAAGATGTAGGATTAAAATACCCATTAAAATCCTACATCATTTAAACTAAACTATTCCCAGACCAAGGACACGTCCTAACCCTAAGGAAATCCCTATATACCCCCAAATAGGGAACTTACATTGTAAGGGTAGACTCAACGAGTCATTTAGAGAATGATAAAGTATGAAAGTTTAAATCATAAGTGAGTAGAACACCAAAGAGCACTTGACTCTTAGTGCGAATGAACGTGAACTACAGAAGAGAAGCTTTTTTTAAAAGAATAAAAAATATTAATTTTTTTTTTTTTTTTTTTTTTTTTCTCCTTCCTTCTTTCTTCTTTTTCTTTTCTCTCTCTCCTTCCTTCTCCCTCTTCCCCTCTCCCCCCCCCCCTTTTGCTCTCTCCCTCTTCCCTCCTCTAGACCCCCTATTGTCGAAATATGACAGCTATTAAAGTTTGTTCTTTCAATACAAGGGGACTAAATGTAGCATCTAAGAGATCACAAATCTTATATTCTCTCCAGAAACAAAATGTAGGAATTATTCTCTTCCAGGAAACGCACTTCCGTACAAATCAACTACCAAACATACAGAATAGACAATATCCCAACTGGTATCACGATACATACCCATATTCAAAATCCAGAGGGGTCTCAATAGTAATTCATAACTCAATACCTCATCAGGTTTTAGAAAAATGGACAAGTCGAGAGGGCAGAGCACTATTGCTAAAGCTGAATATATACGGACAGATATACACTTTTATTAATATCTATCTACCAAATATAGATCAAATTAAAACAGGCATTCAACTACTAACAAAGATGATGATTAAAGCAGAAGGGACAATCATAATTGGAGGAGACTTCAATTTTGTTCTAGATCGAAATATGGATACCACATCAAAGACAGGACCTCAAAAGAAAAGTGAGAAAAGAGCATTTAAAAAACTACTAGAACAATACCAACTAATAGATATATGGAGAATAACAAATCCAAGTATAAAAGACTATACATTTTACTCCCAGGTACACGATACATACCATAGACTGGACTACTTTTTGATAAACTCCTCGGCGATTGCAACAACCTCTACCCCCGAGATAGGGAATTTCATATGGTCAGACCATGCACCCATCTACCTAACTATAGATACAATAAATAAAAGTATGCCTAGAGGTACATGGAAATTAAATGATAATTTACTATTTGATGAATCCTGTAGAACTGAAATTGCTTCCGCGATATTGAACTTTACATCAGACCACATAGAAGACAATACATCACTCCCAAATCAATGGGAAGCCCTTAAATGTATAATAAGGGGCCTCCTTATTAAACATGGGTCTAGATTAAAAAAAATGAAAAACAATAGGTTAAAAGAATTGATACAAGAAATTTCGGCATTAGAGAAACACCATAAACAGAATACAACACGAGAAACATTAATGGTCCTCTCGGATAAAAGAGTAGAGTTGAGAACGATATTGAATGAACAATCACTTCGAATTAGAGACAAAAATCGCGCCCTATATTACCATCAAGAGAATAAACCAGGTAAAATATTAGCTGGAGCTTTAAAACAACAAACAAGAACTACATCAATTCCCAAAATTAAAACAGACTCAGGGGAACTGACGTATGATCCCAAAAAGATTATGGAAACTTTCCATACATTTTACTCTGGGTTATATAACCTACCTAACCGACTAACAAAACAAAACCTAGAAGACCTTGACCAAAAGGTAAAACAATACATAACAGAAACCCCGATACCACCACTACCTGATAGCGATATAGAACAACTTGAGAATGAATTCTCAGAAACGGAAATACAAATAGTAATAGACTCACTGACAATAGGTAAAAGCCCAGGGCCTGACGGATTTACCCCACGCTTTTATAAATTATACAAAGACCTGCTTATCCCAGTTTTAAAACGCACATTTAACTCTGTATCTATAGGTCAGCCATTTGTATCACAAAGTATGCAGGCATATATATCTCTCATACCCAAACCCGATAAAGACCATACACTATGTGGAAACTATAGACCGATCTCCCTGACGAATATAGATCTCCGAATCTACTCTAAAGTTATAGCCAATAGGCTTACCCCTAAACTACCAACAACGATACATTTAGACCAAGTAGGATTCGTGGAGGGAAGAGAAGCGAGAGATAACACCTTTAAAACTTTGACATTAGTCGAATATGCGAAAAGACACGCCATCCCATCCTGTCTATTGGCAGTAGACGCTGAAAAAGCGTTCGACAGGGTGGGATGGCGATTCTTTGAAGAGACATTGAAACAATGGGGACTGGGCCCTAGATTATTAGAAAAGATTCTGGTTCTATATCAGAACCCAACGGCCAAAATTCGAGCAAATGGGGAATTATCAGACACGATAACAATACGAAACGGAACCAGACAGGGATGTCCCTTATCCCCACTGATATATATTTTAACTATGGAACATCTGATGACAGCAATCCGGATAAATAAGGATATACAAGGAATTAGAATAAAAGATCAGGAATATAAACTTTCAGGATACGCAGATGATCTATTATTATATATTACAAACCCCATAGTGACGCTACCCAATCTAATAAAAGAATTCAAACGCTTTGCTGAAGTTAGTAACTTCAAAGTTAATTATAATAAAACGGAAGCCTTAAACATTTCACTTACTACAAACACTGTTGATACTCTTAAAAGGAATTTCTCTTTTAAATGGCAAAATAGTACTATTAAATACCTAGGAATATTTATCCCCAATGACATCAGAAAACTCCAAGAAAACAACTATGTCCCACTAATACAAAAAATAACGAAACTACTTCAAAACTACAACAAAGGGATTTTCTCTTGGACAGGGCGTATAAATATTATAAAAATGGACATACTTCCCAAAATACTATATATATTCCAAACAGTTCCAATATTTCCCCTCAAAAACATATTGAATACTCTACGAAAACTGATAGGCAGCTTCATTTGGGCGGGTAAACCAGCAAGAGTCAGCAGGGAAACACTTATAAGATCTAAAAAAGACGGGGGTTTGGCTCTTCCGGATTTATCCACATACCTTAAGGCATCCCTGATCACTAGGATTCTGGATTGGTTTCATAATAAAGGAACTAAACAATGGGTGGAACTAGAGGAAGAAATTATGAATATAAATTTAAAAATACTACCATGGATAAAAAAAGAGAATAGACCATTAAGACAAGAAATGCCATTTTTGATTGAAGCAACACTGAAAACATGGGACGGACTGATGAAAAGGGGAATAGGGTCATCATATATAGGCCCAATGACACCCCTCTTCGGCAATCCCGATTTCCCCCCAGCAAATGAATCCAGAACCTTTTTAAAATGGGAGAAAAAAGACAACATCAGAATAATACAAACAATGGAGAACAAAAAACTTATTCGACTAGAAGACATGGGTAGAGAACATGCACACAAATGGATACAACACAGACAGCTTCAGGAATATATAAATACTCTTGAGAAAACAGGAATACTGGACAGAACACCCACAACATTGGAAACATTATTATTACAAGAACAAAGACCCATACATAATCTTTCCAACATATATAAATATTTAATTTCAAACAGTAACACACAAGAGTTAAAGTATGTAAGAAAATGGGAACAGGAGATGGAAGAGGCCATACCCAGAGAGAAATGGGACAAAGCAATTTTACTAACACACAAAATGTCTCTATCCAATAGGCATCAGGAAAGAAACTATAAATTACTAGTGAGATGGTATAAATGCCCAATTGACCTGTATAAAATTAATGTAGAAAATGATAGCACCTGTTGGAGATGTCAAAAAGCAACCGGGACTATGTCACATATCTGGTTTTTATGCCCAAAGGTGTACATATTCTGGGAAAAAATATTTAAGATATATAGCGAGATGACAGATATAAACATACAACCAGAAATAAAGATCGCTATTTTATCAATGATACCAGGTACGATCAAAAAGATAAGAAAAGGGATACTAAAACACTGTTTAACCGCAGCTAGAACAGTAATAGCAAGGAAATGGAAAAACAATATAGCACCCTCAATTGAGGAATGGATCATAGAAATGGATGATATGCGTTCACTGGAAGAGAGGATTATAAAGGAGGAGGATCCCAAAGATCACATAAACGAAACTTGGCAAAAATGGAGAGACTATAGGATGTCGTCCTTATTGCTGCGGACGATATGAGAGGGAGGGGGGAGGACGGAGGACGGGAGAGACCTTGTCAAAATCCTTTATTTATTTATTTATTTTTTATTTTTTTTTTTTTTTTCCTTTTCTCTCTCTTTTTCTTTTTTTTTCTCTCTACTGGACACTAATATGAATGAAGAGAGTATGATAGATTGTTTGATAAGTTTTAACGACATATGATGGGGAGAAAGAATGAATGTAATAGCAATAATATATAACTAATATGCAAAAGTACAGGAATAAGAAACTATGGAGTTATAAACAGACACAACTGTAAATGCCTGTATAATACATGTAACTGCAAAGTTTTATGTTTTGTTAAGATGTGAAAATGGAAATAAAGTAAGATTTGAAACAAAACAAACAGGACAATAACCACTGTCCATATACATTGAATTATTGCACAGTAATACAATTTATGTTTTAAACAGACTTCTGGTGTCGCATAATGAGCATTAGTAGGTGCTTGGTCACTTACTTTCACAGTTTACGTTTTAGATAGGCGTCATACCGACGGCACGGGCACCACTAATGGGAACGTAGTTCAATTTTCACCATTTTGCAAAAAGGCACAATGTAAAAATGAAAATGTTTTGTTATTTATTAACTTCATACAGGTTAAGCTTTAATTTTTAGTAGGAATTTGGTAAAATTTGCTGTTTATTTATCTGCTAATCATGATTTTAGTTTTAGTTTTTTGATAAACATTTGCGCAAAGATTATGGTACCTTGAAAATCAGTAGCACCTTATTTTTATTCTACTGGTCATGTGATTTCAGAAAATATATGGTTTGGGGGTTCTTTTACAAACTTCCAAAGCTATACGTGAAAAATAAAAGAGCAAACAAAAAATTGCAAAAATGGTCTGGCCACCTGAGGGTAAAAATGGAGCACAAGGCCTGGCAGCGAAAGAGTTAAAGAACTTTAGACTTTCATGAATTGAAAAGTGTATGATATGTTATTTACTGCAGTCAAGGGCAATTTACAGAGAAGGCATTGCTGTCAATGTCATGTGATATGGATATATAAGTCAGCCTTGTTGATTTTAGGTATATTTTTTACTGATACATAATAAACTTATGACTTGTATGATATATTGTTTGTACTGTAATGGTACAGAAAAGCCCCATGTTTATGTACTTTTGTTTGCATTCAATTAAGGTGACACCATGTTAACCACTTTTAGAGCGGACCAATTTGCAGCCAAAGGACCAGGCCACTTTTTGCGATTCGGCACTGCGTCGCTTTAACTGACAATTGCGTGGTCGTGCAACGTGGCTCCCAAACAAAATTGACGTCCTTTTTTTCCTACAAATAGAGCTTTCTTTTGGTGGTATTTGATCGCCCCTGCCGTTTTTATTTTTTGCGCTATAAACCAAAAAGAGCGTAAATTTTGAAAAAAAACACATTCTTTTTTATTTTTTGCTATAATAAATATCCCCCAAAAATATATAAAAAAACATTTTTTTTTTTCCTCAGTTTAGGCCGATATGTATTCTTATACATATTTTTGGAAAAAATATTGCAATAAGCGATTATTGATTGGTTTGCGCAGAAGTTATAGCGTTTAAAAGATAGGGGATAGTTTTATAGCATTTTTATTAATATTTTTTTTTATTATTAATGGCGGCGATCAGCGATTTTTTTATTGTGACTGCGACATTATGGCGGACACATCGGACATTTTTGACACATTTTTGGGACCATTGTCATTTATACAGCAATCAATGCTATTTAAATGCATTGATTCCTGTATAAATGACACTGGCAGTGAAGGGGTTAACCACTAGGTGGCAGTGTAGGGGTTAAGTGTGCCTAGAGGTGTGTTTCTTACCGTGGGGGGCGTGGCTGTCAGCTAGTGAATGCTGATCTCTGCTCCAATCACAGGGAGCAGAGATCGGCGTCACTAGTTGCTAGGCAGAACGGGGAGATGCTGTTTATTTCCGTATCTCCCCGTTCAGCCTTCCTGTGAGATGATCGTGGGTGTCCCCGTGGCGATCGAGTCCGTGGGACCCGCGACCGGCCTCACGGGGGTCCCGACCGGCGCGCGCCCGATGGCACGGCGTCATCTTAAAGGGGATGTATTTATACACCCTTATGCCTGTCCGTGCCATTCTGTCGACGTATATCGTCTGTGCGCCGGCCGTGAAGCGGTTAACATCAATCATCAAATCAAGTTAAAGCACTTATTTTTTATCTAGTAGTAGTACAGTGTAATGGGATACATGGCTGGCTGAAAACTAGGAGTTATTAAAATATATTCAAAATGTGATTAGCTGTACAAAAAGGGTAAACGAACAGTAGATAACACTGAACAATAAATAATGTGACTCTTACAAAAACAGAAACCCACAAAGTACAGATATGTTATGCTGAATAATCTATCATGATCTGTTATATGAGGTCTTTGTTTAACATTATATAATGATACAATAATGCATGCATGTACACATTTGTTTTCTCATAAGATTAACCTCATTGCTTGAACTGCATATGCATCCATGCTAGCCACTTTTATATTTAAAAGCTGCATGGTCATTAACTCTTCAATCAATGTATCTGTTTCAAACAGTCCCCCCCCCCCCCCCCATAGTACCCCCATAGTACCCACTAATTACTGACACTATATTTTGAGATTTATTAAGGGTTTTTTTTCCATCTTTTTTTAACTGCTTCAATACTAGACACTTTTACTCCCTTCCTGCCCAGGACATTTTTCAACTTTTAGCGCTGCCACACTTTGCATGATGGTATTTAATCATCACTGGGTTCATTATTTTTTCCTAAACAAATGAAAAAAGACTGAAAATATTGAAATAAAATGTGTTTTTTTTTTTGTTTCTGTTATAAAATTTTGCAAATAAATAAGCTTTCTTCATAAATTTAGGCTAAAATGTATTCTGCTACATTTTTGGGTGAAAATAACCCAAATCAGTGTATATTATTTTTCTGTAGGAAAAGTCTAAATCTAAAAAGTGATCAATCCTGATGTACTGACAACCTATCTTATTTTTTGAGGCCCAAAAACAAAGGGTAGTGCACGCTCCTTTATCAAGCTCTTGATAAGCTTCCGAGTGCGCATGTTCTGAAAGGCATCGTAAGCACGTCTGGTGATGTCATCACGCTCGGCACAGCGGTTCAGCGTACATCCCAGCCTTCGCTTCTGTCTCTTTCCCATATCTCCAACATCCATCTGGCCAATAAAGCAGCAGCAGTGGTGGTGACAACTTCAGTGCAAGAGAAATAGGAAGGAGGGTGCACCCACAGTGCCACATCCGTAATATATCAAGGGAAAACAAAGAAGATACCAAATAGATATCAAAAGGTCGGACTTTTAAGGCATGGAAGCAAATAGGAAAGTAGAAAAAAATATTTATTTTATTGAAGAATACAATATCATAACAGTGTTCAAAACAATATAGAAAAATCATGTGAAATGATACAATTTGTACATTGAGCCCTTGTGCGTCGCGTCTACATGTTTTGCCGTAAAGGCTTCCTCAGGACACGGAAAAAGGTTCAAAGACGTAGCGAGAGAGCAACAATAAATCTTCAAATGGGCTGTGCCTCAAGTACAAATGTCATAGCAACCAGGGCAGATCCAAATATATGGAGCGGTCAACCACACTGTGATAGAGTGGACAGCAAGTGGCACATTCTGATGAGTACTAGGGATGAGCCGAACATCCCCGGGTTCGGTTCGCACCAGAACCCGCAAACGGACCTAAAGTCTGTGTGAATTTAAGAACCCTATTAGTTACAATGGACGCAAACGTTCGAAATCAAAAGTGCTAATTTTAAAGGCTAATATGCATGTTATTGTCATAAAAAGTGTTTGGGGACCTGGGTCCTGCCCCAAGGGACATGTATTTTTTTTTTTAAACTGCCGTTTTCTCAGGAGCAGTGATTTTAATAAGGCTTAAAGTGAAACAATAAAAGTGTAATATTCCTTTAAATTTCGTACCTGGGGGTGTGTATAGTATGCCTGTGAAGGGTCACATGTTTCCCGTGCTTAGAACTGTCCCTGCACAAAGTGTCATTTTTGCAGGAAAAAAAGCTATTTAAAATCACTCGCGGCTAATGAATTGTCGGCTCCCATGACGCAGAGAACAGTCATTCATTGAAAGTCATTGATAAAAAAAAAGTCATTGATAAAAAAAAAAAAGCGTGGGGGTCCATCCAAATTAAATTACCAGGCCCTTCACGTCTGCTATGGATATTAAGGGGAACCCCGGACAAAAAATAAAAAATAAATGGCATGGGGTCCCCTCAAAATCCATACCAGACCCTTATCCGAGCACGCAACCTGGCAGGCCGCAGGAAAAGAGGGGGGACAAGAGCAGCCCCTGGTGACCCCACCCCCCTCTGACGTCATGGGGAAAGCCATAGGGAATTCCCCATGACGTCCCCGTGCGTCAGAGGGGGCAGGGTTACCAGGTGGCCCCGCCCTCCGTTATAAAAGACCTGTCAGACACAGCGAAGCCTCACACAGCGGGAGCCTCCCATTGCGCAGAGCGGCCCAGAAGAGACACCAACGCCGTGGAAGAAGATGCCGGACAAGAAAACCAGAGCAAGAAGAAGCAGATCGGAGGAAGAAGATGATGGAAGAAGAAGATGGAAGAAGATGCCGGAAGGAGAAGATGAAGAAACCGAAGGATGAAGAAAGGAAGAAGGAAGACCAGAAGAAAGAAGATTTTAATAAAGGAATTGTCAAAGACCGTCTCCTGTCATTTTTACAATTTTTGACACTTTTTTGGTGAAATGGTAGGGGTACTTTTGTGCCCCCTTACCATTTCACACAGGGGGGGCGGGATCTGGGGGTCCCCTTGTTAAAGGGGGCTTCCAGATTCCGATAAGCCCCTCGCCCGCAGACCTCCACAACCAATGGCCAGGGTTGTGGGGAAGAGGCCCTTGTCGTCATCAACATGGGGACAAGGTGCTTCGGGGTGACCCCAAAGCACCCTCCCAATGTTGAGGGCATGTGGCCTGGTACGGTTCAGGAGGGAGGGGGGCCGCTCTCGTCCCCCCCCCTCTTTTCCTGTGGGCTGCCAGGTTGCATGCTCGGATAAGGGTCTGGTATGGATTTTGAGGGGGAGCCCACGCTATTTTTTTTTTTTTTGACCGGGGTTCCCCTTAAAATCCATCCCAGACCTCAAGGGTCTGGGTGGATTTTAAGGGGGACCCCACGCCATTTTTTTTTTTTTATCCATAGCAGACTTCACGTCTGCCTGGTAATTGAATTTGGGGGGACCCCCACGCTTTTTTTTTTTTATCAATGACTTTCAATGAATGACTGTTCTCTGTGTTACAGGAGCCGCCAATTCATTAGCCACGAGAGATTTTAAATAGCTTTTTTTCCTGCAAAAATGACACTTTGTGCAGGGACAGTTCTAAGCACAGGAAACATGCGGCCCTTCACAGGCATACTATAGACACCCCCCAGATATGATACTGCAATGCTGTACTAACAGCATGCACACACTAATCCCCAGAATCACAACAGATAATGTCAGCAGTCAGCAGCACATAATAACACTGACACTGGAACACAATATACGAGGCCGCCGGAGCGGCGGCCTTTTATAATGTGGGGCATGTACTAAACCCCCTGAGCTATAATTGGCCACAGGCATCCTGCCTGTGGGCAATAATTGGTCTCCTCGCCGCTGGCTCTATGATTCGCCAAGCATTGTGAGTCTCCCAACGTGCCATTTTGTTTTTTGTTGAAAATAATGGCTTTCTTCTGACCACGCTGCCATAAAGCCCAACTCTATGGAGCATACAGCTTATTGTCATCCTATGTACAGATAATCCAGTCTCTTCTGTGGAACTCTGCAGCTCCTCCAGAGTTACCTTATGTCTCTGTGATGCCTCTCTGATTAATGCCCTCCTTGCCCGGTCCGTGAGTTTGGGTGTGCGGCCGTCTCTTGGCAGGTTTGCTGTTGTGCCATGTTCTTTCCATTTGGTTATGATCGATTTGATGGTGCTCCTAGGGATCATCAAAGATTTGGATATTTTTTTATAACCTAACCCTAACTTGTACTTCTCAACAACATTGTCCCTTACTTGTTTGGAGATTACCTTGGTCTCCATGGAAGCGTTTGGTTAGTGGTGCCTCTTGCTTAGGTGTTGCAGCCACTGGGGCTTTTCAAAAAGGTGTGTATATGTAATGACAGATCATGTGACACTTAGATTGTACGCAGGTGGACATCATTTCATTAATTATGGGACTTCTGAAGGTAATTGGTTGCACTGAGCTATTTATGGTCTTCATAACAAAGGGGGTGAATACATACGCACATGCCAATTATAATTTTTTTATTTCTGAAAAATAGTTTTATGTATATATTTTTCTAATTTTACTTCACCAACTTAGACTATTGTGTTCTAAACCATCACACATAATTTATATTAAAAAAACATTGAACTGAAGGCTGTAATGTAACAAAATAGGTGAAAAGCCAAAGGGGGTTAATACTTTTGCAAGGCACTGTACCCCTTACTACCGAGCCTGAGTGGTACACACACATTTCCTAGGTGACAATGTAAATGACTTGCTAAGCAAAATCAAAAGTGCCGACATGTGAGATGAGCATCAATCTTGCAATGAAAAACTGTCACGTATAATATGAAAAAAGCAAATATGTGCAAATTAAGCAATATCAAATAATTAAATATATCCTGACATAATGCAAAACATGCACAAAATAATAATGTGCAAAATACGCAAAATTGATTAATCAGTAGTTTACAATATGGCATATCACAGAAATTTTCAAAATAAGTAATAATACATTATTATACTAAATTCAGGATTCCTATTTTAATTAATTTCAATAATATAATGTCCATCTTAAACAAGTGCCAGGTGTGTCTATACTGAATAAGTGATTCCAGTGCTTGTGAGTCTTTCCCCAAAGAAGCAAAGCCTCTTAGAAACTCTTAAAATGATCGCTAACAGCTCTCTGTCACCAATCTCGTAATTGCACTCTGCAGGTGACAATCTCTGGGAAAAGTTGCCACAAGGATGCATAGCGCTCTCTTGAGATTCTCAAAGGCCTTAATGGACTCTGGAGACCAACTCTGTGGGTTACTGTACTTTCTGGTCAAATCAGTCAGGGGCTTGACCAGAGATGAGAAATTATGAATAAACTTCCGATAATAGTTGGCAAAGCTAAGAAAACACTACAAAGGACATAAACCCACGGGTCGGGCCACTGTAGGACTGCTGAAAATTTCTCTGGGTCCATCGAAAAACCAGCAGTGGAAATGGAAGGAATTAACCTGTTCATGATGGAATTCGAATCTTCTCCAATTTACAATAGAGATTGTTCTCTCTTAGTTTCTGAAGCACAAGACAGACATCTGTGTGGTGGCTTTCAAGGGACTTGGAAAATATGAGGATATCATCGAGATAAACCACCACACATAACTGCAACAAATCTCGGAGGACATCATTTGGAAAACTGTCAGGGCATTACAAAGGCCAAAAGACATTACAAGATACTTATAATGGCCTGTTCTGGTATTAAATGCAGTTTTCCACTCGTTGCCCTCCTTAATCCCTACAAGATTGTATGAACCTCTCAAATCAAGCTTCATGAAAACCGTTGCTCCCTTGGGGCAGTCAAATAACTAGGCATTCTTAATCTGAAATGATTGAGACCCCTATAATCAATACAAGGTCTCAGTTCACTACTCCTCTTCTTCACAAAGAAGAAACCAGCACCAGCAGGAGACTAATATTTGTGGATGAAACCTCAAGAAAGTGCGTCTGCAACATACTCCTCCATGGCCTTATCCTCCAAGAGGGTAAACCCGGCCATGAGAGGGTATGGCACCAGGTTGAGGGTCAATTGTGTAATCATACGTCCGGTGTGGAGGTAAACTACCGGCTTGACCTTTGTCAAAGACATCGCCAAAATTTCGGTACTTCTCCGGCAAGGAGGAGAGTGAAGAGGTGCACAGGACCTTGGCTACCTTCTGGAAGCATGTCTTACTGCATTTAAGTGACCAGGAGAGAACCTCAGCATGGAGCCAATCAAAAGAGGGGTTGTGCCTCTGTAACCAAGGGTAACCAATAACTATCGGAAACTTAGGTGAGGAAATAACTTGGAATTCGATTATCTCATGGTGAAGAGCCCCTACAGCCATGGACAACAGAACAGTCTCATGAGTCAAATGGGCAGGCTGTAGAGGTCTCCCATCAAGAGCCTCAATAGCAAGTGGAGTGTCATGCAGCTGCAGTGGAATCAAGTGCTTCGATACAAAGGCAGCATCAATGAACAAGCCTGCAGCCCCAGAGTCGATTAGAGCCTGTATCTTGATGGACCCAAAAAAGTGTAACCAAAATCTGCGGCTTATCCCTTTGGATAACTGGGGACTAAACAACACCACCTAAGGTCTGTCCGTGACAGGACCTCAAGGTTTGGGCCTTTCCAGGACAGGTAGGACAAGACTTTAAAAAGTGACCTGTCTGGCCACAATAAAGGCACAATCTCTCCCTCCTCCTAAGGGTTTTCTCATCTGCAGAGAGATGTGTAAAGCCCAAGTGCATGGGTTAATCTTCACTGACCGAATCGGTACCAGGATGCATGGGAGGTGAGGCAGGCAAGGGTGGGACTGCAAAGCTCGGAGACAAATGTACAGGAGGCTTCCACAAGCACTCCTTAAAAGAGAGTCTCTGATACTGGAGTCAATGAGGATGACAGACTTGATCAACTTCTCAAGCTCAGTGGGTATATCTTGGGCTGATATCTCATCCTTGATGGTATCCGAGAGACCATGAGAAAAAACAGCCACAAGGGCCTCATTGTTCCAAGCAACCTCTGCTGCCAGAGCACGGAATTCAATGGCGTAATCTGCAAAAGTTCTCGTGGCTCTGTTTGATGGACATAAGGCACTTGGCAGCAGAAGCAGAGCATGCAGGAACATCTAATACCCTTTTAACAGAAGCCACAAACAGGGTAACTCAAGACAACAGTTTTTTGTGTCTCCCATAGAGGGAGGCTTCTGTCCGTGGGAAATGCCACTCAAAGTATATCTCAACCTGGTTGAGAAAGCCTCTGCAATGGACTGGACCAAATCACTGGGGTAGCGGATCGGAACTAGACATGCCTCTTATAGAGGTAATACTCAAGGTGGGTGCCTGCACAAAGACTGGAGCAGCAGGGATGGCCTGCAACACAGGTTGTACCGGAGTAGCCACAGTGGGAGATTCTAGGTGAGCGTTTGTAATGCCATTGCAAACTGATCCATGCAGTGATCCTGCTCATCCAATCTGGAAAAAATATTACCAACTGAATTGACTGCATCTTCTGAATTCATGGCCTTCACCTACTATCAGAAACCATGAATCAGACCAAGACAGAAGTACAGTTAAATCACACGTGTTTAATAATTAAAGTAAAAAGAACAAACATAGTCAAAACATAGCGAAAGTTTGGTACCCGGAATAGATGATCAGACAAGCCAGAAAATCAGGAAGCCAGGGAACAGTGTAGTGAAACAGCAAGCAGGATCTGGAGCCAGAAGGAGAAGTCTCTGTGATGCTGACCAAGGCGAAGGCAGAGATCATCTGGATTGGGTGGCTTAAGTAGGCAGGACTGACAAGCAGTATATCATCAACAGGTGAGTCACTGTGGAGAGATAGGAGCTGGCAATTAGCTGACAGCTGAGTGGCCAGCTCAAAGAAGGAAGGGCTTAGCCCAGCCCTGATACATGATTTACTACTAATAATCTGATTTCCAGTAGTTAGGAATTTCAAAGATAATGTTTTGAAATGGAAAGACTTGCCACTAACTCTCATGGACAGATTACATTTGTTTAAAATTATGTTCTTGCCTAAATTCTCATTTATTATGTCTAAGGCCCCATTATACACTCCAAAACAACTTTTTAAACTGTAAATTCCCTTTTTTTATAGGTCTCCTCGTGTTCTCAGAAGCAACTTTTCAACTACTGACTACTAGATGTGGTTTAGTACTCCCCAATTTACAGCTATACTATTTTGCATCCCAATTGAACAACTTACACTGGCAGATGTTTCCCAAATGTAATAATGTAACCATGTCATATGAAGCACTTACAAATCTGTTGTACAGGAGGATCATCCCTTTAGTTATGGAAGTGGAAATGTTATACCTACCCAGGAAAATATTCAGTCTTTGTTCCAAGCGAGTTTCAGATACCTTCCTTATTTTATCTCCCAATACTCCTCTGTGGTTCGATATAAACTTAAGAGAATTGGAAAATGGGTATAGATGGATTTAATATGGTATTAAATATGCCCATCATCTTTTGAAAGATGATACATTTAAAGCCTGTGATATACTGAAAGAGGAGCAAAGGATATCTGACTCCTGGATAAACATGTCTAACTCTGACATGCAGTGGTAAGACAATTCAGGAGGAGAGATTAGTCTTTCAAATTATAAATTAGAATCTTTGATTCTGAATCTGGAGCATAATAAGTTGATTTCTAACTACAGAGACAGTTGGAATAGTACTCTTCCATAATTTACAGAGGAGGCA
Source organism: Lithobates sylvaticus (assembly GCA_028564925.1). NCBI lineage: Eukaryota > Metazoa > Chordata > Amphibia > Anura > Ranidae > Lithobates > Lithobates sylvaticus. The sequence goes on from CM053027.1 coordinate 152,690,985, forward strand.
TGGGCTGGCATATTACACACTTATTTACACATAGGTAATACACATAGGTATTTTGCCCAATGATAAAATGGTACAACTGAGATTTTTGAACCAAACTTACTGTACCCCTGTGCGACTGTTGCAGGAAAGAAATTTGCACTGTGTATGGCCTGCCTAAGACTACTCTTTTTTTATGTAAGAAAATTGATAGCATTCCAATGTATACCGTTAATTGGGTTAAGCGTATATGTGAATACACTTCAGTAACTATAAGGGTATTTACATAAACACAGCTAGATCTGAGGATTCTTGGACAAAACAGGTAGTTTAAACTGCAATATACATTTATTGATATGGTTGCATAATATCTACAAATAACAAACTAAACAGTATTTACAACATAATGTACAGTATAAGCACATTGGGTTAAATTGGTATTTACAATTAGGGTGGTTTCACACTGCCCCGCTAACCCACGGTTTTCAAGTGTGTTAGCTGCACTTTCCCACAGACTTCTATGTGGTCCTGCGGTTTTGGTGAACTTTCTGAAAACCAAACCAAAACTGTGGGACATCATAGAAGTCTATAGAAAAACTATGCTAACCCTCAAAAAACACAGGTTAGCTGTGCCCTGGTGCGATCCAGAACAGTACGAACCCGCTCTTACACACAAAAGCATATTTAAAATGCAATGTACAGTACAATTATGGGGTTAGTTTACCTCTCAGCTTCAGGTCTGGTCATACTAAATGCTTTTGTGTTCCAGGATAGAGAAAAAGCACAGCTCAGTAAAAATTCATATAACCCCCTCTCCTTTTTGTAGAGTGACTAAATACAATGCTCCCTACTTGATCACAACCCCTTGCAAATGTATATTGGGTGCAGCCTGACTGGAGGATTCAAATAAGGCTGTTGTTTAGTTTACACCACACGTGAGATGTGATATGGAAAACAATGTCCAGGTCTTTGAAGTAGAAATATTCACAGTAACAACAACTGAAACTAGAAGTAGTAATGTAGAAAGATACTCAATGGTTTAAATATATTCCCAAATATTAAAATACCTATCAATTGAATATATTACACAAGCAAAACTATAAAATGACACACAAAAGCATATTCACAGTATAGTGTAGAGTACAAGTATTGAGTTAGTTTACCTCTCAGCTTCAGGTCTGGTCATACAGAGTGCTTTTGTGCCCCAGGGGAAAAAAAAGAAGCACAGCTTGGTAGCATTTAGTTACTCCAGAAATTCGTTTTTATTTATTTCGTTTTTCGTTAAAAATTGCATTCGTCCGAAAATTCCAATGAATTAAGGTTGAATCTGTCATTGAAGGCTTATGGTGTCTGTCGAATGTTCAAAGAAGATTCGACGGAGCAGCTAAACTGTATGACTCGTTTAGCTGCAATTCCACCCAATTCCAGCAGCAATCTTTCCTCTCTACGTCAAATTTTTCCTTTCTACGTCGAATCTTTCCTTTCTACGTCGAATCTTTCCTTTCTACGTCGAATCTTTCCTTTCTACGTCTAATCTTTTCTCTCTATGTAGAATAATCTTGGACTAATAGAGTTAAGTTTAGGCACATTCGACCACATGTTCAATGGACACAGATTGTTATTGTCAGCGTCGAATCTCCTATCTATATCGAACTGTTGTTACAACGAAAATAAAGCATTTGTTTATGTCGGATCTTTCGTTTTTCGGATTCTGCACTTTCGTTATCGTTTGTTAAAACGATAACGAAAATACCTGAAATTCGGACGAAAATGCATTCGGACGAAAACGAATGCACATGTCTAATGACCAGGTCTTTGAAGTAAAAATATTCATAGTAACACCAACTGGGAAGCTAGGAGTTGTATAATGGGGAAACACACTCAATGGTTTAAATATATTCCCAAATATCAAAATACCTATTGAATATATTAAACAAGCACAACTATGTGGTAACAATACGTACTGACATATAACTATTGGGTCTTGGAAAAAATTAGTCAGTTATTACTTTATACAAAATGATATATGAGGCTAGAGGATGTGACAAAATATTTATTGGAACTTTGGAACTTGGAAGATGTCGGATATGGATGTAACTAATCTCTAATCTAAACACAATCATTGTGATATATTCAATGTTATAAATGGAATGCTTCCAGGTCAAGTAAAAAGTATAAGGTAAGGAATTTTACATATTGAGAGTCAAAATAAAACACTCTAAAGGGTTTCTTTTGTTTAATCTTTTTATCGGTTTATTAACCACTTCAGCCCTGGAAGGATTTACCCACTTTCTTACCATGCCATTTTTTGCGATACCGCATTGCGTCGCTTTTATTGACAAATGATGTCCTTTTTTCCCCCCACAAATAGATCTTTCTTTTGGTGGTATTTGATCCCATCTGTGTTTTTTATTTCTTGTGGTATAAACAAAAAACACTATTGTTTTTATTTTCCGCTATAAGACACACCCAATACAAAAATGTAAATAATCTAATTTCTTCCGCAATTTAGGCCAATTAGGGGATATATTTATGGCATTTTTATTCTTTTTTATCCCTACTAGTAATGGCTGTGATCATTTTTACAGTGATCATTACATTGTGCCATTATTACAGTGATCAGTGCTAAAAATATGCACTGACATTGTACTAATGGCACTGGCAGGAAAAAGGTTAACATCAGGGGCAATCAAGGGGTTAAATGTGTTCCCTCAGTTGGTTTACTGACTATATGCGGGATGGGCTGCCTGTGAAAACACACAGATACATCTTCCTGCCTAGCAGAAAGACAGGTTCTCTTTGTCATCCAGATGCCTGTTCTGTCACTGCGGGTAACGATCGCGGGAGCTGGGTGGACATCAAGTCCACTGGACCTGCTGATTGGCTCCCCTGCTACCCAATCAGTGTGTGTGCGCGCCCACAGGTTGCCGTGTACAAGCCTGATATACACCTACGGCAATTCGCGCAGCCGAGCCAAGCTGCCACAGTATAACTGCGTTGGTTGGCAAGTGGTTAAGTAAAGTTTATAACAATTTTGCTTGTTTACTAGGTAATTGAGGCAGTCTGTATTGTACATTTCTTTTAATACCCTATGCTATAAAGTCATTTTTTTTGTATGCTTGTACTGCATGTTGACAAGACATGTTGTAATTCTTACGGCAATAAAAACTAAAAATAAAAACAAAAAAAAACATGAAGAGATCTGTTGCACAGGGCATTTTTAAAGTGTTTTCCACCTCACATCCTTTACATTCAACATGTCCAATGTAATAGGAATAAAGAAGATAATACCACGCTGATGCCCCAAGATAATGGTGTAGCAGCCAGCACAACTACATGTCCAATGTAATAGTTCCAAAAGCCATATTTAAGAATTTGTTTTTGTAAATGAGAGATAATGTCTAAGAGACAATATTTAATACTTTAAGTAAAATAAGTGAGAAAACTTGCCATTGTTTTTAGCTGCCCAAAACGTGAAAAATCATGTGTTTTTTTTTTTTATAATTTTTTTTTGTAAAACTGTATATTTTTTCTTTCTTACTTTCTTTTTATCATTTTAGAGAACATTAGAATTAGCATTAATAGGGTACTTTTTGCAGTTTTATTGTGCTATACAGTAATTATAAATAAGAGCACTTTAGATCTATCATTTTGTTCTGCATGAAAGAATGATTATAAAAATAATTATCTTTAAAGTGAAGATAGATTATACAACACGTAAGACATCAAAAGATTAGTAACTAATTATTGTAATTTATGCAATTATAGAGTGTGAAAAAGGAAATTTTGCTCATATTAGAGGACACTTTCATTAGAAACTATTACAATAATTGTTTTCTATTTTAAAGTAATGACAAAAAAGTCAATTTACAGCTCTTAAGTGTAGCTTTCTTAAACTGTGGATATTTAATTTCTGGTTCTGAAAATGATAATATCCTTATCTGGAATCAGCATTTCAGTTTCATCTTTGTTTATGAAGGACTTAAACTAGTGGCAGTAAAAAAAAAAAAAAGACATGCAGATGTAAGCTTAATATTGCGACATTTGAAATAATGTGATAGTTAATTCAGTGTGCTGCAAGTCTGCAAATTTGTTGGCATGCGCTATGGAAAGCATGAGTTTGTCATGTAAAATTAACAATCTGATATGCTTTAAAGGAGAAAATGTATAATAACAATGTAATACCTGAATGCTTAATATAAATGTGAAAGAAATTTAGCTGCTGCTTTCATAAGTTTAAGCTGAAGGTGGAAATCACATAAAACTCAACTGATATCGTCAGGATTTGATTTACATCAACCATTTAAACGCCAGGACAGAGTTTATTTGCTCTTTTGAGATATTTAGTTATAAGAAGCTTTAACATCAGAAAAATGTTATAATGCTTTCTATCATGCATAAACATGACAATGCAGGATTAATAATGAACTAAATACAGGAAACAAGATGAACAATTCCATATAGTGACTGTTAAAGTGGTTGTATACCCTTTTTTAATATATTTTTACCTACAGGTAAGCCTTATTATAGGTATGGTTTAGGAGATATTCACTTTGCATGCAGACGCTGATGTCAGCAGCGCATGGGCTGTGAAGGTCCGGCTGAAAGAAGTCTCCCACGCTCATGCATGGGAGTAACGACATTGCGGCTCTGGGCCACTCACAGTACTGGAGACGCGAGTCTGGAGGACACGCCGAGGAGAAATGTCAGCTCCCTATGGCGGTGACCGGGATCAGCTGCCAACGCTTCATTCTAAGGTAAGTATTTCATAATGAGTGTTACACACTCTTGCTATGCTAACCATAAACACCCCTTTCAGGAACTTTCTATTTAGATTACAATATGTCAGTTACATGGAAAATTCCCCACTAGGATGAGTTAACTGATGTGCAGATGAAGATTAGGAAGATTCCTGAGTGTTAATACAGCAATTTGTGCTAACAGGTAAATCAGGGAATACACATAACATCTATCAGAAAGTACAGTGTGGTAGGCGTGAGCATAAATTATCTTCATGGAATAACAAAGTCTTTGAAGGTTAAATAGTAAATGTATATGTATTTAACCGCTTCAATACCGCCCGCCGTCATATGACGCCCACAAGGTGGATCTACCATCCTGGGTGGGAGTCATATGATGTCCTCGGATTCCCGGCCGCCTGGGGGGCGCCCGCGGCATCGCTCGGGACCCGGTGCGAGTGCCCGGCGGCCGCGATGTCCGCCGGGCACCCGCGATTGCCCGTTAAAACAACGGGACCGGGCGGGAACGTGGAGCTGTGTGTGTAAACACACAGCTCCACGTCCTGTCAGTGCAGAGGAGACCGATCATGTGATCCCAGTACGGAGGAACACATGATCGGTCTCCTCCCCTTAAGTCCCCTCCCCCTACAGTTAGAATCACGTCTATTAGGGAACACATTAACCCCTCCAGCGCCCTCTAGTGTTAACCCCTTCCCTGCCAGTCACATTTACACAGTAATCATTGCAATTTTATAGCAACGATCGCTTTGTAAATGTGAATGGTTCCAAAAATGTGTCAAAAGTGTCCGAAGTGTCCGCCGCAATGTCGCAGTCACGAAAAACAAATCGCAGATCCCCGCCATTACTAGTAAAAAAAAAAAAAAAAATTCAATAAATCTATCCCCTATTTTGTAGACGCTATAACTTTTGCGCAAACCGATCAATATACGCTTATTGCGTTTTTTTTAACCAAAAATATGTAGAAGAATACGTATCGGCCTAAACTGAGGAAAAAAATATTTTTTTTTTAAAAAAATGGGATATTTATTATAGCAAAAAGTAAAAAATATTGTGTTTTTTTTCAAAATTGTCGCTCTTCTTTTGTTCATAGCGCAAAAAATAAAAACCGCAGGGGCGATCAAATACCACCAAAAGAAAGCTCTATTTGTGGGAAAAAAAGGACGTCAATTTTGTTTGGGTGTAACGTCGCACGACCGCGCAATTGTTAGTTAAAGCGACGCAGTGCCGAATCGCAAAAAGTGCTCTGGTAAGGAAGGGTGTTTAAAAGCCCTGTATTGAAGTGGTTAAAGTGTGCATTTAGCTTTATGCCTGGAGTTCTAGTGTGCATTAGTGAATCTCAATAATTACTATATACATTACACTTACAGGATAGGGTAGACATTAATACCATTATGTAGAGCAGAAATTAATACTTTTATTAAAGGAAGAATGTTTTTTTTTTTTTTGCTCAGCTTATGTTGTAAAATAAATAGAATATATACCCAACCTCATAGAGTTGCTTTTAACAAATACCAAATATTTGGCTTTTCTCCTACACAAACTTTTTTTCACATAATTTCTCAGAAAATTGAAAATACATAACAGTCTTGAAATTGTAATTGAAAGAAACTGAATATGTAAATACATTTTTTACCATCATTTTGGGGGGCAAAGAATAGTTAATTTAACTCAAACATCTGCTGTCATTTTAAGAATCTTTTCCTCCTACGTCTAACATTTTTAAATGTGCATCTGTGAAAAACAATTTTCTCTGCATAAAATACTGTAATTTAAAACAGAATCCTACAAACCTGTTCTATTGTTTTATTGTAATCTGTTGTGTTGTAGTCTGTTGTAGACCAAAAAAAAACTTGTATCGGAAATGGAAAATTTAAAGAGGAACTGCCGTCTGCTCACATAATTTGTAATAAAAACATCTTTGCCATTCTGAAGTTTCCCTCCAACCACTTTGGATATTATTTTATATATACTGTGATTATATTCTTGACAAATATGCAGCAGAATTCTCTCTCCACAAACCTGCGAACAGACCTAAAGTTCGTGTTAACTTTAGAACCCTATTAAAGTCTATGGTACTCGAATGTTCAAAATCAAAAGTGCTAATTTTAAAAGCCTATATGCAAGTTATTGTCATAAAAAGTGTTTGGGTACCTGGGTCCTGCCCCAGGGGACATGTATAAATACAAAAAAAAGTTTTAAAAACGGACGTTTTTTCAGGAGCAGTGATTTTAATAATGCTTAAAGTGAAACAATAAAAGTGTAATATTCCTTTAAATTTCGTACCTGGGGGGTGTGTATAGTATGCCTGTAAAGGGACGCATGTTTCCCGTGCTTAGAACTGTCCCTGCACAAAGTGTCATTTTTGCAGGAAAAAAAGCTATTTAAAATCACTCGCGGCTATAATGAATTGTTGGCTCCCGTAATACAGAGAACAGTCATTGAAAGTCATTGATAAAAATAAAAAAAATATGTGTGGGGTTGCCCCCAAATTTAATTACCAGGCCCTTCAGGTCTGGTATGGATATTAAGGGGAACCCCGGGTCAAATTAAAAAAAAATTGACGTGGGGTTCCCCCTAAATATCCATACCAGACCCTTATCCGAGCACGCAACCTGGCAGGCCGCAGGAAAAGAGGGGGGACAAGAGAGCGCCCCCCCCCTCCTAAACCGCACCAGGCCACTTGCCCTCAACATTGGGAGGATGCTTTGGGGGTCTCGGACCCCCTCAAAGCACCATGTCCCCATGTTGATGAGGAGAAGGGTCTCATCCCCACAACCCTGGTCGGTGGTTGTGGGGGTCTGCAGGCGGGGGGCTTATCAGAATCTGGAAGCCCCCTTTAACAAGGGGACCCCCAGATCCCGCCCCCCCTGTTTGAAATGGTAAGGGGGTACAAAAGTAAGTGTAAAAAATTGTTAAAAAACACAAAGACACCAAGGGGTGACCCCGCCCCCCTCTGATGCAATGCAAGGGGCAAGGGGGAAGCTGGGCTTCCCCAGTGATGTATGGGTGACCCCGCCCCCTCTGATGTAACGGAAACCTGCGTCCTTTATTAAAAATACAAAAATTTAAAAAAAATACCAGCGGTGGTAATCCACTCTTGCGATCCAGCGATGGGTGGTCTCTTCTCCGGTGTCCAGCGACGGCTGATCTCTTCCGACGACGTCTAGTGCAGCGCATCCTGTCTCCATGGAGACCCTGAGGGAATCCCATCTTAGCTGAGGAGGACGGGTCACTCATCACCTGACCCTGCCCCCTCTGGCGCAAGGGGAAACCCAGGCTTCCCCAGTGACGTACGGGTGACCCCACCCCCTCTGATGTAACATCAGAGGGGGGCGGGGTCACCCGTATGTCACTGGGGAAGCCCAGCTTCTCCCTTGCCCCTTGCGTTTGCATCAGAGGGGGGCGGGGTCACCCTTACATCACTGGGGAAGCCTGGGTTTCCCCTTGGTGTCTTTGTGTTTTTTTAACAATTTTTTTACACTTACTTTTTTACCCCCTTACCATTTCAAACAGGGGGGGCGGGGTCCCCTTGTTAAAGGGGGCTTCCAGATTCCAATAAGCCCCCCGCCCGCAGACCCCCACAACCACCGGCCAGGGTTGTGGGGATGAGACCCTTTTCCTCATCAACATGGGGACATGGTGCTTTGAGGGGGTCCCAGACCCCCAAAGCATCCTCCCAATGTTGAGGGCATGTAGCCTGGTGCAGTTCAGGAGGGGGGCGCTCTCTTGTCCCCCCTCTTTTCCTGCGGCCTGCCAGGTTGCGTGCTCGGATAAGGGTCTGGTATGGATATTTAGGGGGAACCCCACGTCGTTTTTTTTTTAAATTTGACCCGGGGTTCCCCTTAATATCCATACCAGACCTGAAGGGCCTGATAATTTAATTTGGGGGCAACCCCACACATATTTTTTTTATTTTTATCAATGACTTTCAATGACTGTTCTCTGTATTACGGGAGCCAACAATTCATTATAGCCGCGAGTGATTTTAAATAGCTTTTTTTCCTGCAAAAATGACACTTTGTGCAGGGACAGTTCTAAGCACGGGAAACATGCACATTTTTTTGTTTCACTTTAAGCATTATTAAAATCACTGCTCCTGAAAAAACGGCCATTTTTAAACGTTTTTTTTTTTGCATTGATACATGTCCCTTGGGGCAGGACCCAGGTCCCCAAACACATGCATATAGGCTTTTAAAATTAGCACTTTAGATTTCTCCCATAGACTTTTACAGGGTGTTCCACGGCTTTTCAAATTTGCCACGAACACCCTAAATTGTTCGCTGTTCGGTGAACAGGCGAACAGGCAATGTTCGAGTCGAACATGAGTTTGACTCAAACTCGAAGCTCTTGATCTGCAGCCCTGGAGATCTCATTGGCCCTCTTATGACTCACCTCCCCCACCCTTTCTGGCAAATTCTCACGAGAGTGAGGAGAAGCTGTGCATGATGTCATAGGCCTAGGTTTTTTACCAGACAATAAACAGGAAGTTGGCTGTATAAGGTATTTACTGGCAGAAAGAAAAATGTTTTACTATCCAAAGTTACAACAACAAAAAGTTGTGGCGAGTTTAGAGAATGGTGATAATTGGGGAGTACCAGAATGGTCTGGTGTGGAAAATGGGGTCCCCCAGGGTTCTGTCCTGGGACCATTCCCATTTAATTTATTCATAAAAGGTCTGGAGGAAGGGATAAACAGCTCAATCTCAGTATTTGCGGAGAATACTAAGCTAAGCAGGGCAATAATTTCTCTGCAGCATTTGTGGAAACCTTACAAGAAAATATAAGCAAATTAATGGGGTGGACAACTACATGGCAAATGAGGTTTAATGTAGAAAATTTTAAAATAATGGATTTGGGTGCCAAAAATACAAATGCAATCTACTCGCTAGGGGGAGAACCTCTGGGGAATCTAGGATGGAAAAGGACCTGGAGATCTTAGTAGATGACAGGCTCAGCAATGGCATGCAATGCCAAGCTGCTGCAAGCAAAGCCAACATAATATTGGCATGCATTAAAAAGGAGATTAACTCCAGACATAAAACTATATTTTCTCCCACTCTACAAGACTCTAGTCCAGCTGCACCTGGAGCATTCCTTGCAGTTCTGGGCTCCAGTTCCCAGGAAGGATGTGCTGGAACTGGAAAGGGTCAAGAGAAGGGCAACAAAGCTAATTAAGAGACTGGAGGACCTTAGTTATGAGGACAGATTATGAGCACTGAAATTATTCTATCTGGAGAAGAGACGCATGAGAGGGGATATGATAACAATGTACAAATACCGTACTGGTGACCCCACAATAGGGATAACACTTTTCTGCTCAAGGGAACATAAAAAGACGCGGCCATTCACTAAAATTAGAAGAAAGGCAGTTTAACCTTAAACTGCGTAGAGGGTTCTTTACAGTAAGAGCCGTAAGGATGTGGAACTCTCTTCCACAAGCAGCGGTTTCAGCAGGGAGCATAGATAATTTCAAAAAACTATTTGATAGGCACCTAAACGACCACAACATACAGGGGTATACAATGTAATATTTACATAAAAGCGCACACACACAGGTTGGAATTGATGGACTTGTATCTTTTTTCAACCTCACCAACTATGTAAATATGTAAGAAGATTTAATAGTAAAGTTAAAAAAATTACTGAAGGTCCGCTTTAAATGTTTATATACATTATGTGAAAATAGTTACTTTTGAACTTTTTATTTTACTGCTTTTACTTTACTGAGATGAAGTAACAAAAAAAGTCAGCATCCATGTTTACAAAGAATTTATTGAAAGTGGAAGTAGTATTGACAAAAAATATTTTAATGTAAGTTGCAGGAAAAACCTTTTATAATAATAATAATAAAAAAACAGGAAATATTTATTTCTATTTTCTGCCAAAAGGTTCAACTTGTATAAAAGGTATAATTTATCTAAATATACTAAGCTGTTTTAAAGCTATGTACAGTTTACAGCAACACTGATTTCAGACATTAATTTGGACCTTAATTCTAAAGCCCCATACACACGGTCGGATTTTTGCATGGATTCTGTCCGATCGGACAATGTTGTTGAAAAATCAGACCGTGTGTATGCACCATCGGACAGTGTACGTCGGATTGTCCGACGGACAAAGTCCTATCTCCTGTTGGATAGATTTTCCGACAACACGGTCCGATCACACCAAATCCGATCGTGTGTACGGTTGTCCGACGGACAAAGTGCTACGCATGCTCAGAAGAAATTCTGTGACGGAAGCGCTCGGTCAGGTAAAACTACCTTTCCTAATCGACACAGCACATTCGTCACGCTGCAATGTTAAAATTTCTTTAATGCAGCGCATTCTCTTTTTCTTTACAATGCAACAAGAATGACATGTTTTAGCTGCTCCTATTCACCCGCACTTCTCACAAACTTATTTCTTTATTACTTTTCAGGATTTATACACTACATGTTTATTTTTACTCAGATCGTAAAAGAATCTTTGTTATATTTTTAGCATGATTTGTCTTTATTTCTTTTTATTTTTGGGAATACATATTTGAAGGAGATGTTTTTTTTTTTTTTTTGGAGGTGGGTTGTGTGTCTCAACTTAGCAAAACCACATTATTAACATTTGTATTTGTTGCTTAAATTTACTAGGAGTTTGTTTGTTGTTGGTGCACCTTGTTAATTATACTTTATGATTAGTGAAATTTACCTGCCTACTCAAAGAAAAACTGTCATTGTAGAAAAGTAAAACACAATAGGCAATGATTATTTCAAATCCAAAAAACCTTTATTTAGGTCTCAGCTACAAACCAAAGAGGAACGCAGCCATGGTGAAACTTGTGGAATTTCTAAAGCCTTGGACCCCCACGGCAACCATCATTTTTCAAGCGTAGAAAATTGGGGGCCTGAGGAGTACGTATATTAAGGGGAGTGCAATCTGGTCCTGAAGTCCAAAGCATCCGGAACTGCAGCAGATGCCATCTAGGTCCCCAGGCTCTGGTACTACGAGAGGCTCCATCTTCTCTCAGACCAGACTGAATCCAGGTCGTCACTCTCAGGTCTTCCTTCCACTCTTCCTTCCACACTGTGGCAGAAGGAGGAGGAGGAGGAGGAGCATGGTAACTATGGCAAACATGTGTGAGGGGAGTCATCTCCCCAGCCATCCCCTTATTTAGGACATGGAGGATGAGCCCCTCACACATGTTGCGTTGCCTCACCTCCATACCCATCATCTTCGTGACAACCACGGAGCCAAAGGTCTCCTCGTCGGTGGGTGTGGCATGTAGGGAGGCTGAAGCCTCTCTGATCATCCGGAGCGCTGACTCTCCCGCATCACCCCCCCTTCTCGCCCTTCTGTACGGAAGGCGGAGGGGAGGGATTTGTGAGTCAGTCAGGCTCTGAGGCCTAGCCCCCTCTTGGCTGCCACTACCCACCTCTTGGCTGCCACTAACCCCTTCCTCCTCCTGACTGCCACCTTCCACAGCCACCTCCTGGCTGAGGTCTTCCTGTGTATGAAAAAAGAACATCGTTTCAGTTATTTGTTTATCAAACACACACAATTCTCATCTAGTGACTGGTGCAAAATGTTTACAAATAGAAAACCATACAATTCTCAGCCCTGCAGTTTCGATTCTGGCCCCAAATGTCTCCAACACTACTGTCTGTTGATATGTCAAACACGTTAGGAAGTAACCAATTGGGGATCCTGAATTAAGTGAACATCATTCATTATTCACATAAATGGTAACAAAACTACTATACCTGGAACAAGCTGGGCTCCTCCACCTCTTCCAGACTGGAAGGCCCAGGTTGCTCCTGGGAAGCCTCATCAGGGGTGGCCTGTGCGCAAGGAAGCGTGGAAGGAGGAGTCGAGAGTGGCTCCGTGACATCAGTCTGGTCTTTGAGAAAATGTAGACTCTCATAGTACCAGAGCTTGGGGGCATAGACCTCATCTGCTGCAGTTGCAGTTTCTTCCGACTTCCGGACCTTCTTGCGCTCCCTGATATACGCACTCCTCAGGCTGCCAATTTTATTTCTTATATCATCAACAGTTGCTGCGGGGAACCTTGGCTTGACAAATTCCACAAGTTCCTCCAGGGCTGCGTACCTCTTTGCTTTGATGCTGTAATGGGGGTGTTTAGCCTGCCATAAAATGGGAAATTCCCTGTATTTCTCAATGAAGAGGGGGAGAAAACTCACGTCGTTGAATCCCTTCATAATCTCTGCAAGACACAAGACCACACAAAACACTATAAAATATGTCAGGCTAAACTCTCCTAATCTTCTCCATAAAGAAGCCTCAAGTTCGAATCAGTCTAGGCTAGTTATGTACCAACGTCAAATTGTACCTTCATTTCTAGCGATCGTCTCGTGCGTGAGCTTTCTCTCCCCTCGTCTCACAGATCGTGGCTACGACACAGGCGTGTGATGTTTTATATCCAGTGCGCATGCGTCAAACTCCGCCCGCCCCTGACGATCTTTCTCGTCTATTCCCCACCCCTTCTCTTTAAGGCGCAGTGGGGAGAGCACATGGCGGGGACACAGCAGGTGCGCCACAAATATCCCACCAACGAGGAGGAGGACGAGGAAAGTCCGGAGGCAGAAACGTCCCGATCCCGGAGCCTGAAATTCAAGGCCTCCAATATGTCATTTGGAGAAATGTTGGAGATGGTGGACATATTAAAGAGGAGCGACTATGATGGGAAGTATGGGCCTTACCTCAACCCCAATGTCCGCAAGGCCAAGATCATGTCTAAAGTTGTGAGAAGGCTGTACAATAATTTTGGGGTACAACGATCCAAGGAGCAACTGAGGAAACGCTGGTCAGACCTGAAACTGAGGGAGGCCGATCAGTACAGAAAGATCAAGCGAATTCTTCAAAAAAGTAAGTAGTTGTGTTTTGTGTTTGATTTCTTGCTTGCATACTGCTCCATGTGGTTTGATTTTTCCAAAGTTGTACATTCCAAAATGGCCACTTTCATGTTCGTCTGTGCATTCGATCGTACTCAGCCTCGATCTTTCTGCCACTGTCATGGTCGTGTGTGTGTGTCCATTCGATCGTACGCAACCTCGATCGTTCGGCCACTTATAATACGAGGTTTGGGGAAGTTTTGATTGAAAGGAAGTTTCTTCTCACTAGAGATGTCATCAAGAACGTAAAGCAAATTTATTCAATGTAAAGGAGAGGTCACTCAGTAGCTGTTTACCCATCTGGACTCTAGAGCACTAGTGCTGGGACACCCAAACCACCTTTTTATTATGCTTTTCCACACATGTGCTCCAGTGGATACTAGAGGGGGGTCTCCATCAGACAAACTTCTACCAAAAAGCTAGTAAGTTTAGCACCTTTACAAAGTGACTACATTCATGTTGTTGGCATTTGTAACTGGCCAAACAAAAATAGTGTTCCTCACTTTCAAGCAATGTTTGTCATTTCCTATTTCTGCCCTCAATAGATTGTGTTGCTAAATCTTCCTTTTGTACATTCTCATAGGGGAGCGAAAACTTGGGCCGTCTGAGGAAACCCCAAAACCAACACCTCCCAAAAAAGGGGAAAGAGCAGAAGCAGAGAAGGAGGAGGAGGAAGGAGAGATCATCGAACTTGGAGAACTTGTCACCACAACAGGTGAGTGTGGGAGAACACAGCTACTGGTAAGCTAATCAATGTATGGCTGCCTCATTTCCAACACCCGATTTTTGTTTGTTTGTGGTTTTTAGGTGACGTGGATGTTGTGGAAGAAAAATCGCACTTTACCACAGAGAGTGCCCACGTACTCATCGTGGAGATAATGGTCTGCAATAGAGATCTAGATTACCTAAAGCAAAACATCAATGATGTTCAACATAAATTGAAGAACATCATTGATGTTTTAGGTAAAATATGAAAACGCACCAAGTAATTAACACACATTTGTGCCTGCTTCTGAACACATTTGCAACTTAAGAACTGTGTGAAATTTGGAACATGCACACATTGTGTCCACATGTGCTAGCTCCCATCATGGTGGATGAATGACAACGTTTTTTGGGGGTGCAACCACTTTACAAACTACGAAAGTGGTTGTGGTGAAGGGTATGCACCCCCAAAAAACGTCCATTCATCCCCATGATGGAAAATGGCACTTTTGAAGCTTCTAGGCATGTGTTTTACCATCTAATGACCATTTTCAGACCCAAATTGTGTGCATGTTCTAAATTTCCACTTTCCAGGGGTGACCCCCCATGTGATGAAGGCAAGATCAAACACACTTTGAACATATAGTCATGTCTGATCTTGTCTTCACTTTAGAAAGTTGAACTTTCCTAGTTCCTAGGTTCTGTTTTGCTCCATGTCTGGTTTTACCAATTGGGGAATGTTTGTAAACAATGTTGTAAATAACCAAGATGTTGTCAGTTTGGGGAAGAAGATTGTAAACGCACTTGTGAATGTTTTCCAAGTAAACTTTTTTACTTTTCTAAATGTGTGGCTTCCTTATTTAAAAAACACAATGCATTATGTATGTCAAATGTAAAGGATATGGGGGGCAATGGGTGTTATTTACTAAAGGCAAGTCCAGTTTGCACTGCAAGTTTGTTTTCCAGGGCACTTTTGCACTGCACTTGTAGAGCATAGTGGATTTGACTTATGTAAATGACACCCACAGTGCTTTGTACGAAAACACGGAGCACAGCATTTTGGAGAATACACACATGTCTGACCTGGTGATGAAAAGGAGTATTTTGGGTGTCAGTTATGCACTACAAACCTTCTCTAGACCAAAGATTAGGTATCAAACACACAACATGAGAATAATCTTTTTGGGAAGAAGAGACTGTTACCTCCTTTTGCCCAGAAAGTGCATTCCCACTGTCGAAAGCAAAGGGAAAAAATTTCAAGGTAAAATAAGCTAAAAAGAATACGGAAATGACAAGAAATCATAGGTTGGTTGAAAAATAAGATTTATTTAAAAATGCCTCTCACACATCGTCAGGCAGAGCAATGGCCCCCCTACCCACAAAGTAGTCCATATATTGCTCGCGGACCGCGTGGGCATTTAGAGGGGGCAAGCCTGGACGTGCCACTTGAAGGGCTGTGAGGTCAGCATTTGGAGGGCCCTCCACATCTGGGCCAACGGGCACCACATAGTTCCTGTTATGTCTTTTGAGGAAGTTGTGCAATATGCAACAGGCAAGAACTATGTGGTTCAGTTTGTATTCCGCCAAGTTAATTGCCGTCAAGAACAGGCGAAAGCAGCTGGCCAGGATGCCAAAAGTGTTCTCAACAACTCTTCGGGCTCTGGACAGCCTGTAGTTGAAGACCCTCTGGTCTGGGGTGAGGGTCCTCATCGGGAACGGCCTCATCAGATGGGGAGTCAACACAAACGCTTCATCTGCGACAAAGACGAAGGGGAGTCCTTCTGCATTCTCCTCTGGAGGTGGCAAGCACAGACTGCCACTTTGGAGACGCCAGTAGAACTCCGTGTGCGCAATGGCACCACCATCCGAGATCCGGCCGTTCATCCCCACGTCCACATACATAAATTCATATGTCGCCGACACCACCGCCAACATCACTACACTATTAAACCCTTTATAATTATAATAGTAGGACCCCGAGTTGGGCGGTGGGACGATGCGGACGTGTTTCCCATCAATTGCCCCTCCGCAGTTAGGAAAGTCCCAACGGCTGGCAAAGTGGGAGGCCACAGTCTGCCATTCCTGTGGCGTGGAAGGGAACTGTGGAGTGAAACAAGAAAAAAAAATTTGTCACTTTGCACATAAACATTGCAAGCAGATTAGACAATCAACATCTTGGAACAAGAGCATTGTTTAAAATTGGAGGCTGGAAAGTATTTGCACAGAAAAGTAGAGGCTCCCCTTCACAGATTACTCACCCCCCATCAATCCCCCCACTTCTGATGGGCCATTGGCAATAACTAGGGTTTTGGGGGGGGGTGTTGGACAGGTAACCCTCTGCACTTCATTGATTGGCAAATGGCTCAATAATGTGTGCTAGTTTGGCCAGACCCTCTGTACTTAACACTATTGGCAGCCCCCAGGAAAGCTAAACTAACATTTCAACCCCCCCCCCCCCCCAAAAAAAGGAAAGCACATTGTGACATTCTGAAATTACCAAGCAAGCTAATAGGAGGGAAAGAACACAAAAAAAATAGGAAATGGAAAGTATGGAGCCAGCCCCTTGCACTACATGCTTTGCTGAATGCATCCCTAAAGATGCCCACTATAAAGAGGTAGGTATATAGTGTGTATTGACCTTGGGAAAGCCAGCAGATAGAGGATTGGTACCATCTGACAGAGCAGTTGGGGGAGGGGGTTCCTAATGAGTTTGCCCCCCCCCCCCCACAAAAAAAAAGGGGCTCTACATGAAGTAAACCACACAGCAAACATTAGTGCATATTTTAGGGGGTGTTTGGGGGCAAACAATACTATGCAGCAGACAAAAGACATTGCTTAAGTGACTAGGCCATAGGTGTCTATTGGGGCAGAAGAGCATGCTGGGGAGGTAAGTGAAGGGAAAAATGCATGAAGGAGAAAAGGGGCACAGCATATTAGAGCATATTGCAATCATGGTAATTAGGGAAGGAGGTCAAAAATAGAAGACATTAGCAAACAGAGCATACATAGAAGGGAATAGTAAAGTAGAAATGTTACCTTAATATAGTCCTCCTGCAGGACCTGGATTATGGCAGAACAGGTCTCTGGAATAATGATTCCCAGGGCCTGGGGAGAGATACCTGAAGAGAACTTCAAATCCTGAAGACTTCTCCCTGTCGCCAAGTACCTCAACGTGGCAACAAGCCTCTGCTCCGGAGTAATGGCTTGTCTCATGCAGGTATCCTGCCGGCTGATAAAGGGGGTCAGCAAAGCCAAAAGACGGTGAAAATCGGGGTCCGTCATCCGGAGAAAGTTCCTGAAATCATCAGGATTATTCTCCCGGATCTCACGAAGCAAAGGCATGTGCGAGAATTGGTCACGCTGAAGCAAACAATTCTTGGTCCACATACTCCTCGTCACTCTGTTCATGGACGGGTCTTGGGTCAAAGCTAAAAGCCCGACACCAATTCCGCGTACAGCACGAACTCGGCGACGAATACGCACGGGAAACATCGCTCACAAGGTCACAAAAGGTCGGCTGGTCAGAACGGACAAACAGAAAGCACCGATAAACAGCAAGGCCTGAAAGTACGAAATGAATACCAGAAACGAGCAGACAATAAGCAGTGCAATAAACAGATACGCACGACAAGCACAAACTGAAGAGCAGTAACGATCTGAGTCAGAAAACTGAGAAGCGCGAATCTTAAGTCACCAAACTTCGACTAACTCGCGATAAACACGGGATCAGCAGAAGGAGCCCAACGGGTGCCTGACGTGGTGCTGAACTTCCCTTTTCTAATCTCGTGGAAGACGACTTACGTCACGACGTTCTTGCAGACCGGATATTCCGACAACGTAGTCCGACCGTGTGTACGCAACACCAACATCGGACAAAGTACGACGGACAGGATCCGACCGACCTGGTCCGCGGATAATCCGACCGTGTGTATGGGGCTTTAGGAGGTGTAAACACGGGGTATGGCTACCACAGTGCTGGATGGAAGCTTGACCGAGCAGCTCCTCCAGAATGCTGGGGAATCTGACAATTAAAGGCGTCAGACCGACCCCACAACACTCCTAGTTAGTGTCACTGCATCCTCGGAGATGGCCAGGAAAAAGAAAGAAGCCTCTGGCACAAATAAGCTGCCACACTTCTTCCTTCCCATGTCCAAGATGGCGCTGGCCAGGGCTCGCTGGCCTCATCCAGCAGCCCCTCTCACTCAACACAGAGCCCTGCATCATCCGGAAGCTTCTAAAGCTTAACAGCCAAGGTCACCAGCAGCTTCAAATTTAACATCGCAGAGCCCTGCCAAGTGCAAACTGCGGCTGTCTGCTGGCTCTTCTCCCATAGAGGTAAGCCATAGCTGCAACTCTGCAAACACTACTAGAGACCTGGCAGATACATTTAACTCTTTCCCTGCTACCAACCAGCCTGTCTCTGAATCCACTTTAAAGGACTTTAAAGGACATGCTGTTGTCCCTGCGGGCCTTTTTACATGCAGGAATGTGTCACTAGTTTCAAATCTGAAGTGCAGGAGATGGGAGTGAGAGTAGATCACATAGAGCAGAAAATGGGCAAATTTGCATCCTCCCATAAAACCTTAATAGACGCATATAATGACCAGGATGATGAGATGGAAAAACTTAAAGCTAAAGTCGCAGACATTGAAGACCGCTCAAGGTGGAATAATTTGAAACTCAGAGGTGTTCGTGAGTACGACCAAAATGCTCAATTGAACCAATATACATGTGACCTGATCCACACGGTCCTACCATCTATCCCTGTCTCTTAAATAGTAATCGATAGAATACACCGCCTACCTAAACCCTCTTACCTTCCTGACAACATTCCAAGGGATGCCATAATGATGGTACATTTCTACCACGTAAAGGACCATCTCATGTCCAGCTTCCACAAAACATCCCAACTTCCTGAGCAATTCTCCTGCCTTTAAATATATGCGGATCTCTCCCAATACACGTCACAAAAAAGGAAATCACTTCTGCCTATCACAAAAGCACTAAGAAACCACAATATCACTTATCGTTGGGGCTACCCAGTGAAACTCACTATTACCAACAATGACACTACTTCCGTGCTCACTACTGTGGTGAACGTGTTTCTTGGGGGGGGGGAGCGCTGGATGTATTGCAGGCCATGGTAAGCATTAGGGATGGGCCGAAACCCCCCCCCCCCTCGGTTCGGGTCGCACCAGAACATGCAAAAAATTTGTAAGAACAAGCGAACACCATTAAAGTCTATGGGACACAATCATGAAAAATCAAAAGTGCTCATTTTAAAGGCTTATATGCAAGTTATTGCCATAAAAAGTCTATGGGGACCTGGGTCTTGCCCCAGGGGACATGTATCAATGCAAAAAAAGTTTTTCAGGAGCAGTGATTTTAATAATGCTTAAAGTAAAAAAATAAAAATGAAATATTCCTTTAAATATCGTGCCTGGGGGGTGTCCTCAACATTTAATCCATCTGGCACAAGTGTTCTCATCTTGTGTATCCATATTGATTCTGATTTTATGATTACCTCTCCAAGGCTTATTATACCTCTCTAGTCCTCAAAATATTAAATGTGCTGGATTTTTGTTATGGACGAGTGAAAAATGTCTAGATACATTTTGCTTTGGACTTTCTTTGATAATATTTTGTACATGCTCCTCAATTCTTACTTTTAAGGCCCTTTTTGTTCTTCCTAAATACTGTAATTTACAGGAGCATTGTAAAACATAAACTGCTCCCTCACTATGGCAGATAATAAAATCTCTGAAGGGATAGGTACTCCCTGTACTGGTGGCTTCAAAATCACTCTTTTTTCTTTGGAATTTCTTTGAGGGTTGACATTTTTAACAATTAGATCTCTTAATGTTGTTGCTAGTTTACATATATAAAAGCGGGCTTATCAGGCAAAATACTCTGTAAGTGTCTATCCCCTTTCAGCACAATAGCATTCCTATTATGGATCAGTATCTTGACGGAGACTATAGAGGACAAAAAATGAGAAGAGTTATGAACAGTGGTCAAGCAGACCCTAAAAAACATATGTCCATTGAGGATGAACAGATGAACTAGTAGAAAGGGGATAGTTATATAATCCTACCTTATAGAAATGGTCTGAAACTCAAAACCCGGAAATGACGTAGCATGTAAACTGTATACCCATTGAGTTTCTTTCTGTAGAACCTTTTGGTCAAAGTTACCACCCAGTGGGTCTTCATAGACCCTATCAAGGTCAGCACATTTGAACACATTAAGATTGTATCTGTCTTTGAAGGCCACATGGTGGCCTATGGCCCTATTGAGGAGACCACATGTAGCATAATACATGTGGTCTTTCATCCTTATTCATAGGGGTCTGATAGTCTTGCCAATGTAGAGAGCTCTACATTGGCAGAGAATTATATATACAATTCCCTTGGTTTGACAAGATATATGTTGGTGGATTTAGTGAATCCGTCCATTGGGAAGCAGAATAGAGGAGCCTTCAAAGAGCAGGTAATAATAGTCACATGGCCCACATTGGAATAGCCCTGGTCTGTCTCGTTGCTTGTTGGAAGATCTAATATATTGACTCTGCACTAAATGGTTCCTGATCGATCCTGCACATCTAAAAGTAATGACCGGGTGAACCCCTAGATATTTATTAAGTACTGGGACCCCTGAAAGTAAATGCCAGTGTTTCTGCATCATTTGACGTATGCATCCATGTTGGTCTGAACAAGTAGTTATAAATCTCACCGAATTTGAATCTTTAACCACTTGCCACCAGCCGCACGACGATGTACATCGACAGAATGGCACGGGCAGGTATATGGGCGTACAGGTACGTCCCTACCTGCCCGCGGGTGGGGGGCCCGATCGGTGCCTGCGGCGGTCGTCATCATTGCGGGAGCCATCGGAGATGAGGGGGAGGCCACTCATTCGTGGCCACCCCCTCGCGATCGTTCCCGGCCAATGAAACACTTCCTCTGGCTCTGTAATGTAAACAGAGCTAGAGGAAGTGATGTCATACCTAACTGCCCGCGGGTGGGGGGCCTGATCACCCACCGATCACCCCCCTGCACCCCTGTCACAGTGACACCAAAGCAGTTTTTTTTTTTTTACTGTTTACTGCATTGGTGCATTGTGACTGAAATAACTGTTAGGGCAGTTCGATTTAGCCGTCTCTAGGTCTAGGAACCCCCCCCAATAAAGGTTTAATGCTGTGATCACCCCCCATCACCAGTGTCACTAAGCGATCGTTTTTCTGATCGCTGTATTAGTGTCACAGGTGACGCTAGGAAGGTAGGCATTTAGATTTGCCACAGCATTTTATAGCGTCAGGGACCCCCCATATACTACCTACTAAAGGTTTTAACTCCCTGATTGCCCCCTAGTTAACCCTTTCACCAGTGATCACCATAAAACTGTTACGGGTGACGCTGGTCAGTTGGTTTATTTTTATAGTTTCAGGGCATCCACCGTTTATTACCTAATAAGGTTTAGCCCCCTGATCACCTGGCGGGTGATATAAGTAAGGTTTTAGGGTCAAATAGGGTCTGCGTCGCCCCAGGAAGCGTCAGGTTAGTGCCAGTACCGCTAACACCCACGCATCTGATCAGATCTATACTAGCGTCCCCAGCAGTTTAGGGTTCCCAAAAAACGCAGTGTTAGCGGGATCAGCCCAGATACCTGCTAGCACCTGCATTTAGCCCCTCCGCCCAGCCCACCCAAGTGCAGTATCGAACGATCACTGTCACTTACAAAACACTAAACACACATAACTGCAGGGATCAGGCCTGATCCCTGCAAACGCTAACAGTTTTTTTGGTAGCGTTTTGATAGTCGCTAACAGCCTAGGAGCTTTTTTACCTGTGAGTCTCACTACTGTACCACTAAATTTAGAGCCCAAAATGGCAAATCGAAAGTACAGTAGTAAAGAGGCCTACACGTTTCTGAGCATGACAGATAGTGAAGAGGAAGTCACTCATCTGTCAGATTCAGGCTCAGAATACAATCCTGTAGACGACAGTGGCTCCATGACAGATAGCTCTGATGACAGAGTTGTGGTCCCTGCCAAGGTCAGGCATACCAGACCCCCGAACTTCTTCTGTTGTTGAGGTGCAAGAACCGCAGGTCCCTCATATGGAGCAGAGAAGTACTAGCGCCGCTATTCCTTCTGGTGAACTGGCAAGCACCAGCGGCCTAGTACACCCTGGTCGTACATCCAGCACTGCAGTATCACGTGGTGACGGGGCGAGTCCCATAAGTGCAGTTAAAGCTGGTGAGGTGGCAAGCACAAGTAGACAAAGACAGGCCCGTCATGCCCATAGTGCCCTTCCTGCTGCATTCGCCAATCCTGATTGGGAACCCACCACTTCTGCAGCACCCGTACTTCCCCCATTCACTGGCCAACCCGGCATTCAGGTGGAAACAGTTGATTTTACGTCACTTGATTTTAATTCACTGTTTTTCACCAAAGATCTCTATAGATCTATTGTGGACCAAAGCAATTTGTACGCTGGTCAATACATCGCCGCTAATCCCCAGTCCTCCCTTGCCAGAGATTGGAGACCAATTACGGTCTCCGAATTTAAGATCTTTCTGGGCCTTTCCCTTGACATGGGCGTAGTTAAAATCGGTACGTTGCATTCATATTGGTCCACTGAGCCAATGTACCATATGCCCGTGTTCTTTGCTTCCATGGCCAGGGCAGGATACGAGCAGATTTTGCAGTTCATGCACTTCAACGACAATAAACACTGTCGTCCTCGTGGAGATCCTGCAAACAATCGGCTCTACAAAATTCGGCCCCTCGTAAACCACTTCAACCAACGTTTTGCAGACTTGTTTACTCCACATCAAGTTGTCTGCGTTGATGAGTCCCTGATTAAGTTTTCTGGCCACTTGTCATTTAAACAGTACCTTCCCAGCAAGCGTGCCAGATACGGGGTCAAGATGTATAAGCTCTGTGACAGGTCCACAGGCTATACATGTAGTTTTATGGTTTATGAGGGCAAAGATAGTCACGTAGAGCCGACAAACTGCCCTGACTACATAGGGAGCGCTGGCTAGATTGTGTGGGACTTAATGTCACCCTTATTCGGAAAGGTGTACCACTTGTACGTGGACAATTATTACACGAACGTGCCACTTTTTAGTCACTTGTTTGATCATCAGATTGGAGCATGTGGCACCGTGCGACCTAATCGCCGGGGCTTTCCCCATCGGCGTGTAAATTCCCGTCTTAGGCTGGGGGAGAGAGCCTGCTTGCAGTGTAATAACTTGTTCGCTATGAAGTGGAGAGATAATAAGAATGTTTTCCTTCTTACCTCCCTTCATGAAGACACGGCAGTCCAAATTACTACGGCGACTGGTGTTGTGGAGAAACCCCTCTGTGTCCATGAATATAACCAAAATATGGGAGGGGTTGACCTCAACGACCAGTTGTTGGCGCTGTACCTAATTGCCCGTAAGGCCAGACGCTGGTACAAAAAAGTGTCTGTATACTTATTTCAATTGGCTTTGCTGAATGCTCATGTGCTATACAGAGCTTCAGGATGGACTGGATCCTTCCTTAAATTCCAGGAAGAGATCATCAGAGCCCTTCTGCATCCAGTCTGTGTTTCACCTCCCCTTCCCCAACCAAATGCAGTAAGCCGGCTGCATGAGCAGCATTATCCTTATGCCCTCCCGCGTACCCCTACCCAACGAGCCCCCCAAATAAAATGTTGTGTCTGCAGAAAGCGCGGATATAGGCGTGACACCCTTTATTATTGTCCACGCTGTCCTGACAATCCTGGTCTTTGCATTGGTGAATGTTTTGAATGCTAACATTCACTAGTTGAGTTTTAGCGTAGGGTACAGCATTGCACAGACTAGTTCACAGGGTCTCCCAAGATGCCATCACATTTTGAGACCAAAACCACTGGAACCGTTACAACAGTTCCGTTAGAACTGTTACAGTTACAAAAAAAAGTGTAAAAAAAAAAAGTATATATATATATATATAAAAAACAAAACAAAAAAATAGTTGTCGTTTTATTGTTCTCTTTCTCTCTATTCTTTCTCTATTGTTCTGTTTTTTTTTTTTTTTTACAGTATTCTGTTCTGCAATGCTTTATTGTGTTTTATTGTGTTTTTTTGTTAACCATTTTTTTGTTTTCAGGTACGCCATTCAGTTGCAGCGCGGATTTATCTATCTTGACAGCAACAGCGTTTGCTCCATGATACATAAAGCCGTGACTCCAGCGCTGTCGGAGGTGATTTAACCACCACAGTTAAAAAAAGAGCATATATGCCGAAGCATGGGGGCAGCAGGGGTGGAGGAGCGATTTGCTCCTACCTTTTGCGGGAAGATGCCCCCATCTTTCGGCATATATATATTTTAGGCACAGGTTGCGTTAAAAATTTTTTATTTTTTACTATGTTTTTTTTTGTATTTGCTTTGCAGGTATGGTAAGTCTTACTGTTATACTGTAATGTTACTTTGTTTTATTGTTAACCATAATTTTCTTAGCAGGTAGGCCATTCAGCTGCAGCACAGATTTATTTATCTCAACAGCGACAGCATTTTCTCCCACGATACATAAATCCATGACTCCAGCGCTGTTGGAGGTGATTTCACCACCACAGTTTGTAAAAACAAAATGGTGCATGTATGCCTATCATTAAAAGTGGGTGGATGAAGGGAGATATTCTAATGGTGGGCATACCCACGATCAATCTCTTTTTTTCATTCAGCCCACAGGCTGCATGAAAAAAAAGATTACAATATATGCCAAACAAGGACCAGCAACGTACTGGTATGTTGCTGGATTTCAGTGGTTATACCAGAATAATGCCGGCGGGTTTAGGTATTATCTTGGTATCATTCTTTTCAGGCAGCGGTCGGCTTTTATGTAAAAGCAATCCTAGTGGCTACTTAGCCTCTAGACTGCTTTTACAAGCAGTGGGAGGGAATGCCCCCCCCTCCCACCGTCTTCCATGGTTTTCTCTGACTCTCCTGTCCCAACAGGGAACCTGAGAATGCAGCCGGTGGTTCCGCCAGCTGACCATAGAGCTGATCAGAGACCGGAATGGCTCTAATCATCTCTATGGCCTAAGAAACCGGAAGATACAAGCATTTCATGACTTTGATTTTTCCAGATATAAACAGCGCCATTGGGAAATTCGGAAAGTATTTTATCACATCGATATTGGTGTGGTCAGATGCTTTGAGGGCAGAGGAGAGATCTAGGGTCTAATAGACCCCAATTTTCTTCAAAAAAGTGTATCTGTCACTACCTATTGCTATCATAGAGGATATTTACATTCCCTGAGATAACAATAAAAATGATAAAAAAATATATAAATGAAAGGAACAGTTTAAAAATAAAATAAAAAAGCAAAAGAAATAATAAAAAAAAGAAATAAAAAAAAATCACCCCTGTCCCCCACTGCTCTTGCGAAAAGGCGAACACCAGCGTCAGTCTGGTACCATATGTAAACAGCAATTGCACCATGTATTTGAGGTATCACTGCGAAGGTCAGATCAAGGGCAGTAATTTTAGCAGTAGACCTCCTCCGTAAATCTAAAGTGGTAAGCTGTAAAGGCGTTTAAATGCTTTTAGAAATGTATGTAGTTTGTCACCGCTGCACGTTTCTGCGCAATTTTAAAGCATGTCGTGTTTGGTATCCTTGTACTCGGCCTAAGATCTTCTTTTTTATTTCATCAAATATATTGGGCAATATAGTGTGTTTTAATGCATTAAAATTGAAAAAAGTGTGTTTTTTCCAAAAAAAAAAGGGTTTGAAAAATCGCTGCGCAAATACTGAGTGAAAAGAAAAAAATTAAACACCCACCATTTTAATATGTAGGGCCTTTACTTTAAAAAAATATATAATGTTTGGGGGTTCAACGTAATTTTCTTGCAAGAAAATTTTTTTTTTTTCATTAACCACTTCATTACTGCTTCATGTTCATATGACGCCCACAAGGTGGATTTACCATCCTGGGTGGGCGTCATATGACGTCCTCGGATTCTCGGCCGCCCGCGGCATCGCTCGGGACCCGGTGCGGGTGCCTGGCGGCCGCGATGTCCGCCGGGCACCCGCGATTGCCCGTTAAAACAACGGGACCGTGCAGGACCGTGGAGCTGTGTGTGTAAACACACAGCTCCACGGTCCTGTCAGCGGAGAGGAGACCGATCATGTGATCCCAGTACGGAGGAACACATGATCGGTCTTCTCCCCTTAAATCCCCTCCCCCCAGAGTCACTTCTATTAGGGAACACATTAACCCCTACAGCGCCCCTAGTGTTAACCCCTTCCCTGCCAGTCACATTTACACAGTAATCATTGCAATTTTATAGCAACGATCGCTGTGTAAATGTGAATGGTTCCAAAAATGTGTCAAAAGTGTCCGAAGTGTCCGCCGCAATGTCGCAGTCACAAAAAAAAAATCGCAGATCGCCGCCATTATTAGTAAAAAAAAAAATTCAATAAATCTATCCCCTATTTTGTAGACGCTATAACTTTTGCGCAAACCGATCAATATACGCTTATTGCGATTTTTTTTACCAAAAATATGTAGAAGAATACGTATCGGCCTAAACTGAGGAAAAAAAAATAGTTTTAAAAAAAAAATGGGATATTTATTATAGCAAAAAGTAAAAAATATTGTGTTTTTTTTCAAAATTGTCGCTCTTCTTTTGTTTATAGCGCAAAAAATAAAAACCGCAGAGGTGATCAAATACCACCAAAAGAAAGCTCTATTTGTGGGAAAAAAAGGACGTCAATTTTGTTTGGGTGTAATGTCGCACGACCGCGCAATTGTTAGTTAAAGCGGTGCAGTGCCGAATCGCAAAAAGTGCTCTGGTAAGGAAGGGTGTTTAAAAGCCCTGTATTGAAGTGGTTAAACAAAAAGTGCCAGAAAGGGCTTTGCCTTCAAGTGGTTAGAAGAGTGGGTAATGTGTGACATAAGCATCTAAATGTTGTGCATAAAATGCCAGGACAATTCAACCCCCCCCCCAAATGCCCCTATTTTGGAAAGTAGACACCCAAAGCTATTTGCTGAGAGGCATGTCAAGTCCATGGAATATTTTATATTTTAATACAAGTTGCGGGAAAAATATATATATTTTTTTATTTTTATTTTTTGCACAAAGTTGTCACTAAATGATATATTGCTCAAACATGCCATGGGCATATGTGGAATTACACCCCAAAATACATTCTGTTGCTTCTCTTAAGTACGGGGATACCACATGTGTGAGACTTTTTGGGAGCCTAGCCATGTACGGGACCCCAAAAACCAAGCACCGCCTTCAGGATTTCGAAGGGTGTAAATTTTTGAATTCACTCCCCACTGCCTATCACAGTGTCGGAGGCCATGAAATGACCAGATGGCATAAAATCCCCCCCAAATGACCCCATTTTGGAAAGTAGATACCCAAATCTATTTGCTGAGAGGTATGGTTAGTGTTTTGCAGATCTCGCTTTTGTCACAAAGTTTTGAAAATTGAAAAAAGAAAAACATTTTTTTTTCTTTTCTTTCTTTATTTTCAAAAACAAATGAGAGCTGACAAATACTTACCATGCCTCTCAGAAAATAGCTTAGGGTGTCTACTTTCCAAAATGGGGTCATTTGGGGGGATTTTTTGCCATCTGGGCATTCCATGGCCTCCAAAACTGTGATAGGTAGTGAGGAGTGAAATCAAAAATGTACGCCCTTAGAAATCCTGAAGGTGGTGCTTGTTTTTCGGGGCCCCGTACGAAGCTAGGCTCCCAAAAAGTCCCACACATGTGGTATTCCTGTACTCAGGAGAAGCAGCAGAATTCATTTTGGGGTGTAATTCCACATATGCCCATAGCATGTGTGAGCAATATATCATTTAGGGACAACTTTGTGCAAAAAAAAAAAGTTTGTAATTTTCCCGCAACTTGTGGCAAAATATAAAATATTCCATGGACTTAACATGCCTCTCAGCAAATAGATTGGGGTGTCTACTTTCCAAAATGGGGTAATTTGGCTGGGTTTTGTGCCATCTTGGGATTTTATGGCCTTCAAAACTGTGATAGGTAGTGAGGAGTGAAATCAAAAATGTATGCCCTTCGAAATCCTGAAGGCGGTGATTGGTTTTTGGGGCCCTGTACGCGGCTAGGCTCCCAAAAAGTTCCACATATGTGGTATCCCCGTACTCAGGAGAAGCAGCAGAATTTATTTTGGTGTGTAATTCCACATATGCCCATGGCATGTGTGAGCAATATATCATTTAGTGACAACTTTGTGCAAAAAAAATAAAAGTTTGTAATTTTCCTGCACCTTGTGGCAAAATATAAAATATTCCATGGACTCAACATGCCTCTCAGCAAATAGCTTGGGGTGTCTACTTTCCAAAATGGGGTAATTTGGCTGGGTTTTGTGCCATCTTGGCATTTAATGGCCTTCAAAACTGTGATACATAGTGAGGAGTGAAATCAAAAATTTACGCCCTTCGAAATCCTGAAGGCGGTGATTGGTTTTCGGGGCCCCATACGCGGCTACACCGCTATACGGGCGGCGGACATTTCTCCTCCTCCTTCCCCCTTCTCCTATTCGGGACAACCTATACGGGTTACCATAACCATTAACAGTTCCTCCATCCCCTCCCTTCTGGATACTTATCCATCCGGTGGAATTTCCTGGTGAACCATATTTAAACGTACACCTTGTATTTCCCCTGAGGGTTCTCTGGATGGATTTTCTCTGCTTAATGAGTGCCCGCTAGGGTTCCCTCTACCCCATGTTTTTTGATCTTCAGACCCACAGAAAACAATAGTGGACCTTTATGGGGTATAGAGTAACACCTTATCCACCGACTACATACCCAAGATCTAACATTGTCATTGCTACTATATCTGGGAGCTATATGTCTCTCTCCTCCTTAAATTCTATCTCATATTGAGTGTCTGCTCCATCGCGAGCAATAATTGTATTAGAAACTCAATCACTCTCCACTCCTGATGAAAGTTCTCCCATCTAAAGAACTGGAAACGCGTCGGGTATTTGGGGGTTGCCTACCTCCACGAGAGCTCCACTGCTACCTATCTGTTTTTTTGTATTGTGTTGTTTTTGTTTTGAGTATATATATATTTTTGTATTTTTTTGTATTGTTCTGTACATGTTGCATTGTGTACCCTGTTCTTGAAAATTGGGTGATCACTTTTAATATTTAAATTAAACTACTACTTTTTACATATTGTTGTCTAGTGTGGTGGTCTAAGTAAAGTCCCAACATTAGGGGGTTTTCTTTTGGCCGTACGCGGCTAGGCTCCCAAAAAGTCCCACACATGTGGTATCCCCGTACTCAGGAGAAGCAGCAAAATTTATTTTGGGGTGCAATTCCACATGTAACCATGGCATGTGTGAGCAATATTTTTTTTTGTCATTATTCAATCACTTGGGACAAAAAAATAAAATATTCAATGGGCTCAACATGCCTCTTAGCAATTTCCTTAGGGTGTCTACTTTCCAAAATGGGGTCATTCGGGGGGGGGGGGTTTGTACTGCCCTGCCATTTTAGCACCTCAGGAAATGAGATGGGCAGTCATAAACTAAAAGCTGCGTAAATTCCAGATAATGTACCCTAGTTTGTAGACGCTATAACTTTTGCGCAAACCAATAAATATACGCTTATTGACATTTGTTTTACCAAAGACATGTGGCTGAATACATTTTGGCTTAAATGTATGACTAAAATTGAGTTTATTGAATTTTTCTTATAACAAAAATTAGAAAATATCATTGTTTTGCTAAATTTTCAGTCTTTTTCAATTTATATTGCAAAAAATAAAAATCACAGAGGCAATGAAATACCATCAAAAGAAAGCTCTTTTTATGGGAAGAAAAGGGCGCAAATTTTGTTTGGGTACAAAATTGCATGACCGCGCAATTACAGTCCTCTGTTCTTAAGGCTGCAAAATGGTCCGGTCTGGAGAACAGAAGTGCATCCCTGGACTTAGGCCCCATTCACACTGGGGTGGGAGCCGCGGTGACGGTAAAGCAGCGCTATATTTAGCGCTGCTTTACCGTCATTTTAGCCATGGTATTCAGCTGCTCGTGGGGGCCCCGCGAGCGTCCGAGGGTTAAAATCCCCCTAAAGCGCCGCCGTAGCGGCGCTTTGCGGCGGTATTGCCGCGGTATTACCGCGGTATTACCGCGGTATTACCGTGGTATCCCATTGAAATCAATGGGTAGGAGCGGTATAGGAGCGGTGAATACACCGCTCCTATACCGCTCCAAAGATGCTGCTAGCAGGACTTTTTTTACCGTCCTGCTAGCGCACCGCTCCAATGTGAAAGCCCGCCGGCTTTCACACTGGAGTGAATGGGGCCGGTTTTTTCAGGCGGTGTACAGGCGCTATTTTTAGCGCTGTACCGCCTGAAAACCGCCCCAGTGTGAAAGGGGCCTTATTCTGTGCTTTTTTTAAATCTTTTTTAAGGCAAGACCTGCTATAGACCCTATTTAATAATATATTGTAAAGGAGATCAGCCTTATGCTTAAAAGCATTTTCACATGAACAATTCCTCCTAAGGCATCAATATTGACTAAAAGGAATACTCTGCACTAAAGAGTGTGGATGTGCACTTGAGTGCAGAATAGTATTTCCTGCAGTGGGCTTATGGTATAAAGATGTACTAATTGTACCATCAGAGTCAATACTGAGAGTAATGTCAAGGAATGCAATGCTGTTCTCTTTGGTCTCCATGGTGAATTTAAGATTATAGCTATTAGTACCCAGCATTGACATAAATTGATGCAGGGCTTCAATTGATCCTGCCCACAACATGTTGTCAATATATCTAAACCAGCATAATATATCAGAAAGAAGATCAATATGCTCATCATTGGAAAAAAGGTCACGTTCCCACCCCCCCCCCCAGGTACAAGTTGGCGTAGGAGGGCCCATAGCAACACCTTGCACCAGGAGGAAGTGGGATTCGTCAAAGGAAAACATTTTTTTTTTGTGATAATATGGGATAGGAGTTGCAGAATGAATGCATTCAGTCCATCCGAAGAAGGACCCCTTTCATTAAGAAATCTTGATATTACCTCCATGACATGCTGGTGGGGGATAGAGGAGTATAATGCCTCAATATCAATGGTAACCAGATATCCTTGTGGTACATGGAGGCCATCCAAATTTTTAAGAAGGTCCGAGGTATTTTTTATGTAAGAAGGCAAAGCGACTACCTGTGGGCAGAGGTATTCATCCAAAAACCTGCTTTCAGTTTTTGATCCCACCCCCAAAATTATCAGGCATCCAGGAGGATTGGTAAGATTGTTATGTGTTTTCGGGAGTGAATAGAATGGTGAAACTTTAGGAAGTGGGACTTGTATACCTCCAAAAATGTCTTTAGGGATTATGTCGTCAGCATGAGCGCAATGTATAATATCTTTGTATTCCTGGTTGAATTTGGTTATAATCTCCTCAGATATGGGTTCATGTCATGATCTATTTTTTAAGATATCCCAGCACATATTTCTATATTGTAATCCATCCATGATTACCACATCAACACCCTTGTCTGAGGGCTTAATCACAATTTGAGGATTGTTACTGAGATTATCCAATGCAATCCTATGAGACCTTTTAAGTTACCATTAGCCGATCGAGAAAATATAGTTTACTCAATCTCTAGAATGGTTTGAGTTAGGAATGCCCAAATATTTGAGTTGGTATGTAGGGGTGGGAATTTAGTAGGTTTCTTTTTTATCGCATTGCCTAATAATTTGACCTCACCCTTGTGTTAAGGCCTCTGAAATTGGAGATTGGAGGTATCAATAGATACATTTGGGTCCTCCTGGGTATTTGTTCCCTGAATGAATGAATGAATGAATGATTTGTATAGCGCTGCAACTGCGAACTGAATCGCCTCCCTCATTTTCCTGTGGAAGCAAAACCATATCTCTTAGAGCTCTAAATTCAGAAACAGTGAAATCCTTTCTAATTTCCTGATTGGAGAGATCATTCTGTTTGTCCCGTCTCTCATTGTCAAACATGAACTTATAAGTAAGTTTTCTTGCGAACAAATATAAATCCTTGATAATATCAAAAATTTAGTAGATAGCGAGTTTGGACAAAAACTTAAGCCTAGTTGTAAAAGCTCCCTCTCTGTCTGACTTAAGGGATAGGAGGACAGTTTGATAATCTGCAAATGAAGGTCAACATTGGTATGTTGTTTAAATGCTGGCATCGAACTGGTATGTATAGTGGGAGTTTATGCCCAGAAGTGGATGCAAATACCCACCCCCCCCTGAAAGCTGCCAAATGTGACACCGGAGGGGGGGAGGGTTCCGATGAGCGGAAGTTCCACTTTAGGATGGAACCCTGCTTTAACATTGGTTAAAAATTGATCAATACGTCATTGTTTTTTATCTTTGTTTTTTACTACCGCTCCCGTTGCAGCTATACTTTGGGGGGCGTGGTTGGGTTAAAGTTAGTGCGCAACTAATAATTTGTGATCGAGTGTCCGGTTCTGTGTTTGCATTTAAGAACAGAACCTAAATAGATGCATCAGAGGAAACACTGGATGCCTTGGTGCCCGAAAACATAGAGCATCCCTCATTCACTGAGGGGGTAAGTGAGTGACCTAAAGATTTATCACCCGTTGGTGTATTGGAATCATCTACTAAACATTTTTTTCTGTGCCTGTCTGGTACCCACCACCAGTCTGATGTATTTTCCTAAATGTGCAACCTCTCTGCCGACCTTGATCCGAAGTTTGTGAATTCTGGGAGAGACGAGAGTAATTTTCTGTGATGCATTTCTATATGAGCCCATTTGTCTCTGTCCCCCACGTGGGCCATTGGTTTGGGGCCAGGTCTAATAATATTTGCCTGCAAAGGCTAATTTATTTATTAGATAGCTTTTCCTCTTTTTTGTGGAGGAAATTTTTAGTAAAAGTCTGAATGTGTTCTTTGAGACGTGCATCAAAATCTCCAAATTCAGGACTATTGAGTATAGAAGTGTTCTCACCATACAATTGTTTAATTTCACAATCAACTAATTTTAACTCTTTCATATAGTATTCAATAAGTAATTCCATCATCTTTTTGGAGCAGTCCTGGAGGTCTGACACCCAGCAACTCTTGAGATCAGGATCCAGAGTCTATATGTTGGAAAAGACCTGAACTCTTAAGCCCTTGGGATTCAAACCTTCTGCAATGTATGTAAAAAATATCTGATGTGCCAAAAAAGGTTGGCCTTACATTTAAATGCCTGTAGAAGCTTTTTAAACACAATGTACAATTACACATTTTTTTCCTTTGGACAAGGAACATGTCTGCTTGATTTCCAACATGAAACCCTCCCAATTGTTGCCCGTAAAGTCCACCATAATAAAATTAAATGATCCAGGGGTATTATTTGCAATTATCAGGGTGAAACAATAGAAAGTCTATATGACAAAAACTAGCAAGTGTGTCCTAGTAGTATATCAGGACACATTTCAGTCGGAGTGACTAGAAAAAAGAATTTGTTTACCATCCAGAAATTACAAATACAAAAGAAAGCACTCCTATGGCCACATCCGTATATGAAATTTAGTAACAACAGAAAAAATGGGCAAAAATAACCTAGGGTCAGGCTTTAGAGGCACATTGGACAATCGTAAGTTATAAAAAATATTTTATTTATGACAATACACGGTACACACAGAGCAAAAAAGAATAAGAATTAAAAACATATAATACATTCTAAACATAATACATAACATGGAAAAACATGCATAATATACATAACAGAGAGACCCTGTGTGTCAATGCGTTTCGCTGTTTAGCTTCCTCAGGACACATTCAGGGCTTGCTGGAAAAAACAGGTCTCACTATCTAAAATAAAACTTATAGATACGACTTTACATAACAATGATGAGCATATTGATCTTCTTTCTGACATATGATGCTGGTTTAGATATATTGACAACGTATTCATTTTGTGGGCAGGATCAAGTGAAGCCCTGCATTGATTTATGTTGATGCTGGGTACTAATAACTATAATCTCAAATTCACCATGGAGTCCAACAAGAGCAGCATTGCATTCCTTGACATTACTCTGAGTATTGATTCTGATGGTACAATTAGTACGTCTTTATACCATAAGCCCACTACAGGAAATACTATTCTGCACACATTGAGTGCACATCAGCACTCATTAGTGCAGAGTATTCCTTTTAGTCAATGTTTACGCCTTAGGAGAAATTGTTCAAGTGAATATGCTTTTAAGCATGAGGCTGATCTCCTTTACAATAGATTATTAAATAGGGGCTATAGCAGGTCTTGCCTTAAAAAAAGCTTTTTAAAAAAAGCACAGAGTAAGTCCTGGGATGCACTTCTATTCTCCAGACCTAAGGTTAAGGATTCCAATATGGTGAGATTTATAACTACTTAATCAGACTGACATGGATGCATACGTCAAATGATGCAGAAACACTAGCATTTTCTTTCGGGGGACCCAATACCTAATAAATATCTATGGGTTCACCCGGCCATTACTTTTAGATGTGCAGGATCAATCGGGAACCGTTTGGTGCAGAGTCAATATATTAGATCTTCCAACAAGCAACAAGACAGACCAGGGCTATTTCAATGTGAGTCATGTGACTATTATCACCTGCTCATTGAAGGCTCCTCTATTCTGCTTCCCAATGGATGGAATTGCAAAATCCGCCATCATATACTGTATAACTCTCTGCCAGTGTAGAGCTCTCTACATTGGCAAGACTATCAGACCCATATGGAAAAGGATGAAAGACCACATGTTTTATGCTACATGTGGTCTCCTCAATAAGGTCATAGGCCACCATGTGGCCTTCAAACACAGATACAATCCTCATGTGGTCAAATGTGCTGCCCTTGATAGGTTATACGAAGACCCACGGGGTGGTAACTTTGACCAAAAGGTTCTACAGAAAGAAACTCAATGGGTATACAGTTTAAATGCTACGTCATTTCTGGGTTTAAATGACGTTTTGAGTTTCAGACCTTTTCTATAAGGTAGGATTATATAACTATACCCCTTCTACTAGTTCATCTGTTCATCCTCAATGGACATATAAAACAAAAAGATGACATTTGTTGGGACTTTATATGAAGCACAGCTAAAAGTATTGAATGAGCAATCACATGTTAATGGATAAACAAATAAAAAAAGACAGATATTTAAAAAGAAAAAAACATTTTCATAGTTTGTTATAACATTTTGCAAACATTTTTCTCCTTCATTGATCTTTGCTGATGAGGCTGCACTGATGGACACTAATATGCACTGATAGGCTGCACTGATAGGTACTGATAGGATGCACTGATGGGCACTGATAGGCAATGATAAGGTGGCACTAATGGAAACTGATAAGGCTGCACCGATGGGCACTGATGAGGCAGCACTGATGGGCACTGATGAGGCAGCACTGGTGGGCACTGATAGGTGGCACTGATGGATGGCACTGATGGGCACCAATAGGTGGCACTGATAGGTAGCTCTGATAGGTGGCACTTATGGTCACTGATAGGTAGCACTGATGGGTGGCACTAATAGGCACTGGTAGGTAACACTGATAGGCAGCACTAATGATGAGGCATTGATGGGCACTGATTGGCAGCACTGATAGGTGGCACTGATGGGCATTGATAGGTGGCATTGGTGGGCACTGATAGGCAGCACTGATCGGCACTGATAAGTGGCACTGTTGTGCACTGGTAGGTGGCACTGGTGGGCACAGTTGAGGCGGCAGTGGCTCTCTGTGTGAGGGACTGATGTCCTCTGACAGTAGCCAGTGATCGGGAGTTTCTGTTCACGCTGTCAGCATGAGGAGAAAAACTAGCCTATTACATGTCTGTTTACATCACATGATCAGCTGTCATTGGCTGACAGCTGATCATGCGGTAAGGGTAAAGGGGGTCGAGTCTCCGTGACTCACTGATTACAGATCATGCCAGGAGCATGGGAGGGCATACATGGATGCCCTCCCAGCAATTAAGGCCCATGCTGTAGCCATCTTTCGGTTATAGCGTGGGCAGGAAGCGGTTAAATATGTGAGAAAAATGTTCGTTGTAGCATGAAGGGGAGGCATTTTGGGAGAAATATGTCTCTTGGACACATAAGATGTCACATTGGTGAATGTGAGCTGTTTTGCATAAGGAATTGCATTTAGCAGGGGGATTTAAACCCCTGGCATTAATGGACAAGATTGTGACAGGCATTGCTGCGAATGGTTGGATAGGGGAATAAAATCCTAATGAGATCACAGTTAGACAATCTGCAAAGAGAAGATTCTTGGTTTATGCCAGATAGTGTCATTTGTACAATATCTTGCCAGATGTTCAGGTTTGGAGATACAGTGAATTGGATTGATGGTAAGCTCAATGGCAGAGACAACCGTTACTAGAGCGGACATCATGTCGCGAGCATAAATATGAGGGTCACACATTTGTACCATTTCCAGAATGCTGCACAACTTAACATTGTTGTGGCGGGACCTATCTTTGAGGTCTGAAAGTTTAGCCTTGATCCACAAATGCTCTTCCCTGCTTTCCTCATAGACATCCACCAGATCATTGATAGTCATGGTGCATTCCTCCATTTTATTTTCAATGTAGTGAATGCTTTCTCCCATGGTGTGCATTTCAGTAGTGAATTTGTGAATGAGAGAAAAAAAAATCAGCAAGCAAGGAGGATTGCAGAGACAGAAGCATATATTTCATAGTAGTGTTTATGTAAATCCTGTCCCGAGGGGGGAAAAGATGCTATATAGGATTGTAATAAAACAAAGGATTCACCCGGGACTTTAAATTAAGTGGGTACCGTTTCCGCCAGTAAACAAAACAGTAGTAAATACAGTATATGGTTTATTCAAGCAAAATGGTTTACATGCATAGATATCACCAACAGTTGCCAATTTAAAGAAGATACATAAACAAGGACTATTGGTACATAAATGTAATAGCAGTCATAGTACATGGGCATCATACTACCCGTCTAGTTTGCAAGATCCAGCTCGCTCTTCAGGGGTGGATGTGTGGCAATGTACCTAGGATGAAAAAGTATATATTTGGCAATATGGCACAGTATTAATTATAAAGGCACAGGGTAGGAGAGGTTATGGGTCCCCATACTCACCAGTGAGCTTGACCATGGCTACAGGTGTGCAGCTCACCAGGGAGCTGAGGGGGCAGAGTCAGATGGGAGATGGGACCCCGCCAGGGGCCAAACGGAGAGCAGGCATGGCATGGGTGAAGTGATGTATCCCTAGAGACCTTGTTAGTCCATAAAGAGTATAGGCTGTGAACATAAGTATGTTTGTCAGGGATCTAAAGTAGTAAAGTAGAATCAATAAGTATTAGCATAAAGATATGTATGCATGAATGAAAGGCCTAGGCCAAAGATGGTAGGGACATGGAGATGTTTAGAAACATAGGATGGCAGAGGGATACTAACAGGTGACAAGATAGGAAAAGAGAGAGTGGAGAGAGAGGTGGACTGTGATTGTGAAAATAGTAGTGTAGTGATGTATCCCTAGAAACCTTGTTAGTCCATAAAGAGTATAGGCTATAAACATGAGTATGTTTGTCAGGCATCTAAAGTAATAAAGTAAAATCAATGAGTATTGGCATAAAGATATGTATACATAAGTAAAAGGCCAGGGTCAAGGATGGTAGGGACATGGAGATGGTGGAAAACATAGGATAGCAGAGGGATACTAGCAAGTGACAAGAGGAGAAAGAGAGAGGTGAGAGAGTGGGAATGTGATTGTGTGGTGGGATCTGTAATATCAAAAAAACAAAAATAAATAAAAATAAGTGCTCAAAAAATGAACTTTGTATGAGATATGTAAGTGTGCCTAAATATAGTAAGTATCAAAAGGTAGATATAGTCAGTACCTGAGTATGGTGAATATCTTAAGTATAAGAGTAATGAAACACAGCAGGCAACCCCCACAGCTGTGTGTGTCCTCAGCGAAGAGTGAAATTGAAATCCAAGCCATGCCTGACCTCCAAATTAACCCCGGAAGAGCCCAGGAGGCTCTGCCCCCAACACTATGTGTGGATGGCTGACATGTGAGTGCAGGAGGTGCCCACCATCATAGGGAGGCACGCAAATGCGGACACACCCCCAAGCCATCAGATGATATAGTGCGTCCAGCTGCACCGACATCTGCGAAATCGCAGAAGCCACGCCTATGGCACCTGAACATGGCGCCGATGTGAAAGGTGTCCCCATCCACCCAAAAGCAGATGGGGACAGTGGGAGACACAGAGAAGTCTCCCTTTGTACACATCGCAGCTCCCAATGCGAGACAGAAAACGCTAACGCCAACCAAAGAATCGCACAAGGAGCCAGGGTATACAATAATACTGGGATAAAAAATGTGTTGGAGGATGAGTAGCTAGTATAGCATCCCCTTTCCTTCTATAGAGGATTGTAAGGCTAAATTGGTTGGTATGGGGTTAATCCCCTGGATCACCTCTGAGGATAGATGCACAGTGAATCTATCCTAATGCAGGCTTTCACGGGGCTGTCTGTCATAGGGCTAGTAGTGGCAGATTGGCCGGGTGAGTCAGTGTGTCATCTGTGTCTCCCTAAAAGGCATCAGGGAGATCTGTTATGAGGCCGAGGTGCAGGAAGCTTGTGGTGTATGGCGCCAGCTAAAGAAAAAAAGCTGTGGTCTTCCTGTCTCTTTCACAACATGGCTACTGGAGGTTGCATGTGAGGTTAAGAGATAGTTGGCTTGTCAGTGGGGTCCTGGATCATCCTGCAGTCACTCCGGGTCTTTCTCAGGCTGGCAGAACTCCATTTTGCAAGCTCACAAGCCACTCCCCTACATTTTTGTTGCACTGTTCAAAGCTAAAACATAACTGCTAATATTTAACAAATGAAAAAAAAAATCATATTAATTTTCAGAAGTATAAAAGATATATAAAGAAATTGTCAGATGCTGCTATTGAACTAGTATGTCAAAAGAATTCCTGAACATTTGGATTAGCAAAATGTAATTATTGTTGGGGGGCGTGGCCGGCGGCGGAGCTGAATGGCCGTGTACTGCTAGAGCTCCTGCTCTCCCTATCTCCCGGAAGCGGCTAGCGGCGACTAAAAGCGTGCCCGAGGACACAGCATCACAGCGGAAGGCACAGAGAACCTTTCCCCCGCCATGGAGAAGCGCAATCAGCGGAAGAAACCCTGCAGATTGGAGTCTTTTAACAATCAGGCCGGCCCTCCTAAGAAAGAAGATGGCGCTGATCCCTCCTCCCTCACACACACAGACAAGCAGGCAGCGCGCGCTGTGAGGAGGGAGACACAGGAACCGCAGCTACAGCAGATATTAAGTGAACATGAAGCAT
The DNA here is from genome assembly GCA_028564925.1 of Lithobates sylvaticus. Lineage (NCBI taxonomy): Eukaryota > Metazoa > Chordata > Amphibia > Anura > Ranidae > Lithobates > Lithobates sylvaticus. Next base: position 152,730,641 of record CM053027.1, read on the forward strand.
TCCAGTCTGATGTAATCAGCCCTGCTAAGCAAAGAAGAAAAATAGCTGCTGCAGATGATAAAGTAAGTGACATTGAAATAGATTGTGACGCAGAGGCAGATATTAACCCTTATGAGGATAAGCTGGATTCCTTCCCAACTTCTGGGAAGGCTATAATTGACTCTGACATGAAAGAAATGTTGAAATCATTAAGAGGGGAAATTTAGCATGACATGAAATCATTTATGCAAAAATCCAAACGGGAAATAGATGACTTAGGTGAACGTGTGGATTACATTGAAAACAAACTGACTGATTTCACTGATGCCCATAATGAGCTAGTAGATGACCATTTTGCACTTGAAGATGAAGTCAGACAATTAAAACTTAAAGTCGCAGACCTCGAAGATAGGTCTAGAAGAAATAACATCAAATTCCGCGGTATACCGGAAAACGTCAAAAATAACGACCTAAGAAAATTCCTACAAAAAATGTTCACAGATCTTGTCCCCTCATTACAAAACCAAGATTTAGTGATCGACAGAGCCCACAGACTGCCCAAGCCACCGCATATCCCGGAAAAACTTCCAAGAGATGTGATCGCCAAGATCCATTTTTTTCAGACAAAAGATTTGATGATACAATTCGCAAGACATCATGCCCCACTGCCGGACCCTATGCAGGAATTATCCTGTACTCCGACCTATCCCAAGCAACTATCTGATTTTGATCACCAAAATTTTATGCAATCACAAGATAATTTACAAATGGGGCTTTCCGACCAAATTGATTGTGGAGAGAAACAATGTGTCACATTCAATCCACACACTCGAAGAAGGACTCAAAATACTAGGAAAATGGGGTCTACTCCCAAATGAAGGAACCATTTCGACCAATAAAGCCACAGTAGAAAAATTGACATCTCCATGGAATGTCAGTCATGGTTGATTTGTCCGCTGGCTAAACATTAATGGAGAGATCTCCTCTTCTCTCTCCTATCCTGCAAATTACCAATGCCCAAATACCTCAGGTTTATGGTACACAGGGAGGCATTATCCTTACTTTCTCTTTTGACCTTTGACTACTAAAGTCCCCACGTCAAGAGTGCAAGTTGTAGTGCACACAAGAGTTGCTCGGCAACTCACTAGTTCTTATATGTTTCTTTACGTTCATAAGTCTAAGTCCCCCCATCCCCCCTCTTCCCTCCTCCTCATCTCATATCTAACAATCTCTACTATGTATGGAAGCATCATAGTCGCTGGACACCTATTTCCACCATGACTAACTTGAACCTGCTATCACTGAATGTAAAAGGCCTCAATAGCCCCTTCGAAAGAAAAGCCCTATGGACTGATGCCTTAAAATTTGGAAGCGACATCCTGTGCATTCAAGAATCACACTTTGCAAAAGACAACCCCCCTCATTTTGCTCACCCGATATTCCCCCAAATCTTCGCATCTCACAACCGTAAGTAGATAAAAGGAGTACTAACGATCATCAAAGACTCAATCTCTTTTCAACTTCTGGACTCAAAAATTAATCGTCAAGGAAGATATGTCATTCTAGTTGCAAAGATTGAAAACTCAGTACTAACGATTGCCAATATCTATGCCCGAACAAAAATCCCCATCAATTCCTCCAAAAAGTGATCAAAATAGTGAAGAAGATACAGAAAGGTAATATCATTTTCTGTGGAGACTTTAATGCAACGATGGACCCACTTCTGGACTCCACCAAAGGAACCCTATCCAAAAGGAAAGGTTTGAAGGACATCTTCTCACGCGAAGACCTCCATGATCCATGGAGATGTCTTCACGCAACAGAAAAAGACTTTACTTTCTTCTCAAACGTGCATAGGTCCTACTCTGGGATCGATTTCTTCATCACTGACAGAGCTCTCCTGCAAAAAATTACAGATGCCCGTATTTATAACATAACATGGTCCGACCATGCCCCAATCTCATTAAGAATAGACCTAGCACAGCAAAATCCCAATCATATGCTCTGGAGAAACAACACCTATATTTTGTCTCAAAAGGAAGCTCTGACAGTGATGAAAGGAAGACTGGAAGAATTTTTCAAGGTAAATGATAATGACACAGTCACTATCTCTAGTATATGGTGTGCCCATAAGGCGTTTATCAGAGGAATATTGATACAATTAGCCTTGAGGGAAAAAAAAAGACGTTCACAGTCAATATCCAAACTACTAATTAAAATAACTGAGCTGGAAAAAGAACATTCTTCTTCAACAGCTAAACAAGACCAGGAACGAGCTTAGAGTGATACTGACCTCTAACCATGAAAAATATCTAAAAAAACTAAAACTAAATCATTACTCACAGGGGAACAAAGCGGGTAAACTCCTGGCCTACCAATTACGTCATAAGCAAAACAAACAGAAAATGTATAAAATAATTCACCACAAATCAGGGAAAGTCTTATATAACCCACAAAATATAGCTGACGCATTTGCAGAATATTATGAAAGCTTATACAACCTAAAAGATGATCAAAATGCTATCCAACCGCAACCAATAGATATAGTCCAATTCCTAAGTAAGATTAATTTCCCTACTGTAGACTCCAGTACCCTAGAAAAAATAAATGATCCAATAACTATTGATGAAATTAAGAAAGTCATTCAAACGTTACCATTAAATAAAACCCCCGGGGGAGATGTTTTGTCCAGTGAATACTTCAAGGCGTTTGAAATAACACTTACCCCATATCTAGCCAGAATATTTAACCACACTGTCATCACTCACTCATTTCCCAAAGAAATGCTTGAAGCAATTATTATCACAATTCCAAAACAAGGAAAAGACCCAACATCACCAACTAACTATAGACCCATATCACTACTCAATTCGGATTTGAAAATCTTTGCTAAGGTTATAGCCAACCGTTTGTTAGAAATTACACCCTATCTAATTGAACCGGATCAGGTTGGATTTGTTAAGGGTAGACAAGGCCCGGACAGCACCAGACGCATGATTGATCTGCTCAATCTTATAGAACGCGATCGAATGCCTTCTCTGCTTCTTGGATTGGATGCGGAGAAGGCATTCGACAGAGTGCATTGGGGTTATATAGCGGAGACCCTTAAGAAATTTGGCTTCTCTGGATTCATCTTTGAAGCCATAATGTCGCTTCATACAACACCTTCTGCCAGGGTATACACAGCAGGAAACATATCTAAACGATTTAATCTAACAAACGGAACCAGACAGGGGTGCCCTTTATCACCCATCATATTTTCGTTAGCAATCGAACCCCTCGCAATATCTTTTAAAACATACCCCAACATCACAGGGATCAAAATTGATCAAGTAGAACATAAACTATGTTTATTTGCAGATGACGTCCTCCTAGCCTTATCCATAACAGACACAGTACTAAATGAAGTAACTAACACCCTAGAAGTATTTGGATCAATTTCCTATTATAAGATTAATCCCAACAAATTTTATGTCTTACCTATGAATATCCCACCAGATCAAGTTGATAAACTAAGACAACCATCTAGTTACAACTGGGATAACCCCTCTATTACCTATTTAGGCATTCAGCTCACCTACCCACCTACTAAACTATATGAAGCCAATTACCCTTCCCTGCTAGCCCAAATAAATCAATATATACAATCAATAAAAAAAACACAGCTATCCTGGATAGGAAGGATAGCAGCCTTTAAAATGAAGACGCTGCCGAAGATCCTATATTATTTCCGATTCCTCCCAATTCCACTACCAGCGAAGCTCTTCACACAAATCAACTCAAAACTAAACAACTTGATTTGGTTGGGGAAAAAAAATAGGATTGCATTATCTATTATGTCAACACCGAAAACTAAAGGTGGACTGATAAATGTCGTGGTGTAGTAAAATATATAAGTGCTTGCGTGACAATCCCAGGTGCACAAAAGTATATATAAACTTCAAGTTACAAAGAGGTTGTAACCAATTTAATAAATAAATAAATACACAATGTGTTAAAAGTAGATACAATGTGTTTTAAATAAATAAAGTGCTTCAAAATGTGAATAAAAACAAGTATGTGTTATAATGTGTCAAAGAGAAGAAATATCCAGTTTATGCCAGTGATGCATATGGGGATATATAAATTCCAAAAGCCAATACAGGCTAAACCTGATGGACTAGCCAATTAATTGATGAATTAATGGGTAAACGGCCACCAATTAAATATTATATTAATCCCATAGGTGATAACAGTCCATTGAATTAGTTAGATAATTAATGAAATAACTCTTCACATCCACTAATGATATCCGGGACACAATTAGAAATGCTAGAACTGAAAAAAAAAAGAGAGAAAAAAAAAAAACTTCCCTTTATGCTGGGAATGTGCTGCTTTTTTCCTTTTGGTTCCTCCTGATATCTTGCTCCGGTATGATATAAAAGAGAAAAAGACACAAACATAAAACCATTGCGCAGCGCTCTATTCAACCATCAAACAAAGAAGATCTTTTAGGGAGTTGCCTACAGCTATACAACTCACATGTACCCAGTAGGTGTTTGCGCGTTCAAATCCTGCTAATGGTCAGGCTCAGATAGGGGGCCCTTTCCTCCTCACTGTGCTGTGCTGTGCTTAGCACTGTCACTTGGGCTCCTCCTTCCGACGCGTATCATCACAGGTCACGTGACTTTCTCAAGGGAATAGCCCTGTGACAGCATGTGGAGGAATATATAGCAATCAGGTTTCCACAGTGACAGGTCGGTTTGAGTCATCATCCCATTCATTTGATCCGACGCACCTGGGACCCACATGGAGATGTATTTAACTCATTTACTGCTGGTGCCTACTGATCTAAATAGACTAAGGTTGATATTGCGCACTATTTATACTCTAGTATTTATTTGCATATTCTTTTAAATGTAGGACACACTTTAATGGTGCAGCATATCATTTGGTCATCTTATCTATTTTATTTGGTTTTCAAAATTCTTTTTTTTTTATTTATTTTTTTAATATTTTTAATTCTCCTATCACCGCTTTAGTACTCACTTTGCACATAAAGGTGGACTGAATCTCCCCGATATACGTCTATATTATTACGCCACACTCCTAGACCAAATTAAATTCTGGTTCAAACACTCTAATGATAAACTATGGTTGAACATTGAAAGAAAAATAACTAAAGGAAATAACCTATTCTCCCTATCCATGGCTAGTTATATTTTACAAAAAATAAATATACCCAACTTCCTGACAATTAAATCCACCCTAACAGCCTGGAAGTTTGCTTTAACAAAATTACAACCAATAAACGCCCCAGCCCTTATACCAATACCCTTAAGAGTAATTGATTACTGCAAAGCACGTATTAATACATCATCCTGGTCCAAACAGAAAATCAACTTCTTTGAACATTTGCTGAATGATCATAAACACAGAATAACAGACAAGCTTTCCACCAAATCTTTTACCAAGAATTTTAACCCGGAAAAAAGCATAGAAATTCCTAGCGCAATATGGGAATTTTTTCTTCTCACGAGAGCATTGACAGAAGGGGCATATCCCATATATATAAAATACTTTCATCTTTTCCACCCCAAACCAAGACTACAAATATGATTAAATGGGAGAAAGATCTTTCTCAAACCTTCTCATGAGAAAAGTGGCAGAAAGCCATACATATTAATAGCACCTCAACATTATGTATTGAACATTGGGAAAATGCCCAAAAAATCCTGAACCGTTGGTATTTGACCCCATACAGACTCAGTAAAATATTCCCCACCTCATCCCCTTTATGCTGGAGATGTGATACCCATACAGGCAACTTAATACACACATTATGGAGTTGTAAAACTCTTTCTAGCTTCTGGAAATCTGTCTCCTCCATAGCGTCCCTCACTGGAAATCTAAAGAGACTCACACCTGAAATGGCTTTACTAGGCATAAACCTTGACATTTATCCCCCCCATCATAGAATCATAGTCGCTAATATCCTCATAGCAGCACGGCTCACCATAACTAAATTATGGAAATCTACCCTAGCACGTAACCTATCTGATGTTATCTTGAGACTTAATAATCAGGCGCTCTACGAAATAATGTTAGCACACAAAAAAGGCTCTACAACTAAATTCCTTAAAAATGGGAATGAATGGATTCGACACCCTAGGGCATCAAATTTTCGGAAAAATCCTCAGAACTATTAAATGTGTTCCTGAACGACGATTTTCTTAAAGATAGTCTGATGTATAAGATAACTTCCATACAGCCCCCCCCCCTCTCCCTTCTTTTTTCCCTCCCTCCTTCTGTCCTTCCCCTTCTTGTATTGACTACATTGAATCATAAACCCATGTTTACAGTATGATCCCGTTAGGGGTAAACAGGGAATTTGTTTTTGTTTCTTTTCTTGTCCCTACGTGTTTATTCACTTGAACACTATTTAAACTGTCAATGTTTTATAACAATAACAATCTATATTAAAGAATGTGTATGTTTGAAACCTATCCAGTCACCTTGGAGATGAATATGCTTGAATAAGTAACTGTATTATTCGTGTTTATATTTTGGAAAATTTATTAAAAATCTTAAAAGATAAAAAAAAATGTAATTATTGTTGTTTTAGGATTTTCAATAAAAGCAGCTTGGAGAGTCTCATATTTTAGGTACACATCCTTGCTTGGCTTCAAGAAAATGGGACTAAAAATTACTTTCAAGGGATGAAAAAAATCATACACCTTTTAACATTTTCTATATCAGCTGAGACCTTTCTCAAGATGAAAGCATATTTCTTGATAAAGCACAAAAACTTATTTATCCTACAATGGTAACTTTCATTTAACAACCTAAAATTACTGAACACACCATTCTGTACCATACCTGACCATCTTTACAGAGAAAGGCTAGCTAAGGTCAGTAAACATCATATTGCATTTCCTTTTATTTGTCATTACTGAATATAATATACTAGATTCCAATCACCAGAAATAATTGTTCCATACAATATTTTTTGTCTTTGTGTCACAAGGTTCAGGTCCTTGATAGCCTAATTTTGCATCCTGTGCAGTCTAGCTTGCAATACCTGATCTCTATTTATAGTGTTCAAAGAAAGCATAAGTCTTTTCAAATTTGTGACATTTCAGGTTCAAGATCAAAGGTGTTCATTCTTCTTTTTTTGTGTGTCTTTTTTCCTACTGCCATTCTTTCATAACTGTACCTTTTGTTCCATAGGATGATGAAAGATGCAGCACCAAGCTCTGACAGTAATTTTCTGTCTCTGGTGTGTGGCATAAGGAATGAATTATATGCTCTCTCCAATGTCTCATTTGCTGAACTGTTTCTGTGCTGTAGTGTTACTGCAGTCTGTAAGAGGAAGCAGATTGACTCACTGTACTGCAGGAGCAAAAATGAGAAAAACGAATATGTATCAAGATGAAATCCATGCATTAAAATGGTTATAAAATGGACAAATGACATCATGCATGTTATGCGTGTGTACTCAATGTTTGAGATATTAGATAGTCTTCTGTGATGTATTCTTCACATCTATTACATGTCTTGCAAGGTAGATGACTCAAGAGAGCTATGCCAGTGTATAATTATTTGTCAAGGTGTTATGGAGCTAGTTAAATCAATAACTAATTTACTGAAGCCAAACTAAAAGCTATACTGCATTGATGTACAGTAGTGTAAGTAAACTCCAATTCTACTCAGGTAATATCAATATTACCTGCAATTAATTATGTTTAGAATGTTTAGGAAAGAAACTGGAAGGGAAAATTCTACTGAAATTAGATTAGACAAGCATAACATTGATGTTAGTATTAAAAAAAAAAAGAAACATAAACATATTTATATTGCATTTATTTATATTGATGCACAGAATTATTAATATTGAGGAGCAAATCAGTAAACTTTACACCAACATTGATCCAAATAAAGAAAAAAAAACCTCAAGTTAGGCTTTATTGTTTTTTTAAAAGGAGACAGGGTTGTCCTTATCAATTTCCCCACACCCCGCTTAACTTTTTGATCTCTTTAATAAAGAGAGAACATGATGGTTGTGCAAAATGTGTTTTACTAATAGACATTTCTAATTTATTTATTTATTTATTTTTGATATGGTAGATTTCTTTTCATTATAAGTTTTGGAGGCAATGGAAATAATTGTGACCTTATGAAACAAAAAAAAAAAAATAATTTAAATTTTTTAACAGCTTACTATTATAATACATGAATTGGGGAGATTCTCCTTATTTCCCTGTCCCTCAGACACAATAGGAAATGGGAGAAAATGTTTATAAACACTACACAGTATCATAGTACATTTTCTTTTGGATTTAAGAACAGCTATGTGAAACAAAGATTTCCATGATTTGACTTGTGACATCTCTCTACAAAATAAATTGAATGCTTATATTTGTCCATATATTACAAAATGTTGATAACATTAAAGTAGATTGTACAGAGATTGTGCAAATAAACATTAAAAAAAAGTATGTGCTAGTCCAACATAAGATACTAAGTAGCAGCTTGTAAATAGACTTAAACATCACATTCAATTCAACGCTCTGTTAGTGTATCATGTTACACATGCATTGTTGTTTGTTTGGAAATACCAAGCACCAGGCATTTGCATAAATGACAAAGTAGTGACTGCTCACCTATTAAGGTGTTGTCACAATAACCACTATACTATATAGACTCTGGTATGAAGAATGCCTGGGAAACCAAAGGGGTTACTAAAGTGATAATGAGTCGTGATTGGGTTATTACTACAAAAATTAAAACTTTATTCAATATATAAAATTCCTTTGTGTCAATCATATAATTACACCAAAAAATCTGACCCCAGAATTATATGAATCACTCAGGTCAACTACAGCACACGACATATAAAGTGAATTTGAAGACAAACAAACAAAAAATATAAAACAAATACTAGCTGGTCATCCGGGCGACAGCAATCCCTACACACAATGTTGTGACACTATGAATATCACTTCTAGAACTACGAACCTGGTACAAGACCAATATTAGGTAACAACCAGTGTGTGTAGAGCCAGTAGGGACTTGAGCTCAAGTGTGTTTCCCCCTGGAATGAGGTATCTCTATAGACACTAATTGCCTTGGGCGAAATAAATAAGGCAGCCCTGTAGGGATATCCATAGATAGGTCAAACGAGGTTAGGCACAGCTGAAATAATACAGTTCACAGGGGTATTGTTAAGGCTAGAGTAGGTATATTGTGCAAGCCAATGAAGCACACTTCAGCCCAACAGGGTCAACAGATGGACTTATGGTATGGCAGTATCAGAAGTGCTGTAGTATCAGTATGGATAGAAGCGGCAGTCTTTATAAAGGAGCAAATGTCAATCAGCAATCAAGCAGTATTGAGGAGGTAAAGCAGCAGTGCAGGAATAGCAGCAAATCTGTTATAAAGGCTGTAAGGCAAGTAGAAGCATCTGTACAAGCTTGCAAAACACCTGTATTCTCTCCTCTAACCACTTCAATACCAGACACTTTCCCTCCTTCCTGCCCTAGCCAATTTTCAACTTTCAGCGCTGCCACTATTTAAATGACAATTGTGAAGTCATGCAACACTGTACCCAATCATTTTGTTCCCACGAATAGAGCTTTCTTTTGGTGGTATTCGATCGCCTTTGAGTTTTTTATTTTTTGCTAAACAAATAAAAAAAGACCAAAGATTTTGAAAAAAATAATATCTTTGTTTCCATTATAAAATGTTGTAAATAAGTATGTTTTCTCCCTCACTGAGGGGCACTGATGAGGCTGCACTGACAGGCACTGATAAGACGGCACTGGTGGGCACTGATGAGGTGGCGCTGATGAGGTGGCACTGATGGGCAATAATATGCAGCACTGATGGGCACTGATAGATGGGAACTGATGGGCCCTGATAGGTGGCACTGATATGCAGCACTGATGGGCATTGATATGCAGCACTGATGGTCACTCATAGGCAAAATTTTTGCCCTGGACTTCATCCAGACCGGCCCACTTTAATTTTGCAAACACACACAAAAACAGTATATAAACCATACGCAATTGCGTAAAAAAATAAGTAAAAATATTCCACTGTAAGTATAAACAGCTTTTTTTTATTTTTATTTAGAGAGAAAGATGCATTCCAACATACACTCCTTTCAATGGCAGGTGTCATAAATAAGGAAAACAGTTATAAATAAAATCTTATTTTTGAATATAATAATAAAGCGGTGTTTTAGCAAAAAAAATAAAAAAATTAAAAGTCAGCAGCTAAAAAACTGCTTACTTTTAATAAGAACACTTACCCTCCCAGGGTGCCTGCGATGTCGGTCGTGGAGGCCGAGATCCTCAGTAAGGGAAACGGGCAGCGATTGCTGCCCGTTTCCTACTGCGCATGCGCGAGCCGTCGCGCGGCCTACTGCGCATGCGCTTTGTGAATGGGGAACGCGATGTGTTGTGGGACACAGTTCCCATAACGCACCGCGCCCCATTCACTAGAAGACGGCATAGGAGCAGAAGACAGAACAGCGCAGCGGAACAGGAAGAGGCAGATTAGGACGATCTGCCTAGCAACAGCCATTTCTGGTAAGTAATTAACCTTTTTATTAAGTTTTTTTTTTTTTTTTTTTTTCATGGTGGCCCTCCACTTTAAAGAGGAAGTAAACCCTGATGGGTTTTACTTCCTCTTTTGCTCCCAGTATAGCCTGCAAATGAAAAGCATAATGGGCTAGTATGCATCGCATACTAGCCCATTATGTACCACTTACCTGCAAAAGAATCCAGTGACATCCCCTGTGTGGGCAGCGTCCATCTTCTTGCCCTCTTCCTTCAGGGCCGCAGACTCCGGCTCTGTGATTTGCCGGAGCCGCGTAACGTCACTCCCGCACATGCACACGGGAGCCGTGACCTGCGGCATATGCTAGGAAAGAAACGGCCTTTAGTTTTGTTTCTTCCCTGCGCATGCGCCGTAGCAATTTCCAGCGGACTACAAGTGAAATATCTCCTAAACGGCGCACGTCTAGGAGATATTTCCACTACCTATAGGTAAGCCTTATTCTAGGCTTACCTATAGGTAAAAGTCCAAACAGTGGGTTTACAACCACTTTAACAAGAAACAGTTCAATCAATAACTTGTGGGAATCACAAACATAAAAAGACAGGGAAAAATCCACTCTAACATACAATGCGAATTAACAAGGCAGTATAAATGGCTAACCATCCAAAAAAGGTCCAAAATCACTGTTAGGGCCTATAGAAGAAGCTTAGAAAACAATTCACTTTTCTCTGCAACTTTTTCAATGATCACTTCAGAGTCAAGAAAACAGAGGATGTCCTTTTCTGTTGACATCAACATAAAAGCTTCCAGATGCTGTTGGGACAGCTTGGTTCTGAGTCTGGTTTTGATGAACTTGAGTGTTTAAAATGTATGTTCACAAGCAACCTGAGTGATGGACAGGGTGAGTAGGAACTGGCATGCAAGACCTAGGAGATGGTAGGCATTTGACAGTAGATTGAACCTCTTGAAAATCTCTTGACATATTTTCAAGACTTTCATGTGTTGCCATAACCATTCTATGAGCAGACAGTATATCCATCCCCTGTGTTTGAAGGTATTTGGACAGTGGTGAAGTCTTCTCAAATATCCTGAGGAAGGTTTGTGCCGTCAGTATCATCTCATACTTTAGCAGAGCTTCTACAAATCCTCTTGATTGAATGCGAGCATTTAAGGTTTTTAAGGTAATATCTTCTTGTATTGCTGTCAATGCAAGAATGAAATCCACATAGAGACAATTGTCTGGATTTGCAAATGATCCAAACACTTTCCTTAGAGTGTTATCCTTGGCCCACCACCGTGTCTTTCCAATTAGTGAGTGTCCTCTCTGGTGCTTGTCTTGGCTCTCACTTTTGCACACATTCATCCTTTTATATGACTCACAAAAGAACACTGCAATGTCATTAAGCACTGCAAAAAGTGATCCAGATTGAATTACTGTTTGGGTTGTGTCAGCCAAAACTAGGTTAAGAACATGGGCATAGCACCAAACATACACTTGATTTGGTGAAAATGTGGACATCTGAGTAGAAAAGCCTTTGTAGCGGCCTTGCGTGTTAGAGGCACCATCTGTAGCATGTCCAATGCACTTGCTCAAATACAAATTGATCTTCTCCGCAAGCTCAGAAACAATATCCACAAAATGTTGTCCAGTAGATTCCTTACACTTGACAATGCTGATAAGCCTTTCATGAATGGTGTCTGTAACATATCGCAAAACAATACAATCTTGTGAGGTGATGTCTTGTGTGGTGTCAATCTGCACCAAGAACATTGCAGCATTCTTTATGTCTCTCACAATGGTCTCCTGAATAAGGTGAATGGTGTCAATGACAGAATTAATGGTTCTTGCAGACAGAAACATAACCAGGGAACCTCTGACTTTTGCCCCAGGCTGATGTAGCGTCTTAGATTTTTCAATGCATTCTTTTAAATGCTCTTTCAGACAGACATCATACTTGCTTAACAGGAGTATAATCTCTAAGAAGTTACCATGATCCATATTGCTGTCATCAAGCATGATTGCAGCCTCATTCTCTGACCTATTGCTAAGTCCTCTTTTGCCAATCAATTTTACAACATCAACTACCCGCTCCAGTATTTGTCGCCTCTTTCTGATTTGTTCTCTGTGTGAGGACAGCTGACTTCCACTAAGTAAATGTTTAACATCAGATTTATAGGCATTTAAGAAGTATGCTTCTGCACAGGTTTTGTGTGCCATGCTCTTTTCATGTTCCTCTACACGCTGATGCACATATTTCCAGTCTGTCATACCACTTATGAATGGAGATTTGTCAGCTAACTTGGCAAATGCTATGCAGACAGAGCAATGTAATGCATGGCATTCTTGGCAGTAAGTAAGCCACCGTCTATTAGTGCCATCATTGAACCAGAACACTTTCTGTACCAATGGATTTCTTGATGTTTGTTGAGGATGATAATTAAAAATATCATATAAGTTTTCCTGGTGGGGACGAATGTAATAATCAATGTTTTCCTCGATGACTTCATTTTCCTCTGTGTATGCTGCCATTTCTACACTCTCTCCTTGGTTTACATCTCTTCTGTCACCTACTCGCTCTATTCCTATGTCTTTTTTCACACCTTCTTTCTCTTGTCTACACTCATGTTCCTGCTCATCTCCTCTATCGTCTTCACCTTCATCACCTGCCTCGTGCTCTCTCTCCTCTCCACTCTCCTCTATTGTGGACCCAGCCTGAGAATGGACAGGTCGATCGTTAGTCATAACTGTAGGCATAATATGTTCCAAAAAGTCCACAAGTCTTTATGTTGTTTAAAAAGGAATAAAAAAATGAATGTCTGACTTACCACAGCAGTCAGGCCCCCACTGCTCTTAGCTTTTGCTGACGTTCCTGTAAATAATACACCTAGATTTACACATTTAGTGGCATATGCCTCAAGTGCTTGCCTTTTTTTTCTCTCTTAACTTCTCGGCTCCTCCCTTACGTTTAGTCTTGTGTTTTAACATGTATGTGGTTGCACGTTACACCTAATGGGTTCGGTGTAATGCCCCATACACAGGGTCGGATTTTCTGATGGAAAATGTTCGATGGGAGCTTGTTGTCGGAAATTAATGCGTAGGCTCCATCGGACATTTTCCATCGGAATTTCCGTCACACAAAATTTGAGATCTGTATCTCAAATTTTCTGACAACAAAATCCATAGTCGTAAATTCTGTACACAATTCCGACGCACAAATTTCCACACATACTCGGAATCAAGCAGAAGAGCCGCACTGGCTATTGAACTTAATTTTTCTCGGCTCGCCGTACGTGTTGTATGTCACCCTGTTCTTAACGTTCGGAATTTCCGACAAGATTTGTGTGACCATGTGTATGCCAGACAAGTTTGAGCCAACATCCGTCTGGATGGATTTTGTTGTCAGAACGTCCGATCAATGTCCGATCGTGTGTACAGGGCATAATACATTATTTAAAAAAATCTCTAGAATTTCAAAAGAGCTTATATACTTCTGGACTAAACTGTATTAATCTTCTGTTATTATCTATTGTATTAAGGTTTGAACATGCAATACAGACACATATATGCCTGTCATGACTTGGCAAAAGAATTTCAAAATCTAGGACAGAGCAACTGATCTGGAATAGATTGTTGCATTGCAGATTTTTACATCTGCATTTCTCAAATACAGCAATGTGCCATCTGCGAAGTTTTCTTGGAAAAGTTTAATAATGATTTTAACTTTGTGTATTTTATTATTTTGCAGATTGGGAATGGAAATGGTGATGGAGGGGCGCATGCGCGGATGCCTGAGCGGGCGGACGTCCTAGCTTGAGCTCCGCTCCGAGGGAGGAGAAAGCCGGAGGACTACGGGTCCCAGCGGTACCGCGAACGGTACATTTCAGCTCCACAAGCCGCTCCTAGACCCCAGGTGACTATACAATGGTCCTACGAGCTCAAAAAGCTAAAACAAAAGCTGTTTTAGCTAAAACGGCACCTGTTAGGCAGGCTTTGAAAATGGCGGCGGCAGCCTCCTCACAGAGCATCACACAGCATAGTAAAACAGCGCCCTCACAGACCACAGAGGAGAATGCTGACACAGAATCTGACCCTGAGGTATCTCAGTACAATACTAATGAAGATATGTTTAAAAGATTTGAAACTATGCTCCACAAAGCTTTAAAGAAGACATCTGATAGAATTACAGATAAACTGACTAAAGAAATTAGAGAACTGGGCCAGAGAACAGCTGAGTTAGAAATCAGAGTGGATGACCTTGATAATTTTACACAGCAAAATACCATTGAAAATCTAAAGGAAGAAAATATTTTATTGCAGTCACGTTTAGAAGATCAGGAAAATAGGGACAGACGAGCGAACTTGAGAATTAGAGGAATTCCTGAGACAGTCCTCGATCTCTCGGCGACCGTAACAGCATTATTTCAGGAATTACAGCCTGGCATTCCCGTCGACAGACTGGAAATGGATAGAGTGCATAGAGCGTTAGCTCCCCGCAAAGCTAATGGCCCACCCAGAGATATAATTGCTAAATTCCATTACCAAAGAACCAAAGAGCAACTTCTGGCGGCTGCTAGAGACAAAGATTCCCTGCAATTCCAGGGCCATACATATCAGCTCTTTGCGGATATATCTCCTCTCACGGTAGCCAAACATCGCGCACTAAAACCACAGCTTCAAATTCTGCAACAACATCATATTACATATCACTGGGATTTTCCTTTCTCTCTAAGGTTTACTTTTCTGGAAACTAAATACGTCTGTAGATCATCGGAAGACTTGCAATCTGCTTTGGTTGAAATGGGCATCGCTGATAAAGCTACGCCAAATAGCCACCTCCGCAGACGTTCGTCCTCAAGCTCTCCTCAGCAAAATAATATGTCAGCCCCTGCAGGTACCTTTACATCTTCTCGACAGCATATGCACAAAAGAGGTCGTTTTGAAAAGCAAAGCCCCTCCAACGTAGATTCTATGGACTGACACTTTCATCTAGCTAGTTTTGTTAGCATTTGTCCCCAGCACTAATTGCTGGTTGAGAAATTAGGAAAAAATGACTCCAACACCGTCACTCTGCTCTCTACCCTCACGAGGGAAAATTATTTTTTTTCTTGCAAAAGCTAGGCCTTTTTGTTTTTTCATGTAGGTCCATCAGGTTCCTACATCTTAATACCAACTTCTGACATTTTCTTTTTGTTTTTTTTTCTATGTATATATTATTTTTTTATATATAACTATATATATATATAGATATATATATATATATATACCCTTTGTTTTTGTTTTTTTATTATTATCTTTTCTCTCTTAGAGTAATCACATTAGTAATTGTACTAATAAATCTAGAGAAAACTGTTTTTCTTTTTATGTATATATATCTCATTTCCCATTTAGATTCTTAACCGAAACGGTATTTAGACTAATAATTTGTTTTTTACTATTCCCGTGGTCCTCCGGTACTCTTCTCCCCTCAGGAATTTCTTGCTGCCCCCTGTTCCACCATCAGATACCCGTCAGGATTATGCGGGTCCCTGATGATGGCTTTGGAACCTCTCGGAACATTTTAATTATGCTCCGAAGACGTTCCCATACCCTATGTTATTATTTTTTATTGTTATCAATATTCTATTATAAAAGGGTCGATCGTTTTTTTATTTTTTCAGGTTTTACATTCTTCTTTTCTGCTCTATATATTCTTTTCTCTCTTCAGGTGGTGTTCACGAATCTAGAAGTAAGTTGTATTATTACGCGTATAATGTATTCTGTCAAACAGTCATGGCCCCTATAAACATTTTATCTTTAAATGTACAAGGGTTTAATACTCCCCATAAACGCTCAAAAGCTATGCGCACCTTCCATTCTAAAAAAGCCCATATTATATGCTTGCAGGAAACCCATTTTAAGGAACAGACTCAACCTAAATTTCTCTCATCAAATTATCCACAGTTTTATGCAGCCTCAGCTTCGGTCAAACAAAGAGGTACCCTCATAGGCTTTCACCGTAACACTCCATTTACTCTTCTGTCACAATTAAATGACCCAGAGGGTAGATACATTTTGATAACTGGCTACCTGGCTGACGCCCCCATCACGGTTGTCTCTTATTACGCCCCTAACAAAAAATCAATAGCTTTTATGTTGCATCTCTTTCAACTTATTGATACACACAAACTTGGTACATTAATTATTTGTGGAGACTCCAATGTCACGGTATTCCCCTTCCTTGACAAATCCCCGATTTCCCCTAGTACGAATTCCTCCAAGATGTCCCTACAACCCTTGCTTACGTCGCACAAACTAGTAGACACATGGAGAGAACTTAACCCCACCAGCAGACGTTATACACATTATTCATACCCACACAAATAATTCTCTCGCATAGATCACATTATTGTTCCATCTAGTATGCTACCAGAAATAATCTCATCGAAAATTGTCCCAATACCATGGTCTGACCATTGCGCAGTTTTCACCACTTTTGCTTCAACTATACCTAGATCTCATGATACTACATGGAACATTAATGATACCTTATTGACTCACCCATCTCATAAATTGTTAATTGAGCAAGCGTTATCTGACTATATCTCCTCAAATGATACAGACGATGTTTCTCCCCTGACGTTGTGGGAAGCACACAAATCTGTTATTCGAGGAAATTTGATACGTCTAACATCAAAGCTTAAAAGGGAGCGTAAACTTCTGTTTGCGAAATTGGAAACAGCCTTCAACACGTCCCACTCAAATTTTCAATCCTCCCCCACCATTGCTAATCACACGAAACTAGACAAAGCACGACTTGAACTAGACCTATTTTTAACAGACTCTGCTGACAAAATATTGCGCAAACGCCAACATATCCATTACCTCAAAGATAACAAACCTGACACTCCTTTGGCACGTAATTTGAAAAGGATACAAAAGGTACAGACCTCCTTCAGACTTAAAACTACACGTGATGGATACACCAGTAACCCATTAAAAATACTCAAAATATTTCATTCTAATTTATCTAAAATATATTCCGCAGGCCAAGAGCTTGATAAAGCAAAAGCTGATATTATATTCTCTAACATAAATCTCCCTACCCTAGATCAGCTACAACATGATAATCTCGAACGACCTATAACTACCCCTGAAGTCCTGAATGCAATTAAACTCTTGAAACTAAATAAAAGACCGGGCCCAGACGGGTATTCAGCTTTATATTATAAGCAATTTCCGAATATATTAGCGCCTCTTCTGACTAAAGCCCTTAACTCTATTCTAGAGGACCATTCCTTCCGCACAGAAACACTCACCTCTATTATAGTGATGATTCCTAAACCACACTCAGACACTACTTCCTGGAAAAATTATCGCCCTATATCCCTCCTTAACCTTGATATTAAAATATTAGCTAAAATATTAGCTATTCGTCTCAATAACGTTATAGGTCAGTTAATACACCGTGATCAAACTGGCTTCATGCCTAAAAGACAAGCAGGAGATAATATCAGACGTGCTCTTCTTCTCATAAACACAGCCAAATCTAGACGTATTCCCTCATGCCTTATTTCTCTGGATATTAAGAAAGCGTTTGATTCTATCTCGTGGCCATATATGCATTATACGCTACAGAAATGGGGTTTTGGGAATCATTTTTTAAAATGGATTTCCTCGTTGTATGATAGCCCAAAAGCATATATTAAATATGCCGGTTATAAATCTGCTATGATAAACATATGTAGGGGTACGAGGCAAGGATGTCCCCTATCCCCCTTGCTTTTTGCCCTTCTCATCGAACCATTAGCACAATTAATCAGGACAAATCCAGATATCAAAGGTATCGAATTAGGCGGTTACCAGCATAAGTTATGCCTTTTTGCAGATGATATTCTAATATTCTTATCCCACCCATTTATATCCGCTCCGAATTTACTGAATGTATTAGACAAGTTTGCTACAATTTCCGGACTTATAGTTAATCCCACTAAATCGAATGTGCTCAATGTCTCCCTAGAACAAAAAGAACTCATCCACCTCCAAGCTACTTTACCATTCCACTGGGTCCCTACCCAGTTACCGTACTTAGGTGTTCAACTTACAACTTCACTTAAAGACTTATTTAGAGTTAACTATCTCCCCTTACTGAAACAAGTCACTGAATATATGAAACAATGGTCTTCTCTCCCGCTATCTTGGTTGGGAAGGATTAATGCAATAAAAATGTCAGTTTTATCGAAATTCCTTTACTTATTTAGGGTGTTACCTATCCCACTACCAGCTTACTTCCTTAGAATATTGCAAAGCAGAGTCTTGGCCTTCATTTGGGGAAAAACGAAACCACGGATACCAAAGACCACGTTATACAGTGGTGTGAAAAAGTGTTTGCCCCCTTCCTCATTTCCTGTTCCTTTGCATGTTTGTCACACTTAAGTGTTTCGGAACATCAAACCAATTTAAACAATAGTCAAGGACAACACAAGTAAACACAAAATGCAATTTGTAAATGAAGGTGTTTATTATTAAAGGTGAAAAAAAATCCAAACCATCATGGCCCTGTGTGAAAAAGTGATTGCCCCCTAAACCTAATAACTGGTTGGGCCACCCTTAGCAGCAACAACTGCAACCAAGCGTTTGCCATAACGTGCAATGAGGCTTTTACAGCGTCCTGGAGGAATTTTGGCCCACTCATCTTTGCAGAATTGTCCTAATTCAGTTACATTAGAGGGTTTTCGAGCATGAACAGCCTTTTTAAGGTCATACCACAACATCTCAATAGGATTCAGGTCAGGACTTTGGCTAGGCCACTCCAAAGTCTTCATTTTGTTTTTCTTCAGCCATTCGGTGGTGGACTTGCTGGTGTGTTTAGGATCATTGTCCTGCTGCAGAACCCAAGTTCGTTTCAGCTTGAGTACACGAACAGATGGTCGGACATTCTCCTTCAGGATCTCTTGGTAGACAGCAGAATTCATAGTTCCTTTTATCACGGCAAGTCTTCCAGGTCCTGAAGCAGCAAAACAGCCCCAGACCATCACACTACCACCACCATATTTTACTGTTGGTATAATGTTCTTTTTCTGAAATGCAGTGTTCCTTCT
Source organism: Lithobates sylvaticus (assembly GCA_028564925.1). Taxonomy (NCBI): domain Eukaryota; kingdom Metazoa; phylum Chordata; class Amphibia; order Anura; family Ranidae; genus Lithobates; species Lithobates sylvaticus. The sequence goes on from CM053027.1 coordinate 152,750,240, forward strand.
ACGCCAGATATACTTGGACACACACCTTCCAAAGAGTTCCACTTTTGTCTCATCGGTCCACAGAATGTTGTCCCAAAAGTCTTGGGGATCATCAAGATGTGTTGTGGAGAAATTGAGACGAGCTTTGATGTTCTTTTTGCTCAGCAGTGGTTTTCTCCTTGGAACTCTGCCATGCAGGCCATTTTTGCCCAGTCTTTTCCTGATGGTGGAGGCATGAACGCTGACCTTAACTGAGGCAAGTGAGGCCTGCAGTTCCTTGGACGTTGTTGTGGGGTCTTTTGTGACCTCTTGGATGAGTCGTCGCTGCGCTCTTGGGGTAATTTTGGGCGGCCGGCCACTCCTGGGAAGGTTCACCACTGTTCCATGTCTTCACCATTTGTGGATAATGGCTCTCACTGTGGTTCGCTGGATTCCCAAAGCTTTGGAAATGGCTTTATAACCCTTTCCAGACTGATAGATCTCAATTACTTTCTTTCTCAATTGTTCCTGAATTTCTTTGGGTCTCGGCATGATGTGTAGCTTTTAAGGATCTTCTGGTGGACCTTACTGTGTCAAGCAGCTCCTATTTAAGTGATGCCTTGATTGTGAACAGGTGTGGCAATAATCAGGCCTGGGTGTGGCTAGAGAAATTGAACTCAGGTGTGGACAACCACAGTTATAGTATGTTTTAACAAGGGGGGCAATCACTTTTTCACACAGGGCCATGATGGTTTGGATTTTTTTTCACCTTTAATAATAAACACCTTCATTTACAAATTGCATTTTGTGTTTACTTGTGTTGTCCTTGACTATTGTTTAAATTGGTTTGATGTTCCGAAAAACACTTAAGTGTGACAAACATGCAAAGGAACAGGAAATGAGGAAGGGGGCAAACACTTTTTCACACCACTGTATCTTAGTAGATTGAAGGGCGGAATAGTTTACCAAACTTTACCTCCTATTATTCTGCTGCACAACTCTCTATTCTCACGAAATACCACTCAATAGAGGAAACACCCCTTTGGGTGATGATTGAATCAGTGGAATGTGATCCTATGTCTATTGCCAATATTTTGTGGATACACCCTAAAGATAGATCTCACATTTCTAACCCCATTACGAAACATTCCTTATCTATATGGGATAAATATGGTAAACCTTCCAATCTTCAATCCCCACATAACCCTCTTCTTTCCTTCCTTGGGAACCCAGCCTTTTACCCTGCCTGGAAATATCCGAAGTCATTTTCAGTTTGGTCCAAATTCAAATTATCTCGATTTTATCAAATATGTGATAACTCCACCATTTTGGAATTTCCATTACTGTGTGACACCCATAGACTACCAAGATCTGAAACATTTAGATATCTGCAAATCAAAAATTTCTATACCCCTCTTCTCAGTACTGGTACATTGCTTAATCAAATGACCCAATTTGAGCGTATTTGCATGAGCGACCCACATGTTAGGGGTGTTATATCTATGATTTATCAACAGCTCACTACTCTCCCTAAGGATATGTTACCTTCATATGCAGATAAGTGGGCATCAGATATGAACCGTGTTTTCAACACTAATGACTGGTCCAATATTTGGCTAGCTACTAAAAGTTCATCCCCAAATTGCTATGCTCTTGAAACCAATTTTAAAGTATTAGCGAGATGGTATCTGGTACCGGCCAGAATCGCCAAGTTTTCCCCAACATATTCTATCAATTGCTTCAGAGGTTGCCCTTCTCCGGGTACCCAACTCCACATATGGTGGGAATGTCCTGTGGTACATGAATTTTGGATAAATATCTTTGCTATGGCTTCTAAAGCTTTAGAATGTTCAATCCCTCCGGATCCAGCCATAGCTCTTCTTAACCTGAAGCCCCCATCGCTAACACACCCTCAATTTAAGTTATTTCTCCAGATTAGCACTGCTGCGAAACAAACTATAGCTAAAGCCTGGAAATCCAAAACTCTAATATTAGCGGAAGACAAGCATAGAATGAATAGAGCTTTAACTCATGCTAAAATGTCGGCCATAGAAGACGATAATATTGATAAATTTAAGCAGATTTGGCAACCATGGGTAAAACACTACCTCCCCCCCGATTTTGACCAGTCATTACTGTTACCTCAATAGTCTATTCAGATATCGTTAGTAGATATAATGCATTACTATATTTGATGTGTAGATCACCACCTGGAGAGAATCTCTCCCTCTCTCTTTTTTCATCCTCTCATCTGTCTCTTTATCACCCTTTCAATCCTTTCCTTCCTTAATTTTTTTTTCCTTGCTATTTTTTTTCCTTTGTTAACATATCTTGAAAATTACGCGCATAATGTTGTGCTACCCTTACATATACTCTTTTGGGCATATGAATTTTGCCTATATTTTTTTAATATTGCTTTAATCACAGTAATACCTGTTCCTTTTAATTGCCCCCACTTTGCCACAGTTTGAGCCCATTTGGGGTGGTAAAGTGGTCGGGAGGCAAGACTTTACTGTTACAAGATCTGTTTCAGGGTTACTCTTCATCTCCCTAGTGCAGTATTAACTAGGCTTTTTTCTTTACATAGTGTTCAATTCCTAACACACTATGCTATAATTTAAGGTGCATTTTACTTATGATATTACTTGACATTGTTCTTTACTTTCAAGATATCCCATGTATGAATATGAATATATGTATTATATCTTTTCTGTATTTTCTTTTATGCACTTTATTGTTTATGTTTTATATTTGAAAATAAAAAAATTCTTTGAACGAGGAAATGGTGATGGATATCAATGCAGATTGGGAAGGGATAGATAGGAATTAGGATGGATATAGATGGGATTAGAGGCTCCTCAACAGTGAGTTTAATGATTATTTTGCTGCCAAGAATGTCAATGACTGTCTCAGTGTAAGGAGCTATAGAGCCGAAGAAGCTATATCGACAAATAAGTCTTGGCATTGGGATCGCAGAGCTGGTGAAGGACTAGGGAAATGACAATTGGATGTGAACATTGTTCCATGGGAGATGGACCATAACAAGTGTGCCTGGATGTCATAGGTCTCAGCACAGAAGATCTGTTGTTGCACAGAGTCATTCTACATCTGTGGCTGGTGGGACAGGGTCAGCGTCAGCGTCAGCGACTGTCTAATTCCACTCAGTACATACTGCACATCTCTCTGTTACACTCCTGATCTGCTTAAATGAGTAGTCCAGCCTGAGCTTGTTTGGCTAGGCTTCTCCTGTGGATCACAGGAGTGCAATTAGTTTTACACTCCTGTGACCCATTTTCAGCAGAGAGTGGGCTGAAGTCTGCTCTCTACTGATGTCACAGAAATCAGTCCAGGCACCATGTCGTCATGACAATAAAGTCTGGACCTGCCAGGTGCTTGGACTGATACCTGACTCAGCCTCTCAGAGAGCCGCTGAGAGCCTGAGGTAGCTGCTCCCACTCCCTGCCCCTCCACAGCTGATGACTGACAGGCAGCACAGAGCTGCTCAGGGAGCTAAGATAACCGAGCCATCAGTGGATCACTTTTTGCAGTGCAGAGGTGCCGGGGGATAGATGCAGCATCCACCTAGGTAAGTATAAAACAGCAAAAAAATAAAAAAATAAAACATACTTCTCTTTTAATGATGGTTGCGGATGGTTGTTGTCAGTTTATATTACACAAAAACTAGCCTTTTACTCCATGATGCAGGAAGCTCCAGAGAGTGGCAGCAACAGCAATGGTAGCAGTGGCAGCTCCTTCTCCAGCCATACCCCAGCCAATATTAAAGAAGAGGACTGCAGCCCAGAGAAGGAGAGCCTTCCAGAAGTGTCCTGTTCACCTATTTCCAGGGAGATATCAGCTCAGTGGTGGATGAGCACTTCAGCATAGCTCTCAGCCAACCCAGCAGTTATTCCTCAAGCAGTGCTGCTGCAAGACCGCCACTGGTCACTGATGAATGAATGTATTGCCACTGGTCACTGATGCATTAATGGCTGACCAGTAAGGATGGGCCCGGTGTTCGATTCAAACCCATGTTCGAATCGAGCACCGGGCGTTCGCTCGCTCAGCGAGCCCAGAACTATTGGGGCTGCTCGCATCAAATTCGTGTGATGTGAGCGGCCCCGCAATGCATTGCGGCCCGCGCAGTGCAATGCTGGCTGATGATTGGCCAAGCATGCACTGTGACCCCGCATGCTTGGCCAATAACAGCGCCGGCAGGGAGGAGAGCCATAATTGGCTACAGGCAGGATGCCTGTAGCCAATTATAGCTCAGGGGCGTTAGTACACGTCCCACAGTATGCCGGCGGCCTCGCATATTCTGTTTCAGTCAGTGTCAGCGTGTCAGAGTGCTGCTGACAATATGTGCTTTATTTCTGGGGATATGTGTGTGCGTGCTGTTAGAACAGCATTGCAGTATCACATCTGGGGGGTGTCTATAGGTGGCCTGTGAAGGGGGGCAGGTTTCCTGTGCTTAGAACTTTCCCTGCAAAAAAGTGTCATTTTTGCAGGAAAAAAGCTATTTAAAAGCACTCGCGGCTAATGAATTGATGGCTCCTGTAACACAGAGAACTGTCATTCATTGATAAAAAACCAAAAAAAAAGCGTAGGGGTCCCCCCTAATTCAATAACCAGGCCCTTCAGGTCTGGGATGGATATTAAGGGGAACCCCAGCCAAAAAAAAATGGCGTAGGGTCCCCCTCAAAATCCATACCAGACCCTTGAGGTCTGGTATGGATTTTAAGGGGAACCCTAGCCAAAAAAAATGGCGTGGGGTCCCCCTCAAAATCCATATCAGACCCTTATCCGAGCACGCAACCTGGCAGGCCGCAGGAAAAGAGGGGGGGACGAGAGCGGCCCCCCCTCCCGCCTGAATCGTACCAGGCCACATGCCCTCAACATTGGGAGGATGCTTTGGGGGTCTAAGACCCCCAAAGCACCTTGTCCCCATGTTGATGAGGACAAGGGCCTCTTCCCCACAACCGTGCCCGGTGGTTGTGGGGGTCTGCAGTCGGGGGGGTTATCGGAATCTGGAAGCCCCCTTTAACAAGGGGACCCCCAGATCCCGCCCCCCCCGTGTGAAATGGTAAGGGGGTACAAAAGTACCCCTACCATTTCACCAAAAAAGTGGCAAAAATTGTAAAAATGACAGGAGCCAGTCTTTGACAATTCCTTTATTAAAATCTTCTTTCTTCTTTCTTCATCCTTCGGTTTCTTCATCTTCTCCTTCCGTCTTCTCCTTCCGTCATCTTCTTCCATCTTCTTCTTCCATTTTCTTCTTCCTCCGATCCGCTTCTTCTTGCGCTGGTCTTCTCGTCCTTCTCGTCCGGCATCTTCTTCCGTCTGTGTCTCTGTCTCTTCTTGGGCCGCTCCACGCAATGGGAGGCTCCCGCTGTGTGAGGCTCCGCTCCTTCTGACAGGTCTTTTATAATGGAGGGCACCTGGTGACCCCGCCCCCTCTGACGCACGGGGACGTCATGGGGAATTCCATGATGGCTTTCCCCATGACGTCAAAGGGGGGCGGGGTCACCAGGTGCCCTCCGTTTTAAAAGACCTGTCAGACGGAGCGGAGCCTCACACAGCGGGAGCCTCCCATTGCGCGGAGCAGCCCAAGAAGACACCGACGCCGACGCCGACGGAAGAAGATGCCGGACGAGAAGGACGAGAAGACCAGCGCAAGAAGAAGCGGATCGGAGGAAGAAGAAAATGGAAGAAGATGACGGAAGGAGAAGATGAAGAAACCGAAGGATGAAGAAAGAAGAAAGAAGATTTTAATAAAGGAATTGTCAAAGACCGTCTCCTGTCATTTTTACCATTTTTGCCACTTTTTTGGTGAAATGGTAGGGGTACAAAGTACCCCCTTACCATTTCACACGGGGGGGGGGGATCTGGGGGTCCCCTTGTTAAAGGGGGCTTCCAGATTCCGATAAGCCCCCCGCCCGCAGACCCCCACAACCACCGGGCACGGTTGTGGGGAAGAGGCCCTTGTCCTCATCAACATGGGGACAAGGTGCTTTGGGGGTCTTAGACCCCCAAAGCATCCTCCCAATGTTGAGGGCATGTGGCTTGGTACGGTTCAGGCGGGAGGGGGGGCCGCTCTCGTCCCCCCCTCTTTTCCTGCGGCCTGCCAGGTTGCGTGCTCGGATAAGGGTCTGGTATGGATTTTGAGGGGTACCGACAGAGCAGGGCTGCGCGCCCGCGATCACGCGAGTGTGCCCTGTGTTTCTCAGCTGCCGTCTAATGACGGCGGCCCGGAACAAAAGCCGCACCGCTCCGCCGTCAATTGACACTGGGCGGTCGGCAACAGGTTAAGGACATACAGTATCTCTCAAAAGTGAGCACACCCCTCACATTTTTGTAAATTTTTTTTATTATATCTTTTCATGTGACAACACTGAAGAGATGCCACTTTGCTACAATGCAAGTGTATAGCTTGTATAACAGTGTAAATTTGCTGTCCCCTCAAAATAACTTAACACACAACCATTAATGTCTAAACCGCTGGCAACAAAAGTGACCCTAATGCGGCGTACACACGAAGGGACAATCCCGCGGGATTATCCTCTGGACTGAAGTCCAGCGGATAATCCCCTCGTGTGTGGGCGCCGGCGGACTTTTTGGCGCCAAAGTCCGGCGGACTTTTTGGCGCCAAAGTTTTAAGTTTGGTTTTAAAATTATCCGCTGGACTTGGCAGTCCGGCGGACAATCCCGCCGTTAGTAGGCAAGTCCGCGGGACTTTTGAAATGAACGGACTTGCCGCTCATCGGCAAGTCCGTTCATTTAGCACGTGACTTCAGGTTACGTAGCTAGCGTAGGCAGTAAATGCCGTCGCGCTAGCTCCGTGACCTGGCATGGATTTAAAGGGACTCCCCACGCCGAAAAAACGGCGTGGGGGTTCCCCCCAAATCCATGTCAGACCCTCATCCGAGCACGCAGCCTGGCAGGCCAGGAAAGGGGTGGGGACGAACGAGCGCCCCCCCCCTCCTGAGCCGTACCAGGCCGCGTGCCCTCAACATGGGGGGTGCCCTGGGGAAAGGGGGGCCGTGCGGCCCCCCCACCCCAAAGCACCTTGTCCCCATGTTGATGAGGACAAGGGCCTCTTCCCGACAACCCTGGCCGTTGGTTGTCGGGGTCTGCGGGCGGGGGCTTATCGGAATCTGGGAGCCCCCTTTAATAAGGGGGCCCCCAGATACCGGCCCCCCACCCTATGTGAATGAGTATGGGGTACGATGTACCCCTACCCATTCACCTAAGGTGTAAAATGTAAAGTACAAAAACACACACACTTTTGAAAAAATATTTTATTGCACTGCTCCGGGGGTCTTCTTCCGTCTTGGGGGTCTTCTCGCCGGACTCCCCCACCATTTACCAAGCTCTTTTACCGAGCGGGGGAAGTCCGGCTACCTTCTTCGTCGTCGCCGCCGTCGTCGTCTGGGGGTCTCGATCCGCCTTCGGGGGTCTTCCGGGGGTCTCTTCTGTTCTTGCGGCGGTCGTCGTCTTCCGCGCCGCCGGCGCCGGCTTCTTCTTCTTGTCCTTCTTCTTGTTCTTCTTCTTCTTCCGATGTTGACCCGATGCTCTCTCTGCCTGGAATGCCTGTGCCGCGCTGCGCTGGGACTTATATAGGGGCATGGTGACAGGGTCACATGTTCATGTCACATGGTGACCCCGCCCCCTTGCGATGTCACAGTCCCAGCATCCTCCGGGACTGTGACAACACAAGGGGGCGGGGTCACCATGTGACATGAGCATGTGACCCTGTCCCCATGCCCCTATATAAGTCCCAGCGCAGCGCGGCACAGGCATTCCGGGCAGAGAGAGCGTCGGGTCAACATCGGAAGAAGAAGAAGAACAAGAAGAAGGACAAGAAGAAGAAGGCGGCGCCGGCGGCGCAGAAGACGACGACCGCCGCAAGAACAGAAGAGACCCCCGGAAGACCCCCGAAGGCGGATCGAGACCCCCAGACGACGACGGCGGCGACGACGAAGAAGGTAGCCTGACTTCCCCCGCTCGGTAAAAGAGCTTGGTAAATGGCGGGGGAGTCCGGCGAGAAGACCCCCAAGACGGAAGAAGACCCCCGGAGCAGTGCAATAAAATATTTTTTCAAAAGTGTGTGTGTTTTTTGTACTTTACATTTTACACCTTAGGTGAATGGGTAGGGGTACATCGTACCCCATACTTATTCACACAGGGTGGGGGGCCGGTATCTGGGGGCCCCCTTATTAAAGGGGGCTCCCAGATTCCGATAAGCCCCCGCCCGCAGACCCCGACAACCAACGGCCAGGGTTGTCGGGAAGAGGCCCTTGTCCTCATCAACATGGGGACAAGGTGCTTTGGGGTGGGGGGGCCGCACGGCCCCCCTTTCCCCAGGGCACCCCCCATGTTGAGGGCACGCGGCCTGGTACGGCTCAGGAGGGGGGGCGCTCGTTCGTCCCCACCCCTTTCCTGGCCTGCCAGGCTGCGTGCTCGGATGAGGGTCTGACATGGATTTGGGGGGAACCCCCACGCCGTTTTTTCGGCGTGGGGAGTCCCTTTAAATCCATGCCAGGTCACGGAGCTAGCGCGCCGGCACTGCCTACGCTAGCTACGTACCTGAAGTTACGTTCGAAATGAACGGACTGCTCCGTGTGTGGGCAAGTCCGTTCATTTTCAAAAGTCCCGCGGACTTTTGGCCGGCGGATTATCCGCCGGAGAAGTCCACACGCTCGGAAAGTCCAGCGGACCCAGCTGGAAAGTCCGGCGGGATTGTCCGCTGGACTAAGTCCGCCAGCAAAAGTCTGCACGTGTGTACGCGGCATTAGTACACCCTAAGTGAAAATGTCCAAATTGGGCCCAAAGTGTCAATATTTTGTGTGGCCACCATTATTTTCCAGCAGGGCCTTAACCCTCTTGGGCATGGAGTTCACCAGAGCTTCACAGGTTGCCACTGGAGTCCTCTTCCACTCCTCCGTGATGACATTGCAGGGGTGGTGGATGTTAGAGACCTTGCGCTCCTCCACCTCCTGTTTGAGGATGCCCCACAGATGCTCAATAGGGTTTAGGTCTGGATACATACTTGTCCATCACCTTTAATCTCAGCTTCTTTAGCAAGGCAGTGGTCGTTTTGAAGGTGTGTTTGGGGTCGTTATCATGTTGGAATACTGCCCTGCGGCCCAGTCTCCAAAGGGAGGGGATCATGCTCTGCTTTAGTATGTCACAGTACATGTTGTCATTCATGGTTCCCTCAAAGAACTGTAACTTCCCAGTGCCGGGAGCACTCATGCAGCCCCAGAACATGACATTCCCAACACAATGCTTGACTGTAGGCAAGACACACTTGTCTTTGTACTCCTCACCCGGTTGCTTGGTCTCATCAGACCACAGGATATGGTTCCAGTAATCCATGTCCTTAATTTGCTTGTCTTCAGCAAACTGTTTGTGGGCTTTCTTGTGCATCATCTTTAAAAGAGGCTTCCTTCTGGGACGACAGCCATGCAGACCAATTTGATGCAGTGTGCAGCGTATGGTCTGAGCACTAATAGGCTGACCACTTCAACCTCTGCAGCAATTCTGGCAGCACTCATACGTCTGTTTCCCAAAGACAATCTCTGTATATGACACTGACAATGTGCACTTAACTTCTTTGGTCGACCATGGTGAGGCCTGTTCTGAGTGGAACCTGTCCTGTTAAACCGCTGTATGGTCTTGGCGACCGTGCTGCAACTTAGTTTTAGGGTCTTGGCAGTCTTCTTATAGCCTATGCCATCTTTATGTAGAGCAAAAATTATTTTTTTCGGGTCCTCGGAGAGTTCTTTGCCATGAGGTGCCATGTTGAACTTCCAGTGACCAGTATGAGAGAGTGAGAGCGATAACACCAAATTTAACACACCAGCTCCCCATTCACACCTGAGACCTTGTAAAACTAATGAGCCACATGACACTGGGGAGGGAAAATGGCTAATTGAGAACAATTTGAACATTTTCACTTAGGGGTGTGCTCACTCTTGTTGTCAGCGGTTTAGACATTAATGGCTGTGTGTTGAGTTATTTTGAGAGGACATCACATTTACACTGTTATACAAGCTGTACACTCACTGCTTTACATTGTAGGAAAGTGTCATTTCTTCAGTGTTGTCACATGAAAAGATATAATAAAATATTTACAAAAATATGAGGGCCACATGACAAGTTTTCATATCCCATGGGGGCCGCATGCAAACTTTTTCCTTGCATGTCCCCCTCGGATCTACAGCGACTGCACTTCCAAGTGCACTCACAGTGCAAAGTGGATTTGCCTTTAGTAAATAACCCCCAATGTGTGTATATTTGTGTGCTGAGCTTACAGTTCCTCTTCTGAGAACTATTAACCCCCAGCACTGATGTCAGCAAAATGCATTATTAACCCAGCACTGATGTCAGCAAAACACATTATTGAACCCAGCACTGATGTCCGCGAAACGCATTATTGAACCCAGCACTGATGTCCGCAAAACGCATTATTGAACCCAGCACTGATGTCAGCAAAACGCATTATTGAACCCAGCACTGTCAGCAAAACGCATTATTGAACCAAGCACTGTCAGCAAAACGCATTATTAAACCCAGCACTGATGTCAGCAAATCGCATTATTAAACCCAGCACTGATGTCAGCAAAACGCATTATTGAACCCAGCACTGATGTCAGCAAAATGCATTATTAAACCCAGCACTGATGTCAGCAAATCGCATTATTGAACCCAGCACTGTCAGCAAAACGCATTATTAAACCCAGCACTGATGTCAGCAAATTGCATTATTGAACCCAGCACTGTCAGCAAACCGCATTATTAAACCTAGCACTGATGTCAGCAAAATGCATTATTAAACCCAGCACTGATGTCAGCAAAACGCATTATTAACCCAGCACTGATGTCAGCAAAATGTATTTTTGCAGCCATTGTCACATCACACATGCGTTTTGGTGCCCCACATTTGGGCAGGCACAGCAGCCCATTAATTTGAATGGGCTGCTATGCCTGCGTTTCCTGCAGAAAAAAAGGTGCATGCAGCATTATAAAAATGCAGTGGCCTTGAAATCCATTCTGCTTCTGCACCATGCGACTTGCCTGCAGTTCCTGCACACACAAACGCACTGTTTTTAAAAGCGTGACCTAAACATCTAAAAATGCAGCAGTTTGCCGGTTCAGGAACTGCAGATAAGTCACATGGTGCAAATGCAGAAAGGACAGACAGTGCTGTATTTCATTGCTTGATGGGCATTGTTGTGCGCAGCCTATTACATGAAGCATGCACCTTTTTTTTGCAGGAAACGCATACATGCAACGCATACTTGGCAGCCCATTCAAATGAATGGGCTGCTGTGCCTGCGCAAATGTGGGCCGCCAAAACGCATGTGTGATGTGACAATGGCTGCAATAATGTGTTTTGCTGACATCAGTGCTGGTTTAATAATGCGTTTTGCTGACATCAGTGCTGGGTATAATAATGCGTATTGCTGACATCATACAAAACACATACATCATACAAACACATTAAATCAGTATGCCGTGTGCTGTGAATTATGCTGTGTGCTCTGAGGCCTCACTCAGCCTGGACTGCAGGTCTGGTCAGTGTTTTTAAACTTCTATTTTGCACATGGACCATGGCATGGCATGGGGATAGGGAGTGGGAGCCAGGGGAGGAGAAAGAAGAGCTTACCTTGTCCTGGCAAGCTCAGCTCCAGCCTCTGATCAATTATTCACCAAGCAGGAACCAGGCAGCACTCCGCGCTGCGGTCTCCCTCCTCCTCCGCTCCTCCGCTCCTCTGAGCATAGCAAGGGGCAGGGCCAGAGCATCAGTCGAGCTCAAGGCCCTGCCCACCCACGGTCCGCTCCTCGATAGACAATTGCAGCACTGGCACTGACTGTTGCACTGTGCGTGCGCCCCTTGTTTGGGGATTTTCAGCGGTAAAGACGGCCCTGCCTGCCGCTGCGGGCCATCTATAACCAGTCCGCGGGCCGCAAAAGGCCCGCGGGCCGGTACTTTGAGACCACTGGTGTAGACCATGTATACAGTCAGTGCAGGCAGTGTATTAAAATATATACAGTCTAGTGTGTATATATATATATATATATATATATATATATATATATATATATATATACTCTGCACTCAGTGTAGACTAGATATACAGTGCATTCGATGGTGTACAGTATATACTACACTTCAGGCGGTGTATTAGTATTTAGTATATAATATAGTATATATAGTATATAAATACAGTGTGTACAGTTTCTAATACACTTCAGGCGATGTACACAGCATATAATACAGTGCAGCCGGTGTATAGTACATAATACAGTGCAGTAGGGATGAGCCGAACACCCCCCCTGTTCGGTTCGCACCAGAACCTGGGAACAGACCTAAAGTTCATGTGAAGTCTATAGGACTCGAACATTCAAAATCAGAAGTGCTAATTTTAAAGGCTTATATGCAAGTTATTGTCATAAAGAGTGTTTGTCGACCTGGGTCCTGCCCCAGAAGACATGTATCAATGCAAAAAGAACTTTTAAAAACTGACGTTTTTTTGGGAGCAGTGATTTTAATAATGCTTAAAGTGAAACAATAAAATTGTAGTATTCCTTTAAATTTTGTACCTGTGGGGTGTGTATAGTATGCCTGTAAAGGGGTGCATGTTTCCCGTGCTTAGAACTGTCCCTGCACAAAGTGTAATTTCTGCAGGAAAAAAAGCTATTTAAAATCACTTGTGGCTATAATGAATTGTTGGCTCCCGTAATACAGAGAACAGTCATTGAAAGTCATTGATAAAAAAAAAAATATATATATATGCCGGTGTACAGTACATAATACAGTGCAGGCGTTGTATACAGTATATAATACAGTGTGTACAGTTTCTAATACACTTCAGGTGGTGTACACAGCATATAATACAGTGTAGTGTGAAAAAAAAAAAATCCCCATCATGGAGAGGCAGACACTCACAGGCCACTAAAAGAGGGCAGCCTCTGTGTCGACAGTGAAAAGTGGTGGTGGCCATAGTGTCGGTTACATGCTAATGGAGGATGCACAGCAACTTGAAGGCTCCAATGTTGGTTCCCAGATTGAGGAAGGGAGTAATGTGAGCTTAGAGAAAGGAATGTTCCCCCCAGCTGCAGCATACTGCCAAGTTTGCTCCAGTGACAAGGAGGGAGGGGATGATGAGGTCACTGACTGTACCTGGGTGTCTGAGAGAAGAGAGGAGGAAAGTGAGGAGGAGGAGGCACAACTTCAACAAGGTAGGATGTCCTCCAGGGGCCAGCTTTAGGGCAGCCACCTTATTGCATCACACAAGAGAGTGCACTGCTGACTCCCCGCTGACTTCCAAAATGAAAATTTCATTGGTGTGGGCTTTTTTCGATACATGTACAGTATATTGCTCTGTTTGCTGATTGCAATCTATGTCTGAAGCGGATAAAGCATGACCGCGTGGGCACCACGTGCTTGACAAGACATATGACAACCTGCCATGCAGTCTGTTGGCAACAGCACCTGGAAGACCCACATAATAAAAAAGGAGGACTTCTCCTTGCTCTTCATTTGTGATGTCAACCCCTACTATACCTCAAGTCCTCTCAAAAACCTGCACTGAGAGGAATGAAGGTATAGCAATAGGTGCCGCAAGTACTTGCAGCCAATCTGCTAGCAGTACACCACCAGTTGATATCAGCAGGCAAATTTTGCTACCCCAGTTGCTGAACTGTAAAAAAAAATACTGTCCCAGCCATCCACATGCTCAGCGTTTAAATGCTAGCTTGGCCAAATTTCTAGCACTGTAACTGCTGCCTTTTTAGCTGGTAGACCAGGGGTCTCTAACTGGTGGCCCTCCAGCTGTTTCAAAACTACAAATCCCATCATGCCTCTGCCTGTGGGAGTCATGCTTGTAACTATCAACCCTGCAATGCATCATGGGACTTGTAGTTTCGCAACAGCTGGAGGGCCGCTAGTTTGAGACCCCTGTGGTAGACTCCCCTTTCGTGAATTTGTGGAATGTGCTGTACCACAGTGGCTGGTTCCAAAATGTCACTTGTTTTCAAGCAAGGCCATTCTAGTTCTCTACCATCATGTGGAAGGCAATGTTTTGGCCTTGTTGGACAGGGCAGTCAGCAGCAAGGTGCATATTACTGCTGACTCATGGTCCAGCAGGCATGGTCAGGGATGTTACCTCTCCTTCATGGCACACTGGGTAACTCTGCTAGCAGCTGGGAAGAACAGGGTTCAGTGCTGGAGCTTGTTCCACCACCATGCCTCCAAAAAGCTAGTGATGATTCTGCCACATCTCTCTGCTCTTCCCCCTTCTCTCTTCTTCTTCCTCTATGGCCTCTTCTGCAGAATTGTCCTCTGAACCAGCAGTGCTCTGAAAGCGTTCAAGAGCCTACACAAGCAGTCAGGCTAAAATATGCCATGTGGTGCTTGAGTTGGTCTGCCTAGGGGACAGGAGCCCCACTGGGGCAGAGATTCTGTCAGCTCTGCAGGGGCAGGCTCAGAGGTGGTTGACGCCACGCCAGCTTGAGCCAGGAATGGTTGTATGCGACAATGGCACCAACCTTCTCTCCGCCCTCTGACAGGGACACTTGATCCATGTTCCATGCTTGGCACACATGCTGAATTTGGCGGTGCAGCATTTCTTGACCAGGTACCCAGGCTTACAGGAACTTCTGAGTTAGGCCAGAAAAGTCTGTGGGCATTTCTGATGGTCATACAATGCCAGTGCTCAGCTGGCTGACATTCAACAGGAATTCAACCAGCCACCAGGTGGAACTCAACATAGGCAATGCTACAGCGGCTGCACACAGCAGAGGGACATAAATGAGTACCTGTGTGAGCATGGAACCAGGACAGATTTGGGGGAGCTTGGCTTCTTTTTGGCACACCAGTGGCTACTGATTAAGGATGCATGCACTGTCCTGTGACCATTTGAGGAGGCCACAAGGATGGTGAGCAGCGACAAGGCATGCATCGGTGACACTGTCCCTCTAGTCTTCCTGCTTTAGCACATGCTTTGTGGAATCACGAACAGGGCACTTGAGGCCGATCAGCGGGAGGAAGAGGAGGACTTCATTTCCTCTCAAGGTCCCCTTTATGCAGATAGCATTCCTGTGGGGCTGCCAAACACACAGGAAGAAAAAGAGGAGGAAGATTGTGTCAGCATGGATGTGGAGGATAGCATTCTTCAAGGAATGATTTTCAGTCCCTAGAAACCCAAAGAGTTGTATGTGGGAGGAGGTAGTATCTGACAATGTCATCCTCAGTGACCCAGAGGACTCAGAATCTCATGCCTCTGCAAACTTACGCTGCATGGGCTCCCTGATTCTGTAAAAGCCTGGGAAAGGACCCTAGGATTTGTGGTATCCAGGAGAGGGATTAATACTGGCTGGCAATCCTTCTTGATTCACGTTACAATGGTAAAGTTGCAGAACTCATCCTGCCTTCGCAGAGGGAGCAGAGGATGAAACATCTTCAGGAGGCCTTGAAAAAAAGTTTGTGTAAGACCTTTCCAGTCCCTGGTAGGTTACCATTTCCTGATGCTGGAAAACCCAAACGTGAGGCTTTGTTCGGTCAGAGGAAGAGCGGTGGAAAAGGTGGCTGGCTGCCCGATGTCTTTAAATCATTTTTCAGTCCTCAGCACCCAGGGCCTAGGTTCAAGAAAACATCATCAGCATCTATATTATATGGTGCAGGAATATCTAGGGGCAAGAGCAGACTTGGAGACCTTTCCAACAGAGCATTCATTGGGTTACTGGGTCTTGAGGATGGTTCACTGGCCAGAACTTGCTCAATATGCAATCAAGCTACTGGCCTGTCCTGCATCCAGTGTGTTTTCTTTACAGACATTCAGTGCTGCTGGAGGGTCTGTAATGGATCAAAGAGTGCACCTGTCTACAGATTCCATTGATAGGCTCACATTTATAAAAATGAATCAGTCCTGGATTAGCAGCTATCAAGCCCCTAATGCTGATGTAACTGATTGAATTTGCTAGGGATTTGGGATCCCTTGAAGACTGCTTATGCTGCCTATCATATTCCTCCTGAATCTTGATGATACTAGCTTCCAACAATATTTTTGGCTTACGGTACCACCAACACCCAAGGCCCAATTTGTCTGCCCCATTTAACACGGGCATGTAATTACAATTTTTGAAATAAAATTTAACAGCAGTGCCCGTTCCTGCACCGAACAAGAGTAACTGTGAGGAGGAGTTACAGTGTTCAGGCACCACCAACACCCAAGGCCCTATTTTTCTGCACCTGTTTGACTGGGACATGTAATTAAATTTTTAGAAATAATATTTAACAGGAGGGCCCGTTCCTGCGCCCAACAAGAGTAACTATGAGGAGCAGTTACAGTGTTCAGGCACCACCAACACCCAAGGCCCAATTTTCTGAACCTGTTTGACTGGATCATGTCATTTCAATTTTTTTAAATAATATTTAACAGCAGGGCCCGTTCCTGCGCCCAACAAGAGTAACTGTGAGGGGTTACAGTGTTCTGGCACCACCAACACCTAAGGCCCAAATTTTCTGCAGAGTATATAGTGCAGTCTGTATAGTATATATACTGCAGTTCAGAGTATATAGGGCAGTCTGTATATTGTATATACTGCAGTTCAGAGTATATAGTGCAGTCAGTGTAGTATATATAATACAGTGCATGGTATATAGTGCAGAGTACAGTACATAATATAGTGTATTGAAGTGGTTAAGGGGAACCCTATGACAGAATTAAACCCCCCCCAAAATTCCATACCAGACCCTTTTCCCAGCAAGCAGCCAGGATGGGGGGATGAGCGAGCTCCCCCTCCCTTCCTGAACAATGTATTTGATACCCATTCACATAGGGGGCTTCCAGATTCTGATAAGATTCCGATAAGCCCCAGCCCGCAGACCCCCACAACCACCGGGCAAGGGTTGTGGGGATGAGGCCCTTGTCCCCATCAACATGGGGACAAGGTGCTCTGGGGGACCCCAAAGCACCCTCCCCATGTTGAGGGCATGAGGCCTAGTATGGTTCATGCTCAGGTAAGGGTCTGGTATTAATTTTGAGGGGCACCCCACGCCAGTTTTTTTTTTTTTACATTTTGGTGTGGAGTTCCCCTTAAAATCCATACCAGACCCGAAGAGCCTGGTACGGATTTTGGGGATACCCCACGCTGTTTTCATTTTTTATTTTTAGCGTGGAGTTCCCCTTTAAAATCTTTACCAATCCTAAAGGGCCCGGTATGGACTGGGGGGGAAAAACCCACCCTGATTCGTTCATTGATTTTTATCTATATTGATGGGAGCAGGCAATACATTACAGCCGCAAGCAATTATAAATGACATTTTTTTCTTTAGAAATAAAATTTTGCTGTGGCACAGTAAAACACATGACACAGATGCACCACTTTACAGGCAGACTAAGGGGACCCACCAGGTATGCTATTTACAGGAATATTTCATTTTTATTGTTTCACTTTAAGCATTATAAAAATCACTGCTCCTGAAAAAATGGTTCTTTTAAAAACTTTTTTTGCATTGATAAATGTCCCCTGGGGCAGTACCGGGTCCCCATACACTGTTTATGGTTTGCATGTGCGGTGTTCGACCAATCCCTAATTAAAAGACAAAAGTACAATTATTGCTAGGTCTCAAATTGTGCTTTTCTATGTAACCTTAGATCGGCAGTGCTGTACATCTCATATTTGTTTCTTGCCGGGAAATACTATGCTTCTTTTCAGTTTTACCTTTTACAGTTTCTTTTCCCACTCTGGAACCATACTTGGTTTAAATAAAGTTCTTTCTAAATTAGGAGAAAAAAAAAAGGCCACATGATGTACTGTATTCCATTGCCTGGACTTAGGCTGAGTCATCATAGGCAACATCTTTCTAGTTAATGTCAGGAGGTTTTTAACAGTTTCTTCTTTCAAGACACTTAGTTACATAGTTAGTAAGGTTGAATAAAGACACCAGTCCATCCAGTTCAACCTGAGTGAGTGTGGGTGCGTGTTTACAATTGCCCCTATCCCTGTACTTTGTGTATCATTAAGATGCTCATCTATATTATTATTTATTTAAGGTACCCATATAGTGCCATCAATTTTTTACATAGCGCTCCACACATACATCACACACTCACATCGGTCCCTACCCTTACGGAGCCCACAATCCAAGGTCCCCAACTCACATTCATATACTAAGGCCAATTTTTGGACAGAAGACAATTAACCTACCAGCAGGTCTTTGGAGTGTGGGAGGAAACCGGAGTACCCGGAGGAAACCCACACAGGCACAGAGAGAACATGCAAACTCCAGGCAGGTAGTGTCATGGTTGGAATTCGAACCAGCGACCCTTTTTACTGCTAGGCGAGAGTGCTACCCACTATACCACTGTGCTGCCCACACATCCTGAATAATGGTTGCATTATTTGTTTCAAACAGTGCTCCCTTCGCTACCATGTCAATGGAAGACTTTGGCATCAAAGGAAGGCACGCAACCAGGTGATTTCCTGGCAGTTCCCACGCCCACAGATGCACTGCATTTTTAAAATGAATGGCAGCCCCACGTGTTTTTGGCTGCACATGGTTGCAGGTGCGGGTACAGGGAAGATTCCCGCACCTGCAACCTCCTGAAATAGTGTGAACTAGGCATAATGCAACATAGCCTGAGCCTCAGATTGCTTTGGGATTGTAAATAAGACACATTCACTTTTCAAGTATCAACTTGTGACAAGCCCTTCAAAAATTAGGAGTTTTTCTTGTGATCATTTGGATTTCCTAGCACCTTTTACTGTTTAGGAAAAGATATGTCTAAGACAGCTTACTTCTGAAAACACAGACTGGGATACCCCATTACCCAGAGAGAGAGAACAAAGATGAAAATCATGGAAAGAGTCTCTGAAAGCACTATAACATCTTCAGATACCATAAGCTTACATTTTTACATCCCTAACAATTGTCACCAGAGGAGAGATTCCTGTTTTCTCTGATGCTTCCATTAAAACAATAGCTGTGGTAGTCTACCTCAAAGTTATAGATCCAAGAGATAAAATAAGTGTGGGTTTTGTCCAAGGTAAGGCCAAACTGACTCTAAAACCAGAACACACCATTTTAAGGCTTGAAATCTATGCAGCCGTATTAGCTGTTGAAATTGCAGAGCTTAAAAAATGTGAAATAGGCTTTATAAATAAACTCTTTTCACAGACAGGAGAGTGTTGGGATACCTACACAACCAAACCAAACAGTTCTATGTGTATGCCAGTAACACAGTAGGACACATCAGAAAGTTCTCTAATTCCATCCAATGGCACTCATGCAGTACCAGCTGCTGCATTTCTGGATATATCATGGCCATCCTCATCTGACTTCTTGAATGATGTCCCCATCACAATTCACACTGATTCTACATTTGAACTGGTACTTCTTTTGCCAAAGGAAGAGAATTTGTCTTGTACACCAATAACTTGGTTCAAAGGGAGGTAAGAAGAATTAGTGCATGTCGCATTCTTCCCCTCTGAAGAACTTGATTCAAAGGGAGGTAAGAAGGACTGGTAAATGTTACTGCTTTCCCCTATGATGAACTTGATCCAAAAGGAAGGTAAGAAGGACTGGTGCATGTTGCTGCCTTCTGCTATGAAGATACAGTCATAAACTGTCTTCTGTGCCATCTTACAGACATTAGCAATCATGTTAAAAGTTTTACAGCATGTTAATGTTTGAATTGTTCTCCCATTTTCTCTCCCTTTCTTATTTTTCAGTTGTTTTCCAGGAATATTCTTCTCTTGCAATGTTTAAACTTGATTCTCAATTATTTGATATTTAAAATCATAGATCTCAATGAAGAACATCATGTTACACATGCATTGTTGTTTGTTTGCCTTTATAAAATGTTCTTTATAGCTAGTCCCACCTTCTTTTCAGTGTGTCTTTAGTTTCTTTTCTGAGCACATGTGATTGTTGGAGCTAGACATACTTTGATACTATCTGATGTTCATCTGTGAAGATTTGCACGAGTTTTGGATTACAGCTTTCTATGATCTGCAAGATGTAATTTGGATTAAGTTACTGTCTTCTAATTCTACTGAGACTGTAAGCTTAGCTATCTTGCCACAACCAGATCAGTTATAGAGATCACACTTCAGTGCTTAGATTTAGGAGGCAGAACAGAGTAAGGCTTGAAAATTCAAACAATATAAGTGTGACCATCAACCCAGAACCAGGTGGTAGCAAAGTAAATGACCAAACATTCGAGCCCCAAAACATCAGATCCAAATATACATTTTTACAATATTTTGACACTTTAAATGATGCCCCTCACCATTAATTAAACAAGACCAAAATCCCAAAAAGTAAGGGTGGCAACTCACCAAATAAATAGACCCCATTTGTACAGAGGTTAATATACTGTGTGTTTGTACAATAAAAATTCACTTTTTAATTATTGGAGTAGTGAGATGCTACTATAATGGACTGAACATTACAACCACCAAAGGATGTCAACTCACGGAAAGTATGGGCCTCAAATGTTTAAAGATGAATGTGTGCACTGTTGGCATGACATTACCAAGGAATGTTAACAACAGTCATTCTATAATCCAGGCATAATAAATCCCTGGATAATAATAATAATTTGAGCAATCTCCCATTTAATTTTAAAAGATATAAAGAACCATCCAGGCAACATAAAAAGCCAAAATGTCATTGCACTGTGTGGCAGAAAACAAGATAACATTTATACCAAGCTCAAAGCTTGACCCTATGCATTTTGTCCAAGTGGGCATCTTTAGGGGCATCTTAACCCATAAAATATAGTGCACACAATGAGGTTGGTTTACTAAAGGCAAATAGACTGTGCAGTTGCGCTCGGCAAGAGCAGTTGCTCCAGAAGCTCTGCTGACTTCTATTATCCAATTATGTGCTAGCAAAAAATGCTGTTTTTTTTATTTTCTTTGCACAAGGGTACTCTTTGCAAAGTGAAGCTTTACCTCATGTACTACTTTCTGGAGCAACTGCAGTTTGCAAAGTGCACAGTCTATTTGCCTTTAGTAAATCAACCCCATTATGTGCACTATATTCTATGGGCTATGTTGAAAATTAATGGGGCAGGTATATTTTTCAGTCCATGAATGTGTGTTGAGGTCCTTGAAAATGATTAGAAATGTATCACAATGTGTGTCAATGCACCAAATAACAAGCATTAAGCTTAGAGTTCAGTTTTAAATACTTGATAAAAAGCATTAAAAATTTGTTGGATACTTATTTTCTGATTTAAAATTTTTCCACCATTAGGTAGAAAATAGGAAATCATACATACATAATACACTGCCTCCGTGTTGATCTCCCACTCTGAATGTATAATAAATGTTTTAATCATGCAGCCATTGAGTCTAGTCTTTGTAATCCCAACTTCAGAGCCCATTAAAAAGCAATACAATTTCAAGGCAAGACTGTATTGCTCCAAAAAAGTAAAATAGATGAACAGATAAAAAGACGATCTCTCCAAAGCTGCCTGGCTGCACCTTTAAAATAAATTTTTAGCAAGGATCCTGAATATGAAGACCCCACATAAATGAGCAGCAGGGGGAAAATGTGAACATGTCTACCTGGAAGTAAAAAGTCCACTTTAAATTAATATCTGAAGTTAAATTGCAAACTGTGGATGTACTATCTAATATTTAATTAACTGAAGTAAAGGTGATGGGAGTTAATGTAGGTGAATTGCATTTCCTGGACACCGTCACAAGTTACAGCTGTGTGATAAAATTATAATTAATACATTCAATCTAGAGGAAAAAATCAGAACAATGCAATACACCAGAGTTAGGGAACATCTTTTTAGATAACGTGCACTTTTACGTTCCACTTACATAATGATACATCCAGTATAACAGCAGATAGGCTCCAATGCTGGTGCCACATTCCAAAATTTCAGGATATATATGGTTTATTTATGATGAAAGGACATTTAAGGCACCATATAATTGAATTTAGAATACAAACTATAGTGGTAGTATTGAAACAGTGCTTTTGCTTTAAAATGCTTTAGTGGGTGCAGCATTATAAAATTTCACTCCCTTTTCTTTTTACACATTTTTTATATAAATATATATTTTTTTATTATACCCTATTGAGTTTGGGAAGTTGGGTGTGTCTGCAGTGTTCTTGTAGGTTCACCCTTTTTGTGGAGGATAGATGCTCCCTTTCCCAGGGTCCCCACCTAGATTTCTGCTGGGGGTTTGATGCTGTTATTTGGTTTCCACCTGCCTTCACAGGTAAGGGGTGCCCCAGAACAATGCTTGACAATGTTTATTAGTTATTACCATTACACCATTTTGTGGTGTTTTATATGTATATTTACACATGCACTTTTCTATAGAATCCCGAAGAAGAAGCCTACCATAACCGATATAAGAAAAAATATATGAATAATGTATATGGATATGTTGAAATGAATGTTAGAATTTGGAATTTTTAAAGACTCTGTATTTTATTTATGTTGACAAAGAGATTTTATTGCATTTATGTTGACAAAGAGATTTTATATATTACAGTTTTTATGAAGAAATTGTGTTAATAAAAAAAAATGATATGCCTTCTCTGCTCAGGTCTGGTATGGATTTTTAAGGGGAACCCTGTGCCAAAATGTAAAAAAAAATGGCGTGGGGGTCCCCCCAAAAATCCATACCAGACCATTATCCGAGCACGCAACCTGGTAGGCCGCAGGAAAAGAGGGGGGATGAGAGAGCGCCAACCCCTTCTGAACTGTACCAGGCCACATGCCCTCAACATGGGGAGGGTGCTTTGGGGTTGCCCCCAATGCACCGTGTCCCCATGTTGATGGGGACAAGGGCCTCCTCCCCACAACCCCTGCCTGGTGGTTGTGGGGGTCTGCGGGGGGTGGGGGGGCTTATCAGAATCTGGAAGCCCACTTTAACAAGGGAAACCCAGATCCCAACCTCCCCCCTGTGTGAAATGGTAACGGGGGAAAAAATTTACCCCTAGCATTTCACAAAAAAGTTTCAAAATGGTAAAAATTACAAGACACGGCTTGGGACAAGACCTTTATTAAAAAAATAAAAAAAAAAAATGTCCCACAAAGCCCATTCTTCTTCTTCTTCTCTCGCTCCAACGGACCGGAAAAAAAAACGTCAGGCAGCCAAAGATCCACCTCCATGGGAGACACCCACCGTAATGACCATCCTCTTAGGTGACAGTTCTTTTATAACTGAGGGTGGGGCCACACGGCGATGTCCCCGGGTGACCCTGCCCCCCTCTGACACACAGGGACATCCCTATGGCTTCCCCGTAGCATAGATGTATGTTTGAGCATGAGCACCTGTGAACATCACTTTATTAGGAATGTCACATTGCAATTTTCATATTATTACCTAATTAATATCACCTAGCGTGGTGAACTGGTTTTCTTTATTTGATAGAGTGCGCTGGAAATACTTGGAAGCTGTACTTACTAAATTCAGACTGACTGTCACCTTTATGAAAGCTATATTAGGCCTTTATTCTAACCCCAGTGCTAGAGTGTGGTCGGTGGGATACTATACCTATTGGATTCTTTCCCTATGACCAATGGCACTCGCCAGGGATGCCCACTGTCCCCATTTATCTTCTCCCTGGAATCATTAGCAGCAGCCATACATGCTAACCTGCTAATTAATGGCATTACAGTGGGAAAGACTGCTCACAAAATCGGCCTATATGCAGACAACATGATTGACTTACATTTTAATCCTATACAATCACTCCCTGTCCTGCAACAAGTGTTAGATGATTTGGGGCAAGTATCATTATATAAATGTAACCACTCTAAAAACTCCATGTTGGGTATTTACCTCACCCACGCTGATAAGGATAGGATATCTCAGCTAATGCATTTCTCATGAGCATCCAACTCCACTTTAGCCTATTTATGTATACAATTAGTATCACCCTCATCTAATCGCTTCTGCACTAATTAAGAGATCTTAATAAAAAAACTTCAAGATGTAAGCTCCTTTCTCTGTTCAATTAAAGCCTCATAGGAGGGGTGCACCCTGATGAAAATGTTCTTATTGCCACATATCCTATTTCTGTTCAGAACTCAATTCCTATGTTGCCCTTTTTTCCCACTAAACTGCAACACATTCTGAACGCTTTTATCTATGAGCACAAACATCCTAGGTTGCACAGCTCGACCCTATATCTTACAACAAAACTAGGGAGACTGGGAGTTCCGGATGTTAAAGCATACTACAAAGCTGTAATACTTGAACAAGCAAAATGTTAATGAACCTCCCCTTGCACATACTGTGATGACTCCGGATTTACAACTACTTCTTTGTGCCTCTTGGCTCCATTATTGCCCCCCTCGCTCTTTCTTGGCTACTTTTAATGCAAACGTAAGAGAGTGTTGCGTTCCATCCCACAAAGGGCACCTTCTGTAAAACTCTCCTGTATTTTTTACTTGCTGCTCTGAAGCTCATGTCATCCAATTTGTCCTTGCAGCACTGGGTATCAGCTTGGCAACCTCTATACATCTCAAATATTTACAACTTTTCAACTTCTCTCTACCACCTTCAACATACATAGTAAAAACGTTGACATCTGCCTGCGTATCCGACATGCTTACCTGTACTTCATTGTGGAAAAGGATCTACTGTATCGAGTTGCTCAAAGGACGGAAGAAACCATTGAGCAACTTGTGATGCCCAGAACTTACAGGAAGTCTTGGAGGTCATTTGGGGGCAGAAAAAACAAGAGAGAGATAGTATTGGCCTGGGTTCATGAAGGAAATAGAAAATGATTGTTCTTCCTGCCCTGTGTGTCAGGGACCTTCCCTGTGTGTCAGGGACCTATGCCACATTTCCGTAACCCACTGGTACCTCTTCCCATCATTGAGGTCTCCTTTGAGAGGATCGCAATGGATTTGCTAGATCCAATAATAAAGTTCGCTAGGGGGCATCAGTACATTTTGGTTATACTGGACTATGCCACCCGCTATCCAGAAGCTATTCCTCTCCAAAATACCTCTGCCAAGATGATTTTCAAAGAGCTATTTCTTGTATTTAGCTGCGTGGGTATTTGTAAGGAACTGCTTACGAACCAAGATACACCCTTTATGTACCGGGTTATGAAAGAGCTATGTAATTTGTTCAAAGTGAAAAAAAAATATATCTAAATATATAACTTGCGCTGAGGTAAAACAAAATAAGACGTGAATGAAGCTGCTATACACAAAGTGCTACACACTTGAACATAATAAAATAAATAATACAGAGCTTAACAAACATGTGTCCATATAAGTGAAAACAAATAAACAATGATATATAATATGCACAGGGCGTCATCATAGGACCATGATGACGCCCTGTAGGAGGGCGAAATGCATTGACGTGACACACTTCCGGTTCTGACATCACTTCCGGTCTCGTTTGCTGCAGTTTTATACCATTTCCAATGCCTACTTTTAACTTACGTTTGTAAGTATGCCATTGTATGTGCTATAAATCCCTTTTTCCTAGCATACTTCACTATTGGTCCCTTTCTTTCCTCTATTGGTTCCTGTTTCTCTCATGATTGAGAATTAATGTGGAAGGATCGTTTGTTTCCTAATTTTCATCAGCCATTTATGCCATCCACCAATTGCCGGTGGATATTGTTACAAGTCTAATCTGACTCCCAGACTGCAAAGCTGGGTATCATCGTGATCCGGTGAGTGGGGACACATGTGGGGGTGTTTTGTCACACCTGAACTTGTCTGCGATTTTCTGCCTTGCATCTTTGATTATTAGATGTGAAATATCCCCTGCAACTTTACACTTTGGATGTGAAGCACCTATTTAGTTGTTTATTATTTCCACGGTTCACATGGACTTTTGTTACATATTATATATCATTGTTTATTTGTTTTCACTTATATGGACACATGTTTGTTAAGCGCTGTATTATTTCTTTTAAGTTGTTCAAAGTGACACAATTGTGGACATCAGTGTATCACCCCCAAACAGACGGGTTGATTGAAAGGGTCAACTAGACCCTAAAGCAGAGGTTAAAGAAGGTGGTGGATTGAAATGAAAAGGGTTGGGACTGTCTATTACCCTATTTGATGTTTGTCATCAGGGAGGTACCACAATCCTCTATGGGTTTTTCACCATTTGAGTTACTCTATGGGAGACACCCAAGAGGGCTGTTGGACACCGTCAAGGAAACTTGGGAAAGTGAGAGTTATCCCCATAGGAGTGTGATTGAGCATGTCGGCCTGATGCAAGATAGAATTGCACAGGTAATGCCAATCATAAAAGAACAATTGGCCCAAGCGCAGTAAGCACAGCAGAGGGTATACAATCAGGGGGCCCGGACCCATATCTTTTACCGGGGGATAGGGTACTGGTATGAATCCGACAGTTGAAAGCAAATTCCTAGCCAAATGGCAGGGCCCATACAAGATAATTGAAAAAGTGAGTGAGGTGAACTACAGGGTCGGACAACAAGGAAGGAGAAATCCAGAACAGATACAGTATATTACATGAATCTGTTGAAAGCCTGGAGGGATAGGGAATCCCTAGTTGCAGAGACTTTGTTGTCACCAGCTCAGTCTGATTGCTTGGCTCCTGAGGTTGGAATAGTAGTCATCTTATCGAAACCCCAACAACAGGAGGTTAAAGAGTTTGTGCGCCGCAACAAACACCTGCTGCCGAGCTAACCCCCTCAAAATATGTACAGTATATATGCAGTACTGTTCAAACATTTTAGGCAGGTGTGATTGCTTGACAGTGGATTGTGCTGGAAAAGAGAGGAGGGGCTGAGACCTGAGTGGCAGGAAACTTATGTGAGTGTCTTGACCAATGGTTAATTTGCATAGTCAAGGGGAGGTCTCTCATAAAAGGGGGGTCACATGCTCCTGGGGAGAGTTCCAAAGGAGAGGTCCAAAGGAGAGGTCCAAAGGAGAAGTCCAAAGGAGGG
Source organism: Lithobates sylvaticus (assembly GCA_028564925.1). NCBI lineage: Eukaryota > Metazoa > Chordata > Amphibia > Anura > Ranidae > Lithobates > Lithobates sylvaticus. The sequence continues at coordinate 152,777,136 of CM053027.1, forward strand.
GTTGGAGAGATCCTAGGGAGGCCGAGGCCTGGAGTTCCAGAGGCTTAGGGCCTGGGACTCTGGCGGAGGAGATTGCAAAGATGTAAAGAGGGATGCGGGGATGTTCCATGCGTGCGGAGGAAGTAGGAGCTAAACGGAGGAAGTAGACCGGTGGATCAACTTTCTGTGACCAGGGAACACAGAGTGTTGATTGTGAAGAACAGGTCAGTGCAACTTAAAGAAGCAAGTGCAGGATCGAATTAAGTGACATGCTGTGGGGCTACGGAATACAGTGTAAGCAATAACGGACACTAACTTCCAAAGACTGAGGGGTTGTTAGTATTCGGGTCATGGAAATAGGCGGTGTGGACCTTTGACTCTAGAGTAAATACTCCAAAGGAAATATATCAGTCAAGCAGCGGAATTATTCAGAGTAATCTCTTTTGTTCAACTTGGGAGCACTGTACAGGGACATTTATATTCAGATAGTCCAATTAGCACAAGAAAATATAGATTCAAGAAGGGACCTGCATAGGGAAAGTCCAGCAACAAAGGCTACGGCCGTGGATGATACCCTCATGAAGTGGGATCTGATGGGGTACCTCATATCTACCTAATGAAGAATTCAGATTGCCCCATAAATAAAGAGCAAGAAAACTTAACTTTTGACTGTTTTGGTGTTTTATGCTTGGGTATGGGAGGTCGGGAGCAGGGTGATTGGCAAATTGCTATAACCAATTCAGCAGCCCCTGCGGGGGTACCCTTACATATTGTTTACTGATTGGTCTGCTGGAAGTTCCAGTTCCATGGCCACACTTACATTCTCTCCATTGTGTATATATATAGCTGTCCTCCTCTAGAGGGCAGCGGGCCAATAGAAGGAGCAGTCAGCTCTGAGTGTGTAGCCTTTCATCACTGCAGCCCTGATTGACAAGATTCCAGCCCTGCCTAGGTCCAATCAGATTCCGGTGACATCACTTCCTGTTCCACGGTCCATGCTGGTCTGTGTGGAGCTGCTTGGTTCCTTTGCTCCTGGAGAAACACGTGATCCATGGGCGTGTTTACAACCACTTTAACCCTTCCCCATGCTATCCAAAAAATGAAAAAAATATTTTTTAGGCTGGAGTTACATTTAAAATTGTATATGTTCCAACTTACATACAGTATAAGTTCAACTTAAGAACAAACCTACAGAACCTATCTTGTTTGGAACCAAGGGACTGCCTGTATGTATGTATATGAGAGTATAATTAGATGGTGACATTATCAGCCTACAGTTGTATGGCATTTTAATGATATTATAATAAAAACAAATATTTTTTATGCAATTTTCTGAGTTGGTCAGATATTATTCAGGGGTCAGTCTTTTCATAAATAAGCTTAAGATTGTGGGTGTCTCAGTCTTCTAGACATGAAAGATGTTGAAGAAAGTACCTTACATAAAAAAAAGTTAGTAGCAACCATTATAACCACCTAGAAAGAATTTGTTAGACTGGATAGCCTCTTATCCACTTGCCAGCCATATAACTTAGATATACGGCGGCAAATTTGCACTGCTGTGTCGGATCACGTACCTTGTATGCACAATCAGCAGTTATTGTGGTTTCAATTTCTGCTGGCACCCACCGATCCTTTGGTACAGAGGGAGAATGGCAGTCTGCCTATGTAAACAAGGCAGATCACTGTTCTGTCAGTACAGATCCTCCCCTATAATGATAAAACACCAGCTAGGGCCACAGGTAACTCTTTGATCACCCCTGACATTAACCCCTTCTAAGCCAGTGTCATTAGTACAGTGACAGTGCATATTTTTTTAGCACTGATCACTGTATTAGTGTCACTGGTCCTCAAAAAAATGTCAAATGTGTCAATTAGTGTCCGATTTGTCCACCGCATTATCGCAGTCCCCCTATAAGTCGCTGATCACCACCATTACTAGTAAAAAATAAAAAAATAATAAATGAAAATATCCCATAGTTTGTGGACGCTATAACTTTTGCACAAACCAATATATGCTTATTTGTATTTATTTTTACCAAACATGTGTAGCAGAATACATATTGACCTAAATTGATGAAGAAATCTTTATTTGTGGGAAAAAAAGGACATACATTTTATTTGGGTGCAGCATCACAAGACCGTGCAAGTTAAACTAACACAGTGCCATATTGCAAAAAATGGTCTGGTCATGAATGGGGGTGAATCTTCCAGAAGGCAGTTGGTTAAACATAATTTATGAAAAAATATATTGCCTTGTGTTGCCAAGCTAGATAAATACTTATCATGTCCTTTACTCAGATGTTCCTCTCTTCCTGAATGAACATCAACAAAGAAAGAAATTACTAAATATATGCAAAGTAAAATATGAACTGAAAAGCATAAGGGAATTATTTTATAAAGTCCAGAAAAATCACGATGAAGTTTTAAATCTTTGAAAACAGTGAAGCACTGAAGCATGATTTAATTTATGACTTCTAAAGAAAAAATAATTAATGTTTAGGATGTTTTATCCAGGCAATTAAACCTTTTTAAGAATAAATTCTTGAAGCATGTTATGCGACAAGGACCACAATTTATAATGTCACCTCATATGTCAAACACTCCATAAACTTAATATTCTGTGCTATTTGTTGAACTTTGTTTTTTAAAAATGGAAAAATTATAAACAGGAGGCTAAACATCCGCATCTTGTTGAAAGTCTGTTAATTGAAATGTCAACAAAAAAGCATTTGTTTTACCGAAGGTAATACCAAAGCTAAGGATATTTTTATTCTCTATCTCATTTTAATTCTGTTTTATAAAATAATGGCTGTATGTGTCTGATGTCTGTTGTTAATAACTTGATTAAGTACACTTGCTAAAGTGTTTTTTGAAAGAAAACTGTTGAGAAAATATGGTGGTAGTCATTTCTGACCATTAAAAAGCTAGTTTTCTGACTGTCTCTGACTGGAATTATTTTCTGCATCACTGACCAGGAGCAAACATGCAGAAAGCAAAGCCATAGTAAAGTTGCAATTCCTGATCTGCATGCTTGTCCTGTAATTTAAAAATACTGAATGTTAACAATGACAGTCTCCATATTTATTCGGTATGATATCCTAAATTTATTTATTCCTTGTTTTATACTGTATGTACAGTTTGTGATACATAAAGGGAGCTTTGTGATCAAGACTTTTCTACATTTTAGCATTGCTCATTAAAAATTCTGGCCCATGTCTCTGCCGCAATGATTGTTAGCCATGTGATTTTGGTGGCCTGGGTTGGAATGTGTAAATCAGAATTTTTTAGCCACCCTGGTGGTATGATTATGTCCAATTTTTGTACCGTCTCAAAGCGGTACATTGTTTTGCATAGAAATTTGGTGTTTTATATTGTAGGCCTGTAATTCTTAGTGATAACACACTTAAATCTGTCCAAACAAGAGTCTAGTAGAAAAGTGTGACCTGTCCACAGTGAAAGGCCTCCACCCCTGGCTAAATTAAATAGAAACAAAGGAAAACAATGTGACTTTAAATGATGCTTATTGCTGCAAAAATGATGCAGAAATTCCGACCACAAAATCCGTGGGATTTTTTCCGATGGATTTTGTCCGACACTGGTGTTTCATACACACGGTCAGACAAAGTTGTCGGAAAATCCAATCATTCTGAACGTGGTGACGTTCGTTGCATACGAGGGAACTACGTAGAGGCTAGTAGCCAATAGCTTTGGTCTCGTAATTTGATCTGAGCATGCGTGGCACTTTGCCCGTCGGAATTCTCTACACACGATCAAAAAAGTCTGATGGTTGTCGGAAAATTTGAGAGCAGGATCTCAAATTTTTTCCGGCGGAAATTCCGACAGAAAAAGTCCGATGAGCCCACACACGGCCGGATTTTCTGACAACATGGTCCGATCGGACATTTTCCGTCTGAATTTCCGACTGTGTGTACGGGACATTAGTGTATGGAGTAAATATATGATAAAACCTTTATTATTTTAAAAGCAATTCTGTGGTCTAGAAATGCATTAAATGTTTTCAAGACTTAAACATAACCATATACAAAGGCAGACATATTGGTAAAAATATACCGTGAACACATACACTGTATAAAATGATGATACATAATTATACATATACATAACTTAGTACATGCTGTATAAAAGCTGAACTTTCTTGGCATCACATGAATAGAAAAACTCTATGCGTTTTGTGAATCACGTTCACTCATCAGGAGTATGGATGCAAAAATTTATTTACTGTTCAAGTACAGAAAAATCTGATATATAAATATAATAAACCGTTCATAAAAATGAGGGAGGGAGAACTTTCCTAATGATACAAAAAAGTTCCCGTAGGGAGTATTTAGGTTTACTAATATTTACAGATCAGCCCAAGAATTACAATCACATGCCTGGCCTGGAGCTAAGGCAGGAGACCCAAAGTCAGGGGGCAGCTTTTAGACAGGTCAGGTCATCACAATGCAATCCCAGAGAGGATAGATGATCCAATAACTATCCGCACCAATCTGTAGGATAATGATTGTATGGTGAGTGGTGTGTGCAATTGATAAATGGTGAAAAAGTTTAAAAAGGTAAATAAAAATATAAAAAAAGTATAAGTGAATGTATTAATTAAAAAAAAAGGTTATTATAAGGATGTGTATTGTGTAAGTGAAATATATATATATATATATATATATATATATATATATATATATATATATATATATATATATATAACAAAAACGGAAATGAGAGAAAAGTCTGAGTGGAGTCACAAAGGACTCCTGCCTACCTTGCATGTGTAAAGAACAATGTAAACCAGTGATGTGGTGTCTCTCTCATGGTGAGGGATTGAAGAGTAATTTCCTGGCCAAACACCAGCTGATATAACTGAGATCCAGGGCAGGTCCCCATCTGCGTCATACTACACTCTGTGGGCTGGATTGGTCAAAGATATGGATCACACGTCCAGCAGGATTGCCGGACACGGATCCGCACCCGCCTGCCCTAAAGCGCATGATGGATACAAAGCGTCCATGGCTTCCAGCGCCAATAGGAGGCAGCTGTCAGGGTGCTGTGCATGGTGCTGACAACCCCCGCCACCACCTAAAAGGGGCAGGGAGAGGAGGCATTGCTGCGCATCGCAGCTCCGGACCAGACAATCAAAAAAGGAACACCCCTTCCCCATGCCCTGCCAAAACACACACATTCAGTTCAGGCTTGAAACTGAATTAAACCTAGTGATGTAGGCAACTTGTCAACTTGACTGATGCAATATATTAAAAAGAGGATATAGGCAGACAGCTTAGAATCTGGATGTATAATCCCTTATGGTAATACTGACATGGTAGGTGACACATCCTCAGTTTAGCCAGTTTAAACCAGTTTAGTTCTTGGGTTGATCAGTAAGTATTAGTATATCTAAGGGAACTTTTTGTATCATTCAGAAAGTTTTCCCTCCCTCACTTTTATGAAGGGTTTGTTATATTTATATATCTGATTTTTCTGTATTTACAGTGAATGATTTTTTCATCCATATTCCTGATGAGTGAGCGTTATTCACAAAACGAGTTTTTCTTTTATAAAAAACAGCATGTGCTCAGTTACGTACATGTATAATTATGCATCATCATTTTATACAGTGTATGTGTTCATGGTATATTTTTACCAATATGTCAGCCTTTGTATATGGTTATGTTTATGTCTTGAAAACATTATCATGCATTTCTAGACCACGGAATTGCTTTTGATATAATAAAGGTTTTATCGTATATTTACTCCATACACTAATTTTTGCAGCAATAAGCCTAATTTAAAGTACCATTCTTTTCCTTTGTTTCTATTTCAAGAGTCTAGTAGACATCCCGGGTATGATAAAGTTTGAAACACAAAATCATAAATTATAATATAATAAATAATTATAAAAATATTAATATAATAATAATAATAAAATTAATTTACCCACAATTCACTATCGCTCAATTCTGCAAGTGTTCTAATTTTCTATTTCTGTTTTCTAGCTGGTTTAAACCGCTTTTGATGTAACTTTTTTGTTGCCATGGAAATCTCAAGTTTCCAGGCAGAATGAACAGTATATATAATATAAAAGTGCATTTAGGGCACTGGACAAAGCATTAATGACAAAAGAGAGGTGAAATGATTTCATACAGTAATTTAATCTGTAAGATTAAGGTGTACTGTATGTGTTATGAATTTTGTACTTTTTGAATTTGCTGCCAGGCTCCGCCCCCATGCACTGTGGCGCTCGCTGGGAAACGTAACCCATCACACAGAGGCAGACACAGCGGGGGACATTGCAGGATCCTGGGGACAAGGCAAGTAACCTTAACCAGGATCCTGAGATGCAATCCCGTGTGTGGCTCTGGGTTACCGCTAATCGTACTGAAATTCTAATTGATGGCAAGGTAAAGGTACATGTTTACTGAAATAACCATGGGATTTGTTAATGATGACATATACCCTAATAATTCATGTAAAGTATTTTATTTAAACTCTGGATGGAAGCTATCAGAGGGATGTAAGAAGGCACTATCTTAACACCTTCCCAACCACACTAATGCCAAAAGACAGCTACAGCGCAGTCCTGCAGTTCTGGGAGGGTTTCCATAGACATCGTCCCAGAAGCCTGTCCCCAACACACCCTGGGGCATGCATCTGACATGCTTTGTGACTGCTGTGTACTTGGGACACAGATGATCACAGATCACAGTAAAGGGTCAATCACAATGGCCCTTTACCATGGGATCAGCTGTGTCCAATCACAGCTGATCACATGTAAACAGACATGCTGGTTATTGGCAGTCCATTCCTCACACCTGTGTCTGTGTGCGGAAAGGATTTCCATTAACTGGCAAGCCTGTCAGCACATTGTTATAATGATAATCAGTGCAGTCCCATTAATGCCAAGTGCAACCCATCAGTGCCCATCAGTGCAGCCTCATCAGTGCCTCCTCATCAGTGCCCATCAATGCCACCTCATCAGTGCCCATCAGTGTCGCTTCATCAGTACCCATCAGTGCAGTCTATCAATGTCCATCAGTTCAGCCTATCAGTGCCCATCATTGCAGCCTCATCAGCGCACATCAGTGAAGGAGGAAAATTAATTATTTGCAAAATGTTGTAACAGAAACTAAGAAATTTTTTTTTTATATATTTCTATTTCTAGTTTAGCAAAAAATAATCAACTGAGTGGGTATTAAATATCAATAAAAGAAAGTTCTATCTGTCTCAACAAAAAAAAAAATAATAATTTGGCTATAGTGTTGCATGACCGCACAATTGTCATTCAAAAGCCCCATACACACGGTCGGACTTTTTCATCAATTTGGTCCGATCGGACAAGGTTGTTGAAAAATCAGACCGTGTGTATGCACCATCGGACAGTGTTCGTCGGTTTGTCCGTCGGACAAAGTCTTATCTCCTGCTGGAAAGATTTCCCGTCAACCCGGTCCGATCACACCAAATCCGAGCGTGTGTACGCTTGTCCGACGGACAAAGTGCTACGCATGCTCAGAAGAAATTCTGTGACGGAAGCGCTCGGTCAGGTAAAACTACCTTTCCTAATCGACACAGCACATTCGTCACGCTGCAATGTTAAAATGTCTTTAATGCAGCGCATTCTCTTTTTCTTTACAATGCAACAAGAATGACATGTTTTAGCTGCTCCTATTCACCCGCACTTCTCACAAACTTACTTCTTTATTACTTTGCAGCATTTATACACTACATGTTTATTTTTACTCTGAACGGAAAAGAATCTTTGTTATTTTTTTACCATGATTTGTCTTTTTTTTTTTTTTTTTTTGGGGAATACATATTTGAATGTTTTTTTTTTTTTTTTTTGGAGGGGGGTTGTGTGTCTCAAATTACCAAAAACACATTATTTACATTTGTATTTCTTGCTTAAATTTACTAGGAGGTTGTTTGTTGTTGTTGCCCCTTGTTAATTCTACTTTAGGATTAGTGAAATGTACCAGCCTACTCAAAGAAAAACTGTCATTGTAGCAAAGTAAAACACAATAGTCAATGATTATTTCAAATCAAAAAAACCTTTATTTAGGTCACACCAACAAACCAAAGAGGAACGCAGCCATGGTGAAACTTGGGGAATTTGCAAAGTCTTGGCCCCCCACGGCAACCATCATTGTCCAAGCGTAGAAAATTGGGGGCCTGAGGAGTACGTATATTAAGGGGAGTGCAATCTGGTCGTGAAGTCCAAAGTATCCGGAACTGCAGCAGATGCCATCTAGGTCCCCAGGCTCTGGTACTACAAGAGGCTCCATCTTCTCTCACACCAGACTGATTGCAGGTCGTCACTCTCAGGTCTTCCTTCCACGCTTCCTTCCACGCTGTGGCTGTCGTGCTGGTGGGGTGGCAGAAGGAGGAGGAGGAGGAGGAGGAGGCGGAGCATGGTAACTATGGCAAACATGTGTGACTGGGGTCATCTCCCCAGCCCTACCCTTATTTAGGACATGGAGGATGAGCCCCTCACACATGTTGCGTTGCCCCACCTCCATACCCATCATTTTTGTGACAACCACCGAGCCAAAGGTCTCCTCGTCGGCGGGTGTGGCATGTAGGGAGTCTGAAGCCTCTCTGATCATCCGGAGCGCTGACTGTGCCGCATAACCCCCCCTTCTCGCCCTTTTGTACGGAGGGCGGAGGGGAGGGGTTTGGGTGTCAGTCAGGCTCCGAGGCCTAGCCCCCTCTTGGCTGCCACTACCCAGCTGGTGGCTGCCACTAACCCCTGCCTCCTCCTGACTGCCACCTTCCACAGCCACCTCCTGGCTGAGGTCTTCCTGTGTAGGAAAAAGGGACATAGTTTCAGTTATTTGTTCATCAAACACACACAATTCTCATCTAGTGACTGGTGCAAAATGTTTACAAATAGAAAACCATACAATTCTCAGCCCAGCAGTTTAGATTCTGGCCCCAAATGTCTCCCACACCACTGTCTGTTGATATGTCAAACACGTTAGGAACTAAGCAATTGGCGATCCTGAATTAAGTGAACATCATTCATTATTCCCATAAATGGTAACAAAACTACTATACCTGGAACAAGCTGGGCTCCTCCACCTCTTCCATACTGGAAGGCCCAGGTTGCTCCTCGGAAGCCTCATCAGGGGTGGGCTGTGCGCAAGGAAGCGTGGAAGGAGGAGTTGAGGTTGGCTCCGTGACATCAGCCTGGTCCTTCAGAAAATGGAGACTCTGATAGTACCAGAGCTTGGGGACATAGACCTCATCTGCTGAAGTTGCAGTTTCCTCAGACTTCACGACCTTCTTCCTCTCCCTGATATACGCACTCCTCAGGCTGCCAATTTTCTTTCTAATATCATCAACAGTTGCCGTGGGGAACCTTGGCTTGACAAATTCCACAAGTTCCTCCAGGGCTGCGTGCCTCTTTGGTTTGTTGGTGTAATGTGGGTGTATACCCTGCCACAATATGGGAAAATCCCTGTATTTGGCAATGAAGAGGGGGAGAAAACTCATGTCGTTGAATCCCTTCATATCAATCTCTGCAAGACACAACAACACACCAAACCCTATAAATTATGTCAGGCTAAACTCTCCTAATCTTCTCCATAAAGAAGCCTCAAGTTCAAATCAGTCTAGGCTAGTTATGTACCAACGTTAAATTGTACCTTCGTTTGTAGCGATCGTCTCGTGTGAGTTTTCTCTCCCCTCGTCTCCCAGATCGTGGCTACGACACAGGCGTGTGACGTTTTATATACACTGCGCATGCTTCAAACTCCGCCCGCCCCTGACGATCTTTCTCGTCTATTCCCCACCCCTTCTCTTTACGGCGTAGTGGGGAGAGCACATGGCGGGGACACAGCAGGTGCGCCACAAATATCCCACCAACGAGGAGGAGGACGAGGAAAGTCCGGAGGCAGAAACGTCCCGATCCCAGAACCTGAAATTCAAGGCCTCCAATATGTCATTTGGAGAAATGTTGGAGATGGTGGACATATTAAAGAGGAGCGACTATGATGGGAAGTATGGGCCTTACCTCAACCCCAATGTCCGCAAGGCCAAGATCATGTCTAAAGTTGTGAGAAGGCTGTACAATAATTTTGGGGTACAACAATCCAAGGAGCAACTCAGGAAACGCTGGTCAGACCTGAAACTGAGGGAGGCCGATCAGTACAGAAAGATCAAGAGAATTCTTCAAAAAAGTAAGTAGTTGTGTTTTGTGTTTGATTTCTTGCTTGCATACTGCTCCATTGTGTTTTGATTTTTACCAAGTTGTACATTCCAAAATGGCCACTTTCAGGTTCGTCTGTGCATTCGATCGTACTCAGCCTCGATCTTTCTGCCACTGTCATGGTCGTGTGTGTGTGCATTCGATCGTACGCAACCTCGATCGTTCGGCCACTTATAATACGATGTTTGGTGTTTTTTTGGGGAAAGGAAGTTTGTTCTCACTAGAAATGTCATCAAGAATGTAAAGCCAATTTATTCAATGTAAAGGAGAGGTCACTCAGTAGCTGTTTACCCATCTGGACTCTAGAGCACTAGTGCTGGGACACCCAAACCCCCTTTTTATTATGCTTTTCCACACATGTGCTCCAGTGGATACTAGAGGGGGGTCTCCATCACACAAACTTCTACCAAAAAGCTAGTCAGTTTAGCACCTTTACAAAGTGACTTCATTCATGTAGTTGACATTTGTAACTGGCCAAACTAAAATAGTGTCCGTCACTTTCAAGCAATGTTTGTCATTTCCTATTTCTGCCCTCAATAGCTTGTGTTGCTAAATCTTCCTTTTGGACATTCTCATAGGGGAGCGAAAACTTGGGCCGTCTGAGGAAACCCCCAAACCAACACCTACCAAAAAAGGGGAAAGAGCAGAAGCAGAGGAGGAGGAGGAGGAGGAAGGAGAGATCATCGAACTTGGAGAAATTGTCACCACAACAGGTGAGTGTGGGAGAACACAGCTACTGGTAAGCTAATCCATGTATGGCTGCCTCATTTCCAACACCCCATTTTTGTTTGTTTGTGGTTTTTAGGTGACGTGGATGTTGTGGAAGAAAAATCGCACTTTACCACAGAGAGTGCCCACGTACTCATCGGAGAGATAATGGTCTGCAATAGAGATCTAGATTACATAAAGCAAAACATCAATGATGTTCAACAAAAATTGAAGAACATCATTGATATTTTAGGAAAAATATGAAAACGCACCAAGTAATTAACACACATTTGTGCCAGCTTCAGAACACATTTGCAACTTAAAAACTGTCTGAAATTTGGAACATGCACACATTGTGTCCACATGTGCTAGCTCCCACCATGGTGGATGAATGGCAACGTTTTTTTGGGGGTGCAAACACTTTACGAACTACGAAAGTGGTTGTGGTGAAGGGGTTGCACCCCCAAAAAACGTCCATTCATCCCCATGATGGAAAATGGCACTTTTGAAGCTTCTAGGCATGTGTTTTACCATCTAATGACCATTTTCAGTCCCAAATTGTGTGCATGTTCCAAATTTCCACTTTTCGGGGGTGACCCCCCCATGTGATGAAGGCAAGATCAAACACACTTTGAACATATAGTCATGTCTGATCTTGTCTTCACTTTACAAAGTTGAACTTTCCAAGTTCCTAGGTTCTGTTTTGCTCCATGCCTGGTTTTACCAATTGCGGAATGTTTGTAAACAATGTTGTAAATAACCAAGATGTTGTCAGTTTTGGCGTGAAGATTGTAAACGCACTTGGGAATGTTTTCCTAGTAAACTTTTATTTTTCTAAATGTGTGGCTTCCTTATTTAAAAAACACAATGCATTATGTATGTAAAATGAAAAGGATATGGGGGGCAATGGGTGTTATTTACTAAAGGCAAATCCACTTTGCACTCCAATTTTCTTTCCCGGGGAACTTTTTCAATGCACTTGTAGAGCATAGCGGATTTGACTTATGTAAATGACACCCACAGTGCTTTGTACGAAAACACGGAGCACAGCATTTTGGAGAATACACACATGTCAGACCTGGTGATGAAAAGGAGTATTTTGGGTGTCAGTTATGCAGTACAAACCTTCTCTAGACCAAAGATTAGGTAGCAAACACACAACATGAGAATAATCTTTTTGGGAAGAAGAGACTGTTACCTCCTTTTGCCCAGAAAGTGCATTCCCACTGTCGAAGGCAAAGGGAAAAAATGTCAAAGTAAAATAAGCTAAAAAGAAGACTGAAATGACATGAAATCATAGGTTGGTTAAAATATCAGATTTATTAAAAAATGCCTCTCACACATCGTCAGGCAGAGCAATGGCCCCCCTACCCACAAAGTACTGCATATATTGGTCCCGGACCACACGGGCATTTAGAGGGGGCAAGCCTGGACGTGCCACTCGAAGGGCTGTGAGTTCGGCATTTGGAGGGCCCTCCACATCTGGGCCAACGGGCACCACATAGTTCCTGTTATGTCTTTTGAGGAAGTTGTGCAATATGCAACAGGCAAGAACTATGTGGTTGAGTTTGTATTCCGCCAAGTTAAATGCCGTCAGGAACAGGCGGAAGCGGCTGGCCAGGATGCCAAAAGCGTTCTCCACAACTCTTCTGGCTCTGGACAGCCTGTAGTTGAAGACCCTCTGGTCCGGGGTGAGGGTCCTCATCGGGAACGGCCTCATCACATGGGGAGTCAACGCAAACGCTTCATCTGCGACAAAGACGAAGGGGAGTCCTTCGGCATTCTCCTCTGGAGGTGGCAAGCACAGGCTGCCACTTTGGAGACGCCAGTAGAACTCCGTGTGCGTAATGGCCCCACCATCCGATATCCGGCCGTTCATCCCCACGTCCACATACATAAACTCGTATGTTGCCGACACCACCGCCAACATCACTACACTATTAAACCCTTTATAATTATAATAGTAGGACCCCGAGTTGGGCGGTGGGACGATGCGGACGTGTTTCCCATCAATTGCCCCTCCGCAGTTAGGAAAGTCCCAACGGCTGGCAAAGTGGGAGGCCACAGTCTGCCATTCCTGTGGCGTGGAAGGGAACTGTGGAGTGAAACAAGAAAAAAAAATTAGTCACTTTGCACCTAAACATTGCAAGCAGATTAGACAATCAACATCTTGGAACAAGAGCATTGTCTAAAATTGGAGGCTGGAAAGTATTTGCACAGAAAAGTAGAGGCTCCCCTTCACAGATTACTCACCCCCCCATCAATCCCCCCACTTCTGATGGGCCATTGGCAATAACTAGGGGTTTTGGGGGGGGGGGGTGGTGGACAGCTAACCCTCTGCACTTCATTGATTGGCAAATGGCTCAATAATGTGGGCTAGTTTGGCCAGACCCTCTGTACTTAACACTATTGGCAGGCCACAGGAAAGATCAAATAACATTTCAGGCCGCCCCCCCCCCCCCCCCCCAAAACAGGCAGGCACAGTGTGACATTATTAAATTACCAAGCAAGCTAATAGGAGGGAAAGAAGACAAAAAAATAGGAAATGGAATGTATGGAGGCAGTCCCTTGCACTACATGCTTTGCTGAATTCATCCCTAAAGATGCGCACTATAAAGAGGTAGGTATATAGTGTGTATGGACCTTGGGAAAGCCAGCAGATAAAGGATTGGTACCATCTGACAGAGCAGTTGGGGGAGGGGGTTCCTAATGAGTTTGCCCCCCCCCCCACCAAAAGAACAAAAAAAGGGGGCTCTACATGAAGTAAACCACACAGCAAACATTTGTGCATATTTTAGGGGGTGTTTTGGGGCAAACAATACTATGCAGCAGACAAAAGACATTGCTTAAGTGACTAGGCCATAGGTGTCTATTGGGGCAGAAGAGCATGCTGGTGAGGTAAGTGAAGGGAAAAATGCATGAAGGAGAAAAGGGGCACAGCATATTAGAACATATTGCAATCATGGTAATTAGGGAAGGAGGTCAAAAATACAAGTCATTAGCAAACAGAGCATACATAGAAGGGAATAGTAAAGTAGAAATGTTACCTTAATATAGTCCTCCTGCAGGACCTGAATGATGGCAGAACAGGTCTCTGGAATAATGATTCCCAGGGCCTGGGGAGAGATACCTGAAGAGAACTTCAAATCCTGAAGACTTCTCCCTGTCGCCAAGTACCTCAACGTGGCAACAAGCCTCTGCTCCGGAGTAATGGCTTGTCTCATGCAGGTATCCTGCCGGCTGATAAAGGGGGTCAGCAAAGCCAAAAGACGGTGAAAATCGGGGTCCGTCATCCTGAGAAAGTTCCTGAAATCATCAGGATTATTCTCCCGGATCTCACGAAGCAAAGGCATGTGCGAGAACTGGTCACGCTGAAGCAACCAATTCTTGGTCCACATACTCCTCGTCACTCTGTTCATGGACGGGTCTTGGGTCAAAGCTAAAAGCCCGACACCAATTCCGCGTACAGCACGAACTCGGCGACGAGTACGCACGGGAAACATCGCTCAGAAGGTCACAAAAGGTCGGCTGGTCAGAACGGACAAACAGAAAGCACCGATAAACAGCAAGGCCTGAAAGAACGAAGTGAATACCAGCAACGAGCAGACAATAAGCAGTGCAAATCAAAGCGTCCTATATCAAGATATAGGCCGCAATGACCAACAAATGCGAACTGACTACACGCACTAATAAACAGATACGCACGACAAGCACAAACTGAAGAGCAGTAACGATCTGAGTCAGAAAAATGAGAAGCGCGAATCTTAAGTCACCAAACTTCCACTAACTCTCGATAAACACGGGATCAGCAGAAGGAGCCCAACGGGTGCCTGACGTGGTGCTGAACTTCCCTTTTGTAATCTCGTGGACGACGACTTACGTTACGACGTTCTTCCGGACCGGATATTCCGACAACGTAGTCCGACCGTGTGTACGCAACGCCAACATCGGACAAAGTACGTCGGACAAAGTCCGACTGACCTGGTCCGCGGATTGTCCGAGCGTGTGTATGGGGCTAAAGTGTGACAGCGCTGAAAGCTGAAAAGTGGCCTGGGCAGAAAGAGTGAGAAAGTGTCTAGTATTGAAGTGGTTAAAGCTCAACCTACTATCTCAACTGAAGAATACAAATGATTAATATGCAATTTTTCATACTCATCTGAATTAAAAGATTAACACATTTTCTTTTTTTTTTTTATTATCAAATCTTTATTAGTTTTTTGACATTTCCATTTAACATCTCGCTTTTAGTCATAGACACACATGTTTATACATGAAAACGTCTTTATCAGCCTTCCGTATTCCCCCCTTTTTCGCAACCCCCAAAAGATAAACCAAAACAGAAGAAAAAAAAAAAAAAAAGGGCCCCCTTTCGTAGTTTCCCCTTCCTCCCTCCTCCCCCTCCTCTCGTTTCTCTCCCCCCCATTTCTCCCTCTTCCATTTCTTAAATACTAATTGTGATTTACCCCTTATCCCATTCCCTATTCCTACTTTTAGGCTTACCTTTCCCCTTGCATATAAGGGGCGGTAAGATACAAATAGTGAGAGAAAAAAAAAAAAAAGGTGTAGTCAATAATTTTCGTGCGTCTAACTCCCTTACTTTTAATATCTGAGGCTTTTAATGGCCATTTCCCCCCCTTTTCTCTCTTCCCCCCTCCCCTCCCTCTCCTCCCCCATCCCCCCTCCCTCCTTCTTTCCCCCCTTCCCCCCCTAGTTTACCCATTTCTTTCCCTCCCCCCTGAATCCTATACGGAAGAGTTGGATTGGGGGAGGCCACCCATAGAATTGGTGGATATGAGGGTGTGGG
This sequence comes from Lithobates sylvaticus, assembly GCA_028564925.1. NCBI lineage: Eukaryota > Metazoa > Chordata > Amphibia > Anura > Ranidae > Lithobates > Lithobates sylvaticus. The sequence goes on from CM053027.1 coordinate 152,792,840, forward strand.
AGTTCGGTGGTGGAGAGCAAGCGGTGGGCATAGGGTCTAAAGGGAAGAGCGAGGGCAAAAAAAAAAAACAGGAGCTGAGTCCTACCTCTCTCCCCGTCTCACCCATACTTCTTCCTTATTCAATCTCTATTGAGCATATATCCCAGTCTGTCCAAATTTGCACAAACCTCTCCTTTCTATTATGGATTTTATGTATCCATCTTTCAGCTTCCTTTATCACGTTCACTTCACATTTAGTCTGTTTCCATAGTCTGGGTATTAACAATTTTGCAGCGTTTATTAAGTGAGGCGTGATACTGTTCGTATATACTCTACGGGATTTCATTAAACCGTGAAACAGAAAATTTAATGGCGTCAATTCTATATGTCCCTTCGACAGTCTCTCAATCCATGGTGCAATCTCTTGCCAGAACCCTCTAATCATGGGGCATGACCACCATATATGAAGAAGGGTTCCCTTCTGCCCACATCCCCTCCAACACCTTGCGTCTACTTTCTGATATATTTGAGCTAGTTTCGCAGGGGTCAGATACCATCTAGTTAGAAGTTTGTATGACATTTCTTGAGTTTGCGCACTTTTCGATGTATAATAGGTGGATTCAATTAGCTCTTTAGTTCAATTAACACATTTTCAATAATTTATTTTTTATAACCTTGACCATAATTATTAGAATGTATGTTCAAAACCATTGCACTGTCCTCTTAAGGAATTCTCATTCTTTTTGTATATTCCTATCTAATCTGATTGGATTCTGCAGCTAAATGAACATAAAAAAACCCCAAGTAAAACATGAGATACATTACAGCATGAAAAACAAGTTATGTATGCTCATATAATCTGTCTTTGCATTCAAATATTAAATAGGGCAGTCAAAATGAAGACTCAAACTGTTATGCCACGTACACACGGTCGGAATTCTCGTCGGAAAAAGCTCTGATGGTTTTCTCATCGGAATTCAGATGGAATTTCGCTCAAATTGTCTTGCCTACACACGGTCACACCAAATTCCAACGGTCAATAACACCACGCCTTAAAAAACTTTCGACTGCACTATAAAAGGGAAGTTTAATGCTTCTGAGCATGCGTCAAATTGTTTCCGAGCATGCGTCGGAATTTTGCGTGTCTGAATTGCATACACACGATTGGAAAATCTGATAGAAAGGTTTTCCATCGGAAAAAGTAAGAACAGGTTCTCAATCCAAAGTCCGTTGGAAATTCCGACAGAAAAAGACCGATGGGCATACACACAGTCGGAAAATCAGATGAAAATCTCCCATCAGACTGTTTCCATTGGAAATTCCGACCGTGTGTACGCGGCATTAGACACAATTCAATTTTTTTGTACGGTCATGCATGCTTCTGCAAGACAAAACACAAGGTGTGAGGTACCTTCATTGAGATTTATGATTCATAGCTTTCATATTATATTTTTGTCTGTTTTGTATTATGATATTTTTATGATGAAACCCAAGACTATTGATTATCTTTGGTTTGTTATTATTGGGTAATACTTTATATTTATATTAGTGCTCTAGATAGAGACAAGTACAAACTATAGGGGGATATATTTCATGTCTAAGGTTTGCAATCACTTTAAAAATATGTCCTGGGTGGATTTTAACTATGAACATGGTTCATGAACATGGTAAAAACTGCTTTATAGCTGTAAAAGATTCTTCTTTTATGATGATTGTGAGAAGAATTTGACTGAGTCAGCTTGCATCAATCCTTGTGATTTATTTACACATACAAATTACAAAAATACTTACAAAAGGTTATACATTCACATTCAAAATAAATATTGATTCAAATAAGATAAAATATTTGAAGATAGAGTTGTTTGTTTTAAAAAGTAGTTCATGAAATGTGTTCAAAGATGGCTGCTGTGTTCTTTGTTCTGAAAGCAGCTGTAACAAAACTCTGTATGCTGTCTTATGTAGATATGTTTGTTGTGTGTTGGAAAAAGTGTGTAAGAGTGCTTTCTTCATGCTGTTCTTCCCTTATGCAAAATTGCTCTCTTTGTTAGATTTCACGCCGAAAACTAAACCCTCCCATATTACTCCTTTACCTCTCCCTTCCCCTCCCCTCTAATTGTGGGGGTTAAGATTAGTAATGTAATATGAACAGCATATCTAATTAACTCTAGACACATGAAGTGGGGGATGTAAATGTCTACCACAAACTGACTATACCCATAGGTTTTTAAAACAAGATAACATAGAAATTCCTTTATGAAAATATAATCAGTTATATCAATAAAAAATTATTTGACAGCTTCTTGAAATTGAGAACTCAGTTCAAATGTCACCATCTGTAGATTATTAACTCAAAAGACTTCACATATACACTATTTTACAGGGGATTTCATAACCTCAGTTATATATTTTTTTTTAAACCGAATACAAATTTAGGTATAAAGAATATAACATTCCCCTCTGAAATATGAATAATAACCATATTTCATATTCTAATCATTCACACTTCATTCATATGACAAATACCTTGTCTTTGATCTAATATTTCCAGATGTATTGTCATTTGTGACTGAGTTTGCAACTCCAAAATATCTAATGAAAATTTAAATATAAAGAATATAACATCCCCCTTCTGAAATATGAATAATGACCATATTTCATATTCTAATCATTCACACTTCATTCATATCGCAAATACTCTATCTTTTTTTTTTTAACAAGAAATCAAATACTCTATCTTTGATCTAATATTTCCAGATGTTTTTTTCATTTGTAACTGAGTTTTGCAACTGCAAAACTCATTTTTCTTTTAAGCTTATTTTGCAACAAATCATCTCCTCCCCTAATTTAATTTCTATTTTGATAACATAATTTGTTCATTCTAAACATTAACCACTTCAACCCCAGAAGGATTTACCCCCTTCCTGACCAGAGCACTTTTTGCGATTCGGCACTGTGTCGGTTTAACTGACAATTGCATGGTCGTACGACATTGCACCCAAACAAAATTGATGTTCTTTTTTCCCCACAAATAGAGCTATTTGATCACCTCTGCGTTTTTTATTTTTTTGCGCTATAAACAAAAAAGTGTGACAATTTTGAAAAGAAAAGCTATATTTTAAGCTATTGCTATTATAAATTTTCCCAAAAATATATAAAAAAACGATTTATTTCCTCAGTTTAGGCCAATATGTATTCTTCTACATATTTTTGGTAAAAAAAATCGCAATAAGCGTATATTGATTGGTTTGCGCAAAAGGTATAGCATCTACAAAATAGGGTTTTATGGCATTTTATTATAATTTGTTAAGTAGTAATGGCGTTGATCTGCAAATTTTATCATGACTGCGACATTATGGGGGACACATCGGACACTTTTGACACTATTTTGGGACTATTGTTATACAGCGATCAGTGCTATAAAAATGCACTGATTACTGTGTAAATGACACCGGCAGGGAAGGGGTTAAAAACTAGGGGGCGATCAAGGGGTTAAGTGTGTCCTAGGGTGTGATTCTAATTGTGGGGGGATGGGGTACTACTCACATAACAGCGAACACTGCTCCCGATGAAGTGGAGTAGTGATCTCTGTCATGTCACTAGGCAGAACAGGGAAATGCCCCGTTTACAAAGGCATTTCCCCGTTCATCCACTCTATGAAACGATTGCGGCGGACATCAAGTCTGTGGGACCTGCGGTCACGGAGCACGCGGCATGTGCGCTTGCCCACAATGCTGCTTCTTAAAGGGGACGTACCTGTATGCCCATTTGCCCAGGCGTGCCACTGTGTCGAAGTATATCATTGTGCGCTGGTCGGCATGTGGTTAAACATAACTGAAATATAATGAACAACATAATAATAATAATATAAATAATAACTATGGGATGCAATCAAATATTTCCTGCTGCTGAAGTAATAATACCCCTGAATAACTGTCTTATGGGCTGCCCACAACATAGTGGGGGAAGTGTCTTGAGCATTATTAAATGCAAGTATTCGTCTAGGCAGTCTGTGACATTATAAACCAGGTCAGGGTCTGTAAGTAGGGAGTCATTGAGGCGCCAGGTGGCGTTGCCCAGTGAGATACCAATATGTGCGATAGCTAGCCGTACCATGTGTTGATTTGACCATGGGCATGGAAGTATGTCTGTGGTTGAGTTAGCTAGCAGGACTAGAGTACTGAAAATGTAGTCCAGCCTAGAGTAGCTGTCATGGGGGTGTGAATAAAAGGTGTAGTCCCGGGCACCTACATTGTGGACCCGCCACAATTTAGTTGGTGGGAGCTGAGCAAACGGGTGAAGGATTTTGGGAAAGCGTTTGCATTACTTACAACTCGGCTTCTGTCTAGTACCGAATGGGCCACCATATTGAAATTACCTCCAATCACTAGCTGTGGGGAGAGATACAGTTAAGGACCTGAAAAAAGGAGGCAAAAATTAGGCTTGTGAGACAAACATAAACATTTGCTAAAGTAATCGCTTTGCCACAAATTGAGCCCTGAATTATCAGGAACCTGCTGGAGGGGTCTCTATGCTGCACATCCAATAATACAGAATTTTTTATAAAAATGGCCACCCCCTTGGATCTAAAGTTAAACGTGGTGAAAAAGTGTTGTTAATATTGGCAATCAAAGTAGCTAGACTGGTTAGAGGCAGAAAAATGGGTCTCCTGAAGGAGCAATATGTCCGCTCCCATGTGCCTATAGGATCCCATGTGCCTATAGGATCGAAAGACCTTCTTCCTCTTCTGTGGGGAATAAAAACCTTCTACATTGTGCGATATAATTTTAATCCCCATACATCTTATGCCGCGTACACACGAAGGGACAATCCCGCGGGATTATCCTCTGGACTGAAGTCCAGCGGATAATCCCCTCGTGTGTGGGCGCCGGCGGACTTTTTGGCGCCAAAGTCCGGCGGACCAAAGTTTTAAGTTTGGTTTTAAAATTATCCGCTGGACTTGGCAGTCCAGCGGACAATCCCGCCGTTAGTGGGCAAGTCCGCGGGACTTTTGAAATGAACGGACTTGCCGCTCATCGGCAAGTCCGTTCATTTAGCACGTGACTGCAGTTACTGCCGCCGCGCTAGCTCCGTGACCTGGCATGGATTTAAAGGGACTCCCCACGCCGAAAAAACGGCGTGGGGGTTCCCCCCAAATCCATGTCAGACCCTCATCCGAGCACGCAGCCTGGCAGGCCAGGAAAGGGGTGGGGACGAACGAGCGTCCTCCGGGACTGTGACAACACAAGGGGGCGGGGTCACCATGTGACATGTGCATGTGACCCTGTCCCCATTCCCCTATATAAGTCTCAGCGCAGAGCGGCACAGGCATTCCGGGCAGAGAGAGCGTCGGGTCAACATCGGAAGAAGAAGAACAAGAAGAAGGACAAGAAGAAGGACAAGAAGAAGAAGAAGGCGCCGGCGGCGCGGAAGACGACGACCGCCGCAAGAACAGAAGAGACCCCCGGAAGACCCCCGAAGGCGGATCGAGACCCCCAGACGACGGCGGCGACGACGAAGAAGGTAGCCGGACTCCCCCCCTCGTGAAAGAGCTAGGTAAAAGAGCAGAAGAGAGCGGAGGAGTCCGGCGAGAAGACCCCCAAGACGGAAGAAGACCCCCGGAGCAGTGCAATAAAATATTTTTTCAAAAGTGTGTGTGTTTTTGTACTTTACATTTTACACCTTAGGTGAATGGGTAGGGGTACATCGTACCCCATACTCATTCACATAGGGTGGGGGGGGGCCGGGATCTGGGGGCCCCCTTATTAAAGGGGGCTCCCAGATTCCGATAAGCCCCCGCCCGCAGACCCCGACAACCAACGGCCAGGGTTGTCGGGAAGAGGCCCTTGTCCTCATCAACATGGGGACAAGGTGCTTTGGGGTGGGGGGGGCCGCACGGCCCCCCTTTCCCCAGGGCACCCCCCATGTTGAGGGCACGCGGCCTGGTACGGCTCAGGAGGGGGGGGCGCTCGTTCGTCCCCACCCCTTTCCTGGCCTGCCAGGCTGCGTGCTCGGATGAGGGTCTGACATGGATTTGGGGGGAACCCCCACGCCGTTTTTTTCGGCGTGGGGATTCCCTTTAAATCCATGCCAGCTTGCGGAGCTAGCGCGGCGGCATTTACTGCCTACGCTAGCTACGTAACCTGAAGTTACGTTCGAAATGAACGGACTGCTCCGTGTGTGGGCAAGTCCGTTCATTTTCAAAAGTCCCGCGGACTTTTGGCCGGCGGATTATCCGCTGGAGAAGTCCAGCGGACCTAGCTGGAAAGTCCCGCGGGATTGTCCGCTGGACTAGGTCCGCCGGCAAAAGTCCGCACGTGTGTACGCGGCATTAGAATGTTGAGGATCATAATTATGCCAGGCAGAGAAATGTGTTCATGAATCAGTGAGAAGCCCTTAAGAAACAGGGGATCTAAAGGAGCACAACAAAGGTGGCATACTGTAGGCCTCCTCTCCCACGTATACACCATAACATTTCATGTCAGAGCAAATGCAAAAAAAAATAACAAAAAAAAGGGTATAAAGGAAAGGTGTGGGAACCTGTGAACCAAAAATGGGTGAACATAATGTCCATGTCTGAATGGCATCGGGGAGAAATAAGAAACAGAAAAAAACAATACTTCCCCATCGACTATCAGAAAAAACCTTCTTGAAGGACTGTGTAGTCCAATTCTCTTGATAAACCGTATGAACCTATAGAGTTCAGTATAGGTGAACTCAACAAGGCCTGAAGTCTGGGTGACCAGTTTCTCGTAAGTAACCAAAGACCCTCAAACCAGGCCTATGAAAATGTAGAGCAGGGGGTCGAACATGTGGGCACAATGAGACTTTGAAGCCATCTTGCGACAGTTTGTTGAAGAGTAAAAAAGTGAGGGATGGGAAAGTCAGTGGCAAACCGTAGAAACTGTAACTGATGCATCTTTTTATCCACAATGAGTCAATTTTGTAGCATGGTGACCATATAGGTAGTACCATAGTGGGGAACCTGAAGTTTAAAGGGGAAGCCCCAACGATAATGAATACTTGCAGACTGCAGTACCAAGGTGACTTCTTTTAGGTTTCTGTGTTTTCCCAACGTGGCCAGAGAGAGGTCTGGATAAATCTGGACCCTGGTCCTGTCAAGCTGTATGTTGGGGGTATTACGGGAAGCCCTCAGGATATGTTCTTTAATAAGATAGTCCTTAAGACACAGCACTATGTCCCTTGGTGGTTTGTCATCTGGAGGTTTGGGGCGCAGAGCTCTGTGTATCCTGTCACAGGCAAAGGAGACATCTGAGGCATTCGGTAACAGGGACTGGAACAGTCTTTTAATTGCTGGGAGAAGGTCTGTAACCTGTTCTGGGACCCCCTTATTCTTATATTATTGCGCCTATTACGATTGTCCAAATCTTCTAAAGCTGATTGCAGCTGAGTCACTGTGGCTCTAAGGGATTCATGATCCCTGCGGAGGTCAGAGTATGCTAGCTGGAGTTCATCAAGCTTTGTCTCCAACAGGTCCATCCTTCCCCCATCACTGCTAGTTCCTTGGATAACGTGTTAGTGTCAAGAAAAGCGTTCAGTACCTTTTTCTGCCAGCAGGAGAATCGGCCATGGTATGTCCAGCAAAAGAGCCGCTCAGCGCGCACGGGAGCGCGCACGCGCGCACGGGAGCGCGCGCGCGCGCGCGCACGGGAGCGCGCACGCACGCTGTTTGAGTCCGTTTTGGCGCCAGAAGCGCTATTTAAGGAAGTGCTTGTCCATGCTGTCTTGCTGTCCGGTCTACAGCGTTCCCGTGACCCCCAGCTACCAGCTACCTGTGAATTACCTGACTTCTGATACCTGACTACCCGGCTTGTTCCTGATACCCCGTACCTGCTGCCTGTCCTCGATCCCGGCTTGTCCTGACTTCTCTTCTGCTTGCTCCTTGGTACTCTGCTGTCCGCCTGTTAAACGACCCGGCCTGCTTCACGACTACGCCTTGCCTGCTGATTTGGTACCGCACCTGCCTGCCCGTGTTTGACCCGGCCTGTCTGTGACCTGCTTGCCTGTCTGCTACGACTGGGTTCCTGCCTTAGCCCTCTACTGGTCGTCCTACAGTACTCCAGACGTCGGGACCAGCCCTACACCTGTAACCCGCCAGGCACTTGTGCCCCTTTGTGCTTCCGAGCCCCTGTCTATTCTACCAGGGGTTCCCGAGCCGGAGGTATACGAGACGCCGCTCCCTGCATTCGTGGGCTCAACCACCAGGTACGTGACAGTACCGGACAGCCATGTCCGAGCCCACGCAGGGAGCCGCTCCAGTGGATGATCTGTGTCGCCATCTGGCCGGCCTAACCCAGGCAGTAAAGAGTCTTCAGGAAGGCTATACCCGGCTCGAGGAACGTGTTCAGATCCTATCCACAGTTACGTCACCTTCACCTGCGATTCCTGCTGCTCCTTCAGTAGTGATGATGCCACCTGAACCTAAGGTTCCCACTCCTGAGCGGTTTTCTGGGGACCGTAGCAAATTTCGAGCTTTCCACAATGCTTGTGAACTTTTCTTTGCTCTGCAGCCTAGGACTTTTTCGCTTGACGCCACCAAAGTAGGCTTTGTCATTTCCCTGCTATCAGGAGATCCACAAGCTTGGGCCCATCGGCTTTTGGAACAGAAGGATGCCGCCCTTGACAATTTGAACTCTTTCTTTCATGCTATGTCCCAGCTCTACGAGGACCCGCAACTAACAGCCACTGCAGAAACGGCCCTGCATTCTCTACAGCAAGGTCGCAGACCAGCGGAAGATTATGCGTCTGAATTCAGGCGCTGGAGTTCCGATACTAACTGGAATGACTCCGCTCTGCGTTACCAGTTCCGTATGGGCCTCTCTGAATCATTGAAGGACGAATTGGCCAGAGTGGATACACCTGAGACTTTAGACGCACTCATTAATCTGTCCATACAGATTGACAGGCGACTACGACAACGGAGGTCTGAACGTTCCGCCGGTCCCTCCCGACCAATCTGGATGCTTCCCCGTGTACCCAGTCAGCCTCCACCGAATCCCAGAACTCCCGTGGCCTATACCTCTGATGCTCCGGAACCTATGCAGCTAGGATTGCTGCGCCCATCTCTGACACCTGAAGAGCGACAACGCAGGCGATCCAATAATCTGTGCCTCTACTGTGGCGAATCGGGACATTATGTGAGATCCTGTCCTGCTAAACTCCGTAAGTCCTGCACTACCTCTTTTGCTCTTACTCCCACTCTGCCGAATAATACGTCTCATCTGGCTGTCTCCGTTCTTTTTCAGCTTCCCAGAGGGAATATCCGGGTAACCGCTATCATTGACTCTGGAGCCTGCAGCGGTTTCATGGACTCAACTTTCGCCACCCGGCATCATGTTCCTCTTCGACCAAAAGCAAAGGGCCTCTCTATACATCTGGCAGACGGCTCGGCTCTTAAATCTGGACCTGTCACACAAGAGACTGTGCCAATCTCTACCACTATGGCCGGTAACCACCAAGAATTATTATGCCTGAACATCATCCAATCCCCTCTGTTTCCAGTCATTCTAGGCATGCCCTGGTTGAGGGCTCACAACCCATTCATTGATTGGACCACTGGGGAGATCAGCTTTCCCTCCTCCTACTGTCACCAATATTGCCTACCTGAGACGGCCCAAGCACTTTCACCCCTACTCTGCATGGAAGCTGATGAAGAGACCCGTCAAGCCGTGCCTGAAGTCTACCATGAGTTTTTAGACGTCTTCAGCAAGAAGGGCGCGGATACTCTTCCTCCTCACAGGCCTTATGACTGCCCGATTGAAATCCTTCCTGGCGCAGAAGTTCCATTTGGGAGAATCTTCCCCTTAACTGAACTTGAACTTGGCACTTTGAAGGCCTATATTGATGACAATCTGGAGAAGGGGTTCATTCGGCCCTCCACTTCCCCAGCAGGGGCAGGAATTTTCTTCGTAGAGAAAAAAGACCATTCCCTACGCCCCTGCGTAGACTACAGGGAACTTAACAAAGTCACCATCAAAAATCGGTACCCTCTCCCTTTGGTGCCTGAATTATTTCAAAGACTGGGATCTGCAGCAACGTTCACAAAACTGGACCTTCGCGGGGCATACAACCTTATCCGCATCCGGAGTGGTGACGAGTGGAAGACTGCCTTTCGCACCCGATTCGGGCATTTCGAATATTTGGTTATGCCATTCGGACTCTGCAACGCCCCTGCTACGTTCCAGCATTTTGTGAACGATATCTTCAGAGACTACCTTGACCTGTTCGTCATAGTATATTTGGACGACATCCTGATCTTCTCGCCTTCCCTGTCAGAGCATCGCCAACATGTTAAAAAGGTGCTAACCAGACTTCGTCGCCACGGCTTGTATGCGAAACCGGAAAAATGTGTATTCGAGCAACAGAGCATCCAGTTCCTAGGATTGATTATTTCCGTGGAAGGTATCAAAATGGACCCACAGAAGGTCTCTGCCATCCTGGACTGGCCAGCTCCTACCGACAGGAAGGGTGTTCAACGCTTTGTGGGATTCGCAAATTTCTACCGGAAATTCATCAAAGGGTTCTCCACTATCATTTCACCCATCACGAATCTAACCAAGCAGAGCACTAGGTTTTCTTGGTCTCCCGGAGCGCAGGCAGCCTTTGCAACTTTGAAAGATCGATTCACGTCGGCATCAGTTCTGAAGCATCCTGACCCAGCGTTACCGTACATACTTGAGGTTGATGCCTCGGAAATCGCAGTCGGGGCAGTGTTATCTCAGAGACAAGGGCCTAAAGCTCTGTTGCATCCAGTTGCGTTCTTCTCCCGCAAACTATCTGAGGCGGAACGAAATTACGACGTGGGAGACCGAGAACTATTGGCCATCAAAGCGGCCCTTGAAGAATGGCGATATCTGTTGGAAGGAGCGACACATCCGATTCTTGTGTATACGGATCACAAGAATCTCGAATATTTAAAAACCGCTAAGAGACTGAGACCACGCCAGGCCAGGTGGGCACTTTTCTTCACGCGATTTTCTCTCCACATAACTTACAGGCCCGGGTCGAAGAACACCAAACCAGACGCCCTCTCTAGGATGTTTAGTGAACCTGAAACGTCTTCTCCTCCGGACACCATCTTGTCTTCTGGAAGTTTTCTTTTGCTCCAAGAAGATTTGCTGGCTCAGATAAAACAGGCTTCCGCAGGAATTTCTTCCCCACCTGATACCACTCTACAAACTAGAGACGATCTGTTATGGTACGGAGAAAAGATCTTCGTACCTAAGGAGGTGCGAGTGGCTGTTCTGAACTTCTGTCATGACCATGAGTTAGCCGGTCATTTTGGGGTGCACAAGACATCTGAATTGCTCCAACGCATGTTTTGGTGGCCACAGCTAACAAAGGACTGTAGGGATTATGTGGAATCATGCATCGTCTGTATCCAGAACAAAGGCAGCAAATCAAAAGCTTGGGGGCTGTTGAAACCATTACCTGTCCCAGAGAGACCATGGAGAATGATCTCTATGGATTTTATTGTTGAGCTGCCTCCCTCGGAAGATCATTCAACCATCTTCGTAGTGGTGGATAGACTCTCTAAAATGGCTCACTTCCTTCCCATGAAGGGTACTCCTTCTGCGGCCGAAACTGCAAGAATTTTCATTAAGGAAATCGTAAGACTTCATGGCATTCCGGCAAACATAACCTCAGATCGTGGGGTACAATTCACCTCAAAATTCTGGAGGGCATTATGTGGCTCTCTGAAGATCAATCTGTCCTTTTCTTCAGCTTACCATCCTCAAACAAACGGCCAGACAGAAAGGACGAATCAAACATTGGAGCAGTACTTACGTTGCTTTTCATCATTCTCACAAGATGATTGGGTTCCTCTATTACCGCTGGCCGAATTTGCCTATAACAATTCAATTCATTCTGCTACAAAACAGACTCCTTTCTTTGCAAATTATGGTTTTCACCCTTTATTTCTATCAAACAGTATACCGGAATGTCCTGTACCTGCTGCTCAAGAAACGCTGAATTTTTTTAGTGCCAATAATAAACTACTCCAGGAGACAATGACAAGAACTCAGGAATATTACAAGGAGGTCTTTGACAGGAAGAGAAGGGGAGAACTCAATTTAAAACCTGGAGATCAAGTCTGGCTGTCTACATTAAACTTGAAATTGGCATGCCCCTCCAAGAAGCTTGGCCCTAAGTTTGTGGGTCCTTTCCCTGTGGAAAAGAAAATCAATAGTGTAACTTATAAATTAAAACTGCCCGAATCATTCCGGATCCACCCAGTCTTCCATGTAGCTCTGCTCAAACCTACTGTCCCAGATCCTTTTGTTGGCCGAAATGCGGGGCCTCCTGAACCGGTACTCATTGATGGGGAAATGGAATTCGAGGTGGAGTCGATCTTGGATTGTAGGAGAAGAGGCGGGCGTGTGCAGTATCTGGTGAAATGGAAGGGGTACGGCCCGGAAGAAAATTCGTGGGAACCGGAATCCAACATTCATGCAAAGAGGTTGATTCGGGCATTTAATAAAGCACACGCACGTAAGATGGTTCAGTTGGGCATCCGGAGGCTGCCCCTTAGGGGGGGGCAATGTCAAGAAAAGCGTTCAGTACCTTTTTCTGCCAGCAGGAGAATCGGCCATGGTATGTCCAGCAAAAGAGCCGCTCAGCGCGCACGGGAGCGCGCACGCGCGCACGGGAGCGCGCGCGCGCGCACGGGAGCGCGCACGCACGCTGTTTGAGTCCGTTTTGGCGCCAGAAGCGCTATTTAAGGAAGTGCTTGTCCATGCTGTCTTGCTGTCCGGTCTACAGCGTTCCCGTGACCCCCAGCTACCAGCTACCTGTGAATTACCTGACTTCTGATACCTGACTACCCGGCTTGTTCCTGATACCCCGTACCTGCTGCCTGTCCTCGATCCCGGCTTGTCCTGACTTCTCTTCTGCTTGCTCCTTGGTACTCTGCTGTCCGCCTGTTAAACGACCCGGCCTGCTTCACGACTACGCCTTGCCTGCTGATTTGGTACCGCACCTGCCTGCCCGTGTTTGACCCGGCCTGTCTGTGACCTGCTTGCCTGTCTGCTACGACTGGGTTCCTGCCTTAGCCCTCTACTGGTCGTCCTACAGTACTCCAGACGTCGGGACCAGCCCTACACCTGTAACCCGCCAGGCACTTGTGCCCCTTTGTGCTTCCGAGCCCCTGTCTATTCTACCAGGGGTTCCCGAGCCGGAGGTATACGAGACGCCGCTCCCTGCATTCGTGGGCTCAACCACCAGGTACGTGACAGTTAGTGGATTTATGAAGTTCCACTTGGAACTTGTCAGCAAGCTTCTCATACATGGAAGAGAGCTCTGCTTTCGTGAGATTAACTGGGTACTCACAGTCTCCTGATGTGCTGGCTGGAGAAGGTTCCTGGCTGTGTGTTGTTGCCGGAGCACGTGGTGACTGGGCACCATTTTGCGACATCCTGCTCTGCTCCCGGACCCGAAGGAAGTAATTAGTTAGGGACTTTTGCGCTGGCTTTCCTTGGCAAGCTTTATGTGTCAGCATTGCGCCTCTTTGTCCCCTAGGGGTGCAGGCAGTTTGTGGTGAAAGTCGGCTTGTGATCTCCCCAGAGGAGTGATAGAAGCCTCCATTGCTTACAGAGCTCTCGTTACAGATGTCCTCTTACCTTCTGGGTAATCTGGAAAGGGTTACCAGGAACACTTTTCTTATCAATACATGAGTTTTCCTTGTGTCACATACCTAATGGTTTTGAGCCTGACTTGCAGAGGAAGGCCTCCCTTACGGCTCCCACTCACGGTCCTCTGGTACTGTAACAGAAGACACAGGAGTAAGGAGGGGCACGGGTGCCTGGCAGGATCGACAGACAGGATTGGATGAACAGACTGGGTCAGCTCAGCAGACTGGATCAGTGCAGACTGGATTAGCTCAGCAGACAGGATCAGCTCAGCAGACTGGATCAGCTCAGCAGACTGGATCAGTGCAGACTGGATCAGCTCAGCAGACTGGAACAGCTCAGCAGACTGGATCAGTGCAGACTGGATCAGCTCAGCAGACTGGAACAGCTCAGCAGACAGGATCAGCTCAGCAGACTGGATCAGCTCAGCAGACCGGATCAGTGCAGACTGGATCACCTCAGCAGACTGGAACAGCTCAGCAGACAGGATCAGTGCAGACTAGATCAGCTCAGCAGACTGGAACAGCTCAGCAGACTGGATCAGTGCAGACTGGATCAGCTCAGCAGACTGGAACAGCTCAGCAGACAGGATCAGCTCAGCAGACTGGATCAGCTCAGCAGACTGGATCAGTGCAGACTGGATCAGCTCCGCAGTCTGGAACAGCTCAGCAGACAGGATCAGTGCAGACTGGATCAGCTCAGCAGACTGGAACAGCTCAGCAGACAGGATCAGCTCAGCAGACTGGATCGTCAAACAGGCCAGGTCAGGTATCAGGCTGGCAGCAGAGGTACAGAGGGGCAGGCAGGAGAGTAGTCACAGACAGGCCAAGGTCAGGTATCAGGCTGGCAGCAAAGGTACAGAGAGGCAGGCAGGAAAGTAGTCACAGACAGGCCGGGGTCGGGTGCAGGCAGATAACAAGTAGGTCACAGGCAAGCCGGGTCTTTATCACAGGTAAGTATTCAGATCAGGTTTTTGGCACACAACGCTGTAGAGCAGACAGCGGGGACCGTCTGTGACAGACAGGCTTAAATAGCCTGTCTGGCGCCAACAGGGGCGCGCTCCCGTGTTCCCACATGTGCTCCCGCGCACGGGCACAAGTGCGCGTGCACATGTGTGCACATGCGCATGCGCAATGGCGCCCGTGGACGTGAGCCAGAGAGCCCGGGCCGCAGATTTCTGGCAGGATCTTCATGACACCTTGGAGACATTACAACAACACTTGCACTTGCATTAGCACATTTCACCGGATAATTTCCTATTGATATGCAACATTCATATATACCAGTATCATTTAAAGATACACTTATTTGATGATAAATAAATTTATCATTAATCTAATTCACACTACCAAAAATTCCTTTATGAATTATATTAGTAGTACTGTGAAGAAAGCTACCCAAAAATTCTCCTTTTCCAGGTTAACAATGAACTTTGAGGTAAATATATTTCTATTCTACATATCAAATGCAAACTATCTTTGTATTCAATGATTTTTAAAAACTGTTGAGACACTAATTTCTGGAACAATCATATCTACCACAGTAATACATATTTTAACCCTTATTTGAGCTGTTTTTCTTATTACTTTAATATTCCATGTTCTTACAATGTCCCCTTTTTCATCTCCTATTATATTTAAATGTTCTGGATCTAATATTTTTACAAAACTTTGTAATAGGTAATAAAATTGCTCTACGGGATAAAGTAATTTGCCAGATCTTATCATATTATTAGTAACATCTCCAGACCAAATTGTTAAATCAATACCTTTTACAAATACTGACCAGAAACCCCTTTCCATTATATTGCATTCAAAAGTTCTGGTTCTGTTGTTTAGTCTATAAGATCCCTGCATTTTAACAAAATTTTTTTACATTCTGTTTTAACTTTGATTTCAACATTATTACTATGAATGAAATACAATTGCATACAGCAATCATATCCCTATCCTACGCATACCTATCCAAACAAATCTTCAGCTGTATTGATATTTGTATATCTAAATTTATCACTTTTGTCATTTGTATTAATATCAATGTCTTTATCACTTTTGTCCTCTGTATTGATATTGGTGTCTTTATAATTTTTTTCATCTGTATTAATATCAATTTTTTTTATCACTTTTGTCATCTGTATTGATATCACAAACTTTTGTTATTAATAGTGATATCAATGTGTACATCTCTTTTGTTTCTGAATAATATAATGTCTTTGTTGTGGAAATCTTCAATAAGTCTTCTCTCTTTAAAACTTTTCTTTTGTTGTCATCTTTTTTTCTTTTTGGAATTCATGATTCCTCCAGGTTAGATTTTTATAAATCCTTCTTGAAAACAGGAATGCAGCATCATTATCTTGGCATAAACAATTTGCATTGTATACCCACATTTTTTGTTGTCTATGTGCATTTGTCACTGAATTGAGAGGTCTTTGGACTTGCACCATTACACCTTGAACATCCAAAATGTCAAATGGACCTTCCCAATTACTTTGCCACTTTTCCTGAAACTTTTTATCATAAATTGACCTCCTGTCTCAAACTTAGAAATATGTGGAGGGACCATTTTTTGCATATAAGTAGCTGCATGTGGCAAAATATTGTTCAGATTGTCCTGTAACTTCTGTAACCATTTTGTTTTCTCCATTGCCTCTCTTTGTGGTGTAGACAATAGAGGTTCATTGGGAAACACAAGCAGCATTGTCATTATTCAAAAGGAGAATACTTTGTTGCTGAAGATGCTGTGCTTCTGACACTCATCAGAACAAATGGTACAACATCAACACAAGTATTTCCTCTGTCTAACAACATTTTTGCAATTCTAGATTTGATAGTCCTATTCATTCTTTCCACAATACCTGCAGACTGTGCATGATATGGCACATGAAATCTCTGTTCTATTCCCAAGATTTTACATTTTGCCTGCATGATTTTACCTGTAAAATGGGATCATCTGTCACTACTGAGGTTTGTTGGTGTACCCCAAACTGGAAAAAACATGATTAATCAACATCCCAAGCATCATCTTTGTGAACTGGAAGGATCTCGATCCAATTTGAAAAAATGTCAACCAAAACTAAAGCAAATCTGAATCCATTTTCCCATTTTGAAGTTATTGGTCCTATATTATCTATTTGTATAGAGGACCAAGGTCCGTCTGCTGGAGGATATATATGTAAAGGAGGTTTCTGACCCTTTGGTCAAGGATTCACTTGTGCACAAATTAGACAAGATTTGATTACACTATCTACAGTCGCTTCTTTTTTCTCCAAATAAAACTTATCTTTAAGAATTTCAAGCAATTTTTGCTTACCAATGTAACATAAACTGTCATGATTTAATTTAGTGAATTCCACCTGTAGGTGTTGTGGTATAACAGTATGCAGAACCCAATCTAAGTCATGACACAAGATCCCCTTTTCACAAACAAAGGACGATCTTGTGTCACCCGGAGAAGAAGAAAAAAGAGACAAATCCCTTCCCTGTTCCTATTAATTCACTATTGGGAACAATTTATAGAGTGACAGTGTGTGTATGGGCTGATCTGGCTAATTCATAGACAAACACAGAAAATAGCCTAGTGCATATAGCACAGCATAAACCCCTCAGGATGATTCTGGACAGACCAATGTGTATTTAAAAAGTATACATTTTTATTGGAAAATTACAAAGGGTATAAAGAAAATAGTAAGGTACATTATAATAAAACAATCAATGTCAAGAGCGTATACATCACAGTATTCACCCTGCATGGGGCTTAGAACAGACAATAGAATGAGGATGACGCCAACATGTTTTGGACTGTACGTCCTTTTTTCAGAGGCATTAAGTCATCTCATATGTACATGTTCTAAGGTATAAACATATCGTAATAAATGTTAGTATGTTAATGTAGTAAACAGTGGATTTCATTGATTTGTATCCCTCAGCAAAAAGCAGCTTTATAATTATCACACAATTAAAATGGAGAGCAAATACTCACATGCCCAAACATGACACAAAATGCATACACAGGGGGGCTGGTGCTGTGGTTGAACCTATGCAAGGCTGTATGCTGCAAAGGTGTGTGGCTGATGATAAGAGCCAAAAATGCTGCAGACCAAAAGATTGAGGGAACATTGGAAACTGCAGGAACTCCCACTGATTGGAGTGTCTACTCCTTTCAGTCTTAGGTCGGCTTTAGTACACAAGTTTGCATATCTATATAAGATGGAAGTATATAAAAAAACAAAAAGTATGCATGTAAGCATATAATACATATTTATCATAGATTTGTTTAGGTTGATTTAGCAAGGTAGAGGTAGGAGGCTCACCTCAACACAGCTTGTATGTAACTTGGAAATCCAGACAGCATGCATCAGCAGCATGTGTGTTGCTGCTGGTGCAAGGCTTATATGGCTGGTGGAAATAATTGCAAGCAGCTGAGGACAGGCACAATCAGTGCTCACCCCAGCTGTAGGCAATAACACAGACCATACGGCACGATAGGTCTGTCTTAGAGCTCCCTGACAGTGCGGCACGGGGCTACCTGACCAATATGTTTTGGTTGATGTAATGCTATTTCTCTATATTTATATATATCTTTTTGTACACTTTAGTGGATTGGGTTCAGCTCAGTAAATTTCAGAAGCTGGTGTAAAATTTCCCTTTTTAACCACTTTCAGACCGGACCATTTTGCTGGCTTAAGACCAGACCACTTTTTGCGGTCAACGTGCAACGTGGCTCCCAAAATCCTTTTTTCCCCACAAATAGAGCTTTCTTTTGGTGGTATTTGATCGCCCCTGCGGTTTTTATTTTTTGCGCTATAAACAAAAAAAGAGCGACAATTTTGAAAATAACACATTCTTTTTTACTTTTTTCTATAATAAATATCCCCCAAAAACATTTTACTTACTAGGGTATCTTGGTGTTACTCATTAATGCCAAAGGATATAAAGAATCACCCATTGGTGGGGCTGACCACGCGGGTGTGTTTGTCACTTTTTGTTAAGTACCATCTTACGTCAACTTACTCTCCCCTGTATCCAATTCTGGGGAACCCTGCATTCCCTCCAGGAAGCCAGGACCCAGTTTTTTACTCATTGAGGCAAAATGGTAATTTTCAGGCATCTCATTTTCTGACTGACAGTAATTGGCCGTCTGTGTCAGAGCTCATAGACACAACGTGCATCTTCAGACTAGACCACTTGAGAGCCCTTCAATTGACTCACTTTTTACGGTCATTGCCTTCTCCGGATAGTTTTAGTCAAAATCTTACCAGGTATGAGACCTACTGTTCAGAGGAGGGTGCTTTGCCTCATGCCTTGTCGGCTGTATATCAGTTATTGATCACGCCGTCTGATGATTATCAGCTACCATGCCTTAGTGCATGGGAGACAGATATTGGGTATAAGTTCACGGCACGCCAATGGCAAAATATTCTTATCTTTACATATGGGTCCTCTATATGCACTAAGATACAGGAGACACATTTTAAAGTTGTTACCAGATGGTACCATACTCCTATAAAACGGCAAAAGATATACCCCTCTTCGTCAGACCGGTGGAGATGCCAAAATGTCCAAAATTAGAATATTTCTGGAAGACGATCCAACATGTAGCTCAAAATTTTACGGAATGTTTAATTCTGAATGATCCGGCTTTCTTTTTGCTTCATGCATCTAATATTCCAAGTAAAATTTCTAAAAAATCAGTCCTTCATCATCTTTTTTATTCAGCATGTATTCCTTTATGCTGGAAATCCACACAAGTGCCATCTTTAGGTCTGTGGTTCAAAAAAGTAGAGGAAATTAAGAAAATGGAGGATCTTGATCTTACAAAACACCATCAAAAGGAACAATATACCAAGATATGGACACCCTGGACCCTGTTTGAAAGCGATATGGTAGACTAAATTAAATGTAATTTCATAAGTTTATTTAGTAGAATTTTGGGGAGACAAATGGACTTCCCCTGATTGAGTAAGATCTGGAGGGGTGCACATTCGCCAAATCCATCTCCTCCCTTTTGGGAGGAAGGGGGGGGGGTTTACATTGTTGGAGGTATATCCTTAAATCTCCCAATGATTCCTCCCTCTTTTTTCTCCCTTTTTTTTTTTCTGTAAATTCTTTATAGAGATAGGTTTCATCTCTGGTTTTAATAAGTTTGGGAAAATTTGAGGCAGGAAGCACAGGGACATGTATGGCAACAGGCTAAAGCTTGATGGAATAGACACCTCGGCATAGAGAAACAATGGAATAGGGTTAAGGGTCTTCTAGGAATGGTAGACGTGTCCATCATGTTATATATATATCTGTATTTTTGAAATGTTATGATTTTGATGAGCGATGTAAGCTGGATATATTTTGAATTGTTGTTAGTTCTTATCTTTACATATCTGATGAAGATGGGCTTTGTGTTTTTTCTTGTCTTTTGAAATAAATAAAAGATTTAAAAGTAAAACAGAAACAACTTTGATTACTGACGTTAAATTTGGTGTGATAATAGTGAATCCTTGCACTGTTGTGATCTTAATTATCGCCCAGAGCACTCCTTATTAGGGATAGGCCCGGTGTTCGATTCAAACCCATGTTCGAATCGAACATCGGCCATTCTTCCGCTCGTCGAGGGCAGAACTCTGAGGGCCGTTTGCATCAAATTCGTGTGATGCGAACGGTCCACAATGCACTGTGCCAGTCGCAGTGCATTGCTGGCTGATGATTGGCCAAGCATGCACTGTGACTCCGCATGCTTGGCCAATCATAGAGCCAGCGGCGAGGAGAGCAATAATTGGCCACAGGCAGGATGCCTGTGGCCAATTATAGCTCAGGGCTTTAGTACACGCCCCACACTATATAAGGCCGCAGCGCTGGAGGCCTCGTGTAGTGTGTTCCGGAGTTGAGGGAAAGAGTATTGCTAGGCAGGGACAGTGTACTGTACACTAAAGCCCCATACACACGGTCGGATTTTCCGAGGACCAGTTCCGTCGGATCATGTCCGTCGTACTTTGTCCGATGTTGGTGTTGCGTACACACGGTCGGACAACGTTGTCGGAATTTCCGGTCTCCAAGAACGTTGTGACGTAAGTCGTCTTCCACGAGACTAGAAAAGGAAGTTCAGCACCACGTCCCGCACCTGTTGGGCTCCTTCTGCTGATCCCGTGTTTATCGCGAGTTAGTTGAAGTTTGGGGACTTACGATTCGCGCTTCTCAGTTTTGTGACTCAGATCGTTACTGCTCTTCAGTTTGTGCTTGTCGTGCGTATCTGTTTATTAGTGCGTGTAGTCAGTTCGCATTTGTTGGTCATTGCGGCCTATATCTTGATATAGGACGCTTTGATTTTCACTGCTTATTGTCTGCTCGTTTCTGGTATTCATTTCGTTCTTTCAGGCCTTGCTGTTTATCGGTGCTTTCTGTTTGTCCGTTCTGACCAGCCGACCGCTTGTGAGCGATGTTTCCTGAACGTACTCGTCGCCGAGTTCGTGCTGTATGCGGAATTGGTGTCGGGCTTTTAGCTTTGAGCCAAGACCCGTCCATGAACAGAGTGACGAGGAGTATGTGGACCAAGAATTGGTTGCTTCAGCGTGATCAGTTCTCGCACATGCCTTTGCTTCGTGAGATCTGGGAGAATAATCCTGATGATTTCAGGAACTTTCTCCAGATGACGGACCCCGTTTTTCACCGTCTTTTGGCTTTGCTGACCCCTTTTATCAGCCGGCAGGATACCTGCATGAGACAAGCCATCACTCCAGAGCAGAGGCTTGTTACTACGTTGAGGTACTTGGCGACAGGGAGAAGCCTTCAGGATTTGAAGTTCTCCTCAGGTATCTCTCCCCAGGCCCTGGGAATCATTATTCCAGAGACCTGTTCTGCCATCATCCAGGTCCTGCAGGAGGACTATATTAAGGTAACATTTCTACTTTACTATTCCATTCTATGTATGCTCTGTTTGCTAATGTCTTGTATTTTTGACCTCCTTCCCTAATTACCATGCTTGCAATATGTTCTAATATGCTGTGCCCCTTTTGTCCTTCATGCATTTTTGCCTTCACTTACCTCACCAGCATGCTCTTCTGCCCCAATAGACACCTATGGCCTAGTCACTTAAGCAATGTATTTTGTCTGCTGCATAGTATTGTTTTCCCCCAAACACCCCCTAAAACATGCACAAATGTTTGCTGTGTGTTTTACTTAATGCAGAGCCCCATTTTTTCCCCATTTTTTTGGGGGTGGGGATTTGGAATGTTCTTTTATCTTTCCTGTGGGCTGCCAATAGTGTTAAGTAAGGAGGGTCTGGCCAAACTAGCACACATTATTGAGACATTTGGCAATCAATGAAGTGCAGAGGGTTACTCAGCCCTCAGAGTTCTGCCCTCGACGAGCGGAAGAATGGCCGATGTTCGATTCGAACATGGGTTTGAATCGAACACCGGGCCTATCCCCCCAAACCCCGAGTTATTGTCAATGGCCCATCAGAAGTGGGGGGATTGATGGGGGGTGAGTAATCTGCTAGGGGGACCCTCTACTTTTCGGTGCAAATACTTTCCATCTTAAAATGTAAAAGTCTGATCTTGTTCCAAGATGTTTAGTGTCTAATCTGCTTGCAATGTTTATGTGCAAATTGACTAATTTTTTTTTCTTGTTTCACTCCACAGTTCCCTTCCACACCACAGATATGGCAGACTGTGGCCTCCCACTTTGCCAGCCGTTGGGACTTTCCTAACTGCGGAGGTGCAATTGATGGGAAACACATCCGCATCGTCCCACCCCCCAACTCGGGGTCCTACTATTATAATTACAAGGGGTTTAATAGTGTAGTGATGTTGGCGGTGGTGTCGGCGACATACGATTTTTTGTATGTGGACGTGGGGATGAACGGCCGGATCTCGGATGGTGGTGCCATTGCGCACACGGAGTTCTACTGGCATCTCCAAAGTGGCAGTCTGTGCTTGCCACCTCCAGAGGAGAATGCTGAAGGACTCCCCTTCATCTTTGTCGCAGATGAAGCGTTTGCGTTGACTCCCCATCTGATGAGGCCCTTCCCGATGAGGACCCTCACCCCAGACCAGAGGGTCTTCAATTACAGGCTGTCGAGAGCCCGCAGAGTGGTGGAGAACACCTTCGGGATCCTGGCCAGCCGCTTCCGCCTGTTTTTGACGGCTATTAACTTGGCGGAATACAAACTGAACCACATAGTTCTTGCCTGTTGCATATTGCACAACTTTTTGAAAAGACACAACAGCAACTATGTGGTGCCCGTTGGCCCAGATGTGGAGGGCCCTTCCAATGCCGACCTCACAGCTCTTCAAGCGGCACGTCCAGGCTTGCCCCCTCTAAATTCCCGCGAGGTCCGCAAGCAATATATGGAGTACTTTGTGGGTAGGGGGGCCATTGCTCTGCCTGACGATGTGGGAGAGGCATTTTTTAATAAATATATTTTTTAACTGCCTGAGATCCGCGCCATAGCCAAATGACGGCTACAGCGCGGATCTGTTGTGCCGGGAGTACGTCATATGACATCCTCCACTTCTGTGCACTCCAGGAAGCGCGCGCTATCGCCGGGTGCGCACGCGCGCTCTCGCCGTGTCACTGGGCACCCGATGTGCGTGCCCAGCGGGCGCGATGTCCGCTGGGCACCCGCGATTGCCCGGTAACACAGCGGGACCGTGGATCTGTGTGTGTAAACACACAGATCCACGGTCCTGTCAGAGGAGAGGAGCCGATGGTGTGTTCTCTGTACAGAGAAACACCGATCGGTCTCCTCCCCTTGTGAGTCCCCTCCCCTCACAGTAAGAAACACTCCCAGGGAACATAATTAACCCCTCCCCGCCCCCTAGTGGTTAACCCCTTCACTGCCAGTGTCATTTATACAGGAATCAGTGCATTTAAATAGCATTGATTGCTGTATAAATGACAATGGTGCCAAAAATGTGTCAAAAATGTCCGATGTGTCCGCCATAATGTCGCAGTCACAAAAAAAATTGCTGATCAACGCCATTACTAGTAAAAAAAAAAATATTAATAAAAATGCTATAAAACTATCCCCTATTTTGTAAACGCTATAACTTTTGCGCAAACTAATCAATAATCGCTAATTGCGATTTTTTTTACCAAAAATATGTAGAAGAATACGTTTCGGCCTAAACTGAGGAAAAAAAATGTTTTTTTATATATTTTTTTGGGGATATTTATTATAGCAAAAAGTAAAAAAATATTGTTTTTTTTTTAAATTTGTCGCTCTTCTTTTGTTTATTGCGCAAAAAATAAAAAACGCAGAGGTGATCAAATACCACCAAAAGAAAGCTCTATTTGTGGGGAAAAAATTATAACAATTTCATTTGGGTACACTGTTGTATGACCGTGCAATTGTCATTCCAAGTGCATCCACTGGAGCACATGTGTGGAAAAGCATAATAAAAAGGGGGTTTGGGTGTCCCAGCACTAGTGCTCTAGAGTCCAGATGGGTAAACAGCTACTGAGTGACCTCTCCTTTACATTGAATAAATTAGCTTGACATTCTTGATGACATCTCTATTGAGAACAAACTTCCTTTCACTAAAAACTTCACCAAACCTCGTATTATAAGTGGCCGAACGATCGAGGTTGAGTACAATCAAATGGACACACACGAACATGACACTGGCAGAAAGATCGAGGTTGAGCACGATCGAATGCACAGACGAACATGAAAGTGGCCATTTTCTAATGTACAACATTGAAAAAATCCAAACACATGGAGCAGTATGCAAGCAAGAAATCCAAACACAAAACACAACTACTTACTTTTTTGAAGAACTCGCTTGATCTTTCTGTACTGATCGGGCTCCCTCAGTTTCAGGTCTGACCAGCATTTCCTCAGTTGCTCCTTGGATCGTTGTACCCCAAAATTATTGTACAGCCTCCTCACAACTTTAGACATGATCTTGGCCTTTCGGACATTGGGGTTGAGGTAAGGCCCATACTTCCCATCATAGTCGCTCCTCTTTAATATGTCCACCATCTCCAACATTTCTCCAAACGACATATTGGAGGCCTTAAATTTCAGCCGCCGGGATCGGGACGTTTCTGCCTCCGGCCTTTCCTCGTCCTCCTCCTCGTTGGTGTAATATTTGGGGCGCACCTGCTGTGTCCCCGCCATGTGCTCTCCCCACTGCACCGGAAAGAGAAGGGGTGGGGAATAGACGAGAAAGATCGTCAGGGGCGGGCGGAGTTTCACGCATGCGCACTGTATATAAAACGTCACACGCCTGTGTCGTAGCCACGATCTGTGAGACAAGGGGAGAGAAAGCTCACGCACGAGACGATCGCTCGAACGAAGGTACAATTTGAAGTTGGTACATAACTAGCCTAGACTGATTAGACCTTGAGGCTTATTTATGGAGAAGATTAGGAGAGTTTAGCCTGACATTATTTATAGTGTTTTGTGTGGTGTTGTGTCTTGCAGAGATTATGCAGGGATTCAACGACGTGAGTTTTCTCCCCCTCTTCATTGATAAATATAGGGAAATGACCCTATTATGGCAGGCCAAACACCCCGATTACGGCAGCAAACCAAAGAGGAACGGAGCCATTCTGAAACTTGTGGAATTTGTAAAGCCAAGGATGCCCACGGCAACCGTTCGTAGGTTAAGACTCAAAATTGGCAGCCTGAGGAGTGCGTATTTCAGGGAGCGCAAGAAGGTCCTGAAGTCCCAAGCACCTGGAGCTGCAGCAGATCAGGTCTATGTCCCCAAGCTCTGGTACTATGACAGGCTCCATTTTCTCAAAGACCAGGCTGATGTCACGGAGTCACTCTCGACTCCTCCTTCCACGCTTCCTTGCGCGCAGGCCACCCCTGATGAGGCTTCCGAGGAGCAACCTGAGCCTTCCAGTCTGGAAGATGTGGAGGAGCCCAGCTTGAGCCAGGTATAGTAGTTTTGAAACAAATTTTGTGAAAACTAAATGATGTTCAGTTAATTCAGGATCCCCAATTGCTTAGTTCCTAACGTGTTTGACATATCAACTGACAGTAGTGTTGGAGACATTTGGGGCAAGAATCTAAACTGCAGGGCTGAGAATTGTATGGTTTTCTATTTGTAAACATTTTGCAACAGTCAATAGATGAAAATTGTGTGTGTTTGATGAACAAATAACTCAAACTATGTCCCTTTGTCATACACAGGAAGACCTCAGCCAGGAGGTGGCTGTGGAATGTGGCAGTCAGGAGGATGAAGGGGTTAGTGGCAGCCAAGAGGTGGGTAGTGGCAGCCAAGAGGGGGGTAGGCCTAGGAGCCTGACTGTCTCCCAAGTCCCTCCCCTCCGCCTTCCCTACAAAAGGGCGAGAAGGGGGGGGTGAGGCGGGAGAGTCAGTGCTCCGGCTGATCAGAGAGGCTTCAGCCTCCCTACATGCCACACCCACCTACGAGGAGACCTTTGGCCTATGGTTGCCACGAAAATGATGGGTATGGAGGTGGGGGAACGCAACATGTGTGAGGATGTCATCCTCAAAGTCCTAAATAAGGGGATGGCTGGGGGGATGACCCCACTCACACATGTTTGCGATAGTGACCATGCTCCGCCTCCTCCTCCTTCTGCCACCCCACCAGCACCACAGCCACAGCGTGCAAGGAAGCGTGGAAGGAAGACAAGAGAGTGACGACCTGGATTCAGTCTGGTCTGAGAGAAGATGGAGCCTCTCGTAGTACCAGAGCCTGGGGACCTAGATGGCATCTGCTGCAGTTCCGGATGTTTTGGACTTCAGGACCAGATAGCACTCCCCTTAAGATACGTACTACTCAGGCCCCCAATTTTAGAAGCTTGAAAAACGATGTTTGCCGTGGGTGTCCAAGGCTTTGCAAATTCCCCAAGTTTCTCCATCGCTGCGTTCCTCTTTGGTTTGTTGCTGAAACCTAAATAAAGGTATTTTTGATTTGAAAAAATCATTGCCTATGTGTTTTACTTTTCTACAATGACAGTTTGTTTGTGAGTAGGCAGGTACATTTCACAAATCATAAAGTCCAATTAACAAGGGGCAACAACAACAAACAAACTCCTAGTAAATTTACTTTTCAATTTAAATCTTTATTTATTTCTAGGAAAAACAAGGAATACAATTTACCATATTCACAAGAAAAAAAAAATTATTTTGCCCTCTTCTTCTCCACTCCAACCCTTTTTTAGGAGAGATGAAAAGGACAAAAATATAGGTGGATAGTTTGAGGGGGTCTTGGGATTAGGCCCTTTATATATGTAGTGGGTCTTGGTCATAGGTTGCCCAATTGGCTCTCCCACCCCCCCCCCTTTTTTTTTTTTTTTAAGCTCAAATATGAATAAACTTACTGTGGGGCGCTGTGAATAGAATGTATAAATTATTGTAAGGTTGCAATTTTGAGTACAAAGAGGCACTGTAATGCTGCAATGTAACAAATTTAATGAGATTAACAGGAGCTGCTGGGGGTAGTCGGGGACTCCCCTCACGGGGTCATGCTCAACCTTATTCCCTCAATAGACAAACACTCATATAGGAGATAGGTCGCAGGAGGACTAAGTGTTTAAAGCTAATAAGCTTTGACCCACCGGGAGAGGGAGCAGAAGTGCGTCCTCTGCTGGGGGTGTTAGTTGGGGGGGTGTAGGGGTTTTTCCTTTTTTTTTTCCTTCCTCTCTCTCTCTCCCTCCTCTCTCCCCGCCTGAGGCTCGCTCTACGGTTCATCTCTGACCTGAGGAGAGAGATGGATTCCCTCTCAGTAGTATCAGTCAACGCTAAGGGACTGAATACTCCTGAAAAGCGGCATGTGTGGCTACAGGAGTTAAAACAGTTAAAAATTGACATAGCATTTATCCAGGAAACTCATTTTAGGGAGAACAATCTTCCTCTACTTAGAAATGGATCTTTCCCAATAGGTTACCATGCTACTAACCCTATGGCTAAGTCAAAGGGGGTGTCCATCTTGATTGCCAATAAGATTCCATGGTCATGTACAGAGGCTCTGAGAGATGTCGGGGGGCGATACCTGATCCTAAAGGGAAAAATTGGGGAGGTAGGAGTGACACTAGCTTCCTTTTACGCCCCAAACCTACAACAGGATACCTTTTTTAGGAAATTCTTGGATAAGACTATGGGTATATTAGAAGGGCAGCTTATTATGGGAGGAGATCTGAATATCCCTTTAGTACCAAGAGAGGATACTTCAGCAGGGACTTCGGCTGCACCCCTGAAGGTTCGGAAACGAATCCTGAAGATGTTATATGGAGCCAGATTAGTGGACACCTGGCGCCTCTTTCATTCCGGAGAAAGAGATTACTCTTTTTATTCAATCCCGCATAAAACTTATTCCCGGATAGATTATTTTTTTACTTTACACAACCAAGCACATGCAATAGAGGAAGTTAATATTGGGAAGATTACGTGGTCGGACCATGCACCAATTTTTTTGAAATATACACTATCAGATACTCAACGCCCCGACCCTGCTTCGTGGAAACTAAATGAGAGCCTCTTACAAGACCCCTTGGTTATAGAAGAGGTCCGTAAAGAGGCAATATGGTATTTCAAGACTAACGACACGCTCAAATGCAACCCCGGTGTTATCTGGGAAGCACACAAAGCAGTGATCCGGGGAGTGTTGATCAAGCATGGGGCTAGGATTAAAAGAGAGAGAGGCAAAATTAACAGCTCTAATGGCAGATATACACCGCCTAGAAACCTTACATAAGCGAGTCCAGAATACAGAGTTAGAACGGGAGCTATTGACGGCACGGAGACACACTACAGACTTACTTATGTATAAAGCTAAAAGAGCAATACAAACAGGACGAAAACAGAGTTATGAGTATGGGAATAAATGTGGTAAACAACTTGCCAATGCTTTGAGGGAGCAGCATTCAAGAACATATGTTCCTTCAATTATGGGAAGTAAAGATCGAAAATATGTATTGCCAAGAGATATAGCAGAGAAATTTAAAGACTTTTATTCATCTTTATATAATTTACAATCAAATTCTCTAAATCAGAAAGTGTTCGATGAATATCTAGCTGCCTCTGGAATGTCTGGATTGACATCTACCGCGCAACAAGAATTGGAAAGACCAATTACACTGGAGGAAGTTCAACAAGCAGTAAATCTAGCAAAAATAGGCAAAGCCCCTGGCCCGGACGGGTTCACGGCCCAGTACTATAAACTCCTCCTCCCTATACTAGGGCCCCAATTGGTTAAACTGTACAATGGACTGGGAGACACAAGCTCGTTTCATAACGACACGTTGAAGGCCTTAATAACAATTCTACTTAAGGAGGGTAAAGATCCAATGCAATGTGGAAGTTATAGGCCAATATCCCTCTTAAATACAGATCTGAAGCTGTTTTCAAAAATTTTAGCGATACAACTTCAGCAATACTTACCCTCCCTGATTAATCAAGATCAGGTAGGGTTCGTTCAGATGCGGGAAGCACGGGACAATACAATCAGATCCTTGAATTTAGTCCACGTAGCTAATTCCCAAAAAATTCCATGTTTATTTTTGGGGACAGACGCAGAGAAAGCCTTTGATCGTATAAACTGGCATTTTATGTTTTCAGTATTAAAACGGATAGGATTGGGAAACAACATGTTTAGATGGATTTCAAGTATTTATACTCATCCAACTGCCCAGGTGAAAGTGAATGGAGTTGTATCTCAACCATTTAGGGTTAAGAATGGGACTAGACAGGGATGCCCCCTGTCCCCAATCTTATTTGTTTTGACTTTAGAACCCCTACTGTGCAAAATCCGATCAAACCCAGATATAAGAGGCCTATCAATAGGGGGTAGGCAATATAAGACCTCGGCTTACGCGGACGATATGTTATACTCATTAACTAACCCAATAGTTTCACTACCCAATCTTTTGAAAGAAATAGAGGAGTATGGTGCTCTATCAGATTTTAAGATTAACCTATCAAAATCTGAAGCTATGGGAGTAATGATTCCTAAAGAGACATTGAAAACATTGAAGTTAAGCTATAAAATTAAGTGGTCAGACCAGGCCTTGAAATACCTGGAAACTCTTATCCCGTCAGACCTTTCATCTACGTATAAACTTAACTTCCCTCCATTACTAGATAACGTGCAAAATCTTCTTGGAAAATGGCAGAAAGGGCTTTTTTCATGGTTTTAATATTATTAAAATGAGCATTCTCCCCAAGTTCCTATATTTGTTTCAAGCATTACCGATTAACATACCCAAAAATTATTTTAAGCAAATACACTCCCTATTGATTAGATTTATATGGGCAAATAAATGCCCAAGAATCAGTAGATCTTTATTGAATCTACCTAAAAAGTATGGGGGTTTAGCTATACCAGATCTGTATAAATATTATCAGGCGGCACTTTTGAGCCGACTGATAGACTGGAGTAGACATGGGGAATGGAAGATATGGCCGGGTTTGGAACAGGCGCAAAGTAAGGTGATATTGCAAAGAGCTGCTTGGTGTTATAGAGAACTCCCGATCTCAGTAAAGGTACATCCACTGATAGGACCTACTTTAAAGATGAGTCATAGACTATTTTTAGAAGGCAAACTGTCGACAATAGCTTCCCCCTTATTCCCAATACTGGGAAATCCACAATTTGAGCCAGGATTAAGGGACAGAAATTTTAGAGTACTGATAGAACAAGGGACATTTCAAGCTATGCATTTTTTGATAAATGGAACATGGCCTACGATACAGGCGATGACAATAGGATGTACAGTACCCCAATTAGATATGTGGCGTGCGATACAGTTGAGACATTTTTTGAATACACTAAAACCAATAGGAGGCTACGATCGCGCGCTAACACCATTTGAGAGGTATTGTAATGTGAAGGGGATTCTGCATCACACCCTATCTAGGACGTATGCGTTGTTAGTGGCACCCCCGGAAGACTTTAGATTACCCTTTTTCAGGGAGTGGGAGAGAGACCTAGACCAAACATTTTCGGAGGAGCAGTGCAAGAAAATAATAGGCAATATATTTGGATCCTCAATCTGTATAAGAACACAGGAGTTGAACTTTAAGATCCTGTCGCGCTGGTATCGTACTCCAGTATTATTGCATAGATGCTATCCGGAGATAACAGATAGGTGCTGGCGATGCGGAGAAGAAAAAGGGACATTAGTACATAACTTTTGGGCTTGTTCGAGAGTAAGGGATTTCTGGAAAGAAGTAAGGAGAATCTCTCAAAAATTTTGTGAACAAGACCTCCCAGAAGACCCGTCCTTTTTTCTACTACAAGATACGAGAAGCTCTACTAAAATATATAAGAGAACGGTTCTATGTCACCTCTTGAACGCTGCTAAGTCTTGTATTCCACTTATGTGGAAGCAGACACAAGCACCATCAGTGGGAATGTGGCTTAAAAAGGTTGAGCAATTAAACTATATGGAGGATCTGGTATGGTCGCCCCGACAGAAAAGAGGGAGATATCTGGAAACATGGACTCCATGGAATCTTTATATTAACTCAGAGGAGGGGAGAAATCTTATAGATATAAATCTGGATAACTGAAAATAGACAGGAAAGCTGGGGACACCCATGGAGGAGGGGGAGAGAGATGGGGGGGGGGGGTGGGGGGGGGGAGGGGAGAGGGGTAAACCCCCTTTTTGTTGGTTTTTTTTTTTTTTTTTTTAAGGGTGGGGTTATGGGTTACTGATTAGGTTAAACATTTTTTTTTTTCGTTTTTTCTTTTTTTTTTTTTTTCTTCTTTTTCTTTTTTTGGGTTGGTGGGGGTAATAAAATATAGGAGCAAGACAAGGTTTAACATTCTTTAATATATAAAGAAGGAATCCTAGGGCAGAGCCATGCAATTTTTCTCAAAGATTTTCATCCATGTTGCCAGGACAAGACATGACATTAAAGTCGCAAGCAGTTTCAAATGGCTTTTTTTCCTTTACAAATGTAATTTTGTGCAGGGACAGTTCTAAACATGGGAAACACATACCACTTCACAGGCATACTTTAGACACCCCCCAGGTACGATATTTAAAGGAATATTTCACTTTTTTTTTCACTTTATGCATCATTAAAATTAGTGCTCCAGAAAAAACATCTGTCTTTTTGTAAATATCTCCTAAACCGTGTAGGGTTATGAGTTATTTCTTGGACCTACAGGTAAGCCTTAATCTAGGCTTACCTGTAGGTCAAAGTGGTTTGTAAGGGTTTACAACCACTTTAAGCTGTTTCGGTGAACACCAAATAAATTTAAGATTTTTTTCCCAGATCTAAGTATATAAGATGGGATAGGGATGGGTAATACTCAGAAAAAAATTAGTAGGTTAGGGAAGTAAGACATCTTTTTTTTTTAAATCTTTAATCTTTATTAAACAGTTTTTTCTTACAAGCATTTTTATATACTTATCATTTCTATACATATATGTTTGTCCTCCTTTACCCCCCCCCCTCCCTTACCCCCCCTCGCTATGCCCAGCTCATATTTCCTCTATCGTTTATCTTTTGATCTTGGGAATATGCACGGGCCTATAGAGAGTTTTAGGTAGCCTATTAGAAAAGACGTTCAGCGTTGGTACCCCACCTACTCTCTATATCCCTCCCATGCTCCAAATAAGAGAAAACAATTTTGTCCCCCCCCCCCCCCCCTTCCCACCAGTATTACCCAATTCAGTTTTTACTAATATCTTGTGTTATTTGCCTGTAATCCATGGTTTCCACATCCTGTCGAATTCTATCAGGTTATGTCTTTTCACATAAGCTACCCTCTCTTTAGGGAGAGTTTGATTTACCATTTCTACCCAACTTTCCACTGTCGGCGGTAGTTTAGATTGCCACCTCAGAGCGATCAATTTCCTAGCTTGGAACAAACTCCTCAAGATGGCCACTGTGGTACTCCTCCTTTCCCTACCCCAAGATACACACCTTCGCCTCCTTTTTTAACCTTGTTGCAAACCTTTCATTTACCGTCTGGATCACCCCCTCCCAATAACGAAATAATTTAGGGCATCTCCACACCATGTGTAGAAGGTCCCCAGAACCCTGGCATCTTGGACATCTATCATCCGCTCTTTTACCGAATTTAAACAATCGCTTTGGAGTATAATAAGCCCTGTTCAGTAACATTAAATGTGATATTTTCTGAGAGGGTGAAACTGACAATGGTTTCACAGTGTTAATCCTCAGGCCAAATCTAAGGGAGTATCTGTTGCCTTTCATAAGTCTTTCAACCTGGAGGTTCTGGATTCTCTCATAGACGATTCAGGTTTCTGAAACTGAAACTAAACGATTTTCTTTTCACAGTGGCTAACATCTATGTGCCTAACGTGGGCCAGGCTCGGTTCCTCTCTTCAGTCCTCACCAGACTATCCTCCTTTGGAGGTCCGGCACTCGTCATTGGAGGTGATCTCAATATTGTCCTATCCCCATCCGCAGACACATCCTCGGGTAAGTCTTCTGTTCCTTATTCCACCTTGACACGTATCAAATCACTTTTACACTCCTCCCATCTGGTGGATGCCTGGCGGGTCCAGCAACCCACAGATAGGGATTACAGTTGTCATGAACCTTGAAACACTGATGTATTTCTCCTTTGATTCTATTACAAGTGGGGGGTCTTCTGCAATGTCTTAAGGCTAACCCCCTCCAGATGTCTCTGTGGTCTGGAAGGAATGCATTGTTCTGTGTTTGACCATTTGTTTATGTACTTTAATTACCTCCTGGGGCTTCTCTGTGTCATTACACCTTATCAGTCCTCCTATTCAAGCTATCGGACCAATCCCTGCTGACCCTGGTTCAAGTCCTAATTTGCATGGCAGAGGACCTAATTGAGAACAGTCTACTTTACAATTGCCAATAGGAAAGTGGTTGTTGGGGGCGGGGTATTCAAACTGATGTGTATAAAAGAGTGTTGTGTATCCAATAAAGATATTCCTGTTTGAACTTACATACAGCCTGCCTGGTGTTTGTTCAGAGCCATCACAACTGAATTCGAACAGCACATAGCTGTAGTTCGAATCCCGGAGCATCGCATGACCGAACCATCAGATGTTGCAATCTGCAATCTGATTCCATAGCCGCAGAGGAGTGTCGGGAGAGTGGAACCGAGCGAGCAGGGGCTCGTTACATTGGTTGGCAGCAGTGGGATTTGCTCTCCAGTTACTGGGACACTCCAAACCACCACAGTGAATGACCACGCTGAAAGACTTACTTGAGAGCCGTGGAGGAACCGGTGGGACAAAGAACAAGGCCACCCTGATCAGTGAGCTAGCCAAGATGGATCAGAGGGATGGTGATGCGGGACCCCGGTCAGTTAAAGACTTGTTTCAGCAACGAGTTCGAGAGCGGTTGGCATTATATGGTGCTAACCCATCAGAGACCGCCATACAGAATGCCATTAGAGACATCCAGCAGCAGGATGAGCGACAAGAGAGAGAACTAGAGCGGCAACATGAGCGGAGAATGGCCGGAAATACGGAAATCGGGGACAACACCCAAAGATACAGCGCCTTTCAGTAAGTTGCCCTTTCGGGCATTCAAACTATTTAAGGAAGGAGAGGAGGAAATTGAAGCGTTCCTGCAGGACTTTGAGAGACTATGCCAGATACATGAAGTACTGTCCCAAGATTGGGTCGCCTTACTGGCGAGTAATTTAACTGGCAAAGCGGCGGATGCGTATCGGGCCCTGGAGGACAAGGACACTAAAGATTATGACCAGGTAAAAGAAGCTCTGCTAGCCCGATTTGCCATTACACCCGAAGCCAGCCGGATTAAGTTTAGAGAATCCCGGAAACAAACCAACATAACATACGTGGAGTGGGCACATCGTCTGCAGCGGAACCTTAAGGGCTGGTTCCAGGGAAGCCACGCTCATACCATAGAGGACATCACCCAGCTAGTACTCTTAGAACAATTCTTTAACCACACCCCTCTGGTAGAACGGGATTGGGTGCGAGATTTTGGCTGATGAATATCTGGACTCTCGAAGGTCAGGTGAAAGCGAGCGCTATCGACTATCTCGGCCAAGTTTACCAGCCTCTAACCCAGCTTCAGTACCTCAGTGGTCTGCCTCTAGACCCCCAGCCCGACCCAACCCTCCTACCGGACCTAAGTGCTATATCTGTAACCAAACCGGTCATCTGCAGCGATATTGCCCTACCCGATCCACGAAGTACCGAGAGAATGCTCATCCATCCAGACCAGTGGTTCATTGCTTCCAGAATGAGCCCAACCATCGAGATGTTCAGGAAGAGTGCGGTGAACTTTTCGAGGCTGATCCCGTCCAAGCTGCTGCCGGAGATAATCGACAGCACCATCGTCAGGCAGTATGGGTTGATGGGCAGCCGGCCCAGGGTCTCCGCGATTCCGAGGCTACGATTACCCTCATCCAGCCTCACATGATTCCCCAGTCGGCCCGGACCGGTCAGACTGTTGCAGTCAGGGTAGCAGGGGGCAAGGTGCTACGTTTATTCACCGCCCAAGTTCTCTTGGATTGGGGCTCAGGGGAGCGACAAGTGCGAGTGGGATTACTACGTGAGTTACCTGCGGAAGTACTTTTGGGGAACGATTTGGGGCATTTAACTTCCTCATATGCCCCAGAGGCTGCCATGGCTGTGACCACCCGACGTCAGAGCCAACTTCAAAGCAACTCCACTCCTATGGGGACCCAGGTAAGACCAAATCCTCCTACGTTACCCCAACTTGACAACCCTGTGTCCTGGGATTCTCCCTCTGACATTAGACAAGAGACTCAGAGTGACCCAACTTTAGCTGGTTATCGGGACAGGGTGGGCAAGGATCCAGGGGGGTTGGGGGAAGACAGAATAGAGTGGGAGGGGGGGTTTCTTTATCGTTACACTGAGGGAATGGGCACTGGGAAGCGACAGGGTCCCCACAAACAGCTAGTTGTACCCCAGAAATACAGACGGGAGCTATTGCGGCTGGCTCACGACATCCCCTTGTCCGGACATTTAGGGATAGCCAAGTCCCGGAGTCGGTTGTCTCATGCTTTCTTCTGGCCCAGGTTACATGCTGAGGTGCGAGAATACTGCCGGACCTGTGAGACTTGTCAGAAAGTAGGGAAGACAGGGGATCACCCAAAAGCCTCACTGCAACCCCTGCCGATCATTAGAGAACCCTTTAGCCGCATAGCGGTAGATATTATAGGCCCACTGGCCCGCCCCAGTGCCACTGGGAAGAAGTCAATTCTTACGGTGGTGGATTACGCCACCCGCTACCCGGAGGCCATTCCCTTATCCAATATCCAGGCTGATACAGTAGCAGATGCCTTACTGCGGGTATTCACTAGGGTAGGGTTCCCCCAGGAGATATTGTCCGATCAGGGTACCCAGTTCACAGCCGAGCTGACGCAGCAGATTTGGCGTCTCTGTGGGATTAAACCCCTCCAGAGCGCCCCCTACCACCCTAAGACTAACGGGCTGTGTGAGAGATTTAACGGGACCCTGAAGCAGCTGCTTCGGGCCTTCGTGGAAAGTAGGAAGGATTGGGAGAAATATCTTCCCCATCTACTGTTCGCCTATAGAGAGGTACCCCAAGAGTCCACTGGGTTTTCCCCATTTGAGCTGTTATATGGGCGAAGGGTTAGGGGACCCTTAGACTTAGTGAGGGCCCAGTGGGAGGGGGTAGAGGATCCGGAAGGCCTCCCCATCCTTAGTTATGTCTTGGAACTCAGGGAGCGACTGCGGGAACCTACCGATCTAGTCCATGAGAATATGCAATCGGCCCAGAGTCAGCAGAAGGTTTGGTATGATCGGTCTGCGCGAAATCGCACCTTTTATATTGGACAGAAATTTCTGGTACTAAATCCCCTGAAGCAAAATAAATTACAGGCCTCCTGGCAGGGCCCCTATCAGGTGGTAAAACAGCTGTGCGATACCACCTACATGGTTGCCAGCTGTGCAGACACAAATATTAAGAGGACATTCCACATTAATATGATGAAGGCCTATCATGAGAGGACTGAGGCAGTAGCTGCCATATGTGCTCCTGCCACCGGGGACTCTGAATATCTACCGATGCTGGAGCTTCCCGGAATCAGTAACTGTTCAGGGGGTGTGGAAGATATAAGGCTAGGAGATAGACTAGGATCCAAAGAACGAGAACAAACCAGAGAATTACTCCAGGACCGGCAGGAGATGTTCTCGGCACTCCCTGGGTACACTCGCATAGCTGTGCACAAGGTAGAGACCCCCGGGCAGAAGCCCCTGAGACAACCAGCCTATAGGATTCCCGGAGCAGTGCATGAAGGGATGAGAGCGGAGATTAGGGAGATGCTCGAGTTAGGGGTGATCGAACCATCAGCAAGCCCCTGTAGTATTAGTCCCAAAACAGGATGGCACGACACGATTTTGTGTGGACTATAGGCGACTGAATGACTGTACTGTGACAGATGCCTACCCTATGCCCCGAGTGGACGAATTGCTGGACAAAATAGCTCAGGGACATTATCTGACGACTATTGACTTGTGTAAGGGCTACTGGCAGATTCCCTTGGAAGCAGAAGCAATTCCAAAGTCGGCCTTCATCACCCCGTTCAGGCCTTTACCAGTTTCTGGTAATGCCATTCGGGATGAAGAATGCTCCAGCTACCTTCCATCGGATGATAGATGAACTCCTCGATGGTCTGCAAGATTTTGCATGCGCATATCTTGACGACATCGCAATCTATAGCCAGACATGGGAGGAACATCTTAGACACCTGGGAATAGTGCTAGATAGGATCCGTGCCGCTGACCTGACCCTGAAGCCAGACAAATGTAATATCGGGATGTCTGAGGTGCAATATCTGGGACATAGAGTGGGATGTAGGAAGCAGAGGCCAGAACCTGCAAAAATCGAGGCTGTCCTAAACTGGCCGGTTCCCAGAACCAAAACCCAGGTACTTGCATTTTTAGGGACAGCAGGGTACTACAGGAAGTTTGTACCCCACTATAGTGACATTGCCAAACCCCTGACGGACCTGACCAAAAAGACTCTCCCTAGACAGGTCCTGTGGTCCCCGGAGTGCCAGACAGTGTTTCATCAGTTAAAAACCGCCCTAACGCAAGCTCCCATACTGGCGGCACCCGATCCTAACAAACGCTTTGTCATTCATACAGACGCTTCCATGTTCGGACTGGGAGCCGTACTAAGTCAAGTTGGCAATGACGGGAAAGAGCACCCGGTGGCGTATCTCAGCCGCAAGTTGTTATCCCGTGAAGTTGGATATGCTGCTGTGGAAAAAGAGTGTCTGGCCTTAGTCTGGGCTTTAAAGAAATTGCAGCCCTACGTGTATGGACGCTCTTTTACCGTCATGACAGACCACAATCCATTGATATGGCTTAACCGGGTGGCAGGAGAGAACGGCCGATTACTAAGGTGGAGCCTGGCTTTGCAACCATACAATTTCACCATACAATATCGGCCAGGGCCCCAAAACGGGAATGCGGATGGGTTATCTCGACAGACGGACCTGGAACCTTAAGACTACTTCTCTTTTCCAACATCCTCGAGTTGACCCGTTCAGGGTCCCACTGTGGCTGTTGGACTGTTTCCCAGGAGGGAGAATTGTCATGAACCTTAAAACACTGATGTATTTCTCCTTTGATTCTATTACACAGTGGGGGGTCTTCTGCAATGTCTTAAGGCTAACCCCCTCCAGACGTCTCTGTGGTCTGGAAGGAATGCATTGTTCTGTGTTTAACCATTTGTTTATGTACTTTAATTACCTCCTGGGGCTTCTCTGTGTCATTACACCTTATCAGTCCTCCTTTTCAAGCTATCGGACCAATCCCTGCTGACCCTGTTTCAAGTCCTAATTTGCATGGCAGAGGACCTAATTGAGAACAGTCTACTTTACAATTGACCAATAGGAAAGTGGTTGTTGGGGGCGGGGTGTTCAAACTGATGTGTATAAAAGAGTGTTGTGTATCCAATAAAGATTTTCCTGTTTGAACTTACATACAGCCTGCCTGGTGTTTGTTCAGAGCCATCACAACTGAATTCGAACAGCACATAGCTGTAGTTCGAATCCCGGAGCATCGCATGACCGAACCATCAGATGTTGCGATCTGCAATCTGATTCCATAGCCGCAGAGGAGTGTCGGGAGAGTGGAACCGAGCGAGCAGGGGCTCGTTACAACAGTTATTTCTCAGTAGCACACAACTCCTACAGTAGATTGGACCACTTTCTCATCTCACAATCACTTCTAGACACACCTCTCCAAACATTGATCGGTAATATACTATGGTCCGACCATGCCCCCGTCTATCTGACTCTGGTTCGCCCCCACGC
The DNA here is from genome assembly GCA_028564925.1 of Lithobates sylvaticus. Lineage (NCBI taxonomy): Eukaryota > Metazoa > Chordata > Amphibia > Anura > Ranidae > Lithobates > Lithobates sylvaticus. The sequence continues at coordinate 152,831,678 of CM053027.1, forward strand.
GACCCGCCGGGGAGCAAACTGGAGACTTAATGACAATTTTCTCCGGGACATTGTATGCGTAGCAGACGTCTCTAAAGCCATAAAAGACTTCATAGGAGACCACTCCTCAGACACGACCTCCCCCTTGAACCAATGGGACACACTCAAATGTGTGATACGGGGTACCCTTATACAGCACGGTTCTCGCCTTAAGAAGGCCAGAGCTAATGACATACGCAAACTCCTCACTACAATAGCTGAACTCGAACCCCTCCACAAACGAGAACTGGACCCTGCTATCTTTGTCCAGCTCTCTAATGCCCACAGAGACTTACTCCAGCTCCTCGATTCGCACTCCTTAATCGCCAGGGATAAAGCACGAAACCACACCTGGCGAGGATCATTCACCCTAGACCCCCACGGCATTCTATCCCCTTTATCGTTCAGCCGGATCAAAAGAAAACATTTAATACCTCTGGGATATCTGCATCCTTCAGGCAATACTACTCACAGCTATATAACATCCCGCACGCAACCCCTGACGATCAGTCCCCCCCTCCAACGACCCCATACAAGATTATATTTTAGAAACAGCCCTACCTACTGTTGACGAACCGGACGCGACAGCCCTCGATGAACCCCTGACTACCTCTGAATTCGTACAGGCCATCAAAGCCCTTAAAGTAGGCAAATGCCCGGGTCCTGATGGTTTTACGCCCTGATTTACAAAACCTTTGCCCCCCAACTTGCACCCCTTCTGACAAAGGCCTTTAACTCGGTGGAAAGTTCCAACCTCCCCTCCAAAGAATCTTTATCTGCCAACATCTCCATTATTCCTAAACCAGGCAAAGACCCATCCCAATGCAGCAGCTATCGGCCCATCTCCTTACTTAACATAGACATTAAGTTATTCACAAAAGTCCTAGCCACCCGTCTGTCCCCTCTACTACCTAAAGTTATCCATAATGACCAAGTGGGGTTTGTCCCTGGCAGAGAGGCAAGGGACAACACCACCAAACGATACACCTTATATCCCTGATACATCGTAAAGGCCTAAAAGCTTGCCTCTTATCCTTCGACGCTGAAAAGGCCTTCGATAGGGTCAGCTGGAGATTTCTGCAGCTGTCCCTAGAACAGCTTTGCCTCGGGGTGCCCTTTATCTCTAAAGTTATGTCTTTATATTCCAGACCCTCAGCTACGGTCCTAGTCAACGGTACCACATCGGCTCCCTTTGACATCACAAATGGCACCAGGCAGGGCTGCCCCCTATCCCCCCTCCTCTTTGTCATCATAATTGAGCATCTGGCCTGTGCCATACTTCAAAACCCCTCCATTTTCGGTATTCAAACTCCATCTGCACACCATAAACTATCCCTGTATGCTGACGACCTCCTAGTGTATATTCAGAATCCACACACCTCACTACCATCCCTACTTTGGGAATTCCAACGTTTTGGCACCCATAGCAACTTCAATATCAATATAACTAAGACGGAAGCCCTTAACATATCCCTCGCCTCCTCCACCCTGTCCCTTCTAAAATCTAATTTCTCGTTCCGATGGCAAACCAAGGGGATCTCTTATTTGGGGATCATTATACCCTCAAACCTAGCTAACTTGTTTTCCCTAAACTATATTGCCTTACTCTCCCAAATACGGAAAGACCTGGAGGAGTGGGATGGGTCCTCACTGCTGTGGTTTGGGAGGATCAACACCCTAAAGATGGACACCCTACCCAAATTCCTGTATTTATTCCAAACGGTTCCCACCCACGTCCCCAAAATCTTTTTTTACCTCCCTGCGCTCATTAGCCATCAGATTCATGTGGAACGGGGGACTCCCCAGAGTTAAATTTAAATTGCTCACGCTCCCGAAGACAATGGGAGGAACAGGTCTCCCTGATTTTGAGACCTACCAAACAGCTGCTCATATGGCTCGCATCCTAGAATGGTTCCCCCGCCCATTTTGCAAGGCTTCTGTGACAATTGAACAAGACCTCTCCCCTGTAGACCTCCGGGCTCTTTTATGGGGTTATAAACATGACTACACTCGTTTGACATCCCTATCCCCACTGACTCTGGCCTCCTTGAAGCTATGGTATAGGAAAGGACTTAACATCACCCTTTCCTCTGACCCAGGCCCCCTGATGTCCCTTTTCGACCATCCCGCTCTCCCGCAAGGAATAGGGGCAACCTCCTTAGGGTCCTTTAAACGCACTGAGTGGCCACAAGCTCACACATTTGTACACCCATCGCAGGGGACTCCGGTCCCCCCGGCAGGCCCTGGAGACTGGCTCACAGCCTTACATATGTCCACATTTACCAAGCACCTACACTCCTCTTCTCAAATACATAGCAAACATACCAGCTTTGAGGAACTATGTTCTCTCCAAGAAACTCCCAGCCACCTCCTTTCCTCCTTATATAAACTACTACAGACCTTAACACATGATCAACTTCCGCACTACACTAGGATGTGGACTACGGATCTGGGGGAAGACATCTCTGTGCCGGAATGGCAAACCTCTTTTTATTTCATGCATAAGTCAACCATCTCCTGCTACTCTCAAGAAAAGAATTACAAGCTCCTGTCCAGATGGTACAGGGATACTGCAACTTTGCAAAAAATCTTCCAGTCTGCACCGGCCACTTGCTGGCACTGTGAAACCTCAGTCGTAACATATCTACATGTCTGGTGGGACTGTGAGAGGATCCACCCCTTCTGGACGCAGGTTTTTGAATGTTATAATCTCATAGATGATAGACCAGTTCCTATCTCTCCGAAAATTGCAGTACTCTTCATACTGCCCGGGTCTATAAAGTCGCAGAGGCAAAGATTGCTTCGTTTCTTCATGTCCTCTGCTAAGCAACTTATACCCGCTTATTGGAAGACAAAGAATACTCCCCCATTGTCACGGTGGGTATCAATTATGAATGACACCATGAGAATGGAGGAGATGCTGGCATTGGACAATGACACATACAGTGGTGTGAAAAAGTGTTTGCCCCCTTCCTCATTTCCTGTTCCTTTGCATGTTTGTCACACTTAAGTGTTTCGGAACATCAAACCAATTTAAACAATAGTCAAGGACAACACAAGTAAACACAAAATGCAATTTGTAAATGAAGGTGTTTATTATTAAAGGTGAAAAAAAATCCAAACCATCATGGCCCTGTGTGAAAAAGTGATTGCCCCCCTTGTTAAAACATACTATAACTGTGGTTGTCCACACCTAAGTTCAATTTCTCTAGCCACACCCAGGCCTGATTATTGCCACACCTGTTCACAATCAAGGCATCACTTAAATAGGAGCTGCTTGACACAGTAAGGTCCACCAGAAGATCCTTAAAAGCTACACATCATGCCGAGTCCCAAAGAAATTCAGGAACAATTGAGAAAGAAAGTAATTGAGATCTATCAGTCTGGAAAGGGTTATAAAGCCATTTCCAAAGCTTTGGGAATCCAGCGAACCACAGTGAGAGCCATTATCCACAAATGGCGAAGACATGGAACAGTGGTGAACCTTCCCAGGAGTGGCCGGCCGCCCAAAATTACCCCAAGAGCACAGCGACGACTCATCCAAGAGGTCACAAAAGACCCCACCACAACGTCCAAGGAACTGCAGGCCTCACTTGCCTCAGTTAAGGTCAGCGTTCATGCCTCCACCATCAGGAAAAGACTGGGCAAAAATGGCCTGCATGGCAGAGTTCCAAGGAGAAAACCACTGCTGAGCAAAAAGAACATCAAAGCTCGTCTCAATTTCTCCACAACACATCTTGATGATCCCCAAGACTTTTGGGACAACATTCTGTGGACCGATGAGACAAAAGTGGAACTCTTTGGAAGGTGTGTGTCCAAGTATATCTGGCGTAGAAGGAACACTGCATTTCAGAAAAAGAACATTATACCAACAGTAAAATATGGTGGTGGTAGTGTGATGGTCTGGGGCTGTTTTGCTGCTTCAGGACCTGGAAGACTTGCCGTGATAAAAGGAACTATGAATTCTGCTGTCTACCAAGAGATCCTGAAGGAGAATGTCCGACCATCTGTTCGTGTACTCAAGCTGAAACGAACTTGGGTTCTGCAGCAGGACAATGATCCTAAACACACCAGCAAGTCCACCACCGAATGGCTGAAGAAAAACAAAATGAAGACTTTGGAGTGGCCTAGCCAAAGTCCTGACCTGAATCCTATTGAGATGTTGTGGTATGACCTTAAAAAGGCCGTTCATGCTCGGAAACCCTCTAATGTAACTGAATTAGGACAATACTGCAAAGATGAGTGGGCCAAAATTCCTCCAGGACGCTGTAAAAGCCTCATTGCACGTTATCGCAAACGCTTGGTTGCAGTTGTTGCTGCTAAGGGTGGCCCAACCAGTTATTAGGTTTAGGGGGCAATCACTTTTTCACACAGGGCCATGATGGTTTGGATTTTTTTTCACCTTTAATAATAAACACCTTCATTTACAAATTGCATTTTGTGTTTACTTGTGTTGTCCTTGACTATTGTTTAAATTGGTTTGATGTTCCGAAACACTTAAGTGTGACAAACATGCAAAGGAACAGGAAATGAGGAAGGGCGCAAACACTTTTTCACACCACTGTACACCAAATTTATAACTCAATGGTCGATCTGGCTCCGCTTCTCCTCCTCTGATACTCTATTGAACAAACTCTCAGACACATAGGGACACACTGGGTTTCCTTTTACCTTACCCCCACCTACCACCCTGTGCATAACCCTCACCCCCCCCCCCCCCCCTCTACTCTCCTTCCTCCCTACTGATCCTTTCATCCCCCTACTACCTTATTCCTTCTTTGTTTTACTCTTTTCTTTCATTTCTTCTCTCTTTTTAGTCTCCTTTATGTTATTTATTGCATATTACCTCATGTAGTAACCCATGAGCATTTCTCATTGGCAAGACTCTGTGGACCAGAGAACAGGTTCTCTTCCCAATTCTCCAAGCTTACTGACGGGGACCAGCTGTGGACGATAGTCATTGGCTGGCCTTCTGTAAATGTATTTCTGTTACCATTCTCTGCATACATTTATCTCATGATGTTTACTGTTTTACTGTTTTTCTTGAAAAGCACCAATAAAATATTTTCAACACTAAATTCCAATTTACTTTTATTAGCTAGACAATCAACACATTCCATGTTTCTACTCACCGAATATAAAACTGTTTCCATTCTGCACTGAGCTCAAATAACCGTCTTTCAAGACTTCTGATTTCCAAAATTCTCAGGTCTTCACAATCATTAATCGATTGTTTTTTCCTCTAGGTTCGTTCAATATTTCTGAAGTTAATTTCTGTACTTCACTTTCCCCCTCTGATCAAAGGAAGGAAGTGGTAAAAAAAACTTTTGCCAAATTGATTCTGGCTGGCAATAGTTGATATGACTGAGTCAGCTTCCATCAAACCACGCTATTTATTTCCACACAAAAATTACAAAAATACTTACAAAAGGTTGTACATTAACATTCAAAATAAATGTTTCAAATAAGATAAAAGATATGAAGATGAGTTGTTTGTTTCAAAAAATAGTTCATGACATTGTCAGGGCTGGGCTCAGATGGCCGCTCAGCTGTTGGCTAATTACCAGCTCCTATCTATACACAGTTGCTGTTGATGATATCCTGCTCGTCAGCCCTGACTACTTAAAGAGGAGGGCCCACAAAAAAAATGTAAAAGTCAGCAGCTACAAATACTGCAGCTGCTGACTTTTAATAATCAGACACTTACCTGTCCCGGGGTCCAGCGATGCGGGGGAACGAGACCCCCCCCCTCGTTCCCCGCTCGGCTCGCGGCGCCGGCATTCTTAATATGGGCACCCGGCTGTGGCTTCACAGCCGGGCACCCACTGCGCATGCGCGAGCGGCGCCATGCGCCGTGATTCGACACTCACTCATCTAGGACACATGACAGGTCCCAGATGACTGTGCGGCGCCTAGGGGAAGTGATGTCATTGCCCGGGCAATGAAGGTGGCAGACTATGAGGGACCCCCTAGCAACAGGCATTTAGAGGTGAGTAAAACATTTTTTTTTCCAATTATTTTTTTTTCTTTTTAGCGGCCATTTAACACTCGATCGGCGTGTCCAAAGAGAGATGATCTCAAGTGTAAATCATCTTATCTCTCATTGCCAGCTCTCCCTCCTTACACAGAGACGGCGTGTGAGGAGGGAGAGCTTCTGTGCTGCAGCTTGTGAGTTCCAACAGTGAAAAAACAACAGTAAATACAGTGCTCACAGTATCTGTCAATGCCATCTATCATCAGTGCCACCTGTCAGTGCCATCTATCATCAGTGCCACCTGTCAGTGCCTTCTGTCATCAGTGCCACCTGTCAGTGCCATCTGTCATTGGTGCCACCTGTTAGTGTTACGTACCATCTGTCATCAGTATCACGTGTCATCAGAGCCATGTATCAGTGCTATCTGTCATCAGTGCCATCTGTTGGTGCCATCTGTCATCAGTGCCACCTGTCAGTGCCATCTGTCATCAGTGCCACCTGTCAGTGTCACGTTCCATCTGTTATTAGTGTCACGTGTCATCAGTGCCACGTATCAGTGCCATCTTTAATCAGTGCCAAATCAGTGTCAAGTGTAATCAGTGCCACATATCAGTGCCATCTTTCATCAGTGCCAAATCAGTGTCACATGTAATCAGTGCCACGTATCAGTGCCATCTTACATCAGTGTCACGTGTCATCAGTGCCACGTATTACTGCCATCTGTCATCAGTGCCACATCAGCGTCACATGTCATCAGTGCCAAATGTAATCAGTGCCATCTGTCATCAGTGTCACATAATCTTTTTTTTTTTTAAATTATATAATCTTTATTATTTTTCTTCATACATAAAAAAAACAGAATACATACACACATTTAATTTCCATAAGCTCCTTTTCTCACGATTTGCTAAGAAATTACCTTTAACCTGTAGTTCTTTTATACCTCCCGGCTTTCTTTCATTGCTTCTAATATATTCCCTTCCTTTCCTTTTCCATTCCCCTTACCTTTATACTCTCCCTATCCCCTCTGTTTGCCAATATGATGTTCTGTCCCATTTTAGTCTCCCTCCCCCTTATCCATTATATTGGGCATCCCTGCTTATCCATCCATGTTTTCCACATTTTTACAAATTCTTTCGTGTTTCCTCTCCTTATGTATACCGTTCTTTCCCTCCATATTGTTTCTGTAATTAATCTCGCCCATTCTCCTGCCGTTGGGGGTTTTTCGGCCTGCCATCTTTGCGCTATTAGCTTTCTCGCCTGGAATAGACATCTCAACACTACTTTGGTTACGCAAGGGCCTCCTACTATTCCCTCATCCAGACCCAATATACACAGTCTGGGGTTCATTTCTAACCTCGCATCGTACACTGTATTCAGTGTGTCGAGGATTTCTGACCAGTAACGAAACAATTTCGGACATTTCCATACCATATGTGCTAGGTCCCCAGTGTCTTGACACCTAGGGCACCTGGCGTCCTTTCTCCACCCGAAATCAAAGAGTCTCTTAGGAGTGTAATATGTCCTATGTAATAGCATCAGGTATGAGACCCTTTGTGCGGGCGAGACCGACACCATGTGTCCCTTCTCAAGTATTCTCAACCATTGTTCATCTGACAAAGTTCCGAATTCCTTTTCCCACTTCCTCCTGCTCTTGAGTCGTTCTGGGCTTTCTACGCTACCTTCGCATAGGTAAGGGTAAACTTCTGCTATGAATCCTTTAGTCTTGTCTTGGGAGCCTATTCTTTGATATACCGGAGAATTAACCCAGTTTGGTCCTTGTTGCGCAAATTGCCTATTTAAAGCATGTCTAATTTGTAAATATTTATAAAAAGAATGTTTCGGTATGTCATAGTCTGTTCTTAGTGCTGTGAATGTCTTTAGTGTCTTTCCTTCATATACAGTGGTGTGAAAAAGTGTTTGCCCCCTTCCTCATTTCCTGTTCCTTTGCATGTTTGTCACACTTAAGTGTTTCGGAACATCAAACCAATTTAAACAATAGTCAAGGACAACACAAGTAAACACAAAATGCAATTTGTAAATGAAGGTGTTTATTATTAAAGGTGAAAAAAAATCCAAACCATCATGGCCATGTGTGAAAAAGTGATTGCCCCCTTGTTAAAACATACTATAACTGTGGTTGTCCACACCTGAGTTCAATTTCTCTAGCCACACCCAGGCCTGATTATTGCCACACCTGTTCACAATCAAGGCATCACTTAAATAGGAGCTGCTTGACACAGTAAGGTCCACCAGAAGATCCTTAAAAGCTACACATCATGCCGAGACCCAAAGAAATTCAGCAACAATTGAGAAAGAATGTAATTGAGATCTATCAGTCTGGAAAGGGTTATAAAGCCATTTCCAAAGCTTTGGGAATCCAGCGAACCACAGTGAGAGCCATTATCCACAAATGGCGAAGACATGAAACAGTGGTGAACCTTCCCAGGAGTGGCCGGCCGCCCAAAATTACCCCAAGAGCGCAGCGACGACTCATCCAAGAGGTCACAAAAGACCCCACAACAACGTCCAAGGAACTGCAGGCCTCACTTGCCTCAGTTAAGGTCAGCGTTCATGCCTCCACCATCAGGAAAAGACTGGGCAAAAATGGCCTGCATGGCAGAGTTCCAAGGAGAAAACCACTGCTGAGCAAAAAGAACATCAAAGCTCGTCTCAATTTCTCCACAACACATCTTGATGATCCCCAAGACTTTTGGGACAACATTCTGTGGACCGATGAGACAAAAGTGGAACTCTTTGGAAGGTGTGTGTCCAAGTATATCTGGCGTAGAAGGAACACTGCATTTCAGAAAAAGAACATTATACCAACAGTAAAATATGGTGGTGGTAGTGTGATGGTCTGGGGCTGTTTTGCTGCTTCAGGACCTGGAAGACTTGCCGTGATAAAAGGAACTATGAATTCTGCTGTCTACCAAGAGATCCTGAAGGAGAATGTCCGACCATCTGTTCGTGTACTCAAGCTGAAACGAACTTGGGTTCTGCAGCAGGACAATGATCCTAAACACACCAGCAAGTCCACCACCGAATGGCTGAAGAAAAACAAAATGAAGACTTTGGAGTGGCCTAGCCAAAGTCCTTACCTGAATCCTATTGAGATGTTGTGGTATGACCTTAAAAAGGCCGTTCATGCTCGAAAACCCTCTAATGTAACTGAATTAGGACAATTCTGCAAAGATGAGTGGGCCAAAATTCCTCCAGGATGCTGTAAAAGCCTCATTGCACGTTATCGCAAACGCTTGGTTGCAGTTGTTGCTGCTAAGGGTGGCCCAACCAGTTATTAGGTTTAGGGGGCAATCACTTTTTCACACAGGGCCATGATGGTTTGGATTTTTTTTCACCTTTAATAATAAACACCTTCATTTACAAATTGCATTTTGTGTTTACTTGTGTTGTCCTTGACTATTGTTTAAATTGGTTTGATGTTCCGAAACACTTAAGTGTGACAAACATGCAAAGGAACAGGAAATGAGGAAGGGGGCAAACACTTTTTCACACCACTGTAGTTGAGCTAACTTAACTATCCCCTTTGTCTCCCACTCTTTAAACTTCCCTATCTTCTCCACTTCCTGCAGGTTCTTGTTATTCCAGAGGGGGGTGTGTTTTGTCATGCCCTCCAGCCCTTTTACTGTTTTTAATGCCTTCCAACTTTTAACCCAAGCCTCACCGTGGGGGTTCTGTGACAAAATGAGTTTGCCTCTAGAACTTCTATTATTGATCTGTGCGGAGTTCCTGCAATCATTAGATCCTTATTACCTCCTCCAACCCCTCCTATATGTTGCAGTTGGGCGGCTAGGAAGTAACTTCGTGGGTGTGGCACTGCCATCCCGCCCTTTCTTGTTCCTAGTTGCAGTGTTTGTAATCCTATCCTAGGCTGGCCTCCTTTCCATATAAGTTCTCTAAACAGCATGTCAATTTTCCTGAACCATTTTTTATCTATCCATGTCGGGCAGTTATGCAACAGATATAACAGCTGTGGCTGCCACAGCATCTTAATCAGATTACATCTCCCCGCCACCGATAGAGGAAGACGTCTCCAGATTGCGATTTTGGATTTAAATTTAGCTAACAATGGTACAATGTTATCGTTGATGTAGTTATTGGGATTCTTCTTTATGTTTATACCTAAATATTTAATTTGTTCGACCACTTCCAGCTGTAAACTATCCGGTATCCTCTGGTTCCCTAAAGGGTCTATGGGCATTAGTGCAGATTTTTCCCAGTTTATAGTCAGCCCTGAAATTTTCCCGAAGTCTATGAGGATGTTCATCACCTGCCTGGGGGATTGCTCCGCATCCCCCAGGAAGAGGAGGACATCATCCGCATATAATGCGATTCTCTCTTCTCCCCCCCCTCTTCGGAACCCCTGCATGTTCGTATTCGATCTAATTACGCTGGCCAGCGGTTCCATTGCGAGAGCAAAAAGCAAGGGGGACAATGGGCACCCCTGTCTTGTCCCCCTCTCTAATTGAATTTTGTCGGAAAAATCGTTATTGACCCTAATTTTAGCACTGGGATCAGTATACAGGGTTTTAATCCATTCAATAAATGAGGGGCCAAATCCAAATTCCCCTAAAACTCGCCATAAGTATCCCCATTCTAGACTGTCAAAAGCTTTGACCACATCTAGAGCCATAACCACCCTTGTCCCTGTGTTCTCTATTGGTATCTGCATATTTAGATACAGCCTCCTGATATTTATGCTGGTGGATCTGCAGGGGATAAATCCCGTTTGGTCCGGGTGTATGAGTCTAGAGATGATTTTGTTTAATCTGATTGCCATTACTTTCGCTAGTATTTTAGCATCCGCACAAAGCAGGGAAATGGGTCTGTATGACTTCGTCTCTAACGGATCCTTCCCCTCCTTATGCAAAACTATTATTGTTGCCTCCGTCATAGACTTTGGCAACTTCCCTTCCTCCTTCGCCCAGTTAAATACCTTAAGTAGCTCTGGTATTAGTACTTTCCCATATTGTTTGTAGGTTTCTACTGGAAGGCCATCTGGTCCTGGTGATTTCTGATTGGCCATTTCTTTCACCGCCAGTTGGATTTCCTCCAACGTTAGCGGTGCTTCCATGATCTCTCTTTCTTCATCTGTGAGAGCCGGGATATCGACGTTTCTAAAAAATGTGTCCATTTCCCCTTCCTCCGCCGTCCCACGCGATCTGTACAGTTTATCATAATATAGTCTGAAAGTTTCTGTGATTACTGACTTTTTAGATGAGATTTCACCTTTCTCAGTTTTGATCACAGGGACGCTGGAGGGAGGGGAATTGGTTCTCACTAATTGTGCTAACATTTTCCCAACTTTCTCCCCCTCTCCATAAGCTACCTGTTTCTGGAACAACCTCTTATTCTCTGATTTCTTAATAACTGTATCTTTGTATTCCTGTTGTTTAATTAGCCATATACTTTGTGTATCCGGGTTTGGGTTATTAACATAGTCTCCCTCTGCTTTCATCAGCTCTCTCTTAATCCTACTCTCCCATTCCCTTGTAATCTTTTTAATTTTTGATACTGATTGAATAAGGATACCTCTTAAATACGCCTTCAGTGCGTCCCACATTATTCCTCTTGACACCGTCCCATTATTAAATTTTATAAATTCTTCCAATTTTAATAGCACCTCATTTGGATCCCCTATTATTTCGAACCAAACTGGATTCATTTTCCATACTACAGGAGATCTTTCCCCATCTAGATTTATTGATACGACCAGTAGTGAGTGGTCAGATATTCCTCTAGGGTGGTATTCTATATCCCTTATGGTTTGGCATGCTTCTTCGTTTCCCAAGGCTAGGTCTATCCTTGAGAGCGTGGAATAGGAACTTGAGTAACATGAGAATTGCAGCACGTCTGGGTTCCGCACCCTCCACATGTCAAAGAGCCCTACTTCCTGTAAGAACCGATGTAATCGACTCTCTTCTACCTTCTAGCCCGATACACCCGCTGGGAGCCTGTCTAGTTTTCTGTTGATAACCTCATTGAAGTCCCCTACTGCTATAACCGGTACCCCAGCTTTATCTATTAAAAATTCCGATAGCCTATACATTACATCAAGCTTAAACGGAGGAGGAATGTAAATATTTGCTAGAACATATTCTCGATTTTCAATTACACAATGCAAAAAAATATACCGTCCATCTCTATCTATGCTGGTCTGCCGACAGGAAAACCCCAACTCTTTCCTTACCATCACAGCCACTCCTCTTGAATAAGAGGTGTGGACTGAGTGGAATTGGCATTGATATTTCTTGCTTTGATTTAATAACTTAGAGTCTTGAGTTAGGTGCGTCTCCTGTAGGCAGATCAGACCTACCCCACTCCTCTCCAGGGTCTCTACCACTGCTGCTCTCTTTGCCGGTGTACCCAACCCCCGTACATTCCAGGAGCCAATACTCAGTATCCTAGTCTGCATACTTTAACATAGGAGAAAAAAAAAGAAAGTGGGAAAAAGATATATACACGAAAAGAGAATACAACCCCCTAGGCGCTCTACCCCCCTGCCCTTGTTAAAGGGGAGGAAGCTGTAAGGGGGGGAGAGTTCAAGTGCAGAAGCCATTTGGTCCCATCTTATACTATGATGCTCACCCATCCTACCGCTATATAGGACCCGGAAGAGAGAGAGAGAGAGAAGAAAGAAAAAAAAAAAAAAAAAAAAAACAGGAAAAATACTGGAGTATAAAAAGGCAAAGTAAAAGAACAAAGGAGCGATGAGAAGAGAGGGAAAGGTAACCCAACCTTTAATCAAAGGGAATACCCCGTGTGAACAGAAAAATCTTGCCCTTGTCTTAATATTCTCCTCTAAGTGCAAAAGTGCTAATCTTTTTTCTAAGTGTTTATCTGTCAATATTTTTAGCGTACCGCTTATTTCCGTGTAGATTAAATATTTTTCCCGTGTTTTAATTCGTTGACTCTTCACCCCCCCTCCCCCCTTATACCATTCTAGGTTATCCCTAAGGACTTCTTTTGTGACCGTTACCACACATCCCATACCTGCATACTCCCCCCCTCCCCCCCCTACATTTATATTCCAGTCCCCTCCCACCCTCCACCCTCCTCCCCACCCTCCCCCATCCTTACACACACCAACAAGTGTGTTCCAGCCCCCCCCCACCCTTCCATTCTTCACTGTTGTGCTATATAACTCCTTCCACCCTCCAATCCATGTGCATATATTTCCCCTACGACACCTCCCTTCTCATCCCTCTATATCCGTTCCTCTACCCTTAACCCCTCATTCCCCCCGTTTTACTCATTAATTGATCCTTCCTGTCCTCCAACCATGTTGTCACGTTTGCTGGGGAGTCAAAAAAAAACGTCTCTCCCATTGCTACCACACGTAGCCTAGCTGGATACAATAAAGCATAGGTAACATCAAATTTCTGAAGTCTGCGTTTAGTTTCTATGAAGTCTGCTCTGCGCCTCTGTAAGTCGGGCGAGAAATCAGGGTACAATGAGATTTTTGCTCCCTTGTAAAAAATACTCCCCATCTCTCTAGCCCTGCGGAGAAGTGTTACTTTGTCCTTGAAATTTAAGAATTTCATTAGTATAGATCTGGGATGCCCTCCTTGAGGTGGTGGTTTAAACGGGACTCTGTGTGCCCTCTCAACTGAAAACTGTTGTGAAAAAGTTTCTCTTCCAAATGTTTCAATGAGCCAATTTTCCATAAATACTATTGGATCCGGGCCTTCGCTTTTTTCCGGGAGGCCTACCAACCTCACATTGTCCCTTCGGAGTCTGTTCTCCATTTCGTCCAGTTTTCCTGCGAATTTATCCGCCTGTTCTTTTAGAGTTTTAACCTCTTGGCTTATTGGGTACATGTCATCCTCGATTTGGCTAATTCTCCCTTCTGCTGCTGTAATTCTATCGGCAGTCTTCTCCAGCTCGTGGCGCATCAAGGACAATTCCTCTTTAATGTTTTTCATTTGATCGCATAGTACCCCTAGGGACTGTTTGCATGTGTTAACTGCCGCCAATACGTCCTTTAATGTCGGCTCTCCCTCAGCCAGTGGTGCCTGGGCTAAAGCCAAATCTGGTTTTCCTGGTGGTCCTACATTTTTGTTGGCTGTGCTTTTTACTCCTCCTGTAGTGGCCCCCATAGCAACTGTCTGATTATTTGTTTGCCCTTGACTCCTTCTATCATTTAATACTTTCGCCTGGATTTGCTGTCCCCCTTTAATTGGACTATGAACTGGGGTATGGGCATACTTTTCCAACTTTGCTGCCGTTGCTGATGCCCCATTTGTTATTGAGGGCTAGGGCCCCTTATCCTTATCCTTAGCTGATCTTAATGATTGTGTCCCTACATTCTCCTGGGTGGCCTGTTCCTCCATTCTCCTCCTTGCTGACATGTTGCCACCCCCGGGCCTCTCTGGAGTCCGACCCCGTCAGATAGCAGTTCTAAAATAGGTTTACAAAAAACGGTCCTCTAGTGGCCCTTTAAGACACCAAAAAAAAAAAAAAAAGGAGAAGAGGGGCCGCAAATCAGGACAGAAGGGACAGTCTTATGTGTGAGTCACAGCCTTATGAACAAACCCGTACGGGCTTCCGGTAATGATTAAAGGAGAATATGTATATGTGCGCAACACACAGAGCAGATCAGAGCTTATACTTGCAAAGGAGGAAAAGAAAAGAAAATAGGGAAGTTAACATTCCACTGGTTATAAATTACAGATTAAAGGTGGCACGAATGCGCCCGCCGCAGCCTGTTTCTTTTTTTTTTTTGGGTGAAAGGCCGCGATTTATAGTATCGAGAAAGGGCTGCACACATATGCAAGAAATAACTGCTGGCGTTGCTATGAGCGTTCCTGTGAGAAGAGCAAAAAAAAAAAAAAAAGGGAAGGAGAAAACAAAAAAAAGGGAAAACAACCACTTGTAAGCTTCTCAGCGCAGCCTGCGTTTTTAATGAGGAAGCAGTCCTCGTCTTGCGTTTTAGCAGCAGTCCTTTAATGCATTTTTATGCCTTTTTATGCACGTGTGTATTTTTGGCAGCGTTCCTCTATTTAAAGGCGGGCTCCGGGTACAATGCAGATACTGCACACATGGGTAAATAAAAGGGGATCTGCCAAAAACAGCTGGGGAAAAAAAAAAAAACCGCATATACCCAGCGCAAATGTCTTTGTTTGCAAAAAAGAGGGGTAGGGTAGTCCTCCAGTTGGGATTCAGTGGGAACTGGCACAGTTGGATATTATATCTCACAGTTTACACCCCACAGCCGCACACAAGGAAAAGAAGGGAAGCAATCCTCAAAAATTATGTCCTACAAAAGCCGAGTGTGTATGCACCTTATAGCGCAGTTTGTGTCTCTCACATTCCTCGGTTGCAACAAATAAAAAACGAAGCCGCTGTGCACATTACAGTTTCGGTTTTCTGTCTCTTTTCCTCAGTCACACAGGGGAGAGAACACCAAGCCACAGATTGCAGTGAGGGGGGGTGGGGGGGTAGACTAGTAAATGTCTTCTCACCTCTCCTTGCCGTTTAAAGATGTTTTTCCAGGGCCGTCAGGGAGTCTTCTTGGGGTCCCCCCCCCTCCTCCGGTGTCCTGTTTTCTCTCCTTTTTTTCTCCGCCGTGTGTACCGTTCAGAGAGCCCGGCTTGTGAGTTTAAATCTCCCGCCGCTCTTCCTCTCTCCTCTCTCCCAGCGCAGACAGCGAGGCAGGAGATAGCGTGTGACGTCACCTTCGGCTGTCTCCGCGTAGACCCGCTGTAGTTCTGTTCCGGGTAGTTAGGCTGACCTCGGGAGTCTCCGGCTGCCTGCAGTATACGATGTGCCGCTATGAGAAGGCAGGCTCGGCATTGGTAGCGTTATTCCATGGGACGGAGGGTGGAAGTGAGTATACACACGCACTCACATTCCTCACATTCCTCTCACATCACACCGCGCCTCATGTCCGGTCACGCCCCATCCAGTGTCACATAATCAGTGCCATTTTTTTTTTTTATTATCAAATCTTTATTTGTTTTCTTGATATTTACAATTAACATCACATTTTTTGTCATAAGTATAAATACTTCTACATATAAACATCTTTATCTACCTTCCAGGTTCTTCCCTCCCCCTTTTTTCCCAGCAACCCACACATAGCCAAAAATTAAATAAATAAAAAAGAGAAAAAGAAAAAAAAAAAAAAAGAAATAAAAAAAAAGAAAGGGAGCTCCCCTCCCCCCCCCCCAGACCCTCCCCCCCTCCCCCCCACTCCCCCCTCCTTCTCTTTCCCCTCTCTCTATCTCCACTGTTAGTCTTCCCCCTCCCATTATATAGGGCGAGTTGTTGAAATTGAAACGTTGAGTGTTATTAATTGTTAAATTTAATGTCTGAGGCCTCTATCGGCCATTTTATTCCCTTTTAAATTCCCCTCTTTCTCTCTTCTCCCTCCCCCCAATATTCTCTAAATCTATATTTTCTAATTTCCCATTCCTATGTGCCTTATATGTGTGTGTTGGTAAGGGGTGGGGTTCGCCCGCAGTGGGCCTGAGGGTGCGATTTTGAGGGTATTGGGGTGGGTGGGGGGAGGGCGGAAAAGGGGTCGATAAAAAATCTAGGGGGGAGGTGGGGAAAGGGGGGGAATAAAAGTATATAGAGGGAGACAAAGGGAAAGAAAAAAAAAAAAAATTTTTGGAGTTTTCTGAATTTAAATAAAACAAAGATGCATTACATGCCAATTCTCTCCCACCTCATCCTTCTTGGGGCATATTTCTTATTTATTCAATTTCCAATGAGCAGGTTTCCCATTCTGTCCATATTTGCGTAAACTTTTCCTTTCTGTTATGGATTATATGGATCCATCTTTCAGCCTCTTTTATCACGTTCACTTCCTTCTTCCAGTCAAGCAGATTTGGACACTTAGTCTGTTTCCATAATCTAGGTATCAATAGTTTTGCGGCATTTATCAAGTGCGGTGTGATACTGTTCGTATATTCTCTACGTGATTTCATTGACCCATGGAACAGGAAATTTAATGGCGTCAACTCCATCTTCCCCCTTGACAGCCTCCTAATCCATGGTGCAATCTCTCGCCAAAACCCTCTAATCATGGGGCATGACCACCATATATGAAGAAGGGTGCCCCTCTGCCCACATCCTCTCCAACACCTTCCTAGTCTAGACTAGTAAATGTCTTCTCACCTCTCCTTGCCGTTTAAAGATGTTTTTCCAGGGCCGTCAGGGAGTCTTCTTGGGGTCCCCCCCCTCCTCCGGTGTCCTGTTTTCTCTCCTTTTTTTCTCCGCCGTGTGTACCGTTCAGAGAGCCCGGCTTGTGAGTTTAAATCTCCCGCCGCTCTTCCTCTCTCCTCTCTCCCAGCGCAGACAGCGAGGCAGGAGATAGCGTGTGACGTCACCTTCGGCTGTCTCCGCGTAGACCCGCTGTAGTTCTGTTCCGGGTAGTTAGGCTGACCTCGGGAGTCTCCGGCTGCCTGCAGTATACGATGTGCCGCTATGAGAAGGCAGGCTCGGCATTGGTAGCGTTATTCCATGGGACGGAGGGTGGAAGTGAGTATACACACGCACTCACATTCCTCACATTCCTCTCACATCACACCGCACCTCATGTCCGGTCACGCCCCATCCAGTGTCACATAATCAGTGCCATTTGTCATCAGTGTCACGTGTCATCAGTGCCTTCTGTCATCAGTCATCAGTGTCATGTGTCATCAGTGCCTTCTGTCATCACCAACAATGTCTAGAAGATTATTTTCTGCCAAGGAGGAGTACAATATTTTTTGCGGCCGACAAGAGCAATGGGGAGCTCTCCGCTTCGGATTCCTCCTCAAATTTAGATTCTGAGTCTGGCATTGACTACGAGCCTGTCCTAAGCAGTGGAACACTGACAGCCTCAGAGGAGGATGAGAGTCCGCAGGCCAGACAAAGGCGTTCTGGTGAGGAGGCAGTGCCATCCACCCGCACCTCAGTGCCATCCACCAGCACAGCAGTGCCATCTACCAGCACCGCAGTGCCATCCACCAGCACCGCAGTACCTCTGCAAGAAAGACCACGTACCAGGGTGTCACCTCAGTCCCAAAGGGTTAGGTACCATGCCAGCCTTCCCTATTCCCTTCAGAACCAATTGTGGCTTCCTCCTAATTCAAAAGAAGCTAACATTACCCCTTTCACTGCCCAGCCAGGAGTCCAGGTGGACAATTTTTCCCCAATAGATTTTTTCCATTAAATTTTTACTGAGGACATGCTAGCATCAATTGTGTCCCAGTGCAACATGTATGCACAACAATTCATAGCAAGTAACCCAATGTCCTATTATTAATAAATTGTGCGACCGAGCCACAGGGTATACATATGTCTTCATGGTATACAAAGGGAAGGACACCCAGCTGCATCCCCCTAATTGCCCAGACTACATGGGATCAAGCAGGAAAGTCATTTGGGAACTCATAAACCCACTCCTGGAAAAAGGCTACCATTTGTATGTAGATACATTTTATACAAGCTTGCCCCTGTTCCGCAACCTTCACAGAAGGAACACTCCAGCATGTGGCACCGTAAGGACGAAGGACTTCCCTCAAAGCCTTGTCAACAAGAAGTTAAGAAGAGGGGAGACAGCGAGTTTACCGAATGAGGAAATTCTCGCTGTGAAGTGGAGGGACAGATACATTCTTTGAGATCACCAGGAGGAATGGCCCAATACAAAAGCCAACATTTATCCACAAATACAATATGTTCATGGGGGGTGTCGAATTCAACGACAAAAAAAAGCTCAAACCCTACCTTGCCACAAGACGAACATACCAGTGGTATAAAAAAGTATCAATTTATTTGTTTAATTTGGCCATATACAACAGCTATATTATCTATTGCGACTCCTCTGAAAGCCCCAAACATTTCCTTGGCTACCAGGAGGAAATCACCACTGCCCTTATATTCACAAACGGCCCACCAGAAAACCTTAAATCCAATGTGATTAGCAGACTCTACGAATTCCTCTTTCCCGATAAAATCCCTCCCAGACCAACAGGCCAAAAACATCAGAAAAAATGCTGGGTGTGCCCCAGAGGAGGAGTTAGAAGAGACACATCTTATTATTGTCCCCATTGTCCTTCCCAACCAGGCCTCTGCATAGGTGACTGTTTTCACCATTACCATACTTCAGTAAATTATTAGTGAAGTATGGTAAACGTAATCCTCAGTTCCTGCCTTCACACACCTTCACACCCCTTATGCCTCTGCTTGCTCTGTAACGGACCCTGGCTTGTTATTCGACCATGCTTCTGCCTACCGATTCTGTTCATACCTCTGCCTGATATGGAACTAACCCTGGCTTGTTATTCAACCATGCTTCTGCCTACCGATTCTGTACATACCTCTGCCTGATCTGGAACTGACCCTGGACTAGGGATGAGCTGAACACGCCCCGGTTCAGTTCGCACCAGAACCTGCGAACGGGTCGAAAGTTTGCACAAACGTTAGAACCCTATTAATTACAATGGACACGAACGTTTGAAATCTAAAGTGCTATTTATATTGGCTAATATGCATGTTATTGTCCTAAAAAGGGTTTGGGGACCCGGGTCCTGCCCCAGGGGACATGTATCAATGCAAAAAGAAGTTTTAAAAACTGATGTTTTTTCTGGAGCACTCATTTTAATGATGCATAAAGTGAAAAAAAAAGTGAAATATTCCTTTAACCACTTCAATACAGGGCTTTTAAACACCCTTCCTTACCAGAGCACTTTTTGCGATTCGGCACTGCGTCGTTTTAACTAACAATTGCGCGGTCGTGCAACGTTACACCCAAACAAAATTGACGTCCTTTTTTTCCCACAAATAGAGCTTTCTTTTGGTGGTATTTGATCGCCCCTGCGGTTTTTATTTTTTGCGCTATAAACAAAAGAAGAGCGACAATTTTGAAAAAAAACACAATATGTTTTACTTTTTGCTATAATAAATATCCCATTTTTAAAAAAAAAAAAAAATTTTTTTCCTCAGTTTAGGCTGATACGTA
This sequence comes from Lithobates sylvaticus, assembly GCA_028564925.1. Lineage (NCBI taxonomy): Eukaryota > Metazoa > Chordata > Amphibia > Anura > Ranidae > Lithobates > Lithobates sylvaticus. The sequence continues at coordinate 152,851,642 of CM053027.1, forward strand.
TTCTTCTACATATTTTTGGTAAAAAAAATCGCAATAAGCGTATATTGATCGGTTTGCGCAAAAGTTATAGCGTCTACAAAATAGGGGATAGTTTTATAGCATTTTTATTAATATTTTTTTTTTTTACTAGTAATGGCAGCAATCAGCGATTTTTATTGTGACTGCGACATTATGGCGGACACATCGGACATTTTTGACACATTTTTGGGACCATTGTCATTTATACAGCAATCAGTGCTATTTAAATGCACTGATTGCTGTGTAAATGACATGACTGAATATTAGGCAGATGCCTGTGTTGCACAAATCAACTACACAACACCAGCAATGAGGGGGTAGATTCAGGTGTATGCTGTGCATGGGCCCTAAACCCAGAAGTGGGTAGCAACGTATCAGTAGGTCGCTTTGCCTACAGCGGCAGCTCGGCCTCAATAAATTGTGGGTTGGCAGTCGCCAAGTGGTTGAGAATCTGTCAGCGATATAGTGACAGATTATTAAAGGGGCAGTAGTTTGAAATTACATGTTTTACAAGATACAAAGATTCTAATTACACAGATACTGTTTATTTATACAGATCACACTTGTTGTCTATTGGTGAGCACAGGAATATCACTTTATATTGATCAGATATCTGTTTTGTATGTGATAAAGTAAGGGAATCAATTACAAAGTTTGCAGCAGCTGCCAATTTGTAAAAAGTGTTATTATCTGCTGTTTTTCATCCATTTATAAATGTATTTATTTAAAGCTCCTCTTGCTTGCACAGTTTGCAAATATCTTACTTTGCCTCAGACGGTTTACTTAACAGCATACATAACACTTGAAAAATAAAAAAGGAATATCACAGGCAATCAAAAAATAGCTTTGTAAAAGCTTTTTACAGTAGCAGTGATATTGTTATATTAAATAAATATCCTTGAATTAAATATTTATAAATGATCATACGTAAAGCTCACAAATAAATTGTTGTCCCATGGTAGCATATAAGCTTTTAGGTAAACCTAGGCAATTCCGTTTGTGGAACTGTATACCACAGATCAATAACTTAACACCGACATTTTGAAAGTGTTGATCAATAATTGAAACTGTCTAATGTAGTTAGAATTTCTTGAAGGCTATATACTACAAATAACTGAAGCATCTCATTAATGTAAAATACCAAGAACCTTGCAATTCACAAACCTTAACATTTCATTCCCATATTTTGTTTTATTAAGTGCTCTAGATACTGAACACTTAAATATGTGTATGTCTTTTGTTTGGTGAACAAGGACTTTTCCACTTTACCAGAAGCAAAAGCAGCTTTCCATCAGTGGTTACGCATGTCCATGGCATACAGATAAGTTGTTATAAAAATGAAAATACTACTAGAAGCTGTGCATAAGGGTTAAAAGAGAAATGCTCTCACTAAAACTATTAAAAATTGAAAAAGGTTATCAGAAATGTGTGCATGAGCTTATATTTATGTTTATCAGTATGTTCAAAGGCATTACTTTTTTATTATTACCGCTAGGTTCAAACAAACGGCCCACACCTATAGCTGGCCTTTGAAGCAAGGAGCACATGGAATGGCAACGCGTGCAAAACAAAACCAAAGAATTACCCAGATTAACTTACCGACCAGTCTACAACCAATAGAATTATCCTGTTCAACAGTATGAATTGAAAATAGGGGAGGGGGCGTGGCCTGGACCCAGTCTAAGATGGACACTTAACCTCAGAGCTCCCACTACATGAGGTCCAGCAATCAGCCTAGCTACAGCACTTCACAACTTGCCACTGCTTAAATATGGGGAGTACATACCTGAGTGCTTCAGCAACCAGATCGCGATCACCTCAAGATCAAAATCATCATAATCAAAATGGAAATAGACCCAGAATCCCACAATCAAATCACCATGGTAACTATGGGAACCAACCAAATTACTATGATGATCCAAGGAGAAGTCCAATCCCTACCCATAATAGGTTTGAACCGTCAAGGAATTATTATGAAGAAGGTCCACCGAGACCTTTTCTAGACCAATGGAGACACGAAAGATCTCCACCCTGTCAAGAGAGAATGGGAGACCAGAGAAGAAGCCCAAATGAAAGAGGGGCTGTCGAGCCAGACGGAAGGCTCAAAAGAAAAAGAGACCATTAGGAGAGGGTGTTTTTAATCTAAGTGGATCTGAACTAACCATAAATGAACTAAAAGTACTGGATAAGGGTCTGAAATTTGCCCCTAACACAATTTGAGCAAATTTGATACCTATGTAGATATTCAGAAATATACTAGGAGATTAAATATCCAAAAATATATGCTAAATAAATCTGTTGCCGTTCAACCATGTGGTACTACAAGATCTTGAAACACTGAAACTAAAAAGGATAAGGGATCCAAGACACATCTAACGAGGAATTAGGGAGCTAGAGGAGAGAAAAATGTAGTCATTAGACCTGCAGACAGGGGGGGGGGGGGGGGGGATTGTGGTTTTAACGAAGGAATATTATAACAATGAACTTACTGGGCAACTGAATGATCATAATACTTACCTTAAATTGATGGGAAATCCCACAGCAAAATATAAGAAAGAATTGAAAAGCTTAATACAACTGGGAACCAGGAAGAACATTTTAAATGATAAAGAAGCAAAATATCTGTTACCTCAAACTTGCCGAGGACCTGTGATATATACCATACCGAAACTACACAAGAACAAGACCCACCCACCGGGGAGACCCATTGTCAATGCCAAACAGTGAGTAAATGCAAGATTGGGGGAGTACATTGACTTGTTCTTACAACTGGTGGTACCAAATACTAGATCCTATTTATGGGACACCAAACATCTTATACAGATCCTTGAAGGAATCGAAGTGAGACAAGATCGGTTGCTATTAGCAACGACAGACGTGTCTTCATTGTATACAATTATTGACCATAACAAAGCTATTTAATCAGTTAAATGGGCCCTTAATGCTTTGAGCGAGTTACCATCTAAAACAAAGCTATTCAATCAGTTAAATGGGCCCTTAATACTTTTAGTGAGATACCATCTAAACAAAAATCATATTTATTTAAGTGTTTGGATTATGGGCTTAGTCATAACTATTTTTGGTTTAACTCTGATTACTTTAAACAAATCAAGGGGATTGCCATGGGTGCACGTTATGCACCAAGTGTGGGAAGAAGAAAGTGTGTACAAAGTCCCTCTGCATGGACTCCTATTAACCACTTCCCGACCGCCCCATGTACATATACGTGTGCAGAATGGCACGGGCAGGCAAAATCCCATATATAAACGTGATTTTGCAATTGCCTGCCCGTGGGTCGCACGCCGCCAGCGGTGCACTCGTGACCCGGTCGGGAGCTCCGTGACCCCGGCCGCGGGACCAGCGGACCCGATCGCCGCTGGTGTCCCGCGATCGGGTCACAGAGCTGGAGAACGGGGAGAGGTTTGTGTAAACAAACCTCTCCCCATGCTTCCTACACTGCCTGTCATTGATCGGCTGTTCCCGGTCATCGGGAAAGCCGATCAATGACGTCAGACGTCAGCCCCGCCCCCTAATGTAAAAAAACACACACGTCACAGCCCATAACCCCTCCCCTCCCCCTAATGGTTAACCCCTTCACTACAACTGTCATTTATACAGGAATCAATGCATTTAAATAGCATTGATTGCTGCATAAATGACAATGGTCCCTAAAATGTGTCAAAAATGTCCGATGTGTCTGCCATAATGTCGCAGTCACAATAAAAATCGCTGATCACCGCCATTACTAGTAAAAAAAAAATATTAATAAAAATGCTATAAAACTATCCCTATTTTGTAAACGCTATAACTTTTGCGCAAACCAATCAATAATCGCTAATTGCGATTTTTTTACCAAAAATATTTAGAAGAATACGTATCGGCCTAAACTGAGGAAAAAAAAAAGTTTTTTTATATATTTTTGGGGGATGTTTATTATAGCAAAAAGCAAAAAATATTGCATTGTTTTCAAAATTGTCGCTCTATTTTTGTTTATAACGCAAAAAATAAAAACCGCAGGGGCGATCAAATACCACCAAAAGAAAGCTCTATTTGTGGGAAAAAAAGGACGCCAATTTTGTTTGGAAACCATGTCGCATGACCGCGCAATTGTCAGTTAAAGCGGCGCAGTGCCGAATCGCAAAAAGGGGCCTGGTCCTTTGGCTGCCAATTGGTCCGGGGCTGAAGTGGTTAAACAAGAGGTATATTGATGATGTCATAGTAGTCTGGACAGGCGATGAAGAGAGTCTGAAAGGATTCTTCCAACAGCTGAATGTTAACACGAAAAATATACTGCTGTCATTGGATTATAGTAACACATCAATACATTTTCTTGCTCTAACTATGGAATTTAAAGACCAAAATTTCATCACGAAAACCTTTTTCAAGCAGGTTGATTGGAATAGCTACATTCCAACAGATAGCTTCCATGACCCATGGCTCATCAATATACCAAAAGGCCAACTGATTCGATTACACAGAAATTATATGAATGAGCAAGATTTATTGGTAACAGATTTGTTCAAAGATGTATGAAGATTTCATTAACCATAAAATAGAAGTCACCAGAATGGAGAGGACATCTCTAATGATAGACAAATCAATAATTGAAAGAACCACCTATGATCTCCCTATTATTCTGAATTATAATGTACAACATAAGCAAATAGAAAAAATAAGAAACATTGGTCCATTCTAAGAGCCGACTCCCAGTTGTGTACCATTCTACCAGTATTTCAGAAATTCACGTATAGAAGAACACCTATTTTACGGGAGATGGTTGCAAAGAATATCCCTGATTCTCCTAGTCAAGCAACTAGCTTACTTATTTCAGGGAAAAGGTTTGTTTCCATGCAGGAGATGTTATGCATTCAAGAACACTAAGCTGAATGGCCAAAAAGGCTGTTACCGAGTATATCAGAGTATCAGATCAAAGACTTTATTTCTTGTAGGACAGAGGGGGTGGTGTATGTCCTCCAATGTCCATGATTGAAACAATATATCTGTAGGACTAAATGCCCAATGTGGAAAAGGATTGGAGAACATATTAAACAAATTTGTAAGGGGTTTACTAAGCATAGTGTCCCTAGACATTTTGCCCAAGTCCACTTACAGGACCTTTCAGTATTGAAATTTTGGGCAATTAAAAGATATAAACCTCACTAGAGAGGGAGTAATAGAGTTAACACACTGAGTAAATGTGAATCGAAAAGGATTTTTGAAATTAAATCTTTCCATCCTCAAGGGTTAAACATTGATTTTGACCTTAATTGTTTAATTTCTGATTTCTAGATGTTGAATTTTTTCATTTTGATTTCTATTTACTTATCTATTACGTTTTAGTCTTGTACAATGGAACCCCTGTTTTGGTGTATTTATGAGCAGAGATGGGCGAACGGTTCGGCCCGAGCATAAGTTCGGGCCGAACTTTGGTTGTTCGAATGTTCTGCAAAACACTGAATAATATGTGGTGTTCGGGGGAAATTCGAAAGCTGCCGGTACACCGTTAAAGTCTATGGGACATTAACATGAAAAATCAAAAGTGTTCATTTTAAAGGCTTATATGCAAGTTATTGTCATAAAAAGTGTTTGGGCACCCGGGTCCTGCCCCAGGAGAAATGTATCAATGCAAAAAAAAGTTTAAAAAACTGCAGTTTATTTGGGAGCAGTGATTTTAATAATGCTTAAAGTGAAACGTTCCTTTAAATTTCGTACCTGGGGGGTGTATATAGTATGACTAAAAAAAAGTAATTTAAAAGTACTCGCAGCTATAATGAATTGTCTGTCCCGGCAATACAGATAAAATAAGTCATTGAAAAAAATGGCATGGGATCTCCCCAGTCCATTACCAGGTCCTTTGGGTCTGGTATGAATATTAAGGGGGACCCCGAACCAAAATTTAAAAAAAAATTGCGTGGGGGTCCCCCCAAATTTCATACCAAACCCTTCAAGTCTGGTATGGATATTAAGGGAAACCCTGTGCAAAAATAAAAAAAATGCCGTGGGGGTCCTCCTCAAAATCCATACCAGACCTGAAGGTATGGATTTTAAGGGGACCCCCACGCCAAAATTAAAAACAAAAAGGCACTGGGTCCCCCCAAAAATCCATACCAGACCCTTATCCGAGCACACAACCTGGCAGGCTGCAGGAAAAGAGGGGGGAGGAGAGAGCACCCCCCCCCTCCTGAACCGTACCAGGCCACATGCCCTCAACATGGGAGGGTGATTTGGGGTAGCCCCCCAAAGCACCTTGTCCCCATGTTGATGGGGACAAGGGCCTCATGTGTTTTTTGATGCATTTTGCAGAATTGGGCTGCAGCAAACATGATGAGGACTGAGCTTCTGATCAGCCTGGTGAGGCCAGGAACCTCTATACTCTATACCTCTATACTCCTGCTGATCCCCAACACAAGGATCATAGAAAATGGGACCAGTGGTGGCTTGAAACTGCCAAGGAGCTGTATCCACAATGGGATAGTTTCTCCAAGAAGCAAGCAGACATCAAATATAAGTAAACTGTACAGTTGGTAGAAAAAGTTTACACACACCTGCTAAAATGTCAGGTTTCTGTGATGTTAAAAAATTAGATAAAGATAAGTCATTTGAATAACTTTTTCCACCTTAATGTGACCTATAAACTGTAAAAATCAACAGAAAAACTAACTTAAATCTTTTATGGGGGGAGTCAAAATAATAAAATAAAATAATGAAATGAATGTGGTTGCATAAGTGTGCACACCCTCTTATAACTGGGGTTGTAGCTGTGTTCAGAATTAAGCAATCGCATTAAAACTCAAATAGGAGTCAGTACACACCTGCCATCATTTAAAGTGCCTCTGATTAACCCCAAAGACATTTCAGCATTACTTCACCACAAAATTGGGCCAAATTCCCAACAAATTGGGCCTAATTCCTCACAAATTGGGCCAAATTCCCCAAAAATGTTGGCAAATTCCCAACAGATTGGGCAAAATTTCCCAAATATGGCCCAAATTCCTTACCAATTGGCAGAATGTCACACAATTTGCCTGCATTTTCTAAAAATCTGATGAATTTTGTAGAATTCTAACGAATTCTGTAGAATCCTGCTGAATTTGTGTGAAAAATTCTGCCGATGTTTCTAGAAGTCTGCCGAATTTGTGTGAAAAAGTCTGCTGAATTTTGTAGAACTCAGTCAAATTTGTGTTAAATTCTGCCAAATTTTGTAGTATTCTGCCGAATTTGTGTTAAATTCTGTTGAATTTTGTAGAATTTCAGCCGAATTTCGTAGAATTCTGCAGAATTTGTATTAAATTCTGCGAAATTTGTGTCAAGTTCTTCCAAATTTTGTATAATTCTACTGAATTTGTGTCAAGTTCTGCCAAATTTTGTATAATTCTACTGAATTTGTGTTAAATTCTCACAAATTTTGTAGAATGCTGACAAATTTGTGTTATCGTCTGCCAAATTTTGTAGAATTCTGCCAAATTCCCTAAAACTCAGCATAATTTCTAACAAATTTGAATGGAAAAGAATAGAAAAATAATTAATAGAGAATAGAAGAAAATAGAAAGAATATAACTGTTATTTCCTTTCTATTTTATTCTATTTTCTTGTCTTCTTTTTCTATTCTATTCTTTAGTATTTTTTGAGATTATATTATCATGTTTTATATTAGAATTCTAATTTTGTGGACTTTGAGCAAATTCTGTTGAATGTATTTGAATTTTTTGCATTTGAATCAATTCAAATTTTAGCCCAATTTTGGGTTTATTATTTCGTAATTGTTTAAATTTGTTGCTATTGGAACTCATGAATTCGGAGGCATCCGAATGTCCCATTATCCCAAAATGCATGCAAGTTGCACATGTCTAGTCACTATATAGTAATTGTAGCCCCCAAAGTGTAGAAGATTAAAATGTTTCTTTGTTTATAAAGTTAATAGACCTTTGCATAATGTGTGTTCAGCCTATGGTCCTGCTTTTGTTGTAGAACTACAAGTTCCATCATGCCTCGACCTCTGTCAGTGATGCTTGTAACTGTCAGCTTTTTAATGCTTCATGGGACTAGGGATGGGCCCGGTGTTCGATTCGAACCCATGTTCGAATCGAACATCGGGCGTTCGCCCGTTCGGCGAGCCCAGAACTATTTGGGCCGCTCGCATCAAATTCGTGTGATGCGAGTGGCCCGCAATGCATTGCGCCAGTCGCAGTGCAATGCTGGCTAATAATTGGCCAAGCATGCACTGTGACCCCGCATGCTTGGCCAATCACAGCGCCGGCAGCGAGGAGAGCCATAATTGGCTACAGGCAGGATGCCTGTAGCCAACTATAGCTCAGGGGCTTTAGTACACGCCCCAGGGTATAAGAGGGGCGGCGGCCTCGCATATTGTGTTTCAGTGTCAGCGTGTCAGTGTGTTGCTGACTGCTGACAATATGTGCTCTATTTCTGGGGATTTGTGTGTGCGTGCTGTTAGTACAGCATTGCAGTATCACATCTGGGGGGTGTCTATAGGTTGCCTGTGAAGGGAGGCAGGTTTCCTGTGCTTAGAACTGTCTCTGCAAAAAGTGTAATTTTTGCAGGAAAAAAGCTATTTAAAAGCACTCGCGGCTAATGAATTGATGGCTCCTGTAACACAGAGAACTATCATTTATTGATAAAAAAAAAAAAAAAGCGTGGGGGTCCCCCCAAATTCAATAACCAGGCCCTTCAGGTCTGGGATGGATATTAAGGGGGACCCCAGCCAAAAAAAAAAATGGCGTAGGGTTCCCCTCAAAATCCATACCAGACCCTTGAGGTCTGGGATGGATTTTAAGGGGAATCCCAGCCAAAAAATGGCGTGGGGTCCCCCTCAAAATCCATACCAGACCCTTATCCGAGCACGCAACCTGGCAGGCCGCAGGAAAAGAGGGGGGGACGAGAGCGCCCCCCCCCTCCCGCCTGAACCGTACCAGGCCACATGCCCTCAACATTGGGAGGATGCTTTGGGGGTCTAAGACCCCCAAAGCACCTTGTCCCCATGTTGATGAGGACAAGGGCCTCTTCCCCACAACCCTGGCCATTGGTTGTGGGGGTCTGCAGGCGGGGGGCTTATCGGAATCTGGAAGCCCCCTTTAACAAGGGGACCCCCAGATCCCGCCCCCCCTGTGTGAAATTGTAAGGGGGTACAAAAGTACCCCTACCATTTCACCAAAAAAGTGTCAAAAATTGTAAAAATGACAGGAGACGGTCTTTGACAATTCCTTTATTAAAATCTTCTTTCTTCTTTCTTCATCCTTCGGTTTCTTCATCTTCTTCCATCATCTTCTTCCATCTTCTTCCATTTTCTTCTTCCTCCGATCCGCTTCTTCTTGCGCTGGCCTTCTCGTCCTTCTCGTCTGGCATCTTCTTCCATGGCGTCGGCGTCGGCGTCTCTTCTTGGGCCACTCCTCGCAATGGGAGGCTCCCGCTATGTGAGGCTTCGCGGCCTCTCACAGGTCTTTTATAATGGAGGGCACCTGGTGACCCTGCCCCCTCTGACGCACGGGGACGTCATGGGGAATTTCCTATGGCTTTCCCCATGACGTCAGAGGGGGCGGGGTCACCAGGTTCCCTCCGTTATAAAAGACCTGTCAGACGGAGCGAAGCCTCACACAGCGGGAGCCTCCCATTGCGAGGAGCGGCCCGACAGAAGAACATATGCCGACGCCATGGAAGAAGATGCTTTACGAGAAAGACTAGAAGGCCAGCGCAAGAAGAAGGGGATCGGAGGAAGAAGAAAATGGAAGAAGATGGAAGAAGATGATGGAAGAAGATGAAGAAACCGAAGGATGAAGAAAGAAGAAAGAAGATTTTAATAAAGGAATTGTCAAAGACCGTCTCCTGTCATTTTTACAATTTTTGTCACTTTTTTGGTGAAATGGTAGGGGTACTTTTGTACCCCCTTACCATTTCACACAGGGGGGGGGGGCGGGATCTGGGGGTCCCCTTGTTAAAGGGGGCTTCCAGATTCCGATAAGCCCCCCGCCCTCAGACCCCCACAACCAATGGCCAGGGTTGTGGGGTAGAGGCCCTTGTCCTCATCAACATGGGGACAAGGTGCTTTGGGGGTCTTAGACCCCCAAAGCATCCTCCCAATGTTGAGGGCATGTGGCCTGGTACGGTTCAGGCGGGAGGGGGGCCGCGCTTGTCCCCCCCTCTTTTCCTGCGGCCTGCCAGCTTGCGTGCTCGGATAAGGGTCTGGTATGGATTTTGAGGGGGACCCCACGCCATTTTTTTTGGCTGGGATTCCCCTTAAAATCCATCCCAGACCTCAAGGGTCTGGTATGGATTTTGAGGGGGACCCTACGCCATTTATTTTTTATTTTTTGGCTGGGGTCCCCCTTAATATCCATCCCAGACCTGAAGGGCCTGGTTATTGAATTTGGGGGGACCCCCACGCTTTTTTTTTATTTTTTATTTTTTTTTATCAATGACTTTTTTTTTATCAATGACTTTCAATGAATGACTGTTCTCTGTATTACGGGAGCCGACAATACACATTAGCCACGAGTGATTTTAAATAGCTTTCTTTTCTGCAAAAATGACACTTTTTGCAGAGACAGTTCTAAGCACAAGAAACATGCGCCCCTTTACATGCATACTATAGACACCCCCCAGGTAAAAAATTTAAAGGAATATTACACTTTTATTGTTTCAATTTAAGCATTATTAAAATCACTGCTCCTGAAAAAACGGCCGATTTTAAAAATTTTTTTTTTGCATTGATACATGTCCCCTGGGGCAGGACCCAGGTCCCCAAACACTTTTTATGACAATAACATGCATATTAGCCTTTAAAATTAGCACTTTTGATTTCGAACGTTCGCGGGTTCTGGTGTGAGCCGAACGGGGGGGTGTTCGGCTCATCCCTACATGGGACTTGTGTTTCCCTAACAGCTGTATTGCTCTGTTTGCGATGTTCCTTTAACCACTTGCCGCTCTCGTTCTGGGTGGACGTCATATAACAGCCTCCCAAAATGACCGCTCTTGTGTGCCCTCGGGGGCACACAGCATGGCGATCATGGCCTCACCTTGTTGCTAGGACATGGCGTGACCCTGATCTGTGTAAAGAGCCGTGGCCACGGCTCTTTAACCATGTGATCGGCTGTGTCCAATCACAGCTGATCACATGTAAACACAGAGATGCCAGTAATCGGCGCTCCTCACTTTACACTGACAGAGTGTGAGGAAAGGAGAGCCTATCAGCGGCATATCCTCACAGGGGACAGCTAGGTATGTAATCAGGGCACTGATCATCAGTGCCCTGCTTACAATTAGGTGCCCACCAGCACCAGCAATGATTGGCCACCACTGCCAGCAATCAGTGCCAACCAGTGCTCACAATTGCCACCAATATGTGCCCACAAGTGGCAGTTATTAGTGCCCACAAGTGCCAGCAATCAGTGGTCATTAGTCATGCCAGTCAGTGTTGGCTATTAGTGCTGCCCATCAATGCCCATCACTGCTGCCCATCAATGACACCCATCAATGCCCATCAGTGCCCATCAGTGCTACCTATCAGCGCTGCCTATCTGTGTCCACCAGTGCTGCCTATCTGTGCCCACCAGTGCTGCCTATCTGTGCCCAGTGCCCACCAGTGCCACCCATCAGTGTCACCTATCAGTGCTCATCAGTGCCACCTATCAGTGCCCATAAGTGTGGCATATTTGTGCCTCATCATCAGTGCCACCTATCAGTGCCCATAAGTGCGGCATATTTGTGCCTCATCATCAGTGACACCTAATCAGTGCCCATAAGTGCCACCTCATCAGTGCCCATTATTGCAGTCTATCAGTGCCCATCAGTGTTGCCTCATCAGCGCCCATCAGTGAAGGAGAAAAAATACTTATTTAACAAAATTTACTGACAAAAACTGGTCTTTTTTTTAGGAAAAAATAAAAAACCCAGTGATTAAATACCACCAAAAGAAAGCTCCACTTGTGTGAAGAAAATGATAACAATTTCACATGCTTACAGTGTAGCATGACTGCAAAATTGTCATCCAAAGTGTGACAGCGCTGAAAGCTGAAAAATGGCCTGGGCAGGAAGGGGGTGTAAGTGCCCTGTATTGAGGTGGTTAAAAAATGCAATAAAAAATTTCAAGTACAAATTAGGCTATATGGTTTTAATAGTATCTTAAAGTAGAGTTCCACCCAAAAATGGAACTTGCACTTTTTGGATTCCCTCCCCCCCTCCGGTGTCACATTTGGCACCTTTCAGGGGGAGGAGGGAGCAGATATCTGTCTAATACAGGTATTTGCTCCCACTTAGCGGCATTTGAGGTGACTTCCGGTGCCTACTCTGCCTTACCCCACTGTATTCTGGGAGACACACAGGTCCCAGAACACAGCAGGGGCCAGTGAGTATGCACAGCGTGACTCGCACATGCGCAGTAGGGAACCAGGAAGTGAAGCCGCATGGCTTCACTTCCTTATTCCCTTACCGAGGATGGCAGTGGCAGCAGCCGAGAGCCGACGGACAGATCGGCTGCGGCTGCCGACATTGCGGGCTCCCTGGACAGGTAAATGTCCATATATTAAAAGTCAGCGGCTGCAGTATTTGTAGCTGCTGGCTTTTAATATTTTTTTTTTCGGCGTACCTCCGCTTTAATGTCAGATACACATTTTTCAATGCAGGCAAAATAAGAAGAGCATAGCTAGAAATATTGAACAAACATAAGCTTAACAAAAAAACACATTCACAATGTAAAGAAGATCTGTCTCATTTGGTCTATCTAGACTATTGCATCTTGGTACCATGGCAGCTGACCTTCTGGAGACATGAAATATGAGCAGAAAGTATCTCGGGAAGCAACACCATTCCTGCTGCCCCGAGTGGATCTCAGTTCTGCTCTGGTCATGGCCTGATTGCCAAGGGTGTCCTCAATTTGGAACCCATCATGCTTTCGAATAAAATTATGTAGAGCACAAGTAGCTTTCACAGCCTATATAGCGTGTTTCATTTTAAGATATATTGGGAGTGGCCTATTGGCTGGTAGTCTTGCAGAAGATGCAAAAGTCTGAACTTCTGCCGTAGGACCCTATATCGACATATAAAAAATGGTACTTGGCATCCACCATTGCAAAAAGCACAAATTAAAAATATTTTTTTATAGTTATAAAAGCTGCTGCCACTGCCTACTGGCTTCTGGATGTGTATATGCTTGCCATCAATAGCACCCACGCAATTTGGGAAATTGCACTGCTGCCAGAAGATATCTGCTATCTTTGCCCATTCACCAGTTGTAGGTTTTGGGAAGACCACCTCTTTAATAATGCCCCAAATAATGGAACACGTGTCCTGGATTAGGTAGCTAGCTGTTGATTTCCCAACTGAGAACTGAAAATTCAGACTAGTAATGGAGTGTCCAGTTGGCAGGTATCTGAAAATATAACAAAAATATGTTTTCATTGTTTTGCAGCAAAAGCTTTGCAAACAAGATGGCGGAGAGCCAAGGATAGCTTTAACAGCCAGTTAAAAAAGGAACGGAGCATTAGAAGTGGTTCGGCTGCAAAGTCTTTCACACCCTACCCATATGCTAAGGACCTTGAATTTTTGAGACCCATTCTGGAGATGTGAAGGTAATTTTTGAAAAAAAGGTATTAGGAATCTGTGTTTCTGTTCAATTATTACCCGCCCCCTGAAAAAAACAATGGTCTGGTTTGTTTTGTGATTTGCAGCACATACACCTGCTGGGATGATGAACCTGCTGAAGAAGACTCATCAGCGCCAACACAGGAGCCTTCAAACACAGGATCTTTAAATCAGCAAATGGCTCAGGAGGCTGGAGAAGAGGAACAGGAGGAGGGGGGGGGGGGGGCTGCTGCACCAGTGCCCAATTGGTGCACAACTAAGAGGGGGGGTGCCATCAAATGGGCAAATGAAAAACAGACAGATAAAATGTACACTTTAATAAAGTACCTGTCTGATCGGTTTACCAGGCAATTGTCTCTCTCCCAACAATTTGGTAATACCCTTGTGCCCTATGTTAACCAGGTGCCGATGACCAAAAAAGTGAGATGAAAATTTCTGTGATGTAATGCATCAAATCATATCTTCCCAGTCCCCAAACCAGTTCCCAGACAGACAGAAATATTCCACTGCAGCCAACACTGACAGCCACTTATGCTCCTTTACCAAACCCACCATTATATTGCAAGCTGCCATACAGACCTGGAAATCCATACCCATATAGACCACCACTTAGCCAGCTGGATTACAAACAACCTCCTCTAACATCTACACTTGGGCCACCGGGATCCTGTTTTGGAGCACCAGATGTTGGCAAAAGGGGGCCACCTTACCATTTCAAAAAAGCTCCAAGTATAGCTCAGGACCAGCACTATAGAGAACGTGCTTCTTCTTTGTCCTCACAGCAACTTGAAGCATCCCAAGACCGTTTACTTACCACGCTTTATCATTTCAAAACCTAGTACTGTTTTCTTTTTTTAATAATTAACCACTTAAGGACAGAGCCTCATTTTGAGATTTGGTATTTACTGGTTTAAAACTGTTTTTTTGCCCAAAAAATTTATTTGAAACCCCAAACATTATATATAATAAAATTGCAAAACTTTCTGTCAAACCGTATTTGCACAGCGGTCTTACATGCGCACTTTTCTGGGAAAAAATACACTTTTTTAATAAAAAAATAAGACAACAGTAAAGTTAACCCAATATTTTTTTTATATTTTGAAAGATCATGTTACACTGAGTAAATTGATGCCCAACATGTCACGCTTCAAAATTGTGCCCGCTCGTGTAAATGGCGACAAGCTTTTACCCTTAAAAACCTTCATATGCAACGTTTAAAAAAATTCTACAGGTTGCATGTTTTGAGTTACAGAGGAGGCCTAGGGCTAGAATTATTGCTATTGCCCTAATGATCGCGGCAATACATCACATGTGTGGTTTGAACACCATTTACATATGCGGGCGCTACTCCCGTATGCGTTTGCTTCTGTACGCGAGCTCGGCGGGACGGGTCGCGTAAAAAAATGTTTTATTATTTATTTTACTTTTTATTTTTTTATTTTTACACAGTTCTTTAAAAAAAATTTAAACATTTCTTGTAATAGAAAAATAAAACAATGGCAGAACCTCTTAAATATGAGATCTGTGGTCAAAAAGACCTCAGATCTCATATATACACTAAAATGCAGTAAAAAAATTTTAATTAGAATTTTTTTTTTTTTAAATGTCTAAGCTGTCTAAAATGTTTAAGATCTATGGGCGGAAGTGACGTTTTGATGTTGCTTCTGCCCTGCAATGGTATGGAACTGTGTGGGGGCTATCTTCCTCTCACTCAGCTCCATACCACACACGGAGAAGGATCCAATCGCCCCCGCCACTGTCGGCGGCTCAGGTAAGCAGCGGAGGGCACCGAATCTGCTGCAACGGCCACTTTTATATGGAAGCCGACCGCCCGTTCTTGAAGAGGATACTGGGGTTATGGTAGCTAGTTGCTGCCATAACAACTATATTCCTCTTCAAACAGCTGACATATAAGGATGGCGGGCGGGCGGCAAGTGGTTAAAATGGAAACCTAAAAAAATATTTTTATCAAATTGAAATAGGGACGAGCCTACTACTTAGTTACTTATTTAATGTGAAAAAAGAAAACCCCAATTTTTGTGATTTTAACAATTTTGGGTTTGGAAGAATTCTAGACGTTCTACGTTTGTGGAAAAATTCAAAATAAACAACAAAAATAAAGTTATTTGGTAAAATACACACTTACTGTGCCCTGTTCATTTGATTACCGCTTTGTGGGTTAAAGGTTCATCCAAAAAGTAAAAAAATTACCTCAATGTAATAATTAGCCTTTCAACTGGTGGAATGCAGTCCCTGAAGGATGTGTTCTGACGTGAGTAAACCAAGCAAAAGAATCAAAACTGTGTGGGCAAAAAAGGGCATTGAGAAAACCACAAGCACAATGTCACCTATACAACCTATTTAATCAGAAGATTTCACTTTAATGCCGCGTACACACGATCGGAATTCTCGTCGGAAAAATCTCTGATGTTTTTTCCGACGGAATTCCGATCAAGCTGTGTTGCCTACACACGATCACACCAAATTCCGACGGTAAATAACACAGCGGCATAAAACACGTTGGACAGCACTATAAAAGGGAAGTTTAATGCTTCCGAGCATGCGTCAAATTGTTTCCGAGCATGCGTCGGAATTTTGCGTGTCGGAATTGCATACACACGATCGGAAAATCCGATAGAAAGGTTTTCCGTCGGAAAAATTGAGAACAGGTTCTCAATTCAAAGTTCGTCAGAAATTCCGACAGAAAAAGACCGTTGGGCATACACACGGTCGGAAAATCCGATGAAAAGCTCCCATCGGACTGTTTCCATCGGAAATTCCGACCGTGTGTACGCCGCATAAGACTTGGGTTATGGTTAAGAGTTGGGTTAGGGTTAAGAGTTGGGTTAGGGTTAAAAGTCAACCTGACTCTTAACCCTAACCCGATTTGTAACCCTAACCCGACTTTTAACCCTAACCTGACTTTAACCCGGATGCGGCGTACACACGCCAGGCTATCCCCGTCACCTGGCATGGATTTAAAGGGAATCCCTACGCCGAAAAAATGTCGTGGGGGTCCCCCCCAATCCATCTCAGACCCTTATCCGAGCACGCAGCCCCTGTGGCCAGGAAAGGGGGTGGGGACGAGCGAGCGCCTCCCCCATCCCGAGCCGTACCAGGCCGCGTGCCCTCAACATGGGGGGTGCCCTGGGGAAAGGGGGGCCCAAACCCCAAAGCACCTTGTCCCCATGTTGATGAGGACAAAGGCCTCTTCCCGACAACCCTGTCCATTGGTTGTCGGGGTCTACAGGCAGGGGGCTTATCGGAATCCGGGAGCACCCTTTAATAAGGGGGCCCCCAGATCCCGGCTCCCTACCCTATGTAAATGAGTATGGGGTAAGATGTACCCCTACTTATTCACCTAAGGTGTAAAAGTGTAAATAAAAAACACACAATTTTTTTAAATATTTTATTGCACTGCTCCGGGGGTCTTCTTCCGTCTTGGGGGGTCTTCTCGCCGGACTCCTCCGCTCTCTTCTGCTCTTTTAACTAGCTCTTTCACGAGCGGAGGAGCCCGGCTTTCTTCTTCGTCGTCGTCTGGGGGTCTTGTTCCGCCTTCGGGGGTCTTCCGGGGTCTTCGGGGTCTCTTCTGTTCTTGCCACTGTCGCCGCCTTCTGCGCCGCCTTCTTCTTCTTCCGATTTTGACTCGTCGCTCTCTCTGGCCGGAATGGCAGAGACACGCGGTGTTGTGACTTATATAGGGACAAGGGGGCGGGGTCACATGCTCATGTCACATGGTGACCCCACCCCCCTATGATGTCACAGTCCCGGAGGATGCTGGGACTGTGACATCATAGGGGGGCGGGGTCACCATGTGACATGAGCATGTGACCCCGCCCCTTGTCCCTATATAAGTCACAACACCGCGCGTGTCTCTGCCATTCCGGCCAGAGAGAGCGACGAGTCAACATCGGAAGAAGAAGAAGAAGAAGACGGCGGCGCAGACGGCGGCGCAGACGGCGGCACAGACGGCGGCGCAGAAGGCAGCGACAGCGGCAAGAACAGAAGAGACCCCAGAAGACCCCCGAAGGCGGAACGAGACCCCCAGACGACGACGGCGGCGACGACGAAGAAAAAAGCCGGGCTCCTCCGCTCGTGAAAGAGCTAGGTAAAAGAGCAGAAGAGAGCGGAGGAGTCCGGCGAGAAGACCCCCAAGACGGAAGAAGACCCCCGGAGCAGTGCAATAAAATATTTGAAAAAATTGTGTGTTTTTTTTATATACACTTTTACACCTTAGGTGAATGGGTAGGGGTACATCGTACCCCATACTCATTCACATAGGGTGGGGGGCCTGGATCTGGAGGCCCCCTTTTTAAAGGGGGCTCCTGGATTCCGTTAACCCCCCCGCCCACAGACCTCGACAACCAACGGCCAGGGTTGTCGGGAAGAGGCCCTTGTCCTCATCAACATGGAGACAAGGTGCCTTGGGGTGGGGGGGGCCGCAGGGCCCTGATTTCCCCAGGGCACCCCCCATGTTGAGGGCACGCTGCCTGGTACAGCTCGGGAGGGGGGCGCTCGCTCATCCCCACCCCCTTTCCTGGCCGGCCGGGCTGCGTGCTCGGATAAGGGTCTGAGATGGATTTGGGGGGACCCCCACGCCGTTTTTTTGGCATAGGGATTCCCCTTTAAATCCATGCCAGGTGACGGGGCTAGCGCGGCGGCATTCACTGCCTTCGCTAGTCCCATCTACCTGCAGTCACGTTTTAATTGAACGGAATTTCCTCCGTGTGCGAGGCAAGTCCGTTCATTTCAAAAGTCCCGCGGACTAGCATACAGACCGCGGGATTGTCCGCCGGACTGCCGAGTCCAGCGGACAATTTTAAGTCTGAACTTCAAACTTAGTCCGCCGGACTTTTGGGGGAAAAAAAATTCTCCTCGTGTGTAGGCGGCCTTACTCGACTTTTAAATCTAATGCCGCGTACACACGAAGGGACTATCCCGCGGGATTATCCGCTGGACTCGAGTCCGCCGGACAATCCCCTCGTGTGTGGGCCTTCAACTGACTTTTTTTCCAAAAAGTCCGGCGGACTAGGTTTTAAGTTTTGTTTTAAAATTATCCGCTGGACTTGGCAGTCCTGCGGACAATACGGCCGTCTGTAGTATGGTCCGGCGGACCAAAAAGGACGCATGCTCAGTAGCAAGTATTTTTCTAGCCTTTTTCTTTTTCTAGTCCCGTCGTGCGTGCTGTACGTCATCGTGTGAACCGCCGGACTTTTAGCGTGATCGTGTGTGGTCAAGTCCGTTCGCTTTCAAGTCCGCCGAAGCCCAGCTGGAAAGTCCGGTGGATTGTACGCTGGACTAGGTCGGCGGACAAAGTCCCTTCGTGTGTACGCGGCATAACCTGACTTTTAACCCTAACCCAACTCTTAACCAGAGTTAGGGTTAAGAGTAGGGTAGGTAATGGTACAAAATCAAGAACTCAACTTTTAATATACATCCGTGTGTAATCCAGAAACTTGTCTTCATGGGCTCGGAGGTCATTGTAAATTACCCAGAACTGCCTCTCTGCCCCCTATTGGCAACCACTGGATGTACCCAAAATCTAAGTTTTCTCCTTTGTTCCTCTTCCTCTGCTTCCTCTTCAAGCAAAACTGCAGCAGTAGCTGTGGCTACTGCTAGAAAAAAGGACATTGACGCCAGGATCATATAAGCACCAAAACCCACCAAGACTAGGGAGGAAGCAGGAAGTACAAATGTCACCTGACATTCTGTGATGTAAGCAGTGATGTGTTCCAATTGGGTCCTTTAAAAAATGCAAACTGCAAAATGCAAATCGTGGCAAAATCATGGCAAATAATGCGTCAAAAATGCGTGTCCAAAAACGCGGCAAGTGCCGCAAAAAGCACTGCAGAAATTATCAAAAGCAACATGCATAAATGTGAATCGAGCTTAAGCTTGGTTTCAAATGTATTAATTTTTAGTGCATTTTCAGTTTTGCAGAAACACATTACAGTCCATTTAACATGGTTTCCTATGTATGTAGTTCTGTGCATTTTATGGAAAGGGCCAGGGTTTTTTCACAATTTTTGTGTATTGAAAAATGCAAAATGCACCTGCAATATGCAAACTTCAACCGGCACAAATGAGAATCAGGCCTAATGCCCCATACACACGGTCGGAAATTCCGACCACAAAATCCGTCGGATTTTGTCCGACACTGGTGTTGCATACACACAGTCGGACAAAGTTGTCGGAAAATCTGATCATTCTGAACGTGGTGACGTTCGTTGCGTACGACGGAACTACGTAGAGGCTAGTAGCCAATAGCTTTGGTCTTGTAATTTGATCTGAGCATGCGTGGCACTTTGTCAGTTGGAATTCGCTACACACGATCAGAAAAAGTCCGATCAGACTTTGTTGTCGGAAAATTTGAGAGCAGGATCTCCAATTTTTTCCGACGGAAATTCCGACGGAAAAAGTCCGATGGCGCCCACACAAGGTCGGATTTTCCGACAACATGATCCGATAGGACATAAGTCTTCCTCCATGTTGAATGAGTGACAACACCATTCAATTAATTTCTCTGAACCTAGGCCATCAAGTACAAATTTGAAGCCTATGACTGGACCTCTGCTTGTTCCTTCTATCAGTGCGCGTCTTGTCAGCACAACTGAATGACTCCTTATTCTGCTTCTTGCTCCCTCCTTCTGAGCTTTGCTGTAAAATATAAAATGATATTGATAGCAAATCAAATTCAAGTGCTTATACTGTTGCATGTATAAAATACATTTGGCTATATATTAATGATTACAATGCCAAATTATAGTTGTGCCTTATGTATCTGCCTAGATAAATAAATATTATGTAGGCCTAGTGTGCAACAACACAGCCGATACCCCTGAGAGAAGCTTGTACAGATAGACATAGAAGTATACTTCTATGTCTATCTGTACAAGCTTCTCTCAGGGGTATCGGCTGTGTTGTTGCACACTAGGCCTACATAATATTTATTTATCTTAAAACTAGAGAAGCGATAGACTATCCTCAACCATTTCTCTTTATGTATCTGCCTAGAGTTTAGCTTTAAAGATTTTCTACTCTACAGCCAGGCCAAAGGTTCACTGTACATGGCATGTTTATGGGGCCTATGGTATTTCTAATATTTTAAAGTTTTAACTAGGGATGAGCCGAACACCCCCCTGTTCGGTTCGCACCAGAACCTGCAAACAGACCTAAAACTCGGGTGAACTTTAGAACCCTATTAAAGTCTATGGGACTTGAACGTTCAAAATCAAAAGTGCTAATTTTAAAGGCTAATATGCAAGTTATTGTCATAAAAAGTGTTTGGGGACCTGGGTCCTGCCCCAGGGGACATGTATCAATGCAAAAAAAGTTTTTAAAACTGACGTTTTTTCAGGAGCAGTGATTTAAATAATGCTTAAAGTGAAACAATAAAAGTGTAATATTCCTTTAAATTTCGTACCTGGGGGTGTGTATAGTATGCATGTAAAGGGGCGCATGATTCCCGTGCTTAGAACTGTCCCTGCACAAAGTGTCATTTTTGCAGGAAAATAAGCTATTTAAAACCACTCGCGGCTATAATGAATTGCCGGCTCCCGAAATACAGAGAACAGTCATTGAAAGTCATTGATAAAAAAAAAAAAAGCGTGGGGGTCCCCCCAAATTCAATTACCAGGCGCTCAGGTCTGGTATGGATATTAAGGGGAACCCCGGGTCAAAAAAAAAAAAAATATGCGTGGGGTCCCCCCCAAAATCAATTACCAGGCCCTTCAGGTCTGGTATGGATATTAAGGGGAACCCCGGGTCAAAAAAAAAAAAAAAAAAAAATTGGGGTTCCCCCTAAATATCCATACCAGACCCTTTAGGTCTGGCATGGATTTTAAGGGGAACTCCATGCCAAATTTAAAAAAAAATGGCGTGGGGGGTCCCCCTTTAAAATCCATACCAGACCCTTACCCGAGCACGCAACCTGGCAGGCCGCAGGAAAAGAGTGGGGACGAGAGAGCGCCCCCCTCCTAAACCGTACCAGGCCACATGCCCTCAATATTGGGAGGATGCTTTGGGGGTCTGTGACCCCTCAAAGCACCATGTCCCCATGTTGATGAGGAGAAGGGTCTCTTCCCCACAACAATTGCCAGTGGTTGTGGGGGTCTAAGGGTGGGGGGCTTATCATAATCTGGAAGCCCCCTTTAACAAGGGGACCCCAAGATCCCGCCCCCCCTGTTTGAAATGGTAAGGGGTACAAAAGTACCCCTACCATTTCACAAAATAAGTGTAAAAAATAGTTAAAAAACACACAGACACAGTTGGGAAAAGTCGTTTATTAAAAATAAAAAAAATAAAAAAGATTCCAGCGGTGGTAATCCACTCTTGCTATCCAGCGATGGGTGGTTTGTTCTCCGGGGTCCAGCGACAGCTGATCTTTTACGACGTCCAGCGCAGCCTGTCCTGTCTCCATGGAGACACTGAGGGAATCCATCTTAGCAGAGGAGGAGCGGGCCACTCCGTCACCTGACCCTGTCCCCCGCATTACCTGCGTAACATCAGAGGGGGCGGGGTCACCCTTACATCACTGGGGAAGCCCGGGTTTTGGTTTATCACTTCAGCCTCCACGAACTGGTCTTCTATAAATGGCGCGGAGACCAAATCCATTGGCATCACTACCGGGTGTGGGCCGCACCTGGGTAACACCTGATGTAAGGAGGGACTCCACTGGGGACACCTGATGTAAGGAGGGACTCCGCTGGGGACACCCGATGTAAGGAAGGACTCCACTGGGGAAACCTGATGTAAGGAGGGACTCCACTGGGGACACCTGATGTAAGGAGGGACTCCGCTGGGGACACCCGATGTAAGGAAGGACTCCACTGGGGAAACCTGATGTAAGGAGGGACTCCCCTGGGGACACCCAATGTAAGGAGGGACTTTGCTGGGGACACCTGATGTAAGGAGGGACTCTACTGGGAATGTCCAATGTAAGGAGGGACTCTGCTGGGGGCACCTGATGTTAGGAGGGACTCCGCTTGGGGTACCTTATGTAAGGAGGGATTCCACTGGGGACACCTGATGTAAGGAGGGACTCCGCTAGGGGACACCCGATGTAAGGAGGGAATCCACTGGGCACACCTGATGTAAGGAGGGACTCTGCTGGAGACACCTGATGTAAGGATGGACTCTGCTGGGGTCACCTAATGTAAGAAGGGACTCTGCTGGGGGCACCTGATGTAAGGAGGGACTCCGCTGGGGGTACCTTATGTAAGGAGGGATTCCACTGGGGACACCTGATGTAAGGAGGGACTCCGCTAGGGGACACCCGATGTAAGGAGGGAATCCACTGGGCACACCTGATGTAAGGAGGGACTCTGCTGGAGACACCTGATGTAAGGATGGACTCTGCTTGGGTCACCTAATGTAAGAAGGGACTCTGCTGGGGGCACCTGATGTAAGGAGGGACTCCGCTGGGGGTACCTTATGTAAGGAGGGACTCCGCTGGTGACACCTGATGTAAGGAGGGACTCCGCTGGGGACATCTAAAGTAAGGAGGGACTCCGCTGGGGACACCTGATGTAAGGAGGGACTCTGCTGGGGACACGTGAGGTAAGGAGGGACTCCGCTGTGGACACCTGATGTAAGGAGGGACTCTGCTGGGGCACCTGATGAAAGGAGGCAGTCCGCTGGGGATACCTGATGGCATCTGGTGGCAGGCAATGTGGCAAGTGACACACTCAGGGCTCCCACTGATTCTGCATTTTATATTACAATGTAATAATAGAAATAATGTGCTTAAATCATCCTGACGCCATAACAACCATGGTGCCAGGATGATTGAAGCGCTTAACACCAGATGTTTGGAGTATCTTTATCTGCTGATTGTTAAACTTTATGGAATACACATATTGCTATTGTGGTGTAGGATCTGGGCCTGCTGTCCCTCCATCCCTCTTTCTTTCCTTCCTTCTCTCTCCTTCCCTCCCTATATCTTTTTTCCTTTCTTTCTCCCTCCATTCGTCATCCATCTCATACTCAAACCACACACCTTTGAGCCATGCCCCCTTTTAACCACACACAATATTTAGTTTAAACCACACCCATTTTTCGCAGAGGCGCACCTCGCGCACCGCATTTATCTTCACCCACTATGGCACGCCTAGAAATTAATTCCTCGCCTAGAAATTGATGCCCCAACACCTAATTATAATAAGACTCCACCTACAGACATAAAAAGTGCCCCTACATTTTTTTTTACAATGTTGACAACTATGTCCTCTGTAAACAAAATGCAGTAATTGTGTGAGCTATAATAAGTTGCTCAAATGAAGTGTGTTGTAGTTGGTCATTTTAGATCAATAAAGAATGTTAATCCACTATATGTCATGTATCTTTAAATTTTAAATTTGAGAGATTAAATATGCAATATCTGTAAAACATTAATGCTGGCCAAATATTAAAGTGTGAATTAGCGTGGAACTTGCATACAGTAACTATTGAGTTGACAACATTAAATTAACCTGTTAAGGAGGCTTTAAAAAAAAAATTGTTTGAGAAATGCATGAATGGCAGAGTGCAATACTACACTGGCATGGTTTTAATCACTTGCCGACCGCCCCACGTACATATGCTATGGGGCGGCGGCTCTACTGCATTAAATCATGTACCTGTACATGATTTTGCTCTACCGTGTCAGCGGCGTGCACATGCATGTCCACCAGGACCCGCCGATCATTCCCGAGAGAGGCAGAACGGCGGTCTGCCTAAGTAAACAAGGCAGATCGCCATTCTGTGACAAGAAAAGACAGACATCTTGTGTTTCTGCTAAGCAGGAACACGGATCTCTGTCTTCCCTCAGTTAAAGCATTCCCACACAGCAATCCCTAGGGACACATTACCCCTGTGATCGCCCCTGATGTGTCATTAGTACAGTGACAGTGCATATTTTTTAGCACTGATCGCTGAATTAGTGTCACTGGTCCCCAAAAAAGTATCAAAAGTGTCACATAGTGTCCAATTTGTCCCCCGCAATGGCGCAGTCCCACTATAAGTCGCTGATCACTGTCATTACTAGTAAACAAAATACAGTGGATGCTCACCCTGCAGTACATGGAGAATCTTTGTCCCACACTTAAATAAACAGACCCCATTTGGGGGCTCTTTTCATGCAGACAACTATTGTTAATTTGGGATTGTGCTGTTTTCCCCTACATGTGCATCTTTTTTAAAGTGTTGAAAATTGGAATTAGAATACTTATTTTTTCCCTCTTTTTTTCTGCCCATTGCGCTGAACAATTTTGGAGCTTTTCATATTGAGCTGTGTATGATTCTGTTCTCATTTTTCTACAAAAAACATTTATCCATTCATTGCACTCCTCCAGTTGAAACGCTGGGGTATTGTTGTGATGCTATGTTGAATCTGAATAGGATATGTCTAAAATTGTTTCTGTAGTCATGAGCTTCTGTGTCCATGATGTTTCATTTTAATTGAATTTTAATATATTTGTATTCAATAAAAACTTTTTATAATAAATACAAGTTTTGCTGGTGCCTCCAAAGTCCCTTCTCAAATCTATTTTGTTTTTAGTAAAAAATAAAAGAAGAAAAAAAACAATAAAACTATCCCATAGTTTGTAGACACTATACCTTTTGTGCAAACCAATAAATATTGTTGTTTTTTTTATTATTTGTTGGATGTGTTTTATAGCAAAAAGTAAAAAATATGTTCCTTTTTTTCCAAATTGTCAGCCTTTTTCTTGTTTATAGTGTAAAAAAATTAAAACTGCAGAGGTGATCAAATACCACCAAAAAAAAGCTCTATCTGTGGGGAAAGAAAGACATCAATTTTATTTGTGTACAACATCGCACAACCGCGCAATTATCAGTTAAAGAGAGGCAGTGTCGTATCGCAAAAAATGGCCTGGCCGTGAAGGGGGTAAACTTTCTGAGCTTAACTGGTTAAAGAGAAGCTGTGCAGTTCTGTGTGGGGTTCAAAGCGAAGATTTCCCCACCTATGCCTTTTAAATATATTACAATAAATCATATATTGTCCAAACAAAAGTTCTATAGAGAAAACAAAAAAATAAGTACACATAAAATTTCTTGCATAACTCTGCACCATGTATGTCCTATTTAAAGCATGATGATGATAAAATGGACACATAATTGGTCTAGCCAGTCTTACACAGTTTAGCAAAGCCTCTGGCTTGTAGTGAATCCAAAATTATTACCACTGACATAATATCACCTGACATTTTATAAATGCATAAAAATCTAATTTCTATTAACCACATTCCCTTAGTTGTAAACATGACAAGACCGTTGCAGAACACTGCAGCATTACGTCAGTCACCCAGATGAAATGGGTTTATTGTCCTTCCTTTCAACACCAAGAAATTTTAATACTTTATATATATAACTCAGAACATTTTTCTATTTTGCTTATATATTCTAGAACAATTCAGAATGACAACATTATTTTTTCCTTTAATTTATTACCACAATTATATTAAGTATATGCACATATGTATTCTATTATTAAAGATAAGTAAAGAGGTAAATGTAACTAAAACAGGCTTTCATGTAACATTTGAAGGTGAAGCATACAAGAACTTGCAAGGAAATAGAATTGAAATGAAATGATAACACATCCCAGCTGAATCAAAATCAAATTTATAGCAAGCAGAACTTTTTTTTTTAATCCAATCTACATTAGATGTTGCCAGAATGATTAATTGTATACTTGATTGCTTCATGTGAGGTAAGAGCTCCTGTAGCTTTATCCAAATGTATTGTAAAGCAAAATTATGTTCTTTCAATTTCACATCATTCTGATTAATATATTCTGATGCTGCAGTCCAGAAATAGATGTTTTTGCATAAAGCAAAAAATACATATAAAATGTATTTATATTCTTAGAACAACATCATTGTAGATTGTCTACTTCAAAAAATCACAGCAATTTTTATCACTCCAAAAATGGCATTAACCCAATTCTACCAATATAAGACTACAATTATTGTCAAGAACACATTTATTATTGTGTGAAAGTTACAAGTCCAGTCTATCAGAAGAGAGGGAATCAGAAATGAATCTGTATTACTAGGTTACAATTTTTTTTGTGAATGAGTACTATGAGTAGTGTACTTTGAGCCCCATACTGATTCACATAGGAGGTGGTTTCTGAGTACCCCCTTATTGCTGACCCCTTGCCGATAAGCGTACATATACAGTATGTGCTACCTCACAAAAGTAGCTCTTCTTCCATGGAGCCTCATATGTGCCATTGTGTTTGTACTGGGAGACCAAGCTCTCGCCGTCCAATGATCGGTCAGTGGGAGGTCTGGCTCCTATCACCTGACCACTCTGATAGCTTCTGATTTCATATCACAGTAATCAGTCACTTTGCAGCCCGCCCTTGTGTTATTTCACCTCTTGAATAAGAAAAAAGATACATTGAATCTTTTTTCTCCTTGCTAGAAGAGAAAAATGTAAACAAAGAAAGGGGAATATACAAATAAATAAATAATAAAGATAAAATAGCTAGATCAAGTTTAATCTAGGTCAGTGTCATGCCGCGTACATACGAAGGGACTTTTCCCGGCGGACCTAAGTCCAGCGGACAATCCGCTGGACTTTCCAGCTGGGTCCGCTGGACTAAAAAGCGAACGGACTTGACCACACACGATCATGCAAAAAGTCCGACGGTTCACGCGAGGACGTACAGCACGTACGACGGGACTAGAAAACGAAAAATACTAGAAAAATACTTGCTACTGAGCATGCGTCCTTTTTGGTCCGCCGGACCATACTACACACGGCCGGATTGTCCGCTGGACTGCCAAGTCCAGCGGATAATTTTAAAACAAAACTTAAAACTTTAGTCCACCGTACTTTGGCCAAAAAAAGTCCGCCGGCGCCCACACACAAGGGGATTATCCGCTCGACTTCGGTCCAGCGGATAATCCCGCGGGATAGTCCCTTCGTGTGTACGCGGCATCAGGGTTAGTGTTATGGTCAATGTTATACCCTGTACACATGATAGGATTTTCTGATGGAAAATGTGTGATAGGACCTTGTTGTCGGAAATTTTGACCATGTGTAGGCTTTATCACACATTTTCCATAGGAATTTTCGACACACAAAATTTGAGATCTGGTTCTCAATTTTTCCGACAACAAAATCGGAAATTCCAATCGTGTGTACAAAATTCCAACACACGAAGTGCCACGCATACTGGGAGTCAAGCAACACTGGCTATTGAACTTAATTTTTCTCGGCTCGTCGTACGTGTTGTATGTCTCCGCGCTACTATATGCCCATACCCTCCTGTTTGAAGAGGTTGAGCGGTGTCATATTTTTGGGTCCCGCAGCGAGTTGCTGGTGTCAGTGCTCTCTATCTCGGTGCTGGTGCCAGTGCTCTCTATCTCGGTGCTGGTGTCAGTGATCTCTATCTCGGTGCTGGTGTCAGTGATCTCTATCTCGGTGCTGGTGCCATTGCTCTCTATCTCAGTGCTGGTGTCAGTGCTCTCTATCGAGGTGCTCGTGTCAGTGCTCTCTATCGAGGTGCTCGTGTCAGTGCTCTCTATCGAGGTGCTGGTGTCAGTGCTCTCTATCTCGGTGCTGGTGTCAGTGCTCTCTATCTTGGTGCTGGTGTCAGTGTTCTATCTCGATGCTGGTATCAGTGAGAGAGATAGCAGTGGAGAAGCCAATCAGCAGGCAGTGCCAACATCATGGCTGAGGATCAGCACTGGACTGGCACCTCCGGACCACCGCAGTGAAGCCCTGCATAGGTGGGGGTCAGGGCTGGTCAGAGGGAGGGGTCAGGGGCTCAAGCACAGGTTGGCACACTGGGACACTGGCACAGGACTGCGCTGCCCTGACTGTGGCACTGATCATCTCCTACACATCATAGCCTGGCCTGACCTTGCCTCTCCTCCATGGCCTTCATGCGCTCCTGAATTGACAAAATGTCACAGATAAAAAAAGAATGCTTGTCGTTGTCGATCCCAGATTCACTTAATACTTCTGGTATGTCAGTGTCCATGTTGTGGGACTATGTGTGCACAGCTAGTAAGTATTTTGTGGCTGCAAATATGACCTGGAGGTTTTTAATGTTCGCCTGCCATTAAAATGAATGGGGCCTGCCGCGAACCTGCGGTTCGCGAACATTTGGGCACGTTCGCGCAATCGCGTTCGCGAAACGTCCCATCAGAAGTTCATCCATCACTACTTATTTGGTTCCGATGGTGTCAAGTGTGTGTGGCAGCAACTAGGTGAGGAGTACAAAGACAAGTGTGTCTTGCCTACAGTAAAGCATGTAGGCAGGGAGTGTCATGGTCTGGGGCTGCATGAGTGCTGCCTGCACTGAGGAGCTACAGTTCCTTGAGGGAACCATGAATGCCAACATGTACTATGGCATACTGAAGCCGAGCATGATCACCTCCCTTCAGAGACTGGGCCACAGGGCAGTATGCCAACATGATAACGACCCCAAACACACCTCCAATACGACCACTGCCTTGCTAAATAACCTGAGGGTAAAGGTGATGGACTGGCCAAGCATGTCTCCAGGCCTAATTCCTATTGAGCATCTGTGGACATCCTCAAACAGAAGGTAGAGGAGCGCAAGGTCTATAACATCCACCAGCTCCGTGATGTTGTCATGGAGGAGTGAAAGAGGACTCCAGTGGCAACATGTGAAGCTCTGGTGAACTTCATGCTCATGATGGTTAAGGCAGTGCTGGAAAATAATGGTGGCTGCACAAACTCATTTTTGTTGCCAGCAGTTTAGACATTAATGGCTGTGTTGAGTTATTTTGAGGGGATAGCAAATTTACACTGTTATACAAGCTGTACACTCACTACTTTACATTGTAGCAAAAGTGTCATTTCTTCA
The DNA here is from genome assembly GCA_028564925.1 of Lithobates sylvaticus. Lineage (NCBI taxonomy): Eukaryota > Metazoa > Chordata > Amphibia > Anura > Ranidae > Lithobates > Lithobates sylvaticus. The sequence goes on from CM053027.1 coordinate 152,881,097, forward strand.
GTGTTGTCACATGAAAAGATATAATAAAATATTTACAAAAATATGAGGGGTGTACTCACTTTTGTGAGATATTGTATATACCGTATTTATCGGCGTATAACACACACTTTTTTCCCCTGAAAATAGGGGGAAAATCACGGGTGCGGGTTATACGCTGATATCGAATCTCGGAGGGAAAGAAGGGGGACGAATGCCGCCAGAAATCGATGAGCAGAGCCGAATGCCGTGCCGTGCTGAGCCAAATGCCAAGCCGAGCACAGTGCCAAGCCAAGCTGAGCCAAATGCCAAGCCGAGCACAGCGCCGAGCCGATTGAGATGACGGCTAGTGATTTCCGGCGTTCGGCTCGGCATTCGGCTCAGCTCGTCGCTCGGCTCTGCTCTGCACTCGGCTCGGTTTGGAATTTGGCTCAGCTCATCGCTCGGCACGGCATTCGGATCTGCTCTGTGCTAGGCTCGACATTCGGCTCTGCTCTGCGCTCAGCTCGGCATTCGGCTCTGCTTGACACTTGGCTCGGCTCGGTTGCTCAGGAAAGTAGAGTAGAGAAGCTTTCTGCAAAGTGCCGAATCTGTATTCACAGGTTAATGGATTGGTTTCAGGGCAGTAATCAGCTGTATTTGACAGAAGTGGGAGAGATTCCAGTGCTCTGCAGAGGTGAGAGAATAAGCATGGCATCCCTGGCTAGTTTGGGATCACTGGCACATCTCCTGCTAACTGGCTAATTCTTGCTGGATGGTGAAGCGGCTGAGAGGCAAGTGACACTTAAATGCTTGAAACACATTGGGGTCAGTTAAGAGCACATAGGAGAAGTAAATGGAAGGCTGCAGATGGGCACAGATCAGGCTGCATTGATGCTCACTGACCTTATTTTGCTTAAAAGTAGTTTATTTAAAAACAAATGTATACCGTATATCATTTTTTTTTTTATCATTATTTTTTGTATTGCATTATAGCTTAATTTTTTACTGTAGAATGAAGGAAATGTACTAGCTCATCTTCTTGACCCAATGTTGAGTCTCACTGCAGTGACTTGAGAATTTTCCATCTCTGATCTGAACTGTAGATATTAAATGCGGTAATAAGGAGGTGAAATTTATTGCTGTCATAACTAGGTATATTGAACTGTAATGTTTTGATGATCACCATGTAGCCTTGCACATTATCTAGTGGAATTCTTTTACATCATAACCATAGTTCCATGTTAAGGAGCTCAGGCTAACACTTATGTTGCCATTATTGACACTTTTTCGTTTTTAATATTTTTTCTTCCACATAATGTGTTTTCCTTCACATTTCCTTTTTCATTTTTTTACATGCCTTACCTTTACTATTAAATAAACAGTTTAATAACCGTTTTAAACGAATGAAGTTAAAGCGTTTGTTAAACCCCCCCCCCCAAAAAAAATGCAGATTCTGGTCCCTTAAAGCAGATTACACAGCACAGCGCTTGTGCTATGTAATCTGCCCCCCCCCTCCTCTCTCCCCCCCTCCTTCCTGCCTGTTATTCCCCTCTGTGTCTGTCTCCGGAATCCCCGTCGCTATTCTTGAAAAGTAAATTTGCTAAATTTTCACTGCCAGCCTCTACATTAGAGGCTGGCATAGCACATTGTGTCTTTTGTTTTAAAAAATGAGTGCTGTAAATACCTAATATCAGCTGTCTTCAGGCCGGTCATGTGACTACATACATTGCTTCTGCAGAGGAGACGAGCGGCCACTTGATCTTCCAGGCTGACATCAGAGGGAGATCATGGCCCCTCCCTCAGAAGACATGTATTTTAGCTGGAAAGTGGCCGCAAGTGATGGGACCGACCTCAAGACAGCTGATATTAGGTATTTACAGCGTTCGGTTTTTAAAACGAATTACATACTGTGCTATGCCAGCCTCTAATAGAGGGGCTGGCACAGACTTGTGTAGATGGGTTAACAAACCTTTTAGACAGTTTCATAATAGAGTTTTATTCAGTTCCTAAGTGTGGTTCATTTATGTTGAGTTTGATTATCAGTAAATATGAATTGTAATTGATGTTGGAATAGTAGAGTTATTGTATCTTTATATCAAGTTATAAGCAATTAATTGAAAGTTTTTTTTATACATGCATCCCTGAAATCTTTATTGTCTGTATTTTTTCACCTAATTGTCTTGATCTTAACATATTTTATGTACAACAACAGGCTGCCTGATAGGGATGAGCCAAACACCCCCCGGTTCGGTTCGCAGCAGAACATGCAAAATTATTTCGAACACGCAAACACCATTAAAGTCTATGGGACACGAACATGAAAAATCAAAAGTGCTAATTTTAAAGGCTTATATGTAAGTTATTGTCATAAAAAGTTTTTGGGGGTGGGGTGTGGCCTAGCGGCGGACCATGATGGCAGCTTAACCGGAGCGCCCAAGGTGGCAGTCAAGCTTCAATTAGCGGACGGGCTTCTCAAACAGCAGCAGGGATGACGTCCAGAAGCTCTTCACTCCCCCGGTCACAAGTGGAGCCAGCCACGCAACTCAGACGCAGCATCCCGGCATTGTTCCGGACACAGCAGTCCGACGCACAGGCCTCCAGGCAATCTCCTAATGGAGCTACGGGGGAGCCAAGCCGAACAGTCAGACCCGGTGGGACAGCCAAGCGCAGCGGCACCTGGCACCCAGTCCCCTCCATTTCTCAGTCTGGCAGATTTTCAACTAGTTGCCATGGACATTATAAATACCCTGGCAGCAGCGATTGCGGACCTCAGGACCAATCTTAAAGCTGTGGCCTCCCGCCTAGACCACGTGGAAGCAGCAGCCATGATGCACGGCGTTGCCATAGAGCAAGTGCGGCAGATGTCCAGTAATGTTCGGCATTAAGTTCTTTCATAGGAAACTTACTAACCATGCTCTGCAACCATGCAGGAATTTGTATAGTTGAGATGGTTTTTCTAACTACGCCTAAGGCTGCCGGAGGGGGCCCTGAGTCAGACACCGAGCCATGCCCAAGACTGGTGACCAATTTGTCATTGTAGACGGTCTGCCTGTGGACTCGGTCCTCTTGTACCCGGACACCCACCTTCTGGGTAGAGCAGAAGAGAACGCATCAGTGGAGCAGAGATAATGTTTGTGTTTTGTTCTTTCTGAGTTGCAGTTCATATAGCTAATTTGCATACCTGGGCGCAGAGCTGTGGGGTGCAGGTAATGTACCCCAGGTTAATGTGTGGGTAGGAGCCGTATGCTTTTAGTGTTTAGATAGGCTAAGTGATTAATATTTAAACTTATGTAACAGTCCCAATAAAACCTATCATTGTGTTGCCATGGCAAGGGGGAGACTGAGGGGACACCCCCCTCTCAGGTGGGGTGACCCCATGTGGTTACCCGCACCCCCTAAAAATGCTAAAGCCCGTCCACCAAAAACACATTCAGTAGGACTGCAACCTTTGTCGGTCTACACGTAAAAGTCCAATTGCTGGTCCTCTCTCCCACATCAGAGTGGCAGGTCCCCTTTGAACACTTCCGGTTCTCCTAACTTCCTTTCCCTCAGAACCCCCAGGAGCAGGTGGACCGGTAGGTCGGGGCGCACCTCCGCAACTAGTTCAGGCAAACCCCTCTTAAATACTCTTTCTATTGGGGACCCTATGTCGGTCTGATAGTCACTATTGGTACTCAGAGGCAGCTCTCTAATTAGGCAAATTAGGCGATTGTCTAAGGCCTCGCACTCACAGGGGCCTCGCGACCACCTAATTTAAGAGCCACCTCTGCTGACAACAATGCTGCTGCGGTGGCGCTGCGCTCTGGCCAGCAGAGGGTTAATGCTGCCTGTGAGGTCCATGGCCAGGCAGTGGAGAGAGGATGGGGCCATGGCTGTATGTGGGGGAGGAGGACTGTGCAGCACTGTGTTGTCCAGGGGAGGAGAAAGGGAGGAGACCCATTCTAGCAGCCGGAGCACAATGAAACATATTCCCGCTGCTCCGGAGACGCAGATCTCCCCCATCACTCCCACTGGAGTGCTCCGCTGAGCGATCCCTGCACACCCAGAGGAGGCGTATGACTGGTAAGCAGAGGAGGGTCCCATCAGGGAGGAAGCCTCACCAGCATGGTATATGGAGCCAATGGAAGGGGGAGGGGGGAGAGAAATGGTGTCCCTCTCTGGTGCTGTCAATTAGGGCAGGGGGGATCCGGGCTCCAGCTGCAGGGAGAGGCACAGCTACCATACCACAACCCCTTCTGCAGCCAGCTACCACCAGCATGAGAGAGGACCAGCCCCCCATTCCTGCTCCTCCAGCATTCCTCAGCCACTGGCATTTAAATCCACCCCCTGCCCCATCCCCTCCACTACCTTCACCCTGGTTATCAGTGCCACAGTCAGAGTAGCTCAGTCCTATGCCAGTGTCTGAGTGTGCCAACCTGTGCTTGACACAAAAGGACATTTTTAAAAGAATAAAAGTCTTTTAAAACTGCTTGCAGCTTTAATGTAATGTCTGGTCCCGGCAAAATGGATGAAAATCAGTGAGACAAACGGCATGGGTACCCCCTCCCCCAGTCCATTACCAGGCCCTTTGGGTCTTGTATGGATATCAAGGGGAACCCCACACCCAAATAAAAAAAAAGGAAAGGCGTGGGGCCCCCAGGCCCTATATACTATGAACAGCAGTATACAGGTGGTGCAAACAAGACAGGGACTGTGTAGGTTTGTTGTTAAGTAGAATCTGTTTGTAATTTTGAACTGGTACTTTGTTAAAGTGTAGCTCCAGTCAAAAAATCTATTTTTAAGCTTTTTGGAAAACATTGGGAAGGATTATCACCCCTGTAACATTTTTTTGCTGTCTGTGCACCTCTTCAGAAGATTTCACCTCACTTTCTATCCCAATGGCAAATGTTTTTTGAAAATTTGGGGTTTTTAGTAAAACAAGTATTGGTGATAAAGCATCAGTGGAGAGGAGACACATTTTTCCCATATTAACTCTTACAGGAGAGAATTTTCCTTCCTAGGGGTAGATTTCATCTCACTTCCTGTTGTCTCCTTCCGTTTGCAAGTAGGAGACATTTATAAGTTTGATTTTTGAAAGTAGGGGCCTGCCCTAAATGCTTTGCAGAAATTTGGGCCTAAGGTGTTGGTGTTGCCACAACACTGTAAGCCCTCAAAGTGACTCTTGGTGGGTGCTGAAATTATTATATCAAGAATTGTAATTACATGCCATTGTTGAACAGTGGTAGAAAAATTGGGCCTTTGGTGGTGGTGGTGGTGGTGGTGCTGGTGCCACAACACTGTAAGTCCTCACAGTTACTCTTGGTGGGCGCTGGAACGGGCCCTGCTGTGATATATTGTATCAAGAATTGTAATTACATTCACCTGTTGAACAGGGGCACAAAAATTGGACCTTTGGTGGTGGTGGTGGTGGTGGTGTTGGCACAACACTGTAAGCCCTCACAGTTACTCTTGGTGGGCGCAGGAATGTGCTTTGCTGTGAAATATTGGATCAAGAATTGTAATTACATGTCCCTGTTGCAAAGTATTGCATCAAAAATTTTAATTACACGCCCCTGTTAAACAGGGGCTGACAAATTGGGCCTTAGGCACTGGTACTGGTGCCACAACACTGCAACCACTCACAAATATTGTAGTTGAGCGCAGCAACGAACCCTCCTGAAAAATATTGCATCAAAAATTGTAATTACACGCCCCTGTTAAACAGGGGCTGAAAAATTGGGCCTTAGCCACTGGTGGCTGCGCCCAGAGCCAAAAATGTTCTTACAAGCTATCAGCATGAGGAAGAGGATAGTCACTCAGCATCAGCATAGGCAGTCTTGAAGGGATCTGACATTTCAAAAAAAATATTCGGTTACATCAGCATCAGGTGCTTGGTAGCTGGTGGTGATCCAAGACTGATTCATTTTTATGAAGGTCAGTCGATCAACCGAGTCGGTGGACAGGTGCACCCTGTGATCGGTTACAAAGCCTCCAGCAGCACTGAATGTGCGTTCCGAAAGAACGCTGGATGCAGGACAGGCCAGTAGCTCAATTGCATACTGTGCAAGCTCTGGCCAGTGATCCATCCTCAAGACCCAGTAACCCAGAGGATTTTCGGTGGGAAAGGTGTCCAAGTCTGATCTTTCCCCTAGGTATTCCTGCACCATGTAAATCAGACGCTGGCGATGGTTGCTGGAACCGATGCGGACTAAAAAATTCAGTCAGTCATCAGTCAGACGGCCACCTTCTCCACCGCTCCTTCTGTGACTGACAGAAGCCTCAGCAACACGTTGTCCAGGACCAGGAATTTGCAACCTCCCAGTCTCTGGGAACGCATTGCACAGACCTTTCTGCAAGGCCTCCCGAAGATGTTTGATCCTCAGCTCCCTCTGCGACGGCAAGATAAGGTCTGCAACCTTACCCTTGTAACGTGGATCAAGGAGGGTTGTCAGCCAGTAATGATTCCTCTCCTTGATCCGACAAATACGAGGATCCTTCCGTAGGCTTTGCAGGATCAGAGAGGCCATGCACCGTAGGTTAGCTGAGGCATTCAGTCCGGAGTCCTCTGGGTCACTAAGGACGACATGATCCGCAGCCACCTCCTCCCAGCCACGTACAAGTCAACGGGTTTCTTTGGACTGTAAATGATCCCTACTGCTGCTGATGCTAAGTGCCAGGCTCCACCTCCATGCTGACACAATCCTCCTCCTCCTCCTCCTCCTCTTCCTCTTCCTGTGTGATCGGTGGGCCAGCAGGAACACTGTCTGGATAAAGGGGGCCTTGAGAGTTAAGGATGTCCTCCTCTTCCTGCCTCTGTTCTGCCTCAAGTGCCCTGTCCATTATTTCATGCAGAGTGTGCTCCAACAGGTGGACAAGAGGGACAGTGTCACTGATGCATGCACTGTCACTGCTCACCATCCTCGTGACATCCTCAAATGGTGACAGGACAGTGCATGCATCCCTGATCATGGCCCACTGGCGTGGGAAAAAAAACAAGCTCCCCTGACCCTGTCCTGGTGCCGTAGTCGCATAGGTACTCATTGATGGCCCTCTGCTGCGTGTTCAGCATGTCACAGATTAGGCGGTTCTTGGGCAGGTTAAATTCCTTTTGGAGGTCAGCCAGCCGAGCACTGGCATTATATGACCGGCGGAAATGCACACAAACTTTCCTGGCCTGCCTCAGGACATCCTGTAAGCCCGGGTACCTGCCCAAGAACCGCTGCACCACCAAGTTAAGGACGTGAGCCACACAGGGCACATGGGTCAGTTGTCCCTGTTGTTGGGTGGAGAGGAGGTTGGTGCCATTGTCGCAAACCACCATTGCTGGCTTAAGCTGGCGTGGCGTCAACCACCTCTCAGCCTGCCCCTGCAGAGCTGACAGAATCTCTGCCCCAGTGTGGCTCCTGTCCCCCAAGCACACCAGCACAAGCACCGCATGGCATCTTTTTGTCTACTTACTTGCGTAGCCCCTTAAACGCCTACGGAGCACTGCTGGTTCCGAGGACAAAGCACAGGAAGAAGCCATGAAGGAAGAAGAAGATGAGGGGGTGGAGGAGAAAGGTGTGTCAGAATCACCAGTAGTAGCATTTAGGAGGTGTGGTGGTGGGATAACCTCCAACACTAATGCACCTTGTCCTGCATCCTTCCCAGCTGCCAGAAGAGTCACCCAATGCACCGTGAAAGATAGGTAACGTCCCTGTCCATGCCTGCAGGACCATGTGTCAGCGGTAATATGCACCTTACCGATGACTGCCCTGTCCAGCGAGGCCAAGACATTGCCTTCCACATGCCGGTAGAGAGACGGAATCTCCTTCCATGAGAAAAAATGGCGTTTGGGAACCTGCCACTGAGGAACCGCACATTCCACAAACTCACGGAAGGGGGCAGAGTCTACCAACTGAAAAGGCAGCAGTTGAAGTGATAGCAATTTAGCCAAGCTAGCATTCAACCACTGGGCATGTGGATGGCTAGGAGCGAACTTCTTTCGGCGGTGCAGCAGCTGGGGCAGGGAAATTTGCCTGGTACAATCGGACGTCGGTGTACCAATAGCAGATTGCCCGCAAGTACTTGGCTGTGACACACCTAATTCTACACCTTCATTCCTCTCAGTGCAGGTTTCAGAGAGGACTAAAGGTATAGTGGGGTTGGGGATCCCAGCTGATGAGGAGCAAGGAGAGGTCCGCTTTGTTCTTTGGTGTGGGTCTTTAGGTATGCTTGCCAACGAGCTGCTTGCTAGGTTGACATATGTCTGGTCAAGCATGTGGTGCCCAAGCGGCTGATGTTTTGGCCACGCGAGATACGATTGAGACATATGTTGCAAATAGCAGCGGTGCAATCTGATGCACTCGTCTCAAAAAAGGCCCACACCAAAGAACTTTTGGAATAACATGCAGAGGCCTTGAGGCGATTCAGTTTGCAGTTTTAGTGCTATATAAATCATTCATTCATTCAGGCAGCGCCCTGCACATGCGGAGCTCTGCAGTGTGATGCAGTCGGTGTGCTGCCTTAAGCTGGCCCCTGGAGGGCATTGTGCCTAATTGGAGATGTGTCTCCTCCTCCTCCTTCTCCTCTGCTCTCCTATCAGGCACCCACGTGGAGTCAGTGACCTCATCATCCCCTCCCTCCTCATCACTGGAGCAAACCTGGCAGTATGCTGCAGCTGGGGGAACATGACTGCCAGATTGCTGTCCTTCTTGGCATCCCCTCTCTCTGAGCTCACGTTACTGCCTTCCTCTAGCTGGGTATCATCATCAGAGCCTTCAAAACGCTGGGCATCCTCATGGAGCATGTACCCAACACTGTGCTCAAACAGTTTGGGGGACTCCTCAGGAGGACATGGTGGGGCTAGGGAAGGAGTGACTGATGCCATTGAGCCGAGGGAAGAGGCCGTGTTAGCAGCTGCTTTTCCAGTACCCTGAGCCTGGGTGAGAGAGGATGAGGAGTATGAGGACGGCTTAGTCATGCACTCTACCAAGTCTTTGGCATGTTGCGGTTCAACGCGTCCAGCTGCCGAAAAAAAGGACAAGCGTGTTCCATGGCTACGTGCTGATGAGGATGCACCATGTCCATGACCAGTACTGTTGCCTCTAGACACAGAACCTGCTTGCCCTCTTTTATTGGCTTGTGTCTGTCTGCCTCTCCTTGTTGGCCTTCCAGACATACTAATGGCCTGCAGGGAGATGTAGCTGCACAAAGCTGGGACGTATATACTGATATACTGCAGCTAGCACAATCAACTGCCTGCCTGTAGTATTATTAGTATGAGAACACCAGCAATTGGGGTAGCTTTATGTGCACACTGTGCAGAGTTTACAGTACATAAACTGTAATTACTGCAGCTGGCTATGGTATAGGATCAAAAGAACACCAGCAATTGGGGTAGCTTTAGGTGCACACTGTGCAGATGACACAGTACACCAAATGTAATTACTGCAGCTGCCTGCGGTATAGGATCAGAAGAACACCAGCAATTGAGATAGCTTTAGGTGCACACTGTGCAGAGTACACAGTAAACCAACTGTAATTACTGCAGCTGCCTGCCTGTGGTATAGGATCAGAAGAACACCAGCAACTGGGGTAGCTTTATGTGCACACTGTGCAGAGTATACAGTACACCAACTGTAATTACTGCAGCTGCCTATGGTATAGGATCAGAAGAACACCAGCAATTGGGATAGCTTTAGGTGCACACTGTGCAGAGTACACAGTACACCAACTGTAATTACTGCAGCTGCCTGCCTGTGGTATAGGATCAGAAGAACACCAGCAATTGGGGTATCTTTATGTGCACACTGTGCAGAGTACACAGTACACCGACTGTAATTACTGCAGCTGCCTGCCTGTGGTATAGGATCAGAAGAACACCAGCAATTGGGGTAGCTTTAGGTGCACACTGTGCAGAGTACACCAACTGTAATTACTGTACATAGAGAAAGAGGGGTACACAGTACACCGACTGTAATTACTGCAGCTGCCTGCCTGTGGTATAGGATCAGAAGAACACCAGCAATTGGGGTAGCTTTAGGTGCACACTGTGCAGAGTACACCAACTGTACTTACTGTACATAGAGAAAGAGGGTCGGGACTTTAAATGAGGTGTCTGTATTGTGGCTAATTGAAGGAGACTCACAGGAATGACCATCTCATCCTCCCTGTATGTATATTCATTATTTTCCATTTTCTATCAATGGTTGATTTTTACATACTTACCTCTTTTTATAGGTGTATCATGCATCCGCCCCTGATGATTGGATAAATCCCATGAAACGTGTCGGGCCTAACCTAGATGCAATGCATACATACTCATATGGTCTTTGGATTCAGGCAATGGCGTGGATTATGACTGTTATATTATAATGATTTTTTATTATTGAAGACAATACTATTGTATATTGTATATTCTATTCATGTTTTTAACATGTAAATGTTTTGGATACATGATTTTTTATATTATGTGCCATTATTGCATGTATTGTCTGCCGTGTACCTACTCAATCATGGCAAACAAATAAATACTTGTTTATGTTTCACTTTGACTCCTTCGATTAGCCACAATATAGACACCTCATTTAAAGTCCCGACCCTCTTTCTCTATGTACTTGAGTAGGGATGAAGATGCATCTCATTTAAAGTCACAAAAGCCCCCTCTATTGCAACTGTAATTACTGCAGCTGCCTGCGGTATAGGATCAGAAGAACACCAGCAATTGAGGTAGCTTTAGGTGCACACTGTGCAGATGACACAGTGCACCAACTGTAATTTCTTCAGTTGCCTGCGGTATAGGATGAAAAGAACACCAGAAATTGGGGTAGCTTTAGATGCACACTGTGCAGATGACACAATACACCAACTGTAATTACTGCAGCTGCATGCCTGTGGTATAGGATCAGAAGAACACCAGCAATTGGAGTAGCTTTATGTGCACACTGTGCAGAGTACACAGTACACCAACTGTAATTACTGCAGCTGCCTGCCTGTGGTATAGGATCAGAAGAACAGCAGCAATTGGGGTAGCTTTATGTACATACTGTGGAGATGGCACAATACACCGACTGTAATTGCTACAGCTGCCTGCGGATAGGATCAGCAGGACACCAGCAATTGGGGTAGCTTTAAGTGAACACTGTGCAAAGGACACAGTACACAGGATCGAATCTAGCTAAACTGAAATATATATATATATATATATATATATATATACAACACCTAGGATGCATATATATACACAATACACTGACTACAGCTAACTGACTAGCCTCCTGCCTGTTCTATCTAACTCAAATGAAATGAAATCACACTGTCTCTTTGTCTATCTCTCTCCGCCGCCGCAACACAGTACACAAGGCCGCCAAGCAGGCGGCCTTATATAGTGTGGGGCATGTACTAAATCCACTGAGCCATAATAGGCCAATTATGGCTTGCTAGACAGACGGCGCTGTGATTGGCAGTGCATGCTTGGCCAATCATCAGCCAGCAATGCACTGCAATGCCGCAGTGAATTATGGGCTGTGATGCGCCACTCAAATTTGGCGCGAACGGCCCATAATGTGCGGAATTCGCCGAACAGACGAACATACGATGTTCGAGCCGAACATGGGTTCGACTTGAACGCGAAGCTCATCCCTAGACACCAGCACCGAGATAGAGAACACTGATTCCAGCACTGAGATAGAGAACACTGACACCAGCACCGACATAGTGTACTGACACCAGCACTGAGATAGAGCACTGACACCAGCACCAAGATAGAGCACTTACACCAGCACTGAGATAGAGAGCACTGACACCAGCACTTTAAAACTCTTAATATATGCAATTTATACAATTCATTTTTTTATCAATTGAATTATTTATCCCATTATGGGCATAAGTGGGGCCTCATGTCTAGGTTTTGCTTAAGGCCTCACAAAGCCTAGAGCCGCCTCTGTTGGTGCTCTATTAATTATTGTCATATCCATTATTTTCTTGGACACGTCTCTGATCTTGAGTTTGTTCTTTATTTTGATGTATTTTTGACTCTATGTTGTCATGATAGGAGTATGTTTGTAATTCTTTAAAATTTTGAGCTCTGTGGCCCATGGAGCACTCCGATGTGACCTGCAACCTCCTGCCCCGGGATGATGGCTCGGCAAGCCCAGATTATGGGCTGCTGACCTAACATCCCAGAGCATTAGAATAGATGGAGCCAGTGCTGGAAGAAGCAAGCAGCTGCGGACTGAGCCACATAAGCCGATGCTTCCTCTATGGTGCCTGCTCCTGTCCCATGTAAAGTGCATTTGATATCAATCTGCCTGGGACAGGAAACTTTCTAACAATCAGCGATGCCAGCAGAAACAGAAAGATAAAAAGTTAGTTTATTAAACATCACAGTTTAGCAATGGGCATATTGAGTATTAAACATCATAGTTTTATGATAGGCATATATAAACAGTGTTGGTCATCTTACTTTAAAAAAGTAATTATTTAAGTTACAAATTACTTCTCCCAAAAAGTAATTGCGTTAGTAACTCGGTTACTACATTGGAAAAGTAATTAGTTACTCAGCAAAGTAACTGTGACAGGGGTGTCAGCGGTGGTACTTGAGGGGGTGGCAGCAGTGGTACTTGAAGGGGTGGCAGCGGTGGTACTTGAGGGGTGGCAGCGGTGGTACTTGGGGGGGGTGGCAGTGGTGGTGGTGTACAGTACTTGGGGGGGTGGCAGTGGTGATGTACTTGGGGGGTGGCAGGCAGCGGTGGTACTTGGGGGGGTGGCAGCGGTGGTGGTGCCATCCTCTCCCACCATCACCTCTGCCTCTTACTGATCCTATCCCCCACCACCACTGATCTCATCCCTACCCTATCCCCCCATCACCTCTGTTGTAGAAGTGATGGTGGGTGGGTAGGGATGGGATCAGTAAGAAGCAGAGGTGGTGGAGGACTTGGGATGGATCAATTGCACTTCAATTTGAATCATCAGACAGTCACTTACTTGAATGCCTCCAGGGATGCCTTTCCTCATGGGGAGAGAGAGAGAGAGGCCCTCCCCTTCACTCGATTTGTGTCAGCTGGTCAGCTGACTTCATTTTTCAGTGTCCGCCCCGCCTCCCTACATTCTCTCTCTCTCTCTCTGGATAGGCGGGGCGGGATGGAGCGGTCCAGACAGTCTCTCTGAGTCTCAGCCTCTTCTCAGCTCAGCGGACGAAAGCCCCCCTCCCCGCAGCGGAGGGAACGGCCAGACAGTGCGCCCAAGGCGGGCCTCCCAGGCGATAGATGTAATTGCGGTAACACCGCCCAAGTAATGGAAACTGAGTTACCATGAGGGGAAGAGTAATCAGTTAGATTACTCGTTACCCTCTAAAGTAACTGCGTTAAGTAACTCCGTTTATTTTAACTGAGTTACTTACATCACTGTATATAAACACTTAAAAAAAAAAAAGTTATTAGGCTGCTTTCACACTCGTGCAGCACAGTGCACCTGCGGCTTTGATGCAGGTTAGCTGCACTGAGCCATAGACTTCTATCACATCCTTTGGGTTCCTGTGGGTTCCTAACCTGTGGATTTGGTGTGCTTTCTGCAAGTGCACCAAAATTGGAATGCAGGAGTTTTGGTGTATTTTCTGAAAGCGCACCTCAAGATACAATAGAAAGTCTAGGGCAAAGCACAGCTAACCACAGAAATGCAGCGGGAATATATATTGAGGAGATAGGGTATCTTCTTGGAGATCAAGCTGAACACAAGTCCTCAAAAGGGATGTTAGGTCTCGCCTCCGCCTCCAATCTAGCTGTGTTATATAATAAAGAACTTATCTGTAGGTAGGACCAGACAGGGAAATTGGGTCTATCTGTCCACAACGAAAAGAGCTTCTGAGAGATAAATGTGCCCGCTCTGGGGGTCTGCTGAAAGCCACATTTATTTAGGAAGACCAAACATAATCCAGGAAGGAAGTCAGGGTTTTGAACAATTAAGGTCAAGGGGCCCGAGACAGAAGAGATAGAGGAATAGAGGGGGCTTTTGGGACTTTGAATAAGATGCATGGTAACATGCATCTCCATCCCTATTCAAGTACATAAAAAAAGAGGGTTAGGACTTTAAATTAGGTGTGTATATTGTGGCTAATCAAAGGAGTCAAAGTAAAAGATGAACAAGTATTTTTTTTTTGTTTGCCATGATTAAGTAGGTACATGGCAGACAATACATGCAATAATGGCACATAATATAACAAATCATGTATCCAAATCATTTACATGTTAAAAGTATAAATATAATATACAATAGTATTATCCTCCATAATAAAAAAATCACTATAATATAACAGTTATAATCCATGATATTGCCTGGATCCAAAATCCATGTAGGTATGTATGCATTGCATCTAGGTTAATGCCCAATGTGTTTCATGGGATCTATCCAATCATCAGGGGCGGATGCATGATACATCTATATAAAGAGAGGTAAGTATATCAAAATCAACCATTCATAGACAAAAATTGGCAAAGAATAAATATACATACAGGGAGGATAGGATGGTCATCCCTGTAGGACTCACATATCTGCTTAGTGGGAAACAAACACACCGCCAGGGTGCTAGGGCCAGAAGGAATGCCTGGTCCAGAAGCTGTGGTAGTAGGGTCCAACAGGAACACAGGGAACATAAATGTAGATGTGACCCAGAGTATCTGGAACAGTAGGAAAAATGGGCTCCATTCTGTGGATCAATAAAAATATGAATACCAAATGGTGCTAAAAAATAAAGAAGTAAGCTAATCAAAGAAAGGAGCCCAAATAGCATGAGTGTGAACTGATATCAAGACAGCGTAGGTCCCCAGAAATTGGTAAACCCCTGGGATTAAAACCACATATGAAATAAATGTGATAATGATAGTGGTAGTTACCTAGTGTTGCTGATATAGGAATAAAGGCCAGCGAGATCTGGTGCAGACTGCACACGATGTGTACAGTCAGAGGACTGACTGTGAATCAAAGAAGTGTGTTTAAATGCTCCCTATGTAATGAGCAGACCCCGTCCAGTGGGAGTGAAAACTAGTAATAACAGGTGCAGACTGCACAAATTATGTATCAATGTGAGAACTGGCTGTGAATAAAAAAAGGCTGTTGAAATGCTCCCTGTGTAGTGAGCGAGCGTTAATGAAGGACCATAGACAGCTTTTCTGATGTGTTCTGGCCTCTCGCATTTAGCAGATACAATTTAAGTCCTTTAGGCAAATGTTTGCTCATCCCAATGAGCAAGTATCAAAGTCATACAGGAAAACTGATGAGGAAGGGCTGATAGTCAGATAGTTATCTCTAGGAAGCACTACACCTATCCAGGGCAAAAAATGATAGGGAAGGGAAAGAGGAAAGGGAGAGAACTAGGCAAGAACAGTCAGGAGAAGGGTAGGAAAGAATAAAAGAGTGAGGCAAAGAGTTAAGAGAGGGAAAATTGGGTAGGTGGACATAATAGACTACCCTCCCACTACACAAAGCTAAATATGTGTCAGCATGGCTACATAGCCTAGCTGTGTGGGAAGCGGGAAGGTGAAAAAAATGGAGGATAGTTACCTTAGACTGTACTGGGAAATCTGCCAGAAAATCAACTATATAAGGGCTACAATGCTCCACCATCTATACAAAGCAGTACAAAGTTGTTGTGTTTCCTTCGGAGGGAGGAGATGCATCACCTGGAACCTGAGTGAGAAATCTTTACATCTTATACGGTGCCAAGGGGTGATCTTGTTAGGGGTCCATCTGGACCTGGAGAAAGGCCTTGGCTTGGCTAAAGCCACAAGCAATAATGACCCCTTGTAATGAGGGATCAATAGGAGCTGGTAAGCAATCCTTTCAGCTGTTGTTGGAGGCAATGATATTTAAGATCACTATGGTGGTGGATGGTGGAGATTGACGTCAGAATTTATTTTCACATCACTTGTGGACTGTTCTAATCACCAGATTTTTACATTTGTAGATACATGATTCAATAACACGACCTTTATCTATTTTATCACAATTCTATTATATTATAGTTTCATAGTTTCATAGTTAGTAAGGTTGAATAAAGACATCAGTCCATCCAGTTCAACCTGAGCGAGTGTCTACAATTGTCCCCATCCCTCTACATTGCACACTCACATCAGTCCCTACCCTCAAGGAGCCCACAATCCAAGGTCCCCATTCATATACTAGGGCCAATTTTTTGGACAGATGCCAATTAACCTACCTGCATGTCTTTGGATTGTGGGAGGAAACCGGAGTACCCGGAGGAAACCCACGCAGGCACAGGGAGAACATGCAAACTCCAGGCAGGGAGTGTCGTGGTTGGGATTTGAACCAGCGACCCTTCTTACTGCTAGGTGAGAGTGCTAACCACTACACCACTGTGCCGCCCTAATATTGATAATATTAATATGACTATAAATATATAGAAAGGTACACATGAGGTCAAAAGCTGTAACAAAAGGAATTTAGGTTCCAAGTATGCCGGGTTGAAAGCAGATAATAGGGTGTACAGGATTAGAAGATGCAAAATCTTCCAGGAAACCAGTCCAAACCAGGGAAACTTGGATTACAGGATATTTCCATGCTCTTTGTTAAATTAAAGATGATGAGAGCATGTATAGGAGCTCCCTCCCCAGGTCGAAGCAGCTATGCTCAATATCTAAGGCGTGCCATGAAGCACACCCAGTTTAATATAACCCCATCTGCGAACATGAATAAAGATGCAAGAGTCTGGGATAAGAGCAGAGCAGAAAGAGGTAACACTCCACATAACATGGGCCATGTATAAGTGTGCAATGTACCTTAAGATGGATCACCTGAAAGGGGGCAGCCTACTTCCATGTAGTCTGAGCAAATCATTAAGAAATCCCAGAGTCTTGCGCCTGTCATAGCTCTGAATGTATGAGATTGTGCCCCATAGGTGCTTCTTTATGAAACAGTACATCTGCCTAGAGGAGCAGAAAAGCACTAAAAGTACATTGATATAAAATGTCTCTACAAGAGAGACATATAGAACTTGAGAGAACTAGCTGCTCACGGAAAGGGGGAATCACCTAGGAGAAGCTTGTCTGATAACTGCTAATTAGGGACTAAGTCAAGCAAGTGAAAAAGCATGACATATAAAAATGAACCTGAGGGCAAGACAAAAAGTCTGCTAAAGGCCACTATCCCATTCTATTTGGACGGTGGAAATGCAGAATGAATCTCGCTTTCATTCTTTTAAGGATCCAGATGAGTACCTTCTGGTGGGTGCTGCCGTTGATATGGCCAAGCCTGACGGTCACAATGAGCCTGGTGATCAAGCGAAGGTGTAAGCAGAAGAAACTTGCTGTACCAGCCGGGGACATTAACAGGAGGCAGCTGCAAAATATCAAAGATTTTTTTCAGATCATCTGGCGTTTGCAATGCCACTGGTTTGCCTTGGTGGATGGCCAAAAGGGAATCACCAGGTGTACAAAATATTCCTGTGGTGACAAGTGGCACGGCTCTGTGGTGCTGGAGTGTAATCAGAGACAGATCTTGGAAAACTCTCACATCAGCTCCATTTAAAGTAAAATCTTCCTGTCCTCCAGCACATTGGTGGATCTCCTCATTAAGCTTGAAACTAGTGGGGCAACAGATCACATTTCATGGTGGGTCCCCCTCACTTTGCTGCATATGTAAAGCACTACATGCTCTTTCAAGGTCCACAGGAGTGTCCCTCAGATGCTCTAGGAGTTTGCTAAACAAGTTTTTATAGCCAATAGAAGTTGCTCACAATCTACTGATTCTGAGTTATTTCAGCAACCTCTATTGTCTAGGTATTCCAGCTTTCTTTGCAGCTCCATAAGTTGCCATGAGTGCCTCAGAGAGTCCTCCTTAACATCTTGCATGTTCTCATCATTGTGGTCCACCACAACCAGCCAACCATAGACCCCCCTGAAGCTCTTCCTTTAAATCTGAGACAGCATCCTCTATGTTAGAGGCGATGGTCTGCGAGTCTAACATCTTTGCCATCTGCTGGATAAGTAAAAGCACAGCCTCTGGATCGATTTTTGCTGTGGTGACAGATCAGACTGTCTGTGTGACGACATGGCTGGAGACAAACTAGGCCGCGGACATCTCGGAAGGCTGAGTGAAAAATGTCTTTGTGGAATAAACTGGCCTGGCAATCTTGCACATGGTGGCTAGATAGATGGGGAAAAGAAAACAGATTTCTCTCACATCAAGGGAGCTTCAGGCTCAGGCAGCCATCTTGGTGCAGTATCAAGCCACGTCCCCCCGGCAGTGTTATTTAACCCTCTCTCCCCACATCAGGGGTCCATGACAGTGATAGTTAACTATTTTTTATCATGTGGCAGTGTTAATTCACCCCTTTCTACTTGCAATGGTGGCCAGCGGCAGTGTTATTCACCCCACATTGGTTAATAGTGGCAGTGTTATATATCCCCACATTGGTGGTCAGTGGTAGTGTTGGTTAACCCCTTTTCCCCCAAATTAGGGGTGAGTGGAAGTGTTATTGAACCCCTTTCCCACACTGTTGGTCATGCGCAATGTTAATTAACTCACTTCCCCTTGTATTGATAGTCAGTGGCAGTGCTTTTAAACCTTACAAACACACTGGTGATAAGTGCCAGAGATCCAGAGCACAGGCAGGTGTTTTATTATAAGATATACTACAGGTGATACAATGGTATAAAAGAAAGTGTCAGGACAGATTTTTTTACAGATAACAGGCCTAAATTGTGCACACCTAACTTTTGTTATGGAATAGATGATGTAGTAAATGTGAATGACATACTATGAGGTGGCTAAGATGCAGTGTTCTTGTCCTTAACTATTTCTCTTTTTCTTACAAATGATGCAGCAGCAAGCTGTGAACCAAGTACAGCTAAAAGTAAACACTGGGCTTCCACCCCAACAAAAAGAGGCTCTATCAAAATAAAATAAAACTAGTATAATGAAAATCCCAAAACACCTCTCCCTGACTCCCTGAAAACAAAAGCCCACTTTTAGTGAAACTTTTTTACGCCAAAAAAAAAAAACATTCAACAAAAAAATGTATTTAAATGAGACAGCAGCTAACAGTGACTGTTGCCTCAAATCAGCCATATTATTAAAGACCAAAAAATCTCCCTAAAAAGACAGAAAAGGGGTTATTGTTAAAAGAGCTAGCAATCAATAAAATCGCATCCTTCTAAATGACCCTAATATCTCCTTATGCAGTTTAATAGCTTTCTCCATCCTTTACCTACAGCAGCTTTGATACATTGATACTATCGCTTCTCTGTGCCCCCTTTTATAGTGAGGAGGCTAGCTTATCCAAAATCCCTGTTACATGCAGTTCAAAAACCATGCAGTGTATTATGGTTAAACAAAAAATTGTCAGGGTGAATTCAGACATATATTCTACAGGACCACAGATTCCTCACAAATCTCATCTTTAACTGAGATATTTTGGTTGATCTAAAATAGCAGTTCCATTCATATTAATGCAATTAGATCTCAGGGCAACTCTTTTACTCAACTGCTATTTTTATTTGGTGTATGATTCCAGAAAAGTAGTCCACCATTTAATATCAAGTTAGTGTAAACTGTAACAGCACGTGTATAGTAGTCACCCTTTTCCCTAGTTTTATACTCACCTGTTCCCTATCCAAATAGTTATCTCTAACTAGAACTCTGCTTGTCAACATTTTCCCAACCAGATCTGCATATGCACTCTGCTCTTTTTTTTTCATTTCTATGGAGCTTAATGCCATGTACACACGAGTGGATTTTCCGTCTGAAAAATCTTGGATGGTTTTTCCGCTCAAGCTTGGCTTGCATACACACGGTCACACAGAAGTTCGCTAAACTTTCAACCGCCAAGAACGCGGTGACGTACAACACTACGACAAGCTGAGAAAATTAAGTTCAATGCTTCCGAGCATGTGTCAAATTATTTCCGAGCATGCGTAGGAATTTTGCACTTCAGAATTGGTACAGATGATCGGAATTTCCGATCGAAACTCTTTCCGACCAAAAAATTGAGAACCTGCTCTCAATCTTTTGCTGGCTGGAATTCCGCCAGCAAAAGTCCAATGGAGCATACACATGGTCGCATTTTCCGACCTAAAGCTCTCATCAGACTTTTGCTGGCGGAATTTCTGATCCTGTGTATGCAGCATTAGAGTATGAGTATCCCCATAGTGTTGGAGTGCTCCTTTCATAATGCAAAGATGATATAAGTTTTCCAGACTAATTGTATTATATCTCATTCTTAGAACTCTTTACGCCAGTCCATATACATTATACTGTACTTATAACACGTTTGCTTTTTTTAAAAATGTTATTGAAGTGTCACTAAATTAGAAATCATTCAACTTTATGCATAACAACACAATGTGCTGCAGTGTGTTTCAATGTTTTGTTGTGTGTTGTGCTATGTAAAAATGCAGACATGCTGCATTTTTATGTAATACACAAAAACACCTGTGTGGGGTGAATGGAACACATAGAAAACAGTTGCTTTCTCTGTGTCCTTGTGTTGAGCCCGTGTTGATGAATACTGAGCAATAGCGCTCAAGGCACCTGGTGTGAACAACCCCATAGGGTTGTCTCCCCGCATTCAGTTCACATGACAGGAGATTGTGTCCGGCTCTCTATGGAGCCGATACACATATCTCAGTTGCGGCTGTGGAGCTGCTTGCACAGGAATGCTGTGTGTCTTCGGCTCTGTTTCAGGGCTGAATTTCAGGCAAAGATTTGTCCCTGATTCGTCCCTGAAACAGAGAACATGGACGCGTCGGACCCCTGCTGCGAGGCACATCCGTCGAAGGTGTGAACCCAGCCTTATTGTACATCTATGAACTTTGTTTTGTCAAATGAAATGATAACACCAAGGACATACTCAATTCCTTTTATAGCATCTTGTTTAAATTCTTAATCTTATTGTTTTATTTCCAGCTACCAAAACTTGTCCACATAGATAATATGTGTTTTGTGCTTACAAGCAAATATAATAATATTATGGGATTATTATTATTTTGTTACATAGTGTTTTTGGATCCCTGCTGCTATCAATATAACTCATGCTGTTATAAAACAACTTTACATGCTGGAAGTTTTCATTTTCTTCTACAGACTTAAGACATAACAAAATCAAATTTAATTCAGAGATTGTTGGAATTACTTTTTTATTTGAAACAATAGTGATTAGTATAATAAATTACTAGGTTTATGCTTGCAGATTTTAGCTGCAGAGATAGTAAACCTGTAATATTACTACAAGCTAAATAGAGGCAGGATATTGTTTTTAAAATAAGGTCCTGTTCAGATCACTAAATATGATCAATAAACATGATTTCCTCAGTACCTTGCAGTGGTATTGTAGTTAAAATGTAACCTAGGACCAGAGATCACAAAACATTTTGTGGCTGTGCCCTCTCTCTCTCGATGACATTATGCTGTATGAGAAAAAACACCTGGTGATCCATCTGTGAAGGCACTTACTGTTTTTAGGTGAAAACCCTCTGTTGCCTAATTTTGTTCCTGTATTGTCTTCTGTCACAAGGTTTTCTACAAGTGGTAATTTCAATGCACATAATGCAGGGCTTATCCTAGGGTCAGAGACGCCTGGGCACAGAAATATTTCTGGTGCCCCCCATTTGGGTGTGGTCATCTTACTAATTCCTCCCCTTTATAAATGTTTCTATGGCAATGACTCAAACACAAAGATGCTCCCCTAAGGAGCTTTCCATACCCAGGGATCCTCCCGCAATCTCTTAACAACAAACAAAATACAGGAATAGCAGCAGAGTACTCTAATAGGACCTGGAGGGGGGTCTCTCTAATGGACAGAGAGAGGGTCTCTGTTAGAGAGACTGATGGAAAGAGCCCCCACCAGCCCCCATTAGAGACTACAATGGGATCTAATAGATTGCGCCTATCTGGTGCCTACTTTCCACCCAGTTTGCACCTACACACATCCCTGCAATAGATCCCACAGTGCATTGCTTGAGAACTTTGCTGCAGACTCTGATTGTACAGCAGGCACGAGAGGCGGTACCTGGCGGTGTGCAGACAGTGATTAGTTAGAAACAGGCACAGGGGTGGGACCCGGCTGTGGGCACCGGCTGTGATCGATCAGCAGCCATGAGCAGGGGTGTATTTAGAGCATTTGGCACCCGTGGCGTGGCACCCCCAACTTTAAAATGTAAAAACACCCACAAAAATGGGCAATGTTTTCAAGAATACTGTATTTATTGCACAAGTTTCACAGCCCCCCATCACAGTGCCCCTTGCCCCCGGCCCCATATCTCTAATCACAGTGCCCCCTTTTTACACTTTGCCTCCCCTGCACATTCCTACCTTCAACATAAACAGATAGCTAATACTATTAGCAATATGTTTAAGTAAGAGATTGCAGACATACTACAGGAGATGGCCAGAGACTGCAGCTATTATACAAGAGATGGTCAGTAACTGCAGGCATGATACAGGAGATGGTCAGAGACTGCAGGCATGAAACAAGAGATGGTCAGAGACTGAGGACATAATACAAAAGATGGTCATAGACTGTGAAGCAATGGACAGAGATTGCCGTTCCAGGCTGCCTCTAACAAAAGACCACTCTAATCTTATGCTGGATTATTAAGTTTTGACTCACAGGGAAGAGAACACCTGTAGATCATATCTGATTTAGACGTTTTTTTTTGTGTACATATACAGGTGTTATTTTCCTGCCCCCAACCCAGTCCGTGTCACAGATGTTGGTTACATGGTGGACACAGCACTCTGCATTACATGGTGGGCACAGCACATTACACGGTGGCCACTGTACAGAACATTACATGGTGGGCACAGCGTGTGACATGGTGGGCATGTTGGCACATGACATGGTGGGCATGGCACAGCACATCGTGGGCACAGCACATTATATAGAGTGCACAACACTCCACATTACGTGGTGGGCACAGCACATTACACGGTGGGCACTGTACAAGCACAGCACATGACATGGTGGACACAACACTCTGCATTACATAGTGGGCACAGCACATTACATAGAGGGCACCCCACTCCACATTACATGGTGGGTAAAGCACATTACACAGAGGGCAGACCACTCCTCATTACATAATGGGCACTGTACAGCACATGACATGGTGGGCACAGCACATTATACAGAGGGCACACTACTCTGCATTATATGGTAAAAAAAAAGGAGTAAAACAAGCAGTTGATGATAAAATTATAGCTAGTGTTACACAATCCTATTTAACAGTGGAGTTTTCTTACTACACATGTCCTATGTATGTTGCCTAAAATTCATAAAAAATGTAATTACCTTCCGGCTAGTCCCACTGTGTCTGGCACTGAATCTGTTACAGCACCTTTAGCCAGATATCTAGACAAGTGTTTTACACCTTTGACTAGACAAATAAAATCATATATACAAGATTCTTATGATTTTATAACTAAAATTAGGGATTTACAGTGCCTTGAAAAAGTGATCATTGAAATTTTCCACATTTTGTCATGTTACAACCAAAAATGTAAATATCTTCTATTGGGATTTTATGTGATAGACCAACACAAAGTGGCACATAATTGTAGAGTGGAAGGAAAATGATAAATGTTTTTCAACATTTCTTACAAATAAATATGTGAAAAGTGTGGGGTGCATTTGTATTCAGCCCCCCTACAATACTTTGTAGAACCACATTTCACTGCCATTACAGCTGCAAGCCTTTTTGAATATGTCTCGTCTCTACCAACTGTAAACATCTAGAGAGTTAACATTTTTTGTTTACAAAAGTTTTTATTGAAAAATCATAAAAAACAACAGTAACTGTGTCAGACAAAGTACAAAAATGAGAGCAAGATACAGTATTTCGCTACATGATGGGGAATAGGGACATAAAGAGTAGGGAATGTTGCAAAAAAGACATTTAATATACAATATATTTCTCTGTAGATATATGGCATTTTTCTTATCCCAAAGTTGTTGTGTTCCAGTGTATCCATTTGTTATTGAAGATATGTAAAGTGTCATACAAAGTGTGGTGGATACGTTCTGGAAGTTTGATTGCTTCCATTCTGGCTATGACTTGTGACCAGGGGAGAGCTGGGGAGCGCCAGTTGAAAGCTATAACCCAGTGTATGGCAACAAAAAGGGTAAAAATTAGTTTTTCACAAGGAGCGGGGATATCGGGGATAGAAGAGAAACATAAACACATTTGTATCGTTGGGGTGATTGAACGACCTGCGATGGAGGATATTTTGGAGGACACTTTCTGCCAAATAGAGTTAAGATGATTGCAACTCCAAAAAATATGTGTTAGGGTGCCTAGTTCGTTGCAACCTCTGAAGCATAGTGGTGATACTGCAGGATAAATGGAGTGAATTCTGGTGGGTGTCATATACCACCTTGTGTGCAGTTTAACTACTGTTTCACGTACTGAGTATGATCTTGTGTTTTTAAACATGTTAACTAACATTTCTGACCATTCATGCGGTTCAAAGGTAAGGCCTGTGTCAGTTTCCCAGCTAAGCATCTGTTTAGTTTTTTCTGCTAGGGCAAACTCGTTTAGCATGCAGTATAGTTTGGAAATAATCCCCCTATCTCTGGAAGAAGATCGGCATAGGCGTTCAAAATGAGTGCTATCTATACGGGATTCTAATGAACCTCTGCTACGATAAAATTGTTTTATGTGTGCGTATCTGTGTATTTCAGAGTGGGGGAAATTGTGGATTGCTTGTAGTTAGGGAAAAGTTCTAAAATTGGGTCCTATTTTAAAAGCTTGGTATGTTGTGACCCCGGCTGAGTGCCAAAGGAGAAACTGGGAGCTATCTTGGAACGCTTGTGGAAAGTCGGGATCTCCTATGAATGAGAGTAGGAGAGAGAGGGGAGATGACAGTTGAAATTTCTTTCCATATAATGACCAAAGGTATAATGATTGATATACTATAGTGTTGTGGGTGATAAAATGATTAGGTTTGATAGATTTGGACCATAGTAGTCCTGAGGGAATAAAGGGGAGAATGGCTTGTGATTCGAATTTTAACCATGGGATGTGAGAGGAAGGGGCATGCCATTGGGCTGTTTGCGCGAGTCTGGCTGATAAATAGTAGCGCCATAGATCTGGGAGCCCCAATCCTCCGAGAGGTTGGGGTCTGTATAGTATGGATTTGTGAAATCTTGGTTTTTTATGGTGCCAAATAATCTCTTTGAATTGAATCGATGTACGATTTGGAAACATAAATGGGGAGAGATCTGAAATAAAAAAGAAGTTTAGGTAAAATTGCCATTTTGATAGCAGTGACTCTACCCAGAAATGAGATGTGATATTTATCCCAGATTAATAAAAGTGATCTGATATTGGAAACTATGGGGTGATAATTTGTTTGGAAAAGCGTCTGAAAGTCGGGTGTAAGTTGTATCCCCAGATAGCGGAAGCTATGGGTGCACCAGGTAAATGAAAAGTAGTTCTGTAATGAGGATGCAACATCGTTAGGGATATTTATTGGCATGGCCGAGCATTTGGATAAGTTTACCCCTAGGCCTGAGATTGTGTGGAATGAATCTAATAAGGAGATTAGGTTGGGTAATGTTAGAAACAGGAGAACATCATCAGCATAAAGGCTGAGTTTGAACTCTTCAGGGCCTTTGTGATAGCCTTTAATGTTGACATTTTCTGAGATGGCACGGGATAGGGGTTCAATAGCAAGGGCGAAAAGGATGGGGGGATAGTGGGCAACCTTGCCTGGTGCCTTTTTGAAGAGGAAAAAATTGGGAATTGTTACCTGGGAGTTTAATTCTGGTTTGAGGGTCACTATATAAGGCATGGAATCCCTGTAGGAATTCACCCGAGATGCCATATTTGGGCAGTATATGGTCCAGGTATGACCAATTGACGCTATCAAACGCCTTATGAATGTCTAGGCTAAGGAGGAGTGTTTGTTTGGAGTGTAAATTCGCATCTTGTATTATATTGGTGACTAGACGTATATTGTCGGTGATTTGCCTTCCTGGGATGAATCCAGTTTGGTCCGGGGAGATTAGGGAGGTGATAACTGATGCTAATCTGTTCGCTAGTAATTTGCCGAATATTTTTAAATCATTATTGATGACAGAGATAGGGCGAAAATTTTGTGGTAGGGTGTGATCTTTATGGGGTTTGGGGATGAGAGACATATTAGCTAATAGCATTTCTGCAGGGAAGTTATTCCCCTTTAAGATGTGGTTATATAGAAGGGCCAATTTAGGTGATAAAATGTGTGAATTTTTTTTTATAATAGGAGGCAGAATATCCATCAGGGCCTGGGGCTGTGGAGGATTTAATGGGATTTAATAATTGATGTAATTTCAGTTACGGTGCAGGGGGCATTTAATTGCTCAGATTGTGACCTAGATAAAGAGGGTAGTGACAGGTTTGAGAACCAAGATTGGGAGGTTGGGTCTTTAGTGGGATGGGAAACTGTATAAAGCTTTTTGTAGTAATCAGCAAATATATCCATTATGTCATTTGGATGTGAGACCAGAGCTCCTGTTGAGTTGCGGAGTTTATATGAGTGTGTTGGTTTTGTGGCTTGGTTGAGTTTACGTGCAGAGAGTTAAATTTTTGCCCATTTTTCTTTGCAAAATAGCTCAAGCTCTGTCAGATTAAATGGAGAGAGTCTGTGAACAGCAATTTGCAAGTCTTGCCACAGATTCTCAATTGGATTTAGGTTTGGACTTTGACTGGGTCATTGTAACACTTGACTATGCTTTGATCTAAACCATTCCATTGTAGCTCTGGCTGTATGTTTAGGCCAGTTGTCCTGCTGGAACGTGAACCTCCTCCCCAGTCCCAAGTCTTTTGCAGACTCTAACAGGTTTACTTATAATGCCGTGTAGCACACGGTTGGAATTCTCGTCGGAAAAAAACTCTGATGGTTTTCCCGTCGGAATTCCGACGGAATTTCGCTCAAACTGTCTTGCCTACACACGGTTACACCAAATTCCGATGGTCAATAACATCTCGGCATACAATACGTTCAACGGCACTATAAAAGGGAAGTTTAATGCTTCCGAGCATGCGTCAAATTGTTTCTGAGCATGCGTCGGAATTTTGCGTGTCGGAATTGCATACACACGATTGGAAAATCCGATAGAAAGGTTTTCCGTCGGAAAAATTAAGAACAGGTTCTCAATCCAAAGTCCGCCGGAAATTCCGACAGAAAAAGACCAATGGGCATACACACGGTCGAAAAATCCGATGAAAATTTCCCATCGGACTGTTTCCATCGGAAATTCCGACCGTGTGTACGCAGCATAAGATTGCCCAGTATTTGGCTACATCCATCTTCCCATCAACTTGGACCCGCTTCCCTGTCCCTGTTGAAGAAAAGCATCCCACAACATGGTGCTGCCACCACCATATTTCACGGTGGGTATGGTATGTTCAGGTTGATCTGCAGTGTTAGTTCTCCGCCACACATATGGTTTTGCTTTTAGGCCAAAAAGTTACATTTTGGTCTCATCTGACCAGAGCACCTTCTTCCATATATTTGCTGTGTCCCTCACATGGCTTCTTGCAAACTGTAAACGGGACTTCTTATGGCTTTCTTTCAATAATGGCTTTTTTCTTGCCACTCTTCCATAAAGGCCAGATTTGTGGAGTGCACAACTAATAGTTGTCCTATGGACAGATTCTCTCACCTGAACTGTGGATTTCTGCATCTCCTCCAGAGTTACCATGGGCCTCTTGGCTGCTTCTCTGATTAATGCTCATCATGCCTAGCCTGTCAGTTTATGTGGACGGCCATGTCTTGGTAGGTTTACAGTTGTGCCATACTCTTTACATTTTGAGTAGACATGTGCAGTCATTTTCGTCCGAATGCATTTGCGTCCGAATTCTTAGGTATTTTTTGTTAAAACGAAAGATGAAAAATGAAAGATCCGACATAAACAAATGCTTTATTTTCATTTTCGTTGTGACAACAGTTCGATATAGATAGGAGATTCAATGCTGACAATAACAATCTTTGTCCATCGAACCTGTGGTCGAATGTGCCTAACCTTAAAGTGGTGTTTCCCCCTAAAAAGGCTTAAAATTCCTAAAAAAAAATAATAAAAAAAAAATTGGAATATTTTTTTTTTACATACCTCTAAATACCTGTTGCTAGGGGGTCCCTCATAGTCTGCCTCCTGCGTTGACATCACTTCCCCTCGGCGCAGGAAGGGCACGTGTCCCAGATAACTGTGCGGCTAATCACGGTGCCCACAGTTGCAATGCCACCGCCGCCGAGCGGATCGGGGGGGAGCTTCGACCCCCGCATCGCTGGACCCTGGAACAGGTAAGTGTCCAATTATTAAATTAATGAATTCATTATTTTTTTTATTTTTTTTGAGCGATACACATATTTAACCACTTTCCGACCGGCGCACGACGATGTACGTCCCTTTTTTGAAGAGGGATATCTCGGTAACGGCAGCAGCTGCTGCCACAACCGAGGTATCTATCTCTTCAGGCGCCGGTCGGCTGTCCGATAATGGTGGTCATCGCGGCGAATTTTAAAATATCATTTTTTTAAATGACATTTTTTTTTTTTTTTCATTGAAGTCCAAATATGAGATCTGAGGACTTTTTGACCCCAGATCTCATATTTAAGAGGACCTGTCATGCTTTTTTCTATTACAAGGAATGTTTACATTCCTTGTAATAGGAATAAAAGTGAGCCAATTAAATTTTTTTTTAAAAACAGTGTAAAAATAAATAAAACCAAGAAAAATAAATAAGAAAAACCAAAAAAAAATTTTTTAAAGCGCCCCGTCCCGACGAGCTCGTGCGCAGAAGCGAACGCATACGTGAGTAGGCCCGCATATGAAAACGGTGGTCAAACCACACATGTGAGGTATCGCCGTGATCGGTAGAGCGAGAGCAATAATTATAGCCATAGACCTCCTCTGTAACGCAAAATATGCAACCTGTAGAATTTTTTAAACGTCGCCTATGGAGATTTTTGAGGGTTAAAGTTTGATGCCATTCCACGAGCGGGCGCAATTTTGAAGCGTGACATGTTAGGTATCAATTTACTCGGCGTATCATTATCTTTCACAATATATAAAAAAATTGGACTAACTTTACTGTGAATTTTTTCCAAAAAAAGTGCGCTTGCAAGACCGCTGCGCAAATACGGTGTGAAAAAAAGTATTGCAACGACCGCCACTTTATTCTCTTGGGTGTTAGAAAAAAAACAATATATAATGTTTGGGGGTTCTACGTTTTTTTCTAGCAAAAAAAACTGTTTTAAACATGTAAACACCTAAAATCCAAAACGAGGCTGGTCTTAAAGTGGTTAACTCTATTAGTCCAAGATTATTCTACATAGACAGAAAGATTTGAGGTAGAGAGAAAGGATTTGACGTAGAGAGAAAAGATTTGATGTAGAGAGAAAAGATTTGACATAGAGAGAAAAGATCACTGCTGGAATTCGGTGGGGGAAGTAAAATAAAAATAATGATGATGATGAATGTTATTGGCTGATTGTAACCAAAGAGGAGGAACAGTAAAATAGCTAGAACTAGTAAAAGTACACACATACAGCCAACTTACTTTCACTTACGATTGCTAGCAGAGAGAGACACACACACTGAATCATTTCAGAAGACAGTCAATCTTAGCTGGTCCGTTTGTCAGAGAACCTGAATTATTTAGCAATTAAGCATAAGCACAGCAGCAGAAGAATAGTGAAGCAAGCTACAGTTCAACCTAACTTTTTCATAATAATCTGCGGCTATTGTGTTAGTGTTGTGAACTTGATAGTGATACTAGTGTTGCTAGTGTTGTGATAGACTCAGAGGCTGCCCGTGTTGTGGGGGGAGGGGGTTTATTATTACAGATTCTATATTATAGATTGACATTCTATATAGATTCTATATACCCTATCTTGTTACCTGTCTGATCAGTGATCACTATTACCAGTCCATTTTCTGTTTGAACTATATACATTCAACATGAACGACAAAGATTCGACAAAGCATCGTAAAACATACAAACATCGAATCTTTGGCTTATGGTGTCTGTCGAAAGTTCTAAGAAGATTTGACGGAGCAGCTAAACTATACGGAGTCATACAGTTTAGCTGCTCCGTCGAATCTTCTTTGAACATTCGACAGACACCATAAGCCTTCAATGACAGATTCAACCTTAATTCATTTGGATTTTCGGACAAATGCAATTTTTAACGAAAAACAAAATAAATAAAAACTAATTTCAGGAGTAACTAAATAAATGTATTTTTCGGACTAAAACGAAATTCCGAAATGAAATATTTCAGTGTGCACATGTCTATTGAACAGTGCTCCATGAGATGTTCAAAGCTTTGGATATTTTTTAAACTTCTCCACAACTTTATTCCTGACCTGTCTGGTGTGCCCCTTTGCCTTCATGTTTGTTCACGAAGGTTCTCTAACAAACCTCTGAGGGCTTCCCACAACAGCTGTATTTATACTAAGATTAAATTACACACAGATGGACTCTAATTACTAATTAGGTGACTTCTGAAGGCAATTGGTTTCACTAGATTTTAGTTAGGGGTATCAGAGAAAAGGGGGCTGAATACAAATGCACACCACACTTTTCAGATATTTATTTGTAAAAAAATTTGGAAAACCATTTATCATTTTCCTTCCTTTTCACAATTATGTGCCACTTTGTGTTGGTCTATTAAATAAAATCACAGTAAAGTATATTTACGTTTTGGGTTGTAAGATGATCAAATGTGGAAAATGTCAAGGGGTATGAATACTTTTTCAAGGCATTGTAACTGTTTCTATAGGTTCTGTTCTGGTCACTTGGGGCATTTCAAGTTTATACACAGTGATTCCACATGAATTAGGAATTGAAGCTTGCTGCCGCCTCCTGACTGCATCGGGATTGTACAATAAAAGCCAAATTACATTTTTGATGCAGTTATTGAAAATTATATTAGCAGAAAATGTCTCTCTTTAAGAAGACTTATTATTTGCAACTCAGGGGTGCGGAGATAGGTTCAAATGTTGCTTCCCATATGCAAACACTTTTGTTGACATGGTTGAAGAATCCCATATTTATAATAATGTTTTATTTAGGAAACATTGTAAATGTTGGTCCAGCTTTCTAGATAACGTGTTTACGATATGGGAGGGTGACTGGAGTAGTGAGTGTACAGCTTGTATAACAGTGTAAATTTTCTGTCCTCTCAAAATAACTCAACACACACCCATTAATGTCTAAACCGCTGGCAACAAAAGTGAGTACACCCCTAAGTGAAAATGTCCAAATTAGGCCCAATTAGCCATTTTACCTCCCCGGTGTCATGTGACTTGTTAGTGTTACAAGTTCTCAGGTGAATAGGGAGCAGGTGTGTTTTTCGCTCTCACTCTTTCATACTGGTCACATGAAGTTCAACATGGCACTTCATGGCAAATAACTCTCTGAGGATCTTCTACATAAAGATGGCCTAGGCTATAAGAAAATTGCCAAGGCCCTGAAAATGAGCTACAGCATGGTAGCTGAGACCATACAGTGGTTTAACAGGACAGGTTCCACTCAAAACAGGCCTCACCCTGGTCGACCAAAGAAGTTGAGTGCACATGCTCAGCATCATATCCAGAGGTTGTCTTTGGGAAATAGACGTGCCACCATCATTGCTGCAGAGGTTGAAGGGGTGAGGGGTCAGAGTGTCAGTGCTCAGACCATACACCGCACACTGCATAAAATTGGTCTGCATGGCTGTTGTCCCAAAAGGAAGCCTCTTCTAAAGATGATGCACAAGAAAGCCTGCAAACAGTTTTCTGAAGACAGACTAAGGACATGGATTACTGGAACCATGTCCTGTGGTCTGATGAGACCAAAATAAACTTATTTGGTTCAGCTGGTGTCAAGCGTGTGTGGCGGCAACCAGGGGAGGAGTACAAAGACAAGTGTTTCTTGCCTACAGTCAAGCATGGTGGTGGGAGTGTCATGATCTGGGGCTGCATGAGTGCTGCCAGCACTGGGGAGATATAGTTCATTGAGAGAACCATGAATGCCAACATGTACTGTGACATACTGAAGCAAAGCATGAACCCCCTCCCTTCGGTGACTGGGCTGCAGGGCAGTATTCCAACATGATAATGACCCCAAACACACCTCCAAGACCACCACTGCCTTGCTAAAGAAGCTGAGGGTAAAGGTGATGGACTTGCCAAGCATGTCTCCAGACCTAAACCCTATTGTGCATCTTGAGTCGGGAAGGCTGGCAACTCAGATGCTCTCAAATAAAAATACTTTATTTGTTACATGGGTACACAGGTACAGGCTATATGGTGATGCATTTCAGCTATGGAGCCTTCAGCTTCCTGACTCAAGATTTTTACCTATGGGACCTGAATGCCCTGGCTAGAGCACCAGATTACAGTTCATGGACTTACACATTAGCAGTAGAGCTGGGGTAACAATTTGTTTTTTTCTATTGAGCATCTGTGAGGAGTGGAAGAGGACTCTTGTGGCAACATGTGAAGATCTGGTGAACTCCAGGCCCAAGAGGGTTAAGGCAGTGCTGGAAAATAATTATGGCCACACAAAATATTGTAACTTTGGGCCCAATTTGGACATTTTCACTTAGTGGTGTACTCACTTTTGTTGCTAGCGGTTTAGACATTATTTGCTGTGTGTTGAGTTATTTTGAGCGGACAGCTAATTTACACTGTTATACAAGCTGTACACGCACTACTTTACATTGTAGAAAAGTGTAATTTCTTCAAATATTTACAAAAATGTGAGGGGTGTACTCACTTTTGTGAGATATTGTATATACAAATCTGACTGACCGTAACCAACTGTTACATTATGAAAGTTTCCACCCCCTTGAGTATTTCAATCTATCCCAAAAACCCAACTAACAAGGGTTAATAGAATTGTTAATAACCAAGGAGATCGAGAAAAACGTTTAAATAAAATGGAAAATAAATTAATCCAGAGAGGATATGCTGTATAGATTGTAAAAGAGGAAAGTGTAAATGTGGCTAATAATAAGAAAATGAATAGAATGGTTAAAGGTTACCATTTGTATCACAATATCATCTACACTCATTTCAAGTACATAATATTATTAAGAAACACTGACACATATTAAGGGAAAACTTTCCACAAAGTCCCAAATTTAATAGTCCCCCTTTTCCCACATATCGTAAATGCAGAACCATACATAGTAGACTTGTTAGATTTGATCAGTTTCAACAGAAAACGCCAAATTTAACCTTTTTGGGACCATGCAATCAGGGATCATATCCATGTCTAAACTGCATACAATGTAGCTCAATGATAAAAGGTAAACAGAAAGTAAAAGATAGAATTGCCAGACACAAATATTCAATAAGGGATAAACTTACAAAATTTTGTGGAAATAGGACATACAGGATCACAAGTTAGATATATGGTAATTGATGCAGTTCCCCAAAATAGACGAGATGGAAATTCAGAATTACATTTACAAAAACTGGAGGTCAGTGGATAAATTGTATGCATACATTATAACCTATGGGCCGAACACTGATTTTAATTTACACTTATTTTTATAAATTTTCGTAACGTTGGTTAAAAAATATTGTGAGGATCTGTCTGAAGGATCATATTTTTGGAGTGAATTACTTTGTAAATAATATATATGGTTTATTTATGTATGTCTTTTAACATCTGTGGACATATACAGTACCTTGATTAGAAATTTATATATTTTGAACTTTAAATAGGTAACATCTTTTTTTTATTGTTGAATAATTGTATATATGTCTATTTTTTGGTAATAGGTCACCAAAACACTCTGTGGGATATTAGAGGGTGATCGCTTAGCTGTTCCTCTAGGATTTAGGATGGAATAATTAACATTTCTTTAATTTGTTTAATTGCTTAATTGATACCTAACTGATTCCTGGTGTGAAATGCATTAATATAAAAGGATGTAAGAGCATTGTCATTCTATATTCTGTTCCTACCTGAAAAAGGGTGCAAGCCTTATAGCCAGAAACCGTTGTGGGGAATGATATGTAATCTGTCTATATTTGAACATTCTTCAATAAATGTTTAAGTGCAGCAATCCCTGGATATATATATATATATATATATATATATATATATATATATATATATATATATACAAATCCTTATATATTACATCAGACTTCCAGACAAACTCTTATGTTACACACGATCGGAATTCTCATCGGAAAAAACTGTGTCGGTTTTTCCGACGGAATTCCGACGGAATTCCTCTCAAGCTGTGTTGCCTACACACGATCACACCAAATTCCGATGGTCAATAACACAGCGGCATAAAAAAAGTTTGACAGCACTATAAAAGGGAAGTTTAATGCTTCCGAGCATGCGTCAAATTGTTTCCAAGCATGCGTCGGAATTTTGTGTATGTCGGAATTGCATACACACGATCGGAAAATCCGATAGAAAGGTTTTCCGTCGGAAAAATTGAGAACAGGTTCTCAATTTCAAAGTCCGTCGGAAATTCCGACAGAAAAAGACCATTGGGCATACACACGGTTGGAAAATCCGATGAAAAGCTCCCATCGGACTGTTTCCATCGGAAATTCCGATCGTGTGTATGCCGCATTATTCTGTGCCATTGCTTGGTCAATTCCCTATATAAAAAAAGAAACATGTTCTAATAAAAAATCAGAGGAGTCATATTAGCAATCTATCATGTTACACACTCAAATGCTTTGTGTTTGTATCCATACCCCCTAATTATATTATGTACTGATAACGTTATGGAGTTTAGTATATGTACAATTAGAAAAAGCATGTATTATTATTATTATTATTATTATTATTATTAGTTATACTACACAAAACACAAAAACATTACTTTGCTTTTTCTAGCTAAAGAAAAAATGAGTTTGATTTGTAAGAATGTTTTAGCAGCACACAAAATTTCTGTAAAACATAATTAGCATGGATTGTGGAACTATTTAAATTCATGGCATTGATACAAAATATTAGAAGCTGATCCAACCAATATCTGTAGGGAGAGCAAAAGTGATGATCAGCTATAAGTTTTGCTAATGCATTTGGCTGAACTAACAAACCTGAATGTGAATGTGAATGAAGGCTATCTTAAAGAAGCCATCTGTTCTGGCTCTATATAATTAATTACACTTGTTGTTTTACAGTTTTCCTAATTTCGTTCAGTAATCCAATTTATGCACATGTTTCTGTGGGCTTTATGTATGAAATAAAAGCCACAACTGGGAAAGTAAATGTAGAAAAAAATATACTACCATTTTCTGTTTACTATCTATCTATGTATCTGTCTATCCAAATATCTGTCTATCCAAATAGTTATCTATTAAAAAATAACTATATAGCTAAAAAAATACATGACTGTATAATTAAATCCAGAATGTATAATTATGTGCACCCATTTTTGAATGCAGTTGTGTCTTATTTATCAATGTAGCACTATGCAAATGTATTCAAACGATTTAGTTTCATGTTTGAAATGTGTTATTTTCTGTGAAGAATTTGCATTATGGTGACCGTTAAATGTTTGAACATAGTTTATATAGAATAGGTAACAGTAAGAGCTGAACTTAGAAGTAATGGTGGGCGAAAATATGCTTGGTTTTGATTCATGGAGAATCCCTGAACTGATTGTAAAATTCACAAACTGCATGGAAGGTGAATCTTGGAAATCAAATCTGGCCATTTTCAAGGGTAATAGGCAAGGGATTGTCAATCAAAAGGCATAGTGAGCTGCTTACTACTAGGATAGATATATAATAATGCAAAAATGCAATTAAAAAAATACCCTTTTAAGATATTTTTAAAAGGCTTAAGATATTTTTTTAAGTTGTTTTAACAAATATAGAAATCACAATTCCTGCAAATAACATGATGCTTGGGGGATACGTTAAACCTGCTGTAAAGTTGTGCACCAGTAGGATGTAATAAAGCAAAAGTCCCAAAACAAGAAAGTGCCCTCAGATATGCTACCCTCTTCTTTGAACAGAAGCATCCCACAACCAACTGATGACTCTATTCAGTTGTTCCTAGCTCTAATACAACTCCCCAAGCTCTCCAAATACCAGTTGGAAAAGTTAAATTCCCCTTTTACTGTTAGTAAAGTTTGCAAAATGATTGACTACTTACACCCTGGCAAGTCCTCAGGCTCAGAAGGAGTTTAAAGCTCCATTGTCTCTCCACATGCTGAATATATTTCAAATCACAGCCTCTAAGGAGTATTTCTCCCTGGAGATGCTGCAAGCATATGTGGTTACTCTCCCTAAACCTTTTTTTCTTTTTGCCCTATTTTTAGACAAAAGCCAAATTATTAGCAAAGAGACTCCTGGATATTTTCCCTACTTTGGTCAAACCTGACCAGATGGGATTCACAAAGGGTAGACAACCAGCCGATGCTACAAGGAGAATTATCAATATTCTACATTATGCTGAACTGACTCACATGCCTTCTTTGCTGCCATTGATTGATGCAGAGAAGGTGTTTGATGGAGTTCATTGGCGCTATATGTGACTAGTGTGGAAAAATTTTATTTTAGTGGTGTGATGCTGTCATCCACAGTATATTAGCTTTTTTTTGCGGGCCATCAGCCCAGGTATGAACTTCTGGCCTCTTGTCAAAAAAATTCACCATTTCAAAAAGTGACATTTAAAAACGTTTGTACACAAGGCAGAAGGTGGATCTTGGGGATGTAATTGATCAAATACAGTAATTGGTATTAATGATAATATATGATCAACGATAAAGCAAAAAATTGTGTGGGATTCCCATTAAAAATTCACACCAGGCCTTTATCCTCGATGAGGGCATGGTATGGATTTCTAGGAGGAGCCCACACACAATGCTTTATTAACAAAAAATAAATAAATAAAATAAAATAAATTCTGGTGTAAATCCATAATAACATAGTCTATGAGGTGACATGATGATGTGACGAGGGAGACCTCTTGTACAGCCCCAGCTCACTGTGACAGTGACCACGAGAGCACGGTGGGTGAGGTATGAGTGCCCGTAAGGTGTCCAGCAGACTGTGCAGGAAAGTGGCTGGTGCTATACCAGGAATGGATCGGATGGCCAGAACAGCTGTCAGCAGGTGCAGCAGATACCAAAACTTGACAGAAGGCAGGCTGGCAGTTGCTTAGCTGGCAGATGACCTTCTGTGGGTGCCTGGAAGGCTGGCGGGCACTAGCTGGCAGATGACCGGCAGGGACCAGGTAAGTAGCATGCTGGTCAGAAGTCGCTGAGCAGATGGATAAGACAGAAAGTGTGGTCAGGCAAGTTGGGTCAGTAACAGTCAGATCAGGAATGGACAGTAGACAGGAGAGTGGTGAAGGTACAGGCCAAAGTCAGTATCATCAAGTGGACAGATGAGCAGGAGGGCAAAACAGGATCCAGAGACAAGCCAAGGTCAGGGCAGGTGGCATTCAAGTGTGGTCAATACAAGCTGGAAGTCAAGTACAGGAACTGGTACAGGAACACAGAGAATGCTGTCGATCACACGCAACTACCTAGTACAGCTGCTGCACTTAAATAGTCAATTTGGCGCCAATATTAGTGGCGGGGGCGAACACACCTGCGCACGTGCATGGCTGTGCAAAGCAAAATGAGCACCCCCAGGTCCACATCTGTGCATCTGTATGTACCTTGGAACTTCACTTATACTTATATGGCTAGTATTTCCCTGATAGTAGATGGATGACATTCCCAACAATATGCCATTGATTTAGGCATGACAGTCCCCTCCCAGTAGACTTTCTATCTGTAACTGAAAGCTCACAGGCTGCTGATGGTAAACAAGCTGACTGTTGATTCCACTAGACAGAGAAACTTTAAGTGCACTCTACTGCTTTGGGGTTCACTCAGTTGTTGCACCTTACTCCATTAGGGTGTCCAATATTCTCATATACACATGCACAATTTTATACATCACCTTGCACTCCAAAATGTCCAAAGCAACACTAAAACATTTACTACCACTAAATGTCTTTGCATCCAACCAAATCTCACTAGCTCCTTATATATCATCAAAACTTCCCACCACAGTTGTTCAGAACTCACTGTAACTTGTACAAATTTACGGAGCAAAAGGCTGAGTGAATAATGGACTCCTGGGGAGTCTTTCTATTCTTTGCTGTGTCCTGGGGCGCCTGACTGGCCAAGCACCTTCTGGGTTTCCTTTCCTGTGCTTTCTGAGAGCTCTCCCCTGCATAGCTGCCTGCAGTTCCATGTGCACAGCACAATTTACTTGTCACAGGCTAATCTCCACAGTTCCCCTGCACCCATAGGAAAGAAGGAATGAAGAACCCTGCTTCTTGTGCATTATGTTAAAAGTAGACAACAAATATATTTTAGAATCAGCTCACATTTAAAAAAAAAAAAAAAAGATAATATAGGGACATCACAGTATTTATATATTGTCAAAATGTTCCTCCTAGTGGACAGTTGATGTTATTCATAAGTGATGTACATTTTTTCTTGTTAGGTCATGTGATTGTTGTTCCTATTTTCACCACAGCACAGCTCAGAAAGGGGTGGAGCTAAGCCACAGCACATCACATGTCCTTTGATGTTTCTTTAGCTATTACAATCCTTCCCCTTCCATATCATTCAGAGCAGAGTAAGTGTCAGTCAAGCATCTTACCTTTTTGGGAAGTGGAGCACATGCCAGACTGACAGTGCACTCCACACCCACACACGATATAGGAGTTGGTCTGAGATTGCATTCACATTACAGGAGATGGTTGGGGACTGCAGACACATTACAGCAGATGGTCAGAGATTGCAGACACATTAAAGGAGATGGTCAGAGATTGCATACACATTGCAGTAGATGGTCAGAGACTGCAGACATGATGTAGGAGATTATCAGAGATTACAGACACATTACAGGAGATGGTCAGAGATTGCAGTTATGGCTAAACCCAGTGTAAAAATGTATAGTATTGCAGGGCTGCCCCACTGTACTTAAACCAGCTCTGCAAGATTAAGTCAGTAATCCTACTTTGAAAGTACAACCAAGTGGCAGAGGACAGCAACACATCCAATTTTCAAAAGACAAATTGTCTTACAAAAAGTGAACTGCTCAAGATTAGAGGAGGACAGTAAACAGTTAATGGGTCTGTTGAGCTTCTAGCCTGAAGCAGCAGTAAATCCTCCAAAAAACATCAAACAAACCCTGCAGCACATACAGAACTTTGGCTAAATAACTGAATAGAAGCTAAAATGGTTAACAGCATTGTGTGACACTGTCACTGGACACAGAATGCTGGCCGGCTGCAGCATCTTCCAGAGATCTTATTGGTGTGTTCAGGCAGTGTTCTGTGTGCAAGTTAGGCAGCTATAATTTTTTTTTAGGAAAAGAGTACTGAGCGAAACAAGATGGAGGAGGGGGGCTGGAATGTAAACATCCCTTGTAATAGAAAAAAGCATGGCAGGACCTCTTAAATATGAGATCTGGGATCAAAAAGACCCCAGATTTCATATTTGGACTTAAATGCAAAAAAAATATAAAAAATGTAATTTTGAATAAATGACAACAAAAAATGTGCCTTTAAGAAGTATGGGCGGAAATTACGTTTTGACGTTGCTCCCGCCCTGCTATGGTATGGAGACGGGTGGGGGCCATCTTCCCCTCACTCATCTCCATACCTGACAGGAGAACAGACGTGATCGCCTCCGCTGCTGTCAGCAGCTCCGGTAAGCAGCGGAGGGCACCGGATTATGGCGGGAGGGCGGCCCCTCTCCCGCCACTGATAAAAGTGATCTCTTGGTCAATCCACCGCAGAGACCACTTTTATATTGTAGCCGACCACCAGCCGAACACGGGGATACTGGGGTTATGGCAGCTAGCTGCTGCCATAACAACAATATCCGTCCCCAAAGTAGGGACGTACATCGGCGTGCGGTGGTCAGCAAGTGGTTAATTACCACCATTTTCCTAAACTGTGAATTCTTTAAGAAGCGGTCACTGCTATAATGACAATTTCTTAAAGGGTAACTCCACTTTCGTGGGGAAAGAAACACTGCACAGTACACTGGTCCGGCCGGCGACATCGCTCCCAGAGTTACTTCCAGGTATTGTGGGCTTCGGCGCTGTGATTGGGCTCTGGCGCATGCAAGCGGGAGCCGCCGCTAACATCACACTAGCAGAAGCTTTTCTTCAGCAGGGACAGGGAAGCGGGTCCAAGTTCATGGGAAGATGGATGTAGCCAAATACTGGGCAATCTTATGCTGCGTACACACGGTCAGAATTTCTGATGGAAACAGTCCGATGGAAGCTTTTCATCGGATTTTCCGACTGTATGTATGCACATCGATCTTTTTCTGTCGGCATTTACAACGGACTTTAGATTGAGAGCCTGCTCTTAATTATTCAGACGGAAAACCTTTCTATCGGATTTTCCGATCGTGTTTATGCAATTCCAACATGCAAAATTCCGACACATGCTCAGAAACAATTTGACACATGCTTGGTAAGCATTAAACTTCCCTTTTATAGTGCCATTGAACACGTTGTATGTCACGGTGTTATTGACCGTCGGAATTTGGTGTGACCGTGTGTAGGCAAGACAGTTTGAGCAAAATTCTGTCGGAATTCCGACGGGAAAACCATCAGAGCTTTTTCTGACGAGAATTCCGATCGTGTGTCCCCGGCATTACAGACTCTACGAGACTACCTGATGCCATTGAGCTTTTTTCAAATGCTGAAATTCACGACTAGGAGATTCCTCTGGGCGTCTAAAAACCCATGTATCAATCCTACGCTACTCACTAAAGCTGAACACAATGGAGGCATGGGTTTCCCAAATTTCAGGAACTATTATTTTGCCTCACATCTTAATCACATAGTTGATTGGAATTATTAAGGAAGACAATAAGGACTGGGTGAGTCTGGAAAATAGTATAGGGGCTATTCCAATGACATACGCACCCTGGATTTCATGGAAAGCCTGCCCTCCACAACTAAAAAAAAACATCCAATAGCCATGCTCATAGTTGCACAGAAAATTATTAA
The DNA here is from genome assembly GCA_028564925.1 of Lithobates sylvaticus. NCBI lineage: Eukaryota > Metazoa > Chordata > Amphibia > Anura > Ranidae > Lithobates > Lithobates sylvaticus. The sequence continues at coordinate 152,922,021 of CM053027.1, forward strand.
AAATACTGGACTGACCTCATCACCGGGCCCATTGGCACCAATAAGTGATAATCCAGAATTCCCACCAGGCCTAAAAATGTGACTAGAAACGAAAGAGGATGAGATAAAACCCTTACTAGTGACACACTGTTTTGCAAATGGCAGGGTGAAATCATTATTAGAAATTAATAAAGAAAGAGGACAGAAAGAACTTTCACAATAAGAATAACACCATATTTATAGCTTTATCTCCAACACCAATAGACATAAATATTTAGCTAGGCCCCTGTAACCATTTGAAGAGGTATGTCTAAAGGCTGGAAAAACTGAAAAGGCTATTTCTTTGGCATATACTTGGTTGCAATACTCAGGCTCCAGCGAACGAAATAAACACAAAAGGTCTTGGGAAGAGGCCCTAAATACTGCGTTCAATGAAGATCAATGGCTCGTGCATGTGTGTTTGCACACAAATGTTCAATTAGCACACGTATCCAAGAAACCTAAGAATACGATATACAATACACCTTTGAAAATCCATAAATGATTCCCACTGGCTTCAGATCTATGCTGGAGATGCAATTGGGCAAAAGGTACTACGCACATATATGGTGGGAATGTGACCTGATAAGCCCATTCTGGCAAAAGGTTTGTGACATTATCAAACACATTACAGACATTACAGACCCCTCAAATCCATTAACGGCAGCTGGCTGCATATTACTTATATCTAATGGCCCAATGAAAAGATACAAGCGATCATTACCTACATTTTTACTTACGGCCGCGAAAGCCTTTATCCCCAGAAATTGGAAAACCACAAAAATGCCCACAATTAAAGAGTGGCTCTTTAATGTGCATGATATGTATGGCATGGAGGAAACTAGGGCCAAAGCTCATGAAGCTACAGAGAATTTTAACACACTGTGGAGGACTTTGGACTTTAACAGTTCACCTAGCTATGTTGAGGAGCCCAGATGATGTTCTTCATTCCTCCTTGCAGCTGGGTGAGCAGCTGCCACTGCATTCAACCCAAAAAGCCAGTTTAGAAAGGTGCAATGAAAGCATCTGACTGGCTATTTGTGTTTAACCACTTCAGCCCCGGAAGATTTGGCTGCAGAATGACCGGGCTATTTTTTGCAATTTGGCACTGCGTCGCTTTAACTGACAATTGCGCGGTCGTTCGACGTTGCACCCAAACAATTTTTTTCCCATATATAGAGTTTTCTTTTGGTGGTATTTGATCGCCTCTGCATTTTTTATTTTTTGAGCTATAAACAAAAAAAGATTGACAATTTTGAAAAAAAAAAACATTTTGTACTTTTTGCTGTAATAAATATCCCCATTTTTTTTTAAAAAAAAAGCTACCGTATTTATCTGCGTATAACACACACTTTATTACCCTGAAAACAGAGGGTAAACTGTGCCTGCGTGTTATACGCCGATATATCAGTTTTTTTCGCCGGGGGGGGGGTGGGGATCGAGCAGTCCGGCCGCCTCTCCTGGCCATGAGACAGCAGTGCCAGGACAACTCCAGATAATGTTAATGTCAGCCGCCTCCCACACAACCTCCCCCATGCCATTATGTGGCAATTCAAACCCCTCCACCAATGCCACTCTCCTCCTCCCACTCCGCCCCCTTCCTCAAGTGTAGCTTTTGATTTAAAGGAGGAGAGCGTCAATGATTCAGAGCAGACATATGTCACATGACTGGGTCCACCGCGCTAATGGAGGTGTTCAAAAGATCCACACATGACACAGGAGGAGCGGCGCATGAGAAGGGGCCGGCAGCAATGGCAATGCAGGTATTCAATAGCTTCGATCCAGACCATGTTAGCAATGCTGTCCCAGGAGTGCAGAGGGGGAGGGGGGCTTTATAATGAAAGGGGCCTGTGTACCATATGGGGGCTCAGTGTGTCATGCAGGGGGCTCAGTGTGTCATGCAGGGTGCTCAGTGTACCATGCAGAGGCTCAGTGTACCATGCAGAGGGTCTGTGTGTTATGCAGGGGGCTCAGGGGTCTGTGGAATTTTTTTTTTTTCCTGAAACTACCTTAAGTTAAGGTGCGTGTTATACGCCGATAAATACGGTAATTTTTTCTCAGTTTAGGCCGATATGTATTTTTCTACATATTTTTGGTTAAAAAATTAGCAATAAGCGTATATTGATTGGTTTGCGCAAAAGTTATAGCATCTACAAAATAGGGGATAGATTTATAGCATTATGGCAGACCCTTTGGACAATTTTGACACATTTTTGGGACCATTGGCAATTATAGAGCGATCGGTGCTATAAAAATGCATTTCTTACTGTAAAAATTTCACTGGCAGTGAAGGGGTTAACACTAGGGGGCGATCTAGGGGTTAACTGTGTTCCCTGGGAGGTGATTCTAACTGAAGGGGGAGTGGACTAAGCTAATAGGAACACACAATCTGTCATTGGTGTGTTTACACACACACTTTCATGTTCCGTCCCTTATGCTCATGATCATCGTGACCGTCGACCATGAGCATCGGCACCCCCACCCCTGCTGTTAATATCTCCCTGCTTCTCTACCTCATGATCTGATGAGTAAGTAGGTGAATTAATTCATATGTTTCCTCACAGGTCAAGACATGCTGTGTGTGTCTATGGATACATACAGCCTGGCTTGGGAGTGTGCCCCCATAGCACATAGCTTGGTATGAGGGCACACACAGAAGAGGAGGAACAGACTGCATCAGTGGGGGACCTCAGAAGAGCAAGAATGGGGCAGCTTTATGCAATACCATTGCACAAGGCAAGTAAGTATACCATGTTTATTATTAGTTGTATTATTATTAACTGCTTTAAGCCAGATTACTGAGGCTGTCAAAGAACTGTGTGTTTTTTAATACCAACAAAGATATAATAGGACAGGTAATACAAGACTGATTCGCCCTGATTTTAAGTGGGTATTTATTCAGCTAACATAATCTCTCCTTAATGTTAAATAGGATAAGTGTGCATGTGAATACACTCCAGTCACTATAGGTGTATTTACATATACACAGCCATATCTGGAGGATTCTTGGACAAAACAAGTAGTTCAAACTGTGCTATACATTTATTGATAGGGTTACATCATATTTACAAATAACACCTTAACCTATTCATGCCTGCGCCCCCTGGCCCTTTAAGGCCGGCTTCACACTGGGGCGGTGCGGGCGGCAACGGTAAAGCAGCGCTATATTTAGCGCTGCTTTACCATCGTTTTACCCGCGGTATGCGGCCGCTAGCGGGGTGGTTTTAACCCCCGCTATCGGCCGAAAAAGGGTTAAAAACCTCCGCAAAGTGCTGCTGCAGCGGCGCTTTGCCGGCGGTATCCCCGCGGTCTCCCATTGATTTTAATGGGTAGGAGCGGTGAATACACCGCTCCTTCACAGCTCCAAAGATGCAGCTAGCAGGACTTTTTTACCGTCCTGCTAGCGCACCGCTCCAGTGTGAAAGCCCTGGAGACACAGCAACAGCTGTTTCGGGTCGGTTTGCAGGCGCTATTTTTAGCGCAATAACGCCTGCAAACCGCCCCAGTGTGAAAGCAGCCTAAAGCCCCATACACACGGTCGGACTTTTTCATGGATTCTGTCCGATCGGACAAGGTTGTTGAAAAATCAGACCGTGTGTATGCACCATCGGACAGTGTTCGTCGGTTTGACCGACGGACAAAGTCTTATCTCCTGCTGGAAATCTTTGCCGTCAACACGGTCCGATCACACCAAATCCGATCGTGTGTACGGTTGTCCGACCGGACAAAGTGCCACGCATGCTCAGATCACATTACAAGACCAAAGCTATTGGCTACTAGCCTCTACGTAGTCCCGTCGTAGGCAACAAACGTCACCACGTTCAGAATGATCGGATTTTCCGACAACTTTGTCCGACCGTGTGTACGCAAAACCAACATCGGACAAAGTATGACGGACATGGTCCGACGGACCTGGTCCGCGGATTGTCCGACCGTGTGTATGGGGCTTAAGAGGTAATGGCATTGGGAGGTTAAGAGCACGTGACCGCCGTGATTGAGTGTCACATGATCCGAAAACTCCCGATCACAGGCAGCGATCAGGAGCTTTCGGTTAGGCGAAGGTAACTGTGTCGGGAGCGTGCACCGGGTGCGCTTTCGGCACAGCTGTATTGACAGCAATTCACACAAATATGCGACCCCTCTGCACCAGAGACCAGGTGCCAAGAGACTACATATTTGCAGCACCGGCACCAAGGGGTTTAACAGTATTTACAACACGATTTACAGTAAAAGTATGCTGGGTTACATGATATTTACAAATCACACAAAATCATATATACAAAACAACCCACGTGAGAGGTGTGATAGGGAAAAACAATGGTTAAAATATATTCCCAAATGTCAGAATACCTATTGATTATATTTTACATGGAAAACTTGATATGGTAAAACTTAAACAGTTTGCAAGATGTTAGGTGAGTCAGGCTTCTAGGAGAGAAGATGTTCCACTACTAATCAATGTGCTGTAAACAAATGAATAAAGCTATTACAGCAGCATAGTATAGAAATCACAATAACAGATGTCAGAGTATGTATGTAGACATTGTGCAGTATCTGTGGAAACTGAATAATCCTGTTAAATCCTAGACAAGGTAATTGAAGAAGGTTACTAACATAGCAATGTATAGTGCAAAAAAAGAGAATAAAATCACACCCCCTGTAAAAGTCAAAGTATGATTAAAGTTGAGTGAATAATGGAAAGTCATTGCCATGAGAGGCATGTTGTTGCCCTAGTAAAGAAGTATTTACTTTATTTGGATAACACATGAAATTATATATATATACATCTAAATAAACATCAGGGTGGGCCCCCTTCTTTGGTACCAATGGGTAAACTCAATAGGTTCCAAAACCTAAAGACCTTAAAGCAGAACTGAACTCTCTCAACCAACATTAACTATTTAAATCCTTATGCTGCAAGCATTAGTAAATAAATAGAAAAGCATATTATATTTACTTGTTTTAACCACTTCAGCCCCGGAAGGATTTGCCCCCTTAATGACCAGGCCATTTTTTGCAATACATCACTGCGTTACTTTAACTTACACAAATAGAGCTTTCTTTTGGTGGTATTTGACCACCACTGCAATTTTAATTTTTTGCGCTATAGACAAACAAATAGCAAAATTAAAGAAAAAAAAAATTTTTTTACATTTTTTGCTATAATACATATCCAAAAAATAATATAAAAAAAAAACATATTCATCAGTTTAGGCTGATATATATTCTTCTACATATTTTTGGTAAAAATCACAATAGGCGTATATTGATTGGTTTGCACAAAAGTTATCGCATCTACAAAATAGGAGATAGGTTAAGGGACTTTTTCTTTTTTTTATTGTTTTTACTACTAATGACGGTGATCTGCAATTTTTAGTGGCACTGCGACTTTGCGGCAGACCAATCGGACACTTTTGACACTTTTTTTGGGACCAGTGACATTTATACAGCGATCAGTGCTATAAATAGCCACTGATTACTGTATAAATGTCACTGGCAGGGAAGTGGTTAACACTAGGGGGCTATCAAGGGCTTAATTGTGTTCCCTCAGTGTGTTTTAACCGTAGGGGGGATGGGCTACCAGTGACATGACAGAGATCACTGTTTCCAATCACTGAGAACAGTAGATCTCTGTCATGACTAGACAGAAGAGGGAAATGCCCTGTTTACATAGACAGTTCCTCGCCGGCTGAGTTCGAGTTTACCCGACCCACGGGCATGCTCCTGTAGCCTGCCCTCAAGATCGCCTGTGCAAGCCGCTGCATAGCTATGCCAATTTGTGCAGGAGTGCCATACTGACGCCGTATAACGATGGTGGAAGGGCGGGAAGTGGGTAATCTTACTTCTTTTTTTTTACATTATTTCAGTTGGTTCCTGATTTCTCGCCTAGGTCAAAATGATATCATGCATTCCATTCTTAATGTGAATTTTTTTCTTTCACCTAAAGCAGGAGAGGGGCTTTCTTAGCTAAGTACACCCTCCTGCTTGCGGTTAGGTTTCGGCCACAGGTATTTTCAGATGTCCACACAACCAGCGATAACCTATGGTAATCAATGCTGGAAGTGTCATTATATTGAACAGGGCCAGCGGTCACATCTAGCTTCTCAGAGCCACAGCTAAAATTAGAAGATATCTGCCGCTACAATTCGCATTGGCCTAAATCGCCAGTGTGAACATAGACTTAATTCTATGCAAATCATCTGGCCTTACTCAAGATGTCTGCTGCTAGAAACACAAGGGGGGTGATTCTCATTCAAATAAATCATGGAGACATTGATGGATGGGTGAGGTTGCTTTGAATGGTAAAAATGAATTAAATAGTATTTTCAGTTTGTGGAGCTCAAATACAGTTTAGTTCCGCTTTAAAGTGGAACTAAAGTTTTGCTGTTACTCACTGTTAGACATGTGTGATTCATTTTGTTACCAATTGAAATTCAGACAGAATTTTTGTTATTCAGAGATTCAAATACATCCAAATGTTCGAATCACAATAGTAACAGATTCATATTCAGTCGGATGACAGAATGTATGGGCCTTTTGTTAATGTTTGAAGCATCCAAAATAATGTAATGGCATAGTAAATGATCTGAGTTGATTCAGATCCATTTGTTTTTATTCTAGTGAACATAGCAAGCATTATAAAACATGCACTACATAATGCATACGAAATGGAAACATATTGTAATAAGTCAACAAAGAAAAGAATGCAGCACCTCCAAATATAGAATATTACAAACTTAAAGCATGTGCTATCAACACAGCATTCATATTCATGTGCAAAAAGCATCCACAATATTAAACAAATTATAATAAAAATAAATCAGTGCAATGTAAAAGAGTCCAAAATATGTGATACATTTTTGCACATTATGAATGCTGTGTTGATATCACATGCTTTAAGTTTGTAATATTCTATATTTGGAGGTGCTGCATTGTTTTCTTTGTTTGTTTGTTTGGGTACTGTATATCTACCTATTGCAAGCTGCCCATTTATTTTCTTTAGCGCTGACCCCCTTTTATATTTTCAATATTTCAATAAATAGTTACAGTAGGGTATAAAATTGAAGTCAGATGTAGATGGAGGGGGATAAATCAGAATCTCGGAATCATAACATAATGAATGAATCCAAATCTTTCTAAATATTTTCTGAAAATATGAATTGATTTTGAACAAAGAATATACAAAATGATTCCAAACATACAAAACAAATGAATCATTCGACCACAATGAATATTATGTAATAAAATGATTAACTAAACAAATGAATCCAAAACACATCTCTACTCACTGTAAGCAGGCAAGCTCTTTATTGCATAAAGGACATGCAATGTCTCTTCCGCAATAAAATACACCTACCTGCCTGCTCTCAGCATTCTCTGGCATGTAAACTGAGCTGCACATGCTAAGCTGAGCTTACAGTGTTGGCCCAATCCCTGTGTACCAGGATGACTGCCTCCTGCACATGCCAATGAAGATGGCCAAAGACCAGCACAAAGAAGAAGATGCCATTGTAGGTGAGGGATGGGGTCTGTCGGAGGAAAAATAAGTAGAGCTCCCTTTAATTCAGCTTTAAGAATTATTTATAAACATAGATACTCAGTAGTGGCAAAAAATATGGCTAGGTTTGATTTTCAGAAACATTTGGCGAGCTTATCATAAAATCACAAATCCGCTAACTTTAATGAACTCTACTGAAGTCAAGTTCTGTCCTTGTCCCTTTCTTGCAAAAAACTCTCCACAATCTTAAAGTGATTGTAAAGTGTCATTTTTGTTAAAAATAACAAATATGTTATACTTACCTGCACTGTGCAGTAGATTTGCACAGAGCAGCCTGGATCCTCCTCTTCTGGGTTCCCTATTTGACTCTCCTGGCCCCTCCCTCCTGACGAGTGCCCCCAAAGCAAGCAGCTTGCTATGGCGGCACCCGAGCCAAGGTGCAGCTCCGTGTATCTATTCAGACATGGAGCTGTAGCCCGGCCCTGCCCCTTTCCCTCATCATTGGCTGACACACTTTGATTGACAGCAGTGGGAGCCAATAGCGCCACGCTGCTCCCTCAGCCAAAGATAAGGGGAGTCCCGGGCAGCCAAGACAATCCTACAACATCGCTGGATAGAGAGGGGGCTCAGGTAAATATTTGGGGGCTGAGGGGGGCTGCTGCAAACAGAAGTTTTTTTTTTAACTTAATGCATAGAATGCATTAAAATAAAAACCTTCTGCCTTTACAATCACTTTAAGACCCTGAGTGTGTGGAAAACTACAATAACGTGCCTCAATTTCTATCATAACAAAGAGGGACCCTGGTGATACAGATACATTATCTAACCTTTTCAAAAGGCCTACGGTATCCTGGACATATGAGGTCAAATGGAATACATGGGTCTGAAAATATGCATCGACCAGTCGCCTGGCTCATGTTTGTGAGCCGATCACTGAAATGATAGGCCTTCCCAGCAGATTCAACAAACTCTTGTGGGTTTTTGGTAATGTACAGAATGATGGTGTTCTGGGATGTTGAACCCACATTGATTCATAAACTCACAAAGCATCATCAATTCACAAATTTCCATATTGTATCCCTTGATTACAACTTCAGAGATATGCCTGTTTCAGTCCCTATTTTGGATAATGTCCAGGCACATGCTCCTGTATTTATGACTATCCATCAATACCACCTTCCCCCCTTTGTTTGATGTTTTAATAATTAGATCTTTATTGTTACTCCAATCCATCAGGACTCTCAGTTGTGTGGATATCATGTTACCCAAAATTCACTCCTGACCTCTAATTGTTCTACTTCTTATACTGTTTGGGTCAGATACAGCCAAATATTGGGGTTTGTTTGTAAGGGCAGGAATTTGTAAGATTTATTTTTAAATATAGAGGTCCCTACAGGTTTGTTTATTGAAACTTGTTGTGTAGGAGGGGGATTTATCTCCTTAGGATTATAACCCTCACTCTCCTTTATTGCCCTCCTTGTGTATTGTCTCAAGACCTGCCCCATTGAGTGAATGCACGGTGGTGACTCAATTATGCCACGGGCCACCCACAATTGTCTATGTCTATACCTTGAGAAATCATGAGGTGGCATGTTAATTGTAGGCCAGAAATAGCATTTTCTGGCATAAAGACATATCTCATAAGCTGGGATCAGATGACTTGGCTAAAAGAAGTAATCACATCTCTATTGTCTGTTCAGCTTAATCTGATTTGGGCTTTTATGCATAGATTTTTCTTTTGGCTTTTCCCCTTCCTGTGTTTGCTGGTCTAGAGGATACTTTTATGGTAAGCAGAATAACCTACTTTATGCACACCATTTAGAAATGCATGCCATCTAGTGGGCTGATATAATTTATTTTTCCTTCACTGCCACAAACTGCATTAAAATCTGGGGAATGAATGAGAGACTGCTTCCATAATACAGTATAGTTAGAAATTTAGTGGTGTGGTCCCCCGCGCTACTAATTAAATAAAAATAAATAAAAAACTACCACATGTGATAAATGACACTGTTGCTAAATCTAGAATGTTAATAAATAACAATCAATAATATATGTATATATATTGATTAGTGCAATTTCTCAACATAAACAACCAGTGAATATGAATATTTACTGTATGTATAAACATATGATGTTGAAAATTACAAACTCAATTAAATCACCACTGATAAAGTGCAAGGTGCAAAAGTAGTTAAAATTTAAATTCCAAAAAGGTTATCAAACATTAGGTGAGTAAATACATAGTCCTTCAAGAATAATCACCTTAAAATGAGTGATGCTGAAACTTCGCACAACTGCTCGGTGCTCCCAGAACTCTCACCTTCAAAAAAATATGAATCAGCAAGGAGGGCTGTATACATTCATCCATTTCTATGGTGCCATTTACACTAACACAGGGGAGGATGTTCCAGTGATCAGGATCTCCGGATAAATGTAAAGGTATGCACTTGGGGGCTAATAACATGCATGCATCATAGATATTAGGGGGAGTACAACTGGGGGAATCCATAGTGGAGAAGGATCTGGGGGTTTTGGTAGATCATAAGCTTAATAATAGCATGCAATGTCAAGCTTCGGATTCCAAAGCAAGCAAAGTCCTTTCTTGTATTAAGAGAGGTATGTACTCCAGAGAGAGAGATATAATTTTGCCCCTGTACAAATCATTAGTAAGACCTCATCTGGAATACGCAGTTCAGTTTTGGGCACCAGTTCTCAAAAAGGACATCGGGGAACTGGAGAAAGTGCAGAGAAGGGCAAGCAAACTGATAAGAGGCATGGAGGAGCCCAGCTATGAGGAAAGATTATAGGAACTCAATTGATTCTCTCTTGAGAAGAGGAGATTAAGGGGGGTATGATCAACATGTACAAATACATAAGGGGTCCATATAGTAAACTTGGTGTTAAGTTACTCACAGAGGATCAGGGGGCACTCTTTAGGTCTAGAGGAAAAGAGATTTCTCCAAATACAGAAAGTTTTCTTCACAGTAAGAGCTATGACAATATGGAATAGACACCCTCCAGAGGTGGCACTGGCCAGCTGAATAGATTGCTTTTAAAAAGGCCTGGATTCTTTCCTAGGTGTACATAGTATAAATGGTACTAATATTTATAGGTAAAGTTGATCCAGGGAATATCCGATTGCCTATCCAGGGATCAGGAAGGAATTTTTTCTCCTGCTGTAGCAAATTGGATCATGCTTTGCTGCGGTTTTTCCCCTTCCTCTGGATCAACTTGGGGTATAGGTTTGTGTATATGGGATTGTATGTTTTTTTTTTTTTTCGGTTGAATGAGAAGGACTTTTTTCAACCTGACTAACTATGTAACTATTTAACTATGACATCGGCATCAGGGGCTTGATAGCTGCTGCTAATCCAGGACTTAATAATTTTGATAAATGTCAGCTGGTCAATGGAGTCTGTGGACAGATGCACTCTTTTATCTGTCACAATACCTCCGGCAGCTCTGAATGCCATTTCGGAAAGTACGCTGAATATAGGGCAGACCAGCAGCTAAATTGCATACTGTGCAAGTTCTGGCCAGTGATCTACTGTATTCTTATGACCCAGTACCCAGTGTATCATTTACTGAAAAGCTCTCCATGTCATTTTTCGGCCCTAAAAAATCCTCCACAATATGATGCAGATGTTGCAGACAGGACAGGGAAGCTGACAGCCCTTGGCGCCAAGGGCTAGAAATATTTTGAAATGCATCACTGAGATGGCACTCTTTTCCACCGCTTCTCCTTTGACCAATAGAAGCCTCAAAACCAGCTTTTCCATGAGACTGTAACCTAGCAGAGTCTGGAAAGGCGTTACATAAACTACTCTTTAAGGTATCCTCAAGATATTTCATCCTCTGCTCCCTTTGTGGGGATTGGATGAGTTCTGAGACTTTTCCCTTGTAACAGTGATCAAGGAGGGATGTCAACAAATAATGATCCTTCTCCTTGATGCCACAAATTCACAGATACTTTCGCAGGCTTTGAAGCATAAGGGAGGACATGCACTGCAATTATATGGAAACACGAGAAGCAGAGTCCTCGGGGTCACTGAGGAATAAAGTATCCGTGTCAGGGCTGGGCTTAGCCCTTCCTTCTCTGAGCTGCCTTTCAGCTGTCGGCTAATTGCCAGCTTCCATCTCTCGCCACAGTTACTCAGCTGATGATATCCTGCTCATTAGTCCTGCCTACTTAAGCCGTCCAGTCCAGGGGAGCTCTGCCTTTGCCTTGGTCAACATCACAGTGACAATCTTCTGCATTCCTGTTTAAAGACTTGCTTTGCTAACATCCCTTCTGGCTCCAGATCCTGCTTGCTGTTTATCTACGTTGATCCCTGACTTCTGGCTTGGCTGACTATCCATTCCGGTTACTGAACTTTGGATATGTTTTGACTATGTTTGTTCTTTTTACTTTTATTATTAAACAAGTGTGATTTAACTGTACTTCAGTCTCGGTCTGATTGCATGGTTTCTGACAGTAGGCAAAGGCCATGAATTCAGAAGATGCAGTCAATCCACTTGTTGGTAATATTTTTTCCTGAGTCACATGGCTCACTGGAATCTCCCACTGTGGCCACCCTGGTACAACCTGTGTTGCAGGCCGACCCTGCTGCTGCTCCAGTCTCTGTGCAGGCATCCGCCTCGAGTATTACCTCTACAAGAGGTATGTCTGGTTCTGCTCAGCCTCCCCAGCAATTTGGGGACGATCCAGTCCAATGCAGAGGTTTTCTCAAACAGGTTGAGATATACTTTGAGATGCTGCCCCAGGCATTTCCCACAGACCTAAGAAAAGTACGTTTCATGATATCTTTGCTTGCTGAGAGAGCCTTGGCCTGGGCAAACCCTCTATGGGAGACGCAAAAACCTGTTGTATTGAGCTACCCTGAGATTGTGGCATCATTTAAAAGGGTATTTGATGTTCTTGCATACTCCACTTCTGCTGCAAAGTGCCTCATGTCCATCGAACAGAGTACGAGAACTGTTGCCGACTATGCCATTAAATTCCCTACTCTGGTAGCAGAGGTTGCGTGAAACAATGAGGCTCTCGTGGCTTTTTCTCATGGTCTCTCGGATACCATCAGGGATGAGATGGTTTCAGTTACCCTTTCTTGGGCTGAGTCGCCCATCGAGATACAGGCTCTAATTGACTTTGGGGCTGCAGGCCTGTTCATTGATGCTGCCTTTGTATCGAAGCACTCAATTCCGCTGCAGCTGTATGACACTCCACTTGCCAGTGAGGCTCTTGACAGGAGACCTCTACAGCCTGCCCATGTGACTCATGAGACAGTTCCATTGTCCATGGCCATAGGGGTTATTCACCATGACATAATCCATGACATAATCCAATTCCAAGTAATTTCCTCACCTAAGTTTCCGCTGGTTATTGGTTATCCTTGGTTACAGAGGCACAAGCCCCTCTTTTGATTGGCTCTGTGCTGAGGTTCTCTCCTGGTCACCACAGTGCAGTGAGACATGCTTCCAGAAGGTAGCCAAGGTTCTGTGCACCTCTTCACTCTCCTCCCTGCCGGAGGAGTACCTCTGCTTGGGTGATAGAGGATAAGGAGGATTAGGATGGTTTAGTAAGCAAGGCCACCATCTCCTCTGCATGATGTGGCTGGATAGCACAGGCAACATCACTTAAAAGAGAAAATGGGGCCTTGTCTAAAGATGGACTACGTCCACTTTTGCTTGTGGACACAGAGACTGCTAGCCCCCTCACAGTGGCATGAGAACCTCTGCCTCTCCTTGTTGGCTTCCCAGACGTAATGAGGAGCTTATTACCAAAACGTAATAGAGATAGGGAATCGTGCAATTGGATGCACTTTATTCAATAGAAAGTGGTGTTTTGTGCACTTTAACTTGAAGACTGCCACTGTCAGATGACATGCAGCAACCAAAAAAAAGGGGGTTGTACAGCACTGTATACAGCAATAATGTTATATAATGCGGTTAAACACACTGCACTACACAGACACACTTCACTAACACACTACAATATACTGCAGTAAAACTGCACTGACGCACTGCAATATACTGCAGTAAAAGTGAACTGACACACTACAATACAGGCATACCCCACTTTTAAGTACACAATGGGGTTTATTCACTAAATCTGGAAAGTGCAAAATCAGGCTCACTTCTGCATAGAAACCAATGAGCTTCCAGGTTTTATTACCAAAGCTTAATTTAACAAGCCGAGGTTAGAAGCTCATTGGTTTCTATACAGAAGTGAGCCTGATTTTGCACTTTCCAGCTTTAGTAAATAAACCCCATTGTGTACTTAAAACTGGGGTATGCCTGTATACTGCTTTAAAAGTGCACTGACAGACTACAATATACTGTATTAAAGGTGCCCTGACACACTACAATATAATTCAGTAAAAGTGCACTGACGCACTTCAATATGATGCAGTTAAATTGCACTGATGTAAAAATAAAGTGACAAGTAATGGCGCCAGAAAATTTGTGAAATAACAATGAGTGAAACTGCCCCTTTAAAAGTGGATAACCCACTCCAAATGTGTGAATAAATACAGAAAAGGATGTATGGCGCTACCTCACATGTACACCTTCATCTTTTTAACATTTGTGACAAATTCATAAAAACTGGTTCCTGATCCTTGTTTTTGAAACGCACACCACTGCTGGTAGAACATCTATCCTAAGCTGTACATGTCAGTGCTAACTTATAATACAATACAACTTATAATACAACCTAATGTAAGTGTGCAATGCTTTACTTGTATATACTGACATTAAACCTATTGCGCTATGATTATCTATATGTTTCTCCCAAGTCACATTGCTTGATCATCATCAAAGATTAAAGGCTAAGTTCACCTTTTTTTTTTCAAAATTTCAGCTCCCTTATGTACCAATATAGCATTCATATACTTTTTTTGCAAAAATATCAAAGCTTTCCATAAAATCTACAGACATGTACCTTACTGTACTCCATCCATGTTTCCACACGTATCTATTGCTTCTGTCTTCCTTACAGACTGTAGGTTATTACACAGGAAGGAGTAGACCAGCTGACCTCATTAGCACACACCCTGCATCATCCACCCACTCCCAGCTGCACATTTTTTAACTGGTTGCCGACCAGCCGCCGCAGTTTTACTGCGGCAGACTGGCACGGCTGGACGACACAATGTTATTTTATGTTGCTTCGCCCTTTGGCCACTAGGGGCGCGTACCCGCAGCATGTTCCCGGAGCCGTTACGATGACCGCGCGATTGCTCATGACAGAGCGAGAACCGGGATCTGCGTGTGAAAATACACAAATGCTCGTTCTTTCAGGGGAGAGTCCCTGGTTGAGTGTCCCTGTGGAGTGTATTGTCTTCTTCAGAGTTCTTTGTCAGGCATCTTTCTGGTACACAGGACCACCAAAGGACTTTTGCAGCAACATAATAGGTAAATGTTATTAAATATGAACTTTTCTTTTCAATCTGCAGCTCTGCATTTATCTGTTAAATACAATGCAATATGGCTGCCTGGAGGTGTTCTATACACAGAATGTGTACAGAATGCGCCCCCCCCCAGAAATATAATTCCCTGCTTGTCTGGTTGGCTCACTGATTTTTTCCAGAAGTCTGCACTAAGAAACAAATCAGAGTTCAGGCATCTCCCTACAAAAATGTAATTTTTGTTAAGATACTCCCAAAAGGAAATCACGTTTAAAGTGATGCAGACCCTGCAATTTTCCTCATTAGAGCTCTGCAGCTGCAGCAGCTGGTTGATAGTTATGAAACCACTCCCATTAGACTCACTCAGCATATGGGCACAGAGGAACAAACAGTGATTTCTTTAGAATTAAAGCGGTTCTGCACACACATTTCTAACTTAATGTCATTGCTTTTTACATGCTAGAAAGAGTGCTCAATGGACATTACATTTTTTTTCCTCCTACCTTTAGATATATGCAGGGGTTTGTGGTCCTACTGTTCTGTCCCTGCGGCTGTGGGAGGGGTTTGTGCGGGGATCAGCATAATTTCCATTGATCGCTGCACTGTCTCCTGGGATCTTGTGTAATTCATCCAAGGAGTCAGTGTGCCTAGCCGAAATGAAATCTCGTATGATTTCCACGACGTGCGCATAGCCGAAGCGAAATATCACGTGATTTCGACAACGTTGTGATGGCAACATAGATGTTTACGCGGCTCTGTGCTGTTGCCAGTGAGCATGCGTGGGAACCAGCAAGGAATGCTGGTTCCTCAAATAGAATGGAACAAGGAAGTGATTGCTTGTGGGCTTCAAATGCCCACAAGCAAAATGAAAACTCATGTTGAAGAATTTTAAAAGTGCAGATTTTAAATCAAAACGGACCTGGATACCGGAAAGAAATATAAAATGTGAGCATAACATTAGAATGTTAATCATTTTAAAATGTAAAAAAAAAAAAAAACGTGTGTGTGTGCAGAACCGCTTTAAAAAAAGAAGGAATCTGCAACAAAGTTTGTTAAAATCCTTGCAATGTATATAGATCACAAAGGTGGAGTTACGCTTTAAGCTAGAAATTAATTCAATTTACCTTAATGTGAGTTCAAACCTACTGAATCCTAATATCAGCAAGCAGATTGATTTCCTTCATAGCATCTGAGTTGTTCAGCTTCCTCTCTCTCCCTTTCTGTGATGTATTATCAATCAGAGCCATACTGTACATTAAAGTCAGGTTTTAGTCTAATTTAGGAGGAATACATTTATACATTTAGTTTGTTATATAGGAGAGACAGCAGGGAATCTATAGAGGTGCACTATAAGGTTCCTACATAAAAAAAAATGGTATTTAACATTTGTTCCCGCACCACCATATTACCAATAAAAGGGAGTTACTGTAGCGGTACAGAAACACTAAAACATCTTTACCTGGATGAAAAGCTGAATTTCTTATCAGGTAAGCTATGTTTTCTTGATGCAGTTTACAGTGTTTTGTATTGAGTCCCCTCATATATAGTTTTATTACTTTTTGACCCAGATAGTCAAACCTTTTTTCCACTTCCTGTATTAGGCCAAGTTGTGGAATTTCCCCGTAAAACAAACATTAAAATGTTAACCAGAGTGAAATCTTTTTTTTTTTTTATACATGAAATCATCACTAACTATTATATCTATTCATTGTTTTAATTAGGGCATTAGTCTAAAGTTGCTTTGCTTTCGCTTTTACATGTTGCCATAAATCTCATCTTTGTAAAGTATAAGATTGCACATGTTTTTTGTAACAACAGTGTTAATCAACAATGCAACTTACACAAGTATAACACTTTAAAATGTTTTGAATTGTGTTTCTGTTATAAAAATGTTATAAAAATTTTAATATATAAAGGAAAAATACTAACCTTTGGCTGAGATGGATTAAATCTATTTCTTCTAAATATGAACTTTAACATAATACTTTGCCAAAGTCAGCAAAGCTTACAATAACAACATTCATCCACTGGAGCAATATTATTCTCAAGGTAAAGTTCAATTCTACAATTAAATCATCTTTACTTAGAAACAACATGCAGTAAGAAAGGTCATATTTTTCACCAGAAAACAACTGCCATTCCATCCATTAAATAAAAACAGTAGCATTTACAAAATATCTGGGTCTAAGAGAAAAAGTACATCAAGAACATACAAGATGAACACCTATGGATAACAAAATGCCAGAGTCATTTGTGTTACTCCAGTACTAATATCATTTAACTATACTGTATGCAAAGAACAATAAGAAAAATGTTACAAACTGCACAATTTCTGATGTTTTATAATAGGATTCTGCACATGAAGTTTAAACCAAAGAATCTGCCTTTTTATTTTAATAACTCTGTACAATCTTATTCCTGGAGGTAGTAAGATTTAGAATGCATAGCAGAGAAACTTAAAGCTGTAATAATTTATGCATCATACGTATTGTTGGAGGTGGAAAAGCCTCACATACATCTTTTTGACTACAATGACACTGAAAAGAAAAATAGAACACTAATGCCCTGTACACAAGACCGGTTTTCTCGCCGGAATAAACTCTGAAGGTTTTTCCGACGGAGTTCCGACGGAATTCCGCTGAAACTGTCTTGCGTACACACGATCACACCAAAGTCAGACCACCAAGAACATGGTGACGTACAACACGTACGACGGGTATAGAAAAAGGAAGTTCAATAGCCAGTAGCCAATAGTTTCCATCTTGTACTTGATTCAGAGCATGCGTCGTTTTTGGTCAGTCGGAACTGCATACAGACGAATGGTTTTCCCGATAGGAATTGGTTCCGTTGGAAATATTTAAACATGTTCCATTTCTAGGTCCGTCAGAATTTTTGAAAAAAAAGTCAGATGAGGCATACACACGATCGGAATATACGATGAAAAGCTTCCATCTGACTTTTGCTGTCGGACATTCCACTTGTGTGTATGTGGCATTAGAGAGCAGAGTTGCCCAAGTGCCAATCCCACATAAAGACTACATGACCATGTAAAGTACAACATAGTATATACAGTGCAATGGTCAAGACTTTGTAATGCACAATATAGTGATGAATTGCAATGGGCAGTAATTTACAGAACATAACAGAAATAAAAAAAACTGTGACTATAACACCCCCTACCCAGTTCTGGAGTAATTGGGTTAGTATATATTAATGAAAAAAAAATCACCCTATTTATGTAAACAGCATAGATCCTATATTTAAAGAAAATTAATAGAAGAGGTGTTTAAATCCAATATAAAAAATGTTTCTTTATCATTCATATAACATAGCCATAAAATTAATAATAATATAATTTAAGAATGCTGAATTAGACACCAACAATGCTAGTCTCTAAATATAAATAACTGTACTAGTGCAGTGCTGTCACATTTAAAACCTCATATATATATATACATGTGTCTATATAAAAATATCAAAGCAAAATATGTGAAAAACAATAATAGTTAGTACAAATAGTATTCCACCAAGCATATATAAATGCAAAATATAAATGCAAACTATAACAAAAATCAATATTGTGTATCAACCCACAGAGACAGTCTTTAGTACAAAAATTGTCCAAATCAATCACTCTGATGTAACCATAGTGACCCCAGCCTGTGCAGTTCCTCTCAATGCACTGTGCGAACAAATCTTTTCTGTCACCATCAAACGTTTCTGTCTGCATAATCCTCAAAACCAGAAAACAGAAAAAAAGGCTCCATAATATTTATAAATTCACAGATAATAATCACCATAGTATTATAAAAACCTGATTGGCTGTGCATCTAGTGCCTCATGGCATAAACTTCCCCTATTCGAAGAAGGGAACTTCCTAAATGTATGGACATGTATACACAAGCAATGCCTCCAAATACTGATCAGTCTGCAGATGGATGAACCGAAAAATGTGATATGGATGGCCAATCCTCTTACTCATACAGTATGTCAAATAGATCTGTAAACAAACCGGGCTTGAATCTGTGTATCAGGATAGTATCATTAGAAGAATACACAAGAAAATGTCTTTAACCATCCATCAACCAGCATATTAGAAATGAGAGCCAGGATCCTGCCATCCACATAATGTCACTTATTGCTATGTCAGGAGGCTCATAATTATTATTATTATTATTATTAACGATTTATATAGCGCCAACAGTTTATACAGCACTTTACAATGTAGAGGAGGGACATCACAATTACAGTACAGTTCAATACAGAAGGGACAGGAGGGCCCTGCTCATAGAGCTAACATTCTAAAGGGAGGGGGTGGTGGTAGTTCTTAGGTGTGTGTGGGATAAGCTTCCCTGAATAAATAATTCATATCTTGATGAAACAAAATAGACTTGCAACCATGCACATGCTATTAAAGACAATTCACAATGCAGTCATTGGGGATAAGCCAAGAGTTCAGTCCAAAGTTGAATTTCCTGTTTGAACTTTTGCACAAAATTCAATATTTTGCTCTGCGAAGACATTCCGTAATGCATTGCAAATAACTGTCATTGGCCCAAGTCTTGCCCCTTGACCGAGGCTTTATCCAATTGTGGTTTTGTACAAAGCTGCAGTGTACAGTACACATTATAAAAGGTTGCTGTCCCAGTAGAAGTTTGTCAGTGTGTGTCAGTTTAGCTTGAGAGAGCTGAAAGGAATGCATGGATACAGCTCTATATTCAGTACTTCATATTTCCACTGACACTTTGCAGTGAATTGCAGTCTGTATGGCTACAGAGAGTGGATTGTACAGCCATCTACATTCACTGTACTTTCATAATATCAGACAATCCTTTTTAGGGCTACTTTTTACTGCTGTTCTGTCTCTAAGGCTGGGTTCACACCTATGCGAATTGGATGCAGGTTTCCATGCATCCAATTAGCATGGTAGGAGATTGTGACCTGGTCTCTATGGAACTGGTTCACATATCTCCGCTGCGAATTTGCACAGGGGTCCTGTGCGTCTTTTGGTCCATTTCAGGTCTAAATTCAGCCCAAAAATTCAGGCTGAAATGGTGAAGGGGACACACCGGACCCCTGCTCTTAGCCACATGTGGAAATAGTGTGAACCCAGCCTAAAGTGGTATTAAACCCAGAAGCAAACATTTATTATATTGCAGCTTACAATTTCTTAGATGTGAAGATTGCATTAACTATTTTTCTTAGGATTTCTTTCTTCTATTTTCAGCTAGTGACCCAGTCAGTAAATCTAATATTTTTCAAAAGAACAAGCTCTCCAGCAGAATGTATCATTTACAGAAATGAGACAAACCATGTAACACTAGCAGGGGGCTTAAATGTTACAACTGTTTGCTGTAACTGCTTATAAAGTATTATCTGGAGTTTGGCTTCAATTTGTTAGGATATTTAAATCTGCTAGTACATCTAGCACTCCCCTTCGACCAGATTGACAATACTGTTGTCCAAAGGTGCCACTCATCCAGAGTTGTGCCTCCCTAATGCAATAAGGAAGGTGTGTTACTGACCAGATCACTGGGTAAAAACAGAAGGGAAAAAGCCAAAGAAAAAAAAAACGATGCAGTCACCACATTTAATGGTTGGTAAGCTGCAATACATTGCATTTTTGATTTGGGGGTTTAAAACTACTTTAATTATATTTATCATTTACAGGAGGGTAAGCAGCATTTGTATCCTCAAGCAAAATCTGTGGTTGGGGTGTAGCATCTAGAGGCAGGTCACACGTTTCTTTCCCTTATAGCAGTGGGCATACACCAAGAGCACATGTGATGGAGTGGCTAACCAAGCCTTCATCATTCTCCTCCTTTGTCTCATAGTTGCAGAATAACTTAAAGTAATCTGCAGTTGCTAAAGCACCCTGTTCTGCCTCCTCATCCACAGCTACTCCAGCCATTGCTCTGACAACTTGCACATCTTAGTTGGTTGAGTTATTTGAGCACAGTATCAGCCACTTTGTCACATATTTGGGTTGGAGGCCAAAGTGACGAGAGGGCTTCCTATGTAGCTCTAGTCCAAGTACCCCTGAATGTGGGACAAGAACACAGGGCACAAAGCAGGTTGGGTGCCAGTGATCAGGTAGCAAGCAGTAGTAACCTTTGGACAGCAGTCAGCAGCAGTGCAGGTACACCAGAAGATGATCAAGGATGGTACCCAGTAACTGGATCTTAGAACCTTAGCACAGAGTCATACACAAGGAGCAGAAGCATGGTCAGGCAGCAGGCTGAGATCATTACTGAGAAGACAGCAGAGCGTAGTCAGAGGCAAGCTGAGGTCAGAACCCATAAAGCAAGGTCAGGAGCAGGTCAGGTCATCAACGAGAGATCAGACAGCAAGAGCAGGAACACAGGAACACAAGTTAAGGGTAGCTAAAGAACATCCAGCAATGAGCACATGAGCACACATCTAGACCTCCTTTAAATAGGTAGCTAAGCACCATTCCTGGAAATGGACATGCATGGACATGCATGGACATGCACCGATGCACATGCACATGTGGGCCAACGCGTGCTGGTGCACACAAATGCGCTGACGTATCAGTGCACGCTAGTTACTGAGCAATGTTCAACTGTTTGCGGGTACATGTGCACGAGCATAAGCTAAATGAGTATTAGCATTAGCTGGTACCCTGAGAGCATATTGGGAGGTGATAACAGGAAGGGTAACCAATTGAAACAGATACTTATGCAGCTGAAGTCTCCTGCCAAGTTGGCTCCAGCAATGCGGAGGGGGTGTGATGGATGATGAGGTGACTGTATTTAGGTGTCAGATAACAGTGGAGGAAAGTTAAGGAGATGCACAACATTAGTGAGGCAAGAAAACATCATTCAGTGGCAGGTTGCAAAGAAATCAAGGGAGCAGTCATCATTTTCCACTCTACTTTGAGGCACCATGTAATAGACAAATGACAACCACATATCAACATCCATACAAACACAAAACCAGTACATGTATGCAATAGCAGAATGTAACACTATAAATATGAATACACATCATATTTTCTTTATCATGTAATATTTTCATACTTGGAATAAGCAGCCCAAGATCCCCCTCCCCGATAGGTGGAGTCACCTCATGGACCATGTACAATCCCCAAAGCGAGACCACTCAAGCGTACTGGGACAGACAGGGCCATCACCTTACCAGCCTCCAACATTTGCAATGACCCCTACATGGTAGTATAAATATATGTAGCATCCAGCAAAATACTATATTATGTACAGTATTTACATCCCTAAATATAATATCACCATAAGTACTATGTAATACCACAGACGCAGTCTCTGGCGTCATTATTGTTAATGATGTATAAATCAAATGCTCTAGTAATGTTCCATTAAGCAAGTTCCACTGCTGACTATTTACAACCAACCATATACAATATATTATATATAATAAGTTACAAATATAATATCTATCTACACTTACAATAAGAATGCATATGGTTGTAAACTCAATAACACCAACAGTCAAGAAGTATATCGGCAGTTTAACCCTCAATCTAATATATATAATATGTGTAGTAACTACCAAACCCCAGAGACAGGTACTAAGATATACATACAAGATATACAAACATAATGAAATGGATTGTTACATTTTTAGCGTATCAGGAAGATATTCAAACACAGCCACCATCAGGGACATGCAACATGGCTGGAGGAAAGGGAAACGGAGGCCCAAAATTAACACATATATACTGCCACCGTAGTCCATTCACTGGTATAATCAAATGGTGCTAATGATGTCACTTTAGGCGCCGTCATTATGACACATATGATGGACCCCACCCCCCCCATATGCCGGTAAACCAAGCAGAGGGTTGGATTAATAAGCCAGCACAAGTATCTGAAGGGTGGGAGACAACACACAACACCAAGATACCCCCAATGGTAGGATCAAACCCAGGCATTGCTGCTGGTCACCACATGCACCTAGAAGAATATAAATACGAATAAATAAATATCTCATATAATGTATATCACAGAATGGTTAACAAATAAACACGATTGGCTGGATTCTAAATGCTATAATTCACGTAAATGATGCTTCTTATTTTTATTGTATAGGTGTATACTGTAGATATTCTCATTGTGAGTGTAGATCTGTATTTGTAAGATGACTGTTTTTGCACCACTAACACCCCAAATTGACTTGTTTGCACAGTTGATTCGCAGTTAAGAAGGAATTTCAATTATACTTCTTATTCTTATTGCATAGGTGTATAGGTATTGTTTTTTTGTTTACAAACGTTTTTATTAACCACTTGCTTACTGGGCACTTAAAAACCCTTCCTGCCCAGACCAATTTTCAGCTTTCGGTGCTCTCACACTTTGAATGACAATTACTCAGTCATGCAACACTGAACCCAAATGATTTTTTTGTCCTTTTTCCCCACAAATAGAGCTTTCTTTTGGTGGTATTTGATCACCTCTGTTTTTTTTATTTTTTGCGCTATAAATGAAAAAAGACCGAAAATTTTGAAAAAAAAAAACACATTTAGCAAATTATTAATTTTTCTTCATAAATTTTGGCCACAATTTATACTGCCACATATCTTTGGTAAAAATAACCCAAATTAGTGGAAATTATTTGGTATTTGTGAAAGTTACAGACTCTACAAACTGTGGTGCGAATTATACAAAATTGATCACATCTGATGCACTGGTGACCTATCTCCTTTCTTGTGACCCTAACAAGCCAGGAAAGTACAAATACCCCCCAAATCACCCATTTTTTGAAAGTAGACATTCCACGGTATTTAGTAAGAGGCATGGTGAGCTTTTTGATGTTGTCATTTTTTTCCCACAATTCTTTGCACAATGAATTATTTTTTTATTTTTTATTTTTTTCCACAAAATTGTCATTGTAATAGGTTATTTCTCTCACATGGCATGTGTATACCACAAATGACACTCCAAAATAAATTCTGCTACTCCTCCTGAGTATTACGATACTACATATGTGGGACTTTTGCACAGCCTGGCCACTTAGAGAGGCCAAACATGCAGGGAGCGCCATCACGTGTTCTAGGAGCATAAATTACACATCTAACTTGTTGACTACCTATTACACTTTTATAGGCCCTGGAGCACCAGGACAATGACATGTGACACTGACGTGGCACTGATGACAGGTGGCACTGATGACACGTGACACTGATGTGGCACTGATGACAGATGGCACTAATACGGGGCACTGATGACACGTGACACTGATGACAGATGGCACTAATACGGGGGCACTGATGACACGTGACACTGACAGATGGCCCTAATATGTGGCACTGCTGACAGATGTCACTTATACGTGGCACTGATATCATGTGGCACTAATACGTGGCACTGATGAGAGATGGCACTAATACGTGGCACTGATGACAGATGGCACCGATACGTGGCACTGATGACACGTGACACTGATGACAGATGGCACTGATACGTGGCATTGATGACACATGCCACTGATAACAGATGGCACATGACACTGACAGGTGGCACTTTTGACAGATGGCACTGATACGTGGCACTGATCACAGATGGCACTGACGTGGCACTGATGACATGTGGCACTGATATGGCACTGATGACAGATGGCACTGACGTGGCACTGATGACAGATGGCACTGACGTGGCACTGATGACAGATGGCACTGGGGACAGGTGGCACTGGGGACAGGTGGCACTGGCAGATGGCACGGATGGCACTGGGGACAGGTGGTTCTGGGGACAGGTGGCACTGGCAGATGGCACAGATGGCACTGGGGACAAGTGATACTGGCAGATTGCACGAATGGCACTCTGGGGACAGGTAATACTGGGGACAGGTGGTACTGGGGACAGGTGGTACTGATGACAGGTGGCAGCGGGGACAGGTGGCAGCGGGGACAGGTGGTACTGGTGACAGGTGGCAGCGGGGACAGATCAATTTTTTTATTTTTTACTTACAGCGCACCGGCGCCGTTCCTCTCTCCCTCCTCACACGCTGTCTGTGTGAGGAGGCAGAGCGGCGCTGAGAGATGATCTCATATGTTTGCATATGCAAACATATGAGATCATCTCTCATTGGACAGCCCGATCTTGCTGTAAACGGCCGCTGTGATTGGCCGTTTACAGCGATCTGTGATCGGCTGTGTCCGAGGGACACGGCCAGCACAGAACTTCCCCGATGCGCGCTCTCAGGAGCGCGCATTAGGGAAGTAAACAGGAGGACGTCCAGGGACGTCCTCCCGGCAGGGAGCGTCCGTGCTGCAGCCGTCCTTCGGCTATAGCGCGGGCGCCTAGTGGTTAAGGTAGTAAAGACTAGGGATGAGCTTCGAGTTCGAGTCAAACTCATGTTTTGGGGTGTTCGCGGGAAATTCGAAAAGCCGCGGAACCCCCTGTAAAAGTCTATGGGAGAAATCTAAAGTGCTAATTTTAAAGGCTTATTGTCAGTAAGTTTTAAAAACGGAAGTTTTTCCAGGAGCAGTGATTTGAATAATGCTTAAAGTGAAACAATAAAAGTGTAATATTCCTTTAAATTTCGTACCTGGGGGGTGTGTATAGTATGCCTGTAAAGGTGTGCATGTTTCCCGTGCTTAGAACTGTCCCTGCACAAAGTGTAATTTCTGCAGGAAAAAAAGTCATTTAAAAGCACTCGTGGCTATAATGAATTGTCGGCTCCCATAATACAGTGAACAGTCATTGAAAGTCATTGATAAAAAAAATAAAGCGTGGGGTTCCCCCCAAATTCAATTACCAGGCCCTTCAGGTCTGGTATGGATATTAAGAGGAACCCCACGCCAAATAAAAAAAAAATGACGTGGGGTTCCCCCCAAATATCCATACCAGACAATTCAGGTCTGGTATGAATTTTAAGGGGAACTCCACGCCAAATAAAAAAAAAATGGTGTGGAGTTCCCCCCAAAAATCCATAGACCCTTTATCTGAGCACGCAACCTGGCAGGCTGCAGGAAAATAGGGGGCAAGAGAGCACCCCCCTCCTGAACCGTACCAGGCCACATGCCCTCAACATTGGGAGGATGCTTTGGGGGGTCTGTGACCCCTCAAAGCACCATGTCCCCATGTTGATGGGGACAAGGGCCTCATCCCCACAACCCTGGCCGGTGGTTGTGGGGGTCTGCTTATCAGAATCTGGAAGCCCCCTTTAACAAGGGGACCCCCAGATCCCGGCCCCCTCATGTTTGAAGTGGTAAGGGGGTACAAAAGTACCCCTACCATTTCACAAAGAAAGTGTAAAAAAAATTGTAAAAAAACACACTGACACTGCTGGGAAAAGTCCTTTATTAAAAAAAAAAAAAAGATTCCAGCGGTGGTAATCCACTCTTGCTATCCAGCGATGGCTGATCTCTTCTCCGGGGGCCAAGGGTGGGTTATCTCTCCCGATGGTCCAGCGCAGCACATTCCTGTCTTCACGGAGACACTGCAGGAATCCCGACAGCCTGATAAGGTCTTAGCTGAGGAGGACGGGGACACCCTTCATTTGACCCCACCCCCCTCAAGAGTGGATTACCACCGCTGGAATCTTTTTTTTTTTGTTAATAAAGGACTTTTCCCAACAGTGTCTTTTAACAATTGTGTTTTTTAACAATTTTTTACACTTTCTTTGTGAAATGGTAGGGGTACTTTTGTGTACATGGTGCTTTGAGGGGTCACAGACCCCCAAAGCATCCTCCCAATGTTGAGAGCATGTGGCCTGGTACGGTTCAGGAGGGGGGGCGCTCTCTCATCCCCCCTCTTTTCCTGCGGCCTGCCAGGTTGTGTGCTCGAGTAAAGGGTCTGGTATGGATTTCTGGGGGAAACTCCACGCCATTTTTTTTTTACATTTGGCGTGGAGTTCCCCTTAAAATCCATACCAGATCTGAAGAGTGCTTTTGATTGACTTTTTTTCCTGCAGAAATTACACTTTATGCAGGGACAGTTCTAAGCATGGGAAACATGCGCCCCTTTACAGGCATACTATACACACCCCCCAGGTACGAAATTTAAAGGAATATTACACTTTTATTGTTTCACTTTAAGCATTATTAAAATCACTGCTCTTAAAAAAACTGCCATTTTAAAAATTGATAAATGTCCCCTGGGGCAGGACCTTTTTACACACTTTTTAGGACAATAACTTGCATATTAGCCTTTAAAATTAGCACTTTTGATTTTGAACGTTCGAGTCCCATAGACTTTAATAGGGTTCTAAAGTTCACACGAAGTTTAGGTCTGTTCGCAAGTTCTGGTGCGAACCGAACCCGGGGGTGTTCGGCTCATCCCTAATAAAGACAATTACAGAAAAATTAAGGAGCCTTGAGAGTGCTATACATGACTAGAATCACAATCCTTCCTATCTTTCCTCTGATTTGAGTTTAGGTATCAAAGTAG
The DNA here is from genome assembly GCA_028564925.1 of Lithobates sylvaticus. Classification (NCBI taxonomy): domain Eukaryota; kingdom Metazoa; phylum Chordata; class Amphibia; order Anura; family Ranidae; genus Lithobates; species Lithobates sylvaticus. The sequence continues at coordinate 152,949,332 of CM053027.1, forward strand.
TCTTGACATGTCACTCTCTATGCTCTAGTATATAAAAAGCAATACTAACAACGATAACAAAACAGAAAACTAAAGCAATAACTGTTACAAGTGCATAAGTCATTATAAAAATACTACTGCATACATTTCATAGTTCAACATAACATCTGAGGTCATATATGCTCAAGGTACTTTGGTGGTGATAGTACTTGTATCTAACCCAGGTCAGTGCTCCTTTAGCACATGTATATACAGTGGTGTGAAAAAGTGTTTGCCCCCTTCCTCATTTCCTGTTCCTTTGCATGTTTGTCACACTTAAGTGTTTCGGAACATCAAACCAATTTAAACAATAGTCAAGGACAACACAAGTAAACACAAAATGCAATTTGTAAATGAAGGTGTTTATTATTAAAGGTGAAAAAAAATCCAAACCATCATGGCCCTGTGTGAAAAAGTGATTGCCCCCCTTGTTAAAACATACTATAACTGTGGTTGTCCACACCTGAGTTCAATTTCTCTAGCCACACCCAGGCCTGATTATTGCCACACCTGTTCACAATTAAGGCATCACTTAAATAGGAGCTGCTTGACACAGTAAGGTCCACCAGAAGATCCTTAAAAGCTACACATCATGCCGAGACCCAAAGAAATTAAGGAACAATTGAGAAAGAAAGTAATTGAGATCTATCAGTCTGGAAAGGGTTATAAAGCCATTTCCAAAGCTTTGGGAATCCAGCAAACCACAGTGAGAGCCATTATCCACAAATGGCGAAGACATGGAACAGTGGTGAACCTTCCCAGGAGTGGCCGGCCGCCCAAAATTACCCCAAGAGCGCAGCGACGACTCATCCAAGAGGTCACAAAAGACCACACAACAACGTCCAAGGAACTGCAGGCCTCACTTGCCTCAGTTAAGGTCAGCGTTCATGCCTCCACCATCAGGAAAAGACTGGGCAAAAATGGCCTGCATGGCAGAGTTCCAAGGAGAAAACCACTGCTGAGCAAAAAGAACATCAAAGCTCGTCTCAATTTCTCCACAACACATCTTGATGATCCCCAAGACTTTTGGGACAACATTCTGTGGACCGATGAGACAAAAGTGGAACTCTTTGGAAGGTGTGTGTCCAAGTATATCTGGCGTAGAAGGAACACTGCATTTCAGAAAAAGAACATTATACCAACAGTAAAATATGGGGGTGGTAGTGTGATGGTCTGGGGCTGTTTTGCTGCTTCAGGACCTGGAAGACTTGCCGTGATAAAAGGAACTATGAATTCTGCTGTCTACCAAGAGATCCGGAGAATGTCCGACCATCTGTTCGTGTACTCAAGCTGAAACAAACTTGGGTTCTGCAGCAGGACAATGATCCTAAACACACCAGCAAGTCCACCACCGAATGGCTGAAGAAAAACAAAATGAAGACTTTGGAGTGGCCTAGCCAAAGTCCTGACCTGAATCCTATTGAGATGTTGTGGTATGACCTTAAAAAGGCCGTTCATGCTCGAAAACCCTCTAATGTAACTGAATTAGGACAATTCTGCAAAGATGAGTGGGCCAAAATTCCTCCAGGACGCTGTAAAAGCCTCATTGCACGTTATCGCAAACGCTTGGTTGCAGTTGTTGCTGCTGCTAAGGGTGGCCCAACCAGTTATTAGGTTTAGGGGGCAATCACTTTTTCACACAGGGCCATGATGGTTTGGATTTTTTTTCACCTTTAATAATAAACACCTTCATTTACAAATTGCATTTTGTGTTTACTTGTGTTGTCCTTGACTATTGTTTAAATTGGTTTGATTTTCCGAAACACTTAAGTGTGACAAACATGCAAAGGAACAGGAAATAAGGAAGGGGGCAAACACTTTTTCACACCACTGTATGTAATCGGGCTTAGGAGAGGGGAATCTGCCCCTAATAACCATGAATGGGGCAGGCCAGGAGCCCCATTTGCTTTCAAAAATTAGCATGGAATCCATGAGAGTGTGGTGTATTTGTTCCATTAATTTCATAGACTCCATACGAAGAAGCACCTGGGACCATGGAACTGTAGAGGTTCGCCAGTTGAGGGCTATTGCCCAGTGAATAGCGATAAATAAAGTGTGCACAAGCTTTTGCTTGGGGGGGGGACCTCTGGAAGATCTTCAAACAGGAGACACATTTGGTATGTTAAGGTGATACTCGTTCCAGTTATTTGGAGCAATTTTGTAGCCGTCTGTTGCCAGAGAGAGCTTAGGGCCTTACAGCTCCAGAAGGTATGGAGTGCCCCTTTCACCACAGTCCCTGAAACATGTGTCTCGGATAGTAGGGTAAATCCTATGAATTATAACCGGTGTGTAATACCATCTGGTGCAGTTTTACTATGGTTTCCATAATGGCAACCAAGCGTGTACATTTATGTTATTAACCATATCCAGCCAATCCTCAGCCGTAAACTCATGGCCCGCCTTTACCTCCCACCCCAGCATCGCTTGGGATTTAGCCTCTGTGTGGTGGTCATTGAGGGGCAAGTATAGGGTGGAAATTGTCCCTCTATCTCTGGACCCCACGTGACATATATTTTTAAAGGGTGTTCTAGCTTCATTCCTTACTTGGGTGAGGGTATATTGGAAGAAGTGGCAGATCTGAAGGTATTTGTAGAATTCAGAGCTAGGTATGGCATAATTTTGATGTAGATGTTCGAAAGAACAAAATGTGGTGCCCTGTAGCAATGAGTTCAGTGTTACTATTCCTTGTGAGGACCAGTGTATAAATTCCACTTCTGCATGAAAGGCCACAGGGAAGTTAGGGTCACCCAAAAAGGATGTCAATAGGGAAGGTTTAGAGAGAAGCCCAAACATTTCTTTATAGAGGGTCCAGGAATAGAGGGATTGGCCAATAATTCTATTAAGCTGGGCAACATCTCTCTGGTTTACTGCGTTAGACTACAAAATGCCTGTTAGGTAAAATGGCTTAATCCAAGCCCTTTCAAATTGGAGCCATGGTATATTAGTCGGGCATGTATGCTATTGTGCTAATTGTACTAGCCTTGCCGCCAGGTAATATTTCCATAGGTCTGGGCAACCCAGCCCCCCCCCCCAATAATCTACCTATGCAAGGTCCTATTTTTGCCTTGCCAGATAAACTTTAGCAGATCAGTTTGTGTTGCTACTATGGTTGACCTAGATATATATAGAGGTAGGGCTCTAATGTGAAATAATGGTTTCGGGAGAATCAACATTTTCACCACCTGTATATGGCCCATAAATGAGATATGATACAGGGGCCATTGGGTGAACAGCCTTTTAATGTTGGAGAATGCATGGGGGTAATTGTGTGTGTACATCTGTCTAAGAGACTGCGACAAGCGGATTCCCAAGTATTGTAAGGAATCTAAGTTCCAGGAAAATTCAAACCTGTCCCTGAGGGAGGCCACCAATGGGTGTGGTATGTTGATTGGCATGGCTACGCATTTAGAGGGGTTCACTCCTAATCCCGATAGGTAGTTGAAAGTGTCTAAGGCAGGGAGTAGATTAGGCAGGAAGATTAAAGGGTCTGTTAGGAAGAGAAGAACGTCATCCGCATATAAACCTAAAATGTATTCCTGATTACTCCTGATTACTCATGATAGATCCTCTAATGTTGGGGTTGCTAGTGATATACTGGGCCAAAGATTCAATTGTGAGGGCAAATAAAAGGGGGGATAGAGGACAACCTTGTCTTGTGCCTCTCCCCAAGAGAAAGTATTCTGAGGTGCAGCCGGGAAGCTTAATTTGGGTGCGAGGTTGGCGGTACAGAGCCCAAAAAACATTCACAAATTCTCCCATGAAACCAAATTTGGATAAGATAGTGTCTAGATATGACCAGAGAACACTATCAAATCACTATGTCTAAACTCAAAAACAATACCTTGCTTGAGTTAATCTCTGCGTCTTGGATAATGTTTGAGGCCAGGCGTATGTTGTCAGTAATTTGTCTGGTTGGAATAAAGCCAGTTTGGTCCAGGGAAATTAAAATTGTGATAATGGACACTAGACGGTCTGCCAATATGCAACTAAATATTTTTAAGTCATTATTGATAACCGATATGTGGTGGTAGTTTTGAGGGAGGGTGTGGTCCTTTCCTGGTTTTGGAATTAATGACATATTTGCTGTAAGCATATCAGTAGGGAATGGGTCACCCCCCAGAACCCGGTTAAATAGTTTAGCCATTTTAGGGATTAACAATCCAGCAAATATTTTGTAATAGAGGGCCGTAAAAAGGTCTGGGCCCGATGGTTTCAAAGAGGAAATTATTGTGTCTCCTCCTCTGTACAAGGTGCATTTAGGGATTGTAATTGTTCCTCATTGATCTTTTGCAGTGAAAATGCATCTAGCCATAATTGGGGGGAGGATGCATTGGAGGCCTGAGGGTCTGCCAGCAGGTTTTGATAAAAGGAGGAGAACAGTTGCAAAACCTCCTTGGGATGAGAGGTGAGATTTCCCTTAGAGTCCCAAAGCTTATATGTGTGTGTGGGTTGTATGAATTGCTTAAATTTTCTCGCAAACTTGGTCGAAGCTGAACTGCTATGCAATAGAAAGCGAGCTCTGGACCACCTGAGGGATTTTTCCATCTGCTCTGAAAGGAGGGTGTCCAGGGCACTTCTCTTTTGATTGATCTGGCTAAGCAATTCTTGAGTGGGGGTTCGGCCATGTTGGTGATAAAGTCTGTCTAGGTCTATCATGAGGGAACGAAAGTCTTTAAGCTTCTGGCGTTTTCGTGCCTAGGACAGCTTCATAAGCCCCCATATTGTGAGCTCTCCAAGTGTCCCACATTTGGTGCGTTTTTAGTTGATATTGGAGTGATTTTGGAAAAGGAGTTAGCAGAGGGCCCTGTGCGGCTCCTATCTAGATCTGAATATGCTACTAGGTTGAAGTCCCCACCTATCGACATATGGGGAGAATGGTACTCATCTAGTATTTGAAAAAACTTCTGAAAAAAGGAAGCTTGGGATTCATTTGGTGCATACACTGAGGCAATGGTGATGCATTTGCTTTGAATATTGCCCTGAACTATCACAAAGGTGGGTCTCAATAAGTATGTTGTACATCAAACATTACTGAGTTTTTTATGAATATAACAACCCCTAATGTCTTGGACTCATAGGTGGTATAGTTGTTGAAAAGTCCTATCAAAATACTGTGGGTGGTTATGAGAGGAGAAATGTGTCTCCTGAAGGAGAAGAATATCAGCACTCAACAGTTTATAGGAACGAAAGGCTTTTCTCCTTTTGTTTGGAGAATTAAAGCCCTTCAGGTTGTGGGTGATTACCTTAAGATCCATGGTTTTGTAATGCGGATAAGCCCAAGACGCGAGGTCAGCCAAAGCTCATATTTGCAAACCAGCCCGTCAATAACTAGTTGCCTTAATAGACGGATGCGGTAAACAAAACTCAAATTAGCATATATCTTATTAACCTTAGACGTGAGTGTAAATGATATACTATGCAGTGTGGGTACAGAAAATAAAGTGAAAAGAAAAAAAAAAAATGAAAAAAGAAAAACATGCAGAAACGACTGCAAACTTTTGTAACTGTAAACTATGCCAGCATTTAGTAGCATATTGGTCATGGGGGTCAGGGGAGTGACTTTCCACCTGACTAAAAGAACCTTTATAACACGGACCAAATGGTCCAATACTCCAATGAAGGGGTGAGGTCTGTCTGGGCAGTCTAACGACTGTGGCGGGTCAGGTCCTGCAAAAGAAAGACAGTCCCAAGTAAACTGACTAGATGATATCTAAATTCCAGAACCGGCTTGATTGGAGTAGGGGGACAAACAAACGGGCGCGACAGAACTTCTGCCTGGAGTGGGGACTAATAGAAAGTTACTGTACATGCTAGCCATATAGTGATGATGACAGCTCAAGTGGGCTAGCTGAAAAAAAAAAAAACCCAGTGAGTGGGGCTTAGTGTTTGCGGCGATCCCACCTGGGGGAAGGTGTATCCCATATGGCAGACGGACATGGGGTATATGGCATTCTTGGGTGGTCTGCCGCATCAAGGAGTCCCAGCTTCACCAAGAGATCTTTGCCTTCTGGGATTGTGGTGACCGGGTAGGTGGTGCCATTATAAGGAAAAGTAGCTTGAAGGGAAAACCCCAGCGATATCTGATCCTAGCTAACTGGAGGACCGTTGCTATTTCCTTCATCCTCCTGCGCTTGTCCAGGGTGGTAGTAGGTGAGATATCTGAGAATATCTGGGTATATTTGGATTGTGATACCCTCTAGTTAGATATGAAACGCGTTGTGTGAGGCTCTAAGGATCTCCTCTTTAATTAAAAAATCTTTCACGATATCCCTGGGGGTCTCTCTGGAGGAGTTTTTGGGCGTAGGGCCCTGTGTATCCTGTCACAGGTAAAGCTGCGACTGGAGATTCAGGGAGAAGTGACTGAAACAATTTTTGCATAGCTGGAAGCAGATCTGTTACTGTTTCTGGGACCCTCCTCACTCTCATATTGTTCCTCCTATTCCTGTTGTCCAGGTCTTCTAGGTGGGCTTGTAACAGTTGTACTGTTTCTGTGAGGGTCTCATGGTCTGTGTGAGCAAGGTTTAGCTCATCATGCTTAGTCTCTAGCAGGTCTGTCCTAGTGCTCAGGGCTGCTATCTCCAGAGACAGGGTATTCGTGGACTTATGCAGTTTGGATTGGAATTTTCTGGTCATACATATTCGTAAGACTGTCATCCAAATCTACTTCGGTGAGCTGCATATTCTACTCACTGTCCACCGTGGAGTGCGCTGAAGAGGAGGCTGTGGTCTGTGTGCACGCTGGAGCAGTGTCTGGCTGGGCGCCATCTTGGGACATCCTACTCTGATCTCTCACGCGGAGTAAATAGTTTGTCAAGGATCTTTGGGCCAGTTTACCACGGCGATTCTTTGAGCCCGGCATGCGCTTTGTGTTCCGCCAGGGGTGCAGGGTATTTTCAGGCTGGTTTTGCTGCATGATAGCCCTGGGGAGTAAGCTTATGTCTCCAGTACTCGCGGAGCTCTTATCTCCTGCTTCCGTCCAGATTCACGCCGTGCATGCTCCCCGTGTATAGATATTCTTATTGTGAGTGTAAATTTGGATTCATAGGGTCTTTTTGCACCACTAACACCCCAAGTTCAATTCTTTGCACAGCCATTTCACAGTTAAAAAAGAATTATTATTTTTTTTGCAAGTAACATTCTGTGCTCTGAAAAAACATATGTGTTGGTTTACAGTGTACGTAACCAACTCATACTCAAATCCTATTTTTTTAAATCTATTTTACAAAGATATACGTGTTTAAATATTTTTGGCTGGCTGACTAATTTATTGGCAATTAATGTTTTCATTTCATTACAATGCATCATTATAAAAAATATACAACACTTTGGGGTCTTTGTATAAAAAAATGTTCAATGTTGATGTCTTTGGGAATTTTCACAGGCACAATAAATGATCTTTGTGTTGTTTCTATAATGATTATTTTTTTATGATTGTCAGCACCATATTACAGTATTTTTTGAAATACCGTACTTCAAAAAACACTGCATTGTGGCCACCAGATGGAGCTGAAGATCATATGAGAGTATAAGAATACAAAATATGTATACTGTGATCATTCATTGTGTCTGTATGAATGCTAAAGACTTCAACACAGCAAATTTTTACTACGTAGACCCCTTGAACTTCCCCACCACCAAAAATTATTTGGCTTTGATGCAAGCTATATCATGCTGTTTTTATTATTCTTTTGACTACTTAAGTACTGGCATGATCCAGAATTTTTGTTGATACACAGGTTTTAAAGTAGTGTGGCTTAACAGTGATTGTTAAATAAAACCCCACCATTCTCTTCCCTAATGCTAAATGTTAACCCTTATGGTTGAATGTTCTCTTAGCTATTTTTGTCTTAGGACCAAATGTTAGTGTGTTTTTTTCTTCTGAGGGGCAACAAGGAGACTGTTGCATACATATTATGAACATTATGGGGATTATTTGTTACACTAGCATGATTGTTAAGACATTCACAAAGTACATTTTTTTTTATAAATAGACCCCCTTTAAGAAGTTACAGCAATAGTTTATTTTTGGAATACAGGTTTTACATAAATAAATATAAGCTGACCATTGCAAGCATCCCTGTCAGTATTAACTTGTTTGTCTCAGCCCTGTAACTACCATTTTTGCTGGGCAGCTTTGTCTGTTGGAAAATAACAGAGGTATTGGAAATATCTCCAAGTGAAAAGAAAAAAAAGAAAAGAAAAAGAAAACTTATGGAGTCACCACATCCAAAAATGGTAAACTGCTATAATACATTTTTTTCCATTTGAGTTTAATACCACTTTAATATCTATAGTGCAAACCTGTAACATTTTTCCAACTTCATTCTCCTAAAAAATACAATAGTTTTTTTATTATATTTCCAGTTGCAATATGCTTGCTCTCACCCTCAGAAATTGTGGTCTAAGAAAATATAAAAAACATTGTGCTTCAAGTCTATACAATTGTTTGACCTTATGCAGGCCATATACGGTCGAATTTTGAACAAATTTTCTTTTCAAAATCAGAAAGTTTTTTTTTTTTTGTGATCCGATTGTGCCACCATTGATTTTCGAAATTCGGCCGACCGAGCCTTCAATTTCACCTCATGTTGCTACAGAAAATAATTTTCTTTTCTGGGAATCTTCTTTTCTCTCTGTAAATTTTCTTTTCTTATTACATTTCTCGCACGATTATCCCATCATTGATTAGAAAATCGGTCGTTTTTCAAAAAATGTCCAACATGTCCGATTCCTCAAATTTGATTTCCGAACGAAAATCGGCTGTTACTGCAGCCCACTAATGGTGAGAAATTCATACGAAAATTCTTAGATACGATTTTCGAAAGAAAATTCTTTCAAAATTCGAACCGTGTATGGCCGGCCTTAATCTTAAGAAATAGACAATATGTGTTTTTCTGTGTTTTTTTTTTTATTTTTTTTATTTGGGGAGCGGGGTGCTCTCTCCCTCTGAAATAGCAGCCTATCAAAAAGGCTTAAAAAATCTGCTAAACTCCACTATTTTTCAGTGAAAATTTATTTTATAAACTCATGCTATGGTCAAGAATATTGTACTGAAATAAGTGTGAAATGACTGCAGCTGCTGTACACAATGTGCTAATAACTTGTAAACATAAAAAATAGATAAATACAGCACTTGCAACTGTGCAAAAATCCAAATGACAAAATCAAATAAAAAGTCCAAAACAAATCCAATAAAGAAGTTGTATTACAAATATCATCCCAATATAATAATGTGCTCTTGTGCTCCAAACTTCTTAGTGCTGATGATGATGGACCACATCAGCACTTATAAGAAGATTGGAGCACAAGAGCAATTTATTATATCGGGACAGTATTTGCAATGTTTTTTGGACTTTTTTATTTGATTTTGTCATTTGTACTTTTGCACAGCTGCATTTATCTATGTTTTATGTACTATTTTTCAGTTTTCAGTCAAGAAAAAAAAAACAAGATCAAAGTCTGCATGTTTTCTCCCTCTGTCATTCTATCTTATCTAGAAAGGAGTAAATACTGCCCATCTAATGTTCTGTTCTGTTTTTCTTGTTTGTGATTTTGGATAATTTCCCTTTAATTTTGTTACATGCTGCATGATACCTACCAAGTCTCATTGTAGCCTAGTAAAAACAATTACATGGTGTGCAATGTGTCCCTAAAATATTTCTGGATCTTGACTGCCATAATAAACAGTTTTTTTTTTTTTTAGAACATATGCCTGATCTCTGCCTCTAACATAGTTACCAGGTACAAATGCTGTCCTTGAAATATATTCCATTATTTCTTGAAAAAATGTGACCTATCACACCTTCTTACTTTGCTGTGCCCGGAACCCATCAAATGTTTTATATAATCTCCAGTCCTTGTGCCATATATTTTGCTACTGTCTGTGAAACATGGATCTATCATCTTTTTCTTTAATGTGGGTTTGTTGTTTTGAGGTGTTTTGGTGCACTCTGAGCTGAAATTTAGTAAAAATGTGTACTATACAGTGATGTTTACGTTCCTTCTGACAGCAATACAAGTGTTTAAAGAAAATTAAAACAATATTTATTTTATTATTTATTTCAGGTACTTATATTGTGCTGTCAATTTATGCAGTGCTTTACATATACATTGTACATTAACATCAGTCCCTACCCTCAAGGAGCCTATAACCTAAGGTACCTAACTCACATTCATACATATACTAGGGGCCAATTTTGACAGGATCCAATTAACCTATAAACATGTATTTTTAGAGTGTTGGAGGAAACCCGAGTACCCAGAGGAAACCCACTCAGGCACAGGGAGAACATGCAAACTCCAGGCAGATGGTGTCGTGGTTGGGAACCAGCAACCCTTTTTGCTGCTAGGTGAAAGTGTGAACCACTAAACCACTGTGCTGCCCCATAGTGTAAAAATAAAAAACAAACAGCGACCATCCCACACATGTTAGGTATTACTGCAAATATCTGATAATGGGCAGAACAGTAATTCTAGCACTAGACCAACTCTGTAAATCTAAAGTGTTAACCTGTAAAGGCTTTTATAGCATTGTCTATGGATAGTAAAATTGACATTGTATGTTGCCGTTGCACGACAAGCATGACATGTTTGGTATCTAAAATAAATAATGAAAATGTGCACTGCCACTGTTTCCTATATAACGTGAGGCTACTGCTTTCACTAAATGTGTTTCCACATAACAGTGCAAAAAAAATAGAAAATGTGATAGCCAGGGCTGGTACAAGGGGTGGGCTAGAGGGGCGGCTGCCCTGGGCGGGGTGTGGGAGGAGTGTGGGAGGGGGCTCTGGGTCGCTGGCAGCAGCATGCAGAGGAATCTGGGCAGAGAATATTTAGGGAATGGCTCCACTCAATGCTACAGCCTGCCCAAAAAGTGGGCTGAGGATGCGCCCATACATATTGCGTGCCTCCTCTCTACAGCGACAACCACATCCTGGCACAGAGAGAGAAGAATTCACTCTCCCGGGCTTGATTTCTCATCAGTCTGGCTGGATTGGGCTGTGACACTGAGAGCTCCTCTACAGATGGGCGAGCAAGATGATAACACAACAGTGCAGTCCTGATCATTGCTTTCTGCCCCCTGCATACATCACACAACTCTCCCAACATGAAGATCACGCAGGATGGATGTCAGTTTTCTTACATGTGAGTCCCCACTGCTCTGCCTTCCAAACTGTACCTGGCTGTGCTGTAAACTCGCCCTGTACTTTGCAGAGCAGGTTTACAAAAAGAGAAGAATAATTCTTATATACGTTGGGAATATACTGGGACTTTTCAATTGTTAATGCTCTCTGCTGATCCATCTAGTACTTGTGTATGGGGAGGGGATCCAGTGCTTAACTAACTTCCCCCCAGCTGTCTCCCATCCTGAACACAGGATATGTCTCACTAACAGCAGTGTACCTAATATATTATTTGCCTGATATAAGCTGGGTGCAATGAAAAAAAAAATACCTGTCCCTATTAGCCCAGTCTCCTGTCAGTCTATTGAGCCCTCTCCCCTGCTCTGCCAGCCCCACATTCCCAAAAAAGAGCTGAGGTGTTAGCATAGAGCTCTGTACATGTGCAGACTGGGGATAAAGGCTGGGGAAACATTATTTCAGCAATCTGCAAATGCCATAGACGTTGTTGGAAATCAGAGCCCCCCTATGTGTCAGAGCCCCCATGTGTGTCAGAGCCCCCCTGTGTGTCAGAGACAGCAGAGCAGAAAGTAGAGGAGTCCAGTGTGCTGAAGTGAGGAGAATGTGTGATCCTGTTTTCCATAGGCTAGTGAGTTTGGCTTCAACTTGTTAGTGTTGCTAAATCTGTTAGTACATCTAACACTACCCTCCCAGACTGACTATGCTGGTATCGGCTGCACTAAAACTTACCTTAATATTGTCCTTCTGCAGGACCTGAATAATAGCAGAACAGGTCTCTGGGATAATGATCCCCAGAGCCTGGGGGGAGATGCCTGTCGAGAACTTGAGGTCCTGTAGACTTCTCCCAGTCGCCAAGTACCACAACATGGCGACTAGCCTCTGCTCCAGAGTGATGGCTTGCTGCATGCAGGTATCCTGCCTGCTGATATAAGGGGTCAGTAAAGCCAACAGATGGAGAAAAACGGAGTCCATCTTCCTGAGATAATTCCTGAAATCCTCGGGATTATTCTCCTGGATCTCATGAAGCAAAGGCATGTGCGAGAATTGGTCACGCTGGAGTAACCAATTCTTGGTCCATGACTCCTTGCCCTGTTCATGGACTGGGCTTGGGTCAAAGTATGAACCCCAACACCAAGCCCCCACACAGCACAAACTCGACAACGAGTACATCCACGCACCAAGGCTTGAAAACAGTCGGCTGGTCAGAACAAACTTAAACAAACGCACTGAAGAACAGCAAGGCCTTTGAAGATCGAGCTGAAGAACAGTAGCGAGTGGATCAGAACGCACAGAAAAAACAGATACAAACTGATCAACACGCACTGAAAACCAGATACAAACTCACAAGTACAAACTGAACAGCAGTAAAATGATCAAAAAAAGCTGGAGTCTGAAAAGCGCAAATCGTCTCTAACCACACTTCTACTATCACGAGATAAACACAAGTTGATCCAGGGAAAATCCAGGGAAAATCCGATTGCCTCTCGGGGGATCAGGAAGGAATTTTTTTCCCCTGCTTTAGCAAATTGGAGAATGCTCTGCTGGGGTTTTTTTTTTCCTTCCTCTGGATCAACTGTGGGTATAGAATGGGGTATATGGGATTGTATGATATATATATGTATATATATATATATATATATTTTTTTTTTTTATTTGTGGTTGAACTGGATGGACTTGTGTCTTTTTTCAACCTAACTAACTATGTAACTATGTAACAAGATTAGCAGAAGGAGCCCAAAGGGTAGCACACTGGTTAATGAACTTCCTTTTTATAGTCCCATCGTACGTTCTGTACGTCACCACATTCAAAACGGTTAGACTTTGATGTGATCATGTGTAGGCAAGTCCGTTTCAGTGGGAACCTGTGTTGGAGATTTTGAATATTTAGAATGGAATTGGATTGCCATGCCCCATCGGATGTGTATATATGTGCATGTGTATATATATATATATATTATATATATTTATGGAGATATATGTGCGGGGAGGTGTAATGATTTTAGCTGGTAGTTTGTTTCTGTTAAGGGTTAATTTAGCTAAGGGACTTTTGTGTGTGTATGGTTTATTAGAACATTAAGTAAGAGGAGTCTGGTATCTGCCTAGTAGCTCACTTGTCCCTTTTGATATGATAACTAAGAGGGCTGATGAGTGTAACTCACCAAGGCTAGTGTGGGCTTTGTTGCCTAGGCAACTCAACCAACTAACATTAGGCTGCAGGGGTAACCAATCAGGCAATGCACTTCTGAACCAATGAGGTGTTTGATTGGTAGGAGTGGGTTAAATGAACAACATAAAAACCAAGGGTTGAGGAATGGGACTTCTCTTAGCCTGATGCTGTGGACATGTAAGCTATCTATGTAATTTATTCTCTCTCTCTCTCTCTCTCCCCCTCTCTCTCTCCCCTCTCTCCCCTCTCTCTCCCTCTCTCTCTCTCTCTCCTGTAATGTATTCTGTGTATCTCTAACCTTCCTCTAAACTTTAATCTTTCTCCTAGGACTTTAATATGTTTTGATAACCTTGTTGATCAGTGTATATCTGTTGTAAACCATGTGGCCTTAAATATCTCCTAAAGCCTAGATAACCCTGTACATGTACAAACACCTAAGTTTATGATAAGTTCTAAATTATTCTGACGTTTCTTTCCTGTATTAATAAATTGTAATTGTTTATCCTATTCGCACCGATATCGTACGTTTATATTCTTATACAGACAAAGGTTTAATCGCGTTATTCGCTTGTATCTATATTCATTTAAGTAAGCTAGAAATTCAGCTTTAACAGATGGTGCCCTGTGTGAGGAAGTTTAATGTTTGGGGTGAATGCGATTTCTTGTGTAGCGGGGTTCTACCCCTTTTAGGCTTAGAGACTACATCTCCCAGAATTCCCCAGGCTCCCAGGCTGCTGACTTCCGCCCGGGAGGCTGCTGGGGGAGATTATAAAAGGGAAGAGCGGAGACCGCCTCTTCCTCTTGGGACACTTCCTCTTCTGAGGCCTGACAGGACTGGCCTGCCTCTGCTGACAGAGCGTGTGACGCGGAGACTGCAGCCAGCAGAGACACCTGTGCGGACCGGAGCTGAAGGCCTGAAGCCTGGGCCTTGCAGCCGATGGAGTGAGACTCTCACCCCTCAGAATCCACAGCAGCGGAGCGGAGACTTCCCCTTACTGTCGGTCGGACGGAGCTGATGACCGGAGTGCAGGGCTGTGACTGAGGAGACCGGACGCCGCCATTGAAGAGACCAGAGCCACCATTAGAGGGACCGGATCGGAGGACGGTACCCCAAGGATTGGTGAGAGAGCCGGAAGGCTCATCCTGCATTGACACACATGTTTTATGCCTACTGAACTGCCTAGGCGCAATTTACCTCAGAGCAGCAATGTTACTTTTTGTGGATTACAAATGACACCATTTAAAGCTACATGTGCACCACCTCTACAGATTTATTGCCGGTGAAGAACACTGTACTAGTACAAGGACTGAGCTCTATTACTAGGGATCAGGCCTGGTCCGTTAGGTAGGCGCAGATAGATTTATTGCACCTCAGGGGTGTATAGCAGACGGTCGCCACACTGGGCGCTCCGTTTCCCCATTGTTAGATTGATATACCTGTGTACATGTTAAAGTGCATATTGCAGGGACCTGCCAAAGTATTGTAAGATATATGTTTAAATGCATGTTGCTATTCTTTTTCCTTACTGACAAAAGTAAAGCCAGTTATTCTTATTTCAGCAGTCTGCTTGTGAGTTCATACCAATTACACTTAGAGTATAAGCTAAGTTTTATGTGCATAGGGACGTACCCCTTTACTAACTGTGCCAGAGCGGGTAGAGCCAAATTGCCGGGGGTTGGTGGAGCTGTACTCAGGGACCCAAAACAAACCAGCGGCTCTCTTAACTGGGGGTAGCGCTACACGTGGGGGCTCGTCCGGGATCCTGAGTCAGCGGGAAAAGCCGCCAGAAGGTGCCGGCATGGACCCGATAGAAGTGGGACGGTGGTCCGCAACATGGGCCGCTGACCCAGCCGCAGCAGCGGTTATTGAACTGCCAGGGATGTGGCAGAGAGAGGCAGTGAAGCAGCTCATAATGTCATTATCCCCATGCCAGAAGTCATGGATAATGGACATGAGAAATGATGCTGGGTACACATACGCCTTAATAGAATGGAAGGAAGAGACTCCAGAGCAGTTCAGGAGCCAGAGCATACAGGCACCGAATGGTCAGCACTACCAATTGCTGCATGCGCTGCCGCGGAAGGGAGACTACTCTCCTATGAAAGCCATTCTATCCCCAAAGAAGGAGGAGCAGAAGGGCGCGGAAAGTCCCGCACCCGCACACACTACTCTTAGTGCAGAACTGTGTGCTGTCCTAGGGGAGATTGTGACCCAGTGCAGAAGAGACCCCGGGGACTACCCAATGTCGGGATACAGGAAACTCCGGATGTTTTCAGGGAGGACACCTGTACCCTCGGGAGAAGAGGGATTTGAAGAGTGGTTAGATGGTGCCACGCAGGCCCTAGAAGAATGGGAGGTCTCAGAAGGCAGAAAGAAGCAAAGGATTGTGGAAAGCCTGAAAGGACCTGCCTTAGAGGCCATACGCAATCTGAAGACGAGTAAAAAGGATTGCACTGCCCAGGACTACATAGACATCCTGGAGGGTGTGTTTGGTGGGACAGAAAAAGTCACAGAACTTACCTATCAACTGGAACACTGTTACCAGAAGACAGGGGAGAAGCTGTCAGAGTACATGGGACGCATAGACAAGATCCTGCATAGGATTATCCTGAAGAAGGGGATAGATCCAGGGAAGGTAGATGAAGCCCGTGCCCAGCAGGTGATGAGGGGAGCCCAACCCTTGGACCCTGTCGCACTAATTCTACGTACCCGCCAGGATGGGAAGAGCCTGGACTACCCTGACCTCATCCGAATGGTCAGAGAAGAAGAGGCCATGTTGGAGGAGAAAAGGGAGAAGCAGGTGATGGGGTCTACAAAGCCTCCAGTGGCCACGGTCAGGACGGCCTTAACCCCTGAAAGAGACACAGAGGTAGATGCCCTGAAGTTGCAGATGTCCCAGATGATGGAGATACTGACGTCTCTAGTGGCGAAAGAGACGCCCAGTCCCAAGAAGGAAACAACCAGGAGGGAATTGTTTCCAGCTGTTCCAGCACCAGCATCCCCACCTGACCACAGTGAGATGATTTGCTTTAATTGTGGAGGAATTGGTCATATTGCAGCTGTATGTTCCAGTCCCAAGAAGAAGAAGGCAGAAAGCCGCCAGCCGGCGGGAAACGCCAAAGGGCCCCGGTGAAGGAGTCAACCGGGTGCCCATCACCTTCAGTGAGCTCCAAGAAGCACAACAAGAAGAGAAAGCGAGGAGACCACACCCCTCAGAAGGGGCCCAGGGATCCTCAACCGAGGTGCACTCCAGAGAAAGGGGGCAAGACCCCTCTGAAGAGACACAGCACCCCAAAGCAACAACCCTTGCAAGTGAGAGATAACAATATCCCTCAACGGGTTCACACTCCCAGTAAGAGGGAGAAAGTCAATGCATACCAGGCTCAAGAAAGGAGCAAGTGCAAATCAAGTGCTGGTAAAGCAAAGAGTCCAAAGAAGAGGACAGCATCAACTAGGCCCTACCCAGAGGAGCTAGTTGGTCCATCCCCTACTGTACCCATCCAGGTGGAAGGAGTGTACACGAAGGCCCTTCTGGACACTGGAGCACAAGTGACCCTGTTGTACAGGGACTTCTATGACAGATACCTGAGTCATCTGCCTATACAGAAGATAGAAGAGCTGGAGATAAGGGGATTGGGAACTCAGAGTTTCCCCTATGATGGATACTTACCCATCAGATTGACGTTTGACCCATCCGTAGCTGGGAAGTCTGAAGTGTTCGACACCTTAGCAGTGGTGTGTCCCCGCCCACCAGGAACCAGCAAGACGTCCCTGATCATAGGGACGAACACGGACCTAGTCAGAAGGCTTCTGACCCCCCTGGTGAAGAAAGAGAATCTTTCAACTCCCAAGATCCATCCCATGCTGAAGGCAGCCTACCAGCGGTTGGTCCTAGAGCAGAAGACCCCAAGTGAGGGGATAGGAAGGGTATGGAGGCTTGGAAAAGAAGGAGCAGTGTTACAGCCTGGAGAGGTGACCTGCATGAGAGCCACGGTGAAACTTACTTGGGAGCAGCCTGGCCCCTTTGTAATGCTGGAACCTGACCCAATGGAGGGTCACTCAGGTCTGGAGGTGATACCAGAAGTAATTTCACTGAAGGACCTGAAGAAGGCAAGAGGAAGAGTCCCTGTCAGTGTGAGGAACCCCACGGAGCAGCCCGTGGAGATCCCTGCCAGGATGCTTCTGGGACAGGTGAGTCCTGCTGTCCCAGTTGGCTGGTCAGAAGTGAAGGGAACGGGTGAAAGTGAAGATGTTTGGAAGAAACTCTCCATGGAAAACCCAAACCTACCTGGAGCTTGGAAAGAGAGAGCCAAGGCCCAGCTGACCAGATGGGAGAAGATTTTCTCAAAAGATGAGTTTGATGTGGGGTGTGCGAGGAGTGCCACCCATCGAATCCGCATGCAAGAGGACAAGCCATTCAGAGAGAGAGTGAGGCGAGTCCCGCTAGCAGATCTGGAGGATCTGAGGGAGCAGCTTGCGGAATTGAAGAAGACGGGAGTGATTAGGGAGTCCAGAAGCCCCTACGCCTCCCCAATTGTGGTAGTCAGGAAGAAGAATGGGTCATTGAGACTCTGCATTGACTACAGAACTCTCAACAGGAGGACCATTCCTGACCAGTACACCACGCCAAGGATAGAAGATGCCTTACAGAGTTTATCTGGAGCTAAGTGGTTCAGTGTGATGGACCTCAAGAGTGGGTATTACCAAATCCCCATGCATCCAGAAGACAGAGAGAAGACTGCCTTCATAACCCCAGTAGGATTCTTTGAGTTCAACAGGATGCCTCAGGGCCTATCTGGAGCTCCTGCTACGTTTCAACGCCTAATGGAAAGGACTGTTGGAGACATGAACCTCATAGAAGTCCTTGTGTATCTGGACGATGTCATTGTCTTTGGAAAGACTTTGGAAGAACATGAAGCCAGGCTGGAGAAAGTACTGAAGAGGCTCAGTGAAGAGGGACTTAAACTTTCTCCAGAGAAGTGTCGGTTCTATCAGTCTTCTGTGAACTATCTGGGACACATAGTGTCTGAAAAAGGAGTGGCTACAGACCCTGAGAAGTTGGAGGCAGTTACTTCGTGGCCAAGGCCCACAACAGTTACAGAACTTCGGTCTTTCTTGGGGTTCTGCTCCTACTACCGCAGGTTTGTGGATGGATTTGCCCGCATTGCCAAACCCCTCAACGAGCTGCTCAAGACAGAAGGAGAGGAAGATGGAATGGGGCCTAGGAGGTCCAGTGAGTCAGTCCAAGACCAATGGAACTCAAGGTGTGAAGAGGCTTTCAGAACCTTGAAGAGAAGTCTCACCACAGCCCCAGTTTTGGCCTACGCTGATCCCACTAGACCATATGAGCTACATGTTGATGCCAGCCATGAGGGCCTAGGTGGAGTACTCTACCAGGAGTATGAAGACCAGCTACGACCAGTGGCTTATGTGAGCCGGAGCCTGACCCCCTCCGAGAAGAACTATCCCACCCACAAGTTGGAGTTCTTAGCCCTCAAATGGGCAGTTGTTGACAAATTGAGAGACTATTTGTATGGGGCCGAGTTTACTGTAAAGACAGATAACAACCCCTTGACCTATCTATTCACCACCGCCAAGCTGGATGCAACTGGACACAGATGGTTGGCGGCGTTGTCTGGATTCAATTTCAGTCTCAAGTACAGACCAGGGGCTGGAAATAGGGATGCAGATGCCCTGTCCCGAAGATCCCATGTCATGGTCGATGACTGGGAAGACTGGACTCAAGTGGCACCAGATGGAGTGCGAGCCCTTTGTCAAGGGGCTGAACTCCAAGCCAGAGGAGGATCCAGGGCTGAAGAGATAGGAGTTACCACAGTGGGAGTCCCAAAGTGTTACTGTGGGGTAACTCAACTGGCAGAAGAGTGTCTGCCGAAGCTGTCCAAGAAGGAGTTAAGGTGTGACCAATTGGAAGATTCCATGGGGAAATTGGTCCTGGAAGCCCTGGAAGACCAGAGTCCAGAGGGACTCCGCCTTCACCCTTCCAAAGAAGCTCGCCTACTGAGGAGAGAATTGGACAAGCTACAGGTGCATCAGGGGGTAGTCTACCGAAGGGGCCCCTCTGATGGACCGGAAGACAAGTGGCAGTTGTTTCTCCCAGAAAAGCATCGAGAGACTGTGCTGATTGCCTTACATGACCAGCATGGTCACTTAGGAGCAGAGAGAACCTTCCAACTTGTCAGAGACCGGTTTTACTGGCCCTGCATGAGGGCCGAAGTGGAGGAGTATTGCCATTCCTGTGCAAGATGCATTCAGAGGAAGACTTTACCCCATCAAGCTGCCCCAATGGGCCACCTGCAAAGTGAAGGCCCAATGGATCTGGTATGCATTGATTTTCTCTGCCTTGAACCCGATTTGAGCGGATTGGGAAATGTTCTGGTGGTAACCGACCATTTCACTCGTTATGCTCAGGCTTTCCCAACCAAGGACCAGAAGGCCTCTACAGTAGCCAAGGTACTCTTGGAGAAGTACTTTGTTCACTATGGACTGCCACAGAGAATCCATTCAGACCAAGGAAGGGACTTTGAGAGTCGCCTGATCAGGAAGCTACTAGATTCTCTGGGAGTAGAGAAGACTAGGACCACACCATATCACCCTCAAGGTGATGCCCAGCCTGAAAGGTTCAACAGGACCCTATTGAACATGTTGTGAACTTTAGAGACCGAGAAGAAGCAACACTGGAGCCAACAAATTTCAGCTCTAGTGCATGCCTACAATTGCACCACAAGTGATGTGACAGGTTTCTCTCCTTACCGGCTTATGTTTGGGAGAGAAGCAAGATTGCCAGTGGATTTGGCCTTCGGCATTTCCTTGGACCATGCCTCAGCTGCCTCCCACAAAGGATATGTGGACAGACTGAGGCGCAGTCTGAAGATAGCTTATGAAAAAGCTCAAGCGGCCTCTAACCAGAGGGGGGCCCGGAACAAGAGGAACTTTGATTTGAAAGTTAGAGTACAGGACCTACAGCCTGGGGACCGTGTACTGTTACGCAACCTAGGAATCCCTGGAAAACACAAGATTGCTGATAGATGGAGATCAGAGCCATATATCATCTGTAGAAAACTTCCAGGATTGCCTGTCTACAAGTTGAAGCCAGAAGGAAGATTGGGGCCTTTGAAGACCTGGCATAGGAATCATTTGCTCCCACTCACTGAAGCAGTCAGAATGCCTCCAGTAAGAGATGTACCTGAATCTGTTTCCATTCTGGATACCCCCAGGCCTAACACTAGGTCCCAGACATCCCAACCTAGGGGTGGACAGGACCCCCAACCTGAGGAAGAAAGAGGAGAACTTGAATGGCTATGGCCTTCCTCAACTCCAGGAAATTCTGCCATAGATCTTCCACTTACTGAGAATGTGGAAGATAACACATTGAACCCAGAAGCCACAGAGTTTGTGCCATTCAGTGATGTGCCTGAGTGCTGGGAAGATGTCCCTGGTCTCTACCCAGAACAAGAAGAAGATGTTCCAGAACCAGAGATGTTGCCAGAATGTGTTCCTGAAGAAGTTCCAAGAGAACAGAGAGCTCGCAGGAGTGTGAAGCCTCCCAAGAAGTTAACTTACCCCAAGATGGGAGAAAGTTCAGAGGACTCTGTTACCACAGCAAGGAGAAGTGCTGAAAGCCCTGACCCTTCCGCTGTTCATTTAGTGGAGGGCAACCCCAGCTCACTCTCTGGCACAGTTAAGCAGGTCGCACACACTGAAGTGACCTATCGACAGGACAGCTCCCCATCTCATGCCAATTGGTGGGAAGCTCCTCTGTCCAAATTATGTGAAAATGTTGTTCCCGAGAAAGTTTGTAGTTTGAACACTATCTTTGGGGACCAAAGATTTAAAGTGGGGGGAGTGTGTAGCGGGGTTCTACCCCTTTTAGGCTTAGAGACTACATCTCCCAGAATTCCCCAGGCTCCCAGGCTGCTGACTTCCGCCCGGGAGGCTGCTGGGGGAGATTATAAAAGGGAAGAGCGGAGACCGCCTCTTCCTCTTGGGACACTTCCTCTTCTGAGGCCTGACAGGACTGGCCTGCCTCTGCTGACAGAGCGTGTGACGCGGAGACTGCAGCCAGCAGAGACACCTGTGCGGACCGGAGCTGAAGGCCTGAAGCCTGGGCCTTGCAGCCGATGGAGTGAGACTCTCACCCCTCAGAATCCACAGCAGCGGAGCGGAGACTTCCCCTTACTGTCGGTCGGACGGAGCTGATGACCGGAGTGCAGGGCTGTGACTGAGGAGACCGGACGCCGCCATTGAAGAGACCAGAGCCACCATTAGAGGGACCGGATCGGAGGATGGTACCCCAAGGATTGGTGAGAGAGCCGGAAGGCTCATCCTGCATTGACACACACGTTTTATGCCTACTGAACTGCCTAGGCGCAATTTACCTCAGAGCAGCAATGTTACTTTTTGTGGATTACAAATGACACCATTTAAAGCTACATGTGCACCACCTCTACAGATTTATTGCCGGTGAAGAACACTGTACTAGTACAAGGACTGAGCTCTATTACTAGGGATCAGGCCTGGTCCGTTAGGTAGGCGCAGATAGATTTATTGCACCTCAGGGGTGTATAGCAGACGGTCGCCACACTGGGCGCTCCGTTTCCCCATTGTTAGATTGATATACCTGTGTACATGTTAAAGTGCATATTGCAGGGACCTGCCAAAGTATTGTAAGATATATGTTTAAATGCATGTTGCTATTCTTTTTCCTTACTGACAAAAGTAAAGCCAGTTATTCTTATTTCAGCAGTCTGCTTGTGAGTTCATACCAATTACACTTAGAGTATAAGCTAAGTTTTATGTGCATAGGGACGTACCCCTTTACTAACTGTGCCAGAGCGGGTAGAGCCAAATTGCCGGGGGTTGGTGGAGCTGTACTCAGGGACCCAAAACAAACCAGCGGCTCTCTTAACTGGGGGTAGCGCTACACTTGTATGGAAGACAAAGCTGGGGTTGTGTCTCCCATATGAATACCCAGACTAAAAAAACTTATCAGAACTTTACTGTTTACCTTTTGTCTGCAATAATACTGTGATGAGACTGATTTTGAATAATGGGTATATATGAAATAAATTGTACGTGCGAATAGAAGGGCTCCATTTGAAATCTTGGAGACAGTGGAAAAGGATATGCGCCTTTGGCAAAAAAAAAAAAAAAAAAAAACTATTTCAGTTGACCATTTGAATGAGATTGGGCCAACCGTTGTGATTGGGACACACACCGGTAGGCCTAGAGCTGCGTTTCCACTTGGGCAACTCCAAAGTCACCTGATTTAGAGTATGACTTGCGGTGCGACTTTGGTGTGGCTTTGAATGCAACTTTGATCCAAATGTACACTCTGGTACGGAGTCGCATCCGGAGTCGCATAGGAGTGGTGCAGGTACCTTTTCATAGTCATTGCAGCTTTGAGTCGCATAGATTGGGACTGGTGATATTGAAATCAATGGGCTGTGACTTGTAGTGCTGCTGTGTCCAAAGTCGCATGGCAAATTGCATTCGTGGAAACGGAGCCTAGGTCGCACAGAATGATCTTGTGTATGAATTGGGGCTGCAACTGACGATTGTGTTATTAATCGGTTGATAGCCTTGGGGAGAAAGCGTGGTGTATGACTTGGTTAATATGTGGGGTTTGAAGAAAGAGGCGGTTTGTTTTTAGATATCTCTATGATTGGAGGAGAGATATGCTGTGTATGCTAATGGAGGATGTATGCTGTGTGTACTGTTGGGGAGCTGAGTCTGGTTGATATCAGACTCAGAGTTCAAATTTTTTTATTTAAAAAAAAAAATGTCTTCCTTCAAGAAGGATGTCATTTTGGGAGCGTTCGTTTAATGTTTTTGGTCGTTGGTAGGGTCGGAGTGTATGTATAATTTTGACCTTTATGACCAAGATACAAGTCCCCATAAGTGTAAAAATATTTTTTTAAAGGGTTTGGTTTTTAAGTCGAAAAACCTGTTTCTTAGCCAGTAGACCATGTATTGTTGGGACACAATAGAAGTTGTCACACCCTAGGAGGGGGGGGGGTGGGGGTCTCAGGCTTCTAACTGAGAACATGGGGGGAAGTGCTGTGAACTCTCAGAGCCAAATATTGTGCTTTGTATTTGGGACAAGAATGCACATCGGTCCCTGCCCTCAGGGCATGCAGACTGTTTAGTTGAATATGCCTATATTTTAGGATAGACCCTACTTGACATAGCCTAAAGTGTTTGTCTAGGGAGAAGTGTTGATATTGGTGTCTATGGTCAGTGTTTGTAGGGAGAAAAAGTTTTTGTGTTGGTTTTCATTTGTTAATGTCGGCCATTTTTCTGTAGTCCGGATTTCGTCCACCATTTTGCCGTTGACCGATTTTCGATTACTGCAACTGTTTTTTTGTCTCTGCTAATTTTAGCCCCGAGCTGAATCTTGTACTGAATTAATGGCGCAATTTTTGACCATGGGCCAGGTCTTGATTTTTGTTTGGCCCGGCTGCCATTTTGTGTCCGCTGTGTGTGGGTGGAATTGCTATTTGTGTTTATAGAGGCGCAGTTTAAGGCACTGTTTCCTTTTTAAGTGAATTCAATCATTTCAGTTTTTATACTTTTAAAATGGCGTGTGTTGTTTTTGATTGTTTGTGGCCTACAGTGGAAGGGAAGGGCTTTGATCGACCTTTTTCAGCTGTCTTTTTGCAGGAGTTTTGTTGCACTGTTGTGTGGTATTCTGGTTTTAAAACTGGTGGTTTGACTTCCCAGGGGATATGTGAGTCAAGGGGGATTGCCACATGGGGGTTTATTCCACCCACTCCAGGAAAAAAAGGTTTATTTGCTGATGCAAGCCATAGATTTTTCTAATGTCTTGATAGACAAAATAAGGTTTATATTGTAATACTGTTTTGGAAAGACATTCAAAATTATTGTAATATCAAGGTACAGAGAGAAGCCATAATATTTGTTTTGAATAGTGGAGGATTTCATGGTGTTTTGTAGTTTGTCTGACAACACATTAATGGGGCTACCGGTAATCGGTAGTAGAGCATGTAAATGTGAGGATTAGTACGCTAGCATACTAGGAGGCCGTGTATAATAATCGGAAAACGCTGGGTGCCAGTACTGTAAAAATAAGTCACTAGCAGTACTGATCTGATTAGTGCAAGGGTGCCCTGGGTGAGGCCCCAAACCAGTCAGACAGCTGCCTTACACATGAGATCTGGGTTTGGGGCTCCGGACATGAGACCCCTTAAAGCTGTGGAGGGTATTTTTGATGTCTGGTGGTAGACCCCGGAATAAAAAAAAAAAAAATATTTTGGAAGTAGTTCAGTTGTGGCTTCAGAAATCTGTAATGGTGAGTGCATTGATGGAGGTGTAGTTTGATTCTCAGAGGAGGAACTGTTTTTTTTGTCATAAGAGTCCTTAGTTTTCATTCTGTCCCTGCCTGCTCTAAAGAGCTGAGTGGGGCAGACTAACGCTGGTTAAGACCTGTTTGTGGTTTTGAACGTAATGACGTAGAGAAGGCTAGAGTTGGCTTTTTGGGGAGCAAATAGTCACTACTGTATGGGGTTCAGTTTTACTGTAGAACTGTGGAAGCTATATTTTACATTTGTGATTGTTGTTTTTTTTGTACAATAGAGGGCTCATTTTGTTTTTTAATCCCATTGTGTTACTGGCCGATTGATCAATTGTGAAGGTAGTAGTCGATTGATTTTATGGTCGAGTAGTTGTTTCAGCTCTAGTATGAATCTTTCTCTTTATAAACTGCTGTGAATCGTAAGTTTTGTAATTAGATCTGTAAACACTGGCGATGTTGTAACTACTATAAATCATATTGCAATTAGGTGTGCATCAGATAACTACCTCCTGTAATAATACGCATAGGGTCCGGATTATCCAAGTTTGTGCTAAACATTCTTGAGATAACAGAAGTAATAAGCTTTTGTTAAGCATTTCTTTTGGAATATTTCTGAAAAGTCCACGGAGGGGATTGGACTATTATTTGGTTCAGGAAATCTCTAGGCTAATTTTTTGAAGGGCTATAGCCGGTGCAGAGAATATTGTTCTGGCAAGTAGTGAAAAAAAGGCAGCAACGTTGGCAGGGGTGGGGCCTGTCTACCTAATTCTTGTCCAGAGATTAGCTACCTCTGAAGTAGGCAACCTCTAAAGAGGTTGGGGGATCAGTTCAAGGTCCATCGTAAATATGGGTCTTGGGTTGTGAAATATGCAAGATTAGGATTGCTGGACTGACAGAATTTATTCTAAAAGAGGTACTTTTAAGCTAAAAAAAAAAAAAAAAAAACTTGGGAAGCCCTGTGGTACAATCACCGTGGGAAGATGATGGTGGGAGGTAAGGAGAAAGCGCACCAAATGACAGCCAATAGAACCACATCCCCAGAATAGTGACGGTGATGATCAGGGGAACAGCCTCCACATCTAAGGTATGTACCAACAATGCTACTAATCCAGTTGTCACCAACCATGTTTCATTCCTGGTGTTTTTGCAAGAATAAATCCCTGGAAGGTGAGCGTTTTTATTATAGAAAATATGAAATATGTGTGACGTCTAGAGGTCACCTTTGACCCAGCTAATCATGTGAGGGGGAATATGAAATATGTGTGACGTCTAGAGGTCATCTTTGACCCAGCTTATCATGCGAGGGTGTGGAATATGCCATATATATTTTGTGTCCTGTGATTTCTGTTGTCGCAGCTGCTGACAGCCCACCCCAAATGACCCCCCCCTTGTTTCCGACCAGATCTGTGAGTATGCAAAAAGAACTGTAGTGACATGCAAATGACCTGAGAGCTGTACTAATGAATTGGTGCATTTACTAAAATGTTTGTTTTCCAGAAGACAGTTCAGCAAGAGGTTTTCTGGTGAAGTATGATTTGTTGAAAAATGAAAAAAACATTTTATTGCGAGTTGATAATTTTTTTCCTCACCATGGTGAATATTTTTTTTTTGGGGAATTACTGGTATACCATAAAACAAATCCACGTGGTATTAATATGTATTAAGTAATACATATTAATAATTAATAACAATTTTTGCTATTTTAAAATAAGGTGCACTGTTTATGTAATGTAAATGTATATTTGTGTCATATGCTAATGTCTTGTTACAAATATATAACTTGCTTGGACTCCGTTCCCTGTGGGGAGCCCACTTTACTCATCCCCATTGCACCCCTTACAAGTATTAAGTCTTGATGACCGTTGCTCCTGTCTGGCATTCCTCCAATATCTGTACACTGACATTCTCCTTTTTTGTGTGTTTTATGTATTCATGCATGACGGTCTGGAGGCCCACCCAACCACCACCTGAAGACAATCAAGTCATCTCTTGAGAGAAATGTGACAAGTAAGACTACCCTGAACTGTTCTTCACCATGCTGAAAAGTGCTGTCTCGCGGTCCGATCCAAGCGGAGAAACCACTACACGGTCTCACCAAGTTACAGGACTAGATATGCCAGGATCCCGCCATCAATGTTGGAGTTCCGCTCTTCCAAGGCAGAGGGGCGATGAAACATTGCAGTACAGACACTCATGGTTTAGATGTGAAGCCTCAAGGGCACCTGGATTTGTTTCCTGTCTTAAGCCTACCTTGAGGAGTTCCGGCGTGTTCAACAAAGAAAGAGGAGGCCGTGGTGGTGGTGGGGAAGGTTTGGGACTTCTGGGCTGTTGTGGGTGGGTACAAAATCATTGAAGGACTACTTAAGTTCAAGAATGAACTTCAGGGGGAACTGTGTTGGAGATTTTGAATATTTAGAATGGAATTGGATTGCCATGCCCTATCGGATGTGTATATATGTGCATGTGTATATATATATATATATATTTATATATATTTATGGAGATATATGTGCGGGGAGGTGTATATGATTTTAGCTGGTAGTTTGTTTCTGTTAAGGGTTAATTTAGCTAAGGGACTTTTGTGTGTGTATGGTTTATTAGAACATTAAGTAAGAGGAGTCTGGTATCTGCCTAGTAGCTCACTTGTCCCTTTTGATATGATAACTAAGAGGGCTGATGAGTGTAACTCACCAAGGCTAGTGTGGGCTTTGTTGCCTAGGCAACTCAACCAACTAACATTAGGCTGCAGGGGTAACCAATCAGGCAATGCACTTCTGAACCAATGAGGTGTTTGATTGGTAGGAGTGGGTTAAACGAACAACATAAAAACCAAGGGTTGAGGAATGGGACTTCTCTTAGCCTGATGCTGTGGACATGTAAGCTATGTAATTTATTCTCTCTCTCTCTCTCTCTCTCCCCCTCTCTCTCCCCTCTCTCCCCTCTCTCTCCCTCTCTCTCTCTCCTGTAATGTATTCTGTGTATCTCTAACCTTCCTCTAAACTTTAATCTTTCTCCTAGGACTTTAATATGTTTTGATAACCTTGTTGATCAGTGTATATCTGTTGTAAACCATGTGGCCTTAAATATCTCCTAAAGCCTAGATAACCCTGTACATGTACCAACACCTAAGTTTATGATAAGTTCTAAATTATTCTGACGTTTCTTTCCTGTATTAATAAATTGTAATTGTTTATCCTATTCGCACCGATATCGTACGTTTATATTCTTATACAGACAAAGGTTTAATCGCGTTATTCGCTTGTATCTATATTCATTTAAGTAAGCTAGAAATTCAGCTTTAACAAACCCTGTCGGAGTTTAGTCCGATGGGAAAACCGGTCGTGTGTACGTGGCATGAGTCTTCTTATTTTGGTAAGTGCTTCCCATTGGTCAGCTTAGTCACGTGGTAGCACTGACTAATGTGCACTTGCCATTGGCATTATGATGGATACTCACAATGCACAGGGGCTGTGCATTGCAATGTATAGTGTATGGGCAGCTATGACATATGGAAGCTATGGCAGCATGGCCGCTATGTGCAGTAGGGTCCAGAGGGGTGTTCAGGATATTTGGAGGTAGTTCAGTTTGGAAAAATGTATTTTCTAAAAGAAAAAAAAAAACATGCTAGTGTTTTTTGATACACAGTGCTTCAGCAAAACAAATGTCCTCCAGTTGGGGCTTACGTCTACTTTAATTCCCTTAGGAGTACCATTGTGCATATAATATCTGATATATAATATGCATGATATGGGTTGTATTTTTATTATAATCTTAAAATAAATAAAAAACAAAGACTATTTAAAAGTAGTTGCCATATAAGAACTATACTTGTCCATTCGGCATAGAAAAAACCTTCACAAACAAGTTATATCATTTATACATTTGCTTTGCTTCGCAGTGAATTATTAATCCTCTAGATACGATCCACATAGTTTATTATACAATGAGTAGATACAGGGTTATCAGATGCCCTTGTTCTTCAAATGAATGATCACAATAACTCTTGTAGCAAGAAAAAAGAGTATTCAGCCCAAACACATATTTTTCTTCTGCTGAAAAAAAAAATCTTTATAAACCAACCTTCACAGATTTGTTGATGACAAAGGGAGAATTCAGTCTTGTATGCTTTAGTTTTAGCTGCATATGTGACATAAACATAATGGTTTTAAATATGACACAATAATATTATGTGTGCAACTTACAAAATGAAACATAAAATCAAAAAGAACCTATCCTGTTGTATACATTTGTTTATTAATCCATTTTTTGTGATACAATAGATTGTATCACAAAAAATGTATTAAGAAATAAAACAAATAAATCAATAGTAAATATTGTGTCAACCCAGCTTGCTGTTATAAACATGCATTCCTTGCACACTATAAACTAATGCTAACTATAATGTAAACAGTGCCCAAAACCTATAATGTTAATTGTCCCACTCAATGAATAAATAAATAATTACCGACTTTGTTAAACTTAAAGTGCTCAAGACAATATTATTGTGCAAATTGCAAATTCCAGTGATTAAGAATAAAGAGCTCAATCAGTAATAATGTGCGAAATATAAGTTCCTCTATCAAACCATGCTCAAGTGAAAGAATATCAAGTATCCAAAAATAAATGTGCCAAACAATCGATCACTTCGTGTGATTATAAACAGCATGTCAGCTCTAGACATCTTGCAGACACTGGAGCAAAGGTGCACTGTAGAGTTTACTTGGGTCTATTCTCCTATTATTCTTGTGGCTATTGGAGGCATAATTTAGAGTCCATCCTGCTAAAGAGTGCATTTAGCCTGGGTTCAGACTAGTGCGGTGCGAATTAAAGGCCCTGCGTTACTGCGCAGTGAAACGTCGGCTGTTCTGCGGTGTGTCCGCGTTTTAGGTGCGAATCAGCTGCTAACATAAATTCGCAACTCATTGTACTATTTCTGAGGGGGAAATCCACGCCAAATTTTTATAAAAAAAACGGCATGGGTTCCCCCTCCAGAGGCATACCAGGCCCTTAGGTCTGGTATGGATTTTAAGGGTACAGACCATATCAGACCATATCAGACCCTTATCCGAGCACGCAGCCTGGCAGGTCAGGAAAGGGGGTGGGGACGAGCGAGCGCCCCCCCTCCTGAACCGTACCAGGCAGCATGCCCTCAACATAGGGGTGTGGGTGCTTTGGGGAAGGGGGGCACCCTGGGGCCCCCCACCCCAAAGCACCTTGTCCCCATGTTGATGAGGACAAGGGCCTCTTCCCAACAACCCTGGCCGTTGGTTGTCGGGGTCTGGGGGCGGGGGGCTTATCGGAATCCGGGAGCCCCCTTTAATAAGGGGGCCCCCAGATCCCTGCCCCCCACCCTATGTGAATGAGTATGGGGTATGGGGTACGATGTACCCCTACCCATTCACCTAAGGTGTAAAGTGTAAATAAAAAAAACACACAATTTTTTAAAAATATTTTATTGCACTGCTCCGGGGGTCTTCTTCCGTCTTTGGGGGTCTTCATGCCGGACTCCTCCGCTATTTTACCTAGCTCTTTTACCGAGCGGAGGAGCCCGGCTTTCTTCTTCGTCGTCGCGTTGTCTGGGGGTCTCGATCCGCCTTCGGGGTTCTTCCAGGGTCTCTTCTGTTCTTGCCGCTGTCGTCGCCTTCTGCGCCGCCTTCTTCTTCTTAAGATGTTGACTCGTCGCTCTCTCTGGCCGGAATGGCATAGACGCGCTGTGTTTTTCGGCATAGGGGATAGCCTTAAAATCCATACCCAACCTAAGGGCCTGTGTCATGAGGGCTCCATCCGTGGCCGGCGACCTGATGATCCTGCCAGTAATCGGCGCCTCAGCATCCCTGGTTCCCGTTCTCGGCTGCCATTGCGCATGCGCGAGCGCGCGCGTGCACGCCCGCAGACAGGGGGCGAGCGTGCGCGGACGGGTGAGCGCCTCCATTGGCGCCAATGAGGCTATTTAAACCCTCCTGTGACTGACGGTCCCCGCTGTCTGCTCTACAACGTTCTGTGTTTGAAACCTGATCTGAAGTCTGTTTACCTGTATCTGACCCGGCTATCCTTGACCATCCGCTCTGTCCCTGTGTATCGACCTTGGCTTGTCTTTGACCATCCTCTTGTCTGCTCCATCTGTACCGTGCTGCCAGCCTGATATCTGACCCGGCCTGCCTGACCATTCCAGAGCCAGCTTACCTGTTATACCAGTCTGCATACAGATCCAAGTCTGCCTGTTGTTCCAGTCTGCACACAGATACAAGTCTGCCTGTTGTTCCAGTCTGCATACAGATCCAAGTCTGCCTGTTGTTCCAGTCTGCACACAGATCCAGCTTACCTGTTGTTCCAGTCTGCATACAGATCCAAGTCTGCCTGTTGTTCCAGTCAGCACACAGATCCAGCTTACCTGTTGTTCCAGTCTGCACACAGATCCAGCTTACCTGTTGTTCCAGTCTGCATACAGATCCAAGTCTGCCTGTTGTTCCAGTCTGCACACAGATCCAGC
Source organism: Lithobates sylvaticus (assembly GCA_028564925.1). Taxonomy (NCBI): domain Eukaryota; kingdom Metazoa; phylum Chordata; class Amphibia; order Anura; family Ranidae; genus Lithobates; species Lithobates sylvaticus. Next base: position 152,980,481 of record CM053027.1, read on the forward strand.
TTACCTGTTGTTCCAGTCTGCATACAGATCCAAGTCTGCCTGTTGTTCCAGTCTGCCTACAGCTACCTACTTACCTCATCCGCTGAGCTTATCCAGGAAGCTCTTGTACCGGTCTGACCATTCCTGCCAGGCACCTGTGCCCCTCCTGACTCCTGGTCCTACTGTCCCATCATCAGGGGACCGGCGAGTGGGAGCCGCAAGGGAGGCCCTTCTCTGCTAATCAGACTCACCACTACCAGGGAGCGTGACAGTAGCAGACAGCCATGTCTGAGTCTGAGCAGGGGGCCTCTCCTATGGAAGGACTGTGCCAACACCTGGCAGGACTGACCGAGGCGGTAAAGAATCTCCAGCAGGGATACACCCGGTTGGAAGAACGGGTGCTGGCTCTACCACCAACAGCCCCATCTGGGGGAAGTCCAGGACCATCGGTGATAATGCTCCCTCCAGAGCCCCGGGTACCAATCCCTGAGAGATTCTCGGGTGCCCGCAACCTCTTTCGGGACTTCCGTAACTCCTGTGAACTGTTCTTTGCACTACAGCCACGTACTTTTTCCCTGGAAGCCACCAAGGTGGGCTTCGTGATCTCCTTACTCTCCGGAGACCCGCGGACCTGGGCCCACCGCCTCCTAGAGCAGAAGGACCCCGCACTGGCCGGTCTTAATTCATTTTTTGACACCATGGCCCAACTCTATGAAGACCCCCAACTCGCTGCCACCGCAGAGACCACTCTGCGCGCCCTCCAGCAGGGGCGAAGGCCTGTGGAAGACTATGTCGCGGACTTTAGGCGCTGGGGTGCGGATACCCAGTGGAACGACGCGGCTCTGCGTCACCAGTTCCGCCTAGGACTTTCTGAGGCACTAAAAGATGAGCTGGCGAGAGTTGGGGTACCCCAGACCCTGGACACTCTGATCAACCTGGTCATCCAGATTGACCGACGACTAAGGGAGCGCAGGTCGGAACGTGCATCCGGTTTCCCTCGTCCTACCTGGATGCTCCCCAAGGCCCCAAGTCACCTGCAGACTGGCTCGGTCCAGCGGTCTGTAACCCTCCCTGATTCCTCCGAGCCCATGCAGTTAGGGCTCTTGAGGCCTTCTCTAACTTCTGAGGAACGGCAACATCGTCGGGTCAACAACTTGTGCCTCTACTGTGGTGAGCCTGGGCACTACGTAAGGAACTGTCCGGCCAAGGCTCGTAAGTGCCCTCTCATGCCTGCTTGCTCTATGGACTCCTCAACCCAGGTCTCCTCTCACCTTGCCCTTTCTGTCTTGTTACAGCTTCCGGGAAGAATCCTCCAGGTACCCGCCATTATTGATTCCGGGGCATGCAGCTGTTTCATGGACTCGTCCTTCGCTGCCCAACACCGGATCTCTCTCCAGCCTAAATCCCAGGGACTGTCAGTTTACCTGGCGGATGGCTCCTCCATCCGTTCAGGCCCGGTTACGCAAGAGACCATCCCACTGCCCATGACCATCTCGGACAACCACCAGGAACTTCTTTGCATGGACATTATTTCCTCTCCATTATCCCCTATAATCCTGGGCATGCCGTGGCTGAAGGCCCACAACCCAGTCATCGACTGGGCCACTGGGATGGTTTCCTTCTCCTCTCAGTACTGTCAGACGTCTTGCAGACCTCCTAATTCCTCCCAGCTGGCTACTCTGCTAAGTGGGGACTCTGAGATGGACCTCCGTCGGGCTATTCCCCAGGCCTACCACGACTATCTAGATGTCTTCAGCAAACAGGCAGCAGAGGTGCTCCCTCCTCACAGGGCTTATGATTGCCCAATTGAACTTTTCCCTGGAGCAGAGATCCCCTTTGGAAGGGTCTTCCCCCTGACAGAAGTGGAGCAAGGCAAGTTGAAGGAGTACATTGAGGAGAAGCTCCGAAAAGGCTTCATCCGCCCATCTACCTCTCCTGCGGGCGCGGGCATATTCTTCGTGGAGAAAAAAGATCACACCCTTTGGCCCTGTGTGGACTATAGGGAGCTGAACAACATTACGGTCAAGAACCGTTACCCTCTCCCGTTGGTCCCTGAACTCTTCCAGAGGCTTGGCACGGCCACCATCTTCACGAAGCTTGACCTACGGGGGGCTTATAATCTGGTCCGGATTAAAGACGGGGATGAGTGGAAGACGGCCTTTCGGACACGGTATGGGCATTACGAGTATCTCGTGATGCCCTTCGGCCTGTGCAATGCCCCCGCAACCTTTCAATACTTCATTAATGACGTACTTCGGGACTTCCTGGACTTGTTTGCCGTGGTATATCTGGACGATATCTTGATTTTCTCCCCCTCTTTAGAGACCCACCGCAGACACGTCAAGGAGGTCCTGGGACGACTCCGTATCCACGGCCTGTATGCCAAGGCAGAGAAATGCCAGTTTGAACAGGAGAGTATCCCCTTCCTTGGGCTAATCATCTCAAGTACAGGCATCAAGATGGACCCCCAGAAGATTTCTGCCATCTTGGAATGGCCCACTCCGGCAGACAAAAAGGGCATCCAACGGTTCATTGGCTTTGCCAATTTTTACCGTAAGTTTATCAGGGGGTTCTCCGCCATTGTGGCGCCTATCACCCAACTGACCAAACAAGGGACCCGGTTCCGGTGGTCTTCCGAGGCCCAGGAGGCCTTTGATGCCCTTAAAACTCTGTTTACCTCGGCACCCATCCTCAGGCACCCGGACTCCTCTCTACCCTTCACCTTGGAGGTCGATGCCTCCGAGATCGCGGTGGGTGCCATTCTGTCCCAGAGACAGGGGGACAAGTCCCTGCTGCACCCGGTCGCCTTCTTCTCCCGCAAGTTGTCCTCGGCCGAGAGGAACTATGATGTGGGCGACCGAGAACTACTGGCGATCAAGGCTGCCCTGGAAGAATGGCGATACCTCCTGGAGGGGGCCTCTCACCCCATTCTAATATTCACCGACCATAAGAATCTGGAATACTTGAAGTCAGCTAAGAGATTGAAACCCAGACAAGCCAGATGGGCACTTTTCTTTTCCCGCTTTACTTTCCATGTGACATACCGGCCCGGATCCAAGAATGTCAAACCAGATGCCCTGTCTAGGATGTACCACAAGCACCAGGAAGAAGATCCCCCTGACACTATTCTGGCCCCAGGAAACTTTCTCCTTCTTCAAGAGGACTTGCTGTCCAAATTCAAACGTGCCTCAGCAGGGCAAAGGCCCACTTCCGAAACCCAGCTACAGGAGAAGGATGGCCTATTCTGGTACGGGGACAAGATCTACACCCCGGAACAGCTCCGGGTAACAACTATGGAGCTGTGCCATGACCACGCCTTGGCCGGTCACTTCGGTGTCGCTAAGACCACCGACTTGGTACAGCGTACCTTCTGGTGGCCTCAACTACGGGCTGACTGTAAAAGATTTGTGGACACTTGCCCCACCTGCATCCGGAACAAGAATCCCAAAACCAGGGCCTGGGGCCTCCTTAAACCCCTGTCTGTCCCAGATCGTCCCTGGAGGATGATCTCCCTAGATTTCATTGTGGAGTTGCCCCCAGCAGAAGGCCACACGACGATCTTTGTGATCGTCGATCAGCTGTCCAAGATGGCTCACTTCATCCCCATGAAGGGCACCCCCTCGGCTCCAGAGACGGCACGGGCCTTTATTAGGGAAATTGTCCGCCTTCACGGGGTCCCGGCTAACATCGTCTCGGATCGAGGGGTACAATTCACCTCTCGATTCTGGAGGTCCCTGTGCCAGTCCTTGGATATCGAACTCTCTCTCTCCTCTGCGTACCATCCTCAGTCTAATGGGCAGACGGAGCGGACCAATCAGACCCTAGAGCAGTACCTGCGCTGCTTCTCCTCCTTCGCCCAAGATGACTGGATCTCCCTTCTGCCCCTGGCCGAGTTCGCATATAACAACGCCACCCACTCCGCCACCAAACAGACCCCCTTTTTCGCCAACTATGGGTACCACCCGGCATTTCTGCCTAACTCACTTCCTGACTGCACTGTGCCAGCAGTCCAAGAGCGAATTCAGTTCTTTTCCACCAACAACCAACTTCTTCAGGAGACCATGACTAGGACCCAGGAGTACAACAAAACCGTATTTGACAAAAAGAGACGGGGGGAACTGGTGCTTGTCCCGGGCGAAACTGTATGGCTATCCACCTCTAACCTAAAACTGGCTTGCCCTTCACGGAAACTGGGCCCCAAGTTCTTGGGCCCCTTCCCGGTCAAGAGGAGGATCAACGAGGTGGCTTATGAATTGGAACTTTCAGATTCTTTGAAGATTCACCCGGTCTTCCATGTGTCCTTACTGAAGCCCTCGGTTAGTAACCCTTTCCCCAACCGGAGGGCCATTCCTCCTGATCCGGTCATAGTGGACGGGGAGGAGGAGTTCGAGGTGGAAGCCATCCTTAATGTCAGAAGAAAGCAGAACCAGAACCAGTTCCTAATCAAGTGGAAGGGGTACGGCCCCGAGGAGAACTCCTGGGAGCCCGAGGAGAACATCCACGCTAAGAGTCTAGTCCAATCTTTTAAGAGAGCCCATCCTGAGAAATTTGCCCCGAGGGGCATCCGGAGGCTGCCCCTTAGGGGGGGGCAATGTCATGAGGGCTCCATCCGTGGCCCGCGACCTGATGATCCTGCCAGTAATCGGCGCCTCAGCATCCCTGGTTCCCGTTCTCGGCTGCCATTGCGCATGCGCGAGCGCGCGCGTGCACGTGCACGCGCGCGCCCGCAGACGGGGGCGAGCGTGCGCGGACGGGTGCGCGCCTCCATTGGCGCCAATGAGGCTATTTAAACCCTCCTGTGACTGACGGTCCCCGCTGTCTGCTCTACAACGTTCTGTGTTTGAAACCTGATCTGAAGTCTGTTTACCTGTATCTGACCCGGCTATCCTTGACCATCCGCTCTGTCCCTGTGTATCGACCTTGGCTTGTCTTTGACCATCCTCTTGTCTGCTCCATCTGTACCGTGCTGCCAGCCTGATATCTGACCCGGCCTGCCTGACCATTCCAGAGCCAGCTTACCTGTTATACCAGTCTGCATACAGATCCAAGTCTGCCTGTTGTTCCAGTCTGCATACAGATCTAAGTCTGCATGTTGTTCCAGTCTGCACACAGATACAAGTCTGCCTGTTGTTCCAGTCTGCATACAGATCCAAGTCTGCCTGTTGTTCCAGTCTGCACACAGATACAAGTCTGCCTGTTGTTCCAGTCTGCATACAGATCCAAGTCTGCCTGTTGTTCCAGTCTGCACACAGATCCAGCTTACCTGTTGTTCCAGTCTGCATACAGATCCAAGTCTGCCTGTTGTTCCAGTCTGCACACAGATCCAGCTTACCTGTTGTTCCAGTCTGCACACAGATCCAGCTTACCTGTTGTTCCAGTCTGCATACAGATCCAAGTCTGCCTGTTGTTCCAGTCTGCACACAGATCCAGCTTACCTGTTGTTCCAGTCTGCATACAGATCCAAGTCTGCCTGTTGTTCCAGTCTGCCTACAGCTACCTACTTACCTCATCCGCTGAGCTTATCCAGGAAGCTCTTGTACCGGTCTGACCATTCCTGCCAGGCACCTGTGCCCCTCCTGACTCCTGGTCCTACTGTCCCATCATCAGGGGACCGGCGAGTGGGAGCCGCAAGGGAGGCCCTTCTCTGCTAATCAGACTCACCACTACCAGAGAGCGTGACAGCCTGGTATGCTGCTGAAGGGGGAATCCAAGACGTTTTTTAAAAAAAAAATTGGCGTGGATTTCCCCCTCAGAAGTAGTAAAATGACTTGCAATTTTTTGTTTACCACGCAAGTCAGGTGCGAATCAGATGCGTGCCCATAGAAGATAATGGGCCTGAATTCGCACCTGATCTGCCCCGCACCGCACCAAAGTCGGTGGCGTTTTTTCTGCAATGCGCAGTGCGCATGCATCGGACATACAGTGGTGTGAAAAAGTGTTTGCCCCCTTCCTCATTTCCTGTTCCTTTGCATGTTTGTCACACTTAAGTGTTTCGGAACATCAAACCAATTTAAACAATAGTCAAGGACAACACAAGTAAACACAAAATGCAATTTGTAAATGAAGGTGTTTATTATTTAAGGTGAAAAAAAATCCAAACCATCATGGCCCTGTGTGAAAAAGTGATTGCCCCCTAAACCTAATAACTGGTTGGGCCACCCTTAGCAGCAACAACTGCAACCAAGCGTTTGCGATAACGTGCAATGAGGCTTTTACAGCGTCCTGGAGGAATTTTGGCCCACTCATCTTTGCAGAATTGTCCTAATTCAGTTACATTAGAGGGTTTTCGAGCATGAACAGCCTTTTTAAGCTCATACCACAACATCTCAATAGGATTCAGGTCTGGACTTTGGCTAGGCCACTCCAAAGTCTTCATTTTGTTTTTCTTCAGCCATTCGGTGGTGGACTTGCTGGTGTGTTTAGGATCATTGTCCTGCTGCAGAACCCAAGTTCGTTTCAGCTTGAGTACACGAACAGATGGTCGGACATTCTCCTTCAGGATCTCTTGGTAGACAGCAGAATTCATAGTTCCTTTTATCACGGCAAGTCTTCCAGGTCCTGAAGCAGCAAAACAGCCCCAGACCATCACACTACCACCACCATATTTTACTGTTGGTATAATGTTCTTTTTCTGAAATGCAGTGTTCCTTCTACGCCAGATATACTTGGACACACACCTTCCAAAGAGTTCCACTTTTGTCTCATCGGTCCACAGAATGTTGTCCCAAAAGTCTTGGGGATCATCAAGATGTGTTGTGGAGAAATTGAGACGAGCTTTGATGTTCTTTTTGCTCAGCAGTGATTTTCTCCTTGGAACTCTGCCATGCAGGCCATTTTTGCCCAGTCTTTTCCTGATGGTGGAGGCATGAACGCTGACCTTAACTGAGGCAAGTGAGGCCTGCAGTTCCTTGGACGTTGTTGTGGGGTCTTTTGTGACCTCTTGGATGAGTCGTCGCTGCGCTCTTGGGGTAATTTTGGGCGGCCGGCCACTCCTGGGAAGGTTCACCACTGTTCCATGTCTTCGCCATTTGTGGATAATGGCTCTCACTGTGGTTCGCTGGATTCCCAAAGCTTTTGAAATGGCTTTATAACCCTTTCCAGACTGATAGATCTCAATTACTTTCTTTCTCAATTGTTCCTGAATTTCTTTGGGTCTCGGCATGATGTGTAGCTTTTAAGGATCTTCTGGTGGACCTTACTGTGTCAAGCAGCTTCTATTTAAGTGATGCCTTGATTGTGAACAGGTGTGGCAATAATCAGGCCTGGGTGTGGCTAGAGAAATTGAACTAAGGTGTGGACAACCACAGTTATAGTATGTTTTAACAAGGGGGGCAATCACTTTTTCACACAGGGCCATGATGGTTTGGATTTTTTTTCACCTTTAATAATAAACACCTTCATTTACAAATTGCATTTTGTGTTTACTTGTGTTGTCCTTGACTATTGTTTAAATTGGTTTGATGTTCCGAAACACTTAAGTGTGACAAACATGCAAAGGAACAGGAAATGAGGAAGGGGGCAAACACTTTTTCACACCACTGTATGTAAACATGCCTCATTGAAAACAATGGGTTTTCAAATGTCCTGCGAATTCGCAGTGTTTTCCACCGCTGCAAATTCGCAATAGTGTGAACCCAGGCTCAGAACTGCTTATTTAACAATAAGAGGTCAAAGGATTCAGGTGAGTAAGCATTTTGAAGAGACAAGTGTTAAGGCTGGCCGAAGGGCCAGCCTGTATTTGTGGGAGGAGTCAGAGAGACTATTTAAGCCTCCTCCTCTTCTAGGGCCAGGGTCGTCGGCGTTCTGGGTTAGGAGGGGGTGGGGCTGTCACCGTGGAGCCGTGCCAGCTACAACCTGCTGCGTGGTGGCGGTGTCTCGGTGCTTACACCGGGCAGACCGCTTACCCTCCGACCTTGTTACCACCGGGTACTTCGGTGCTTCCACCGGGGTGGTCGGCCGTCCACCAGCTCCTCTCTCCCTGGGCAGTTACGGCTTCCAGGGGGGGGGTGTCCGCATGATGGGACATGTCTGCTGGTGCGGGGGGGTGTTCGGCCGCCGCCGCCGACTCCTCTACCCATACACATCCAGCTCCACGAGGGAGCCGCCTGCCTGGTGCGCAAGGGGGGAGGGGGTCGGCCGCCGCCACCTCTTCACATACACAGGTGCACGAGGCTCATATCTGCGGGGGTGTTTCGGCCGCCGCCAGCTCCTCGCTCCCAGTGCATAGCTGCTCCACGTGGGGGGCCGCCTGCTGAGTCTCCCGGTGTTCACGGGGGCTGATTAGCCGCCGCTGACTTCTCTCCCCATGCGCTGCCATCTCCACAAGGCAGCCACACGCTTGTTGCCCGCCTGCTCCTCTCATGTTACCCGGCTACAGGAGGGGGAAGGGCCGCCGGTTCTGGGGGGGGCATGGGCAGTCACCTGGCCGTCACTCCTTTCCTCCACCAGACCATCCTCAGCAGTCATGGCAACGGCCAGACTTGAGGGACAGGGCTGCCAGGTTGCTACTTTCACTTGTTTCACTTTCTTGGTCAGTATTTCTATTTGCAGCTATTGCAGCGTTCTGCGGCTTTCTGACATAGCGTTTCTGCCCGCCATTTCTGTCATAGCGTTTCTGCCCGCCATTTCTGTCATAGCGTTTCTGCCCGCCATTTTTTCTGTCATAGCGTTTCTGCCCGCCATTTTCTGTCATAGCGTTTCTGCCCGCTATGTTCTGTCATAGCGTTTCTGCCCGCCATTTTCTGTCATAGCGTTTCTGCCCGCCATTTTCTGTCATAGCGTTTCTGCCTGCCATTTTCTGTCATAGCGTTTCTGCCCGCCTTTTTCTGTCATAGCGTTTCTGCCCGACATTTTTCTGGCATAGTGTTCTGCCCGGAATGTCTGTCGTAGCATGTTTCTGCCCGGCATTCCTGTCATAGCATGTTTCTGCCCGGCATTCCTGTCATAGCATGTTTCTGCCCGGCATTTCTGGCGGAGCGTTTTCTGCCCGACATTTCTGGCGGAACGTTTTCTGCCCGGAATTTCTGTCGAACGCTTTCTGCCCGGCATTTCTGTCTCCGCATTCTTCCCCGGTATTTCTGTCATAGCACTCTGCCCCTGCGTTTCTGTCATAGCGTTCTGCCCCTGGGTTCTGTCATAGCGTTCTGCCCCTGCGTTTCTGTCAGCGTTCTGCCACTGCGTTTCTGTCAGTGTTCTGCCCCTGCGTTTCTGTCATAGCGTTCTGCCCCTGCGTTTCTGTCATAGCGTTCTGCCCCTGCATTTCTGTCATAGCGTTCTGCCTCTGCATTTCTGTCATAGCGTTCTGCCCCTGCGTTTCTGTCATAGGGCTCTGCCCCTGCGTTTCTGTCATAGCGCTCTGCCCCTGCGTTTTTGTCATAGCGTTCTGCCCCTGCGTTGCTGTCATAGCGTTCTGACCCAGCATTTCTGTCAATTACGTCATGCCCCAGCTTTCAGGTCATGCCCCAGCGTTTCGTCTCGGCGTACAGTCTCTGCGTTGTCATAGTCTTTCTGCCCCAGCATTTCTGGCGCGATGTGCTGCCCAGCATTCCTGGCTCAGCGTTCAGTCTCAGCATTTCTGTCAGGGCTTTTCTGCCTCAGCGTTTCTGCCCAGGATTTCTGTCATTGCATTTCTGCCTCAGCGTTCAGGCTCAGCGTGTTTCCGTCATTTGCGTTTCTGCCCAGGTTTTCTGTCATAGCGTTCTGCCCAGGATTTCTGTCGTTGCATTTCTGCCTCAGCATTGCAGTCCCAGCGTTTCTGCCCAGGGTTTCCATCCTTGCATTTCTGTCATTGCGTTCAGCCCAGGATTTCTGTCATTGCATTTCTGCCCCTGGATTTCTGTCATTGCGTTTCTGCCTCTGGACTTCTGTCATTGCGTTTCTGCCTCTGGACTTCTGTCATTGCGTTTCTGCCTCTGGAATTCTGTCATTGCGTTTCTGCCTCTGGACTTCTGTCATTGCGTTTCTGCCCCTGGATTTCTGTCATTTTGTCTCTGCCCCTGGATTTCTGTCATTTTGTCTCTGCCCCTGGATTTCTGTCATTTCGTTTCTGCCTCAGTGTTCAGTCTCAGCGTATTTCTCTGTCATTCGTGTTCTGTCATGGCATTTCTGCCTCAGCATTCTGTCATAGCAGTCTGCCCCAGGACTGCTGTCGTTGCATTTTTGCCTCAGCATTTCAGTCTCAGCATTTGTCATTGCGTTCCTTCCCCAGGTTTTCTGTCATGGCATTTCTGCCTCAGCGTTTCTGTCATTACATTTCTGCCTCAACGTTCTGTTATAGTTTCTGCCCCTGGATTTCTGTCATTGCGTTTCTGCCCCTGGATTTCTGTCATTGCGTTATGCCCCTTGATTTCGGTCATTGCGTTATGCCCCTGGATTTCTGTCATTGCGTTTCTGCCATTGCATTTCTGTCCCTGGATTTTGTCATTGCGTTCCTGCCCCCTAGATTTCTGTCATTGCGTTTCTGCCCCTGGATTTCTGTCATTGCGTTTCTGCCCCTGGATTTCTGTCATTGCGTTTCTGCCCCTGGATTTCTGTCATTGCGTTCTGCCCTCTGGATTTCTGTCACTGCGTTTCTGCCCTCTGGATTTCTGTCATTGCGTTTCTGCCCCTGGATTTCTGTCATTGCATTTCTGCCCCTGGATTTTGTCATTGCATTCCTGCCCCCTGGATTTCTGTCACTGCGTTCCTGCCCCCTGGATTTCTGTCACTGCGTTCCTGCCCCCTGGATTTCTGTCACTGCGTTCCTGCCCCCTGGATTTCTGTCACTGCGTTCCTGCCCCCAGGATTTCTGTCACTGCGTTCCTGCCCCCTGGATTTCTGTCACTTCGTTCCTGCCCCCTGGATTTCTGGCATTGCGTTTCTTCCCCCTGGATTTCTGGCATTGCGTTTCTGCCTCTGGATTTCTGGCATTGCGTTTCTGCCTCTGGATTTCTGGCATTGCGTTTCTGCCTCTGGATTTCTGACATTGCATTTCTGCCTCTGGATTCTGGCATTGCGTTTCTGCCTCTGGATTCTGGCATTGCGTTTCGGCCTCTGGATTCTGGCATTGCGTTTCGGCCTCAGCATTTCTGTCATAGCGTTTCGGCCTCAGCATTTCTGTCATAGCGTTTTGGCCTCAGCATTTCTGTCATAACGTTTCGGCCTCAGCATTTCTGTCATAACGTTTCGGCCTCAGCATTTCTGTCATAACGTTTCGGCCTCAGCATTTCTGTCATAACGTTTCGGCCTCCAGCATTTCTGTCATAACGTTTCGGCCTCCAGCATTTCTGTCATAACGTTTCGGCCTCCAGCATTTCTGTCATAACGTTTTGGCCTCCAGCATTTCTGTCATAACGTTTCGGCCTCAGCATTTTCTGTCATAACGTTTCGGCCTCAGCATTTCTGTCATAGCGTTTCTGCCGCAGCATTTCTATCATGGTGTTTTCACCCTCGGTGATCAGCCACAGCGTTTCTCAGAGGGGCGTTGTTCACTCAGGGCACACTCCGATAGCTGTTTTTTGTTCGTTGGTTGTCATGTCTCATCGTATCTGTGTTCATGTTTGTACCTGGGTCAGTTAGTTAGGGCTCACACGTCAGGATCTGTCACGTCTACAGATCCATACGGGCTGAGGTTTCGTTTGTTAAATTGATTGTTGTCCTCAATCTTCTTGCCCGTATACCACACATCATACGATGCATGTTCATTCACCACACTCATACGACTACCCACCACGGTCCGTGGGTACACCAGCCCGGAGTTCTTAAGTCAATTGCAGGTTACTCGGGCTCATTCACCACTCACACGAGGAGGGGGGGGGGTCCATCGTCAGTTTCATCACGCACAGTGGTCTCGACATTTCTGCTCATGTTTCTCATTCGTAGGTAGGCACAGAGGGGTGTTGTTCTCATGTCTGGTTGTCTGTCATTTCTCCAGTTTGTGTTCTCAGGTTGGGCCGTCTTGGCTGCAGCACGACGCGTTCATATCAGGTGGGACCAGTGTTTTGTGTCTGGCATGGTTGCTCCATGTTGGCGATGCTCATTGCCATAGCGCCTACCCCATCACATCCATCAGGCATCCAGGCTTTTTGCACTCCTGTCAGGGGTATTTTTGCCCTCTCTTTCTCACGTCCTCATACCATAGCAGGGGTAGGCCAGGGGTTGGGGGGGGGGCATTTCACTGAGCTACTTCGCTGGTGTCCATGCTTCTCGGCCATCATTTTGCAGGGGTTCCTCGGGCCAGCCCTTGCTTCCATTTCCCTACGTATCCTCTCATGCACAAGCAGTTAATTCGCATGTCTGGCTTGTCTTGGGCATCAGGCTCATTCCATCCTTCACAGGACGTTCAGGTGGGTTCTGCGTAGCTTCGCAGGTTCTTCAGTGGGTTCCTTTTCATCACCAAGTCAGGAGTCAGTGGGTTCTCCTGTCACAAGGGATACTTACCGGTTACTCACTGTTGCCATCCGGGCGCACGTTAGTCTACATGTTGGATCATTACCTTCCCTTCTTCACCTAAATCTTGTGTCTTTTTGCCCTCTTTTCAGGCATACCGACCAGCCAGGCCATGGCACACCTCAGGCCTTGGTTCTTAGGAATATCGCATTTCCCACTTGAAGACTCCGATTACAAGTGTTAAGGCTGGCCGAAGGGCCAGCCTGTATTTGTGGGAGGAGTCAGAGAGACTATTTAAGCCTCCTCCTATTCTAGGGCCAGGGTCGTCGGCATTCTGGGTTCCCACCCTCCCATTCCCCCAGCCTTTCATACTATAGTACTTCTCATTCTTACATCAAGGGTATGCCCTCTTTTCAGGCATACCGACCAGCCAGGCCATGGCACACCTCAGGCCTTGGTTCTTAGGAATATCGCATTTCCCACTTGAAGACTCCGATTACAGTGGAAGAACATGTCGGCGACTTTTGAAGAGCTGACATGTTGTTTATAATCACAAGAAGTGATAGATCATGTGGCACATTCGTTTTTGGACACTTGATAACATTTCACTTGAGTACAAAATGATAGTGGAACTTGTATTTTGCACATTATTATCAATTTGCAGTTCGTTCCTAATAGCATTTTATTCTTAATAATTGGAATTTGCCATTTGCAAACTAATATTGTCTTGAGCGTGGTTCAGCAGGGACCGGAACAAGCCTGGCTGTACACCAGTCAATTCATCGACTGGCTTCTGTACAACCAGCCCATCGGCTTAGTGCAATTAATGCTGCCAGCTATAGTCAACAACACTAATAATTGCCCGGTGTCCTGCCAGCAGGGAAGGCCATTGCTGTAAGGTGCAACTTGAGTTTTAGTCCAGGAGCCTTGCAATTGTATGAATATATTCTTACCAGAGCTCTGCTTCAATACATTTTTAGTAGAATATGAGACTGATGTACACTGTACTAAGGGAGTTGAGAATTTTGACTCAATAAATTGAGTATAGATTCGCTTAATTTATCCAACCATGTGAAAAGCGTCCATGTGAAATTTCTGTTTATTCGTTTTATCTGCAGATAATTGTCTATTAAAGGTGAACACAGCTCCAATTTATTGAGTCAAGATCCTCAACTCCTTTAATAAACCTAAATTTCTCTGCTTTGCTATTTTCCTTTTATATTGTTTGCCAGGCCCAAACTTGCTCACTGGGTCTGATCTTAAAAAATCCTCTGGGTTATCTTTACTAGTGTCCCAGACTCAAATGCAACATTGTGATTAATTTACCAAAGGATTTAAGAAACTTTACTTAATAAATTATAGCTGTGTTCACGTTGAATAACCAATCATGTGCAGAATAAACAAATAAACAAACAGGAAGTGTTTTTTACATGATTCGATTGTGAAGATTCTCAACTGCTTTTTTATTGTGGTTCCAAAGACTGAAGGTGTTTTACCTTTATGCATTCTATGCATGAAGGTTAAAAAAAACTCCAATGTACTGCTCCCCTCTCAGCCCTCTCTAATACTTACCTAAGCCTGATTTTGATCCAGCGATGTGCATGAATGTAGTGGCTCACCTGGTTCTATGGTCTCCCCCTCCTCATTGGCTGAGATGCAGCCAATGGCTCTTGCTGCTATCAATCACAGCCAGTTGGCGGGGGGGGGCAGGGCTGAACATCTTGGAGGGGCCTAGAGCACTGGCAGGGGCCAAGAGAAGAAGAGGAAACCATTGCAGAGCAGGTAAATATGACATGTTTGTTATTAAAAGATATTCCTTTTACAGACACTTTTAATTAGCCATTAATGCATCCCTCTGTTAATGCATCCCTCTGTATCTGTATCCCTTATGACTGCTGCCTCCTTTGCTTCTGTGCTACATTCTTGTGGTATTTTCTTGTTGTTTAACATAATTTGTTTTACCATAATCTGCTTTTGCTGCTGCATGTGTCTGTCCTATATCTGTATGTGACTGTGTATGTGTCTATAGTTTGATTTTTTTTTACGCATTTTCTAGGTCATTCTTTCCATCTTATGCTATGTTCTATGCCATGTATTTGTGGCCTTTAACCTTTTTGTTGTAGGAGACATTTTCAATTTTTTTGTTGCTAAAAATAATTTTTAGTTTGAAGATTAGTTGCAATAAAGTGCAAATGAACACAAACAACCCCATTTTTGGTAAAACATAAAATATGAGGCTGTGCCAAATAAATAGATACCCAGCATGGAAAGGCTTGCATTATTCTTTTGTTGATCTCATACTGTAAGTAATAAAAGAAACCTGTTACGTAACCGAGTGACCCTGCCCCATTGACACTTAGGGAAAGCCATAGGGATGTCCCCGTGCGTCAAAAGGGGGTGGGGTCACCTGGTGACATCATCGTGTGGCCCCGCCCTCAGTTATAAAAGAGATGTCACCTGAGAGGCGGTAATTACGACGGGTGCCTCCCATGGAGGCAGATCGGTGGCGGCTTACAGCTTTTTTTTTTTTTTTTCGGTCCGTCGGAGCGAGAAAAAAAAGAAAATTAATGGACTTCGTGGGACACTTTTATTTTTTATTTTTTAATAAAGGAATTGTCCCAAGCCATGTCTTGTGTTTTTTTTTACCATTTTCACACCTTTTTTTGTGAAATGGTAAGGGTACATTTGTTCCCCGTTACCATTTCACACAGGGGGGCCAGGATCTGGGGGTCCCCTTGTTAAAGGGGGCTTCCAGATTCTGATAAGCCCCCAGCCCGCAGACCCCCACAACCACCGGGCTACCCCAAAGCACCCTCCCCATGTTGAGGGCATGTGACCTGGTACAGTTCAGGAGGGGGGTGCTCTCTTGTCCCCCCTTTTCCTGCGGCCTGCCAGGTTGCATGTTCAGATAAAGGTCTGGTATGGATTTTTGGGGGGTACAGTTCAGGAGGGGGGTGCTCTTTTGTCCCCCCTTTTCCTGCGGCCTGCCAGGTTGCATGTTCAGAAAAAGGTCGGGTATGGATTTTTGGGGGGACCCCATGCCATTTTTTTTTTTATTTTGGCTCGGGTTTCCCCTTAAAATCCATACCAGACCCAGGTCTGGTATGGATTTTGAGGGGGACCCCCACGCCATTTTTTTTATTTTGGCACAAGGGTTCCCCTTAATATCCATACCAGACCTGAAGAGCCTGGTATGGAATTTCGGGGGACCCCCACACATTTTTTTTTTTTTAATTTTGGTTTGGGGTTCCCCTGCATGGAAAGGCTTGCATTATTCTTTTGTTGATCTCATACTGTAAGTAATAAAAGAAACCTGTTACGTAACCGAGTGACCCTGCCCCCATTGACACTTAGGGAAAGCCCCCATGCCATTTTTTTTTATTTTGGCTCGGGTTTCCCCTTAAAATCCATACCAGACCCAGGTCTGGTATGGATTTTGAGGGGGACCCCCACGCCATTTTTTTTATTTTGGCACAAGGGTTCCCCTTAATATCCATACCAGACCTGAAGAGCCTGGTATGGAATTTCGGGGGACCCCCACACATTTTTTTTTTAAATTTTGGTTTGGGGTTCCCCTGTGGGGGAATCCCATACTGTTTTTTTCATGTGTATTGCCAGGACTGAAAATTCATTACAGCCGCGAGTACTTTTAAATTACTTTTTTAGAAATGTCATTTTGCTCTCGGTCTGTTCTAAACATGGGAAACATGTGCCACTTTATAGGCATACTATAGACACCTTTCAGGTATTAAATTTAAAGGAATATTTCACTTTTATTGTTTAACTTTAAGCATTATTAAAATCACTGCTCCCGAAAAAAACAGCAGTTTTTAAAACTTTTTTTTGCATTGATACATGTCCCCTGGGGCAGGACTTAGGTCCCCAAACACTTTTTATGACAATACCATGCATATAAGCCTTTAACCACTTCAATACTTGCGTATTGTAATATGACGCCCGCAGATGGGATCTCCCATCCTGGGCGGGCATCATATGGCGTCCTCTTATTCACGGCCGTCTAGGGGGCGCGCATGCCCGCGGTGTCACTCGGGACACGGTGCATGTGCCCGTCTGCCACGATGTCCGCCAGGCACCCACGATTGCCCGGGAACACAGCAGGACCGTCGATCTGTGTGTGTGAACACACAGATCCATGTCCTGTCAGAGGAGACTGATGGTGTGTTCTCAGTACAGAGGAACACCAATCGGTCTCCTTCCCTTGTGAGTTCCCTCCCCCCACAGTTAGAATTACTCCCAGGGAACATAATTAACCTCTGCAGCGCCCCCTAGTGTTAACTCCTTCCATGCCAGTCACATTTACACAGTAATCAGTGCAATTGTATAGCACCGATCGCTGTGTAAATGTGCATAGTCTCAAAAATTTGTCAAAAGTGTCGGATGTGTCCGCCATAATGTTGCAGTCACAAAGAAAATAGCAGATCACCGCCATTACTAGTAAAAAAAAAATGGAATAAATCTATCCCCTATTTTGTATATGCTATAATTTTTGTGCAAACGAATCAATATATGCTTATTGCGATTTTTTTTACCACAAATATGTAGAAGAATACATATCGGCCTAAACTTTAAAAATGGGATATTTATTATAGCAAAAAGTAAAAAATATTGTGTTTTCTTCAAAATTGTCGCTCTTCTTTTGTTTATAGCGCAAAAAATAAAAACTGCAGAGGTGATCAAATACCACCAAAATAAAGCTCTATTTGTAGGAAAAAAGGACATCAATTTTGTTTGGGTGCAATGTCGCACAACTGTGCAATTGTCAGTTAAAATGACACAGTGCCGAATCGCAAAAAAGTGCTCTGGTAAGGAAGGGGGTAAAGTCCTCTGGGGCTGAAGTGGTTAAAATTAGCACTTTTGATTACTCCCATAGACTTTTGTTCCGCGGCTTTCGAATTTGATAACTGATAAAGTTAACAATACTTTCAAAAAAATAATTAAAAAAAACATAATACAATACAATGTCTGGCATACAACACTCCTATATAGCAACCTATGACACAATTCTAAATATCAATATAAAAAAAAATATATTGTTTTACTGAGAAAAAAGTTCTTCACTATTCAATCATGTGAAATGCATATTTTTATTAGTTTATTGGTATATTACCCTTTGTTGTGCCAATCTTGCCCTAACTGTCTTGTCTTTCATTCTGTACTGTAAGACTGGCCATGCATTATACAATGTTATTGTTCAACTTCCTTTAGATTTACCTTCAGCTATGTAGTGCAAGGGCCTTCCTGATTGCATACAAACAAATTTAAAGTGTTTAGGTTTGACCTCATATTATATGGTTTTGGTAAATGGAAAGGAAAATTGTACAAGATAATTGTATAATGTATGGCCAGCCTAAGCACTAAATTTACAGTTCCTACTCCAGTACAGTGATAACAGTGGGTCACTCACTCCCCCATTTGTCCTTTCACAAACTGTCTTGTATTCTTTTTACAGAATACCATGCATTGTTTGGTTGGACAAGGGGATCAAGACATTCATTTACAGAACAACTGAGTTTCTGTAAAAAAAGAATACAATATATTTTGAATATGTGAGTTGGGAAGTAAGTGACCCAGTATCATCACTGTACTTGAGCTGAAACGGTAAGTTTTAGAGCTGAAGTGCAGTGCTTACAGTAGTGTGCGGGATTAATGAAACTAAGGCCCCTTTCACACCGGGGCGGTGGGTGTGTCGACTGTAAAGCTTTATCACACTCCTTCTTTAAGCTGCTGAAGAAAAGGGTACATACAAAGGGTATGTATACAATATGTATTTACTTTTTAAAATTACCAGAATTGATTAACATTTATTGCCCACAGACCTTCATTGGGTCACCACTAACTTGATCTTGGGGTTTGGCCAGATTCTCTTATCCCCATACATTAGAATGGCCAAGGGACATACCACATAAAACATATGCACAACTAGATTTACTTTATTATTAAAATGAAAATTGAGTTTATTGTAAGCCAAATAAAACCAAAGAAGGTTTAACTGGCCCTTGATGCTGACCCTCAGGGGTTTTGCTACTCTCCTTCCAAATTGCCTTTGTGCACAGTATAGTTTTTTATGCAAATTGCTGCTTTCTGTATAATCTTGCAGACAACATCAAGATAGCTTCCTTCAGGAACCAAAGCATTACTGCATGCTAAATGGTTAGCTCATCACCAGCTTCTAGACTATGCATAAAGGAATAGATTGCTGAGTCCTAAGGTGGCAATCTAAGAAAACACCTAATAAAAAAAGAAAGAAAAATGGACTTTATAGGCACTTGTTAGAAGATTTTTTGTACAGAATTTATTGAAAAAATATAAAAAAACACTTATTACAAAATAGACAATCACACAAATATTGACATAAGCAATACTTGGAACTATTTAAATAGTTCCAAGTATTGCTTATGTCAATATTTGTGTGATTGTCTATTTTGTAATAAGTGTTTTTGTCATATATTTTTTCAATAAATTCTGTACAAAAAATCTTCTAGCAAGTGCCTATAAAGTCCATTTTTCTTTCTTTTTTCCTATTGAAAAAAGTAAATTAAAAAAATTAGAAAAAGTAAATTCTTGACAGCTTCTAGACTATGTTAACAAGCTTCCCAGAGTATGTGCCATGACTCAAACCCACTAGTTTGTTATATCTTGCATAACTTCACGTCTATAGAAGAGAAGAGGAAACTCCACATCCTACTCTGGGAAGAGGACCCTATAGTGAATATAGCTGCACAATATGTGACAGCATGCCACAGACTGAGAGGGCAGGCATGTGTGAAAAAAATGCTGAAATAGAAGTGTTAATAGTTTATTTTTATTAATTATCAAAATTCAAAATAAATGAGCAGAAGAGAAATCCAAATCAAATCAATATCTGGTATGACCCCCCCCCCCCTTTGTTCCAAAAATCTTGGAGAACTAAGCCCTCCAAATAGAGTTTGTAAATTTGGTCAGGATCAATGGGGTCCTCAATGCTGAGAAATACAGGCAGATACCATCATGCCATACCATCAAGGAGTCCTGGAAGTGATGGCTTGGGTGTACGTTTATCAAACAAAGAATAGCCATGATCCTGATGATCACGGCTGAGATGAGGAGTGGAGAATATGTTCTTCACTTCTCATCACA
This sequence comes from Lithobates sylvaticus, assembly GCA_028564925.1. Lineage (NCBI taxonomy): Eukaryota > Metazoa > Chordata > Amphibia > Anura > Ranidae > Lithobates > Lithobates sylvaticus. The sequence goes on from CM053027.1 coordinate 152,999,963, forward strand.
GGACACACCATTCTGTCATTCACTTTTACACAGATTACCAGTTTATGAAGGTGAGATCTGAAGATCTCACAAGTTATATCCCATCAATAAAGAGGAAAAAAAACAAATCATTGACTGTTTAATGTCTTTACATGGTGCATCGGAGGTCAGCAGCAGGGTGATTTGCAGATTGCTATAACCAACTCAGCAGCCCTTATGTACCGATACACACATATATTTATATATATTGCCCCAGTTGATGTACTCACGTACGAAACATGTTGGGTACATAGCCTGCTGGCCAGATTTATTTTTTATTTTATACACATCTCTAAGGCATTTTTTTTCTCTCCCTTTTTTTCTCCATAAAACATCTTATGTGTGGATGAGCATACCTCCTTCCGAGTTGGAGTTTGGACGTGGCTATCGCATATTTGACATCTTGCACCGCTGTTACATCACCTGATGCCATATCACCCCAAAGGGAGGAACGGTTGCTGTGGATTACTCTTCATGCCTGATTGACTCACCGCTACGGTGTGTGGGTCCACACCTTTTGGTAAGAGTGTCCATTACTTTCACTTAACAGTTTGTTTTCCTCTTTGCTGCGTGTTGGAAGAGAAGGTATACACATCTCTAAGGCATTTCACATACTTGGATTCCCCTGCGTGAAATCTGGTGATCCCCTTATGGTGGAAATCCCATATTGCTTTGTGAACGGGCATTGAGCTATACAGTTTTACATCCACACCACTGCTATATGGACTTTGTTTACATATCTATTGTTTATTGTGTTTATCACGTTCATTTTTTCACATTCATTGTGTTGAAGTGGACTTTATCATCTGTACACAGTGGACACTTTTACCCACGATTCACTGTTCTATGCTGTGATAGGCATTGGCCAGTGGCCTTCATCTGCACTATTTTTCATTCCTATTACTGGTTTATTAGATATATTTTTGGATATATCACTTTAACCGCTTCCCGACTGCCCACTGCATATATATGTCAGCAGAATGGCACGGGCAGGCAAAATCATGTACCTGTACGTGATCCTTTAAATGCCTGCCCTTGGGTCGCGTGCGCACCGCCAGCGGTGCGCTCGCGACCCGGTCGGGAGCTCCGTGACCCCGGCCGCGGGACCAGCGGACCCGATCGCCGCTGGTGTCCCGCGATCGGGTCACGGAGCTGAAGAACGGGGAGAGGTATGTGTAAACAAACCTCTCCCTGCGCTTCCTACACTGTCTGTCATTGATTGGATGTTCCCGGTCATCGGGAAAGCCGATCAATGACGTCAGACGTCAGCCCCGCCCCTAATGTAAAAAAACACACACACACGTCACAGCCCATAACCCCTCCCCCTAGTGGTTAACTCTTTCACTACAACTGTCATTTATACAGGAATCAATGCATTTAAATAGCATTGATTGCTGTATAAATGACAATGGTCCCAAAAATGTGTCAAAAATGTCTGATGTGTCCGCCATAATGTCGCAGTCACAATAAAAATCGCTGATCGCCGCCGACATAATATTATTAAAAATGCTATAAAACTATCCCCTATTTTGTAAACGCTATAACTTTTGCGCAAACCAATCAATAATCGCTAATTGTGATTTTTTTTACCAAAAATATGTAGAAGAATACGTATCGGCCTAAACTGAGGAAAATAAATGTTTTTTTATATATTTTTTGGGGATATTTATTATAGCAAAAAGCAAAAAATATTGCATTGTTTTCAAAATTGTCGCTCTATTTTTGTTTATAGCGCAAAAAAAAAAAAACGCAGGGGCGATCAAATACCACCAAAAGAAAGCTCTATTTGTGGGAAAAAAAGAACGCCAATTTTGTTTTGGAGCCACGTCGCACATCCGCGCAATTGTCAGTTAAAACGACGCAGTGCCGAATCGCAAAAAGGGGCCTGGTCCTTTGGCTGCCAATTGGTCCGGGGCTGAAGTGGTTAATTTGTTTTTTACTAGTGCTGAATTTTTTTTTATATATATATATATATATATATATATATATATATATATATATATATATATATATACTCATAGTACAAACACACACAGTATAGTTATAATGTATTTTCTTTTAGTACCCATTCACATCTGAGCAATGCAGAATTGCGCAATTCTTGCCACGATTCCAAATTGCTGTAAAATTGGGTCGAAATACACAATGCGCTTTTGGGTGTCATTCACTTGCCTCTTATATCCATCATAAGTTTCCTCAGTTCTACATCTCAAACACATAAGAGAAAACTAAAGGGGTGGGAATTTTTTTTCAGACATACCTCCTTTTCCCCCTCCAAAGAGGTTATTGATCCCGACGGTAGATACCTTCTCCTAGTGGGTACCATCAATGATTCCACTTTTACATTTGTATCATACTACGATCCAAATTGAGGGCAAGTAGAATTCTTCTCATCCTTGATGAAGACTCTCTCCCTACACTTTTCAGGTATAGTAATCATGGGGGGTGAATCCAATGTAGCCCTAGATCAGACCCTCCATAAGTCAGGAGATGAACGAGCTCAACTGGTGGTCAGTGTAAATCCCTCCTTACATTGGTGGTTACTGTGAATGCTTCTATTAGATTAGTGGTCAGTGTAAACCCCTATTACATTGGTGGCCAGTGTTAAAACTCCTCTTTATATTGGTAGTTAGTATAAAAAAAAAAAATCAGCATTTCCATTGATCACACGCTCCCCTCCCCCCAGCACTGCCACTGAGCCCAGGAGTCCTAGGATCCCTAGGAGTTTTCTGTTTTTTAATGGCCTCCCTCACCTCCCCAGTCCATAGTGTGCAGGCAGTGAGGAGATGATGTGCTTAATGTGTTTAATGTTCACTAAGCTTTTAGCTGTTTGCCACCTTCTCACTGTTGGTTGTAAACATTAAATATTTAAAGCGGAACTTCACCTAAAAGAGGAAAGTCTGCTCTTTTTCCTCCCCCCACCCCTGCTACATTTGGAAGATTTTTTTGGGAAGGAAAACAGGTACCTTGTTTTGACAGGTACGTGCTTCTACTTCCAGTTGGATTGCTGCGTTGGATTGACTGGAAGTTCTTCTCTCCCTCTCCACGCACAACCTTCTGGGACACATCCTACAAGGCTGCAAGACCATTCACAAAGCACAGCTCGCGCATGCACAATGGGTAGGCTGCTGTGAAGCCATAAGGAGTCTCAGCCAGCTGCCCACTGTTAAAATGCTGATGCCTGAGACCGGGAGGAACCAGCCCGGGTGAAGATGGCCCTAGATCCTTGGACAGGTGAGTGTCTGTTTATCAAAAGTCAGCAGGTATAGTTTATATAACTACTGACTTTTAATTTTTGCCCAATTAACCGAAGCTCCTCTTTAAATAGTTTTTTATTTTTTTTATTTTTTATTCAAATCATATCAAAACCCAATAACAAAAATGTATGTTGCAGTTTCCAGTCCTTAGGTGTGGTGGCTGCATTTGTTTCTTTTTTCACGCTAACAACATTTTCAGCAAGTACACAAAAATACCCATTGATCTTGACGGTACTACAAGTGTTCTTGTCACTTCTCATGAGCTGAAAAGAAAGTACAAAAGTCCTAATACTAATCTTATGAACCCATCATGTAATACAGGTGAAAAAAGAAAGACATGTTTGCAGTCTAGCCTGTGTGACAACCATGGCTGTGAGTGAGTGTAGCCACCATGTGAAAATAAAGTGAAAAAAAAAATCTGAAAAATTAAACCTAATGCAACCACCACACCTAAGGATCGGTAAGCTACAATATGTACAATTTTTAGGGTTAGGAAAACCTAAAAAGATACTGAACAGGATTAATAAAATTTAAAAAAATAGCACTATACATTTGGGTGTTCATGGTGAGCAACAGGTCCTTCTGTGTTTCTCTCCCTTAGGCTACTTTCACACTGGAGCGGTGGGGGCGCTGGCGGTAAAGCGGCGCTATATTTAGCGCCGCTTTACCGGCGTTTTAGCGGCACATTGCGGCCGCTCGCGGGGGTTTTTACCCCCCGCGAGCGGCCGAAAAAGGGTCAATACCGCCCGCAAACCGCCGCTGCAGGGTTCGGCGCGCTCCCCCATTGTTTTCAATGGGACCGGGCGCTATAGGAGCGGTAAATATACCGCTCCTATAGCGAGCCAAAGATGCGGCTTGCAGGACATTTTTGAGCGTCCTGCAAGCGCACCGCTTCAGTGTGAAAGCCCTCGGGCTTTCACATTGAAGATACAGCAACAGCTGTTTCGGGTCGGTTTGCAGGCGCTATTCTTAGCGCAATAGCGCTTGCAAACCGCCCCAGTGTGAAAGGGGCCTTAAGGTATTCTCCAAAAAACAGAAAGATGCTATAGTGCTGGGAAAGAGAAGTACGACTTGTCATAACATTCCTTTTTGAATGCCCTGCAAAGCCAAATGCACTGCAATGCAAGGACAGCAAAAAAAAACATGACATTATAGCAAAATTATCTAATTCTGAAATAAAAACAAACACATGTAAATAAATCATTACAAAAATAAAAGAAACATTACAAAATAATTATAAGCTTGACTTTTTAATATATTAATTTGACATTAGAAAAAATGTTCACTCTTCAAGAAGGCATGTCATATTTGGAATCCCTTCAAATAAGCCATCAATCCTGCCAGCAGGAAAAAGTGTTATTTCTATGACATCACCCCTCATGCTTATCATAGGCACAAGACATAGAGATGCCTCCTACATATAACCACACTGGGATTTAATAATATCTTGCCAAATCCTTTTTTTTTGAGAGCCAGAACAAATTTAAACGCAACGTGCGAGGCAGTTTGTCAATAGGGATATTTAAAGTGATCCAGTATGGACTGTGATCAGAGAGAAGTCTGGGGAAAAAGGTTGCCTCCTTTAACCGTTGGATAAGTGCAGGGGTCAGTAATATGAAGTCAATACGAGACATAGTGTTGTGAGTGGATGAAAAACAGGAATAGGCACGAGTGGAGGGATATTTATGTCTCCTCATATCAGTCAGATTAAAATTATCTATAAATCTGGAATCTGGTTGGGTGGGGTGGCCTGTGTTGGCATGTGCCGTTGAGACTCGTCGAGGTTGGGATTTAACGTGGCATTGAAGTCCCCCAGCCAAATGGCCTGTATCATAGGATGATGAGCCATAAATGTGAACACCTCTGTTAGGGCAGTAGCACAAAAAGGCAGAGGTATATAAAAAGCTACACGAAGCAATAAGATTAGTTCTCCATATATATTAACAGACAGAAGAAACATAACGTCCCTGAGGGTCAGAAAGAATTTAAATTAACTCAAAGTGCAAAGATTTGGCAATGAGGACTGAAACTCATGCATGGGCATCTGGGTAGAATGAAAGCCCACCCGATCCATGGACGTTTAAGAGCCAATTGTAAATGACCATCCACATGTGTTTCAACCAATGCTATTATGTCTGCATGTTGTTTTTTAAGGAAGGAGAAGACTGCAGATCTTTTGACCTTATCTCTCATTCCCCAAACATTCCAGGTGATACATTTTATGGTCGCCATACCTTATAAAACTTGTAATATACTGTTACAGCATACACACAAAACCACCTTAATATATGTAAATTAGCAAGTATCCTGAGATGTTCATCCAGCAATAAAAACAAAGAACCTATTAATAGGGGATACAAATTAAAAAATGCATGTGCCTGCATCATCTGTATCTGTACCATGCTAATTGGATTTCATTGCATCAAAAAAAAAAAAAAAATCCCCACCCCAACTGGTGCGGGCATAAGCCCAAAACAAAGTACAAATATCAACTAGTAGAAAAACTGTCTCCCGTAGTTAAAAAAAAGAGAAGACATAGGGGGTTTCTGGGTTAGGCCCCAGAGTGGTAGAACAACAGCATGGTAAACCATGTGTGGAACACGCAGAGAGCAAAAGTCAGTTCCCAGCAACAACCCTGACCATCATGCCTGTTATTCTTTGGTGTAGGGGGATGAAACTTTGCTGCACTGTACATGCATCTTGTAGGACTGCATTGTCTCCAGAGATTATGACATCAGAAATTGTTAAAGGAATACAGTTTAAAGAGAATCAGGACCCTAAAAAAGAAAAGGGGAATTTTTGTTTTGTAGAAGCTTAATTTGGGGATCATTTGGAGAGGCTCTATACTTAGGGGCACTTAGCCTATATCTAGCAGATGAATCTCCTAGACAATGACAGTGTTGGGGGGATCAGATACAGTCCAGGATACAATTCCATCTCACGTTTTGCCCCAAAAGCAGCAAACTTAAAAGCATGGTAGTATACTGACATAGGTCATGCTCAGTGATGAAACTCACATTATATAAGGTTAGTCAGCTGCTCTGCCATTGACTCATCGACGTTGCAGCCAGGTAAGTAAGCCAGCCAGGTATGGTCACTTTTGTCACTATTTGGGATATCTATGCACACTCAGCTATTTATTCTCTTTGCAATTCCCTTGCAAATTCCCTTGCACTTTTAGAACCAACTTATCGGTTCTTTATCGGTTCGTCATTTACTTATTTTGCACGTTGCACTGTGCACTTTACATTGCTTGATTTATGGAAGATTTTGTGTTCATTATTTTATAACCCTTTTCCATCATCATTTGTATCCCAGCACTTATCATTTTTACCCCAGCACTTATATTTATTTCAGCACGGTCATCACAGCACAGATATCACTTTTATTGAAGATTTTATTTATTGATTGGTCACTTTACACACATGTTTTATTCGCATTTATTATTTCATGTGTATTGATATTAAGGATATTTATCTGTATATATTATTTTATTTATTTATTTATGTGAAAGGTCACTTATCCTTCGGACACTTTGAGCTTTGTTAAATCATTTATTTAGATTATTTACCTAAGAGTTAGCGCCACATACCCCTATATTCATTTTTACCCTTACAAAGTGTGAGATCACTTATATGTCGGCTGCTTTCCTTTTCCATTTTCTTTTCATTTGTCTTGATTAGATTTTGGTTGAGCGCACTGGTTACCCCCTTATTCTAGCCAGGTAAGTACTTCCCCAGGATCTTAAAAAAAAAAACACCTGGTCGTCACCTTCAACTCTTAGGAGTGCTTGGAATAGCAGGGAGTATTAAAGATGTTGGATTCACAGGCAATGAAGTTGGTCCTCCGCAGAAAAATCTGGGAAGATGGCCACCTTAATGTTCCCAAGCAAATATTGCCTTTTTCTTTGGCAAGTTGCAGGGCTGCATCTCTGTCTTTGTAGTTGAGAAATGTAGCTATGAAAGTGTGGGGAGGGGCCCCCTGGGGTGGAGGCCTAGCAGGCATGTGGTGAACCCTCTCTACTGCCAGGGTGGGAGAAAAGGCCTTAACGGCCATAGGGTGTGATGAGAAGCTGTTCAAGGAACGTTGTCAAGTCCTTACCTTCCGCACCCTCAGAGAGCCCGATAAAGTGGAGATTACGTCTCCTAAATCTGTTCTCCATGTCATCTTCTTTTGACAGTAATTGGTTAATCTGTAGTTGCATGCGGTCAGACACTGTCTGTAGCGGCAGGATTCCATCTTCCACCTTACCCAGCCGAGTTTAAGAAGTTTTGACCGGCTCACAGAGTTTCTGGAGATCCTGTCAGATAAGCGATATATCCACTTTTACCTCAGTGTAGTCTGACAAGATCAGATGACCTCTAGCACTTTGTCAGTATCACCGCCCACCGGATTTTCCCCTCATTTGCAGCACTGCCATCTTCCCCAGGGTTGTCTTTATCCTGTCGGCGGTAATGGTCCAGCTTAGCCAGGGTATCCTTTTGGGGTTTCGGTGGAGACATGTTGGGGTGGGATGAGGGGTCCTTCCTGAGTGGATCGGGACTGAATAGGATACCGTAAGGTCACAGGATCAATTAAATAGAAGGAATAATACACATAGCTCCGTGCATGTGCGTCCTACTCCATGTCATGTCAGGCCACGCCCCGCCAAATAATTTTTTTAAAGTTTTATGTAATCACAAATATGTGCCAAAAGATTATGTTTATAAACTTTGTTTCAGTGCTTGAAAATGTTGCTGTTGTAAGATTTTATGATGTTATTTTCTCACTTACAGTTTTGTTAGGCTTATATAAAGAAATAAAAACATGCAAAGGTATTGTATTTAAATGGTGTCAATAAACTATAAGCTGTGTTTCATATTCTTAAAACCATTCAGGGAATATGTTGCATTGGCATATTGATATAGGAAATTTATACAGTTAATAATGGTGGAAATAAAACAAAGAAATTAGGTCTGTGAAAACGTAGAGTAGAAAAAAAAAGAGGAAATTAAGGAAAAATATAGGCCTATGGAGACACTTTAATTATGTAGTCTACAATACACAAGCAATGATCAGGAGGGAGCTTAGGTTCTACAGAAAGCTTATGGTCTTTAATGTTAGGATAAAATGTACATGTCTTTAAAAACTAGGGATGAGTTCAAGGTTCTTGTCCAAATACAAGGTCAGACTGAACTTTGACTGTTCAGGTGTTTTTCTGAACATTAGGCTTTTAGCCAACTTCCTGTCTGTCAGTGGTTGATAAGGAAGTGGTGGGTGCCACATTGGCACCCCCTCCCATGTAAACAAAGGGGCAGGGATAGTCTACATCATTGACCAAATTTAACTGCATGGCCGTATACTGTATATGGAGAATGATATTGGTCAGATATGGCTGAGGACCTATTTAGTCAATGACCTCAACTGGGAGACCCCAATCAGACTTGTCTGTTGGTCGGTGGAATTTTTTTTCTCATGGTTAGCATCAGTCTATTGAACTGCATCACTGGACAACATAATAGGCAATGGTTGTACATTGTGGTTTTTCCTTTTGGGTTCTTTATTTTTCAAAGGACTTGGTGGTGTCATTATTTACTGTGCTGTTAAATGGGGGCTTCAAAATTCCTATAAGCTCCCTGCCTTTAAACCCCCACAGACAATGGGCGAGGGTTGTGAGGAAGAGGCTCTTTTGCTCATCAACATGGAGACAAGGTACTTTGCCAGGAGGGTTATTTTTGCATGGGGTAACCCTTCACATCAATACCAAACCCTTTTAAGGATATTTTTTAGGATAAACCCCATGCCATTTTATGTGCATGGGGGTCCTCAATTAAACACTGTTACAGACCATCAAATAGAAGTAGCATAGAGAAAGCTGTAATTTGCTTGAAATTGACATGCCATTTAGTTTTTAAATGTCAGTTTTGTTGTAGAAGTTTGTAAACATTGCTTCACTTCACAGGCATTCAGTAATTTTTTCACCTTTCCATCTTTTAAACCTTCAGCCCTTTTTTTATTTTTTTCTGTCAGTAAATACCTTATAGGGCCCACTTCCTCTTTCTTGTCTGGTATTTTTCCTAGGCTAATGACATCATGCACAGCTCTCTCACTCTAATGACAGTTTGCTAGCGGGGGGGGGGAGAGTTGAGCAGGGATGAGTCACAGTAGAGCCAAGGAGAGCTGCAGAGGTGCAGGGAGCTGGCTGATGGCGGTGATAACAGGATACTGCAGAGATTCATGTGTATTCATCGAGAGAGGAGAAATGTGCAGGCAAGCAGTGGTGTGATTGTGTATGTCTGTATATATACATACATATATGTATATTTACATCAAATATACTTGACTTCCTTCATCACCTAACCTAGTAACTTTGGTTGTAATCTATCCCCCTCCCATATGTATGTACGGTCAGGTACACATATATATATATATATATATATATATATATATATACGCACGTCTCCATCTTATTATGCTGTTACATTGTACTAATCCTGCTCTGACCCTGTCTGTTCCTTCTGGGACCATTAAGACCAGACACCCATGAAATCTAATTGCTGAATATGTCACATGTCCAGTCACATGACTCTTAACAGGTCTACACTCTGTCCCAGCCTATCAGCAGATACCAACCCCTCCTCTCTGAGCCCCCCTCCCCCTCACCTCTCATAAGCTCATCGAGCAAGCATGGGCATAGGTCTGACGAAGGAGCTGTGAATGCTCCAAAATGCGTAAACCCCCATCAGCTTTACCAGATGTCACATCGGGTCGCGTGCGTTCCAGCTTGGTTCCAGAACCCGGACCGCCTCATCGCATCTTCACCTCCTCACCAATCCATGTCATCAGAGACTCTGACAGCTGCAGGGCAGCTCTCTCTCCCCCAGACAGACACCCCCCCATGACAATTGTTTTCCAATCCATTGCCTATTAGCCTAGAAAGTGGCCATTACGGTGTTATTAGTTGTGTTCTATAAACCTTTTCAAAACAAACCCAGGTACGGTCTGCTCATTCCTAGTGTAAAAGTAAAACATCCAGGGTGTTAAAATCATTTTTTGTTGTCTTTCTTCAGAGTTTTTCAAGGAGTCCCTAGTAGAGATAAGCTTAATGTTCAGTTAGAACACATGTTGTGACTGAGACTTGGCTGTTTAGGCATTCAGGGAGCTAAATGCCACATATACCAGAAGTACTACTTCTATTATTATACAGTAAATGACAGTTTCCTACTGTCAATGGTTGTTAAAAATCCAAGGCACCACTGGGTCTATAACAACCAGTGACTTCACTGGCCCTATTAACGTATATGGCCAGGAACCATAATATGTAAAAAAAATGGTGTGGGGGTTCCCAATAATTCATATCAAAATACGTGAGCCCCCCCAATTCTATACCAGATTATTTAGATCTGTATTTATTTTAATTAGGAACCTCACACAAATATCAAGAAAAAAGGCCCCGTAAAAACTCATGTTAGACTCTTATTAAAGCATGCAGCTTCATACAGTATATATATATAGTATATATATATATATATACTACACTATACTACACTACACTACATATATATATAGATATATATATATATATATATATACAGTGGTGTGAAAAAGTGTTTGCCCCCTTCCTCATTTCCTGTTCCTTTGCATGTTTGTCACACTTAAGTGTTTCGGAACATCAAACCAATTTAAACAATAGTCAAGGACAACACAAGTAAACACAAAATGCAATTTGTAAATGAAGGTGTTTATTATTAAAGGTGAAAAAAAATCCAAACCATCATGGCCCTGTGTGAAAAAGTGATTGCCCCCTAAACCTAATAACTGGTTGGGCCACCCTTAGCAGCAACAACTGCAACCAAGCGTTTGCGATAACGTGCAATGAGGCTTTTACAGCGTCCTGGAGGAATTTTGGCCCACTCATCTTTGCAGAATTGTCCTAATTCAGTTACATTAGAGGGTTTTTCGAGCATGAACGGCCTTTTTAAGGTCATACCACAACATCTCAATAGGATTCAGGTCAGGACTTTGGCCAGGCCACTCCAAAGTCTTCATTTTGTTTTTCTTCAGCCATTCGGTGGTGGACTTGCTGGTGTGTTTAGGATCATTGTCCTGCTGCAGAACCCAAGTTCGTTTCAGCTTGAGTACACAAACAGATGGTCGGACATTCTCCTTCAGGATCTCTTGGTAGACAGCAGAATTCATAGTTCCTTTTATCACGGCAAGTCTTCCAGGTCCTGAAGCAGCAAAACAGCCCCAGACCATCACACTACCACCACCATATTTTACTGTTGGTATAATGTTCTTTTTCTGAAATGCAGTGTTCCTTCTACGCCAGATATACTTGGACACACATCTTCCAAAGAGTTCCACTTTTGTCTCATCGGTCCACAGAATGTTGTCCCAAAAGTCTTGGGGATCATCAAGATGTGTTGTGGAGAAATTGAGACGAGCTTTGATGTTCTTTTTGCTCAGCAGTGGTTTTCTCCTTGGAACTCTGCCATGCAGGCCATTTTTGCCCAGTCTTTTCCTGATGGTGGAGGCATGAACGCTGACCTTAACTGAGGCAAGTGAGGCCTGCAGTTCCTTAGACGTTGTTGTGGGGTCTTTTGTGACCTCTTGGATGAGTCGTCGCTGCGCTCTTGGGGTAATTTTGGGCAGCCGGCCACTCCTGGGAAGGTTCACCAGTGTTCCATGTCTTCGCCATTTGTGGATAATGGCTCTCACTGTGGTTCGCTGGATTCCCAAAGCTTTGGAAATGGCTTTATAACCTTTTCCAGACTGATAGATCTCAATTACTTTCTTTCTCAATTGTTCCTGAATTTCTTTGGGTCTCGGCATGATGTGTAGCTTTTAAGGATCTTCTGGTGGACCTTACTGTGTCAAGCAGCTCCTATTTAAGTGATGCCTTGGTTGTGAACAGGTGTGGCAATAATCAGGCCTGGGTGTGGCTAGAGAAATTGAACTCAGGTGTGGACAACCACAGTTATAGTATGTTTTAACAAGGGGGGCAATCACTTTTTCACACAGGGCCATGATGGTTTGGATTTTTTTTCACCTTTAATAATAAACACCTTCATTTACAAATTGCATTTTGTGTTTAATGGTGTTGTCCTTGACTATTGTTTAAATTGGTTTGATGTTCCGAAACACTTAAGTGTGACAAACATGCAAAGGAACAGGAAATGAGGAAGGGGCAAACACTTTTTCACACCACTGTATATGTAGTGCCCACCACTTTAGGTGGGTGCTATTAGTTTAAAACACAGGTTAAATTGCCAGTGCCTTACTGTGTTTTGTACAGGCCTGGAGGTTTGTTTTGGGTTAGGGTGGAGTAATAGGTTGGAGGGGGGTGTGACCACCTGTTCATCACCCTGGTAAACACTCCCTTTCTTCTCCAGAGAAGTATCTGGAAAGGAGGCGGGTCAGGCCCTGAAGGACAGGCAGTATGTATGGGCCCTTGTCCAATCGTTATTTTGCCTTGTCAGGGGCGGGGTCCATACATATACACTGGGGTTCCCTGTGGAGTTGGAGATGGTAAAAGCATTAATCCACACAGGCAGAAAAATGTGACATTAAGGCCCAGGGCTGGAAGGCCTGGAAGTACAATGATTGCAGAGCTGGAAAGCTACGGATCTTCGCCGGAAGGTGATGGAGGGTCGGGGACTCCAGAGCTGGAAGGTGTTCATCAAGCAAGAAGTAGCTGCAAATGGACCGGAGTGAACCAGGGTTGGCCTGGACATTTCCTGAGCTGGCCTGGGAAGAAAATGGCAGGAGGAGAAGGCAGGTGAGACCTGGGACTGCTAGCATTTCAAAGTACCACATACCTTTCAGAGGGGTATGCGTGTCAGCTCACTAAAGGAGAGGGACTATCACTCATACATAGCAATACAGAGGTAACTTGTATCCTGTGCATCATAGAGATGGTAGCACCTACCATAAATCTGGAATAAAGTTGACGTTTTGAACTGTTCTAAATCGTCTTTGTCTTACTACAGCATGAGTGGAAGAAGCGGGGGTTTAACCAACATGTACTGTAATGAACTAACTAGCAGCTCCCAAGGTAGTAGTGCACTTCATATATGAATTATATGAAATAGCATCCAAAAAGGCAACTAAATTCACTACCCCAAAGTTACTACATTTCAATTGAGAACTTCTCTGTTGGTTTAATTTGTTTCCTATGTTGGTACCTTGGTTCCCATGGAAATGGCAATACATAGAATCATTTCCTAGAGAATATTCATTCAGAGTATAAATGCATAAAGAGCATGTCTTTTTAAAAAGTTCAGGATTATTCTTCACCTTGTATAATGTGCGACAAAGCAAAATTCATAACCCAAACATCCCATCTGAAATATAGAATCTAAAGATATGGAAATTGCACTTGCCATAATCAAAGCATAAATACTTATATGCAACTGCAATTTTAATTTACAATCATTTCAGCACTGCTTCTTTGATTGTTTATGTTGAATACATATTCTCATTATTTCAATATTATAGGATATATCTGTCAGTGGCTCTTAGCCATACACAGCTGCAAGATCTTTGTTCTTTCTTTATAATAAGCATATTAAAGTTTCACAGCATTTAGGAAAGGTGTTACAAAGGTGTTACAAAGTAGCTAAAGGTCTTCTTAATTGTATATATAAAAATGAAAAAGTTACTGCATTCACATTTTTTAGTATGTATAATATATTTAGATTCCAAAGATCATTACAGATTTTAACTGTACCTTTTCCAAAAATGTACGTGTAGGTTTTAAATAGATCTCTAAACTTAAAAAACGTTATATATTTTAACCCCTTTGCCACCAAATATTGTCCTTTCGAAAATCCAACCCTATATATTTTTAAACAGCATTTATATCTAGAATTGAGTAAATTATTCCAACAATTTCATCCCATACCTTATCCGTGCACAATCCCCTCATGTATACAGCTACCTTTTGTTATTTTTAAGCAAATGTTCAAAAAATATGGTGCATTAATAAAGAGGAGGTCAACAAACAGCTGTTGCCAATGAACTCCATAAAAAAAATGATAACAGGTACAAAAACAAATTTACATGCAGTACATTAATGAACAGCATAAATCTACAATAACAATTAAATACCAAACTTACAAGGAAACCCTTGAAGCAAATATGTCCTTAAAGCAAACTTTTACTGAGAGATATAAGTCTGATACTGGCTACGTCTTTGTTAATGAAAGTTACCTTGCTATCACTGTCCTTCACACACCAAACATTCAGTGAAAGAAATTGGGGAAATTCAGAACTCCTGACTTACTTTAATCTTCTGATTCACTTTAAATCTGCTTAACATCAAGGCAACTTACATACAAATATAAAAAAGTATATAGTATTGATTAGTTGGTTGAGGATTTTGAGGGATTGACATAAGTAAACTTTGAGATATGAAGTGTGCAGACAAAAAAAGATACTGTTCAGGAGAGCAGACATGACAGTCACCATATTTGCAGCTTCGATTCTTTACAGCTAGTGTATATTGAGCAGTTATTAATCAATTCCTTGACCTCTTATGTAAATTAAAACTTTAAATATCTGTATTTGGTTAGTTGTTCAGACCCTTAAGAATGTTGTACTGTACCAGCTTACGAAGATTGCAAAGCAAGACTTGAAACTTCAGAGAAGAATCAGGTGAAATTGGTTTAAGAGTTGTAGCTTCTTTGAGCTCACTTATTTTATTTTTGATCACTAGGAAGGTTTCAAAATATGGAACAGTGTGGGAAATCATGAAGGGTGTCATAGACACCCTTTAGAATTTTGTTGGGCCATAGCACCAAAGTTGTCAGTGCTTGCACCCGATTCATATACCCATCAGAGACAGGTACATAAATCTACCTATGCATGCAACTGAGGTTGGAGTATCAATACTGGACACTCCTTCCTCAATGTGTTCCCTCCTTCCCTGGCCACTGCTCCCATCACATTGAAAGGCACATAGCTGAGAACTTATATTGTAGGGGTACTCACTCGGTGACTGGAGTAATTTTCTAAACACAGGCATTTACATATTTGGTTAATGACATTATGAGTACTACTAATCCCTTTGTCTACATTTAGCTTTTGAACAAGGACTCTACCGACTTACAGATGAATGGGGTCAGGAATAATGTGGGACATTGTCACATACTGTATTATTCATGAGAGCTTCCAAGCACAGGCATAACTCACTCTTTGCACTCTTGTACCTCTATATGTGAGCTCAAAGCCAGTTTTAAATACCAGCAATTTCCTAATCTGAGAACTGGCAGAAATTCTTCAAGAAACTTTTTGTTGCCACAGCAATACAATCTACTAGTTAGTGCGACCTGAAATTGATGCCCATGATGGTAATGTTACCAAAACTGGTGTAAATGCTTGCATGAGGTGCAGATAGTCCTAAAGGGACCTACAGCCATGAATATGTCATTAACTTTTTACTAATTTCCCCAGGGTTTCTGATTCATCTCACTGTGGCAGATGATCAGGTGTCAGGTTTGGTGTTTTTTGAAGAACAGTAAGTGATGTAGAAGTGAAGGCATGTGAAAAATATTTTGTTTTACAATATTTTAGGCAGAGTATGGATACTAAAAGCTTTTGACACTTTGTGGGAACCAATGAAACTAATACAGTGATCAGTGCTAAAAATATGCACTGTCACTGTACTAATGAATGTTATGTTTTAACCTTGGATAGGATGGGCTGTGGGGGGGGGGCATATAAAGGAACTGATCCTCTCGATTTTCATCCTGCAACCGATGAAAGCTGGCTTCTCCTCCTCTCCTGCCAGCTGCAGGAGGAAATGTTCATTATGCTATTCTAAATAAAAAAATCTAAATTCTGAACCATTTCATTTCATTGTGCCCTGTGATTAGTTACTAAGGCACTTAAGTGGCCCTCCCTCTTCAAAAGTTTGAACACCCCTGATGTACAGGAATTTTCAAGTGCTTTAACTCTATATTTACACTTTTTTTTATGGGAAAAAGACTGGGAGATCGATCCCCTTCCCCTGCCCTCCCTCCTTTTTCTTTCCTTTTTGGTTCCCAATTGTCTTTCTATGACTATATACATTTTTCTATGCTTATCCTGTTATTATCTACTTTAGATATCCATCCTTTTATTGCACGTTCCCCTTAGCCGCTGTGGGGGGAACCTCATGGTGCCCTGATCCCTAGCAGGCTTGGGTCCCGGGTAAGCGACACTGCTCTTTTTTGCCCCTTCTTCAATTTTTGGAATAATAATTGTTCTGTGAAAATTCAATTTATATATTGTGATACTGTAATATTTGGTATTTATGATTTCTAATGATTGATTACAGGTATCCTCCTGATGAAGCGGTTAAATGCTGCAAAACTTGTTGAGAACAATGATGTCAATCCATCATACCTTGATCCTCCTCAATATGGGACATGAATGCTGGTGATATACATGTATTGTTTTTGTATACCCTTTATGATATCTATCATTAAGTTTCTTGTATTAATAAAGTGTTGTATATTTGTTATGAACCTTTGACTCTAAGTTGTTTAAGTTGTACCGAGATTGTCCTTTATCCAACACTTTTATGGGTGATCGAGTGGGAACCGATCTCACAGTCTTTTTCCCTTTCAATTGGATGATGGTAAACCATATTTACTTTATATGTAACCTACTTTAATAGAGGCTTTAGCTTTCCAATTACCATTTTTTATGTTATTTAATTTTTTAAATGATAAAGTCACATTAAAGGATCATAATTAATTGATGTAAGAAGGTAAAATATCAATATCTTTCTTTGGAGTAAGAAAAAAATCAAAAATATAACAACAAGAAAACATTTGCATAAGAACATTTTCAAGTCTATTGGAACAAAATATTGTTGGGGCAAGAAAAGCCTCTAAGACATGGTCAGTAGAGTTTATTGTCAGGTGCTAGACAGATATTATTCAAAATGCTATTTATTCAACATCATTATTGACATCGGTGTTCAGGACAATTAGGAAGAGTGAATCTCCCTAAAAGAGACACAAACAGCAATACAAATCTGACAGTAATTATAGCCTCTAACTACTCTATCCAAAGCTATACATATGTTTTGCATTTAGCTGTACTTTAAATATAGACATTTCTAGATAAATTAGGATGATCTCGTAAACATTTCTTATTACATTTTTACCTATGGTCCACTATTTATTCATCTGAAAATTACTTGCGATTCTGGCAACCCTGGCATATTGGACCTGCCATAAAAGCATGCATTTACCTCTAACTACCCCATTCTATCTGTGTCTCTGCAGCCTGTCACCATCTCCTATTGTGTGTTTACATGCTCCAGTAACCGACTGTTCACCTTTTAAAAAGCAGCCTAGATCTGTGTTCTTGGATTTCAAACACATCTCCCTCAGCTCCTGTCTGTTTTAGATGCACTCAACCTACTCCATTATCATTTAAAATAATATGTTTTGCTGAGTTCTGTATCTTGTGTATCTTGTGTATCTTGTGTCTCCCAAGTATATCAAACATACATTTACTTAACAATTGATATATTTATATTTTGATATGCTCAACTTTGACATGCGTACTAAGCAATCGAATTGGTCAACCTACTTAATTTAGATGCATGTTTTTGCCAAAGAAGGCAACACTGAGAAACAAAGTTGATAAAAAAAACGAAATTCCCACATATAATTTTATATAGGTCGCATAATCAAGGAATGCAAGTTGATTTTTTATTTTTTTTTTTGCTTTTAAAAGTGAGACATTGCTGAGAAGATATTTTATCTTTAAATAAAAATAAAGCATTGATTCTAACATGGGGCAAATAGGAACACTCACAAAAAAAAAAATCATTCTTTTTTTTTTATCTAAAATTTAAGCGCACTGGTAAGTACTGGTAAGTACATGCAACTGAGGCAAGTATAATGTAAACTGGTTAGTCGTGGATCCATCAAGAGAGAACAACATAAGAAAAAAATACAATTGGGCATGATCTAGGATATATCTGAAGACCTTTACAGCCTCATTAGGAGATTAATTAAGATGCAAGAGAGATTTATTTTTAGGATTTAGGGCAGAGCCTCTATCTGTATAATAAAGTATGCACTTTGACCAATGAGGCATACAGAGTGACTAGTAGTAAAGAAAAATAGTTTAACCACTTACAGTCCAATCACGTCATATGACGTCATTGACTTTGAGTGGGGATATAAATACAAAATGTAAAGAGAAAGTGTAAAAAAAAATGAAAGTAAAATAAACAATACATTTTTTTTTTAATAGTGCCCTGTCCTGGTGTGCTCACGCACAGAAGCAAACGCACACGTAAAATGCGCCTGCATATGTAAACGCTGTTCAAATCACACATGTGCAGTATCACCATGTGAGTTAGAGTGAGAGCAATAATTCTAGCACTAGACTTCCTCTGTAACTCTAAACTGATAACCTATAAAAAAAATTTAAAGCTTCACCTATGGAGATTTTTTTTTTCCATTCAAAAAGTTTATTGAAGGTAATGAATGGTACATGTGATCACTATGAACATGAATACAAGTGTAACAATGTCTATTCAATACTGCTTGTACTAACAGAAAAAAAAGACATACATCTTAAACCAGGAACAGACTCGTATGTATTTATAGATTAAGCATTAAGAGCTTCTTCGTTTGGGGTTTCGTTTCTGTGACACACATTTAATTCTTCATAATTACCTCAGTGTATTTACCTTCTGTTTTGGTATTGTAAGCGAGGCGGGTATTGGGGAAGTAATTACAGATTTAGAGGGCGGTAGATGGGGGGGGGGGTGAGAAAAAGTTGAAGATAAGAGGATAGAAGGAAGTATAGACAAGAGATAAGAGACGGGTAGCTATCAGTTGTAGCCTCAATATACTAATACCTCCAAGTTGGAAGTAACATCTAAAACCTTATCCTTTAAAGTTAGCACGATCAGTTTGTTGGTGGATTTCTTGACAAGGAAATCTTCCTATGCATGTGAATAAGTGGGCTTTTCCCCTCTTGAAGTGTTTCTCCTTAATGTTCAGGACCAAGTATTGATCTATGTCGCATGCCGGTGCTATCCTGCTTCCCTATTGGGTTATTGGCATATGTTTCTTCAGTCAATTGCAGGTGATCTAAGTTTCTCATATTCTCGTGAGAATCTAAAGGCGATCCAGGGAGACCATGTTTGAAGATACCTTTCAGCTGCATCGCTGGACTGTGCAAGTGTCTCCTCCATGTCACGTATGTCCACAATCTTGTGAAGCCACTCCTTTATGGAGGGTACATTGTTAGTTTTCCAGTATAATGGTATAAGCAACTTGGCTGCATTTAGCAGATGTTTAGACAAAGTCTTCTTATATTTTGAGAGTGAAAAGTTGTTTAAATGGAGTAGACAACCCGCCGCATCGAGCTTTAGTGAGGTTCCTGTAATATGACGTATGGTTGCTATCACCTCTGACCAAAATGGCGCTATTAGGGGACACTGCCACCATATATGTAGAATTGTGCCTTCTGCTTGCCTACATCACCAACAAAGTTCTGAGGTTTGAGGGTACCATTTATGTAATTTGGCCGGTGTGGCGTACCATTGTGTGAGCAATTTATATGCTGTTTCCTGCATTCTGGTACTCAAGGAACATTTGTGGGCGAGTATGCATGCCTTTTGCCATTGTCCAAGGTTTGTGGTGTTGAGGCTTGCAGCCATAAATAAGCTAGCGAGGTAGCTTTAGAAATTGGAGCTCCCTCCAGGCACACTGATTCCATCTCTGTCAATTGTCTAATAAAATGTGCTTTACGGTGTGTGTCGTTGACATAGCTTCGTATTTGAAAGTACGTCCAGAGTGGTAAACCCTGAGTATGATCATCTATCTTCAGTTTGTTATTTTCTTTGATTAGGTCATTTTCAAAACAATGCTTTGTAAGTAAGGGTGTATATAAACCCTGTTTTTGCAATGTGTGGTTCCCCACTCCCGGTGGGAAGTCAGGGTTGTCTTTAACTGGGGTGAGTGGGCTTAGTGGTGTGGACACCTCTGACCTTTTCATAAGTGTATGAAAAATTTATAGGGTTGCATTAAGCAAAGGATGTTGGGAGGCATAATAGTATTTCTTATAGTCGGGTAGTCCCATGCCCCCTCTGTCTTTCACTCTAGTCAAGTCAAACTTGATCCTTGGATGTTTGTGTGCCCAAATGAATTCTAGTTGGATCGTTTGTAGGGTTTTAAAGAAGCTTTGTGGTATCTTTATGGGAAAGGTTCGGAAAAGGTACAAAATTCTGAGCAAAATTGACATTTTAAATGAAAGAAATATAAGGGATAATGGCGCTCCCTGGTAAAGAATAAAAATGTATATGCACTAATACCCAACACACCCAGTGCAAATAATTTGAAAGTATATAAAAATATATATAAAAAACACAGTGTTAGGTTGCCAATAATGACTGCTCAGATGGTTACTCACTCCAAGCCCCACATGGCCAACCATAAGAGGACACCCAGCAATAGGTTAACCACCAAACACCACCCAAAAGGCCTAAGTGGTTCACAACAACTTACGATAAGTGTAAAAAAGCCTGGTGAGACCAAACTCTATAAAAATAGTGCATTCAAACATACAGTAAACACATCAATAATGAGAATATATAAAATATTCAGTGAGTCCATCAAATTAATGTGAAAAAATGTATGTGAAAAAATTATATATATATAATTAATACGTGAAAGGACCCCTGTGTAAGACTCCTCCAGGGGTACGTGATCCAAAAAAAATATATATATATAAAAAAAAAAAAAATATATATGTGCAATAGTTCAATATATAGTGACTGTAGTGACTTTGCTGTTGCAGATCAGGTGACTTCGTGCTGCCCCATATGGTCCCACACTCACCAGACTTTACCACCCCTGCAGGGGTAACAGGCACGAATGGAAATCCGTCAGTGGTCCATCAGATGGTACTGGATTCGGTCCCAGGAACGATATCCTACTCCTATGTTCCCACAGGGAGGGCACCCTCAGTACCCTCAGGGTCTGTATACTGCTGTACAATGTCAGCACTCACCATCCAAAACATTCAGAAAAAATGGTCCTCCACAGTAGAAAAAAAGGAAAAAAATAGGGATCTCATAGTGTATTATGTAAAATCAAGCTGATTTTTGTTTCAATAAAAGCAAAAGAAAAATGATAACAAAATCCCGGCAAGCCTGTATATGGCTTAAAGCCTGATAATACACGCTATTACACACGATGCACAGTGGCCGCTCCGCAGCTTGCGTCCCAGCAGCGTTCCAAGCCTCCTGCGCTAACCGGAAGTGATGTAAGCACGCCTTACGCGTTTCATCATGTGACTTTATCAAAGGTCGCCTTTAGTGGGAATTGATGTGAGAGGATTTGTTAGAAAAAAAATAACAAATCGTCGGCATAAGCCGCTATTTTAAATTCCGTTTTGGCCACTGTGAAACCTTTAATATCTGGTGATGACACAATTCTCCTAATGAAAGGTTCCAGTGAAATGATAAAAAGGATTGGTGAAAGTGGGCAACCCTGTCTTGTACCCTTCCTAATAGACACGGTCTCAGACAGGGATCCATTAATGCGTAGTTTAGCTGAGGGATTTTGGTAGAGTGCCGATATCCAGGCCATCATGTGTGTGCCCAAGCCAATATGTCTACATGTCGCTAACATGAAGTCCCAAGCTACTCAATCGAAGGCCTTCTCCGATTCTGTAGACAGGAGGAGGCCCTCGATCGTTCGCTCTCTGGCTGCATATATTAGGTTCAGTGATTTTGTGACATTGTCTTTTGCTTCCCTACCTGGCATGAAACCTGCCTGTTCCGGTCCAATTATAGTTTGAAGTAGGGGTTTAAGTCTATTTGCCAATATTTTAGTCAGTATCTTCACATCCAAATTCAGTAACGAAATTGGTCTGTAGCTAGGGCAATGTGTCGGATCTTTATTTGGTTTGGGTAAGACAGTTATGTGTGCCCCAAGAAATGTTGAGGGAACCTCTCTGGGTGTGGAGAGGGAATTGAATCCTTTCAGCAGTGGGTTGGTTAGGATGTCTATGAAAGTTTTGTAATATATAGATGAGAAACCGTCTGGGCCAGGGCTCTTCCCTGATTTCATGTCTTTTATTGCTAGTCTTATCTCAGAGTCGTCAAAAGGTCGTTCAATAAGTTCAGTGTCAGTTTCAGTCATTTTAGGGAGTTTGGCCGAATGTAGGTATTCTTGTATTATTTGTGCCCTATTACCCTGTACGTCTGCGGGTTTATGCGGGGTCGGCAAGTTATAGAGGTTGGAATAGTAGTCATGAAAATGTTGTGCAATCTGTTTGTCAGTATGGTCTAGTGTTCCCATTTTGTTTCGTATACCTAGGATTTTATTGCCGAGTTGGGGTTTCCTTTAGAGCTCTGGCTAAAAATTTGCCTGTTTTGTCTCCGTGTTCATAGTATGTTCTCTTCCTAAAGAATAGGAATCGTTTGATAGAGGCGTCAAGTATTTGTCGTAGGGATTTCCTTGTGTCGAGTTATTCCGTTGCGTTCTGTTTTGTTAGGGATTGTTTGTGTTGTAACTCTAGATTTAAAATCTTATCTGTTAATTTTGAGATCTACTTTTCCCTGTCTCTCTTTCGCTGAGCCCTGTTTTGTTATTTTATAACTCATGAAACAATTTTTTTTAAACGTGTTTAAAAAATTATTGCGCAAATACCGTGTGACATAAAAAGTTGCAATGACTACCATTTTATTCCCTAGGGTCTCTGCTAAAAAAACAAATATAATGTTTGGGAGTTTTGAGTAAATTCACTAGCAAAAAAATTATGATTTTTACATGTAGGAGAGGAGTGCCAGAATAGGCCCGTATGGAAGTGGTTAATCATGGAAAATAAGAGTTGCAGGGGTGTCCCAAGCAAATCACTAACTGCATGTACTTACTAACCACTGCTGCAGACAAGATGTTATTAAAACATAGAGTATATATAAAATAAATAAATACACTGGGCAAAATTATTTGCCCTATTTATCATGAGCTAAACTCAAAGATCTACAACTTTTTCTATGTACACAAAGGCCTATTTTGCTCAAATATTGTTCAGAAATCTGTCTAAATCTGTGTTAGTGAGCACTTATCCTTTGTCTAGATAATTTGTCCACGTCACAGGTGTGGTATATCAAGATGCTGATTAGACAGCATGATTATTGCACAGGTGTGCCTTAGGCTGGCCCAATAAAAGGCCACTCTACAATGTGCAGTTTTACTGTAATAGGGGGGTCGGGGGGGTCCAAAAACCAGTCAGTATCTGGTGTGACCACCATTTGCATCACGCAGTGCAGCACATATCCTTCGCATAGAGTTGATCAGGTTGTTAATTGTGGCCTGTGGAATGTTGGTCCGTTCCTCTTCAATGGCTGTGGGAAGTTGCTGGATATTGGCAGGGACTGGAACACGCTGTCGTATACGTCAATCCAGAGCATGCTCAATGGGTGACATATCTGGTGAGTATGCTGACCATGCAAAAACTGGGATGTTTTCAGCTTCCAGAAATTGTGTACAGATCCTTGCAACATGGGGCCATGCATTATCATGCTGCAACATGCGGTGATGGTCGTGGATGAATGTCACAACATTAGGCCTTGAGATCTCAGCAAAGTAACTCTGTGCATTCAAAATGGCATCAATAAAATGCACCTATGTTCATTGTCCAAAGCATATGCCTGCCCATACCATAACCCCACTGCCACCATGGGCCACTCGATCCACAATGTTGACATCAGAAAACTGCAAACCCACACAGTGCCATAAACGCTGTCTGTCATCTGCCCTGTACAGTGAAAACCTGGATTTATTTGTGAAGACAATACCTCTCTAAAGTCAGTTACAACAACGAACTGCAGTCAGATTGAGACCCCGATGAGGACGGCGAGCATGCAGATGAGCTTCCCTGAGACAGGTTATGACAGTTTGTGCAGAAATTCTTTGATTATGCAAACCGATTGTTGCAGTAGCTGTCCGGGTGACTGGTCTCAGATGATCTTGGAGATGAAGATGCTGGAGGTCCTTGGCTGGTGTGATTACATGTGGTCTGTGGTTGTGAGGCTGGTTAGATGTAATGCCAAATTCTCTGAAATACCTTTGCAGACGGCTTATGGTAGAGGAATTAACATTCAATTCAAGTGCAACAGTTCTGCAGTCAGCATGCCAATTGCACGCTCCCTCCCATCTGTGGCATTGTGCTGTGTAATAAAACTGCACATTTTAGAGTGGCCTTTAAGACCCCTTTCACACTGGAGGCATTTTTCAGGTGCTACAGCGCTAAAAATAGGGCCTGCATAGCGCTTGAAAAAAGCCTTAGCTGCAAACCCAGTGTGAAACCCGAGTTCTTTCACACTGGGGCACTGCGCTGGCAGGGCGTCACAAAAAGTACTGCCAGCAGCTTCTGTGGACGAAGTGCAGTACAATTAATGAGTGGCTAGTAGGAAAATCTTTCCAAGTGCATCAGTTCCAACAAGTGATAAACAACAACCACCACCAGCAGCACAGAATGCTTACCAGAAAACGATGACACACTCAGGCATACACTTGGTGAGTCAAAGTGAGCTTGATAAAGTGATTCCAGGGGTCCCAGATTAGTGGATGAAAATCAGACTTTTCCAGCACAATCGTTACCAAATCAGGGGATCAGAGGATGGCTAAGTCAAGGCTCATCAATAATGGCAAAAATAAAAGAGAAGGAGGAACATAGCGTAATTCCGTATAAAATGTAGGTTTATTAAAAGAGTAGTTGGAAATACACTCACATGCTTCCAAGGGTAAAGCGCTTATAAGATCAAAACAGCAGTGTTTGAGCAGGTCAGCAAGCATGGGAAGCTCATCCCTACTATTGGCTATATCCAGGAATGTGTGGAATGTGGTCCTCCGCTCATATATTTTATGGCTCACTGAGGTAAGCTAGAATTCTTATCCAGATTTTTATTGTTTTTGGTGTTAAAGTTTTATTGGCTAAAGCATCCCACCCTGATTTGGATATAGTTACAGTATTTCCCATCTGTATGCTGCCATGGAGTTAGTCAGGGAAAAAAGGAAAATTTATATCAAATACATCCACATGCTCAGCATCTAAATGCTAGCTTGGCCAAATTGCTAGCACTACATCTGCTGCCTTTTCATCTGGTAGACTCTGCCCCCTTTTTTCAGAATGTGCTGTAACACAGTGGCATGTTCCAAAAATATATATTTTTTTAATGTAAGGCCATTCTAGCTCTGTACCATCATATGGAAGGCAATGTTTTGGCCTTGTTGGACAGGGTTGTCAGCAGCAAAGTTCACATTACTGCTGACTTATGGTCCAGCAGGCATGGTCAGGGAAGTTAGTCAGAGAAAAAGGGAAAATTGCTATCAAATACATTCACATGCTCAGCGTCTAAATGCTAGCTTGTCCAAATTGCTAGCACTACAGCTGCTGCCCTTTCATCTGGTAGACTCTGCCCCCTTTTTTGTGAATTTGCAGAATGTGCTGTACCACAGTGGCATGTTCCAAAAATATTTTTTTTATGTAAGGCCATTCTAGCTCTGTACCGTCATATGGAAGGCAATTTTTTGGCCTCATTAGACAGGGCGGCCCTAGCGAGGTTCACATTACTACTGACCTATGGTTCAGCAGGCATGGACAGGGTCATTCCATTTCCTTCACGGCACACTGGGTAACTCTGCTGGCAGCTGGGAAGGATGCAGGACAGGGTTCAGTGTTGTTGGAGCTTGTTCCGCCACCACGCCTCAAAAAAGCTGGAGGTGATTCTGCTACATCTGTCTGCTTCACCCCCTCCTCTTCTTCTTACTCTAATGCCTCTTTTGCTGAATTGTCCTCTGAACCAGCAGTGCTCCCTGAGCATTCAAGGGGCTATGCAAGCAGTCAGGCTAAACAATGCCATGCAGTGCTTCAGTTGGTCTGTCTAGGGGACAGGAGCCACACCAGGGCACAGATTCTGTCAGCTCTGCAGGAGCAGGCTCAGAGGTAGTTGATGCCACGGCAGCTTGAGCCGGGAATGGTTGTATGTGACAATGGCACCAAACTTCTCTGTGCAGGGACACTTGACACTTGTTCCAAGCTTGACACGTCCT
The DNA here is from genome assembly GCA_028564925.1 of Lithobates sylvaticus. Taxonomy (NCBI): domain Eukaryota; kingdom Metazoa; phylum Chordata; class Amphibia; order Anura; family Ranidae; genus Lithobates; species Lithobates sylvaticus. The sequence continues at coordinate 153,026,304 of CM053027.1, forward strand.
GAAGGTTTGTATAAATAAAATAGGAGATATGCCGCCAACTAATACAATTCAATATGCCAGTACTGCTCCTAAAATTAGTGTGTACTAATAAATCATGAAAAATATATATAAAAGGGTGTTAGCTGGACAATCAAAACGGTGAACCTAAAATAATTAAGAAAATAAATAAATATAATTAATATAAGTGTAAATCAAAAAATGTATTAAACCAACTGTTATGTGATCAAATACTTACAATTGAAATGTGCACAATAATCAAATATGTAATGAATATTCATAAAAGTTCATAAATTTCTGTGTATGGTCACTCCTCAATTAATTTCCCAACACTGTGATCCTGAAATGATAAGTGCTCCAATGCTTCAAACCAACAGTGCTCCACCCGAAGTGAATATTGAATGCACTCACTAGATTTACCCGGCCAGCAAGTGACCATTAAGCATGAATATCAGAAATGCCACTCCGCTCAATTCATAGGTCAATCTCCATCACCATCAGGTTCCCCATCTGCCTCTCACACCCATATATGAATGGGTATGCCCACAATCAGAAAAGCTTGGGTGTATAAAACAAAAGCTCTGCAATAACATGTATCCTCCACAGTATTCAGTATCTGTCTCCTTCTCTCATCACAAGACTCTGTGAAATTGGCTCCGCCAAAAAGAGCCACAGAAGGCAATATAGGGTAGTATTGTGTTCATTAAAAAAAAGCTGCACTTACATATGTCCAATACAGTCAAATCTGCACAATAGCAGCTCAAGGGTCTGTAGAATCGATTCTGCACTGCTGTGTGACTAGCGGCGTGCATTCCAGCGACCCAGCGGAAGTGAGGGGCTCCTGTGTTTGCATGTCAAGCCTCTCTTCTATGCATTTCACTCTGTGCGTACGTCATCACCACTTCCTGATGATGCATGCACAGCGTGAAATGCATAGAAGAGAGGCTTGGCACGCAAACAGACAAGAGCCCCTCATTATGGTGCAGAATTATCCAGGGGCAAGAGCAGACTTGGAGACATTTCCAGTTGAGCAACCGCTGGGTTACTGGGTCTTGAGGATGGACCACTGGCCAGAACTTGCTCAATATGCAATAGAGATACTGACCTGTCCTGCATCCAGCCTACTGTCCGAATGGATATTCAGTGCTGCTGGAGGGTTTGTGGTGGATAAAAGCATGTGCCTGTCCACAGACTCAATTGATAGGCTGACATTTATCAAAATGAATCAGTCCTGGATCAACAGCAGCTATTAAGCCCCTGATGCTGATGTAGAAGAAAAACTGTGGTTTCCAAAGATAGGAAGCCAAAAAAGTGGGGCTCATTAAAAAGTCACATGCATCTTATTCCATGATATGTAAATAAATATAAATATCAGAGGTTTTATGAAAAAATTCCCTTGGTACATTTATTGAAAAATAAATAAATTAAATTACACCACATGTATATAGAAAAATATGATTAAAGCACAACCATAAGGCTAGACATTTATACATATGTTTTCTTGGTTCAATTGTGAACCAAATCAAAACAGACACATACTAGGGGGGACATATACAAACATGTAACATATAAAACAATTGTCGTCCGGACGCCAGGGAAAACTTGCAGTGTATTATCCCAATGAAACCGTAAGGTTATATCAAAATAGTTTTGACGGTGATGGGAGACAGCCTCCCTTGGTACCGAATATTTTTTTTGGGGTAAACACTGCATGTGCTCCATGGGTGGCTCGAGCCTATATTGGGGAGGAAAGGGGAAAAGGTAAGTGGAAGGGAAAAGGGGAGGGTGACCGCGGAATATGAACCTGGTAATAGCACTTGTTTCCAGCCAGAGCAATCCTAAATAAATTCAGTTGATGGGTAGAGCAAAAAAGTCATCCAATTAGGATTGTATTGGTTTGCGTATGTTTGTACCCAAAGTTGTTTTTATATCGGATGGTTCCCTTAACGGGGATTGTCCATACTGCTTGTTATCTCACAGAAGCAGAGTGAGGGTATACAAAACAAATAAAGTCAATTCAAATTATATGGAGATTGCATGAGATTGCCAGCATACATTACCGCTTCCATTACTGGATGTAGTTCATGGGCTATGGGATGCTTCAGGAACCCATCTCGGTTTGTGTAGAGAGCCAAACCTCGCTACTAGTAGAGAAGATCTCTAGTATCACTTCCGTAGTATGCAGCGCTGCTAAATTTTCGATAGCGGTGTTTGGTGGTTCTGTCTGTGCGAAAAACAGCTATCCGCCCGAGATCTTTGGGATGCGGCTTGCTGGTTAGTGTCAGCTGGTTCAGGATATCAGCCTGGCACTCTGTTCATTTCAGCGTCCCTTCAACCCAGTGTTGCGGCTCGAGCACATCCGTGGGCAGTTGCGTCCTGGCGTACGTAGGACAGTGACGTCGACGCGTTTCACAGGGGGGTGTGTAGCTTCTTCTGGACGCTGTGGTGGCGTCAGAGGGCTCCTTCTTATTGGTGTCCGGTCCTCGTTTACGCCCACCACGTTGAGCAGATCGCTCAATCGTGAAGGATTGCCCCGTGTATGTGGATATTTCCGTTACTTTAAATGATTTATTTGTTTTAAACATTAGGAACAAAGTGGTAACCATAAGGGTCATATACATTCGTTTCTAAGAGTTCGTTAGGGTCTATTTTCCGTCCTGCATCATGGTGTCCATAATGGTTATATGGGTAATGTCAATTACTTTTAATTTAACCAGTAAAGGGCGGGTACTTTGTTTTTTAATCCATATATACGTATGGCTCTGAAGTACATGGTCATAGCATGCATAGATTGTCGGTAAATGTGTAGGTCAAACGGTGTCACAAAACAGCACCGTGCGACTCAGTGCTATAAGGAGAACCTCAAACAATTACTGGGGTCCAATGTGAAACATGATTGATCCACACATAAACCGATCATTAAATGTCATAGCATTTACATGAGAATCAGATGACATCATCTAGTACTTATTGAGGGAGGAGGGAAAGGTAGAGAGAGGGAAAAAACGATAAGGGTATAGACAACACAATTACATTCATTTCAGGAAACATGTTAGAGTAAATATTTAATTAACTGGAAGAATATAGGTAGGTTATACCTTTCTCTACCTTTCCCTCCTCCCTCAATAAGTACTAGATGATGTCATCTGATTCTCATGTAAATGCTATGACATTTAATGATCGGTTTATGTGTGGATCAATCATGTTTCACATTGGACCCCAGTAATTGTTTGAGGTTCTCCTTATAGCACTGAGTCGCACGGTGCTGTTTTGTGACACCGTTTGACCTACACATTTACCGACAATCTATGCATGCTATGACCATGTACTTCAGAGCCATACGTATATATGGATTAAAAAACAAAGTACCCGCCCTTTACTGGTTAAATTAAAAGTAATTGACATTACCCATATAACCATTATGGACACCATGATGCAGGACGGAAAATAGACCCTAACGAACTCTCATGGTTACCACTTTGTTCCTAATGTTTAAAACAAATAAATCATTTAAAGTAACGGAAATATCCACATACACGGGGCAATCCTTCACGATTGAGCGATCTGCTCAACGTGGTGGGCATAAACGAGGACCGGACACCAATAAGAAGGAGCCCTCTGACGCCACCACAGCGTCCAGAAGAAGCTACACACCCCCCTGTGAAACGCGTCGACGTCACTGTCCTACGTACGCCAGGACGCAACTGCCCACGGATGTGCTCGAGCCGCAACACTGGGTTGAAGGGACGCTGAAATGAACAGAGTGCCAGGCTGATATCCTGAACCAGCTGACACTAACCAGCAAGCCGCATCCCAAAGATCTCGGGCGGATAGCTGTTTTTCGCACAGACAGAACCACCAAACACCGCTATCGAAAATTTAGCAGCGCTGCATACTACGGAAGTGATACTAGAGATCTTCTCTACTAGTAGCGAGGTTTGGCTCTCTACACAAACCGAGATGGGTTCCTGAAGCATCCCATAGCCCATGAACTACATCCAGTAATGGAAGCGGTAATGTATGCTGGCAATCTCATGCAATCTCCATATAATTTGAATTGACTTTATTTGTTTTGTATACCCTCACTCTGCTTCTGTGAGATAACAAGCAGTATGGACAATCCCCGTTAAGGGAACCATCCGATATAAAAACAACTTTGGGTACAAACATACGCAAACCAATACAATCTTAATTGGATGACTTTTTTGCTCAACCCATCAACTGAATTTATTTAGGATTGCTCTGGCTGGAAACAAGTGCTATTACCAGGTTCATATTCCGCGGTCACCCTCCCCTTTTCCCTTCCACTTACCTTTTCCCCTTTCCTCCCCAATATAGGCTCGAGCCACCCGTGGAGCACATGCAGTGTTTACCCCAAAAAAAATATTCGGTACCAAGGGAGGCTGTCTCCCATCACCGTCAAAACTATTTTGATATAACCTTACGGTTTCATTGGGATAATACACTGCAAGTTTTCCCTGGCGTCCGGACGACAATTGTTTTATATGTTACATGTTTGTATATGTCCCCCCTAGTATGTGTCTGTTTTGATTTGGTTCACAATTGAACCAAGAAAACATATGTATAAATGTCTAGCCTTATGGTTGTGCTTTAATCATATTTTTCTATATACATGTGGTGTAATTTAATTTATTTATTTTTCAATAAATGTACCAAGGGAATTTTTTCATAAAACCTCTGATATTTATATTTATTTACATATCATGGAATAAGATGCATGCGACTTTTCAATGAGCCCCACTTTTTTGGCTTCCTATTTTTGGAAACCACAGTTTTTCTTCTATATGTATAGGGGTTGATTATCTAGCAGCTTAACTAAATGTTTCAACCACGTATATACAACAAGCCTCATCTTTGCTCTTCGAGTTTTCATTACCTGATGCTGATGTAACTGATTGAATTTGCTAGGGATCTGGGATCCCTTTAAGACTGCCTTTGCTGCCTTTCCTATTCCTGAATCTTGATTATGCCAGCTTCCAACAATATTTTTGGTTTAGGGCACCACTAACACCTAAGGCCCAATTTTTCTGCACCTGTTTGATAGGTGCATGTCACTTCAAAAGTTTTTCTAACTTTTAACAGCAGATCCCGTTCCTGTGCCCAACAAGAGTAACTGTGAGGGGTTACAGTGTTCAGGCACCACTAGGGATGGGCGATCGGTTTGGGCCGAGCATAAGTTTGGCCTGAACATCACCCATTCAGGTACTCCCCTAACACCCGAACTTCCTGGGCACTTAGTGGGATGTTCGCCTGCCAAGCGCACAGTCAAACGGTTCGTTTCTCAATTTCCCCAAGAATTGTGAGAAAAAATTACCACTTCAAAAAACTCACTATGCCTCTTACTGAATATCTTGGACTGTCTACTTTCCAGAGAGGGGTCATTTGGGGGGTATTTGTACTGTCCTGACATTTCAGGGCCTCGAGAAATGAGATAAGATATTATGATTTTCACCATAGCTTGTAGACTCTACAACTTTCCCACAGACTAAATAATATCCACAGATTTGGGTTATTTTTTTTACCAAAGATATGTAGCAGCATAAATTTCTGAACAACAATTACATTTTTTTTAAATGTTTGCTATTTTTTTTTACTTATATTGCAAAAAAGAAAAAAAACCAGTGGTGATTTAATACCACCAAAAGAAAGCTCCATTTGTGTGAAAAAAAAAGATAACAATTTTATTTGGGTACAGTGAGTAATTGTCATTCAAAGTGTGAGAGCACTGAAAGCTGAAAATTGGTCTAGGCAGGAAGGGGATGAAAGTGCCCTGTTTTAAAGTTGTTAAGGATTACACAATGACAGAATTAGGAAAAAAACTAAATGGTGTGGGGTTCCCCCCAAAATTCATAAAAGGCCCTTTGGGTCTGGTATAGATTTCAAGGGGAACTCCACGCCATTTTTCTTTTATAAAATGGCATGGGGTCCCCCCCCCCCGAAAACTAAACCAGACCCTTATCCGAGCATGCAGCCTGGCAAGCCAAGCACCTTGTCCCCATGTTGATGGGGATAAGGGCCTCTTCCTGACAACCCTGGCCGGTGTTTGCCAGGGTCTGCGGGTGGGGGCCCCCAGATCCCGCCCCCCTATGTGAATGGGTATTGGGCACATTGTACCCCTACCCATTCATCAAAAAAGTGTACAATACTAAGAAACACAGTAAACTGTTTTTGACAAGTCCTTTATTAAAAAAGAAAAATGTATCCACCATCAATCATGTCGCCTGCTGGACCAGAAAAATAGAGAAAACAATTCTGACATCACGTGACATCATGCAACATCAGAAGGGGGCTGTGCCACCATGTGACGTAACTGGGTGACCCCGCCCTTGCCTATAAAAGAGCTGCCAAAGCAGAGATGAGTCAGATGGCTGGGAGGCCATCCAGGGGGCGGAGCGTTTTATTTTTTCTATTTCTCTGGTCCGGCATGCAACGTGATTGACAGTGGATTACATTGAGAGACACAATTTATTTATTTTTTTAAATAAAAGATTTGTCAGAAACTGTTTACTGTGTTTCTTACTTTTGTACATTTTTTTGGTAAAAGGGTAGGGGTACAATGTACCCGATACCAATTCACATGGGGGGACCAGAATCTGTGGATCCCCTTGTTAAAGGGGGCTTATAGATTCCAAAAAGCCCCCCCGGAGACCCTGACAACCACTAGTTAGGGTTGTCAGGAAGAGGCACTTGTGGCCTGGTATGGTCCAGGAGTGGGGGGGGGTTGCTCGCCCCCCCTTTTCCTGACTTGCCGGGTTGCATGCTCGGATAAGGGTCTGATATGGATTTTGGGGGACCCCGCGTCATTTTTAAAAATAAAATTAGCATGGGGTTCCCCTTAAAAGCCATACCAGACCCAAAGGGCTTGTTATAGACTGGGGGGACCCCATGCTGTTCTTTTCATTTTTTATAACCTGTATTGTTGAGAGCCGGCAATACATTACAGCCGCAAGCAAGTTTAACTGCTTGCCGACCAGCCAACGCAGTTTTACTACAGCTGGGCGAAACAGAGTTACCTTACATCGCTTCGCCTTTTGGCCACTAGGAGCGAGCGATGACTGCCAGGATCTGTGTGTGTAAACACAAATCAAGTATGAACATCGATCTCTCTCTCCTCCTAGACAGTCCCATGCCTACAGTTAGAACACACCTAGGGAACACATTTAATCCCTTGATCGCTCCCTAGTGTTAAATGAATGAATAACTTGTATAGCGATACATATGCAAACTAAATCGCCTCAGGGCACTTTTGCCGCCAGTGTCCATCTGGGTTTTCAGAAGATTTGGGTCTTGAGCTTCTTCCTGAAGGCCAGATAGTTTTCTTCCAAGCTGATGTGCGCGGGTAGAGCATTCCATAGCCGTGATCCTTGGACTGCAAACCTTTGTTCGCCTTTTAATTTATAACGGGTCCTGGGGTGTAGTGCTTTATTTTGTCGCAGAGGTATTGCGGGGCTTTTCCTTGTGTACATTTGTGAGTGAGGCAGAGGGTCTTGAATGTAACTCTATCCTTCACGGCTAGCCAATGAAGGGTCCTCAAGGATGGGGTGATTGATTCCCATGTTTTTTTTTTCCAGTTACCAGTCTGGCTGCTGTGTTCTGGATGGTTTGTAGATGTGAAATTTGATATTTTGGAAGTCCTAGGTAGAGGGAATTTGCGTAGTCGAGTCGGGAATTGATGATTGTTCCAACTACTGCTGCTGTATCTCCTGCTGGAATGAAGGGTATGAGTCTACGCAGTAGGCGAAGAAGGTAGTGGGATCAGCTGACTACTGATCCTATTTGTGCATCCATCGTCATGTTTGAGACAAAGATGACTCCGAGGATTTTGACTTAAATGCTGGGGGTGATTGATTGTCTGAGGATGATGAGTGGTCTGGCCATCGTGCCAGGGTTTTTTTTTGTTTCGGTTTGCGTGGAGGAAGAGGAGTTCTGTTTTGGATGCGTTCAATTGAAGGGAGCTCTCCATCATCCAATCATCGATCAATGAGAGACAGTTTTCCAGTGCCTGGTATTGGTCTTTTTTGTTGGTGATGCGTATGTAGAGTTGGATGTCATCCGCGTAGGTGTGATAAAGTAGATCCCGGTTGCTGATGATTTTGAGGAGCAGGCGGAGATAGATGTTAAAGAGCACAGGTGACAGGGGTGATCCTTGAGGGACTTCACATGTAATTTTTCGTGCTTCTGAAGTGAACGTTCCTAGTTTCACTTTCTGAGATCGGTTCTCTAGGAAGGATGCAAACCAGGGTAAGTCCGAGTCTGCAACTCCAGCTACTTCTGTGAGACGAGTGAGCAGGGTTTTGTGGTCTACTGTGTCAAATGCTGCACTGAGGTCCAGCAGCACCAGGAGACACGATTCTCTGTTAACCCCTTCCCTGCCGTGACATTTATACAGTAATCACTGCATATTTATAGCACTGATCACTGTATAATTGTCAATGGTCCCAAAAATGTGTCAAAAGTGTCTTATTTGTCCGCCACAATATTGCAGTCTCGATTGAAGATTAAAGATTGCCACCATTACTAGTAAAAAAAAATAATAAAAATGCCATAAATCTATCCCCTATTTTGTAGACGCTATAACTTTTGCGCAAACCAAGCAATATACGCTTATTGCAATTTTTATTACCAAAAATATTTAAAAGAATACATATCGGCCTAAACTGAGGGAAAAAAATAGCTTTTTTTAAAAAAAAATAGGAAATTTAATATAGCAAAAAGTACAAAATATTGTGTTTTTTTCAAAATTGTCGCTCTTTTTTTGTTTATAGCACAAAAAATAAGAACCGCAGAGATGATCAAATACCGCCAAAAGAAAGCTCTGTTTGTGGGAAAAAAAGGACCTCAAATTTGTTTGGGTACAACAACGCACGACCACTCTATTGTCAGTTAAAGCGACACAGTGCCCTATCGCAAAAAAATGGTCTGGTCATTGAGCTGCCAAATCTTCCGTGGCTGAAGTGGTTAAATTACATTTTTTCCTATAGAAATGTCATTATTGCTGCAGCGTGTTCAAGCAGACTAAGGGGAACCCCCAGGCACGATATTTAAAGGAATATTTCATTTTTATTGTTTCACTTTAAGCATCATTAAAATCACTGCTCCTTTAACCACTTCAGCCCCGAACCAATTGGCAGCCAAAGGACCAGGCCCCTTTTTGCGATTCGGCACTGCGTCACTTTAACTGACAATTGCACGGTCGTGCGACTTGGCTCCCAAACAAAATTGGTGTCCTTTTTTTCCCACAAATAGAGCTTTCTTTTGGTGGTATTTGATTGTGGTTTTTTTTTTTTGCGCTATAAACAAAAATAGAGTGACAATTTTGAAAACAATGCAATATTTTTTGCTTTTTGCTATAATAAACATCCCCCAAAAAAATGTTTTCCTCAGTTTAGGCCGATACGTATTCTTCTACATATTTTTGGTAAAAAAAATCGCAATTAGCGATTATTGATTGATTTGCGCAAAAGTTATAGCGTTTACAAAATAGGGGATAGTTTTATAGCATTTTTATTAATATTTTTTTTTTACTAGTATGGTGGCGATCAGCGATTTTTATTGTGACTGCGACATTATGGCGGACACATCGGACATTTTTGACACATTTTTGGGACCATTGTCATTTATACAGCAATCAATGCTATTTAAATGCATTGATTCCTGTATAAATGACACATGCAGTGAAAGAGTTAACCACTAGGGGGAGGGGAGGGGTTATGGGCTGTGACGTGTGTGTTTTTTTACATTAGGGGGCGGGGCTGAAGTCTGATGTCATTGATCAGCTTTGCCGATGACCGTGAACAGCCGATCAATGACAGGCAGAGTAGGAAGCGCGGGGAGAGGTTTGTTTACACAGACCTCTCCCCATTCTTCAGCTCTGTGACCCGATTGCGGGACACCAGCGGCGATCGGGTCTGCTGGTCCCATGGCCAAGGTCACGGAGCTCCCGACCGGGTCGCGAGCGTGCCGATGGCAGCGCGCGCGCGACCCACGGGCAGGCAATTAAAGGGCCACGTACCCGTACGTGATTTTGCCTGCCTGTGCCATTCTGCTGCAGGATATCTGCGTGAGGCGGTCGGGAAGCGGTAAAAAACTATTTTTTTAAAACCTTTTTTTTTAATTGATACATGTACCCTATTGCAGTACCCTGGTCCCCATACCCTTTGTTATGGCAATAACTTGCATATAAGCCTTTAAAATGAGGACCTTAAATTTTTCATGTTTGTGTCCCATAGACTTTAATAGGGTTTGCTTGTTCTCTAGAACTTTTTGGGTGTTCGAGATGTTCTGGTGTGAATCATACCAGGGGGGTGTTTGGCCCAACTCCTATCTAGTTACAGAACACATGGACTGGATCAGCCTCAAAATTTATGAGGTAAGATGTATTATGAGGTAGTAGCGAAGGCGGGTCTTACCCCTCTGTATGCTGCAATGGAGTTTATCAGGAAAGAAAAATTTAGGTAAGTATTTAATAACAATTTTCCATTTTTCAGTTTGCAAGGAAATTTTCCCTTAACTTGGTGAATGAGGTAAAACTCTGATTACTTACTTTATTGAATCATGTGCAAGCAAAAATTTCATTTTTTTTTTCTTTACTTGTGATTGGATCTTCTTTGCAAAGTTAATTTTAGCTAAATTCACTAAGCTAAGTAAAAATTCCATTGAAAGCAAAAACTCACTTTGCAGTGTGAACATGCTCTATGGAGTTAATAAAATAACCTCACCAGGTAGTATAAAATCACCAGGGAAACTTTAGTGGGAAAGTTTATTTTTTCCACTACTACAAGTTTCTCAAAAGATTTTCAAGGTGAAATTCTGTTATACATTGTATTTTAAATGTACATGTTGTTGTCTTCCTCAATTTCTTTTCTGTTCCATTTTCCAATTATGTGAATAGAAACATGTATTAAACAATAAGATGGGAGAAGAGAGAGGATAACGACATGGAATTTGAAAGCTGCATTGAAAATGCCAAAAGATGGAGAATAAATTCAATCAATGCTCAAAATAGACACAAAATAAAACTGTTCTCAACATAAAATATATCTTTATTTGTCATAGTGAAGCATAAACCTAAATAGGAAAGCAAAATTATGTTTCAGCTTTTCCATTGCTGTGTTACAGTAACTTTCAAATATAAGCTGATGTTTTAAAAAGAATTGTAGCAAATTTCAATCAGAAATGTTTAATTGAGTCAGTTATGGAATGTTATAGTTTTAACCTTCCCATCAATGATCGATTATTGAAACAGTATTTGGGCTTGATGATGACTGAAATGCAATCTATTATCAGTATACACCTGTATGTTAGCAGCCTATAAGTGTAACTATATTAGAGAGAATAAATACTATATCATATACTGTATATTTTTGATGATTTCAGTATATACATTTTAAGGTCCAACTGCAAAATTTTATGCAATAAAAGTGAACTCCAGACAGATATAAAAGAATAAAACACACAAATCAATTTAGCTTTGTATTAATCAATACATAATTTAGATTATTTTTAATGAGCTCAGTGTAAGTATTTGAATTTTACATGGTAACATGCCTCCTGCTGTCTACTCTACAGCAGTGCCAATTGGGTGGACATGGAACATGCTAATAGGAGGAGAGGGCAGAGAGATGAGCTTATCTGTGTACTAGTTCCCCTTTAACTGTCCAGTCATAAGGTTGGAAAGAGGTGGATACCTTTAAGTTAAAGTGAAACTTTAGCAGAAAAATAACCTTCCCTGACAGATAGGACTGTCTTGTGTAGAAAAAACATACAAATCTTAAGACTTAATGGGCAGACAGTCCACTATATAAATGGAAAAGGGGCAAAAAAAATTCCCTGACTTTTTGTTATAAAACATATCAAATACACTTTTCAAAAATGACACATTTTTGAAAATTAGACACTACAAGATGATCTCATTTATATGCTAACAACAACAGAGACAACAACAAACAGACACAATGGAGTTGAAATGTACAGGGGGTGAAAAGTTAAAAGAAAATGTTCCCACCATTAATTACACCCCCCCCCCCCCATGAATTATCTGCTGCATTGATCCCATGCATGCACAAATCTTCATTCACAAATTCTCACTTCCACTTTCTCCTTCACTGTAACAGGAATGAGAGGGCTCTCAGATGTAAACACAGGGAATGCTTACATTTGTTATAGCTGTCATAATTAGGGGTGAGCCGAACACCCCCTATTCAGTTCACACCAGGACTTGCGAACAGGTGAACAACGTTAAAGTCTATGGACACGAACGTGAAAAATCAAAAGTGCTAATTTTAAAGGTTTATATGCATGTTATTGCCATAAAAAGTGTTTGGGGACTCGGGTCCTGCCTCCAAGGGACATGTATCAATGCATGAATCAATGCAAAAAAAAAAAGGTTTATAAATGGCAATGATTTTAATAATGCTTAAAGTGAAACAATAACAATTACATTTTCCTTTAAATATCGTGCCTGGGGGTGTCCTTAGTCTGCCTATAAAGTAGCACATCTTTTCCGTGTTTAGAACAGTACCACAGCAAAATTACATTTATAAAGGAAAAAAAAATATTAAAAAACTTCTCGCGGCTGTAATGTATTGTCGGGTCCCGGCAAAATAGATAAAAATCATTGAAAAAAAAACGCATGGGTTTGATATGGATTTTAAGGGGAACCCTGTGCCAAAATAAAAAAAAAAATGGCTTGGGGGTCCCCCCCAAAATCCATACCAGGCCCTTCAGGTCTGGTATGGAGATGAAGGTGAACCCCGCGCCAAAATAAAAAAAATGGCGTAGGGGTCCAAAAAAATACATACCAGACCCTTATCCGAGCATGCAACCTGGCAGGCCGCAGGAAAGGGGGGGTACAACAGAGCACCCCCCTCCTGAACCGTACCAGGCCACATGCCCTCAACATAGGGAGGGTGTTTTGGGGTCCCCTAAAAAACATTGTCCCCATGTTGATGGGGACAAGGGCCTCTTCCCCAAAACCTTTGCCCAGTGGTTGTGGGGGTCTGTAGGCAGGGGGCTTATCGGAATCAGGAAACCCCCTTTAATAAAGGGGATTCCTGGATCCTGCCCCCCCTATGTGAATGGGCATCGGGTAAATTGTACCCCTACTCATTCACCCCAAAAAAAATCAAAAAAGTAGGGTGTGGGGTCACCCTTCAGAACCACCCAGTTAGGTTACACTTTTGAAAAAGCATGGGAAATGTAAAGGCAAACAACAGAAGCTCAGTAGTTCCTAGACTTGAGAATGTTTTTCCTAATATTGCAGCTCACTGTCACTTGTTGTACCATAGTGCAGCCCTCAAAATTTCCACTTGCTTGCTGCGGGTGAGTGACGGCAGGGCCGCATGACCAACAGTCCAATCTGTGCCTACACTTCTAGCCCCTCTGTGATTGGTGGCTGAGGAGGATGGAGGAAAGATTCATGCAAAAGTAGTCTGGTGAGCCGCCCACAGGCAGAGCAGTACACAGATGATCTCCCTACAATTTCCATCAAGCCATGGGACCTGACAGTTGGACCACTCTGAGCCCTGCTTCCTGACCCGGCCAATGTAGCTGGAGAGTAGGGATGAGTCCAGTGTTCGATTCAAACCCATGTTCGAATCCAACTTCGGCCGTTTGTCGAAACCAGAACTTTGTGGGCCATTTGCATCAAATTTGTATGATACGAACGGCCCACAATGCACTGCGCCAGTCGCAGTGCATTGCTGGCTGATGATTGGCCAAGCATGCACTGTGACCCAGCATGCTTGGCCAATCACAGCGCCGGCAGTGAGGAGAGCCATAATTGGCCAAAGGCAGGATGCCTGTGGCCAATTATAGCTCAGGGGGGTTTAGTACACGCCCCACACCAGTGCGGAGGCTTTGTGTAGTGTTGTGCGGCGTTCATAGAGAGAAGGATAGACAGGGACAGTGTCAGCTGTGCTTTATACTTCTTTAGATAGTGTTGTTACAGTGAGTGTAGTGTTCAGGGAGAGAGCAGGATAGGCAGGGACAGTGTCAGCTTTGCTTTGCTTCCTAACCTAGTGCTGTTACAGTGGGTGTAGTGTGCCTCCTGCACACTGCACAGCATACACCTGAATCTACCCCCTCATTGCTGGTGTTGTGTAGTTGATTTGTGCAACACAGGCATCTGCCTAATATTCAGTCAGTGTAGTATGCCTCCTGCACAGCATACACCTGAATTTAAATAGCACTGATTGCTGTATAAATGACAATGGTTGCAAAAATGTGTCACAATAAAAATTGCTGATCGCCGCCATTACTAGTAAAACATTTTTTTTAAATAAAAATGCTATAAATCTATCCCCTATTTTGTAAACGTTATAACTTTTGCGCAAACCAATCAATAATCGCTAATTGCGTTTTTTTTTTACCAAAAATCTGTAGAAGAATACGTATCAGCCTAAACTGAGGAAAACAATGTTTTTTTATATATTTTTGGGGGATATTTATTATAGCAAAAAGTAAAAAATATTGCATTTTTTTCAAAATTGTCGCTCTATTTTTGTTTATAGCGCAAAAAATAAAAACCGCAGAGGTGATCAAATACCACCAAAAAAAAGCTCTATTTGTGGGAAAAAAAGGGCGCCGATTTTGTTTGGGAGCCACGTCGCACGACCGAATCGCAAAAAGGAGCCTGGTCCTTTGGTTGCAAATTGGTCCGGGGCTTAAGTGGTTAAATGGCTGTTTTCCCTTTACAAATGTCATTTTGTTCAGGGACAGTTCTAAACATGGGAAACACATGCCACTTCACAGGCATACTTTAGACACCTCCCAGGTACGATATTTAAAGGAATATTTCACTTTTTTTTCACTTTATGCATCATTAAAATGAGTGCTCCAGAAAAAACATATTTTTGCATTGATACATGTCCGTTGGGGCAGGACCCGGGTCCCCAAACCCTTTTTAGGACAATAACATGCATATTGGCAATTATAAATAGCACTTTAGATTTCAAACGTTCGCGTCCATTGTAATTAATAGGGTTCTAACGTTTGTGCGAACTTTCGGTCCGTTCGCAGGTTCTGGTGCGAACCGAACCTGGGGGTGTTCGGCTCATCCCTACTGGAGAGCAGGAAGGAATAAGGGAGCTGAATGACTGCGATAAGTGAGCCGGAGGACTGCCACTGAGGATAATCACTCCGGGTGTCCCAGGTAGGCAGGGCAGCGATCACCGGGGGTTGCCCTGACAAGAGAGCGGCAGCCTTCCAGTTTGTGCAGTTTTCTTCTCCTTTCAATGTGTTCAGTGTTCAATGGAAGTCTCCAGCAGTTCAGCCTGAGCAGAGCAGTGTGAGCAGACTGGTCTCAGTGTTAGCTGTGCAGTGTAAATGGCTATGCGGGTGTGTGGATCTCAGCGCTGGATTGAACACACTCCCACTGTGCTGCAGCTCCTCTCCTCACTGTCAGACTAAATGAAAGGGGGAAACAGGGATATTCTTGCGCAGAGCAGCACAAAGGGGCTCCTGAAGATAAGAGTAGGTAGAATGTAAGCGCAAAACAGGGAGAGAGAGAGAGAGAGAAGAGGATGGGTGAGGGTTAGAGAGGAGACAGCAAGAGAATGGGGAAGAGACCTACTCCTAGTGAAAGGAGGAGGGAGGCTTGTACATAGGAAGAGGGAGAGCAGCATTTGCAGAAGTAAAAACGTCCATGTACCTCTGGTCTGCCCTCAATGCCATGTCCCTCTGGTCTGCCCAAATTCCATGTTCCTCTGGTCTTCCCCCAATGCGATGTCCCTCTGGTCTGTCCCTAGTGCCCTATCCCCCTAGTCTGCCCTAAATGCCATGTCCCTCTGGTCTGCCACAGTGCCCTATCCCTCTGGTCTGCCTCCAGTGTCATGTTCTTCTGGTCTGCCCCCAGTGCCATGTCCCTCTGGTCTGCCCCCAGTGCCACGTCCCTCTGGTCCACCCCCAATGCCATGTCCCTCTGGTCTACCCCCAGTGCCACATCCCTCTGGTCTTCCCCCAGTGCCATGTGCCTCTGGTCTGCCCCCAGTGCCATGTCCCTCTGGTCTGCCCCCAGTGCCATGTCCCTCTGGTCTGTCCCCAGTGCCCTGTCCATCTGATCTACCCCTAGAGCCCTGTCCCATATTGTTAAAGTTGTTGTTGTTAATATTTAATTGTGTAACTTAATTCTGCACAAAGCATTTAACAGTGTCATTCCATGAGATAATTTGCGAGGGCGTATTTAGCTAGTAGCTCAGGGTTTGAAATTTTGAGCCCTGCCATAGTGACAAAATTCATTGTGAAGCTGTGGAAGAACTTATTGTGCCAGAGCCGTTTAGGAGAGCAGTGTTGGCTTTGGTCCATGCATATCTCCTCATTTGGCATAAGAAAAGGTCAAAGAACATTTTTTACAGCATTTCTTTTGGCCCCAGACACATGCAGATGTGAAAAACTACTGTAACTCTTCACCATAATGTCAAAAGCACAGCCCCTATTCCCAATTATCCTAGCCCACTGGTTCCATTACTGGTGATTGATGTTCTTATTGAAGAAGTCACAGTGGAACTGATAGGACCAGTGATTATGCTAGAGACCATTAATACATCCCAGTGGTTATGCACTATTATATTCAGTATCCTGAGGCTGTTCTCTTAACTGCTTCCCACCCGTATCATTGTAAAATAATCGCTATACTGGCCCGCTGCCAGTGTCACGTGATTGCTGTGAACAGTAGATCACATGACAGTTGTAAATAATATAGAGATTCCTTGCCATTTATTGTATACAATTGTGTTGCTAGCCGTGATTGGTCACACGAAACACATGGTAAAGACAGGGCCAATCACAGCCCAAGCAACAACAAAAAAATCCAGATCAACTCCCCAGAGTAGTACTATGGTAAGACTGTATTTCTCTGGTCACAGTATGTTAAAAAATGTAAAAAAAAAAGAAGAAAAGATAAAAGAAAAAATATAAAAAAAAAATGTAATTCATTTTTTATTTATTTATTTCTACATACTGTCATTGTCAAGGAAGTCAGTGTCCTTGGTTACCGCAGCACCAGTTATATGACGATGCTGTTCTGCACTGGTGGCAGTATGTAAAACATAAAATAAAAATGTGAAAACAAAAATTCTCTTAATTTTCCCCAAATAGTGACAAAAAATTACAACTTTAACCGCTTAAGGACAGAACCTTAAGTGGTTAAAATCATTTTTTTGCTAGAAAATTACTCCCCAAACATTATATATATATATATATTTTCTAACACCCTAGAGAATAAAATGACGATCATTGCAATACTTTCTGTCACACCGTATTTGCACAGCGGTCTTACAAGCGCACTTATTTTGGAAAAAATACACTTTTTTAAATTAAAAACTAAGACAACAGAAAAGTTAGCCCAATTTTTTTTATATTGTGAAAGATGACTTTACACCGAGTAAATTGATACCCAACATGATACCCAACATGTTGCGCTTGCTCGTGCAATGGTGACAAACTTTTACCCTTAAAAATCTCCATAGGCGATGTTTAAAAAATTCTACAGGTTGTATGTTTTAAGTTACAGAGGTGGTCTAGGGCTGAATTATTGCTCTCGCTCTAACGATCATGGCGATACCTCACATGTGTGGTTTGAATACTGTTTTCGTATGCGGGCGCTACTCACGTATGCGTTCGCTTCTGCGCTTATATATTTTACTTTTTATTTTTACACTGTTACTTTAAAAATAAAGTGTGTCACTTTTAATCCTATTACAGGGAATGTAAACATCCCTTGTAATAGAAAAAAAAGCATGACAGAACTTTTTAAATATTAGATCTGGGGTCAAAAAGACCTCAGATCTCACATTTACACTAAAATGCAATATAAAAAACATGTAGTTTGAAAAAAAAAAATGGCCCTTTAAGAGCTATGGGTGGAAGACGTTTTCCCCTCACTCAACTCCATACCACAGAGGGGACAGGACCCAATCGCTTCCACCGCTGCCGGTGGCTCCGGGAAGTGGCGGAGGGCACCGGAGTGCGGTGGGAGGTGCCCTCTCCCGCCACCGATAAAAGTGATCTTGCAGTGAATCCGCCACTGATACCACTTTTATCTGAAAGCTGACTGCCCGCTGAAGAAGTGGATATCAGGGTTATGGCAGCTAGCTGCTTCCATAACAATGATATTCTGCTTCAAACAGTCAACATATAACGAGCCATGCCTTTTACTAAATACCTAAGACTGTCTACTTTCCAAAAAGGTCATTTGAGGGGTATTTGTACTGTCCTGGCATTTTCAGGCCTCAAGAAATTAGATAGGCTGCCAGTATATTAGGGCTGATCAATTTACATATATAGAGTATATATATATATATATATATATATATATATATATATATATATATACAGTGGTGTGAAAAAGTGTTTGCCCCCTTCCTCATTTCCTGTTCCTTTGCATGTTTGTCACACTTAAGTGTTTCGGAACATCAAACCAATTTAAACAATAGTCAAGGACAACACAAGTAAACACAAAATGCAATTTGTAAATGAAGGTGTTTATTATTAAAGGTGAAAAAAAATCCAAACCATCATGGCCATGTGTGAAAAAGTGATTGCCCCCCTTGTTAAAACATACTATAACTGTGGTTGTCCACACCTGAGTTCAATTTCTCTAGCCACACCCAGGCCTGATTATTGCCACACCTGTTCACAATCAAGGCATCACTTAAATAGGAGCTGCTTGACACAGTAAGGTCCACCAGAAGATCCTTAAAAGCTACACATCATGCCGAGACCCAAAGAAATTCAGCAACAATTGAGAAAGAATGTAATTGAGATCTATCAGTCTGGAAAGGGTTATAAAGCCATTTCCAAAGCTTTGGGAATCCAGCGAACCACAGTGAGAGCCATTATCCACAAATGGCGAAGACATGAAACAGTGGTGAACCTTCCCAGGAGTGGCCGGCCGCCCAAAATTACCCCAAGAGCGCAGCGACGACTCATCCAAGAGGTCACAAAAGACCCCACAACAACATCCAAGGAACTGCAGGCCTCACTTGCCTCAGTTAAGGTCAGCGTTCATGCCTCCACCATCAGGAAAAGACTGGGCAAAAATGGCCTGCATGGCAGAGTTCCAAGGAGAAAACCACTGCTGAGCAAAAAGAACATCAAAGCTCGTCTCAATTTCTCCACAACACATCTTGATGATCCCCAAGACTTTTGGGACAACATTCTGTGGACCGATGAGACAAAAGTGGAACTCTTTGGAAGGTGTGTGTCCAAGTATATCTGGCGTAGAAGGAACACTGCATTTCAGAAAAAGAACATTATACCAACAGTAAAATATGGTGGTGGTAGTGTGATGGTCTGGGGCTGTTTTGCTGCTTCAGGACCTGGAAGACTTGCCGTGATAAAAGGAACTATGAATTCTGCTGTCTACCAAGAGATCCTGAAGGAGAATGTCCGACCATCTGTTCGTGTACTCAAGCTGAAACAAACTTGGGTTCTGCAGCAGGACAATGATCCTAAACACACCAGCAAGTCCACCACCGAATGGCTGAAGAAAAACAAAATGAAGACTTTGGAGTGGCCTAGCCAAAGTCCTTACCTGAATCCTATTGAGATGTTGTGGTATGACCTTAAAAAGGCCGTTCATGCTCGAAAACCCTCTAATGTAACTGAATTAGGACAATTCTGCAAAGATGAGTGGGCCAAAATTCCTCCAGGATGCTGTAAAAGCCTCATTGCACGTTATCGCAAACGCTTGGTTGCAGTTGTTGCTGCTAAGGGTGGCCCAACCAGTTATTAGGTTTAGGGGGCAATCACTTTTTCACACAGGGCCATGATGGTTTGGATTTTTTTTCACCTTTAATAATAAACACCTTCATTTACAAATTGCATTTTGTGTTTACTTGTGTTGTCCTTGACTATTGTTTAAATTGGTTTGATGTTCCGAAACACTTAAGTGTGACAAACATGCAAAGGAACAGGAAATGAGGAAGGGGGCAAACACTTTTTCACACCACTGTATATATATATATATAGATATAGATATAGATATAGATATAGATGTAGATAGATTATATATATATATATATATATATATATATATATATATATATATATATATATATATATATATATATATATATATATATATATATATATATATATATATATTTATGGGTTAGGGCCCTACGGCCGATACGAGTAAAGATGACATACAGGATTAACACAAACTTACCAACATTAAATGGACATGAAAGTGTGCATTGGTCTATCGTATGGTACACCAAAATAAGGGGGCATACCCTAGATAAGGAGTGATGGAATGAGAGTAGCTATGAAATGATGTGAAATGAGTATTCTGTTTGGAGTAAGAATACTTGGGAAATGCCCTAAGAAGGGGAAGGGAGGGTGGGTATCTCGCACAGGAAACCGACAAAGACCGGCAAGCTGTGGGCTGGTTATATACCCTACGGGCTCCTACCATTACTTCAGGCCACCATACTGGCCTTCCAATTTATGGTTTAGAGCCCTACGGCCGATATGAGTAAAGATGACATACAGGATTAACACAAACTTACCAACATGAAATAGACCTGAAAGTGTGCCTTGGTCTATCGTATGGTACACCAAAATAAGGGGGCAAAACCTTCAGGTAGGGAATAGCTTAATTGGCAGGGTAAGTCACTGGGTAAGCTTGGCAAATTCCTGGGCCATTTCCACTTGTGGATTAGGTATACAGCGGGAGAAGCAGGCTGACTCCCATCTACCTAGTTTCTAGATGATGTGGTCCAGGATGCCCTGCCGGGACGCTGTTGTGGCTGCCCCGGTCCGAATGAAGGGCTGATGTCTGGTTGGCTGGACATAAGTGTGGCTGACCGGTTCAGTGTGGCGACTGGGCACCAGTTACTGTGGTTTTGAAGAGTTGTGTGTCTGTTCCTGCCCTAGCTGCTGAGTATTTGACCCGGTCAGGGTATAGGACGAAATGATACTGGTGACGGACTAAGTTACTTGCGTAACACTGGACCAGCCGGGTGGTTTGCAGGTAAACTCGCTGAGTCGTAGAAAGCCGTAGAGGCCAAGTGTATGGCGGCTTGAAGGACCGTACTGGGGAGAAGACCGAACGGGGACATGACCAGGATGGTGGACATGTCCCTGAAGACCTCTCCGGTTATCGGTAGTCGTTTGGGCCGACTAAAGGATGACGTTTCTTAATTCCACGCGGGACGGCCCGTACTGCAGGGAACGAGAATACAAAGGTGTCGTGGGGTCCTGGAGGGACATGTAGTGCTGCACACCGGCCAGGTACAGCCATACGGTATTGTGGGAAAATGCCAGGAGTGAGTGGCAGTAGGAAATAAAGGCCATAATTCGTTTGACGCTGGACGGTACTCGGGGATATAGAGGCAAGAACTTGTTGAATGCCCTCCAGGCGGGCTGATAGGCCTTGCGGGTATTGCAGGAGAGTGATGCGTTGAAGAGGTTGGTAGCTAATGGTAGGTGCTGAGTTACTCCAGGGTCAGCCGTGACCAGTCCGGGGTAGTGTCTGGCTCCAGGCATCTGTCTGAAGAAGGACACATAGTTAAAGGGGGAAGCGGCTCCACTGCTAAGTTGCACTTCCCCGGGATGGATGAACAGTAGATGTTAAACTGATGCTGAAGGGACAACTGGACCAGCCTACGAAAGAAGGACATGATGGGCCTGGACTTGGACCTACTTGCTGATGATCTCTGCTGTGGCTAGGTTGTCGGTTGTAACGCTAAGATCTGTCCGGACCAGCTGTGGCCCCATAAGTGAGCAGCTGCCATGATGGGGTAGAGCTCAAAGAGGCAGACGTTGTGACGAAGCTGGGTGTGGCCAGTGCCTGTGGAGGCCAGGGGGCTGTAAACCATAAATGGCCAAAAATGGCAGCACCCTGTGGAAGCCCCCGCATCTGTCACCACCCGTGGTGACATGGAGGACACTGAGGGAATGAAGAGTGAGACGCCTTTCCAGTTAGACAGGAACTCCTCCCACATGGCCAGGTCTGCTACTGCTGCGGCATGAAGACTGATGACCTGACCTGGGTCCTGGTTGTTTAAAAACGACCCTAGCATGTTGGCATGCCCTGGGGTTGTCCCGGGCGGTTTTATCAGCAGGAAGTCGTCCAGTTAGTGGGCAACCTCATGGTACTGTGCTTTCGCAGGAGGACCCACGTGAGGGTCTCGGCGAACGTGTTAAAGCCAGGGGCTACAATTGGACCCAAAGGTCGATTCGGTAGCGAAAATAGTATGCCTCCTTCCCTTTGATGCCCTGCCAGCACCAAAGGGAGGGATGTATGGGCAACAACTCAAAGGCATCTGATATGTCTGAGTAAGATAGTTTGAGACTGGAGGAAGAATAAGGCGCTGACGAGTCGTAAATTAGACGTGTCTCTTCCCTTTTTTTTTTTTTTTTTAGAACTTTCCCCGGTCTAATTCTGTCTGGAGGAGTTGGTCGATGGCTTGATCCTCTGTGGCCGCTGAACGTAGGTTCCTGCACTCGTGGGTGGTGTGGGGCAGGGAGATGAGCCCGATGTGGAACCCGTCTGAGACGCCTTGGATGAGGTAGACGGCCAGGGATGGCGTGGGATGTGAGGTCAATTAGATGCTGCGCCGTACAAGATTAACCTGGCTTAGTCATGCCTTCCTCTGCTTGACCTCACATAGGAGCCTGGGGTGCGCCCTCTGGCATAGGGTACATACACGTAGTAAACGACACTGGCTACAGCTGCAGGAGCCATAATTATAGATGTTGCAAATTGCTGCTGCCCTGGCCGTCTGAACTAGTCATCCTAGTTTGTCCATCTTCAGCCCTTGTGCAGGGTTCTGCTGACCCTGACCCGTGCTAGTGGTGGCCGTGTTGTCTACCTGGTAGACGGAGGCTGCGTTGGCACCACAGACGGCGGTGTGGGTCGCTGACTGGCACATGGCGCACCGTGGTGGCCGTAGGCCCGCAAAGTGCTGACAGAACAGCTCGGTGTCCACGATGTTCCAGTCCGTAATGAAATGAATGAAATGAAATGAAATGGAATGAAATGACAGACAACAAAACAAATGAAATGAAATGACATGTTGCCTTTGATGAAATGAAACTCCCATGACAGAGGCTTGGCCCGGTTGTACCGCATTGCGAGTGACTGCGAACCGGACTCTGGAGCATGTACTGAAATGAGACAACGGTGAAATGAGGCCAAATACCTGGGGCACACCGGGACGAATTGATAACATCGTAGATGCCACGGTATTCGAATCAGGGCGCAACTAGGTGAGGTGAAATGATTGAACTCCCATGACAGAGCCTGAATCGCCATGCCACTTGTTTAGCGACTGAGCACGATGGACTCTGGAGCATGTACTGAAATGAGGCCGGTCCTGGGCACGCCGAGACTAATTAGTACGGGGAGATGACTAAATTCATGTCGGAACGTGGTAAGGTGACACAGAAATGATATACCATGACAAAGACGAGAATCAAAAACTGACCGAACCTTCGAAGTGAATCTGTCTCTGGCGCATGTATTTAAATGAGGCCGAGCAGCTGGGCGCACCGGATCGAATCGGTCGGTGCATCTTGCGTATGCGACTGAATTCGAATCAGAACGTAATAGGTGACAGAACGATGCCATGACAAAGACTAGAATCAAACGACTGAGGCTGGTACCAACAAGTGAATCTGTCTCTGGCGCATGTACTGAAATGAGGCCGAGCAGGCTGGGCGCACCGGATCGAGTCGGTCGGAGCATCTCATCGGATGGGACTGGATTTGAATCGGAAAGTAATAGGTGACAGAACGATGTCATGACAAAGACTAGAATCAAAACGACTGAGGATGGTACCAACAAGTGAATCCGTCTCTGGCGCATGTACTGAAATGAGAATGAGGGCGAGCAGCTGGGCGCTCCGGATCGAATCGGTCGGTGCATCTTGCGGATGCGACTGGATTCGAATCGGAATGTAATAGGTGACAGAACGATGCCATGACAAAGACTAGAATCAACGACTGAGGCTACCACCGACAAGTGAATCCGTCTCTGGAGCATGTACTGAAATGAGGCCGAGCAGCTGGGCACACCAGATCGAATCGGTCGGTGCATCTGCAGATGCGACTGGATTCGAATCGGAACATAATAGGTGACAGAACGATGCCATGACAAAGACTATCATCAAGCCTGCATCCGTAACCAATGGTGAGACTGTCTCTGGAGCACGTATTGAAATGAGGCCGTAGACTGGGGCACACCGGATCGAATCAGTGCATCGGAGATGCAACGAGATTTGAACCGGAGCGCAGCTGGTGACAGAAATGAAATGAAACGAAGTGAAATGATTCGAAATGATTTGACATGATAGAAATGATTCAAAATGACTTGGCATGATAGAAATGATTCGAAATGATTTGGCATGATATAAATGATTCGAAATGATTTGGCATGATAGAAATGTTTTTCGAAATGATATGGCATGATAGAAATGATTCCAAATGATTGCCATGATAGAAATGATACGAACTGACTTGACATGATAGAAACGATTTGAAATGATATGATAAGACAGAAATAATTTGAAATACTGTGACACAATAGAAATGATTCAAAAACGATCTGAAATGACAGAAATGATTCGGAGTGTTGCGAACAGATCCGAAATGAATCGTCAATGTTTTGAACGGTTCAAAAGATTCTGCGATTCAACCACGTGTAATTTGTGAAATGAGTGACTGACGCTGCATTTTTATAGATTTTTTCTCAATGATTCGAAATGATATGATAAGACAGAAATGATTTGAAATACTGCCACATGATAGAAATGATTCAAACGATCTGAAATGACAGAAATGATTCGGAGTGTTGCGAACAGATCCGAAATGACTCGTCAATGTTTGAACGATTCAAACAACTGTGCGATTCAACCACGTGTAACATATGAAATGAGTGCCGGATGCGGCATCGGTCGGCGTGTCGTGGGCGAGCGACTGTGAGTCGTGCGACACCTGTTGATGTCCATTTGTTTGGTAAGGAACACGTGCGGGTGAAATTGTTTGTGAGTGTTCGCGAGTTAAGCGTAACCACAGTTTAGTGACATGAAAAACGATGCATGAAACGAAAATTGGGAGCCAAAGCCCTACCTGCGACAGCCGAAACAGTTATGATTGTACGAACCTAAGACTCGGAACACGAGCGCTACATGACACGAACGACAACGACTGCCGAACACGAAACACGGAACTGCAATCCGCTGAGGAAGACGGGACTAACGACAAGGAACTCACGAACAGGAACTCACAAACGCTTGTCTCGAATAGTCGGCCCTTGATGTCTGACATATCAGATATCTCGCACAGGAAACCGACAAAGACCGGCAGGCTGTGAGCTGGTTATATACCCTCCGGGCTCCTCCCATAACTTCAGGCCACCATACTGGCCTTCCAATATTTATATATATATATATATATATATATATATATATATATATATATATTTACAGTATATACCATAGTTTGTGGTCCTACAGACTAGATAATATTTACTGATATGGATTATTTTCACCAAAGAAATGTAGTAGAATACAATCTGGCCTGAAGTTATGGAAAGATTATTTATTTCTAACATTTTATAACAGAAACTATTTTTTTTTTCAAAATCTTTTGCCTTTTTTGTTTTCTAAGCAAAAAATAAAAAGCTCAGTGGGTGTAGTGTTGCATGTTGAATTGTCATTCAAAGTGTGACGGCCCTGAAAATTGGCCTGGGTGGGAAGGGGACACAGGGGAGACATGCATTGTATTTTAGACCCTGCATATCTCAATAAAGAGAACCGGTCACCAAAAAAACATCACATAGGGGACTTTTTGTCCCTATGTGATGGGAAAAAAGTTTGCAAAAAAAAAGTTACACCCAAGCACAAAAAATCCCCCCCACCCCCACATATACACAAGCACAAACGTAAACGCATGCGTCGGGCGCCTGCACGTGAAAACGTTAATTGCAATACACATGTTACATATCGCTGCACATGCCGGAATGAGAGCAATAGTTCTAACACAAGACTTCCTCTGTAACACTAAACTGATACCTATAGAGGGCTTTTGAAGTGTCGTTTATAGAAAATATAGGGTACTGAAGTGTGACGCCATTTCACGGGTGCAAAAAAAGTAAGCTTTGCCATGTTGGGTGTCTATTTACTCAGTGCAACCTCATCTTTTAGATTTTACCCAAAATTTGAGTAATGTATTGCGTTTGTTTGCTCTAAAATTTACGTCAGTGTGTTTTTTACTGACATTTTAAATTTTATAGACCTTTGAGGTAATATTGTGTGACATAAAAAATTGTAAATACAGCTATTTTATTCTATAGGGTGTCTGCTTTCAGAAAATATATACTATTTGTGAGTTTTATGAGATCTTCAGGCCTAAAATAATTTTTTAAACATGTGTCCAAAAAACACAAAAACGGCTTTGGCAGCAAAATGGTTAAAATGACACAGATTTGATGACATTCTGGATAAAGATACTGCACATTATTCCAGAAAACAAAATCCAGGAATGTTTCTGGCAGTGGCACAGTCATCTATAAAAGTGCATGGCTTCATAGGGGACAATTTTAAAGGGGTCAAGAGCTGCTAGTATATAGGTAAGCATTTATTTTTATTTTTTATTTAAATTTTATTTTATTATGTCAAGAATAAAAGCAGAAAATACAAGATATAAATATCATATCAGATGGAAGGGAGGAATATCCTACCAGATATGGAGTTGTGAACAGATAACAACGTATTAACATCTTACTGGATAGTTACAAATCGTGAGTGTCTCATATGTTAATTTTATAGACTATAAGTTCTTTTTAGGGTCGATACGACTATCCCCAGCAGGGGAAGAGTTAAAGACTGGATGGGGCGGGTGGGAGTAGGGGGCAAAGGAAGATGGAAGGAGAGTGGTGAATAAAGTAAATGATTTATAACAAATGTAAACACTTATGCCCTGTACACAGGACCAGTTTTCATGTCGGAATAAACTCTGAAGGTTTTTCCGACAGAATTCCACTCAAGCTGTCTTGCATACACACGATAACACCAAATTCCGACCGTCAAGAGCGATGTGACGTACAACACGTACGACCGCACTATAAAAAGGAAGTTCAATAGCCACTGCGCCACCCTTTGGGCTCCTTCTGCTAATCTCGTGTTTATCTCGTGTTAGTAGAAGTTTGGTGGGAGACGATTCGCGCTTTTCAGACTTGTGACTATAAAAAATAATTCAAAACATTATTATGGAGCTCTGGCTTTGAAAAAATAAAAGATTATTCATGAGATAAGAGAAATAATAAAGAAATAAGTTTGTCAGAACTCTGTGTGAATATCAGCAGCAAAACAACTTCATTAAAAGATCACAGAATTTGCAGCGTGAGGAATGTGATATCTTCATTACGAACACTAGTTTTACCACACAGAGCGCTTCCGCCTCATATTTGCTTCAGAGCATGCGTGGTTTTTGGTGCTTCGGAACAGCATACAGACAAGAGTTTTTTCTAATAGAAATTTTTTCATTCGGAAAAATATAGAACATGTTCTCTATCTAAGTCCATCTGAATTTTCGAAGGAAAAAGTCTGATACACACGGTCGGAATATACGATGAAATTCTGACCGTGTGTACACGGCATTAGGGAATTATTTAGTGATGCATAGATACGGATGTAAAGTTACCAGGAGAGGGGGGTAGGTGTTCACATCTGAGGTAAGCATTTTTTTTGAGAATTAAATTGTCATACCTTATTTTGTGATCTGTTTTGAGTACCTTGGGCTTAAAGGGTAACTCTAGAAAATCACATATGAAAGTAATGAAAACCCTGCAATTTCCCTCAATTGGGCCCTACAAGTGCAGCAGATGATTGAAAATTAAGAGACCACTTCCATACAGATTCACTTACCACATGGACACAGATAAAAACACAGGGATTTCTTCAGAATAACAAAAGGTAGGAATCTGAAACAAAGTTTATTAAACTGCCTGCAATATACAATAATCACCCAGATGGGATTTTTTTTTTCTCAACAAAAGGGGAGTTATACTTTAACTACCACCTCAATCCTCTCTCGTTCTGGGATGACATCACATGATGTTGCCCTTGTCTCACCACTCTTGCGTGCTATCGGAGGGGGCATGCTGCGCAGTGATTGTGGGTACACCGTGTCCATGGGACACTGCGCAACCCCAGTCTCGGTAAAGAGCCAATGATGCAGCTCTTTACCCATGTGTTTAGCTGATCACATGTAAAGATGTAAGTGCTGCTTATCGGCTCGCTTCGCCTCACACTGACAGAGTGTGAAAAGAGGAGAGTCCATCAGTGGCCTCTCCTCACAAGGGAGACCTGTACAGATAATCAGGGCACTGATCAACAGTGCCCTGATTATCAGTGCAGTCCCAACAGTGCCCAGAAGTGATGCCAGTCAGTGCCCATTGGTGATGCCAATCTGAGAAAAAAAGGGGGTTTCAAGACTTTAAATGAGACACATGTTGCCATGCACCTCCATCTCTAATCTGGTAGATAAAAAAGGGGGTTTGGGGATTTTGAATGAGGTGTGTATGATGAGAATCAACAAATAGAGCAGAGTAATGTGAATGTGTTTATTGTCTAAAACACACAGCAATGACATGCAACAGTAAGTACATATAATGTAGTAAAGACAGCATACTACAAACCATAAATATGTACATGTCAGCTTATACATCTCATTGTAAAAAAGTATTCCTCCATAAAAAGAAGGTCTGGTCCTATAGGTAAAACAATGATGCATCAATGTATTCCCAACGTGTTTCATGGCAGTAATGCCACTCCTCAGGGGCAGGGGTAGTAAATGTGGATCTGCAAAAGAACAAACATGTCACATAGGAATTCTAGTCATGCAACCCAACTAAGGGAAGCAATGACGTTAGGTGGAGAAGGTATAGTATCCATCTCCTGAACAACTTACATTTGGCAGCATGTGGAGGTATAAACACTAGAGCAAAAAGGGATAGCATGATTGTCTGTTCTGGGAGCTGAGGTGGGGTCTGTGGAGATAGAGAATATGGGTGTGATTTTTGTGATTCCCAGGGTAATATGTGTCGAACCAAAAATGCAAACGGGGCTCCAATCTGAAATTAAATATAAAGTAATAAACCCATGTGGGCTGGGAGTAAGTGAAGCCCCTGAACTGGGTGAATGTGGAAGGAAAGATAGAAACCGGAATATGTGTGTTAGTATATACACACATACCTCTGGTATGGATAGATAAGTGCTGTGAGTAAAGAAAATAACAAATGTGAGCAAGTGGTTACTTGAAGGGTGGAAGTAGTGAAAGTACAAAAAAAGTTGCTCAGTGCACAAGATAGTGCTAGTGACCTATTAGCCCATGGCAAATAGAAAATGTGTGTTGTTCCCAGCGTTCCTAACGAGACCCAACCAGCGTAAAGCTGGCATGACATGAAGGGGAGGCGGCTGGATCGAATCGACGGCCGCCGCTCCTTTGAACTCAGACGTATATCCCCATTGGTCAGTCAAGATTGAATGACACGCCCTGGCATCAACGCCTTAAGGGCATCTGATGTACAGGGTGGTTGTGTGGGGCCGATGCGCAGAGGAGAATACCCACACACCAGACTCAGGTGATCAGGGAGGGAATGGGAGGGACAACTGAGCATTGCAGCTCTCGGAAAACGCAGGCAAAAGCCGGCTCTGCAATGCCCCAGTCACCAACACCAGACACACTGTTGTAATGTGATGCCAATCTGTGCCAACCAGTAATGCCAATTTGTTCCCATCAGTGATGTCACTCTGTGCCCATCAGTAATGCCAGTCAGTGCTGCCTTTCAGTGCCCATCAGTGCCTGCTCATCAGTGCTGCCCATGAGTGCCCATGAGTGCCACCCATCAGTGCCCATTAGTGCCACCCATCAGTGCCTATCAGTGCTGCCTATCCATGCTGCCTATCATTGCCCATCAGTGCCACCTATCACTGCTCATCAGTGCTGCATATCAGTGCCACCTATCAGTGCCCATCAGTGATGCATATTACTGCCTCCTCATCAGTGCCCATAAGTGCAGCCTATCAGTGCCCACCAGTGCAGCCTCATCAGCACACATCAGCGAAGGAGAAAAATTATTTATTTACAAACTTTTCTGACAGAGAAAAACATTTTTTTTTCGAATTTTTCAGTCTTATTTTATTTATTTTTTAGCGGTGATTAAATACCTCCAAAATAAAGCCCTATTTATTTGAAAAAAAAATACAAAAAAAATTATTTGGGTACAGTGTTGCATGACCGCGCAATTGTGACTAAAATTGGGACAGTGCTAAAAGCTGAAGGCCTAGGCAGGAAGGAGTTAAAAAGTGCCCTGTATTGAAGCGATTAAAGTAAACCAATTTTTTATACAGAAAGTAGAAATATTTTTATAATCTTATACATTATACAAATAATTTTATTAAATAATTATACATTTAAAATGATTTCCTGCTAATAGCATGTACTGTATAAATATGTATTTATTATATATATTATTATTATTATTATTATTATTATACAGGATTTATATAGCGCCAACAGTTTGCACAGAGCTTAACAAAATAAAGGCAGACATTATAATATATATAATATTTATATATAATATTTATATATATAATATTATTATATATATATTAATTAATATTGGTACTATCTTGCCCCCAAGAACAAATGTATTTCTATCTAACATGTCTATATTAAAAAATGACTTAATAAAGGTTTCATCAATTTATTTTTCTATCAATATGCTCCAATAACTTGAAAATGTTAAAATATATTGGTAAAGCATCTGTTTAGGTGAAAATTGTCCAAGGGCTTGTTCACATGTACAATACCTTCTGAAGGATGATCAGTGTTGGTAGGTAACAAGCTGTGAAGAGCCAGTATGTCACCTCCTAACCAACTGTTTTACATCCTGTAAATGCGGCTGTGGGTCAGTTTGCAGTGCCCACATAGCACAGCATCATGCCCACAACATGTGTACAATCCAAAAATGGGAAGTGACCTTCGCACTTTACTGATGGATTGTGAAAAATCAATAATCCACACATGTGAAATAAAATTAAACAGATCAGTGCATGTGCACAAAATATCCCTTATAAGACATAAAAGGGTTAAATGTAAATATAGCAGATGTAATATCGTTCAATAAACGATATAAGTGTTATCCAGTGTAAATAAAATATCTTACTAGGAAACTAACTAGCAGCCAAACCTAATAGTGTTCACAATACACAAAAACAGGATAATAAAATAAAGTGATTCAGCGCATAAGTTAAACACACATCTAAAAAAGTGTAACACCTCTAGTGATAATATATATGAATAAATGAACAGACGGCTGAGGCCGTTCATTATAGCAGACCACAACAAAATGGCCGCCATGCAATTTCCGGTTTGCTGAAATATAAACAATGCCACTGCAACCAATTCGGTTCCCCTGATGAAGTTACATGACATAGCGCGTAGGGAAGGATCGGAAGCAGTCAACCCGTGAACCGGAAGTGATGAGAGATTGGCGTTCTGTCGCCATTTTTTGCTTTCTGCTCTATTTGAATTTTTATATTGTAAGAGTCCATTCTACATGTTTTGTTTTATCTGTCAATAAAGTCCCCCTGTACTTATTTACTTCACCATTGGAGGCATCCATTTTTTCTTCTTTTCCCCGTTTGTGACATATGGGACTGGTGAGTTGGTAACAGGTACAATTTAGATGTATGCCGGTCAAACATCGCATAGAGGACATATGCCCCAGTGAGAGATTCCATTGCATCGGGATTAAGTGCTCCAAAGGAGGATATACGTCTGGATGGTGGAGAAAGATTTTAAATAGAGAAATAAAATAATAAATTTAAATAAAGAAATAAAATAACCATTAAGCCATGCATCTACAATATTACAGAACTGTAAATAAAGTGCATTATTACAACATAGGTATGCCATTTATTCTTCTTCTTTTTTTTTTCAATGAAATTTTTATTGCAAATGAATAGCCAGAGAAAGACAAACATCAGTCATAATCGAACTACAGTCTGAGCTTCATTTATGTCAATGCTGGGATTTAAAAAACAAAAAAAGGAAGGGAAAATAAATCAAAGAGATAAAAAAAATCCAGTATGGACTTAACTACGATAAAGAGGTTTACAGTGTCACAGGGGTTCACATGGGTAGCAAGCGGCCCAGCTGCTTATATGAGGGAAGAAGCACATTCCTAAGATTAATAGCATTTGGTAGCTGAGCCTGGGTGTATGTTTCACCCCCAGCGAGCAGACTGTCGTTGGAAGTGCAAGCCTAAATGAGTAGATTCCAAACTAAGAGGATAGGTAGGAGAGCGTTGAAAGAGCAAGAAAAGCAGAAGTAGGATGAGAGTCAGGGAGAAGGAAGGAACCAACAAAAAAAAAGGGAGATGTGCTTTTGGCGGGAGGGAGGGGGAGAAGGGGGTCAGGCAAACCGGAAAGGGGAATACGAGTGGATAGGAGATCCAAAATATGCGAGTATTTGCTTGCGTTAACTGACTCATATATGTTTGGAATTCTGGAGACTCCTTGAAGTTCATCCAGCAATACCAAGTTTTTGTGAATTTGGACATCTTATCTTGAGAAATGTGGATCAGCTCTTTCATCTCTTCCATGGGAATAATCCTGTGGAACCATTCACAAATCGATGGAACAGTTGCCGAATGCCAATGGCGTGGAATACATAGCTTAGCAGCATTCACCATGCACATCCCAGCGATTTATTATACATTTGTTTCGACAGGGAGGTGTGGTGCACAAGGAATTGTGCCGGGGCGTAATTCAAGCTATAGGAGGTTACTTTGCAAATGATTTTGTGTACTTGGTTCCAAAAGGGCTGAAGAATGGGACAAGAACACCACACGTGGAGCAAGGTGTCGGCTTCCACTCCACATCTCCAACAGAGATTGGGAACATTGAGATAAAAGTTGTGGAGTCTAGATGGACTTCGGTACCACTGAGAGAGAATTGTGTATGCGTTTTCATGAATTGCCATGTTAAGTGAGCCCTTGTGGATAAGGGTGCATATAATCTCCCACTCTGTTTCCGTGAGTGTCAAGTTCAGCTCCCGGGCCCAGGCCTGGTAGAAGGGGTTAATGGAGATGGTCATCGAGTCCAAAAGTGCCCTGTAGAAAAATGAGATCATACGTTGTTGTGGTTGAGAACGAGTGCAGGTAAACTCCATCGGGTTTAAAGGTCTCCCCAGAGTGTGGAGTTGGTCTGTGAAGTGAGAAAATTTGAAGGTAAGACCAGAATGGTATCGTATGTGGGCTCATCAAAGCATTGATAGCTTCTTGTGGTAGTAATTTCTCCTTGTGGAAAAAACGCTGGGCCTGAACATCACGGTTTGGCCAACCTAGTTGTAAGAAGGAATGTGACATACCTTGGGGGAAGGCAGGCTTGAAGCAAAAGGGTGTAAGTGGAGCCCTCTTAGGCCCTCCTCTGGTTAAAGCCAAGGTAGGAGATGTAAGGGTAAAGAGGTTTGGAAACCTTCAAGAGCCACCACAGCTTTGATGGACTCATGAACTTTCCAGTCAACAATCCTGGTTAAAAAATAGGCCGTATAGTAACCCTGAAGGTCCGGAAAATGTAGCCGCCCTTTGTGCTTTGGGGCCTTTAAACATGCATATTGAACTCTAGGAGGCTTCTTGCCCCAAATGAATTATATACATTCCTTCTTGTATAGAGAAAAAAATGTTGGAGGCTCCCGATTAGGACTATTTTGCAAGATATAGAGGATACGAGAGAGGAGTGACATTTTAATTAAAGCAGCCCTACCGAACCACAATATGTTTAGAGACTGCCACAATCGCATCTCCTTACAAATGCCTTCCAGTACATTTAAATGGTTTCTGCGTTTGAGATCAGAGAATTTAGGGGGATTTTGATGCCTACATAGGTTAAGGCATCTTGGTTCCACTGAAAAGGGAAATTGGCCTGGCATTGCTCGACTTCATCATTAGAGATATTTAAAGCTTGGGATTTGGAATAGTTGATCTTTAGGTTGGAAAAATTCTTAAAAGATTGCAGTAGATTTGGGGGGGGAAATGTGTGGTTGGGATAAGAATAACAAAAGATCATCGGCAAAGGCTGCTACTTCATAGGATGAACCATGAATCAATATCCCATGAATATCGGGGTTTGAATGTAATTTGTTTAGGAATGGCTCAAGTGAGAGGACAAAAAGCAGAGGGGACAAGGGGCATCCCTGCCTCACCCCATTGGACAGACGGAAGGTGTCCGATAGGTGGCCATTGACCCTGGATTGAGGGATTGAGTATAGAGCCTGTATGCTGTCAAACATCCCTGGCAAAAACCCAATGCTCTTAAGAGTTGCTTCCAGGTAGTCCCAGGCCTCTCTAACAAACGCCTTCTCCGCGTCCAATGACAAGAAAAAGACCCTTTTATTATGCCAGTAGTGAATATTCAAAGTCTTAACGGTATTATCCTGTGCCTCTTGCCCTGGAATAAAACCTACTTGGTCCAAGTAGATAAGGGATGACAGAAGAGGGAGCAGACGGTTGGCCAGAATTTTGGCATACAGCTTCATGTCCACATTGAGGAGAGAAATGGGTCGGTAATTGGTCACCTGAGAGCTGTCTTTCCCCTCCTTCCGAATCACAGTGATATGTGCTTCCAAAAGAGGGAGAGCGAGGGGGAATGGAGGCAAGTGAACGGAAAGCAGATAGAAATCTTGGCTTTAGTATATCCAAGAATGTGCGATAATACTGGAGTGTGAGACCATCTGGGCCAGGGCTTTTCTCTGGTTTCATTTCCTTCACTGCTTTTTCTAACTCATCACCTGAAATAGGGGCCTCAAGTTCCAAGGCCTCCGAAATCGAGGAGGACCTGAAACGAGTCAAGAAATCAGTGATAAGTTGTTTCCTAGCATTCTCCACGGAGGTAGGTTCGATGGGGTCTCTAAGGTTGTAAAGGGTTTTGTAATTGAATTGTCATCAAGTTCTTTTGGGCCTGAACTGCCTTGGCAAGAAGGTGGCCGCTTTTATGCCCTGCTTGTAAAAGACTTTTTGTCAAAGCATTAATTGTCGATGGATCTTTTATCAAGCATTTCAAGAAGCTGTGTTCTAGCTTCTGTCAACTCTCGCAAGGTAGATGCAGCGAGGGATTTCTTGTGTGCTTTTTCTAGCGTAAGAATGTGGAAATACAAGGAGTTCACCATGGCCTGGTGTGACTTTTTTAGAGCCGCCGATGCGGAGAGGAATTCCCCTCTGACGGTACACTTGTGAGCCTCCCATTGTGTTAAAGGGTCTATATCAGGGTGTCATTGATTACAAAGAAGTCCTTTAACTTGGTGGTAAGCTGGGAGACCACGTTCGTATCCTTAAGAAGGGACAAATTCAATCTCCAAATCTTACACCTAGTGACCTTTTCTGGGAAAGACAATGTTAAGGTAATGCGGTGGTGGTCAGACAAGACCATAGCTTCAGTTCCTGCCGAGGATAAATAGGGGAGGTCAGTTTGAGAAAGAAAAAAATAATCTATTCTGGAGAACTTTTTATGTATGGGGGAGTAAAAAGTGTAATCCTTTTCGTTCGGATTAAGTACCCTCCAAGCTTTGTGTAGTTGCTTTATAAGGGATAGAGGAGGTACCTGTAGATGTATCCAAGAGAGGGTTAAGAGGCACGTTCAGGTCTCCGCCAAGGATCAGAATTCCCGAGGTAAAGTCTGAGCGTTCCCAACAAAGTTGTTGAGAGAAAGTCACTTGACCACTATTTGGGCTGTAAATGTTGGCTATTATGAGGGGACGTGACCCAAGTTGACCCTTTATAAACAAGTATCGACACTCAGGGTCCACTTTGGTTTCCTGTAGATGAAAATTAGCATTTTTGGATATTAAGATTGTGACTCCCTTCATTTTCGTTTTGGCAGATGTGGCATGGAACACTACTGGAAAATGTTTATTAGTGAATTTTGGGATATGTCCCGTCTTAAAGTGCATTTCCTGAATCAGAACTGCTTGTGCTCTCAATCTGCCGAATTCTGCAAGAAATTGAGATCGCTTTTCTGGTATATTCAACCCTTTAGCGTTCATCAAAACAAACTTTATTAAGGTGGGCACGGTGATGGGCATTGGGTTAGTCATGACGTAAGAGGAGGATCTGCTTGTAGCTTGTTTCGGTTGGAAGGAAGATCCCTACTCTTGGGGGGGAAGAGAAGGTAGGAAAAAATAAATAATTAACTAAATAAAATAATATAATAATTTCAAATGAGGGAAGAGGGAGAGGGAGGGATATGGGAGAAGGATAGAAAGAAGAGGAAAAGAAGAAGGGTGAAAAAACACTAAGTGCAAGGATGAATGAGAATAACAGGCAAGGAAACATGTTCAGAGTGTAAAGGAGAATAGAGGAAAACAAGAAATGTGTCTGGAGACGAGCTCAGACACGCTGGCTTGTCTATGAAGAGGGGAGAAATGAAGGAAGATATGTTCCGGAAAGTTCAACAGAAGCTTTAAGCTTCTGGGTGGGAGCGAAGCAAAGCACAATTGGCCTGAGAAAAGATAAGCACTTTGTCTATGGAGATATAATGCAGTATTACAATGAGTGGAGGGGGTCCTTCTGAACTCTCCATGCAGCCGAAATAGGTGCAGTTAATGGCCTATAT
The DNA here is from genome assembly GCA_028564925.1 of Lithobates sylvaticus. NCBI lineage: Eukaryota > Metazoa > Chordata > Amphibia > Anura > Ranidae > Lithobates > Lithobates sylvaticus. The sequence goes on from CM053027.1 coordinate 153,062,945, forward strand.
TCATCTATAGACATGTATATAGAAGAAATGCTAGTTCACAAACAGAGGATATAAACAGTTTCTTATAATGTAATGTAGAGCCGCCGATGAGGGTATTACAGAACATCATATAGAAAACTATGAATAACGACTTCTACTGGGTAACTTGAAGAGGAGCGGACCACCCCTGGAATAATCCCAGGGCTAATAAGGCACAAAAAAACAAAAACAAAAAAATTTGAGATTCCGCTAAAATAATGGTTTACTATGTATCAGAAGTAATTGCTGTTAATAAGGGTCATAAGATGATGGGAAGGTGGCAGTATTGGGCAGTCCATAGCAAATTTAATCAATCTGCCAGATCAGAATGTCCACCCGCCGACCCCCCATTGCTCCACCTGGATCGAGGACCCCTGAGAGAGATCTCCACCAGTGTGACAGATACCACCAAGGAGGCCCCTGTGGCACACTCCCGCAAGGAATGGCAATCCGTTTCAGAGGTCCTTGCATTAAAACTTCTGTGGATTAATCGCTATCACAGGATTGATTGAATCAAGTCAAACAGGACGAATAGCCTTATATATCAAACAGTCACACAGTGTTTTGTAAGGACCATTCATCTGGCAGTATTGCATGAATGGGATATAGTCCAAGCAGACTTCAGCAGATTCCTAGGGCTTAATGGAGGCAGGAGAAAGTTCAGGAAGTTCCACTTGCCAGCTCAGGATATGATTCTCCCTCTCTCTCCTCCCGGGAATCCAGTACCAGGTAGCAGTCAGCCAAATGGCAGGGGGGCTTACCTAACAAATGAGCATACTGGCAAAAGTCTGGGGAAGGTGATTTGCATATACATTTAGGAGTCCCGTTAGAATTGCAGACAGGGCAGCTGAGAAGGACTCAGCCTAACAAAAGCCATGTCCCCTAGCGTGGAGAGTGGGGTAAAACAATAAGAAAAAAAATAGAAAAAAGTAAAGTAAAAAACAAAGCACCTCACCCAAAAAAGGGAAGTCCAAGGAAGGTTCGCTTTAACAATCCTTGTAAGGGAGCTCTCAAAGACAGGCTTACAGATCTAGGCGCTCCCAGCGGCGAGAGGGAGAGGGAGCAGGGCTGCTTCATTCTTCATCTTGTTGGCGTGAATGGGGTAGAGGCAGCTTCCACTTTGTCACTGGGCTTTGGGAGTATTGTTGACGGTCACTGATATCCAGGGATCAGTAGCATAGAAGGCACTGTACCATTCAGGCAGGTCTACCATGGGGATCTCCAGTGTTCGCAGAACTCTTGGTAGTCTTCTGGCATTCTTAGGGAGGCAGATCCGCCTCGTGTGGAAGCAAATAGGCAGAAGGTGAAGCACCATCTGTATGTTTTTCCCCTAGTGCGGAGAAGATCCAGCAATGGGCACAAGGCCCGGCGGTGCTGCAGAGTTAGATTGGATAAGTCCTGAAATAGCTTCATCTCAGAGCCATTGGAGATGATCTGATCTTTTTCCCTTGCCTTACGTAAGATTGCCTCCTTCAGTGGATAACTGATTAGGCAACATATGACATCCTGAGGTGGGTCAGTCTCTCTTTCCCGTGGCCGTAGGGCCCTGTGTGCCCACTCGTATTCGATGGGAGTGTCGGCTGACCTGTCTAGGAGATCATTGAAAAGGGTTGTGACCGTTGATTCCAGGGCTTTGGGTTCAACAGATTGGGGAGACCACGAACCCTGATATTGTGTCTTCTCCCCCAATTATCAAGATCCTCTATATGTCTGTGCATGTCTACAAGATGAGCAACATGGGAGTCAGATGTGCGCTGCAGCTGCTTAATGGCGGAGACCTGCAGCGTGGTGGCCTTCTCCATTTCACTGAGCCTCACCATTACAGAGTGCAGGTCTGAGCGGAGCTCAGAAATAGCAGAGCCGAGCATGGATTTTATGTCGGCCGCTGTATTGCAAGTCTGAGAGGCTTGGGAGAGAGGAAGCAGTAGCACCGTGGGACTTACTAGTCCTCGTCTTAGCTTCTGGATCACTGCCAGGCGAGCGTTGTGTTGGCGGGGTGGAGGCCACCTGACTCGCTGAGTGCAGAGTTCGGAATAGCGCCGGTATGTTGCCGCTTAATGGGGTGCTCATATCCAGTGGGGTCGGGTTCACTGCATCCCGATCTCAGCATTTTTGCGGGATTAGAAGGTGTCAAATAGAGGTTTAGTTGTCTCTACATGGAGCTTCTTCCTCAAGCGGACATATCAGACCAGAGCTAAACCATGCCCCTTTATTCTTCTTCTACGTCAGTTTTTTCAAAACTTTAATATGTCATTAAATACCACAATAACACTTTGGATGTTCATGACACATAACATCCTACAATATTTTGCAGACTTCTAAATCCTACCAACAAACAGGCACAGGCACTGCTTAATAGTGCTATGGGAGCACTACTAGATTAGCACAGGTCAACAAGTCATGTTATATTTCTTACAGGATGATATCCCCTTCATATCCATATCTATAAAGTTATATGCAAGATAATTGTTAAGGGATTTTTTAAGGGATTTCCTTCTTCCCTCTCCTAAAGGGCATTGCATGTAGGAAGATCTGTTTTAGATTTTTAGCACATTCTCCCTTTCTTGTGTTGTAAAGAGGACCAGTAGAAAAAAAATGATTAGAGACAGCAGTAGGCAATATGTCTTATGTGCTGCAGCAATACAAAAACATGTAATGGTACAAAGGTCGTAAAAGGTAATTTACACAAAAAAACTAGTGAATTTATTCCAAGTGGATTAAACATGCAGAGAGAAAACAATACTGAAGAAAGTGTAAGAATTATGTAAAAATGACATTTTATGTGACACAAAAAAATATAGTACAAAAATTTCACAAATTTGTGTTTTTTTTCCCCATTATATAAGAAATAGTTATCCTATTACTGTCCAAATGTGTTGAAGAGGAATGTCATTTTTATTTCAAATATTTATTTTGTCAATATTTTATAGTGATTTTTCTCTTTGAGTGCAATAGTATGTTGCTCTTTCTTCTGACACTCTTCAAACAAATTTTTACATCTCAAGAGCTTTCCTTCAGTGATACAGCTAGTGTCACCAAAGATCAAAAAGCAGCTTCTCATTATTAATGCATCAAATACACTTTTCAGAAGGAAGTTATACACTGTCCAGACATTAGATTGTTTTTTTCACAGTAACTTTCTTTACCTAACAAGCATTCAACAAATTTTATATGACAACCATTCCTGTGTGATTATCAACATTTTTTTGTGATTTTGAATATTCTCTTCATCATATAAATGTATAAAATTGACAGTTACATTTTCATTTTATTTTATAAAAGAAGCATTGACTGTGGGCTTCTTAAACTATAGATTTCCAGGCGGAATAATTAAGATGTCACAAGACGCCATTAGGAGGTTTTTGCTTGCCATACTTGGCTCAAATTTTGGCTGATTCTTTTGAAATCATCTGCAATTCGATTTGTTAGGCCGGGTTCACACTGGTATGACACAACAGTCGTACCACTTTGGATCCGACTTTGCCCTGCAACTTGAAGTCCGACATGTGTCCGACTTCAATGAACAGGGATCCGACTTTGATACCCGACATTACCAGGCACTGTGTCTACTATGAATCTTTAGGGAGAACTCCACGCAAAATGTTAAAACAAAACTGGCATGGGTTCCGCCTCAAGGAGCATACCAGGCCCTTTGGTCTGGTATTTATTTTAAGGGGAACCCCCACAGCAAAAAAACTGCTTTGCCCCCCCAAAGCAGGTCAAGAAAAGGGGTGGGGATGAGCGAGTGCCCCCCTCCTGAACTGTACCATCCCGCATGCCCTCAACATGGAGGGTGGGTGCTTTGGGGCAGGGAAGCCCTGCGTCCCCACCCCAAAGCACCGTGTCCCTATGTTGATGAGGACAAGGGCCCTTTTCCCGACAACCCTGGCCATTGGTTGTCGGGGTTCTATGTGAATGAGTATGGGGTACATTGAACCCCTGCCAATTCACCTAAAAAAAGTGTCAAAAATAAAACACTGTACATAGGTTTTTAAAGTAATATATTAAGGCAGCTCCGGCGTCTCTTCCGACTTCTTCTCCCTTCTCCGGTCTTCTGCCTCCTCTGCTGATGTCTTCTGCCTTTGCCCATTCTTCTCCCCTCTCCAGGGTATTCTCTGCTCTCTCTCTGGTTCTTCTCTCTCTGTCCGCTGTCTTCTGCCTCTGCTGGGTCTTCTCCACTGTCTGCTTGCTCTTTTGCTGGGTCTTCTCCACTGTCTTTTCCCTTCAGATTGTTCTTCTTCTGATGTTGACTCAATGCTCTCTCCCGCTTTAATGCTGGGTGCGCAGGTGGGGGAATGGGATAACAACTTCCAGATTGCAATAAGCCCCCTGCCCGCAGACCCCAACAACCAATGGCCAGGGTTGTTGGGAAGAGGTCCGTGTCCTCATCAACATGGGGACAAGGTGTCTAGAAAATAAATTTAGCTGCTTGCTGTCCTATTATTGAACATTGCATGCAATACTTCTCGTTAGTAAACCTTTATATTTTGATGTTATATTGTCAAACTACCATCACCATAAACTGACTGACTACTCACCCTGACTGTGTCCATCTGCCAGCATCTCAGTTAGTCAGTGTTCATATACAATTATTGCTCTACTATTAGTCCATTCTTTATTTATACCATTATTATATCAGTATTCCCATATTGTTGTACAGTTATGCATCTATTAGTATACCACCATCATCATCATCTTCAACAGTTTCTCTGGCTAGACCAATGTATTTATATTTTTTTTAACATTGCTTTTCCCCAAAAAACGTGATTCTCTTTTTTTATTTAATTCACCTGCATAATCACAAACTTTTTTATAATTTTTTGCATAATTGTTTTCACAACCGGATCCTGCAATGATACTTTACCAACACTGTGCAAAATAAAAAAGTACAACTTCAATTTCTTTGCACACATACCGTATATACTCGAGTATAAGCCGACCCGAATATAAGCAGAGGCACCTAATTTTACCAAAAAAAAAATGGGAAAACGTATTGACTCGAGTATAAGCCTAGGGTGAGAAATGCACAGCTACTGTAAGTGGAAAAGAGGTTCAACAATGCCCATTTGCAGCCTCACTGTGCCCATTTGCATGCCTCACTGTGCCCATTTGCAGCCATAGGTCCCCTGAACTTCAAACTTGGTAGTTAAGGGTTCCTAGATGCCCCCTAGCTGCAGCCAATTTGGGGTCTCTGGACCCAAAGGGTCCCGAAATGACATTGCTGCAGATGGACACAGTTGACCGATTTTAGGGCCCTGTATCTCGGGGCCATTTGGTGCTAGGAATAGGGGTTCCTAGCACCAAGTGGCCCCGAGATACGGGGCCCCAACGTCGGGTCGGAAAATGTCACTCTGCTGCAGAAAAGTCCTTGACTCAAGTATAAGCGGAGGGGGGCACTTTCAGCACAAAAAAATTTGCTGAATAACTCGGCTTATACTCAAGTATATATGGTAAGTACATGTAAAAAAATTTAAAAGAAAATGTAATTGACAAAAAATTTAATTTATTAAATGTTCTAAAACTGAATTATTATATATTTTAAACACACATCGGTCCAGCTTGAAATTGTAGTCAGGCTTTTCTTTTGCATGGTATTAGATGTTATCCCAAATTCGCAGTGCATTTCTGCATACCCTGTTTCCCCGAAAATAAGACAGTGTCTTATATAAATTTTTGCTCCCAAAGATGCGCTAGGTCTTATTTTCAGGGGATGTCTTATTTTTCAATGAAGAATAATACGGTACACATTTTTTTTTGAACAAAAAAAAGTAAATTTATTACCTGTATACGGTACAGTAGTAGTGGTCATCACAAACCAGCATAACCAGACAAACTGTGAATCCTACAGTATCAAGAATTTCTTGTTACTACCATTTCCATGTACAACAATCTATGGTACATTTACTGATACTGATATTTTCCTGGTATGAACACAAAGTAAGATTTATTCAATGACAGTCATGTCATCATCTTCTGGAACATCATCATAACAATCCAAACCCTGAATTTCCTGGTGAATTTCTTGTGACTCCATTTCTTTCAGAATCAGTGGGCCAAATCTCTCATGTTTAGCAATAGCACTGTCCTTAAATGAGGGACGTACGTGCTGACGTCACCACGCCATTGAGGACGGGTTTTTCTGTTTATGTTGCCGGCCGGCTCCTATTTTATGCTTGAAACGATCTTCTTTTATGTAAGTGTAACTTTTAAAATTCTTTTGCAATAAACTTGTCAAACGTACTCCACCATGGTCTGCTGCTTTCTCTCCCTTTGGGTAAATTATGAGCCGCTGAGCTTAAGAGACTGAGTATCGATCTTTGAAGTGGACCAGGACCTTTTGCTACCAACTATTGGCCTATCTTATCTGGGAAACTATATGCATTGATTATCGTTAGTCTCTGGTAAGAAGCCCCTCTGTGTGGTGACGGGACACGTGTCAGTCGTTTTGCTTTTTGGATCACTGGTGTATGTGTTTGATACTTCCTCTTGCTGGGATAAATGCCAGTCGTTTGTTTTCTGTTGTGTTCTGGTAAGCGCAATATTTAAATGGTGGAGGAGTTTTTTACTTTGAACACTTTTTAATTTTTAATTTTTTTATTCTTGCTTTTTCACACTGGGTGTTCTAAATTAATGTCCTTTTAATTTTGTGTGGAAAAGTGTTATATATACATTTATATATAGCTCTTTTTTTCATATTTTTTTTGACAATATTACGCTATGTCTGCTCCCCTTTTTTCTTTTGGGTAATAACCACTGGGGGCATACGCCACTCTCGAGTATCTTATGTTCCGCGTTCCTGAACCATCTAAAGGCCCAGGCTGGGTATAAGCCAACTGCGGAATTGTTGCTTATTTCTGGTAAGCATATCACTTGGAAGGCTGTGTTATTGATTTGCTGAGAACACTTTTATCATCTCCGAACCTTCCTGGAAGGATTTAGTCTACTGTACACCTATACACCTTTTTTTAAGGACTAGTAATAGTGAACCTCTAATCTGGGACTTTTTTAAATTTATTCACAATAATTGTCCAATATATTCACTATTGGGTAATTTACTCACTGTATATTTTGTATTTATCTAAAAACTTTTTTGTAAGCAATTTTTGAAAAAATTGTTTATTTATTTTCTGTATTGTTTTCACTTGATTGTGACATTCATGGTCAACACTTATTTGTTATTAGCGCAACTTCTCTTTTTTATCTTGTATTTTTGTGTATATCCCACAATAAGTTTGCAGCTTTTTTTGTAATTATCTATACAGGGCACCTATAGGGAACCCATACACTCCCCTCCCCCGTTCCAAGCGCAGTTTTCTCCCCTTTACCTTAAATGAGTACTTCTTGTCAAGGTAGCCTGCTCGTAGTGCATTTGCAATGCAACTGTCAGTGATTTTCTCCCATGAATTCTTCAACCAAGTCACAACCTCTTGCAGTTTAGGTTTCACAAAGTTTCCACGCTGATTTCTCTCCATTCTATTTTCAATGTAGTCGTTAATTTCCATGCGCAAATTGTCCTTGAATGGCTTGTTTATTGCAATATCAAGAGTCTGGAGATAGGCCGTCATTCCTGCGGGAATCTTTATTTGATCTATTTTTCTTTCGTGAAGAAATTTCTTCATGTCTTTAGCGCGGTGAGTGCTGGCTGCATCCCAGACTAGCAGACCTCTTTGGCTCCCTCGCATAACAAGCGGCAGCATTAAATCGACCCACTTCCTTATAACTGCTTGTGTGGCCCAGGCTTTTTCAGTTTCAAGAATAAAAATGCCCGAAACACGTTCAATCTTTTCCTTCTTGCCCTTAGAAATGATTAAAGGTGGGATCTTGGTGCCATCCAGACGAATTGCCAAAATACAGGTAACACGTGCACTTTCGTAAGCAGTGGAGGGAATGTACACTGAGGAGACACCCCGCTGTTCAATTGTTGTTTGAGATGATTGGCCCATAAACACTGCAGTTTCATCCATAGCAATCATGTTGGAAAGCTTGTATTTAGAGAAGTCAGCATCATCAATAAAGAACTTGAATGCAAGTGCTCGCTGAATAACTTGAGCATCTTCCAGCCTAAACAGTGTTGTGGATCTTCTTAAAGACAGTTCACTTCGCTGAAGGAAATTATCCAGCCAGTGTTGTGATGCTTTGAAGTCTTCGGGGGCTCAGATGTCAAACTGTGGTGCCATTGCAAGGGCAAATTCTTGAATCTGAGCCCTATTCACAACCAAAGCCTTTGCTCTCCTGTCAACAACCCATTCACAGATTAGGTCTTCCAGCTCAGAAAATAATGGTTGCCGACCTTATCCACACTTGCGCTTTTTAGCATTTCCCTTGTCCACTTGTTCAATGGGGTTACCGTACTCTGCTCGCCATTTTCGGACCAATCGGATATTCAACATCTTCTCTTTGCAGAAAGCAGTAAGATTTTGGCCCCAAGAGTCTTCCATGATTCCTTGCTTGTACTCCATGGAGTAGCTCTTTCTTTTTGCGCTCGTGTCTAGGGGTAAAAGTATACCAGCACTGTTTACCAGTATTTCAGCAGAAAAGCAGTCACCCCCCTAAAGTGACACACTGGATCAGAGTGGGGATTGAAATGGGGGGATCACAAAAAATGGCACAGGAGGATCAGAGGGGGGATTACCATTTTAGAACCTCCTGTGCCATTTTGATTCCCCCTTTCTGATCCTCCTGTGCCGATTTGATTCCCCCCCCTCAAATCCACCATGTGTCATTTTAAGTCATTTTAAGCCCCCCTCCCCCCACCCCTGTGCCAGTGGACAGTTTAGTCTCTCCCCCCTCCCACCTTCACCATACATCCCCCCCACACCTCAGTCACCCCTGTGGCGGTGAGATAACACACAATGTGCTTGACTCCTGTGTCTCCAATGTGCCCGACTCCCGACTACTGTGTCTGGCAGCGGCGGCACGGGCTCTCTGACGTGCGGCGTTCCCCTGCGCAACATCAGGGACGTCGCTCGTCATCCAGAGAGCCCGCCGCAGCTCACTAATTTGAAGAGACCTCGCACTGCCTGAACAGCTGCGGCCAATCAGTGAGCTGTGCGGCGGTGCCTGCCGCTACCGTACGAGAGTCTATCGGTGGATGCCTTATTATCGGGGATGCCTTATTATCGGGGAGGTCTTATTATCGGGGGGATGCCTTATATTACAACGAGAGGCAAAACTGTAAGTAGGTCTTATTTTCGGAGGATGTCTTATTTTCGGGGAAACACGGTATATATTTAAATGCATTTGCAATATACTTTCAGTTTGTTTTCAGTGTATTTACATGCATTTGCAGTGCATTTGTGGTGCATTTGCAATGTGATTTTTGTGAAAAAAAAATTAAATGTATTTTCTTTTTTACTAAATTGCATTTATATGCATTTTTATGCATTGACCTACATTTGTGTTGCATTTACACTTGTTTGCAGTGCATTTTAGTGTGAAAAAGTGTAGCACGCCATAGTATTTTTTTACATGCATATGAAAGCACTTCCATGGTGTCCACTAGGCTAATTCAAATACTCTCTTTTATTTTTATTTTTTTAAATATGTGTTTGTACTGCTTCTGCATCTGCTGTAAATTACCTCTTAAACCTTAAGCCAGGGGTAGGCAATCTCGGCATTCCAGCTGTGGTGAAGCTACCAATCCTATGATGCCTCTGCCTCTAGGAGTCATGCCTGTGATTGTCAGGGTCTTGCAATGTCTCATGGGACTTGTAGTTTCACCACAGCTGGAGGGCAGAGGGTGCCTGCCCCTGCTTTAAGCAATACATGCAGTAAATACATGTGCTGGTTAACTGTTGCATTCTAACAGTACATGTCAGTAAAGTAAAAGAATGTCTTTCAAAACACTTCATTAAACTAAATTTCAAGATGATATGCAATACATTTACATCAGAGCTACAGATGTACAGTGGTGTGAAAAAGTGTTTGCCCCCTTCCTCATTTCCTGTTCCTTTGCATGTTTGTCACACTTAAGTGTTTCGGAACATCAAACCAATTTAAACAATAGTCAAGGACAACACAAGTAAACACAAAATGCAATTTGTAAATGAAGGTGTTTATTATTAAAGGTGAAAAAAAATCCAAACCATCATGGCCCTGTGTGAAAAAGTGATTGCCCCCTAAACCTAATAACTGGTTGGGCCACCCTTAGCAGCAACAACTGCAACCAAGCGTTTGCAATAACGTGCAATGAGGCTTTTACAGCGTCCTGGAGGAATTTTGGCCCACTCATCTTTGCAGAATTGTCCTAATTCAGTTACATTAGAGGGTTTTCGAGCATGAACGGCCTTTTTAAGGTCATACTACAACATCTCAATAGGATTCAGGTCAGGACTTTGGCTAGGCCACTCCAAAGTCTTCATTTTGTTTTTCTTCAGCCATTCGGTGGTGGACTTGCTGGTGTGTTTAGGATCATTGTCCTGCTGCAGAACCCAAGTTCGTTTCAGCTTGAGTACATGAACAGATGGTCGGACATTCTCCTTCAGGATCTCTTGGTAGACAGCAGAATTCATAGTTCCTTTTATCACGGCAAGTCTTCCAGGTCCTGAAGCAGCAAAACAGCCCCAGACCATCACACTACCACCACCATATTTTACTGTTGGTATAATGTTCTTTTTCTGAAATGCAGTGTTCCTTCTACGCCAGATATACTTGGACACACACCTTCCAAAGAGTTCCACTTTTGTCTCATCGGTCCACAGAATGTTGTCCCAAAAGTCTTGGGGATCATCAAGATGTGTTGTGGAGAAATTGAGACGAGCTTTGATGTTCTTTTTGCTCAGCAGTGGTTTTCTCCTTGGAACTCTGCCATGCAGGCCATTTTTGCCCAGTCTTTTCCTGATGGTGGAGGCATGAACGCTGACCTTAACTGAGGCAAGTGAGGCCTGCAGTTCCTTGGACGTTGTTGTGGGGTCTTTTGTGACCTCTTGGATGAGTCGTTGCTGCGCTCTTGGGGTAATTTTGGGCGGCCGGCCACTCCTGGGAAGGTTCACCACTGTTCCATGTCTTCGCCATTTGTGGATAATGGCTCTCACTGTGGTTCGCTGGATTCCCAAAGCTTTGGAAATGGCTTTATAACCCTTTCCAGACTGATAGATCTCAATTACTTTCTTTCTCAATTGTTCCTGAATTTCTTTGGGTCTCGGCATGATGTGTAGCTTTTAAGGATCTTCTGGTGGACCTTACTGTGTCAAGCAGCTCCTATTTAAGTGATGCCTTGATTGTGAACAGGTGTGGCAATAATCAGGCCTGGGTGTGGCTAGAGAAATTGAACTCAGGTGTGGACAACCACAGTTATAGTATGTTTTAACAAGGGGGGCAATCACTTTTTCACACAGGGCCATGATGGTTTGGATTTTTTTTCACCTTTAATAATACACACCTTCATTTACAAATTGCATTTTGTGTTTACTTGTGTTGTCCTTGACTATTGTTTAAATTGGTTTGATGTTCCGAAACACTTAAGTGTGACAAACATGCAAAGGAACAGGAAATGAGGAAGGGGGCAAACACTTTTTCACATCACTGTATATGTTATTACTCAGAGTTTTAGCTGAAATTTCAAGTGGGAAATGCAATAGACAAAATATGATAAATGATTTATTGTTTTTGAGCAAGTGTCTTTACTGCTACTATGCACATCAAATAAGATCTTGGTCAGATTATTTCTGAAGGCAATAGATTTGAAAGTAATGAGCCTTTAGCTTCCAACATTTTTATAGCAGTCCTGCAAGATGGTACAGAATATACTTCATAAATAGCATTGAGGCAAGTAATCATTAAAGGAAATACAACCAAACTTTGATTGAAAAAAAAAAAAAAACTCTGAAACTTTGTTTTTAATATATTTTCTGGCTGAAACTTTTACTGGTTTGACCATAGATAATGATGATAATGCACAGATATTATAAAGTCTTCATAGTAACAGCATTGCAACCACTCACACAACAATTCAAACCATAAAATTATGCCCTGTACTTCATTTACAATTTTTGTTCTTTTGCATTTATTGGTGAATGATAACTTTTTTTCCTGAGATGTGCTGCAAAACTACAGTTGTACTGTAATAGGAATGTATTGTACTGCAATGCCCCATGCAATATTTAGGAAAAAAAGAGTGAGACTAGGGCTAGGTGCCATAATGCGTTTCCTATGGACCGGGATCATTGACAAATTAGTAGTATACATGATCTCACTGACAAAAAAATAAAGGCAGAACATGAAGACGTTTAATGCAGTGTGGGAATACCCAGGGGCTTTGTGACAGTTGAGAGTCAAGCAGTTGTTTAGGAAAATTCTTGGCAACAGAATTAACAGGTAAAAAGTTATTTCCAGTAGAGAGTTAAAGCTTTGGTCACCCAGAGATGTAAGCAGAGATGTAAGCATGTGGTAGTTAGAGGTAGTGGTCACATTGCATGTGGACTCAGGGTAGTGGGGTGCAATAAAGAGAGGCAGGCAAAAGTGTGTAGGTGTTAGCAAATGGTGGTTAACCTTGGGAAGAATGTGGTATTGAGTGGGCATGTATATGGGTGGTGCAAATGAAATGTAATGGTTATAATTGTTCGTTGATAACTAAAATAGTGGATGGAAACAGAGGGAACACAAAAGGCAGAAGTGGTACAAAAAAAAATGGTTACTACACTTTTGATGAAATTCTGCTGGTGCGCATTTCAAGGTGAGCAGCTGTGCCCTGCTTCAGTTAATGGGGGGGTGGGTAATAAAATCCCACCTAAAGTCTGAATATTCCAAACTTAAAGGCTAAGTTCACAGTTTTTTTCTAAATTCAAGCTCCCCTTTTTTTTTCTTTTTACAGTGCAGTGTTATTAGAGGTTTATTATGTACCAATATATAATAAACCTCTAAAAACACTCCGCTGTGAAAAATTCACCTAAATCATATAACTCGATGATAAATGAGTGTTTTAACAATTAATCTATAACTGCCAAAACAAACCTGCTACCTCCTTTATAAGAAATATATATCTCCCATGAAATTAAATAAACGTTAAAAGGTGCTAGAACAATGCTAGAAATTCAAAGCATGAAATGTTAAAGTTTATTAAAAATTCAGTGCAAAAGTCCCACAAATAATATAACTGGTGTGGGTGGGGTGTTGGAAAGCCAATTGCACTGCTCAGTGATCTGCTGGGATATATAATATTTTGACATCTTTATGTTTGTAAGTATTTATTGGATTTTTAATAAATTGTAATGTTTTTATGGTAAAACACTATGCAAGTTCCCTTTTCTTTGCCCAATATCTGAGGAACCACTGGATTATTATTCATTTCAGTGTATGGGAAGACTCTTGAGAAGGAGTGGTGCATTTTGAGTGATTTATACCAAGCATTTATATGTGAGGCATAACCATTTGGTGAGTGAGACTCACATAGGGTGAGCACTTGAGGTGCTTGTGAAGTGGAATAATCACAGCTTCCTTCCTGCATGATTGAAACACATATATTTGCGGTTATATTATGTGTGGGACTTTTCCACTGACTTCTTAATTAACTTTAACATGTCATGCTTTGAATTTCTAGCATTGTTATAGCGCCTTATGAAATTGATTTGATCTCATGGGAGAGATATGTACCGATATATCATTAATGTACTTATTTTGCCAAAATACAAACACTGTTTATTTAACCTACACAGTCCTTACCTGTCCAGCTGGCTGTATAATTTTTTTGATAAGATTACTTCCTGGACAGACTTTAGGACATGGCTCATGAAGGAGTTTACCAGCTGACCTGATAGGCACACACACTGCATCTGCCTTCCCCCCTTCCGGAAGATCACTACTACCCACCTCCTGCAAGTTTTCCAATGCAATCAGTGAATACCGTTCTCACTAAATATACCGCAATAGATTGTTCATTTGGCACAGTGTACAGGAGCTGACCGATCAGATAACATGTGGATAGATTTGTAGCATTGAAAACAGGAGAAATATGTCCTGGATTCTGTAAAGCTCACCATACACTATACAATCTTCTTGTACAGTCTCTTTTAGATCTACCATCAACTATGTAGTGCAAAGACGTGTATAAACAAAAAACTCCCTGCTCCAAGGAAATTTGAAAACTATGGAATTGGATTACATTGTTGAAGCCATTAGGCTATGTTACAAGCACGTTTATGGGACTTTGTTTATGTTTAATGAGTATTTGAACTACAGATAGACATATTTACCATCATTTTGTGTTATTATATAAACAGTATATTAGTTTGGCACTTTTTCACTTCATCTGTGTTTTTCAGCAAAATGTTCATAGTGCATCTGGTCATAATTTTCTTTTACCACAGCACTGCATAGGATATATGTTGGTATATATTGCAAGGGCCTGCCTGCTTGGATATAAAGTGATTGGATAGATGATATCTCCTCCTATTTTATAGTTTTGGTAAATAAAAAGGAGATCATACAAAGATTGTACAATCAGATTGTATAGTGTATATATCCACCTTCATACACCTACAATTAACTAGTTTCCCCTTTGGTGCCATTAATTGTTAATGGCAAACCAAACACAGAAGCAAACACAGTTTTTGCCACATTAAAAAAACTAGTGACTAAGGCAGCAAAATGCACAGTAAAAAATGTGCAACCCACAACACAAATGTCCCATGAGCTACTTTGCCAAGTGTAGGGTAGCTCATTGAAATCAACGGGATGCCCTACGCGCGTCACAGCACAAATGAGCCAAAAAATGTACGCTCCCACTACACTAGATGTGAATGAGGCCTGAAAGTGAAATTGGTGTATTTAACAATGAGCGCATGGGGAACTGTTCAGAAAATACATGCTTTGCCTTGCGTTTCACAAATGCACTGAAATTGCACCAGAAAGCATGGTAAAAAGCACACCGTGCATCACTCTAAAAAAAATATTATTGTTGTGCGTAGGGCAGTCCATTCAAGTGAATAGGCTACCCTATGCGTGACAAGCAGAAACACTCAAAAACGCAAGTGAGTTCCTGCTACAGTATGTGAAAGGGTTCTGACAGCTGAGTGTATCCATCCACTCCCACCTATGTACACTGAGCAAAATATAAAGGCAGCACTTTTGTGTTTGCCCCTATTTATCATGAGCTGAACTCAAAGATCTACAACTTTTTCTATGTACACAAAAGGCCTATTTCTCTCAAAAATTGTTCACAAATCTGTCTAAATCTGTGTTAGTGAGCACTTCTTCTTTGCCGAGTAATTAAAGGACATGAATATGGGTGGTATTAAAATAACTTATTAAAGGGGGAAACATTATCGATAATAATCCTCTACCTTCCGAATCTTGTTTTTTTATTTTTTTTTTGGGGGGGTTGTCAATTGGCAGTTTATTATGGGGCTAATGAACCGCAACCTCAAGCTAAATTGCTTACGATTGTGGCGTGGCCCTATTGCCCTGCATGGTCAAATTTCACATGGCCGTGACACAAACCATTGCAGCTGTGGCACATATGCATGACCTTCTCTAGCTGTATTATAAAATTAGGGTGGGCAGCCAAGGGGTAGTAAAATCACAGTTGAGCCCCCTGACCGCTCATGAGAAAAAAATCTCAAAGGGGGCAAAAGTATCTATCTGAAACAACTGACCCTTTAAACACCAGTAGATGACCATGTACTTTGTACATTATGTATTCCTGACCCTTACACTCTGTGTGTTACCAACTCATGAGCCCAGCACTTTATACATTATATGCTTCTGCACTATGTACATTACATGCAGTATCAAGGCGTTGATAAAGCCTTGAAAATCTGTTTAGAGCTCTGCTACATACTGAGCATGTTGTTGTTCCATATGGAGAAAAATGCCCTTAATATCTCTAAGTGGGGAGCACAGCAAAGTACTTTTTAAATGCACCTTTACAGTCCTTAAAGTCCACCTCTTCATCTGATATCTGTGACTCCTGATCTTCCAGCGAAGCGTCATGTTCAGGAGAGAAGGCACAGAGAGAGGGGGAAGGCAGCCCCTACACCTTCTGAACTGATGCCATTTTAGAGCCTCCTGCTGCTACAGTGGGTTCTGCTGAACAATGAAAATAATCTGTGATAGCCTCCTTCCTGGACCAAAAGGCGTGCCGGGGGGTTAGGCTTAATGCATGTTCGGGCTATCAGAACACTATGTGAGTGCTGTGGCATAGAGATATAGGCCAGCGGTACAGGAGCCCCTAGTGTGCACATCTCCTCCAGTCTATCACCGGCTCTGACCCTGGCAGTGATTTTGAATGCTTAAAATTAAACATTATGAAGGCCCAACTCCTTTAAATAATATACCCAGGGGTGCCTTAATCCTTCCTGTGAATGGGCATATCTGTTATGTACAGAAAGTGCAGTAGCAGCAGTGATATTTGCAAGATAAAAGTGTTTTATATTGCTGGAAAATGGCATCTTCCTGCTGGCTTCTTAAAAAAATGGCCTCCAAAGGTCCCCCAAAATACAAAGTAGACTCCTAAGGAGTCCCCTAAAGCAGAAATGTTTGATAACCATATAATATTTCCTACATATCATAACAAAAAAATTGTCTTTTTTTTTTAAACAGTTACTAAATAAATAAATTAGTTAATAAATAGAAAAACTCGCTAGCTTTGTGTAAGCTACAGCAACAATATAGTTCACAAAGGCTGGATTCTCCGGCTCCTGGCAGCCAAGTGGATTAGTTGGTTGTGTTGAAAATATTAGAATGTATTGGATAAAGTAAAGGTTTGTGTCAAGGTAAACACCAGAAAAATTACTTATAAAGTGTTCATTTCTTTCTTTTATGAATCAATCAAGAAAAGCCTAGATGGTTTTTGAACACGCTCACCTATTTATCACATGCTGTCTGAATTCTTGTGGCTTTTGAGTTGGGGTCTCAGCAAGAAATGCAAAGTCATTGTGGCATGATCAAAATGTTGAAATGTTTAGGGAACTTGGCACAGCATAAAGTGAACACAAGTGCACATGTGTGTTGAGCAAATTGTCTGAATACACTGATTATTTGGCTTGGAATTTGGATGGAGTTGTGTGGGTGTCAGGAAGGTATGCCAAATGTTTTTTTTTTTAAGATATATATGAAGTAAAATTGAAACTGTTTCTGACACTCTTCTTCGTAATTTAAAAAAAGAGATCAAGTGGATCAATTTTCAGTTTCCCCTCAAGCTAAAATCCATTTTCAAGATTTTCTAAAATACAATCCTCTATACTGTATAAATGCTCATTTTTGCAATGTGATTAAAAATGAACACTATGCAAGGGTTATAATTGAAATGAAGCTTAGCTTTTGTTTAGCAGCTGCTTGTACTTGCAAATAATGAGACTTTGCAAGCCTTAGCTGTGTCTGGCATTGTGATGAATAAGTAATAATGCTTCTAGATTATACTTGCAGGTGTTGTTTTGAATCTTTTTTTAGAACAATCACAACAATGGTTATTTTATATTGTTCATGTCTTTTTATTAACTGCAGCAACAATCTATTCATTTAAATAGCTTGCAGATTTTAAAAATCTATTGTTTTAAAATAGAATTTCATCACTCTACAAAACAAAACTTTAATACTAAGTTTTTTCAAATGTAATTTTAAATTGCACTTTTTCATTATTTCGTAGAGTATATCCATCATTGGGGATAAAACAAAATTTTGAAGGAGACACAATACCAAACCCCAGGAACCTGTTAATTATATAGTCCTGGCTAGGGATGAGCCGAACACCCCCCTGTTCGGTTCGCACCAGAACCTGTGAACAGACCTAAAGTTCGTGTGAACTTTAGAACCCTATTAAAGTCTATGGGACTCGAACGTTTAAAATCAAAAGTGCTAATTAATTTTATTGCAAAAAAAAGTTTTAAAAACGGCTGTTTTTTCAGTAGCAGTGATTTTAATAATGCTTAAAGTGAAACAATAAAAGTGTAATATTCCTTTAAATTTCGTACCTAGGGGGTGTGTATAGTATGCATGTAAAGGGGCGCATGTTTCCCATGCTTAGAACTG
This sequence comes from Lithobates sylvaticus, assembly GCA_028564925.1. Taxonomy (NCBI): domain Eukaryota; kingdom Metazoa; phylum Chordata; class Amphibia; order Anura; family Ranidae; genus Lithobates; species Lithobates sylvaticus. The sequence goes on from CM053027.1 coordinate 153,080,927, forward strand.
TAACTGCACAAAGTGTAATTTTTGCAGGAAAAAAAGCTATTTAAAATCACTCGCGTCTATAATGAATTGCCAGCTCCCAGAATACAGAGAACAGTCATTGAAAATCATTGATAAAAAAAAAAAGTGTGGGGTTCCCCCCAAATTCAATTACCAGGCTGAGGTGGTTTAGTGTGCTGTGCTATACTCAGCACACACAGCACACACACACGCTAACTCCTGCAGATGGCTGTCTGGCTGCCTTAGATGACAACAGGGCAGAAGGGCAGATACAGGCCGAGGTGGTTTAGTGTGCTGTGCTATACACACACAGCACACACACACACTAACTCCTGCAGATGGCTGTCTGGCTGCCTTATATGTCAACAGGGCAGAAGGGCAGATACAGGCTGAGGTGGTTTGATGTGCTGTGCTATACTCACACAGCACACACACACGCTAACTCCTGCAGATGGCTGCCTTAGATGACAACAGGGCAGAAGGGTAAAGGTGGTTTAATGTGCTACTGCAGTGCTATACTAACACAGCACGCACACACTACACTAATCCCCAGAATCACAGCAGATAATGTCAGCAGAATGAATCACAGCAGATAATGTCAGCAGAATGAATCACAGCAGATAATGTCACTGACATCGTCACTGACTGTTCCTAATGACGGAACACACTACATGAGGCCGCCGTGGCGTGGCAGCCTTATAAAGTGTGGGGCGTGTACTAAACCCCCTGAGCTATAATTGGGCACAGGCATCCTGCCTGTGGACAATTATTGCTCTCCTCACCGCTGGCTCTATGATTGGTCAAGCATGCGGGGTCACAGTGCATGCTTGGCCAATCATCAGCCAGCAATGCACTGCGACTGGCGCAGTGTATTGTGGACTGTTCGCATCACACGAATTTGATGCGAACGGCCCACATAGTTCTGGGCTTGGCGAGCGGTCGAAAGGGCCGATGTTCAATTCGAACATGGGTTTGAATCGAACACCGGGCCCATCCCTACCCACCAGTCACTTTTCAGCACTTTGTCAATTACATTTTTCGAGAGTATCTGGACCTGTTCGTCATTGTATATCTAGATGATATCCTGGTTTTCTCTCCCTCAAGGGACAACCACCGCAGGCATGTCAGAAGTGTGTTAACCCGACTCCGGCAGCATGGTCTTTATGCCAAACCGGAAAATGTGAATTTGAACTACAGAACATTCAATTTCTGGGGTTGATTATCTCAGTTGATGGCATTAAGATGGACCCCCAGAAAGTCACTGCTATCCTAGACTAGCCAGTGCCTGCAGACAAAAAAGGAGTCCAATGTTTCATCAGATTTGCCAACTTCTACCAGAAATTCATTAGGGGGTTTTCTGCCATCATCGCCCCCATCACAGAATTAATGAGGCAGGGCATCCGATTTCTCTGGTCTTCTGAAGCTCAGACTGCCTTTGAAACCCTTAAAAATGTGTCCACTTCAGCATCCGTCTTAAAGCATCCTGACCCTGCTCTGCCATTTGTTCTTGAAGTAGATGCATCTGAAATAGCAGTTGGAGCAGTACTTTCTCAACGCAAGGATCTAAAGTTCTACTCTATACAATCATGTTCTTTTCCTGCAAATTGTCCAAAGCAGAAAGGAACTACGATGTAGGGGATCGTAAGCTCCTGGCTATCAAGGCTGCACTGGAAGAGTGGTGATACTTGCTGGAAGGTGCGGCACACCCAATTCTGGTCTATAAGGACATACAAATTTGGATTATTTGAGGACGGCAAAGAGATTAAAACCATGGCAGGCCAGGTGGGTATGTTTTTTCTCTAGATTTTAATTTCACATAACTTATAGGCCTGGGTCGAAGAACACAAAGCCTGACACATTATCCTGCATGTTCAATGACTCTGAAAAGGTCACACCTCCAGACACTATCTTGCCCTCAGGAAACTTTCTTGTGTTACAAGAAAATTTACTGTCACAGATCAAACAAGCCTTTACCGAAACTGCCTCTTCCCCAGAAACCAGCTTACAGGCAAAGGATGGCTTACTATGGCATGAAGACAAAATCTTTGTACCTAGGGACTTAAAGGTTGTGGTATTGGAACTCTGCCATGATCACAAGCTGGCCGGACACTTTGGCACCTTGAAAACTGCCAAACTTGTGCAACGCATGTTCTGTTGCCCCAAGTAGTAGCTGACTGTAAAAAGTATGTGGAATCCTGCACCATCTGTACTCAAAGTAAGAATAAAAAAGTCAAGGCTTAGGGTTTGCTGAAGCCATTGCACATTCCAGAGAGACCTTGGAGGTTTAATCTCTCTCTGATGGAGAGGCTCTTTTTGCCTCTCCATCAGCCAAGGTATATATTTCTGGTGTGCTATCCAAACCCTTTTGGATAACCAATGGCATGCCCCAAGGCTAACCTTTATCGCATTTAATATTTAACCTTCTGATGGAACCCTTGGCTACAAGCATTAGACAGCATTCTGATATTTCGCTTTTTTTATTAATGGGCGCAAACATGCCATAATCCTTTTTGCAGAAGATGTTATTTTAATGCTTTCAAATCCAGTGTCCTCCCTGGAGTCTGTCTCCCAAATATTACAACAGTATGGTATCATATTACAAGGTAAACAATACTAAATCGTATATTCTAGGCCTAGGAGTATTCCCGCAAGATAGACGAGCCTTACAAATCAAAATCCTGTATGCCTGGAACAATTCCACAATCTCTTAGGCCCCTTTCACACGAGGCGGACTCCGCTTCCATGGAGTCCGCCTCTGTCCGCCGGCTCAGCGGGAGATCTCTCCGTTGATCTCCGCTGAACCAGCAGATGACAAGTCCCTCTCTGCTCACTGAGCGGGGAGGGGCTTGCGAGCGCCGCTGGTCTCTATGGAGAGATCGGATGAAAATGGACAGTGTGTCCGTTTTCATCAGATCTCACCCGATCCGATCCGCCAGCGACTCATCTGGACGTAGAGCCATACGTCTGCTTTTGGCGGATCAGACCGGGTCGGATGTCAGCGGACATGTCTCCGCTGACATCCGAGGCTCCATAGACTAACATGGAGCGCCCGTTCAGATCCGCCGTCAAAACTGACAGGCGGATCTGAACGGTCCGTCCATGTGAAAGGGGCCTTACATGGATATTACTTTCACTCCCTACCCTGATCATCTTTTCAAAGCTAATTCTCTCCCCTTGGATAATACATTTTGAGTGGGTCTATACCACATAAGTAAGCATACTTTATTTTGGTCTGGAAGGTTGGCGACCTTCAAGACGCAACTATTACCCCAACTTCTTTATGTATTCAGATCAGTACCTATTCCTGTAAGTAAAATTTTTTTTTTCATACACTACAGTCCGTGTTAACTAGATTCTTGGGGTATGGTAAAAAAGCCTGCTGTTCTTTTGTCCAATTAATCAAAATAAAGAATGCAGAGGGTTTATGGTTGGCAGATTTGTTTCACCCATTCCTCTGTGGGGGAAAATATAACAATCCCTAATACTGGCTAGAATTTCCCCATCTCACTTCCATCCAAAAAGTTCTGCCTCTACCAACTCAAGTGACACTGGGAGCATGGAAAATCTTAGCCTCATCAAACATAAGCTCCTCTCCTACCATTAACCTATGTATACCCATCTCTATCTCTAGAGTGTTGATCCCTGATTTAACAATAGATCATTGGGTATCCCGAGGAATTAAATACAGTATGTATCTGATCTATACATAGGCCCTTCTATAAAAACCTTTGCTTCACTACAAGCGGATTATAACTTACCTAGCTCAGAATACTTTATGTATCTTGGGTTCTATCCTACATCAAACAACACATGTTCCCTGCTACAAGCTGTTTTGGCAAATTGAACAATATTACACTTCTGAAACTCACCACAAGGGAGGTATGTCCATGTTCTATAATGTTCCTAAAGAAGAATCCCTATTTATGAAAATGTCTTCTGTATTGCCATGGTAAAGAGGCCTTAATACTTCCTACTCTGATATACAATGATGCAAAGCTCTACAATATACTTATTCCTCTACTAAAAGTACTAATCTCTGGGAACTTTACCATGAGGTCACTGAGATGGTATTTGACTCTGTATAGGCTTGCTAAATTTAATTCCTCCCTATCCCCATTGTGTTGGGGGAATTGTACACAAGCTGGCAACATTTTTCACATTTTATGGTCCTGCAGCAAACATGCCAACTTTTGGCTAAAATATTTGTACTACTTAATCAGGTCACAGGCCTATTCATACTGTTGTCCCCTTCTTTAGCTAGTCTGAACTTGGGGATAGATGATATACCCCCCTCTTTTAGACAATTTACAACTCACCGTTTCTTAGCAGTAAAATTGACTGTACTACACCTGTGGGGATCTCCCTCTATCCCAGATATAAATGAAACAATCCGTACACTCCATACCCACTATGAGAGCATGCTAGTTACTGCTGCAGGAAAATACTTTCGTTTTAGCAAACACTGGCAATCATGGACAGATTGGTACTCATCCTATACAGCTTTGTAGAAAACTCTCCCTACCCTTTGCCTCCTCCATTTATTAATTTCTTCAAAAGGAGGTTAGTTCAGAGCCCTAGAGTTTTTGAGTTTTTGGGTTCTTTGAACTTATGGTTTATTGTATATTTACAATCTCTTGTTCTGTTAAACTTGATATATTGCACAGATAATGTTGTGAAGCCTCACTGTAGCAATTGATAACAACATGCCTAAAACGTATTATACCATTTTTTATTATCTATAGTGTAATGCTCATGTGTATGAAAATGGATGGATATTCTTCAACCCACAGCGGCACTCACCGTGCTTTCTTATTATTGTGTTTCTATGTCTATTTGTAATTGAAACTTTATGTTTCAGTAAATATCTATTGAAGCTAAGAAACAGACTAGATGGGAAATAGGTACACTTGTAACGCAAATCAAATCCTTAGATAAATAGAATAAACACTGAGATACCAATTATAATTATTAGAAAAGTATGAAACTTCTGTGAAATATTGGAGAATGACTAATTGCTATTTTTTTTTTTTCAAAGAGAGTTTATTGAAGTTTTAGAATTGTACAGTAAATGCAAAACAAGTAATACGTATAGTATACATCGTCAAGAAAAAAAGCACCGAAGTGCAATAATGTGTTATGGGGTTACAAAACATTTCAAGTGTTAAACATAAACCTGTGAACAACAATAAGGGTGTTCAACCTGAACAGATCTCAAGAGTTTTAACAGTGTTTTTAGCTAATGCGGCGGGTCCAATGGTATATTAGTCAGTAGTGAACGGTAAGTGGGTGAGATGAGAAAACGATATGGGGCCAATATCGTATATATATAATAGGGCAGTGTTAGGCCGGAGGTACCTGTCTCGCCTTCACCCACCCCTAAAAGGGATCTTGCTGTGAGTGGGGGCGAGACGGACAGGAGCTGTCAAAGAGTCTGCAAGAAGCGGCCGTGTAACGTATGTAGTTGATACTATTGAGCCCCACAATAAACGTTAGGGGAGGAGGGGGGGAGGGTGGGGGTATGGCGAGAGCCTAGGTGTCAGGCAAATGGTTTGCAGTTGAGAGATATACTACAAGGTGTCGATGTGTAGCTGATGTAAGGTGTTGAGGTCTGTGAAGCAGTTATGTAGAAATCAGATTGAAATTGCTTTCCCAGAAGTATCCCTAATTGAGGGTGTTTTATTCAGTAGGTTTAAGTGTGTGTAGAGTCGGCGACATCAGGAGAGTTCCTGAAGTGAATCCAGCATGCCCATGTAGTGTTGTATTTAGTGGTGTTGTCTGTGGCTTGGTGTATGAGGGATTCCATGTTAGCTATGCTATCGACCCTTCGTTTCCATTCTGATATTGTAGGGGGCGAGGTGGTTTTCCAGTGAACTGGGAGGCATTGAACAGCTGCATTGATGAGGTGCATGATCAGCGACTTCGAATAAGAGTGTTGGGGGATGGAGGTGTGGTGCAGAAGGAACTGGGCTGGCGTGAAATCTGGGGTGTATGTTGTAATGTGAGCGATCAGGTGATGTATTTCTGACCAATAGGTCTGAAGAACTGGACATTCCCACCAGATGTGTAACAGTGTGCCTGGTGCAGAGTTGCACCGCCAGCAAGAGGGGGATGTGGCTGGGTGAAATTTGTGTATCATGTCTGGAGTCCTGTACCACCTGGAGAGCAGTTTGTATCTGCTTTCCTGAGTGGAGGCATTTATGGAGCCCTTGTGTACATGATAAAAGATGTGATCCCATTCTTCAGTGGATAAGTTTACATTGAGATCCGCTTCCCACTTCTGGATTATATTGTCTTTTTTGATATCATGAGTATTGAAAAGAAGGGTGTATGTTTTGGAAATTAAGTGTCTTTGGGGTTCCGTTTGTGAACAAAGTGATTCAAAAGGGGTGCGATTTCTGCACCAGTGTTGGGGGCGCGTGGAATTATTGAAGAAATGCCTAAGTTGAAGGAATTTGAAAAATGGGATGTGGTAGTCTGGAAGAGAGGCTGTCATAGCTTGGTGAGACAGGAGTTCGTTATTATGAAAAAAGTCCAGGGCTCTTGGGCAAGGGTTGTCAGCAGTTCCAGGTGTGTTCTGTCTTGTTAGGCCTGGGGGGAATTCAGGGTTGTTAGTCAAGGGAGTCATGGGTCCGTTGGTTGGTATAAGATTCATGTGTTGGCAAGATGTACGGAAGCAGAGTAACGTGGTATTAATCAGAGGGTGTGATGATAGGAGTTTAGGGACGTGGGATTTATGTATCCAAGGCAGGTGTGATAAAGGGATCTGGGAGAATACTTGTTCTAATTGGATCCAGTCTTTATTCAATTTATGGGTGTGCCAGTCAATTAGTCTAGTCAGGTGGCATGACAAGTATTATTTTCGTATATCCGGGAGGCTCAGACCCCCTAAAAGTTTAGGTAGTGTCATATGTGACCAACTGAGTCTGGGGGGTTTGGAAGACCAGATGAAAGTTCTGCACATACACTTATAAGTAGAGAAGAATGATGAAGGTAGTTTGATGGGAATGGCCTGTAGTAGGTAGAGGATTCTGGGTAGGATATTCATCTTTAATATCGCAATTCTCCCAAACCAGGAGAAAGTCCCTGAATGCCATTTCTGTAGGTCGCCTTGTATGGAGTGTAGTACAGATTGAAAGTTTATAGTATATAAGTCTGTCAGTCTGGAGGGGAGTTTGATGCCGAGGTAAGATATGGCTTCAGGGTCCCAGCTAAAGGGAAAGTTGAGTTTGCATTGTGACACTATTCTAGCAGGGAGGGAGACATTTAAGGCTTTGGATTTGGAAAAGTTTATTTGTAGGTTGGATAGGGATTTGAAGACAGCAAAGTCTTTGAGTAGGTTGGGAATAGTGGTAATGGGGTCGGTGAGAAAAAGCAAGACATCGTCAGCATATGCGGCAATTTTGTATGTTTTATTTTTGATAGTTAGGCCTTTGATGTCTGGGTTTTCCCTGAGCCGACGGAGGAGGGGTTCCATGGTGAGTAGAAAGATAAGTGGGGATAGAGGGCAACCTTGGCGTGTGCCGTTGGAGATGGAGAAGGCGTCCGACAGGTGACCATTGATTCTAAGTTTAGCTGTTGGGGATGAGTATAGGACCTGGATCATTTGTAGCAAAAGAGGGGGTATACCTACAGCTCGTAGTGATGCTTCCATGTAGTCCCATGCTAGACTAATTGCTATTTTTACATTTCTTCAAACCCTGCACCTGCTTAAGGTCCCTACTTAGCTGTCAAATCTCAATCTTTCTATCATAGTGTTGGAGGTAACTAAGATAATAAATAATATTTCTAATAATAAATCTCAACGTACTGTTTTGTGGGAGAATGTTAAAAATACTTTGTTCATATCTAACTCATTTGTTCAATGTGTCCTCATGTTCTTTCACTCTAAATTTCCATTATTATAATATTTCCTAAACCAAGTAAAGAGACAACTCTTCCTCAGAACCGCAAGCCTTTACTGAACACAGACCCAAAAATATACGTTAGGGCAATAGATAATAAGCTCCTAGATATTATCTTACTACTTAATCAACCTGATCAAGCAGGTTTTGTTAAAGGAAGACAAGAATCTGATGGTACTCACAGAATGTTAAACCTAAATCAATTTCCCTAAAACAATGATTGCTAATCCCTGTTGTTGTCATTAGGTGCTAAAAAAGCTTTCCATAGATTACTCTGGGGTTATATAAGTTAAGTTCTTCAAAATTTCCTTAATCTGAACAATCTTTTTGACTATTTGAGCTTTATATATCAAACCGTTTAGTTTAGTTTTCTTTCTCTGACCCTCCAAGGCAGCTGATCAAACATAGATCACATGCGTGGTAGCAGCTGATGGCGGATGCGTAAATAGAGAGCTCTACTGCCACTCTGCTTCCTTATCCTTCTGCCGTGCTTCTAACTGGTGTTAACTGCACGGAAGGTTAAGTATCCCCTTATAAAAGGAAGCATGGGCAGCCATCAGAAAATGTGGGGCCCCTTACACAGCTTTAGGCCTGCCCCCCCCCCCCCCCACCCAGGCCTGACCAACAACATCCCACTGAATCCTCCCCACTGGCCATCCCACCAAGTCATTCAGTGCACCCACTTTTATTTTAACACTATTAAAACTTAATATATCCTCCATCCCAGGGCTCAAAGTTTTAAGTCCTGAGCTACTAGCCAGGCCTCAAAGGTTACTTGCCACCAGTTGCCCCACCCAACCCCTCCTCTGCCCCGCCCCTAATTCCATACCTGTGTCCACCAATTCAGTCTCACCCGTGTCCACCAATGCAGTCTCACCCGTGTCCACTAATGCAGTCTCACCTGTGTCCACCAATGCAGTCTCACCCTTGTCCACCAATGCAGCCTCACCCTTGTCCACCATTGCAGCCTCACCCTTGTCCACCAATGCAGCCTCACCCTTGTGCACCAATGCAGCCTCACACTTGTCCACCGATGCAGTCTCACACTTGTCCACCAATGCAGCCTCACCCGTGTCCACCAATGCAGCCTCACCCTTGTCCACCAATGCAGCCTCACCCGTGTCCACCAATGCAGCCTCACCCGTGTCCACCAATGCAGCCTCACGCATGTCCACCAATGCAGCCTCACCATTGTCCACCAATGCAGCCTCACACTTGTCCACCAATGCAGCATCACCCTTGTCCTAACACTTGTCCACCAATGCAGCCTAACACTTGTCCACCAATGCTGCCTACCTGTGTCCATCATGAAGGGGAGCAGAGGAGAAGAAGAGCATTGCTGGCCGGATGATATGAGCGCCGAGGGACATTACTGGAACAGCTTTGATTTAGATTGCCGTGTGTCCCCGCTGCTCGGCGTCCCATACAGCCCCGCCCCCTGACCAGGGAACTTTGATACACATCACTCGTCCCGTGTTGGACGGGTGATCTGTCTATCAAATTCCCTGGGACCAGGGGGCGGGGCTGTGTGTGAAAGCGAGTGCAGGGAATACACGGCAATTGAAATCAAAGCCGCTAGTGATGTTCCCTGCGCTCTTATCATCCATCCGGCTCTGTCCTCTCTCTTCCCCTTCATGAGCGCTGGGAAAAGGACTCGCCGGCCAGCAGTGCTCACCCCCCTCGCTCCCAGACAGCCCTTCCTCACCAGCCCTCAAAATTTACTCACAAAATGCGAGCAGGCAAGTGTAAATTTTGTGGGCTGCTTCATCCCATGACCTCCTCCTCTGGTCCCATCTCCTCCTCCAGTCTCATCTCCTCCATCCCATCTCCTCCTCCAGTTTCATCTCCTCCATCCCATGTCCTCCTCCTTCTTCATTCCATGTCCACCTCCTCTTCCAGTCTCATCCCCCCCTTGTCCTCCTCCATCCCATCTCCTCTATCCCATGTTCTCATCCTCCTCCATCCAATGTCTTCTTCTTCCTCCATCCCATCTCCTCCATCCCACATCCTCCTCCTCCAGTCCCATTTCCCCATCCCACATTCTCCTCTTCCTGCACTCCTATCTCCTCCATACTACGTTCTCCTCCTGAAGTCCCATCTCCTCCAATCTATGTCCTCCTCCAATCCCATCTCCTCCATCCCATGCCCTCCTCCTCCAGCCCTATCTCCTCCATCCC